>JAGFBZ010000156.1:1490000-2980000 GCA_018398805.1 Hirundichthys speculiger
GATTGGTGATGCAGCGGTGTATGCTCTTTGTCCTGTTGGTCCATCCAGCTGCACTGGAAAAGCTTAATTCGAGTGTTGATAGTATTTCAGACTCTTCAAAAGGTCCAACTATTAAATGCAAACTGTCAAATCTTTTCCACCGCAGTATTATGCAGGAAATTCTTTCTGCACGTGCATGTCACAAGACATGACGACCTGCAGGCTGTTAGCTGAGCCTCACAGCACCCATTAGTCTAACTGATTAATGCAACGAAGAAAATGAGGCTGAACAGCCCCATCAGAGTTGAAGGATCTACAGACACCCGACAAGTGGCTCCATAACTGTAAAAGTTCTGGGTTTACTGTAATACGGCCCTCGTTGTTCAGTAACCAGATAGTTTCATCAGGCAAATTTGAGATAAAGGGTTCCAGTGCTGAATGTTGTAATTCCTTCTGGATGCTTTCCAAATGACTGAACTGAACTGATAAAAAAATAATCTCTTTAAAGTAAAACACACTTATTTTGCTGGGCGTTGCTCTGAGTTTACTTGAAAGCCCCCACTGTATATTTCATCAGTTTTGATTAAGTTCAAGTGATGCACTAATCAGTTTCATTTCAGTTTCTCCTTACATCATAGATTTTTTTTTTTTAAATCTAAGACTTGGATAATACCAATAAGCAAAATTAATGTTGTTTCAATACATTTTTTTTTTTAAATGCCATCAGGACTAAGCACAAATACATTGGGATTTCTCTTGCTTTGAGCTTAAGTTCAGTTAACTTGTTGCTACTGTTATATTTGATTGAATCAGTTGCCTCTAACTAATCTGTCTTGATTGCATCTTACCTCCTCACTCAGCACAAAATATTGGAATAGATCCCGTTGTCCAGACTGTCAAACAAAGATAAAGATAAGGATGATAAGAACAGTCCTTTGAATGACCTTTTCCCCTGTTAACTGAGGACTGGCAGCTGGATGTTTCTGGATAGAAAATCTGTAACTATTTTAAGGAAAAGTAATGAGTTGGACCATCCTATTGAAATGTTGCATGAACAGTCACTGAATAAAGGTTTTAACCCCCCCCCCCTTTATTTATTATTTTTTGCTTGTTTTCCCAGGCAGGTGAGGGAGCGCCTGAAGAAGGATGTGGCGCAGATGAAACTCAAAGATCCCAACTTCCGACCCGGCCTGGTGGTTTTACAGGTAAGATGAAGATGACGCTATTTCCTGGAGAGAGTGAAAACATGTCTTTAGCTTGTAATATTCTGCTTTCTCATGGCTTTTCCTTGGAGGTGGTTGGGAGGTAGGGATTGGAATTATTTTTGCAGCCTTGACCTTGTGGTGTTGTGTGGTCATGCATGAAAACAAAGTATGCAAAAGTTTTTGACTGAACTCTGTGTTTGTATGGTAAAAGGCCCAGTCCTTCATAAGAAGCAGACAAGATGATACTTTGTGTCTGTGCAGGTTGGAGATCGGGAAGATTCAAATCTCTACATAGGCATGAAGCAAAAAGCAGCAGCAGAGGTAAATTAGATAACTTTTTGTTGTTGTAAAAGATTTCTTTACAGTCGATGGGCCACACTTCCACTTTACAGGGCTGAATGCTTTTATGTTTACAGATTGGAATAAATGCAACACACATGAAACTTCCCAAGACTGCAACAGAAGAAGAGGTGAGGTCTGGTTAGAAACATTAGTGCCGTCTGAGTGCAAAACATGGTATGGTCTAGTTAGTAAATGCCAGACTATTTCAAGTGTAAACGATGTTTGCATACCTTTAGGTTCTTCATAAAATCAGAGAAGTGAATGAGAATTCATCTGTACATGGCCTGATCGTGCAGCTGCCTTTAGATTCAATCCACAAGATCAACACAGAGAAGGTCACAAACGCTGTTGCCCCAGAAAAAGACGTAGATGGGTAAGAACTGAAATATTTTGTCATAAATGTACTAATTTTGCAGATTGCCTCACAAATCTCAAATGTACATTTTTGAGCTAATGCTGCCGCGTTGTGGCCGCTGTGGTCCTGAGTTAAGCCCCGCCCACATCACAGATTGATTCGTTAGACTTCAATCTGCCCAAGAGTACAGAGTAACATGTTTGCAGACCGAAGCTGCCTCAGCCAGCACCAGCTGGTTTTGGAAAAAGAAAGTAATGCAGGAGTGCTGAAACAGCAGCTGTTGATGTCGTTGCAATGCACAACATAGACCTTTACTCCGATGTTGCAAAAGATCAGCCTCTTTTTTTTTTTTCTTTTCTTTTCAAAGATGACATCCAATGCCGTTTTCCCACTGAAGATCAAAGTACTGATCTAGAGAAAGTCATATCTTGGTGTCAAATTAAACCTTGTACAAATGAAACTTATTTTAGCTGTGCTCATAACATTATTAACTTATTAATCCTTGAGCTGGTTTTTTAACACATTGCCTAATGTAACACTGTGGGCTATGGATGGTCAGAATAATGACAGTTGATTAACAAAACAAAAAGTATGCAGTTAATTCTTCCTGTTGCCTTCTCGCTCATCTGAGTTGGTGTTTAAACATGTACTTAAGCCTTATAAGATAATATGTTACGGTAAGAATAATGCAAGTATTGTTTGTCGTAATAGCCATCATATCTGATACAAGTTGTTCCTTATGCAAAGAGAACTTATTTAGCTGCAAATGAAGTGTTAGCTTTGAGTTAGAATTGGGATGTAATATAATTCAACGGGAGATTAAAGACAATAGAAAGGCCCTTCTGGAATTCAACATTTACTTTTTGGCATTTCAGTAGTTTGTTAGAGGTTTTTTTTTTTTAATGTCATGGATTTGATTTTTGCTACAAATGCATACTGGTTTCAAATGCTAATTATGAGTCTCCATTAATAACAACCAGTATCAGCAGTGGAAAATTCATATTGGTTGATAATCCTTTTAGTTCCACTGTGGGGACATTTCACGTGATCCTTTTAGGTTATAGACATTCACTCACAATGATCTGTCCTATTCTGATACCTTTCTAGACTGACCAGCATAAATGCAGGGAAGCTGTCTCGAGGGGACCTTGCTGACTGCTTCATTCCCTGCACGCCCAACGGCTGCTTAGAGCTGATTAAGCAAACTGGTAAATGACACAATTAATATTAAAGAGGCTGTGTTGCCAGGGGAAAAACAGTCTTGTCTATGAAAACATACAGACCTTAAGCACATATGTCAACATAGCCTGAGTGACATGATGATTGCTTCTCTGTAGGTGTGTCTGTGGCAGGGAAGAGAGCTGTAGTGATTGGTCGCAGTAAGATTGTTGGTGCACCGATGCATGACTTGCTACTGTGGAACCACGCCACTGTGACCACTTGCCACTCCAAAACTGCAGATCTGGCTGGAGAGGTACATGTAAAATATGATTATTGTCACCATAATTCCCATTAGCTCCTGCATGTCTTAAAACCGGAGGTGCAGTGCTAAAGTACTTGTTAAAGTACTGGATTGGACATAAGACACACCATTTTTCTCTTTCATTGTGAGAGAGCTTTCATATAAAAAATTCCTAATGTTTTCAAGGTTTTCTCAAGTCACTTCTTTTTGTCCAAACCATATGTTGTGCCCTATCCTTTACAGGGATCTACATATCCCTTAAGTCCGTAGTGTGTCAAAATGTAAATAGATAACCAAAGCCTGAAGATTCCCTCTTCCACTATGAGTTCTATATACGTTTATCAAATCACCTTTTTGATAAGTTGCTTCGTTTAAGGTTTGTGTTCTCTTACACACCATGCAGCTGAATTGAAGAGGTCTAATAGCCTCTATGTGGGGTTTAAAAAAATTGAGTTGTCACAAAAATGGCACTCACCAAAGCAAACCACCATCTTCTGATCAAACGCACCAACAACATTGTCTACAAGCAACTTGAATATAAAATATGAAGCAAATTGAACACATTGCTTAGTAGTGACGGCTCAGTGTGGGAGAGACGGTGATGCTGAGAAATGAGTACTGTCACTTTCTATCTTTTTTTCTGTCACTAAATATTGTGTCAAACAATAGTCTTTGCTAAGTCTCTGACTTTGATAACAACCATCTTAATTTATTTTATTTTTTTACTTGTACTAAGCAGTTGCATTTGTGAGGTTGTTATGGCTAAGAGAAATCGACCGGGACATGATTTTACAGTCTTATTATGTCTCCATACGACACATCTGAAGTTTAGTATGTGCTTGCATAGGAAGGCGCAATCAGAGCAAACAGGTTCTTTATTAAATGGTACATAAAGGAAACATTGATGGCCAAGATGATACAAAATTTAGCATTTGGTCCACTTCACATTTTCAAGTAGCCCCATAGACTCATTCCAACAAAGCTGCAGCTAATCACTATCTCTACTCGACCTGTTGCTTGATACTCCGTAAACTAATAAAAGTGTTGAGGATGGATCTCTGCTGCCATCCTGTGGCCAGTTTCCTCATTGATGAGGCATTCACCACTATCTACTGCTGTTTCTTTTCCAGGTGAGTAAAGCCTGACATCCTGGTTGTCGGTATTGGAAAAGCAGAGATGGTGAAAGGTGATTGGATCAAAAAGGGAGCGGTGGTCATTGACTGCGGGATCAACCACATTCCAGGTATTCCCACTTTCAGGGCAGTCTGGGGTCACTTGGTAGAACTCTGGGGTAACTGTTTTGGTTCTTAGCTCTGGACGATTCTCTTTCAGATGAGACAAAACCCAGCGGAAAGCGGGTGGTAGGTGATGTCCACTTTGAGTCAGTAAAGGAGCGAGCTGGCTTCATCACACCTGTACCTGGTGGAGTGGGACCAATGACTGTAGCCATGCTGATGGCGGTGCGGTCTTTTTTTTCTTCTTTTTTTTTTTGTTTTTGTTTTTTACATCATCCTAAAAAAGATTTGAACTGAAAAGTAAAATGTATAGGGATAATTGTGTTTGTGTTTTTCTTTCTAGAATACAGTACTTAGTGCACAACGTTTCCTGGAGAGTCACCAGCCTGGGAAATGGGACATTTCTTACACCCATCTCAACCTCCAGAAGCCTGTGCCGAGGTTTGTCTTCTGCTTAAATGTGGTCATGTGCCCATGTCATGTTAATAGTTTGCACGAGGACTCACTAATTATTTGCTTCAGGTCAAAATTTATCTTAAAATGTCCTAGACCTTGTCATCTATCCATTTTGTTTGATGAAAAGTTTGTTTTTCCTTGTAACTGCAACAGCGACATAGTGATTTCTCGCTCCTGCGTGCTCAAACCCATCGACCGTCTAGCCAGGGAGGTGGGCCTGCTCTCTGATGAGGTGGAGCTTTATGGCAAGACTAAGGCCAAGGTTCAGCTGAATATCATCAAACGGCTGCAGTCCCAACCGGATGGCAAATATGTGGTAGTCACTGGGTATGTGTTTCATTCTTTAGTTATACATCTTTGATGGGCTATGGAGTAAAATAATGCCCCACAATGTTAAAGCTTTTTTACAATGTCACACTTCCTCACTTATTTGTCCAAGACAGGTTTTTATGGTGGGCTGATATGTGAGTTAATGTGATTTTCTGTCTGCAGTATTACACCCACTCCTCTGGGGTGAGGGTAAGAGCACCACCACCATCGGACTGGTCCAGGCCCTGGGAGCACACATGAAGCTGAATGTGTTTGCATGCGTTCGACAGCCTTCTCAGGGACCCACATTTGGTATTAAAGGTAAGCTTTAGAAAAATATAAACTCAATGAGGGACTGCACATATTACAGGCTGTGGTCGCGCTGGTGTAGTGTGTTTACCTGCCATTGTTCTCTCTTGTCAACAGGTGGCGCTGCAGGAGGTGGATATTCTCAAGTAATTCCAATGGAAGAGGTACTTCACTGCTGTTTCTGCATTTGAATCTTTGTGATTAATATAAAACGAAAGTGTTTCATTAATGAGACTTTTATGTTCTGCAGTTCAACCTCCATCTAACTGGTGACATTCACGCCATCACGGCTGCCAACAACTTGGTGGCTGCTGCCATCGATGCCCGCATGTTCCACGAGTCCACACAGTCTGATAAGGTGAGTTCTCCCTTCTATGAATGGGGTTATAAAAGCACACTGATGGGAAGTTAAACAGTTATGATAATTATCTTTCCTTCTGTGTGCACCTTTAGGCTCTGTACAATCGCTTGGTCCCACTCAGTGGAGGACAAAGGAAGTTCTCCCCAATCCAGATCAACAGACTCAAAGTAAAGATTATTATTAGACAATTTAAGGTTTACTTAAAGCTCTCATCTGTACAGGGCACTTCTGACATTTTTTATTTGTCTAGAAACTCGGCATAGACAAGACTGATCCTTCCTACTCTCACTGATGAGGAGATCACTCGCTTTGCCCGCTTAGACATCGACCCAAGCTCTGTTACCTGGCATAGAGGTATCAGGCATCTGAAATTTCCCAGTCGCTATGCTATCGTGCTCTTCAGGCCTGTGAACAGACTGTATCTAGTCTCATACAAATGTTCATGTGGTCTTTGTGTTTCACTGCAGTGCTGGACACAAATGATCGATTCCTGAGGAAGATTACTGTCGGCCAGTCCCCAACTGAAAAGGGATACACAAGAGAAGTGAGATTTTTTTTTTTTTGCATTTTTGAAGTGATGGTATAGATTACAGCAACCAGCCTTGCAACATTTAAAGAGACTACAATAACACACATCATATTTTGCCGCTGAAAAAAAAGATAATTGGCTTTTGCGTTTTTAGCAACATACAAAACACCCCTTTACCTCCGCCACACGCGACGGCCCAGTTGTTTATCATGCTTTGTCATCCAGGCCCAGTTTGACATCACTGTGGCCAGTGAGATCATGGCAGTGCTCGCCCTCACCTGCAGCCTGGAGGACATGCGGAAGCGGCTGGCCAAGATGGTCGTAGCGACCAGCCGCGGTGGACAGCCCATCACCACGGAGGACCTGGTCAGTGTCTCCACTGTGACGAGCCTGTCTCCAGAGGTTCTGTGGAAGATTGCTTCTGTACACTAATGTTTGTTGTGCAGGGGGTGAGTGGGGCTCTAACCGTGCTAATGAGAGACGCCATCAAGCCAAACTTGATGCAGACTTTGGAGGTGGGTGAAACAGACTTGTTGAGAATACTTTGATGTTGAGCCCTTTAAGAAACTCATACTCTGTCCTTTTCTCTGTGTGTGTTTTTTTTCTCTCTGGTTGGTATTTGTTTTCAAGTGGCCTTTTTCCTCTCTTGAATATTTCTTGCTTTAAGTTTAATATATTGATACATGCATCATGTCTTATTTTTTATATGCAAATGTGGCACCTGAATCTGCAGGGAACGCCTGTGTTTGTCCATGCTGGTCCCTTTGCCAATATCGCACATGGAAACTCCTCCATCCTGGCAGACAAAATTGCTTTGAAGCTGGTTGGACCCGATGGCTTTGTGGGTAAGAGGAGCTTCAAAATTAACTCCTGATGGTTGACGTGCATCACACCTGTACGTGTCAGTCACGCTAGTAATAATGTCGATTATTACTCAGTATTTGTTAAAGTTGTGATCCTGTTATGAAGCTCTCTGCCTTGTAACCCTCATGAATTGCACCCAACAGTGACAGAGGCTGGTTTTGGTGCTGATATCGGCATGGAGAAGTTCTTTAATATCAAGTGCCGCTACTCAGGCCTGAGGCCCCATGTGGTGGTGTTGGTGGCCACAGTCCGAGCCCTGAAGATGCATGGAGGAGGACCAACCGTAAGTTTACAGCAAAAATTTCCTCAGTTTCCAAATTATAAGTGAAACTGTTGTGTGTTTGGAGTTTTAATAGTAGTTTTAACTCTTTCATTTACATTTTTACATTCTGTGTTCCGAAAATTCTGTTGACATCCACATGATTGCTAAACATTTCCTGGCAGATAAGGTTTCATTCTGCCGCACAACGGGCCTCCTAGTGATTAATGAAAGCATGGATGATTGAGGGGGAAAAACATACAGATAGTTACTGTTAATTTAAAAATTACTGAGGAAATTGTTGGGCTTATAGGGAGTTACTGACAACCATTTTTCCTTTGTTTAGGTCACTGCTGGGATGCCGCTGCCTAAGGAATATGTGGAGGAGGTAAAACAGAAAGCAGCCAGCCAAGGCGTATTGGTCCACTTTAAATAACATTTTTTCTGTTAGTGCGGATGAATATGCAGCCTATTAACTGTCTAAGGCTGGCTTCACTTCCAACTACATGACATTTGTGTCTCAAATACGTCCTCGCTAGAATTTTGTGTTGCCCATCTCTCACGCTTTAAGAAAGCTGTTTCTCGGCAAGTTGCATCTTTCATACACCTCTCTGTGGTTTCAGTTTGTATGGGCAGCATGTCACAGACATAAAAAAGAGATGATGATTTTCTTTTTATTTTAGGAAGTGTATGTTATTAAAAAAGAAATTTGAAGCTACACAAGAAGGCTGATTATAGTTAGTTATGCTGTGCTCTCGATATGTAGCTTCGCTCTTCGCTCTCAAATCATTTTATCCATGGATTGCACAGGACTTTGTATTTATTAGCATTACCAAAGGCAAAAGATTGTGCAGAAAGATTGGTGCTGTGGATGCACACAGACAGTTATTCAGCTGTGTTCGTGGAATGCAGCTAGTGGGAAGCCAGTATAAAGCCATGTCTCCTCATTTAATTTAATCACATGTGAATCATATTTCTGGTTTAAAGGCTTTTGCATTAATTTACAGTTTGTGTTCGGTATCTGTGTGTAGAACCTTGAGCTGCTGGAGAACGGCTGCAGCAACATGAGAAAACAAATAGAAAATGCAAAGAACTTTGGCGTTCCAGTGGTGGTGGCTGTCAATGCCTTCAAGTGAGTGGATGATTTAAAAAAAAAAATCGAAGAAAAGTGTGGCGAGTTATGTAAACCTGTATTAAATAATAGTTTCCCTGATTCCTTTGTTGTGCTAACTCATCTTGCAGGACAGACACTGCAGCTGAGCTTGATATGGTCTGCAGAATGGCCACATCTGCCGGGGCTTTCGATGCAGTGCGATGCTCCCACTGGGCGGAGGGTGGAGCTGGTGCTGTGGCCCTCGGTCAGGCTGTCCAGAGGGCCAGTGAGGCCCCCAGCAACTTCAGGTTCCTCTATGATTTGGAGGTATAGACGTTAACCCAGACTGATGCAGTTCTTTCCTCTAGTGTGTTGCTTTTTTGAAATCCCACACTTTGTATATATCTAATTCCTCTTTAGCTCCCCATTGCTGACAAGATCCGAATAATTGCTCAGAAGATCTACGGAGCTGACGATATTGAGCTTCTGCCTGAGGCCCAACACAAGGTGGAGCTCTACACCAAACAGGTCGGCTTGCCTCAGCGTAGTTTTTCCAGTTTTGTCGAACCCTTTGTTTTTAACTACAACTGTCGGTGTAAATTGGTGTAAATCACAAGTGGAGATTCCTTTCTGAAAAGATCATCTTTTGTTTCTCCCCTCAGGGTTTTGGTAGTCTTCCAGTCTGCATGGCGAAGACGCACTTGTCTCTCTCTCACGAGGCAGACAAGAAGGGTGCTCCCACTGGATTCATCTTGCCAATCAGAGACATCAGAGCGAGTGTGGGTGCTGGCTTTTTGTTTCCCTTGGTTGGCACGGTAAGCTGCAATGAAATGAAAAAAAAAATACTTTATTTATCCCATAAAGGGAAATTCAATAATTAAATTAGCTAAATAAATTAGCTGCCCTTTTCTGTTTTGCAGTTTTGCTTTTGGGTATGACTTTTTTAATGCTATATATATTTTAATGCTATTTATACCAAACCAGAAAACCACTTTGACTAATTGTACTCAGCTGTCTGAGTATAAATAAATATAATTTATACGGTGTATGTTGCTATCAAAGGACATCATATACTGTTTGATGACAACCGCATGCTTCTATTAACCATGCGCCTATATGAACAGCATGATCACTGATCATATGATGATGCCATGAAGTCTGGAGCTTTGTGAAAACACATTAGTGTAGTGGTACTACTTTCATTTTTTTTTTTTTTTTTTTTTAGATTTTTGACCAACTTTGATAACTGACATTGATAACTAGATAGTTACCAAAATCAAAATTCCCACTTAGCTGTATTTATTATGCCCGCCACAGTTGTTTCAGTACTTCTGCATAAAAGGTGATTGAATGCACAAATTTGTAAATCAAGTCATCACAAGGTATTAGGGCCTGACATTAAAAAAAAAAACAAAATGAACTTTTTGTCTTTGTCACTCTTATGTGTTTAGATGCCCACGATCCCCGGCCTGCCCACCCGACCCTGTTTCTACGATATCGATCTGGACCCTGAGACTGAAGAAGTCAATGGGCTCTTCTAAATGAAACACCTGTGCTCTGTTTGATGATAAGAAAAACTGTTCAGACATACACTACATGCACACGTGTCACTCAGGATATCACAGCTGTTGAAATAATTACTCTAAATTTCCTTTTGTTTTCTTCTGAGCTCTGACATTTCCATCCTTCCCTTTTAGCTTAAATGAAGTTGCATGAGGAGCTGGAAGAGCCTCATGCTTGTCTTCTGGTGCTGTTTAGATGGTTTAGCTGGTTCTACTAATTGACATGTAAACAAGAGTTTTTTTTTGTTTTTTTTTACAAAAGGTTGCCAATGGACCACAGAGCAGTTACTCCCTACAATTGTCATTTTAATGGTCCTCTTAGAGGAGCAAAGTCTGAAATTCTCCTACATTGGTGACTGAACCAACACATTTCACGTCCTTCACCCCACCCCCCCCACTAAACATATGTATGTCATACATGCATACATGACTTTTAGATTCTAATATTAATATTATCTTCTGCATGTTTTTGGATCACTGCCCCTGAGGAATCTTTTCCAGTTCTGACTTTAAAATTATTGATGATCTTTTTGGATAATTTTATTACAAAATAATGAGAAAGTCTTAACATAAAAACGATGCTGCTTTACTAAGTGTTTTTGTATATTTGTATTCCCATTCCCATATTTTAACTGTCTCTAACACTGTCTAACATTATTTTTGAAATCACTGTTGCTGTGAAGCTAAACTGAACTTATTCCTACTTACATGTCAGAAAAGGTTGAATAAATGTTTTTTAATGGAAAGCTGTTGATAATTTCTTCTGAGACGTGTGTGTGTGTTTTTCTGTATTTTAGTGCTCATCCACTGATATTTCTGAATTTCCCTCGCACCATCTGGGTATTGTTTCAAAAAACATTTAACATTTAAAGACATGATGCGATTCTTAAATGTTGAATTTCATAAATACTAATAACACAGAACCCTACAGAGTCGAATTCAAGGGATGTAAAGTCATGGTTAAAAGTATTTCTTCTACTCGGTACACCTCCCGTTTCAAAGCTGTTGCAGCTTTACACGCCTCTAATAGTGACAACTGTTCCATAGATTTGAGGTCTGGACTTTGGTGAGAGTTGATGTTCGTCTCTCTTTTCAGAAAGAAAAAGTAAAGACATTTGCAGCAAAGAGTGCTTATTTATTGTACAACATTAGCAGGTTATTAATACTGATCCTGGCACCCATGCTGTGTGTAGGCGGCATGTTACTGTTGAAGGCTTCCTGGAGGTGGAGCTGGTTCTGAATACTGTCTGTACAGTTCTGTATTAAAGGGTGCTGTCTGTCTTACTGGATGAGAGATGTTGAATGAATGTGAGACAAAATTCTGTTTTCACTTTCCTGCATTTTGGGTCATTTGAACATTCACTGAATTTCATCCCTATGGGAAGTGTAGTTTTTATACCACATAAACATCTGAAATGTTATCCTAAATGTCAGGGATTAAAACAAAACAAAACAAAATGAAAACTTAGAAAACAACTAGTCAACCACTAGAGTGTTATGCTGTTTCTTGAATGTGTAAAATCATTAAAGAGCTGAAAAATAAATCAACTGAACAGAACGTCGATATTTCCGTCTGAAATTTTGTAGAGTGAAGGTTTAAAGTAGCAATTACAAATACCCCCCCCAAGACCTGTGCTGACCTAAATAGTCCCGATTACAGTACATGATAAATAATCAGCAGAAGAGAAAACTGATACATTATCACATGCAATGAAAGACATAAGCATGATGGAGGAGGTGTGAATTATATAACACGATGAGTCAGGACTCTCAGTATATGGAACATTTGCAGAAACTATGACGTAGTCAGCAGAGAGGAACAAGGCCAGATGTTACATAGCATTTAGTGATTCACTATTAATTAGCCTCTGTGTTTAGGCAGACAAGGACATCACAAATTACTCCTGTTATTTATCCTCAGTAAGGGGTTAGTTTTTCTGGGTTTATCTGTTATTCCACATACATTAATGCTATTATACTGCTATTTCAGTGATTAAATAAATTATTACAATAATGAAAGTCATTACATTTGTCAAAAGTAGTCTTCATTGATTCTGGATGCTCAGGCAGAATTCTAATATAAGACAGGAGGTAAATGCAGACTGAACATAAACTAATTTTGTAGTGGCAGGATCTTTGATGCTGACATGTTTTTAAAGCACTGAGGTGTAAAGTCATCATAAAGAGACTTGGGGTAACAAAAGATCGTTGTGTTGTCTGTCCCCGGTGTAATGTGACTATCAAGGCCCAAATAATCACTGAAAAAGGATTACAGGGATCTGTCTGACGGCGCTTGTCCAAACTAGAGAAAAACATAAAGCCATATGCAATTTGATGGTGTTTATTGTTAGGCATTTACAGGCGTGCTTTCAAACTGGACTTGGTGATTTAATGCTAAATAACAGCAGAAATATCAGCACCCTGCTTCCTCTCTCCTAGTTCAAACAAAAGATTCACAGGTGCAGGTGATGCTCATTAGACAATCAACCAGCTCCAGTGACACACACACACACACACACACACAGTGACAAAAGAGAAATACTTTCCTGCCTCTACACCAGGTGCAACCTGATCACTGTCTACAACCTCTGCACATAAATTTAATACATTTATGTTAAATACTGATAGCTTATATACTTTACTCAAGAGTTGCAATCTTCAGATCTTTCATGTCCTTACACATACCTCAAGTGTCTTAACTTGCACATAAAACGTGTTTTCTGGACTGCCTTCTTTTACCTGTGTAATTTCACCTGCCAAAATTAGAAGGGCTATCCCACAAACAAGATATTTTCCATTTCATCTTTTGTCTGTTGTGGTGTCCTGTTTGTATATTTCTTTGTAAATATGGCACATAATACCTCACTGTATTTATTTGACACTTAATTAAAAGTTAATGCTAGTTGATATTTGATTTGGATTGTGTGCTATTTTCTCTACATTCTTTGCTGATGTATTAAAGTTTATTTTCTCAGACAATCCCTTTCTAGCCTCTGAGCGAGTTGTGATGTCCTATACATATCTCAGTTGTATGTCTAAATTTTTAGTTGCACATTGGAGCCTTGAGAAATGCAATTTCAGTCTGCTTGCAATGTACTGTTGCAGTGCTTTGATTTACAATAAAGTTCGCTTTGACTTTGACTTTGACTCTGAGAGGCTAGAAAGGGATTGTCTTATCTTAGAAGTGCACTTTTTCTTCTTCAGTCTGCATCCACTAACCCTCTGCCTTGCTTGGTTACTGTTGACTCCACTCAGTATTTTTCCCCACCATCCACTTCACCTTTTCATCTCCCTTCTGCCAGCTATCAATGATTTTTAAAATCACTGCATTGGCTTCCCGTGTCTTTTAGGATCGATTTTAAGATTCTTCTAATAGTTTTTAAAAGTCTTAATGGTCTTGGGCCTTCTTATCTTACTGATTTGCTTTTACCTTAGGAACCCTTGCGGACCCTCAGGTCCTCTGGCAGCGGTCTTCTAATGACTCCTATTGTTAATACACAAACCCACGGTGAGGCAGCTTTTCCAACATTATGCCCCACGATTATGGAACAGCCTGCCGGAGAACTTGAGGGCTGCAGAGAATGCTGACATTTTTAAAAAGAAGGCTGAGGACCCACCAATTTAATTTGGCTTTGGCTAATGCCCCCTTTTATCCTGATTTAGATTTTATATTTTAGGTTTCTGACTCAGCCCAAGTTTTTATTTTTTATTTTGTACTAAAAGGGCTATATAAATTAAGTTTGATTTATTGTTACTTCTCGGTTGGACTGTTAAATTGTTTTTGAATGCTAGTAGCTTTTATTTTATTTTTTTATTTTTTATTTTATTTCCCAATTTATTTATATCACACATGATTCCAATCATGGCAGAAAATCAGCTATGAAGAAAATGATTAAAAAAGACCCTTCAAAAAAACTAAAACTGACACAGTTCCTGCAGTGCAAACAAAAACCAAGAAGTGGAACTTTCTCCAGTAGTTAAAAGATTAAAGTGATCTAAAAGCCCCTTTTGTTACAAGTCAGTAACTTTGTGTCTTTACTGAACTGGACAGTATTTTTAATTAGATGATTTCATCAATGCATACACACAGAGATCAATGGGTTTGCGTATTTAAAGGGAACAAGTCATGAAAAACATCACTCTTTTCATGCTTAATAGTATTTTGGGGCATATCTGAAGTGAATCTGATATATATATGTGGCAAAAAATTCCAGCCTCTTTCAATCAAAGATGTAAACTATTATTCTCACTTAGAAAAATTATTTGGTCTTCCTTTGGTCTAAAACAGGGGTTCCCAAACTTTTCAACCCGCGACCCCCAAAATAACGGTGCCAGAGACTGGCGACCCCCACTATCCCTGGATGTGACTGAAAAAATAAAATGTGCGCACAGGCCATACGCACAAACACGGGCTTAACGACAACACAAAAGAACAGAGCAGCCTGTTATGATTTTACATATAGAAATTTACTGTTTGATAAAAGCAGAATACCTCAGTCAAAATAATATCTATGTAACATGAGTGCACAGTATTACTGTCATGTGCAAACTTAACTTAAACATTACTTTAATGGTTAATGGTATTAAAGCATCCGCTTTGTGATGTTTACTGTGGAGCCGTAACCTGACACCTGCAAATGATGCTATGTTAATCTGTCTTAATCACCTCAGGAAGAAAATCTGTAGTTTTATTTTAATTTTAACTACCATGTTTCATAATTTTTACAACTATGGCTGAATTTTTCTGTATTTTTTTTTTTTTAATTTATTAGATTTATATATATATATATATATATATATATATATATATATATATATATATATATATATATATATATATATATAAAAAAGATTTATGGAAATCATTTCGCGACCCACCCCACGGCGTCCCGCGACCCCCCGGGGGGTCCCGACCCCCACTTTGGGAACCACTGGTCTAAAAATTAGGTATTTATAACAGCCATGTTACATTGAAATATTTCATTATTTATTCAATAAAACTGAAAAAAAAAAAGATCAAGAAAAATAAGAGATATTCATTGACTCAACAAAACCAAGTTTGACACAACTGTCTTGGAGTCATTCCTTTTCCTGTGAATTTATCAGTCATTACCAATAGTTGAAGATGATTTCATCTGTCCCCTTTTCTCAACAATGTTTCAGTACATTGTTATTATTTGCTGGTGTTTGCTTATGTACAGGTCTCTTAGGGTCCTGCCACAGCACTTAAATACAGCCTAGGTGTGGACTTTGACAGCGTCACTGCAACACCTTGTCCTTCTCTTTTTTGGCATTTTCTTTTAGCTTTGGCTCTATACTTGGATCATTGTCTTTTTTCCATTATTCATTTTCTACCAGTATTTAACTCTCAGACAGATGCTCTGATATTTGACACTACAGGATACAGAGGGATTACTTCATGATTCTCAGTGATTGCAAGATGCCCAATGAGGAACCGTGTTAATAAAAATTAATAGATGTAACACTTTCTTGCACGTAACGCATCAGTATCTGTCTATAGAGCTGGCTGTTTTTACCTATTAAACCTTTTCCTTTTTCACTCCATTCAGCAATTTTTATTTAAATTCCTCTAAATTTCACCCAAAATCTAAATTTTGCAAATACCCATGGTTAACAGAGGTCTCTATAGTTCTCTAGTGACAGGAGTAGTGCACAACAAAATCATAATGTGGTTTTATAATTTATGATACACATTTTTCTTCTTTCCTTTTTGTTTCTTTTTTGTTAATTAATTACCTTACTACTACTACTACTACTGATAATAATACTTATTATCATTGTTTGCAGTATAATGACATAGTAAATATGCTGTTATCTTCATGTTGATTTGCTTTTCAAACGTTATCTCTACAATAAGGTGGTCTGTTTTGTATTATTTGGTGATTTGGCGCCCCCTAATGGACATGATGCAACCTTGCACTATCTCTGACATTACGTTAGCTAGGTGGCGGCGAATTCAGACACTTGACGTAAGTACATTTTATCATACATATATGATTTATTTATCTACATGGTCATGGCTAATTTTTAAACAAATCACTTGCAAATTCTTATGCCTAAGGATTGTGAACCGTTACGATTAACCAATAACCGTTGCAGATACTGTTTCTCTTTGTATTTTTTTTTTTTTTTTAGTTCGCCACACAGCTGAGTAATAAACGCGAATAACCCATGAGAGAATACTGGGTATTTGAGACACTTTAACAAACTTGAGAATTAATATTTCGCCCAAGTCTGTGATTTAAGTTAAAGCAGTTAAGATGAGTTGTTTATGAGGCGCATAGACCGTATAAGAGGAATATACTATATAAAATGAGAATTGGATGAAAGACAATAAGGCTGCAAAGAGATGCAAAATGACTCAAATAGGCTAATGTAAAACAACCATAAAGAAAGGTAAAATGAACACTGTGATTCAGATTGATAAAGAGTTGAGAAATGATTACAAAGCAATGATAAGGATGCACAAAATGTTGACAGCGAGAAGTGAAATGATGATAGATATTTATTTGTCATTATGGGATAGTGAAATACAAGAAAAAGCTGAAAAAATATACAAATCGAGTCAAGAATCAGTCACAAAACCAACCAAGCAGACGTGAAGCAACCAAAACACAGTCACAAAACGTACACAAAATAATGCAACATGTCCAAAATTAAACTGAAAATTGATCAAAGTTGACAAAACCAGTAATAATTAAAACATAACCTTGAATGGATGTGAAATTATCCAGAATGTTTGCATGATACACAGCTGGAAACAATTAATTAACAATTAGTTTGTCAGAGGCCTTACAGCGACCTCTTTGTGTCTGATGCTTCCAAACTGAGCATCTCTCCTTTTATAATATACAGTTAAATGAACAATTGTTTTCCTTTTATTTGACATTTCCCTTTAACAAGTGTTGCTGTTGTTGAGGCATTTGCCAGGCAGACTCCTTGTTCGCTCTCTGTCATTACACCTCAGACTTATTATGTATGAAGGACTGTGGGAAATCCTGTGTCCTCTGACCCCCTCGTGCTGTTTCTAGGAAGCTTCTTTTATGGTCTAAACAAGTAGTCTGGAGTTTGTGGAAGCCAGCAGCTGTTAAGACCACATGAGAACAAACGGCACACGCATCTCATTTGTGATGTCTGGATTTACATAGTCCTGCGTCTAGATTTGAAAGCATCACATGCACATAAAAAAATGCACATTAAAAAAACAATCAGTTACTTGAAAATGCACTTATTAAACTACCTCTAATATACACTATATTGCCAAAAGTATTTGCTCACCCATCCAAATTATCAGAATCAGGTGTTCCAATCACTTCTGCAGAGTCAATCAATACAGACCTCCAAACTTCATGTGGCCTTCAGATTAGCTCAACAACAGTCATGAATGGGTTTCCATGGTCGAGTAGCTGCATCCAAGTCAGCTGCTTGACCAGCAGCATTGCACTTGTTTCACCAAGTGCAATGCAAAGCATTGGATGCAGTGGTGTAAAGCACGCCGCCACTGGACTCTAGAGCAGTGGAGGAACGTTCTCTGGAGTGACAAATCACACTTATCCATTTGGCAATCTGATGGAAGAGTCTGGGTTGGCGGGAAAACGGTACTTGTCTGACTGCATTATGCCAAGCTTAAAGTTTGGTGGAGGGGGGGTTATGGTGTGGGGTTGTTTTTCAGGAACTGGGCTTGGCCCTTTAGTTCCAGTGAAAGGAACTCTGAATGCTTCAGCAGACCAAGACATTTTGGACAATTCCATGCTCCCAACTTTGTGGGAACAGTTTGGAGCTGGTCCCTTCCTCTTATAACATGACTGTGCACCAGTACACAAAGCAAAGTCCATAAAGACACAGACAGCAGAGTCTGGTGTGGATGAACTTGACTGGCCTACACAGAGTCCTGAACTCAACCCGACAGAACATCTTTGGGATGAATTAGAGCAGAGACTGAGAATCAGACCTTCTCAGCCAACATCAGTGTGTGGCCTCACAAACGTGCTTCTGGAAGAATGGCCAAAATTCCCCATAAATACACTCCTAAACCATGTGGACAGCCTCCCAGAAGAGTTGAAGCTGTTCTAGCTGCAAAAGTCGGACCCACATCATCTTGATTAGGAATGGGATGTCACTAAAGCTGTGAGTCAAGGTAGGTGAGTGAATACTTTTGGCAATATAGTGTCTGTAGTGTATAGTGTATGCAATGGACTGTTGACCTGTCCAGGGTGTACCCTTGCCTTTCCCCCAAAGAAAGCTGGGTTTGGCTCCAGCAGATCCCTGTGTCTCTGTATAGGAATTTACAGGTATAGGATTATGGATGGGTGGATGTATTAATATCTACAGTGATAGTCATCACTAGCTGTATTGACAGGTTTTAATTCAGCACAGATCTGATGTTAGAAGGTAGACTGTTCCACAATTTAGGAGCAACAACAGAAAAAGCTCTCTCACCTCTGCTTTTTAATTTAGAATTGTCAAGAGCAGCTGGTTGGTTGATCTCAGCACTCTGACTGGACTATGAAAGTCAAAAAGCTCAGATAAATAAGGTGGTGCCACAACTCTTAAAAACTATTAATAAAATCTTAAACTGGATCCTGAACAGGACAGGAAGCCAGTGAAGGGAAGCCAGTACAGGAGTGATGTGCTCAGGCTGTTTCTATCCTGTCAGAAGACTGGCTGCTATGTTTGTCTGTAATGGACAGACTAACAACCAATCAATCCCAAAGTAGAGAGTTGCAATAATTGCCATCGACAGGTACTAAAGGCATTAATAACTCTTTTAGTCTTTTGAAGAAGGGTAGGACTTTACCTTATTTAAGAGCGTTAGATGAAAAAAGCTGGTTTTAATCACTGAACCATTCTGTTTATCAAATTAAAAATCCAAAGTCAAAAATGTCATCAGGTTTTCTCACAAAGTACTTACAGTACAGAGATTATGGGCCGATTACACTGTCTGACCATCTTAAAATGTCTGACCAAAACCAATAATTTTTGTCTTGTTCTTATTCAAACTGAGGAAGTTTACCTCCAATCGTGAGTGTACTTCCTTAAGACAATTCAGCAAAGGTTGTGGAGACCCATTACTTTTTGTCTGTATGGGCAGATAAATTTACAAATCATCAGCAAAACAGAGAAAAGCAGGGTCATGCTTTCGTATAATAGAGCCCAAAGAGAGCATGCACAAAGCAAAAAAAAAAAAGAAAAAAGAACTGGGCCCAGAATGGAGCCTTGTGGTACCCCAGAATTAAGTGGGGATGCAGCTGAGAAATATTGGCCTAGATAAACGGAGAAACATTCTTGTCTGCAAAATATGACTGGAACCAGTTAAGGACTGTACCTTTTGATGTCCATGCACATAGATTCTCAGTCATCCAGTAGATAGATTACATACATATTAGATTTTATATATATTTATAATTTATTGGATATTTTAAACTTTTGTAACAAATAAAAAACTGAAAAGTGGAGTCGGTGCAATATTATTCGGCCCCCTTGCATTAATACTTTGTTGTGCCACCTTTTGCTGCAATTACAGCTGCAAGTCGCTTGGGGTATACCTCTATTAGTTTTGCACATCCGAGAGACTGAAATTCTTGCCCATTCTTCCTGTAAAACAGTTTGAGCTCGGTGAGGTTGGATGGAGAGCGTTTGTGAACAGCAGCTCTTTCCACAGATTCTCTATTGGATTCAAGTTTGGACTTTGACTTGGCCGTTCTAACACCTGGATACGTTTATTTGTGAACTATTCCATTGTAGATTTGGCTTTGTGTCTCAGGTCTTTTGCAGACTCCAGCAGGTTGTCTTCCAGAATGGTCCTCTATTTGGCTCCATCCATCTTCCCATCAATTTTAACCATCTTCCCTGTCCCTGCTGAAGAAAAGCAGGCCCAACCCATGATGCTGCCACCACCATGTTTGACAGTGGGGATGGTGTGTTCAGGTTGATGAGCTGTGTTGCTTTTACTCCAAATATATTGTTTTGCATTGTGGCCAAAAAGTTCGATTTTGGTTTCATCTGACCAGAGCTCCTTCTTCCACATGTTTGGTGTGTCTTCTAGGTGGCTTGTGACAAACTTTAAACAAGACTTTTTATGGATATCTTTGAGAAATGGTTTTCTTCTTGCCACTCTTCCATAAAGGCCAGATTTGTGCAGTGTACGACTGATTGTTGTCCTCTGGACAGACTCTCCCACCTCAGCTGTAGATCAGTTCATCCAGAGTGATCATGGGCCTCTTGGCTGCATCTCTGATCAGTCTTCTCCTTGTTCCAGATGAAAGTTTAGAGGGACGGTCGGGTCTTGGTAGATTTGCAGTGGTCTGATACTCCTTCCATTTCAATATGATTGCTTGCACAGTGCTCCTTGAGATGTTTAAAGCTTTGGAAATCTTTTTGTATCCACATCCAGCTTTAAACTTCTCCACAACAGTATCTGGGACCTGCCTGGTGTGCTCCTTGGTCTTCATGATGCTCCCTGAGCTTTAAAACAGAACCCTTGATACTATCACAGAGCAGGTGCATTTATACGGAGACTTGATTACACACAGCTGGATTCTATTTATCATCATCAGTTATTTAGGACAACACTGGATCATTCAGAGATCCTCACTGAACTTCTGCAGTGAGTTTGCTGCACCGAAAGTAAAGGGGCCGAATAATATTGAACGCCCCACTTTTCAATTTTTCATTTGTTAAAAAAGTTTATAATATCCAATAAATTTCGTTTCACTTCACGATTGTGGCCCCACTTGTTGATTCTTGACAAAAATTTTTAATTTTATGTCTTTATGTTTGAAGCCTGAAATGTGGCAAAAGTTGAAGAGTTCCAGGGGGCCGAATAGTTTTGCAAGGCACTGTATATATGTGTGTATATATATATATATATATATATATATATATATATATATATATATATATATATATATATATATATATATATATATATATATATATATATATCTATATGTGTGTGTGTGTGTGTGTGTGTGTGTGTGTGTGTAAAGGTTTAGCCACGTGCTAACTTAGCCAACAAAGCAAATGATCCACAGTATTACAAAATTTTAAAAAAGAACAGTTTCACAAAGATATCAAAAAAACATAAACATGAAAAAAAAATTGATTTCTGAAGGCTAGTATCTTTTCTTTTGTTGGATTTTCTGAAACTCTGTGTTTTTCAGGAACTCCACACTTATGACTGTAGAAAAGAAGGACATGGGAACTATTATTATATAGCCATTTCCTTTATTTAAAAAAGCATGAAAAACATCAGAGAATATATGCAGGTCCTGCTTCAAGGTTTCTTCCTCTTAAAGTGGAGTTTTTCCTTTGCCACTGTTTGGCTGAAAGTTTTTTTTCTCCCTCTGTGGGAATTTTTTTTACCTGCCATTATGCTTGTTTAGGATTCAATAGTAATATTATTAGTTAATGATTTTTGCTCGGGGGTCATGCTCTGGGTCTTTGTAAAGCACCTAGAGACAATTTGACATTGTAACAGACGCTATACAAATAAAATTGAATTAAAATTGAATTGAATGTTTGATTTAGAGTTGATACTTTTGTCACCTGCGTGTCTTATTATGGATCACAGGGAGGCTGGAGTCTTTCCCTACTGTCATCAGGAAATAGGTGGGGCACAGCATGAAACATAAAGATACAGAAATGTTTTGTTTTGTTGTGGTTGTACATTTGTGTGTGGAGAGTGATAGAATTTAACCAGCATGCTTTGAGATAAGTGAGGAGGGGAAAACGCATTTGCTTTCATAGAGCACACAGACAGGAGGGTGGGAGGTCTGGAGAGTCAGAGGGAGGACAAGAGGGTGGGTGCTGTGAAATGCGTTAACAGGGGAGCTCTGTGCATTTGTTAGACGTCTTGGCTGCTTGCCCAACCTGGCTCATTGTAATTGAGGCATGATCGTCGACTCCAGGCAGCCCACTCTGCCGCCTCGGCTGCCTTGTGCCTGGACCCAGCCCAGCTCCCACTGCTGACATGGAAAGACCCGTGAGTACCTTTTCTCTCCTTCCCCTCTTTCCTCTCTCTGGTGTTAGGTATCCCCCTCTTTCCTCTTTTGCTCTGTCGCAGATTTAGCTGAGGCTGCACACAGCGTTTCAGCAGTGTCGCTGGTTCTTCCTCTCCCCTGCTGTCGCTCCTGTAGGAGGCAGGAACGCTGGATAGGGAGAAAAAGCTTGGCAGCTTTCTCCCTCCAGGCCCTCTCCTCCCCCCTTTTGCCTGCCTGTCCAGGGCATGGGTGCTGTCTGTCCGCTGGCAGACCCACAACGTTTCTGTGTGTTCTGTGATTGTGTGCGCATGTTAGCTGTGCTGTTGCACTGTTGCAGAACTGGCCATCAGAACTCGGAAGGTTCCTGTCTCCACACAGAGTGCCCCTGCTCTGGTTAGTGGAGGCTGGTGTTTCCTTCATCCTCCGCCATTGGGCTTGCTGAGATTTCCAGTCAGCAGTGTGTCTCTCCATTGCGCCTATTCTTGGTGGTATGCTCTCATGGTCTGTTGTGTTTGGATACCCTGACAACTAGAAGCTCTGAAGTAACCACGTTCCTGCCTGCCGCCACTCTGAGTGAGTCCAAACTTTTTTCATGCTTGGGGTAGAGATACAGACACATTTGGGACTTTTAGTTGTTGCGAGTTAACAGAGAGAGAGATCTGATGTTTCTGATTGTCAGATCTCAGTGTGATAAATGAATGCGCACATCTCGGTGGCAGCCATTCGTTGCAGGTGTAACAGCAGCAGAGATAGGGAGATGGTGTTGATCCTTGTGAATTTGTTAACAGTGAATCATCATTCTGTTCTAGTAATATCACACAAAATCAACCTTGACTGTTGTGTCGTCACTGGGGCAACCATGGAGGATGACTAACTCACTTGTAGCACATCTATTTCCTGTCTCTGTCCTGACCCCGACAGTAACTGATGCTGTGTGGATAATGAAGTGCTTCAGAAATGAATTATGTTTTTCACAGCTCAGGCAAACAGAAGTAACTACTTTTGTATTTCGGAAGCGTTATTGTCACTTCTCCTGAGCTGCGAATAACAACAGATGATCAAATGATGCCAGCAGTGATTCAAAGAGCAAAACATGTGCTTTAACTGTGTGAGTTGAGATCTCCTCTTTAGACAATGACTGTCATTCATTAGTGTTCTTTTCAAGTATGGCTGATTGTGCGTGAGTTAAATCTTACTGAATGTCTCAAGAAAAGTTGTTCGTTCAAATGGAGAACAACAACTAGGGACTGAAATGGTCACAAAACGTGTTACTCTAATCCCTTTTTTCTCAAATGTTTGGTACACAGTTTTGTTAGTTCGGTTTCTATTTATCTGACTGCTAAGTAAAGCTGAGTAATCAGCCTCATTATTGGTTACGTTATTGGTGGTCCCTTTGTGTAGGTGTAAGACCTTCACAATTATGAGTGCAACAGTCCAGCAATCAGATTTTTATGGTGGAGAAGCCAGAGAGAGGCCATTCCTCATTGAAAGGCATATGGACAGTCTCCTGGGATTAAAAAGGGACTAGAATGACTCTAAAACTGTGAAAGGCAAAATCCTCTCATCCAGTCCTAGTCCTTGGGACCCAGTTTGCATTTTTTTTTTCATTTTTTAGAAGTTTACCAGCTCCAACACACCTGCCTTAAATTAATGGGTCATCAGCAGACTTTTACAGACCTATGACAAGCTGATGTGGTGATCCAGTAATCTGAATTGAGTCTATTGATGCAGGGAAACCTCTAAAACATGCAGGGCACTTGGTCCTGAGGACCAGGATTCTCATAAAACAAAGATTTAACTATTTGGCATCAGTGCCCAATATTGTGTTTGAACAAAAACAGGCACTGAACATGACCTCAATAATATACAAAGGAGTGTCTCTGAAAAACTCTAGAAACTTCCTGGGCTAATTCAACCAGGATCTGGACTGGAAGCCAGTAAAGCCCCGCTTTAGAGATCTAAATATTACTACATTGGTGGTCCCTGTCCAGTCTGGTTGAAGTTGAACATTTATGCCAAGAACAGTTAAAGAAACCTCTAAAAGGTGTTCTAAGCTTGTAGGATGATTCCTGATAAGATTAATCTATCATTGTATGATGATAAACTCACTTAAGATGAGTACTTAAGGAAATTTAACCTTCATCCATCCATCCATTAACTTCTGCTTATTCGAATTCAGGTCGCAGGAGCAGCATCTTAAGCGGAGAGGCCCAGACCTTCCTCTCCCCCGCCCCCTCCCGGGAGGACACCAAAGCATTCTTAGGCCAGCCAGGAAAGATAATCTTGCCAGTGAGCCCTGAGTCTGCTTTGTGGTCTTCTCCTGGTTGGACATGCCTGGAACACCTACTCCAGGAGGCGTCCAGGGGATATAGGTGTCCCCCCCATGAATTGCCACCTTATTGTGGTGGAGGGATTTGAGTGACCAAATGATCCCAGATGCTATGTTGTCATAGGCAATTGTCCCTGGTAGGGTCTCCCAAAGCAAATTGGTCCTGGGAGATGGGCCAGACAGCAATTCTAGAACCACAAGGACAGAAAAAAAAAAACCCCCACATTTCTCTTACCTTGATGTGAGTCACTGGGGCCCCACCCCTGGAGCAAGGCCTGGGAGAGGGGCTCGTAGGTGAGTGCCTGGTGGCCGGGCCTTTACCCATGAGGCGTGGTCGGGTTCAGCCTGAACAAGGAACATGTGAATGAGCAACGTGGAGTAGGGCTGTGTGGGTTGGGTGCATTCTACTATGGACAGCAGTCAAGGGTAGGGGCCTTAATGTGCTGACCCTTGGCTTCCAAAACTGGCTCTTGGGATATTTAAGCTTTTTATAAAAAACAAAATAAAAACAAAAAAATACTGTAGAAAAACCAAAAATAATATTTTATATTTTTTTTAATTCTTGTAAAAATGGATTGATGAGAAATTAATTAATAGATTGCATTTCAAAATAAATCTGAAACACAACAAAATAGGGAAAATTATAAGGGTCTGACAACTTTCAGCGTAACTTTATTTCAGTCTCATTTATCTCACTTTTATGAGACTGGAAGTGCTCTGTGAGCCAACCTGTGCACACATTTCATATAAATACAAATAGTTTATTTGAGAGCAGCATCTTTTCATCCAGTGTTCAGCAGGGCAGGAAATAAGCATATTTTCCAACATATCTAAATATTTATTTAGAACAAGCTGAAGTGTATCTTTATATTTGCTGCATGTCCAGCTGAATGACCCCAGGTCCCAGTTAGTGGCATGACTGAACCCCCATAGTCCGTGCTCTCATCGTCTGGAAAAAAATGCACCTTTTAAGGGTGCACTACAGTCAGATGAGCCAAACCAAACTGGAGATCAGAACATTCAATTACAGAAGGCTGAAAAAAATTAGGTATATATATATATATAATCTGCTATATTGCAGATACTTGATGCTTCACCACCTTTTTTCGCACTTGTTGGTGTTGCTCAGCTCAGGAAGACTTCATGTGTTTGCAGTAGGGTGTGAAAGTGTAGTTTTCTTGTAAGGACGCATTAACACACAGCTAGCTGCTGCTCCATGAGGGCACATGGGAGTTTTTAGCTTTGGGCATCATGTGGTGTGAGGAGGTGTGCCCTGCTGACTGCACTGGGATGTTTAGGATGCTCTGCATATGTGTAACTGAGCTTTGTAATGAATGCTCCATCTGTGGTGGCTATGACGATGTGTTAGTATTGTAAGTTATTGAAGCAGACAGAGTGGTGAGATATTGGGCATCTATTAGCATTTCACCTTTCTGTTTGATTTTTATTCTTTATTTTTTGTTGAAAGTGTTTGTTCTATGATTGTTTTATTTAAGATGTTTAAACCCAGTGAAAGAGAAATAATGGGTTAAATAAGGATAGCTACTCAACCTCAATACACCTTTTGTTGAATGAATCATAGTTGCTCATTCTATCATACAGTAGCTTCTTAAAGAAATAAAAATCATCTTGGTTTTAAACTATTTTCTCTAGGCAATGTTCTTATCAGCTGTTTATGTCAAGAGATTTATCACTTGAGAGTATTTAGCTTTATTTTTCATTAAATGAATAAACATAATATAATTCACTGATACCAAACATTTTTAAAATGATTATCATATTTAAAGTCAGTTTATAAAGCTCTTAATCACATTCGACTGGATGAAATGTGAAGTGTTTTTTTTAATGTTTTGACATGATGTTTCTCCTCCCAGACAGCCAGTGACATGAAGCCCAAGAGGGATCATGAGAGGGATCTGGAGCTGGACAAAAAGATTGAGGCTCTCCGCAGGAAGAATGAGGCGCTCATGAAGAGGTACAAGGTGAGGACAGGTACCTGCAGGCAGGGAAGGTCATATTATTTCCAAAACCATAGAGCTCCTACAGTTTTCCTGATCACCTTTGTGATTACTTGTATTTAGGAGGTGGAAGAGGACAAGAAAAAGGCAGAAGAGGAAGGAATGGCGTTGCAGAGCAGGAAGGGAAAAGCAGATGATTTAACCATCACAATCAGCAAGTCGACGAGTGTGAGTGTCAGGAATGACAGACCTGACAAGTATTTCCCACATGGTGCTGCAAGTTGCTAGGGAGACAACAGCTGTAAAATGTATGAATATTTCATAACCTGTTCTTCTCTTTGTTTGGTTGCAGGATAGTCGTGTGGTGGTGACAAAGCCAGTAAACAGTAGCTCGCCATCTGAGAAAGGACAGGAGGAGCCTGGGCCTGACAGCGGGAGAGAAAGCCCAATGCAGGGTGCTGGGCGGGGCCACAGGAAGCAGCTAATGGTCACCATGGCTGGAAAAAAGGTAAATTCACTGTGCCAGTTTCCACGTTGGCAAAGTCTAATTAGGTTTTATTTTTAATTTGATAACTATTGTTTTTGTCAGTTTTGCTTTTCTTATTAGTTTTGGAGTAGTGGTTTTTTTTTTAATCACATGTTGGGTATTTGTGAAGCGAAAGATTTTAAACATTGAGGATAGAAAATACAACAACAGACATGATTTGAAGCATTCCATCAATCTCAGTTTGCGTATGCACCAATGCCTCCTTAAAGCAGTACAAAGGAATTTTGTTAATGTCATAATATCAGTTTCAGTCTCTTTTGAAGTAATATTTGACTGCTTTTAGGAACTAGGCTGTTGTGGTCTCCTTTTATATACTATTATCAAAAACCAGCCAAAGTAACTTTGGACTCCAGTCCCAGTCTCGTTTTGAGACTACTGCATATCATTTTATGCCACTTTGTCATACAAAACCAACGATAGCGCCACCTCATAGAGCTACAGTGGACATCACAGAAGCTAGGGCTCAAACAGAATAGAAAATGAGAGTGAGAAAACAAAAGACCAAACAATCTCATACAGTGTCGTAAAAGTGACTGAACCTCCACAGCTACAGAGGGACCTATAGAGCTCAACAGTTGCAAAGCTTCTCAGTGCCGATTTAACCTTGTGTTGCCTGATTTGACCAAACTGTCAAGGAATAAAACAAGACTTATCTCCTGCATATTTAATATTTAGTTTTAGCTTTTTAATTTCATTTCACCTTTTTTTCTTTCTTTTTTCTTTAAAGTCTGTTATTTATTTTTCATAAAGGTTTTTTCCACCCCTATTTTTTTCCCCTAGTTTTAGAACATCAAACATTTTCTTAAAGCTATCAAATAAACCTATTTGATATCTCACATCAACTTAAATAGGTGCATTACTTGCTGATATAAAAAAAAAATAAAGGTCTCCTTGAACTGATGGAAATACATGCATCAAAATTACAAACTGAAAAGGATTTATATTTAAAGGATTTTGACTTGTGGTTCCATTTAAATTAATACCTTTAATTAAAGTAAATGAGGTTCAGTGATTTTTTTTTTTTTTATCTCATGGAAGCTTTAGATGAGAGAGATGAGAGAGAGCAGAGGGGAGGAGAGGGGAGACTGCTGCTGGCTTGCACACGTTAGCATTAGCTTGCGTTAGCAGGATTTCAAAACTCCATGGTAGCAATTGTTATGTTGTAGGTGGCTGACCAAGTTTGACGTATTAAAGCTTGTGCTTGTGCTTCCCTCCTTGTAGAATTCGCTTGGGGCATTTGTCACAAATAACCACCAAACTATCTTCTTCTGAAACTTTAACGAAACTCCATGCCATCGCCGCCATGTTTGTTGTGATTAGCGCTGTGCTGCAGGCTGCATTTAAGGTGTAACGTAAATTCCCACGTTCCCTCGTTTGCTTGTCGTTCTTTCAGCCTTTTCTGTTTATTTTCTTTTTTATGTGTAACATGAGGGAAAATACTGTGAATATCAATTAAAGTCAGCAACTACTAAAATTATGACCGACTTAACAAGTTGTTTTCTGGCATGAGGGGGTATTCTTGATTCCTGATTGAGAAATCGTTTTTCTGATTATGCCGACGTTACTTGAACATAACATTCACTGCTGGTCATTTAAGACTCATAGGGAGCGAGTTACTGTCGTGTTGACAAAAATATATCAGGGCTATTTTTCGTGATATAGGACTTATCGGAATGACGTCATAATTTCCTGTTATCGGCCCGATAGTTATCAGCCCGATAGTTATCGTGCACCCCTAGGCCTAAGTATAGATGTGATAAACAGCCCTTTAATTAAATTGAAATGTGTTATGATTCATGGCTGAACTAAAAATAAGAAACACAAATTCACCTAATGTTAAGGCAAACTGTATAAGGACTTAATACAGTGTATGCTTACGTTTCAAACACCAGTGAGCATCTGTTAAGCATGCAGATTTATTATAATCTGCATATTAGTTCAGTGTATTAAAACACTGATATATTTTCATTAGTTTTTCATGAGATATATTAATAGTTTGACAAAGGAAATTTCAGAGGAACACCAAATTGGGAAATATCAGTGTACTGTATAGAATTTTCCCCTTCAACCCTTATACTTGTCTGCTCCTTGTGTAGAGACTGGCAGGAATGTCCAGTATTTGCCAGTTTTGGCATGCATTACTTGTGATAAAATATGGAAATACGAGGGAGCCATATAGGCTGAGCAGGTGCCTCACTTATAGAGGCTGCAGTCCTCATGCAGGTGGCCCAAATTTGAGTCGGTGCTGGTAAAAATAAATACATGAAATTAACCTTGTAATTGCATTACATATTGCAACACTTATTATACCCTAACACATAAATTATTCTACAGGGCAAGAGGGTGGTGAGGGAGAGGCCAGATAAGAAACTGGGCCAAGCAGACATCAAGAGCCCCACAGATGACGGACAGGCAAGGCGTGTGGAGTCAGCTGGGAGGGGGAAGCAACTGCCTCACATGACCAAGAGAGATGCAGCAGCACAGGTCTGACTCAGACACACTGAACACTCCAGTGACCATGAACTCTTGCTCCCTGCTGTTGCTCAGTCTATGTGTCTACCCTGCTCTCAAATCTCCCCTTTGTTTGTTCTCTCGCGCTGCACCCATGTGTTTTACATAGATGTCAGACATGTTGGCTGGCCCTTCCTCTCCGGTGATGGAGAACAATGGACAGGGGGCAGACTGACACTGTGACTTACTGCCGTGGGATTAGGAAGGTTAGGCTGCTAATGGACCTGTTGGTTCAGTAGACAAAAGCTCTGCATTTATATAGCACTTTTGTGGTCTTGTTGATCACTTACAACGTTTTGCACTAGCCACATTCGGCCTTTCATAAACGTATTTGTGGAGTGCTTCTTGATCTGCACAGTTTTTAACACAAATTGGCACACATTTTGCCCAAAGTCAAGTCAACATGTGGACTTGGGAATCGAGGGATTGCGCCACCAACCCTTTGACTGGCAGAAGAACACACTGCCTCCTGAGCCACACCTGACTCAAAGGCTGTGTAGAATCAGATTTTCAAGTATGTTAATCATATATGACACAGGTCTGATTGATATTTATTTTATTATAACACTACAGTATTCCCTTATTATTCACAGGGGTTACGTTCCTCCCCCCCACCCCCGAATACCAAAAATCTGTGAATTATTGATGCAGATTTAAAAGGCAAGTACATAATTTATTACTTAGCTAAAAATATTTATTAATAACAATAATAATAATAATAATAATGATAATGATAATGATAATCATAATAATAATGATGATAATAATAATAATAATAATAATAATAATAATAATAATAATGTTAATAATAGTACTTGTTTAGGTTTTTCTCCTGCCCTCCCAAGTTAGTTAAAGAAATTACATACTGTATCATCTCTCTCTTTTCTTATTTTTTATTTTATAATAACTGACATTGTTATTTTAAAATTATTTACCAGTTAGGGTGAATGTGAGTATTTTTCTGCTAAAAAATGTCCTAAGAAATGTATGAAATTGCTGGGACTAACACAAATTTAAATACATTATGAGAAAAAAACTTTGAGAGCAAAATCTGCGAGTATGCAGGGCCGCGAATGGGCAAGGGTATACTGTAAATATTTTTTATCTGAAACATTCCATAAAGCTGAGTACTTTTAGTATGTTGGCCTTGAGTTTCAAAACACATAGACAAACTCCAGAACTAAATCAAAAACTAAAATTAACGTTTACAGAATACACCAACAAAGTAGAAAACATGGAATATTTTCAGTTTTTATTTTGTTATTATATTTTGTGATTTCTTCTTAGTTTTTTCTTTTCAGAAGCGTTTTATATTTTCATTGATGTTACTTTTTTCTGTTGTGACCTATTTTGCAAAATGTGTTTTCTGTTTGCTGTTTTCTGAAATGTTTGCATTCTTAAATATAGTTTTGTTTTGTATGTTGGGTTATTGTTGTGATTGTTGTGTTATTAAGTGAAATGTGTTTTTGTAATAATTGTATAGTTTTCTAAAATGTATCGTACATTGAATGTACTTTTACACTTGAGTCTAGTTAGATAGCTGACCAGCTGGGTCAGAGCCAGCCGTTGCTGTCTGTGCATTTAACAGGGCAACAAGCCATTTTATCATGTTATCTAAGTAGCTAAAGTGATGACAGCTCCCTGTTGCCACCAAAAACTGGACTGCAGCTGTCACAAAATAAAAAAAAAAAAAACAAACAAAAAAAACAACAACAGTAAACACACCCTAGTTATGCCAGTCTTTATACCTGGAGGTAAAAATATGTATTTTTACTGTAAAGTTGGATATTTAACATTGGATATTGATTTACTTTTAGTCAGCCTCTGGTGGTCTTTCAAGGCACAGCACCTTCTCTTTAGCTCTTTAGTATGCTAGCTAATTACAGTAGATAGACATTTCAAGTGCTGAACAAAAGGTCTGTCATATATATTTACTCATATTTATAAAGCGATGTGCCTTTACTTCACACAGTTTTAGATCCAGTATTTAACACGCATATTAACATGTGCATATGAAGTCACTGTAAAATGGCACCATGTCACTGATCTCAGGCTCCCCTGGTATGCAGAAACTCTGGAACAGCTGCTCTCCCTCATTCTGAGTTCTGGCACACACACTTAAACACACTTTCACAAGCTGCTCAGTCAATAAGCGGCTGCACAGACAGCTGATCCTCACCATGGTAAACACAAACACACTCAGGTTTGGAGGGGTTAATGTGGACCACATCTGCGGGCTGAACACACTGTTCTGTTGGCTTTATTTCTGGCCTGCTAGGTCTGTTCCTCCCAGTGCACCAGTCATCTGACAGTTTCAGAGACTTTATCACATGGTCACTGTTTACATAACCAATACCTCTTAACTTGAGAGCAGCGGCAGGAACACCAACCGTGATATGGCAAAACATGCCATGGATCTCTCTGACATGAGTTGGAAAATATTTGTGTAAAAATATTTGCTACGGTTTCAAACTCTCCAAACATTTTTCCTAATGTGCCTGTGACACTATAAGAAGGGGTGTGGTTATATAGCTGTGTCCCTGGCAAATTGTAATGTCTGCAAGTAACTAATGAAAAGACTGCCTGTTCACACTCATGGGAGAGAAAGACACGGGTGAGGAAATGTAAGGAGGTTGGGGTGGGATGGGGTGTGAGGGTCTCCTGGAGACCCTCTGTTTGTTTCCAGCCTCGAAGCCTTTTCTCTGAAGCTTGAAATGGCCTGCACTCCTGGGGCATGATTGTTTCTTCATTCCCAGCACCCTGAAAAAAAGCAGATTTGATCTAATTAACATTCAACTGCCTTCTCACTTTGTAAAGGCTTATTATGCTGCTAAAGAGACTAGACTGGCAGGGTGCCAGAAAAGAGGGAGCGAGGGAGATGAGGAGGGAATGTGAGGAGAAGAGAGAAGAAAGGTAGTTAGAGGTCTTTGGAGTTTGTGTATGTGCTTGACTGCATCTGGATGTAGTTGTGTGATTGTATATTTGAGCATCCATGCCTGTAAGTGCTGTGCTAGACCATGTTGTTCAGTGTTTATTGGACATTTCTCTCCCTGTCATCCGAATGTTGCATTAATGGCTATGTGACTCACCCTCTATAATCATATGAGTTTTTGATTTGCTAATTCTATACCTGCAACGAGAACCATTTCAATATCTTAAATACCAGGTAGTTTCCAAGTTTAGCATCTTCAGTCTGCTCTGATGAGTAAGACAGAAAAATTCAAGGATGCTGTTACATTTTTCTACCACTTAGAGGCAGTGTAAGCCTCTTAATCTCTACCAGTGGATGAGTCAGTGTCTTCCCTTGTTTTTCTATTACTGTTTATGGTATCACTGTTGTGACTTATTACAACCATGTTTAATGGGCTGCCAACAAGTTGCTGTGTTACCCTTATCCTCAACATGTTATATTTTTATTTTCCCATCTTTGATAGGAGGAGATTAAACCGGGGTGGAAATACCGTGAGGGGCATCACAAGATACCAGAGCAATTCCAGGTAGAAATGATAAAACACATACTCATCAAGATTTAAATATGGACATTCCTTCTTCATCTTTAAAACACCCACATCTCAAATGTAAGAAAACCCAGAGTGCTACAGGAGTGTGCAAAAAATGCAAACGCACATTTGCACACTACCATCATCATAGCCATGACATGTTACCATGCACGCTGCTCTTTTCTCAAGCTTGTCCCAGTTTGCCTCCGGTCGGCTTGTGTGCTAACATCAGTGAAGTACCTCAGAGCCCTCTTAAAGATTAGGTGTGTAATAAACAGGCTGACTGGGGAGGTAGAGAGGATGGGCTTCAAAGGCATGGCAGATACACCACATGACAAGTGAAGCTGTTCATGCTTCCCTGGGCTCTCTGTATCTTGGTACTCTGCAGTCCAGGCCCAGTCGATTTTTTTCTAGTTGTTGCATAAGGGATGTAAGTCAGAAGACCTCTGGCTTTGTTTAAACTTTAACTTTCCTTTTCTTTGAAGTTCAGTCCAGAAGAAGAGAACGATATCAGCTCTGACCAGACATGTAACATTCACCTAGCTGTGTCAGCCTTTGGTCACTTCCCAGCGGCACTCCACCGAGCAGAGAAATTGAGAAGTCCTAATTAGCAACTGGGGTGGCAGTCGCATCTAGCCTGTTGGAACATGCGAGAATGACTTCCCGTGTGGCCCTGGAGGTCCTCTGAGGACCACAAAGGAAGGAGAAAGAGAGGAGACTGTAAACAGAGGAATGAGCGCAGATGCCTTGCTCTCCAATAACTGTATGCTGGAGGGAAACATGTTTACTTAACTGTGATTGGCCCAAACTTGGTTGGAAAACATCATCACTTCTCACCTGTGCTGTGTTTCTTTGTGTCACTGTTTTCATTTTTGCCGTGTATGTCATTTTTATTCTCCCTCTCCCTCTGCCAAGCTAAGGAGCATTTTTCTCTGACAGACTGCGGGTCTTTAGTGGGATTTTTCTCAGAGTGATATTTGTTCGTCCTGGTTTACTCTGAGGCTTTGTAACATCACCACACAGCCGTGTCACGTTTGATGCATTGAAGAGCGTACATCAAACCTCCCTTTAGGATGAGCAATAAATCATCTCTGGAGAAAGAGGACCTGTTCTGCTTTTGAGTCTCACTGATCTGCACATTGACCTGTTGCTATTTGTTAATTGTTGATATATGTATGTTTTTATGGCCACCCATACTTAATATGACCTTGTCCCCTCCGAACAATTCTTCAGATGTATTTTATAAATTGAAACTGTGTGGGTTGCTCAGCCATTTTCTAATGTATTAAAGTAGACTGAAGTGTCCGTTTCTACATAGGAACCAGAGAACCAGCAGGCCAACACAGACCTCAACATCCCCACATCGGGGGAGGAGCAGGAGGAGTATCTGAGGTGGAAGAAAGAGCGTGAGGAGATTGACAGGGAGAGGGTGGCTCGCCATAAAAATGCCAAGGGCCAGTGGAGACGCGCGTGGGACATGGACAAAACTGAGAATATGTAAGACTTTTTAGCATCCAACCTTCCACACATGGTTAATCTTCAAATGTTGCAAAATTCTTACTGCTTTTCTTTTTGATTTTGTATATTTTGGTGCTTTATTTTTACTTTTCCAAACAGGAAAACCTTTCATTGAGAAAATGGTGGCTGAATGTGGTTTGTCTTATCCCACGAAACAGAGTCTCTCCATCTACCTTTAATCCTCATGTTTTTCAATTAGAATAAGATGATTACTTGCGGTTTTCCTTTAACCTTTACATTATGTCACTCACCATCCATTATGAAGCTGATACTAGAACATTATTTATATCAATAAATAAGTTTGAGAGACAAGTAATAACATAGGGCTATCTCTGTCAAATGTCACTGTTTAACATATCATATCTTACATATAAAAGTGTAAAATTTGTGAGTGTACACAGAATTAGATGCTCAAACTAACATTTCGTGAGGACAGATTAACAATACAGACAAATCTTGTTTTTACACCTGCAATAATAGAAAAAGTGTATTCAGTAATGAACCAAACTTTCTTTTTAACCAACCTGTAAAATTCAACATCACAATCGATTATGTCAGTTGCAATGACCACACTTGTCGATAGGTTGTTTCAAAACATGATCAAATTTTTGAGTTTCAAACCAAAATAAATTTTTTTTTTGGCTTATATATATCGAACCAAAATTATAAGCAAGACATAGACAATAGTCATGGATGTAAACTGAGTTGGATGGCATTTTACACATTCAGATGGAGTCATGGTAAAGATTTACTTCTTACACTCAGCAAACTATCCCAGCGTCATGTTTCACAGATGCCATTGAAATGGTCACAATTTCTGCATCTAATGCTCATGATTTATGAAGAGAATTTGACTTTTCTTTTCATGGAATCAATTTCTTATTTACTTGTTGGATAAAATCATGTTGTTATTTACTGATAATGGATTTGAAACAACCTTCAATAACAGGAAGCTTTTTTTGGTTTAAACATTCATTAAACATGGACTGAGCTATCTGGACTACATGTTCTGCTGCATTAAAACTAACTTTTACAAGGTGCAGGATATTGCCAAATGACAGCGTCACAAAACTTTTACTTTTACTTTTAAAGCATCATTGCACAAAAGGTATGTTACTAAAACTGATTCTGGTCCCAGCATTCTCCTATTTTGAAATGTCCAATGCACTTCATGCTTATTTAGTTTCATGTCCCATTCCTGGTGAAATCACACAATAGCACCCCAAACTGACAGGGAGCAAAAATACAACCCATCACCTTGAAGTGTTTGCAAGAATTCAAACACATCAAAGTTTAGTACAAAGAGTAAATTTATGTGCTGTTTAAGGAAGCATCAAAATGTAAAGAGACAAGGGAGGGCTGCTATTTTTAGAGACGGATAAGGGATGGAATACTTTGCCTTATTTGGCAAAGCTCAAACAAGGCCCTGGGGTTTTTTATTCATCAGTTCAGATGGTTTCAATGGATCTAAAATGTTGGAGTGTGATTCGTGGTGAAAAAGCTCTCGTTGCCTCTGCACATTCTCAAATTCTAGCCCAGCGATAAATGTCAAGGAAGCCTGTTCATGGGCTGCGTGATCTGGAAGCAAAGAATTATTTTGAAACCACACAAAGAGCCATGTTGTATTGCTTTTTTTCTTTAGTCTAAACAGATAATCTTCTCTTAGGTTTTCAGACAAATCCCTCCCTGACAGAGACTGGGGGGTTTCCAGTAGAGGTAAGATACTGATGCTGACCAAACATAAGGAGGGTGACCTTTCATATTAACACATGATGAAAAAGTCTGTCTTTATTGTTCCAGGTGGAAGAAATTCAAGAAGAGGGCAACAAAAGGCAGGAGGTGACTCAAAAGGTAACCCAGCCATTATTCATCAAATAGTAAATTTTGTTAGAATAGACCTATAACATACAGGAAAGCTGAATTCAGTGCTCCTCTGTCTCAGGTCATGAGAAGCGAGGCAAAGACAAAGCAGCTAAAAATGTGCCTGTGATGAGCAGCAAAGCAAAAGGCAAAGATCGTCTGACTGGTAGGGCAAGGAGGTTAGTAACATCTATAGATAATCTTCATTATGTTGAACTTGATTAAACCATTTGGATGTTTTGGATCATAAGCTCAATTAGAAAAGTATCTGACTAATGTGATTCTTGTAAAGGATATTGGTAGGCCATGTCGTTTTCCTACACTCTGCCCTTGTGTACAAATTCCTCTGAATGTCATGAGACTTGATTTAGAAGTTGTGGCAGCTGTTTAAATAACACAGAAGGCCTCATTTGCAACCCACTACAGTCAGCTTTTCTCCTCCAGCCTGTGAAGCAAGTACTGTATACAAGTACAGTACTGTCCTGAGTCTCAGAAAGCCACGAGACCAAAGAGCTGGAAGGGAGGCATTACGCAGAACTGATAATGGCTTCCTTCCAGCTCTTTGGTCTCGTGGCTTTCACTCTATGTAGATCCAATGCTTTTAATCACAGCTCCTCCTTCCCATTCATCAGTTGAAAATTGAACTCCAAATTGCTCCCAGTGGTCTTACCATCACTTTTCATGTGTAATATCAGTGCATGACCATTCATGTGCGTGAGGGGAAAAAAAAAATCAACTTAGAACTTTATGTTCCCTGAGAATACAATCTCGGTGCCAAATAAAGTTGAAACTGTCAGGATGTTTAACTGTATTGCAGCTGCCACAAAATTAACCCCCCCCCCCCCAAAAAAAAAAAAAAAAAAAAAAAAAAAAAAAAAAAAAAAAAAAAACCACCCTGTTTATTCTAGTTGGTTAATTATGCTGTCAGGATGTTTACATGAACAGTTTAATCGAGATATGACTATGGCTTGACTAGACCATTTAACTGGACTCCTTTCTTTGTCCATATGAAGGGGCGCAAAAGAAGGGAATCGATTTACTGAAGTCAAACTCTGCCACGATTGGTGGTGATGGTGCCTTCTTTCAGCTTATTAACTTTGGGCTTTTCTGGGTGACTTATAATGCCACACATGAACACAACACTGAAAGTGTTGGTTAAGCTGGCAGGAAGGAGTTGGAACAACAGCGAGTGGTAATCTGGACAGATTTACACTGTTGTACATTTCATACATTCTGTATGCTTTAGTTTTTCATTTTTACATCATATCTTTTTACAGTACTTCTGGGTTGAAGACTGGGGTGGGGATTATGGAGCATGAACAGAGCGCCTTTTCCAGTTTCAGTCCACTTGAACATTTACATGCAGTGATTAGCTTGGTTCCTAGCTGCATTTTAGCTGGGTGTGTTAATCCAGTGAGGAGGAGTTCGGTCTAATTTGATTTCAGTCTGACTAACCCCCACCCACTCTATACGAATGAAAGATACTGCAAGCATATGTTCTTTCAAAGCCCTAAATTTATGTTTCTGGGCTTTTCAGGTGAGCAAATTGCTCATGCCATGTGCACTAAAGCAACCCTATATCATCACAGATGCTAGACTTAGACCTGTGTGCTAATAAAGAGATGGATGATCTCTCTTTTACTTCGCCTGCATAGATGAAAGCACAGAAAGCATAGATCCTGCCTCCTTATGCAGCATCTATGCTTTCAAAAATAAATCAAGAAATATATTTACATCAGACAGCAGGACAGTTTTACGCTTTTTATAAAGCATGCTTGGCCCCAAGAGACGTGCAGTCAGTTCTTAATATTTACTTTGTAGAATCCTAACTTTCATTGGAGACAGCAGTGATGAACTGTGTTCACAGAGCTCATAAAGTCATTTCCGCTACAGAATCCTATTTTTATTACAGTGGTGCATGAAGCCCTGAAGACGATCCAAAAAGAAGGTTATTTTTCAGCCTGGTGCTGTCTTTTCTCTCTCTCTCTTTTTTTTGGGGGGGATTCTATGCACTGATGATGAAATCCCCCAATTATTTTTAAATTATACATTGAGTAACATTGATTTTACTCTCTGAAATATTCAGTCTCTCTAGGATGCTCTTTTTTTTTATATTGATTTATGTATCTGACATGTTGAAATTAACATAATGACTTATCAGATGTTCAGCCAGATGTTTTTGGTTAGCTTTACACAACTTCTTCTATCCTCTGTTGCTTCCATTTTAACTTTTATGAAATGTGTTGGTTGTTAAGTTCCACTCTCTGTTCACTCCAAAAGGACACGTTGACAACTCGATTTCCAACTACAAGCATTTGTTGGTTTGATTTCAGTTGATCTTCGGTTAAACATCAGGTTGTAAACCTTCGAAACACAGAAACAAAATGTTAACAAATTAAACAAAGATTCCCAACAATATTTTACAAATGCTTTTAAACTTCTTAATGTTTTTAAACTTTCAAATAATGTTTTAAACACTAAACAAATGCATTACTTGTCATTAAGGAATGTTGACATTTTAATTAAATGTAACCATTTTAAGTGACTCAAAATGAAATACTCATTTTAAATATTAATGGTTCAATTTGATTAACATTTGAACAATTTAACAAATTAACCATTTAAATGAATTAAAGAATTAACTTAAATCCATTGGATGGAACAAGAAAGTTGAATGAACTGAATTAAATCCATTCAACAATTAGAGTCAAGTAAAGGGAATGAAGAAACTAAGAAAAAATGGCTACGAGCTTGTAGATCGGTTCTTTTCACTAAGTCTTTTAAGCTTTTAACATTGTAAATGTAATTTAAAATGTCCACATTTTAGCAAGGCTTTAAACAAACAATTTTTATCCTTCAACATTGATTTCTGTGGTGTTTTTAAACCTTTTAACTTTTCACTTTGAACCTTTTAACTTAAGCATTTAAGTTGTTAAACACATGCAATCAATGCTCAAAATGAACTCAGAAATGCAGTGGTTCAACTTGAACCCTGTAGCAGTTAAACAAGTGAAGTTACTTAAGCAAATTAATAAAACTTTCAAGTACAATCTTAAGCATTTTAACTAGGCATTTCAACCGGACAAAATGAACAAGAATATTCACCGACCATTGGTGTGTTGGAGAAACTCCTAGAGTAGAGCTTGCGGTTGCTGTTCTCTTGCAATTCGTTTGTAGAATGTATGTGACTGAGAGCCTCCATGACTTTTCAGGTGCACTCAATCATCAATCGGCGGCCATTTTGCTTGTGAACTCTGGGAATTGTAGTTTGACATTGGATTGACACTTGAACTCCATTTTCGAGTTTCAACTCCACATTGGTGTCAAAATTTAAAGCTATGAAAACAAACAAAAAAATAGCTTTTACTTTTTTCACATTACAACTTTTTAGGAACAGGTAGTGCTGGGCGGTATGACCAAAAATTTATATCATTTTTCAAAATTATACCGATTTCACTGTATTTTTTATTTTTTTGAAGGCACAACTGGGTGGTAACCACATTTTCTAATCATTTAGAGAGGAATTGCTGCAGTAAATTGGCTTAGAATTACCTTTTTTTTACTGTCATAAGGAGTGAATATTGTAGAAAAAGATTCATATCTAAACTAGTATTAATACAGATTTGCATGGCCTCACAAAATGATACTATTCACAAAGAGGTGGCACTCATGATTCTAATTAAGTGAAGGAATCAGAATGCATGATAGTTGCAGTTAAAATACAGAACCCTTTTATTTTTCAAATTTTGCAAACAACTTGAAAAAACATTTTTTTTTTGTAAAAAAAATCAACATTAACTACACAATGTAAACAATGTTGCGAGAGGAGCACAAGATGATTTGATAATTTCACCAAAGATGAGTGACAACAGGAAAATGAGTAAAATTTGGACACATTTTAAAGTGTTAGACTCCGGAAAGGCAGAGTGTACACTTTGTAAAATACAAATTTCATATCGAGCAGGCTCCACAAACAACCTGCACAGGCATATTCAAACTAATTATCCAACAGTGCAATTAACAGAGTTGGAGAAAAGACCAGCAAGGGACTCCTGCTAATGAAGGTTTTTAACTGTAAATAGTTGCACATTTTAATTTATATTTTGTTGAAGTGATATTTCGTTGATTTTGTTTTTTCACAAATTAAAATGGGTCTTTTTTTATTCAGAATTTATTTATGTATATGTTAAGTTTATTAATAAAACCATATAAATACTATACATATGTTATATTTTATGTTTTTTTTTTAACATTAGTTATTCATTTTACACATAATTTGGTAATAAATGAATTTAAGTAACAAAAAATCTGAAGAGCCACTTGGGAGCTGAAAGAGCCGGCTCTCCACAAAGAGCCAGAATTCCCATCACTAGCGTGTTGTGCCTCCAGTGCAACTGCACAACAGTCCCCTGTCAAACAATGTTCTGCGGCACTTACGTTCTGCTGCGCTGCGTTTCCAACGTTGTGTATACTACAGTACATACTCACCGGTATTACGGTATTTGAAAAATTCATATCATAAGAAAAATAAACACCGGTATTCGCTATGAACCAGTATACTGCCCAGCACTAGGAACAGGGATGTGTGAGGCTCAGCAAGGTGGACCTAAACAGCTTACAACTTTCATTTCTTTTAAAGTGTGTGAAATGTTACAGCACACTATGACTGCTAAAATGAAATTAAATGTACATCTAATGACTTCTGTGCTGTTACTAGATAGATTTGACAAGAGTCTATATTTTTTAGATGGCAGACAAATGAGGATGGAGAGAACCCACAGGTGAGCAGTCATACTTGTTAAGGAACAAATATGGACTGTATAACTTAATCAATGACTTTCATGAAATAATGCTAACATGTTTTTTGTTCTGATCTCATCTCATAGACGTCTGACGCAACACTGGAGGAATTCCTTGAGGAACTTGACGCCTTCACAAATGCTGAAGGGGATGAAGCAAAAGATCAGGACTCAAAAACAGATTCGGAATCACTGAGTATGCAGGAGGAAGTGAATGGGTCAGCCAGCAGCCTGAGAGAGAACACCCTTGTTCAGGAGAAAACAGATCCCTCATCCCTTCGGAGTTCAGAGAAGAGAGTACGTTTTGTAGAGGAGCTCATCCAGAGTCCTTCCGCTAAGCAAAACTCTAAAGATGCTGTGAAGCAAAACTCTCAAGATGCTGCTAGCTCAGACTCCAGAAGCTCCTTAAGTGCTTCCACACCAAAAAAGAACAAGCACAGGCCACAGCAGCCGTTGGAAAGTGCCAAGCAGGATGATGGTAGTTATCAGGATAAAGGAAGGGGACCTTCTGCTCCTACTGTTTCCCAGCAGCAGCCCTCTCAAACTGAACACACTAATAAGGACAGAAACCCCTCAACAGCTCCCAACACCCCCCCTGCTGAAAAAGACGGTGCCTCTTTACATGAGACCTCTATACAGCCTGTAGAGCTGACCAAGGAGGTCAGCAACACAAACACAGGTGAGTAGTACCTCGACAACAGTGCATGTGGACTACAGACACATTAAATAAGATACAGTAAATACGATTTTTCCTCTGTTTTAGAGGAACTCATTGACTCCGGTTTGTCTGTCCTGAGCAAAGAGTCAGGAGAAAGCCACCCAACACACTCCACCAGCAGTGACAAGGTCAGTGCCAGTGACGGAGAGATGGGTGGGAAAATTGATAGATGTGTAAATGGTCTGATGGGTGGTGGAGGTGCAAATGGATGAAGAGTTAAAAGTGTTTGCAGAGATATGAACTATATCTGCACTGCAGCTTTGATCCAAGTATAGTCACCACCTCTGAGGTCTGATGGAGTGCAGATGATAGATCTTTTGCTGAGTTAAATCATTCATGTCGGGAAGTGGTTGGAAAGAGTTATATAAATTGTTGATTATATAAAAGAACTACCTGTTTAACTGTTAATTTTTGTTATGTTTTTCTCCTTTTTGCAGGCGAGAGAGCATGGGAAGATTGTGTGACATTTTTGGGATGTAAATATTAAAACCAAAAACACTGCATTTGGATGCTTTTTGCTGTCATGGCTTACAAGCAAAACCAGAATTTCATTTTGTCCCTCTTAAATCTAAGATTTGACATAAGAATGGGGAGTGTTTTTGAGCATTTCTCTACTTAATATCTTTCATATCCAAGCACTTTATGGGTATACAAGTCAGTGTACTGACATGTTCTTTGGTATGTTAGTATGCTGCTTGAGTGCAATATCAATGAATGTTTACATTTGTATGAAAATTTTAAGGTACATATCAGGAGGCTGACCAATTAGTTTAATTTAGGTGACCCTTGACAATAAACTAAACCACAGTGAAATCTACTGCTAGTGACTGCCTGAGAGGCAATTTGAGTAAAGTCTGTATTATTTTGTTTCAGAGGCATATAGTTTGAATTTCAGCACTCAAAACTGTCTGAGCAGATACAGTAATGTGAAAAAGGAAGTACATTCTCCCACATTTCCAAGGTTTTAAGTATCGGGACTCCAAAAAGTTCCTTTAGCTCTTATAATTAGGTAAATATAACTTCAGACTCCTTTTTCTATGCCGCATCATTCTTTATTTAACAAAAACTAAGCCAGAATGCAGAAGAAATGCAGATGGGAATGCAGGGTATTATAAATATATATATACATATACTGGGCATGAAAAAGTGCTTATGACCTCACTGGCCAGCTCATAAGGTCAAGATTCAGCAGTCCATCTGTAACTTAAGTATTAGGGACACTCTTTTGAGGACAATAATGTACAACTTTTAAATAGAGAAGACAGATTGTTTAAAAGACCAGTAAAAGAGTTCATCTATGTCAAATGTGAAATAGCAACATAAACAGAGGAGGGAGTCACATATTTCACCTATCCTATCAAAGTTTGCACAACTGCATCTGAACAAACTCAAAACGTCAGGAATAATGTTCTTATGGACAGATGAGAGCAAAGTGGAGTTGTTTGGCTCTAATGCCCAGCACCATGTTTGACAGAAAAACAAATAGGGCATTATACTAGAACTACTTCACACCCACTGTCAAGCCCAGCAGTGGAGGGGTGATAATTTGGGGTTGCTTCACAAATACATGACCTAGGTACCTTGCAGTCATTGAGTATTCTTGAGGCAAATGTGAGGCCATCTATCCGACAGTTAAAACCTTTTTAAGCAGATAAACTGTTTAAGCAGATGCCTCAATACCTCAATGAACTGAAACAATGTTGTAAAGAATGGCCCAAGCAACATCTACAACAATGTGACAATGACGTCATAGATAACATGACTACTTCAAGTTATTGCCACTGATGGTAGATTTATAGGTTATCAGATTTCCCACAATATATTTATTCCCATTTGGCTTAATTTTTGTGAAATAAGAAATGTCAAGTTATATGTTGCAGTTTGTCTGAAATTGTATTTGACTAATACTAAGACCAACTATGATCGCATTACGTTTTAAGCTTTTGTGCAAAAGAAAAGAAAACAGAAATAGAGTGGGAGTTTTACATCTGGTAGTGTCATCGAGCTCTCGTGGTTTCCCATCCACGCCATTGGCAAAAACCTGCCAAACTCCTGTCCAGGTCTTTCGTATTGCTTTACAGCACAATGTCACATGTCAACAATGATGAAATTATCTAATGGAGCTACAGCAGACATTGTAAGAAAATAATAAAAGAAGAGAAAACAAGAATGACTGAGCAAGAGAGCAAACAAGAGCAAATCTTTGCAATTTAGTGTCATAAAAGTGAATTAACTGCCACACCTATGGGGCACCCACTGACCCAAAAATTGTAAAAGTTCTGTTGTGAATGAGAATAGATTTACTGAGTCACCTAGGATTAAATAAATTGTTGTGAGCTGAAACAGATTTATGACTGTAATCACTATAGTGCTTTTTTCAATGAGAGGCTCTCATCAATTTGCTTGGTTAAATTCAAGTGTTGACTTATTCTTTATGGCCAGCCAGTGTATATGAAAAAGTATATAGTTTTGTCAACTATATGCTATATTATACAATTTTGGCATATCATTTTCTCAAGCTGTTTTTGAATAATTATTTAAAGTGCTGATGCAGAAAGGGGCGATGCCCTTCAACTTTTTTTTCATATTTAGATCCCTGTGGAACGAACTGAGTGTTGAAAATACAACCCTAAATCCAAAAACATCAGGACACTGTGTAAAACGTAAATAAAAACAGAATGCAATGATTTGAAAATCTCATGGAACACATTCGCTCATTTTGACTTTAATGATGGAAACACATTTCATAAAAGTTGGAACAGTAGCAACAAAAGTAACTGGTGCAAATCAAAAATAGGTCAGTAATATGATGGTACAGAAGGAGCATTTCAGAAAAATGTTCTTTAATGTCAAATTGCAGTGACGTTGAATATCCCACCATCTACAGTACATAATATCAAAAGATTCAGAGAATCAGGAGGAGTGTCTGTCTGCAAGGGACAAGGTCGAAGGTCAAAACTGGACATGTGTGATCTTTGAGCCCTCAGGTGGCACTATGTTAAAAACAGGCATTGTTTTCTACTGGACATCACTGCTTGGGCCCAGGAAAACTTCCAGAAATCACTGTCAATGAACACAGTTTGTCATGCAATCCACAAATGCAAGTTAAAGGTGTATCATGCGGAGAAGAAGCCATATGTGAACACGATCCAGAAACAACAGCGTCTTCTCTGGTCCAAAGCTCATCTAAAATGGTCTGAGGCAAAATGGAAAACTGTTCTGTGGTCAGATGACTCAAAATTTGAAATTCTTTTTGGAAATCATTAGATGTTGTGTCCTGTGGATTAAAGCGGAGATGAGCCATTTAGGTTGTTATCAGTGTTCAAAGGCCTGCGTCTCTGATAGTATGGGGTTGCATTAATGCGTCTTTCAGCTAGACAATGCTCAACCACATGCTGCACCTGTCACAACAGCATGGCTTCACAGGAGAACAGTCCTGTTTCTGCCATCATAAAATGAGCTAATAGTTTCCATGAAATGGTTAAATGTCTCAACATCTGAAAGGTTATTTATGTTCTGATGATATGTTCTATTGGGAATAAAATATGGGTTTAGGAGTATTGCAAATCATTGCATTGTTTTAATTTTTACCTTTTACACTGCTTAGCAACTTTTTTGGAATTAGGGTTGCACATCATCCAGGTCCATAAGGTTCAACCTTTAATTCACAGTCAAAACACTGGGATTAAGCTGTAATTCCCCTTTGATGTTGTTTTGTCATGTGTTCTGTACTATAACCATGATAGACAGATAATACTGTTCATCGTGTTTCTCTTAATGAACAAATCAGCCAGTTGTTGTGCCTTGCTTATTGGCCTCTTCAAATATTGAAAGTGTACTTCAATTTTATGGTGTGTATCATAATTCTTTCATGTACTGCACTGACAATTTAGCATTATTATTATTATTTTTGCATCTTCATGTGGACAAAAAATGGAAAACTGATGTTTCTCTGTGAATTATATGCTTTTATTTGTATTTATTATTAGTCTGTTGTTTTATCTTTGGCGTCATATTTAAGAAGCCACACAAGACCTCTGTCCTCAAAAAAGTCAGTCTCTTGTCAATTTTACAGTATATTAAACAGTTATGTAACCCTCAGTAGAGAACACAATTGGCCTGCTCTGTGCTGCTGGGAGTCTGTCAGCTTCAACTGAAGTTACGTAAAATAGCTTGCAAATCATCAGGAATCTATTGGAAGCACATGAAGGAAAAACAGGATGGAAGTCACAATATTATGAGCTGTTCAAAAAAGGAACAAGAGAAGGGCCTTTAGCTTTTGTACTATCGGTAGTTTGAAAAACAGGTGGCCTCTGATGCCTTTAAAACTCAGTGTGGGATTCAATGTAGTGAAATGAAATTTAGGACCTACAATCAAAGCAGCTGTGTATTAGATGTCCTTGTTAGGCACGAGTTTGTTCAGATGACATCCGCATTATCGCCTTCATTAAATGACTAATATAAAAGGTCTATCTTGCCCTACCTTCATGTGCATCTCTCATGTTTTCACATACACTCATCAGGATGGAAAGATTGCGTGTGCCTAAGTATAACGGCGTGAGGTGTGATCCTAGCTTTTTGCTGTTTGGAGTGTTCACGCTACATTTGAATCTGTGTTCAACAAAGCTTCATTTACTCTCGAGAAAATGTAAGAGAGGCACACAGAACGATAATAAAGTTTTTCTGTGCTACAAACCCTTGTGACTGACCTTGTTTGCGTGCGTTGTTATCCTCCTATTCTGTGCCTGTAGTAACAAAGCAATTGCGTATGAACTCATTTTCTGGAAAGTGTTTTAGGTCTTTAAAAATAAAGAAAAAAAACTGTATGTGAAGTGTGTGTCTCAAATAGAAATAGGGCAGATGTGGTAGAAATATAGAGCACACTGCCTGCATTGATTTTTTTAAAAACTGACTGACCCTCTGCCTTTGTGTTGTGTATGATTCATTTAAGTTGAACTCTCTGCAGGGCTGTTGCAGTTGAAACAGGTGGGACCTCCCATAGGTGCTACTATTTAATTACCTTCTCCCAAGGCTATCTCCATAGCAGCTTACTGGGCTTGTGATCTGCTGTACCTTTTGTACAGCAGCCATGCTCCTCTTGAAAATATACTGAACTGCTTTCTTTTAAACACAAACCTTGTGGTTTTTGATCTCTGCAAAATTGTTAACTCCCACTGTTTGTCTCTATAACACGCCTTGTTCTCTTTGGTGCTAAGCTAGTGGTTTTAAGGGTTTGACACAAATGGTACATGAGAGTGGGGGTGTTGCTATTATGGAAATAAGTTCTGTAGGCTGTGTTTGAGGATTGAAGCATGGTGTAGGATTATGTCAGATGCATTCTGCAGTGGAGAGAAGCTTCATAGGCTTGATTTCCTGAGAAAAGAGGAGCTATGTTTTGGCCAAAATTGCTTGGAAATTAAGGTGGCTGAGGTCTGGCATTGTAGGTCACACAAGGTCCTGTTTTGCTATGCAGCAATAGCCTTTTTTTTTTTAATATTCCAGAGAAGTTTCCTTTAATAGTAGTCATTTCTCAAATTATTGCTGCAAAACATTTTCACTAAAACTGTTGCACTGGGATTAAAACATTGATATGCTTATATAAACACTACTTTTCTACTGTCCATTAAAGGAGAAATACTATCCCCTCTTTTTTTAAAACTGATACTATTTCCTAAGGTCTTAGTGAGGCGATTATGACATGCTATGCTCTATATTCCAGAGCTACAGTACACAACCCTCCTTTTCTCAGCCATCTTGTAAAGCTCTGTTTACTGCAGCCAGTTCTAGGAGTGGAGGCAACCACTGGACATCACTCCACCTATCTCTCATTTCAGTGGTGTGTATCTTTTGAATTTGTTGTTACAGGTTGATGCTGTCCATCTCAAACAAAACTGCATGTTGGGAAACTGAGTAGAGGAAAACATACGAAGGCGAAATAATTTTACTCAAAGTTGGATCTGTGATGTCACTGTAAACTTACAAATCTGAATAGCAGGATTAAATGTTTTCAGACTCAGACTTCCCAGGACAAAGTTACAGGGTTTTGGTATGTAAGGAATTTAGATGTTGTTGTCACTTCAGACAGCCAAATATATCCTCCTAAGCACAGATTTATTCTTTTTTTTTTCATAATTTTTATCCTTTAATTTAGACTTGAGGCAGCAGTCTATTACCTTACATTATGTATGAAGACTTCCAAAGATACAAGATAGATGGTTAAAGTTGGCACTTTCAAATATTGCAATTTACTACAACATATCTTTTTTTTTTTTTTTAATCGATAAAAAGGTGCAATGTAAAAACATCTGCTCTGGGGAGTATTTGGCTGACTGTTGGACTGGCTGGACTTAGGAAATTCCTAGAGTTAATGAGTGAGCTTTAGAGATGCTGATAAGAAGATTTGTTATCTTCCAACAGAGTCAGCCTTTACACCAAGCAAAGTTATCAAGCTGCTGGATCCAGCGACACATTTATTTGGCAGATATAATGTTATTCTACACATGAGGGAACACAGAATATGTTGATGTTAAACATTGTGCTTTGAGGTAAAATGCAATGTGCAAATTTGGCCTCCTGCCTCAGTTAGCGAAGCCCTCCACTCGCTGTGGTTTAAGCGCAGCGAGGAACAGTTAGAGGCTGTTGAGGTGTTTCATTACAGTTGATGGATGGAGATTTTGTGGAAGTGATGACCATGTGACCCTAACCAAACATGACAGGTCGGTCATCCCCACTGAGCATGTGCGTCATACCTTCCAGCCTTTTCATGTTCAAGATGTAACAACCATGCCTATGAAAGCACACTGCACCGCACTCCTCCCTCTTCTCTCCTTTCCTGGAAAGAGGGGCCTCGAGCTGTCAGGGTGTCTCTGTGCTGCCAGCCACACTGATCGGAATTCAACTTAGTATCATAGAAGTTATTTTATCAAAGGTTTGTCAGCTTAAACATTTTGATATGCGTTTTTACACATGTTTTGCACACATATAATAACAATTTGTCCTGAATCCAGAAGTAAATTAAAAGTACTCTGAACTGTTCAGTGACAAAGAAGGTGTGACCAAGGAAGTTTATATTTCATGATCAGCCAAGTGTGGCTTCTAACATCCTCAGGAAATGTGCTCCGTTGGTGAGATAAATCCACAAAAGAAATTAATCTCAAACCGGAGTCTTTTGGAACATATGACTTTTTTCCCATTAGGTAATGTAGTCATCCGTCTAGGTGAAAGGGTTTAAGAGCCATGAGGTCATAGGTTTCCATTCTGTGATGCAGCTTTCAGCAAGAACTGTCAACACAGATGGACTCCTCCACCAATACGTCTAACATTTCCTTCCCTGTGTATCACAAGAAGCCATAAGAGGCGTTAGATACAAATTTATTAACGGAGACAAGAGCAGCATTGACAGGCTAGTCCTTGTGACACACACACACACACAACACACTGTTACATTTTTAGTACACAGTTTGATTTGTGATTACGTGAGATGATCCTTCTGTCTTCCCCGATTAACAGATTCCCTGTACATCAGAGGAGACACCCTGTCCTTGTTTCTGAAAATCAATCACACCAGCACAACGGCGTATGTCATCACTGTTTACATAGTGAGGTGGTTGCTGCTCGTCGGGAAATCGAGTGACTCTATTTTGAGTGTGATAGTGAATAGTGCTTGTCACGGCCAGCACAGGAACCAAACCTTTTCAAGTGAGAGCTAGATCAAAATAGCACCAAGCTGCATTGTGTAATGTGTTGTCCTCTGTTTTGTACAGAGCAACAACAGAGCTGAAATCAATACACCTCCCTCACACGCTGCTGAGGGAGCCAGCAGGGTGGATGCTCTCATTTCCACTTCATAGTCAGTCACATGTGACTGCGTGAAATGTTTTAAGTATTAGCTGAAGAACTGGGAAATTATTGCATCTCCTATGGTCTCCTGTGACCAGATACAGGACAGTTCACTCAGGTAACTCAAAAGGAAATTCCTAAATCACAAGGACCGCTAATAAACTGAGCCTTTCTTTGTCCTGGTATTGCTCTTATTTCTCTTGAACCTGCATCTTCACAACAATCACTGCTCACACGTCAAACTGGGTCACTGTCCATCTAAAGCTACTTGGAATCCACATGTGAAATAAAATATAAGATGGTAGGGAAAAACCTAAAATTTATTTGGATGTATATAAAGAAAATATAATCAACATACAGGAATATGTCACTGATTAATTTTCGATTTACATAGCTCTATTATAAAACGAACAAATCGTTGTCTAAGGATGATTATTTGTTCCTAGCGACATACTTGTAACTATTATACAGACTGTACCTTTCATAAAAATCATCTAATCAACTAAAAGTTATTCAAGGCCAAAAGATGTATGTTTGTCCTATATGTACAGAACCAAATACACATTACATTTACATGGTTGCACATCTGTACCTGAGCATAACTTAATAATGCAGAGTTTTCTGATGGAAATCCAGGATTTGGTCCGTCAAAGAAAATACAGCCTCTATGTCAAATGAAAAAAAATTCAGTATTGATTTAAACGGCTGATAAATGGCAGTGATTCTAAGCTCTCTGTGGGACATGTTTATGTCCCAATGAACCAAAAGCATCGTTTGGCCCTCTGTCCTGTTAAATTAACAAAAATATCTATGCCAAATTTGTCCACACAAGAAAGTGGCCTCAAAGGATGTCCAAGGTGAGCACACATATATGTAAGACACACGTAGATCTAAGGCATACAGATGGCCAAAAAAGTAGCGCATAGTTAAGGGGAAACATTGTTCTAGAAGAGAAGAGTTCTCCTCTTTTCTAAGTCATATAAGCAAGATAGTAGTTAATATGTGCAGTTCAGCATCCATAGGGGGCTCTGCAAGTTCAATTTAAAGCAGAAGTGCGTTGTCCGACCTGCGGTACTTTGAATGTAAAACACTCCATTATGGGTATCCTTTTTTTTTTAATTATTATTATGAGAGATGGTATAGTTAAAGGGACGAGGCCCGATCAGAGTCCTGCCAGGTCGGTTCGATTCGTCCTTTAGGTCGGACGGAGAGTAGCCCCGTCTGGAGACGCCTGGTTGTTGCGTCTCCTGTCCTCCTCCTGCGCACTGACGGACTCCCTGGTGCTGGAGGGTATGTGCTGGCTCACCCGTGGCTCAGACGCGCGTGCCTCCGATCTCTCCGCGCCTGTGTGACCGTGGGAAGAGGCGTACAGTCCTTCCTCCTGCGGGGAGTGCGCAGTTTCTGCTCCTGCGCCGCGCGGGGACGCGGACGCGGACGCTCTGTTGGCTCTGTCGTCCCACTGAAACGTCTGACTGTGCGCTGTCGCGGCCCCTCTGGTCTGGTTGATGGATATCAGCCTGGTCTGCGTAGAGATCCATTCTGTGACATTGTTGCTTGTGGAAACTGTGGTGTCAGTTGAGATGTTGGCTGTGGGGGTGACCTCTTCAGGCACCCCAGGCTTCCCAGCAGAGGAGGATGCGCTGGTTGGTTTCCAGATCAGACTGTAGTAAATAGCCAGAATGATGGCTGCTAAGGACACCGACAAGACATAAGCAAAGACGGTGGCTAGTCTCACCCACTTCTTGTTAGTCTTAGCAGCCATTTTAGCCTTTTTGTCCCCCGTGTAAGTGGCAGGTTTGCCCCTCTCCATATTGGGCATGAAGTCCCGCTCTCTCATATTGCCCCTATTCTTTCCTCGATGCTCCACCACCCCCTCCGTTTTGAAGGCTTTCTCTTATCCCCAAGTCCAAGAGAAGAGGAAGCAGAGCGCTGAGGAGAAAGATGCTGGACCTTCCTTCCGCACCGCAGGGAGATTGGGAGCCTGCACTGATTTCTTCTTAGTTCATTTGATTTCAGCAGCGCCGCGCTTCATGTCCGGTACCCGGTGCGGCGCTGCGTTTCATAACGCACATCAAGCATCCACGGGGCGATTGCGCGTTTCAGCATCCGACACCGGCGGGACAAACGGCTGCCTTGTTGAAGGTTTCCAGGGAGCAGCTGGCTGTGGGCCCACGGTGAATCCGCAGGATGCAGTTTGATGTCATTTATCAAAACGGTTAAGTGCGGTCATACGGTACACAACTGTCTGTCTCATCCAGCAAATGAAGTAGCTGGCTCAGCTAAAAATACAGGAGAGGGGGCGGGCGGTGGCTCTTAAAGAAGCAGCAGCTGCGTGGCAGCCTAAGGAGAAAAAAAAAAAAACACTTCACCTTCTCAACAGGAGAGAGATGTGAGACCGAGATGTTGTCCAAGTGTCAATGCAAATAGTTTAGAATGATGCGCGCACCCAAGTGGATAGAAGGATACGCGCACTGGGCCAACAGAGTGGCAACATTGTTAAATTATGTAATGCCCATCTAAGTGTTACTCTAACAACGCAGCCAGTGTAAATGGCCTATTTATAAATCATTTCAACATTATATGTCCTCTCAGCACAATGAACAGCGAATAGGATCTGTCATTGCGCATGTGCACTGAGAAGCTAAAACAGGTAAATGAAAAAGCAATAATATGAGCATACATGAGAAAAGAAAGAAGACTTGCATGCATAGCTCATTTAGATATCAATAAAAAGTTAGCACCCCCCCCCCATTAAACCTACCTTACAATCGTGACGTCTCATAGACAGTTTTGAAAATATATTTAGTTTCTAGCATCTGCAAAGATTTGATCATCGTGTGATCTAATACCATATGTAGTGTCTGTGTTGAAGCACAACAAAGCAAAAAAACAAAAGTAAAAAAAAAAAAAACAACAAAACAACCCCCCCCCAAACAAACAAACAGGGGGGTGGGGTGATTCCTCCATAGTGTGCAGCCACTCAGGATGAAGTACAGGTGAAGGTGAAGTACACAGTGCTCCTACTAACAGGAGAGTACTATTGCAAGCTGACAAATCTCCAACTTGTGTGGCCAAAGAGGGACAAAACAGAAGAGAAAACAGATGTTTGATAGCAAATAGTAAATGCTCAAACGACTTGCCACAAATACTGCTTAGGCTGTTTATTTAATTGACCTGTTTGGTTTCAGGAGGATGATCTTCTGCAATGTGGGCTTGACATGTTCATGTGTGTTGATCGTGCCACTGACGTAGATGAAACTGACCCTGCAGTGGTTCCCCACAGGTCCCTCCTGTGGCCCTGACCGACTGAACGACTGACTGTTTGCATTAGATATTGCATACTGGAAAGGTTTATTTGAATGATATCCAAATAACTGGGGATCCTTTGTTGAAACAGCATTCAGCCTTGGGTAATAAATGATGTTATGAGCCTGGATAGATGGTTGTTGTGGATTGTTTGATGAAAACAATAGGAAAATATAAGGAAATGTGAACTAAACAGTGTACAGAGGTGCAGTCACATCAGCAATTTATTCAAGTGAGTTAAATGAAGTTGATATTGAACATTTTCAGCCTGGCTTGTTTCCTCCATCCCAGTATGAGGCCATTAGTGTTCATGTATTTACTTATTCATTGATTAAGCAATGATGCATAAAGACTGTTGGTATCAAATGGCATCTTATGTGTGAAAAGCAACAATTTGAAACACTTATTAAAGGGTCAGTTCACCCAAACTACATGAAAAACATTTTCTCACTCCCCTCAAGTGTTGTCATACAATCTCCTCTGAATTATATTTGACAGCGATTTAAAATCAGGGTCTATTTTCTTCCAGTCAAGCTGCAAAATACAATGTCAGTGCTTTTATACAGGCTGTTTCTTTATTAGAAAGTAATATTAGTCAAAACTCTACATTCTATAGATTTCTGTAGAGAAATCTAAAGTCACCAAAGTTGCTTATGTCTAATAAGTTTTTTTTTTTACTTGATTCCACTTGTTTTTCTAAAGACAAACAGCATCCATTGTATTATTTCATTATCAAACATTTCACATGCCAATATTAAATTAAAATAAAAGCTGTTTGATGGGATAAACCTTTGGTTCTTTGGCTGAATTAGTACTTATGTGTCTGTTCTCATGCTGGACTATAAGGAAGGGAATCTACTGGCAATTTGCCACCAGCAATTCCACCTTTAGTCATGTTACATGCCCCCCACCCACCCCACCCGCAATTTAGTTTGCATTGCATAGCAGCTGGGGAGTGTCCTGACTCCAGTCAGATTAGCTAAGCTTTTGTTTAGTTTATCTTTTGGATGCAGATGGAGTGATACGTTGGTTAATGAGGATGTGAAAGTGGCTATATTTCAGATATAGTATTACTGGAGCAGAGGGACAAAATGAATAAGAAAAGATACTTTTTGGAGTCTCCAGAGGTTAAAGACTACCTCATCAAGGGAGAAAGATTTACCAAGTGGTCAGAGGTGAGTGAATATATGAAAAGAATTAAAAGTAAAATACACAGACATCAAATTTCAATACGCATTGTTTAGTAAGAAACACTGATTATATTTTTTTTCCTTTTAAATCCCAGTTTATTTTTTGATTTTACTAAAGCAATTATTGGTTTATTTCTACTTTGCATGAACTGTTGTGACGCATCAACACAACAAGAAGATTATTTGAATTAAATTAATATCCGAACTGTTCCCTTGTTTCCTTAAAGGACTCAACGAAGACTGTTCCTGTTACCATGAAGATGGACCCAAAAGGGTTTTATGTCTACTGGATTAACCAAAGCAAGGTGATTCACTTTAAGAGTCTGGAAAACGAAATGTGAAGTCACTCATGAGAAGCATTAACTTTCATTTAGTCGGGTTTAAACAATCACTCTGTGATCACTTTGAAAAGTACTCAAGAGTAATTTAATACAGTTAAATATGACAGCTCTTTCGTAAGATCTACATAGATAGAGCTCCTGTTTTTGGAGACATTGATGGAAGCATTTGTAGGTAAATTTGTTGGTATAAGAGTTGTTGCAATGATTACATCAAACTAACTGGTATTTAGACCTTTTGTTTGTATTTTTTTGAGGTTTATTATTATTAATATTACTGTTATTGTTATTATTATAAACATCCCTCACTAGGATGCAGTAATGCTATGGCCATATCTTATACCAGAATGACAGTGTCCATTAAAACTGAGAACTGTAGATAAAAATTGTCATTAAAGTGTGATTTATTACAGAACAGCTATATTAGATAACATTAGACAGCCTACTACAGTATATCTTAATACATATCAGGACATGATAACATGCATAATATGTGCATGATCAGGATCTGCCAAAGCCCGAAGATAGCTTAGAGGTGCGATGACTGCCTTCCTGCCTCAGTACAAAGGGATCAGTGCAGAGGTGGACTCATCATCCTGCTGCACAGTGCAGCTGGCCTATGATGCACTCAGCGGAAAGGACTATCTGCCTTTTAGTGCGCCATCCCTCCATTAAGGCACCGTCTTGTTTTCTGCACATCAAAAAAACCCAGTGAAGCCCACATTAAACTTGTGCCGGAGCTCAGTTCTACTTGCATGCTGCTGTGAATTACAAAGTGTTTGTGAACATTTAAAATGTAAGCAAAGAACAGCAGTTTTTTTTTCCAACTGTTTTAAAACAAACTATTGAAATATTCTTCACATGAACAGATTAAATCTCAAAGTTTTTGCTGTTTCTCAAAGGGATGCTTGTATCTCTTGTATCCATATTTGGCCTCGTGCCTAGATGTAGAATTTTGTGTTCTAGATGACCCTCTGCCTCTGGTTTCTAGGAAACAACATTCTTGGATGTAGCTACCATCAGAGATACCAGAACAGGAAAATATGCAAAACTTCCCAAAGTGAGTATTGCATTATTATTTAATGTAATAATCTGCACTCTGAACTAATTTACTCAAATGCATCTGTTTGTTGAGTAAGAATCTCTGTACATATGCAAATATGGTGTCAAGCCTTGAGTTTGTCCATTAATCTGAGAAGTGCATTTGCATTGCAAAATCAGCATTGGACAAACGAAGCAAGGCTCCTCCCAAACTACAGAAACACACAGATGCTGAAGCACACAACAGAGCGTGTGATTCTCAGTTTATGTGTTTGCATATCCTGGTCACCACATTCACCTACAAATGTCAAATGTGTGAAAGAAATGTGTTGCAGTCTTTTTTTTTCTTTTTAAAAAACAGAAAAGACATGTAACATAACGGGAAAAAGATAAATAGATTAGGAAACTTACAAAATCAATATCAAATGGAAAAGTGTTTGTTTACATTTGTGTCATTTTGCCTTTCACAGCATCCAAAAGTCCGCAACGTGTTCAACCTGGACTTCCCAGACAGCAACCATCTTGCCAAAACCCTAACCATTGTCTCAGGTCCAGACACGGTGAATCTGACCTATCATAATTTCTTTGCCTCAAAAGAGAAAGTGACCCAGGTAATTAAGTCGGGTATGAGTGTGCTAAACTGAATCTGTGTTACTGGTGCTGTGCATTTCATCTTTCTGTCACTGATGCCCTGTGATTGCTCAAACGCAGCCACTGGCTGTCATCCATTACACAACTAGCGTTTGCTTCCTCTCCAATAAGAAGGCCCTCTGCTTTCTTTTTAGTGTTTATTAGACTTTATGACTCCAACATCCAGATTTAATTAGCTGTAATAAGATTACAGTTGTTCTTTGTTCAAATGTAAAGTTCATTGCTTCATTTCCTGAGGTACCACTATGTAACACCATCTAGTGGTGAGTTTGTGTAGCTTCTACAATGTGTTAAAGTGCAAACAAAATCTCAGTTCTTAGTGAAATTGGATTTAACACAATATTTCTGATAATGTTTGTCATTTAATGCTAAACAGAACTGGGCAAACGACGTTCTTGCAATTGCCTACAATGCTGCAAGAAATAATTCCTGCAGACAAGTCTTCCTGGACAAAATGTAAGTAAATGCCATGTAATCTAACACAATAGAGCACAGTAGATGAGTGAACATGACTTTATTTCATCCTGTACTATATAAGACAGAGTTATGAGAGTTCAAATAAAATGCTTCATGCATTCAATCTCAGATACGTCCGCCTGTCTCTGCAGACCAACAAGGATGGCAAGATCCCAGTGAAGAAGTAGGTTCCAGTATAACGGCGCAGTGGTCGGTGTACACAGTAGATCTCCATGTTTTCATTTCAGTGTTTAACTTTGTTTTCTCAGCATTTATAAGATGTTTCCCGCTGATAAGAAGAGGGTTGAAAGCGCCTTAGCAGCTGCACACCTCCCTAAAGGGAAGGTCAGAAGTAAAATATTTTACTATTCAAATTTTCACTTCATTCCTATCAGCTCCTTTGATGTCCTAGTGTTTGTTATGGCCCCTAAATAATAATTTTGGCATAATTTTCAAACCACAAACTTTGCAGCCTTTTATTTTCTTCGGAAGAAAGTTTTAGTGAGTCATTTTTTATGATTAAGATCTGCCAAGAATATTACATTTTTATATTTCAGTATGACACCATAAAGCCTGATGTGTTCACTGAGTCTGCCTTCAAGATCTTCCTGACAAATCTGTGTCCTCGGCCTGAGATCTATGAAATCTTCACTTCCTAGTGAGTCTGACTGAGAAGTCCTTTTGAATCGCCTCCTTTAAAATGTACCTTTCTAAAGTATTTCCTGACAGTTAAAGTGTTTTTTTTAACCATTATAATTCAAATTCTTGGTACATAAACAACCCCTTTCCAAAAAGGTCTCACTTCCTTTCAGTCTTTTTAATTGTGAAGCACTAAGCCAGACACACCCAATGCAGACTAAATTCAGTTTTGCAGCTGGCCAGTCTGAACCTCCATCACGGGCTCAGGTGGAAGGTAGAGAGGTTGTGATGGGCATGTGCATTGTCAGGTACGTTGCTGATGCCTCATTGTGCTCTCCAGCTCCACCAAACCCACCATGACGAAGGAAAATTTCACCAAGTTCCTCAATGAGAAGCAGAGGGACTCCCGCCTTAATGAGGAGCTGTATCCACGTTTGCGGCAAGACCAAATCAAAGCTCTGATTGACAAGTATGAACCCTGCTCCAATAATACCAACAGAAGTAAGACTCACAGAAGATCTGCTTTCTATTTGGAGAACAGCTTTCATTATGCTTTTGTACTTGAGCTTTAAATGTCTCTGATTCATCCACAGGCCTGATTTCTCCAGAAGGACTTTTATTCTACTTGATGGGTCCAGAGACATCAGTTGTCATGCAAGACAAGCTGGCCAAGAGTCAGGACATGACCCAACCCATACCCCACTACTTCATCAAGTCTTCCCATAACACATACCTAACAGGTAACCCTCATCACATTGATTTTAGATTGCAAATCATTGTATCTATCACCTGGGAAATTCTGCCAAACAGTCTTTGGATGGCTGTCAAATTAGGGAAAAACCAACATAATTCATCATAGTAAGGTATTGAATCACTAGAGCAGCATCACTCATTCTCCAGGTCACTGTAACTCTGTGGGGGAGGTGCAATAACATTCCTATAAAAACATTTCCTCAGATGTTGGTCTTTGGTTAGAGATCCCAGGTACCTACATAGGCTGAAATCTGGAGAAAGCAAAGTTCATACCACCTGGCTGCACCTGTCAGGACAGAAACAATTGAAAAAGAACAACATTTATTTGTGGACATTAGTGTGCTACTGAATGCTGTCGGATGAAAGGTTTTTCCTCAACTTGCCAACTGTCTGTGCATGATTCTCTGCTTATGTGCAACCTTGTTGGTATTTATTTTTTTTCTCTCTCCCTGCATAGCCGGTCAGTTCTCTGGAGTTTCTTCTCCAGAGATGTACCGTCAGTGTCTTCTGTCTGGCTGCCGCTGTTTGGAGTTGGACTGCTGGAAGGGGAAACCTCCAGATGAAGAGCCTATCATTACACATGGCTTCACCATGACCACTGAGATCCTCTTTAAGGTTGTTATACAACTTAAAAACTGCACCTATCCATATTTTTATTTCACTTTTAACTTAATATTCTTAGAATCATTTAGGTTCTTGCATAATGAAAAAAAGACATGGATGTTACACACAATCCTCTGCTCCCCCTCCCCTAGAAGAAGAACAAAAACTGGATTTCAATATGACATCCTCATGTACACACTAGACTGTACACTCTCAAAAATATACCAGTTTTTGATGAGTACGTTCACATACCATTCAGTCCGGTTGAAATGTTCATTAAAAAACATAGAACAAAAGTGTGGAAAGGCTTGAAAGTACACAGTAACACACAAACACAGGCAGGTGGGCAGGCTCAACACTCAACACTTCCTTTTATGGGCTGCTAGAGCGCTGCAGTCTCAGTGGCTCAGACACAACACCTCAGTGCACTTTACCTCAGCCAGAAGCAACAGCAGTTTGTTAATATGTCTGTTCACATTTTCAGAGAGTGGCAATTACTGGCTCAGTCTGCTGTTAAATTATGTGTAACATTCATGAGTTTATTATGTTTGAATTTATTTTGTTTCTCTCTCATTGATTTCTTTTTTCTTTTTTTTTGCCTCCTTTGTTTCTTCATGCTAGAAAAAAATGTAAAGTGAATTTTTTAAAAGTCATTTTTTAAAATATTAAGAAAAAAAACAACATGAGTGCTTGTCTGTTTGTGGCATGCGGCAGGATGTGATAGAAGCCATCGCGGAGAGTGCCTTCAAGACCTCACAATATCCTGTCATCCTCTCATTCGAGAACCATGTTGACTCGTAAGACCTGAGCTTTTTTATGAAGTCATGCAACGTGATGCTGTTCACAACCTTTGATAATGTGATGATACCATTTTCCCAGATTGAATAGAATAATAGAACATATCAACATGTCACCTCAGTGTTGGGGTAGGATGTCGTAACTGGTCTTACCTTGATCTGTCTCAGCATGAAACAGCAAGAGAAGATGGCCAACTACTGCAAAACCATATTCGGTGATGCTCTTCTAACAGAGCCTCTGGAAAAATACCCTGTATGTCCACTTCCGCAACACAGCCTTCTATACACAATTGATCAAGTTTAGGCCTATAAATGTAGAATTTATTAAAAAAGACACTGTCTGATAACTTCAATCCAGGATTGTCCGCTGTGACTCAGCTAGTTTTACAATTTGATCACATTATAGTAAAGGTTTTAAAGGTTAATTTTTCTTATTATTATTGTTATTGTCTTTTATCTATATTATTGCTAACTAGCTAAGCTAAAATGTGGCTCATTAACAGTGTAAAACTGTTGTTTTTCTGTAGATGTCTCTATAAATTAAAAGCAATAATGGTGACTTTGCCATCCCGATACTGCTGATTCATCTTTGAACATACATTCTGTCACGGTATATTTGAAGTTCCTTCCTCGATCTGTTTTTGACATCCAGCTGAAGTCAGGCCAGCAGATCCCCAGCCCCTCTGAGCTCATGGGCAAGATTCTCATCAAGAACAAGAAAGGTAGCCATGACAAGCCTGCCCAGACAAAGAAAAGCTCAACAGCCACGGATCAGACGGCAGTTGCAGCTGCGCCCCCTCAGGACTCAAGCACTCCTTCCCAGGATGCTCCTAATCCAGCAGCTACGACCCAAGAGAACCAAGGTGCACGCAACAAATCCCAAATCGAATTAGGTCATGTTCCAAAAATACAGATGCGCTTTGTTATTTTTAGGTGTAGCTGACATATTATGTTCATATGCTTAAGCTGAGGGGGAGGCAGCTGTGGAGGACAACGAGGAGCAGGAAGAAACAGAGGAACAGGATGAGGAGAAAATGAAGACCGTCAGATGAGGTAAAATATTATTATTATATACATTTTAGCTGGTTCCAGGAAGAAGTGTTCCAAATGTCAGTTAACTTCCTGTCGATCTCTCACAGGGCACAGCAGGACAAGAAGTTACAGCATATGAGGCTATGTCATCTCTCGTCAACTACATCCAGCCCAACAAATTCATCTCTTTTGATAACGCCAGAAGTATGTCTGTGGATCATAACTTAAACTCCCACGAAGTGCATTTCACAACATGGCCACGCATCCGAGGTGCAAGTTATGCAGCTCTTTCTTTTTCTCTCACAGAGAAAAACAAGAGTTATGTCATCTCATCCTTTGTGGAGACCAAAGGCGAGGCGATGATTGCCAAGACTGCTGTTGAATTTGTCGAGTATCCTTAATTTGTGCTGCATATGCTGCCGTGCACCATGAAATGAAAACCCTCTGCTGAAATGAACTGAATTCAACTGAAAATACATGTATTGCAATCAGTGGTTGAGAAAGGAGAAGTATACATACAGAGTTAAACATTCACACCTACTCAACAATCTTTCTCAGATACAATAAGAGGCAGATGAGCAGGATTTACCCCAAAGGAACAAGAATGGATTCATCCAACTACAGCCCTCAACCTTTCTGGAATGTTGGCTGTCAGATGGTGGCGCTCAACTACCAGACAATGGGTATAAATTGACTTGATGCTGAAAACCATTTTTTCAAAATGTAAAAATTTCTGTGCGCAGCAGAAGAAAAGAATCTATAAATCTACAGCTGTCTTTTAACTTCATATTTCTTCCACACTTAAATACACATTCTCCTCTTACATGTTACGGCTGAACATGTTTTTCACCACAGCGGGTCAGTGTTGCATCACCTATGTGCTCCTTTCTGCATCCTACATGCTCACTGCAGCTCCCAAGGAATGAAGAGAGGTGGCGTGAATAGGCTGTCTGTGCTTCTTTTCAGATTTCCCCATGCAGCTGAACATGGCTCTGTTTGAATTCAACGGCAGGACTGGCTACATCCTCAAACATGATGTTCTGCGTCGCGGCGATAAGAAGTTTGACCCCTTCTGTGACAGGATTGACACTGTTGTGGCAAGCACGTTGACCATAAAGGCAGGCCTTGTTATTACTGCTCACTTTAATCATCCTTGTGATGTGTTCTGTGTTGTTCAGTTCAAACAGAATTCGAAGATGAAACTATATGAGGTCAAAACTATTCATTTTCAAGTATTGATAACTAATTGATTTTCAAGTTTCAGGTAAAAATACACAGTTGTTAAGGCTTGTTTATTGTTGGCCATAGCATTGCAAATGAACAGTTAATCAGTACAGCTGCTTTTGCGTGTCTGAATAAAGCATTAGTTTAACCACAATAGCCATGGAAGGTCTCGGTGTGTTGTTTGGATCTTGTTTAAAGTTCACAATAATATATGGCTCCTGCTGAGACAGAAACATAGTTCTTGGTATTTTAAAAGACTGCATGATTGAAAACCTGAACTCTATTTATAACCACTGTTTTATGAGTATGCATGGCAACAGCACCACTCATCAGTGCTTTTAACCACTTTATATACTTGTGTCATAAAAATGTACGCACCTGTCTCCCTAGATCTATTCAGGACAGTTCCTCTCTGACAAGAATGTGAAAACGGGGGTTGAGGTGGAGGTGATTGGACTGCCAGGAGACCCCAAGAAGAAATACCGCACCAAATGGTCCACCACACCCAACGCCATTAACCCGGTGTGGAATGAGGAGCCTTTTGTTTTTGAGAAGGTGGGTCTCAAAGCACCAAACAGGTTAAAATTAGGAAGGTTCATGTAAGGGTGAATGTGCTTGTGAATCTCAGACTGAACATATCTGTTGTTTTTAGATCCTGCTTCCAGAAATGGCCTCTTTAAGAATTGTAGTTTATGAAGAGAATGGGAAATTCTTGGGACATAGGATAATCCCCCTTGATGCCATTCAGTCAGGTTAGCAAAGCTGTGAAAAGAAAATCCTGCTTCATCTTTTCTACATAATTTAAAAACACTGAATCAGTCAAAGACTCAGAATGTTTGCTAATTTGTCTCAGCCTGCTTCTGTTAAAACACTGCTTTTTATTTATGCCCTGCAGGTTTCCATCACATCTGCCTGCGCAGTGAGAGTAACATGCCTCTAACTCTGCCTGCTCTCTTTGTGTACATCGAGGTCAAGGACTACATACCTGCTGCCTTTGCAGGTGCCATGCATTTCTCTCTGCATTTTTGCTATAAGGAAGCAAGCAAACAGATAAACAAATCTATCTGACATTCATATTGCCAGTGAGAACCAGAGACAACCCTGTTATAATCTGGATTATTTGGATAGGTGTAGATGTTTAATGAGTGATGTGTACTTGTCTCATCCTCAGATTTCACCGATGCCTTTATTTAATCCAACAAAGGGCACAGAGAAGACCACAAAGACCCCCAAAGAGGTAACATCATCCACTAAAACTGATATGTGATGTCCTCAGATTTCCTATAAAACCTCAACAGCACTGATTAAGTTCCTGGAAAGATGACCAGCTTTGCTACATTGTTCATGTCCTCTTTTCTAACCCCCGCAGTCGTCCGCTGACTACATTTCTCCTTACGAGTTGCCTCTTGTTGTCCAACCCCCCACAGACAAAGCCAAGGAAAGCGAAGCCCCCGCTGAAGGTAATAAGCTTTTGAAGGCAACACAGTTCAGGGTTTATTTTCCAACAATTCTGATCCTTATTAGAAATGTTCCACTTCTTCCAGAAAAGGCCCCATCTGAACCTACACCACCTGCTGTCACAACACTGACCAGTCATCCCAGTCTCCCCCTGAAGCCAGTGCAGAAGAAAATAAAGTAGAGGCAGATACTCCACAACCTGAGCCTCCTCAAACTCTTGAAACTGACCCTACTGAAGACGCAGAAAGCCCCACATTTGAAATCCCTCCTGAAGCCACTTCCTCCTCCCGAGGAAGCTGCTCCTGAAAAAGATGCAGCACCTGAATCAGAGGCAGGTCCTGAAGAACCAGGCACCGACCCCGGGCACAAATCCACAACCAGCTTCGGATGAAAAGGAGGCTTTGGAAAGAGCCAGCCCAGTCGAAGAGCCTGTTTCTGAAGAAGCAGCTACCGAAGAGCCTGTTTCTGAACAGCCAACTTCTGAAGAGCCGCTCTCTGAAGAGACAGCTGCTGTGGCAATTGCCCAGTCAAGCAAATGCATCCTCCGGGTCGGCAGAATCAGGTGGCCCATCTCAGCTGCCAACAAGCAGTGAAGATAACACATTTAGATTCTGTCAATATGCTACTAATAAAATGACAACATAGTAAACAACTCATTAGTATATATATATATATATATATATATATATATATATATATATATATATATATATATATATATATATATATATATATATATATATATATATATATATATATATATATATATATATATACAGTCATGGAAAAAATTATTAGACCACCCTTGTTTTCTTCAGTTTCTTGTTCACTTTAATGCCTGGTACAACTAAAGGTTCATTTGTTTGGACAAACATAACGATAACCACAAAGATTGCTCATAAGAGTTTTATTTAAGAGCTGATATTGTACCATTTACCATGGTTTTCTTGATTATAACCTAAATCACTTAAGTTTTTACATCAATAGCTATGGCGTTGTACTGCCAAAAACACTGCTTTTATGCATTCAGTGTTTTCTTTTCTGTCTGTTTTAGTCACATGATGACGTTTAGAGGTACCAGGTATTAAAATGAACAAGAAAGTGAAGAAAAAATGGTCGTCTAATAATTTTTTCCATGACTGTATATATACACACACTAGTTTTTATCTAACATTTGTAATTTGTAACATCTGCAACATTGCTCTGTTTTTCTTTTTGCTGCAGAGCCTTCAACTGTGACTACTGAGCAACTGACACAGCACAAGAACTATCTGAAGGTCATCAAGCGACAGGAGAGAGAGATGAAAGAAGTTGAAAAAAAGTATCAGAAAAAAACAGAGGATCTGATTCAGAAATACTCAGACTCCTTCAAGGCTATTAAGAAGAAGGCTTCGTTGAAGAAAAAAGAGTATGTGGATACTGCACCCTCACATTTCTTTTGTTGCTAGAATGCAATAATCAGATTTTGATTGTCTTGGAGGAAGAAGGGCGTTCAGAAACCCATCTGTTTGCCTGTTTATGTCGAATCATTCACTAAAACTGTTCTGCTTTTTGCAGAGGGGCTCTGAAATTTGCAGCTTATTAATACTGACCCACTAACTAAGTTGTTGTTTTGGTCAAGATTATATTTAGTTGCATGTAGGACATTTTGGAGCTGATGTGTTTTCCTGAGCAGAATATTCGAGGATGAAGAAAACAACAAAACAAGTTTGCACTGTAGAGGTTTTTATGCACAGTCCTTTACACTCATCTACCAGGGCAAGCCTGTGTGTTGATAGAGACTCTTTTTTCAATGTCATTTTTTTTGTTATGATCTGGTATATCTGTCCATTAGGGGAGGAGGCAACACGTCTGATGGTGATGTGAAGCCAGAACGGGTTCAGGAGCAGAAGGAAAAAATGCAGGTTGAGCTACAGTCTCTGTGGACGGAACAGTGTGATCAGATGAAGAGGAAGAAAGAACAGTGTGCTACAGAGGTTAGTATAAGTATATTAACTTTATATGTGGAAGCATTTTTCCAATCAAGCTTCTTATATTCCCTAAAAAGATCAAATCAATACATTCAGTCACATATTTTACTTTGATAAGCACTATCACATGGCTGCAACTCCTGCCAGATTATTTTGGTGTTCTGACCTACATATTCAACATTTGAATTTGTTTGAAACTGTTTGTAGGCAACAACACCTAGTTATTATTATTGATTTATCTAGCACCAAAATCCCAATAAGTACTCTGACCCACGCTGCAACAAAGTGAAACCCAATAATTCCCTTTAAGCAAACAGTCAGTGATTCTAGTGAGAAAAACAACAGCTTTTCAAGTGACAGTACTTTAGTCAAGTACGGTATACACTATTTCTGTTATGATGTTGTAATGATGTTTCTCTGCATACCTGCATGACTTTTTTCCAGGAACTGTGATTTCCTCCTAAGACATGTGTGTTAGGTTGATTGCCGAGTCTAAATTGCCCATAGGTGGGAACATACATGATTATTTATGAGGTGTCTCTGAGTGACCCTGTGTTGAACTGATGATCTGTCCTGGATCCACTCCGCCTGTCACCTGATGACAGCTGGGATAGGCTTATTGAAAAATCAATAAAATGATGTACAATCCTGTTTTTGTATAAGTTGGGATGTTGTGCAAAATAAAGATCTGAACCGAACCACTATATAAACACTATAGACCTTTCAATATGTATTTGACAATTTTGAACTATTTCCACTATTCATTGACTTTTGTTTATTTACATTTTACATGATCACATATTTTTAGAAACAGATTAATGATGACGGTATCAAACCCATAATAAATCACCACTTATGCTTAGACAGGAGGCATTCAAAGTTTAAACCTGGTTAACCAAGAAAAAAAAAAAAACTCCAGCAGAACCAGACTGAGCCATCTTCCTCAACCAGCTGTGGATCTGAAACAACAGTGTTAAGAGACAATAATAATGAAATCATCAATGCAAGTACAGGACAACTTACCTACAGGGAATTGCAGTCATCCAGTCTTGAAATAACAAAGGCACAGACTAATTTAAAAGGTCCACCCAAAAACATCCCCTAATAAATGAACATTCAGTATCCATTCATAATATGTGCTGTTTTATCATCTCTGAGAGTAATCAATGATCATAAATAGATTTGGGTCTTTCAAATAGATTAATATTAGAAACTGTTATTTGATTGTAACAGGCAAGTTATAAAATTGGTATCTGAAAGACAAAATCTGTTTCTTGTTCAAGTGTTGGGGTTTTCATGTGTTTTTCATCCAGTAGCCACTCTCCTCTCATTCAGCTCTCTGCAGTAATTACTATATTTAATGATTCTTCCTAAAAATAGGTTTAATCTCCATGACTTAGGGTGCATTCAACTTTCTCTCACAGCAGCTAATTTTACCTCCTCTTTGTTGTGTTTCTGCCGTGAGCGAGCAGAGCTTAAGAGGCTTAATTTATTATGCATCAAATTTGAATTGCTTAAAATAAGTTCATAATTTGTGTCAGCCTAAAAGGGGTCAGTCTGGTAATTTTTAAGAAGTTGCACCTTTGGTTCATAGAGAGCTAACTTATAAGAGTTTAACCAATATAGGTCTTGGGCTAGGCTCTCTAGTCAACTCTAAATTAATTTCTTTCAAACTAACAGAAATATAAAAGTTCTGGTCTTCATTAATTAGAGCAAGTCTTATTTGAAGCATGTCTTTGACTTTGATTGTGCCGTTTTTTTTTTAAAACATTCTTTTTATCCTGTTTTGACAGAGACTTGCAAAACTGATGGAGATGGCCATGGAGAGACACAGCAGTGAACTGAAATCCCTGGAGAGGTGTGAGCACACATGCAACACATTTGGGACATGATGCACACATCATTTCTGAGTCTTTCCAAGCTGTGCCCTGAGGTGTTGCTGTGGCACTGTCTGTGTTAGTCATCTGAGGTGAAAAATATGACATTTTACAAAGAGAGTACCTCGAATAATGAATGAATCACCTCAGCAGGCGGGTTTTTCCGATCTAAATCTTGCCTGGCTTATGGTGTTAGTGCATGTATGTGTATTTGTACTTGCTCAAAGTCCACTGTGAGCAGGTGGTTATCTGAGGACAGTTATTGTCCAACTGGTGTTTAAACAAGAGTAGGGAAGTAAAGATAATTCTGATTATATACCTGTTTTATTTTCTCTATAAACATAAGGTCACATCAGACACAAACATAGGCCTGAAATTCTTGAATAAAATAAAAAGGCTGTTTTAAAGGTAGTTTTTCATTTAAAGTTGTTACATTGTTACATGCTGTCTATTTTAAATTGCAGTGAATCTAAAGAAAAGAAGAAAATGCTCTCAAAAGGTTTATCCACAGACAAGTCTAAGTGAGTTCATGGCCTTCAATAACTTTTATGTGCTTGTTTTCAGTTTCTTTGTTCTTATCATGCAATAGCCGCGTGTCCAAGTGAATAAAAAAAAGGGATAGCTACATTTCTGCACTGTCTATTTTTTGTCTGTATGCGATCTAATAGATGATCTTCCCTCAGGCTGAAAAGAGCAATGAGCACAGAGATGCTGGATGAAACCAGTGAGTCTGATGCAGCAGTAAGTATGAAACCACTTTCTTTTTAACTCTCGTCTCTTTTGGGTATGTATTTAAAATGAAAGGAATAGTTCCATAAGGGTCCATAATGGCTGCAGCTGAAGGTTAGTTTGATCTTAATTGCTCTGTCCTCAAAAAATTCTACAACCATGTTTCCTCCGTGTTTGTTACCTGATGCAGGTAAGTGTCAACAAAAGTCCAAAGTTTCTTTATATGTACCTCACCCTATGCAATAATTGTGCTAATACATGCTCTCAATTGGATCTCTTAAGTGAAGGCCGACAGAAAAATACATATCATAGCGCAAGTTCTCCTCAGCAGGATCATTACACAGAGTGGAAACACACTTTGACATGCAGACACACACTTAAACATGCAATCCAGGCTAGAATGAGCCTGAGCCTGAGCCCCATACAAGCATTTAGCTTGTATGAGGCTCATACAAGCTAAATGCCTTTCATGTCATGTAAATTTGTATAACTTAAAGTGACAGAGCTAATGTCAGTGCTAATGATAGGAGCACAAGGCAGACAAGGAGTCCGATAAGATATTTAACTTGGTTGTACTGCGTTAAAGCACAGCTAAGTTATGCACATGCTAACTGACAGAGCAATAGGCCCTGAATGTTCTGCTTGTACGCAAACAAACATGGTTGGGAACTAGAGATTATGTAAACTTTGAAACTAAAGCTGAAACATATATGGAGGTACCTTCAGGTGCAATACCAATTGGTGCTGATTCTGAAACACCTTCGAATTATTAGACCCTCATTCAAAAAGCATTAGTTTCTCTAATGGAATTTGTGAACTATTTTAATGTTCACAAGTCATTATAATGCACCCGCATGAATTCACTTCTTATAATCAGAGTGATGTTGGTCGTTCTGAAAATGATTCAGTAATTAGGTAGATTTTAGGCCTCAAAGTGTGTTTGAGGGTGTTGTGGCATGACTGACAGGCCTGTAAGTCAGCGGGAGCGACATGCTGTTTGGGGGAGGCTGGCAAGAGGGATTATTCATGACCAAAAGACATTTTTATTCTCTTGATAGACCAGCAAGAACATTTTTTTTCTCGCAGTTTTGACATTTGTCAGCTTGTTTGTACTTACTAAATGCTTTCCAACTTAAATCCACTTAATATGAAATTTTAGCATTCCACAGAATGCACACAATTCACCCCCAAAATAGTTTTTTTTTTCCTCAGTGTTTGAACATCTTGGGCCTGATCTTCCGCCAGATCTGCTAAAACTGCTATTAAGGAGTAGCGGGATGGGCGTTCCCCCGCAAAGAACGCAATCTTCCACCTTGCTAAACCCACTATCTCACCTGCGCTAACTGCTATATTATGCATAGGCGTGGTTAGGGCTTTCCACCTGTTATACCAATCAGTGCATCAGTAGCCATTGCCTTTAAGAGCAGGTTGCACTACCCACAAACTGCTACCCGCAAACCGCTATGGAGCGTCTTTTCATCCAGATCGGAACAGCTCTCGTGCACAGCTCGTCTGGGACTCTGCTGTGGAGCTTCCTCCTCTTCCTTCCTCCTCAGCTCAACTCAGACAATTCCTATCAGCTTCCTGAAAGTCCCAGATAGTTGGTGCGCTCCCATTAAACACGCTCTGGTTGTCTATTGTTTAACTGGCGAGCAAGCTGTTTAAGACGATCTCTGTCATTTTCTCAGGGGTTCAACTGAGGCCAAATCACCCTTTTTATACAAGAGTTAATTCGAGAGGTAGAGCTGTTTGCGCACGTCCACATGTGACCAGGTGGACACACATTGATGCCATTTGGACACGTTCTGGTACGCACCAACATGCGGGTTGTGGGTCGCAAGATACCCAGTTTGCGGAAAGGGAAAAAGACACGCCCATTGTCACACCTACAAAGTGAGTAAGGGAGCGGAAGATTGCATTAGCGATTAGCGGAGGTTCCTGTACCCGTGGGTATAATATATAATATACTGCGGGTAGCGGCTAGCGGGAGGTGTACGATCGAGGCCCTTGTGTCTAAAGTCAGTTTAGATCCGACCCAAGGTAGTGACGGCAAAAAGCCAAACATGAGGTTTGAAATAACTTGCAATATTATATAGCCAGATTGCAGTTTTTAACAAATTGTTGTATCTACCAGTGTAACTATGGTTACGGAGTGTCTGAAGATTTGAAAAAGAGTTAAAAAAAAAAAATTACCTGAGGTGGGTTGCAGGATATGATCACATATCTTTCGCCCACATGTTGCTTACAGGGGTGCACACACATTGTTGAACTGTAAGTACACCCACACATGCAAGAATATGCACAAGCCCCCATCACTAATACACAAACACCCTTTTCTTACCAAGTGAATAAAGTGCAGCAGGCCCATAGCATAGACCAGGATTGTCCATTACTCAGAGGCTGTTTACAGCAAGCGGGTTAATACATGTGTGCTCGATGACTCACTGAGCTCTGCTCCTCTGTCAGTTCATCAAGATTTATATCTGATGTTTCTGCTTTGCTCCTCAAGCAACAGCTGACCTTGGATGGCAGAACCCCCCCCCATCAACTATACATTTGGGTCACATTGCAGTTGAAGCCTGTCAACTTAATCAACATTTATCCATTAATTACTGCAACAGTTTATAAAACAATCACTGCTATAATCTGCAGTGCCTCAGTATTGGATGCTCCCGAGCAGCAAAAGCTGTGTAATCTAACTGGACAAGTCCAACCTGTTATTTAACTGTTATTGATCCCATCTCAGGTTACTTCCCATGGGCACACATACATACACTCACAGGGAGTAACATGAGTAGATGAACTGCTTATCGACACACTAATAGTCTGTGTCTCTCACGCTACACGCACAAACCAACTCACATCCACTCAAAACCACAAATCGATAGTGTTTTTTAGTGTTAACATGTTTTGCGCTTTACTGTGTTGATACAGTCTTCAGAGTACACTCCACAGCAAGAGACTCTGATGAAGAGACAAGCTGCTACAATTGAAGAAATCAAGGCCTTGACTCATCAGGTACACTCTGACATCAATACACTTGTTTCACAGGTTGTTTCACTGATTTTTTTTTTCTTTTTTTTATCAAGAGGAACCATGTTGCTAAACTAGAACACAATACCCCCTCCCTCCCCACCACCACCTTAAAGGAGAGTTTGAACAACCTCAGGTCTGGTGTAAACTTTCACCAGGGACCAAATGAAATTATTCTGAAGGAGGATGGAACAAGGGTTTGGAACTGCAATACTTGAATAAGGAATAATACGGGCAACCCGACTACCGGCAGATTATCATGTGTAAGAGAATTACATTACATAGAGTTACATTCATCTGGGGCTTTGCAGACATGCGTCTTTTTCCCCTTTATCTTCCTGCAGTTATTCACCACTTGTTTCACAGTCACTATCAATCTGTGACTTTGAGACTTTGCCAAATTGACAGGTTCATAGCCAGAAATTTTATGTGAGGTTCAGTTTGTCGATATTCTTCCGAGTTTTCTCCTTATCCTCGCGATGAGTCGGCACCAGCTCATTCAGTGGGAGTTTGCATATTCGCTTCATGACACGAAAAAGCCCCAAATGCAGCGGTAACAGGTGGTTTCGACCGGTGTGCCACCCAGTGGATACCATTTTTGCGGTATTTAGTACAACTACTACCCATTGCAGTAGTTGACTCTTGAAGTAACACAGGCATGGACTAGTTTTTCTGCATCGGTCTAAAATGGGATTTTCCCTCCTTTTGCAATGTTACGAAGGTGGAGGAAGGTACTTGTTTTATGTGTGATTAAATGGATGGTCAAAAATAGCTCCAGGATTCATCACAGTAGTACTACATGCAAAAGTAAAGTCGAGTTGCCAATTGGCAAGACATTGCTCAGGTCCACAAACAAAACAAAAGCTTAGTCTTATCTGAGTTTAGTAACTGGAAATTAGCAGCCACCCAGGTATTTATGTCATTGAGACATATTTGTAATCCAGCTATCTTATTAGACTCATCTGGCTTCATGGATAGAAGTTGCTAAATTTGATTAGCAAAGCAATGAAATTTTATTCTGTTCTGCCAAATAATGGAACCTATTGGAAGCATTATAAAGTGAGAAGGATTGACCCAGGTATAGAACCCTGACCACAGACTCCCCATTCACATGAACAAGCTGGAATCTATCAGATAAATGTGACTTAAACCAAATTAATGTGATTCCTTTGCTACCAATAAATAACCAAAGGCAGCACTGAAATCTAACAGGACTAGTGGAGACACAAGTCCAGTGTCTGAGGCCATTTTTGACTTTCACCTGTGCTGTTTCCATAGTATGACTAAAACTCTTCAAACAAATAATTTCAATGTAAATGTTGATTTGCCATAGTTTTTTCAACAACATTCTTATTTAGCATGTTTGTAGTCTGGAAATCACTCAAAGCACTTAAAAAAAAACTCCTTAGTCTGTTTGGGTTGGCAACATGTTGATAGATTAGATAAAGCTGATATTTCTACCAGCTCAGAGAATTCAAGAAGAAAGAAACAGTTCATACACAAATCAGGTTCAACAGTCCCCTCTAAAAAAAAAAAAGAAGAAGAATTCATTCAATAACATATCAGAGGGAGGATTGAGACAGGTGCTACAAATTTTCTCTCAAATGATAACAATTGTTTTAGTGAAAAATCGAATGAAGTTATCACCACTGAGAGTTAAAGGAATAGAAGTTGAATCAAAAAAAGAGGAGAGTTTGTGCCCTGTGCTTCAATGGAACTGGACAATACTTAGATACTTTTTGACAAAATAGGCAAGTGTCAACATAGGATAACGTAAAGGTGCTCCACACAACAGCTCACAGTGAGGCATTCGGCAGTCTACTTGTACAGGCTTATAACGAGGCGGCGGTGACACTTCCTGTACTGACAGTCCTTTTTATACACTTTCTGTACAGTTTTAAAGTTATTGTTACTTTGGTTTGTCTATAAGGGTGCCATCCACACTATCACATCAGGGCAACAACCTTTTTGAGTCTTGTCAGAGGCTTTAAATATTTTTTTTTGACATTGCTCAACTGCCCTGGTGCCAACATTAATTGCCATTTTGCTGCAAGCACATATTCCATTCTCACTCAAAACTGCCCCACATTCATGGTGTTTTAGTTACGAAGAAAAGCTTACACTCCTCACCCCCTTATTACAGATTTAGGGTCGTTCCATCCATCCATCCATTAGCTTCTGCTTGATCAGGAGTCGGAGTCACGGGGGCAGCAGCTTCAGCAGAGAGGTCCAGACCTCCCTCCCCTCGGCCGCCTCCACCAGCTCCTCTGGGAGAACCCCGAGGCGCTCCCAGGCCAGCCGAGAGATATAATCTCTCCAGCGTGTCCTGGGTCTACCCCTTGGTCTTCTCCCAGTTGGACATGGCCGAAACACCTCTCCAGGGAGGCGTCCGGGGGGCATCCTAACCAGATGCCCGAACCACCTCAACTGGCTCCTCTTGATGTAAAGGAGCAGCGGCTCTACTCTGAGTCTCTTCCGAATGACTGAACTTCTCATCCTTTTGGTGCAGACACTGCACCAATCCGTCTGTCGATTTCCCGCTCCTTTCTCCCATCACTATAGATTTAGGGTTGTTTCAGCTCCAAAATGTTCCTTTAACAAAACATTGCCCACTAATGCTTTGACTTGTGGCTGTCATATTCACCTCCCAAATAATTGGTGTTTAAAATGCCATTGTGCAAAGAAACCTTTGTCTGGCTTTTCCAAACATTCATATTATACATTTTGTTTCAGCTCCTCTCAGATTTCTCATTTTTAATCACACTTTTAACGTTGGCCAGTTTTCTGTTCAGTATGCCTACACAATGCTGCTATGCGGCACATCCATAATAGCTGACGCAGAAACAACAGAACAAGCTCCCAAAGCGGTAAATGATGCCAGGGCACTTTTCATGATACTGCTTTCATTTGTATTGGCAACATTTTTACACCTAATATTCAGACTGATGTGTCAATGCCAGATGGATGGTTTGTTTTTCAGTCCCATCAATGACATTGACATACAGTATTTAAAATTGTGGAAAGTAGTGGGAGGAAAGCAAGAGATGTTTAATTAAAAAACAAAACAACAAAAATTATTGAATGAGGATGAGTTAACATTAGCTAATATATGCTACTGTATTTTACATTATTGACTGTGTATTAAGCTGTTTCCACTGGACTCAAGCCAAGTGAACTGATCTTTAGAAGTGATCTTCATATCAATTTATACCTAAAGAGAATCCATAAGAATTCTATTGCTGACAGCTGAGAACGCAATAAATAAATATTTTGATCTGTCTTTGTGGTAACCTTCTGACTCACCTGTTCTGGCAGCTCAATCAAGAGGCCCTGAAGGTGCATGCTCAGAAACTGAGGTCTCTGCCAGCAGAAGTGAGGGAGGCTGTTAACGTGTGTGTGGGGGCCCACTTCCCCGAACTGGTCGTCGAGACGGGAGACAAGAAAGTTGGAGAAGTTGATTTCTATGGCAATGTCTTCCTGGGTTAAATGTAACTTTCAATCACGGATCATTTGGTTTATGGTTCACTCTTCCCCACACTTATTCTATTGCTTTCAAGCTGTTATATTATGTAACCTCATGTTTGTATGAATTAGTGGATGATTATTCAGTTTGCAAAATTTAGGATGAAGTTTAATTTTAGGTCTGCTAGTCATACTGAAAATTCTTTTGACGTTTTATGTAATAAATGATGTCTTCTGATCCAAAGTTAGATGGTTTTGAAGCAATTTTAATTTTCTGGTTGATTATTTGTGCTTCTTCTGACAGTTGCAAATATCGTCTTGATAAAAGTCTTTTAGTAAAAGCCCTGGCATGGAACTTCCTACTCTCTTATTAAGTCAAAAAAAAAAAAAAAAAAAAGGAGTAGGGCGATAAATGTAGAAAGAAAAGAAAAATCTAATGGCAAAAATGGATTACCACAGCCAGAAGACAGGCTGAGAGAAGTAATGACTCCATTTGTCACACTTCAGTACAACTTGATTTTGTATGTGTGATACCTCAGCAAAGCATTCACTCAGACTCTGATGTAACTATACACACAGTTTTGCAGGAAATAAACTAAATTTGCTCTTTGACAGTGATGAAAATTATATAAAGCCTTGTCCCCTCGACATATAGAACATGCAGTACTATCACACAAATACTGCGCTGATTGTACACCATTAAGTGTGAAAACAAGGCTTTTAGTTTGCTTGTTTTTTGTGTTAGTCCTATTTTAAGGCTTATTACATTATTGCTATTTGGGGTGTGTTTGTATATTGTTTCAATAATTCAATTAAACTGATAAAAAACAATGCACTGATTTGTGGTCTCAAGCACTTTTTTCTTTTAAATACATTCTGAGGAATGAGGGGATGGTAGAAGTTCAACACACAGGACTGTAAGGCTGGTAGATCTATTTTTATTCCCTGTCTGGATCAGCACTACTTCAACAGATTTGCTGTGGTTCACTTTCACTCACACTTTGAAGGTTTAGGTACCTAAAAAAATTGTTTGTGTATGCATTATAAACTATCGATTGGGGTTTAGAAAAAGCTATTGCCTCGATGTAAACCATCTTATGATATGAACAGCATGTTGAAAGTTTCCTTTTTTTAATCTTATCAAGGTAACACATCATGATCCACGTGCATATGACATAAATCAGAAACTGCAGTGCATGATTCCTCCACCTGGGGTCCGTTTTAGAAAGTGGATTATGTGGAAACTGAATGTGTTGAACCTGATCTCAGGGAAACTGATTTTTCCTTTTCACAAAGCGAGGCAACTTAACCCCGAGCAAGAGGGTTCAGTTGAGCTTATGGTATAAACTGAGATAACTAATACTCTGAGTCTGTTACCATGGTAACTAACTCTGTGAACTAAACCTGGTTGGGAGTCAGATTTACTTTCACATACCCTGAGTTTCTTTCTATCCCCCCCCCCCTTTCATAAAGCTGAAACATGTTCAATTTCAGACAATCAATCATATAATGTACATTTTGTAGATGTTTGAACAATGACATGTAACGTTTGTGTCTGAGAAACCTATAGAGGATCCAAATAAATAGCTTCCTGCGGTCAAGCCACTTGTATTTGTGATACCCCGATTCATTTTAAGAGTCTTCTTCCATTTTTCTGCAAAGTTACATAACTTTTATACATGATCTTATCTTTCCATGGATCACAAATATGGTCTATTCTGGAAATAGGCCCTGGTTAGTCCATTCTAAATGCATATTATTAATGTCTTTGGTTTATTTAATGAGAGCTAGCTCTTTTATATCCATAAAAATAATACTAGGTTTAGTTATTGTCAGGGCTATTTCTCTGCACCAGAATTACAGAGTTATATTTGAGTATTTTTAAGGATTGTAGTCACCATATTGTTTGAACCCATTTTTATTGTGTCTGAAATCACCCCCTACTTACTATTACAATACCCAGTGAGCAGCAGTTCTGTGGGCGCAAATGCCTTGTTGATGTCAGAGGAGAATGGTCAGAATGGTTCGAGCTGATAGAAAGGCAACTGTAAAGGTATGCAGAAGAGCATCTCTAAATGCACAACACGTCAAACCTTGAGGTGGGTGGGCTACAGCGGCAGAAGACCACACCGGGTGCCACTCCTGTCAGCCAAAAAAAGGAAACTGAGGCTACAATTCGCACTGCCTCACCAAAATTGGACAATAGAAGACTGGAAAAACATTGCCTGGTCTAATGAGTGTCGATTTCTGCTGCAACATTTAGGATGGTAGGGTCAGAATTTGGCATCAACAACATGAAGGCATAAATCCATCCTGCCGTGTATCAATGGTTCAGGCTGCTGGTGGTAGTGTAATGGCTGTGGGAGATATTTTCCTGACACAATTTGGCCCCATTAGTACCAATTGAGCATTATGTCAACGCCACAGCCTACCAGAGTATTGTTGCTGACCATGTCCATCCCTTTATGACCCATCTTCTAATGGCTACTTCCAGCAGGATAACGTGCCATGTCATAAAGTGCAAATCATCTCAGACTGGTTTCTTGAACCAGTCTGAGATGATGAGTTCCCTTTACTTAAATGGCCTCCACAGTCACCAGATCTCAATCCAACAGAGCACCTGTGGGATGTGGAACGGGAGTTTTGCATCATGGATGTGCAGCCGACAAATCTGCAGCAACTGCGTGATGCTCTCATGTCAATATGGACCAAACTCTCTGAAGAATGTTTCCAGTACCCTGCTGAATCTATGCCACGAAGGATTAAGGCAGTTCTGAGGGCATAAAGGGGTCCAACCCAATACAAGCAAGGTGTACCATGAAGTGGCTGGTGAGTGTGTTTTACCATATTCCCGAATCAATATGTTGGAAGTTTTATGTAGGGGGGTTTTGTGTTGGGATTAATGAAGGTCACTGGATTTAGAATGGATTTTAGACCCTATTAGTACTGTTTTTGTCACCACATCACCACTGTCACACAGATAAAAAGTAACAGATAGGTTGTACGCTATTCATGATGCATTGTGGGATAGATTGGCTACTATGTAGGGTGTAACAGCTCTCACAATATATTTGGACAGCAGTACGAAATGGCAACTGTACGATGTAGTACACCATCAGTAAGTGAGGGGTGATTTCAGACACAGCCTTTATGCTTTAGGCCCATCACCAACCTGCACGAGTAGAAATGAGAACATTCAGTACAGACAACAGTAAATCTACTGTTTAATCAACAGTTGGAATGTGAGTAAAAGGTTGGTACATGAAATCCAACAATGAATGCCACTGTTTTTGTTTCCTTTCTTTGCACACTGCTTCAGGTATCTATGTTTGCAACTGGTTCAATGTGTCTTCACTTTTTCACACAACAACTATCTCTCAGGCACATGTGAGACATGTGATGGGTCAAGTACTATAAAAGGGTACATGCATAAGAAAAAATCCAGATAAAACCCTCTCAGAAAGGGGACTTGTTCTAGCTCAATCTCAGCTCCCCATACAGGGCATCTGTCTCCCAGTGAGAAACACTTCTTCACCTGTTCAGTCACATGCATGCATTCATTACTGAAGCCGGCTTCTCTCTAACTCACCATCTGCAGCTGTCTTCACATTCTTTTTATTTCCTTTTTGCTGTGACACCTTTCTTCTGAAATGACATGGTTGACATTTAAAAGCAGAGAATCGGGACAAATCACCGGGAGACACATCTTGTGCCCGAGAGTCCTGCCACCTCATGCGCAGCACAGATGAACTGTTAGCTTTTTAAGTGCGAACCCCATCAGCCCTGAATCACTAAACTGATAATCTTACATAACATGAAGACATCTTTGGTAATTTCTTCTCATACCAGCTAGAGTGGCTGAGGATCTCAAACCATCAGGCAACACTTGGCTTCTCAATGACAGGAAAGCCAAAAGGAGGGAAAGCACGATGACACATTCCCACAAAATGACTGAGTAGCTGCTGAAACAAATGGAAAATTTGATATTGATTAGAAGAAATTACAATATGAGTGTTCAGACACAATTGATAGGAATGAAAAGGTGTGAGATAATGAATGTAAAGGAATAACTATGAAAAAGTAATGACATGCTCGTGTTCTTAAATGTTTGAATGTGAAATATAGGATGTCTAGAGCACAACTCCAAATCAGAATAATCTAGAAAAACATAGAAAAGAAAAGAAATGCAGTGATTCTTACACTTACTTTGACCTCAGTTTCTTTGCAGAATAAACAAAAGATATTTCATGTCAACACTTAAAGGTCATTCAGGCATTGAGGAAACCCAGCAACAAATAGTTTCAGTTGTTATTTTGTCCCGTTCCTCAAACAAACACATCTTAAATTCTCTTCTGGATAGGTTTTCTGAATAGATTTACATTTTTATTATGCAGACCCTGTTCTCTTAAAGGATTCTATTAATTTTGTGTCCCATCCATGTGTCTTAACAGGTTTTCAGCTGCTTATAGTCACACACCTGTGTAACATTAGTCATAACAAAACGCTCAGTATTTATACTGAAAAACAATATATACTTATTAGGGCTGGGCAACGATAAGAAATTTTAAATCGCGATTAATCGCATTATTTCCATGATTAATCATGATTAATCACATTGTATATGCAAAATCAAATAATGAATTCAAAAGTAGTGTAAAATGCACTTTTATTGAAATGTTCTACTGCCATATGAACTAAAATGCCATAACATGTTGTTCAAACAATTTTAACATCAGCACTTATCAGTAACACATATTTAGTGTAAATCTCATCTTAAAAAATGTAAAATAGAATTAAGCTTATTGCCACTGCCAGGGCATTAATGTCATTCTGTTTTTATAAAAACTTTAAAAAAGTCAACAAAAATACAACAAAATGATCGTGGCTCAGCACAATCAGAACATTAAAACAGGCAATTTCTGAGGTAAGAGCAGAAACTTTTAATTGGGAGTTTAACTTGGCAGTTGTTACAAATAACCTTGTTTCTGTCAAATCCTCCGTCTGGGAGAACTTTAAAATGAAAATGTCCACATTAAAGTTCAGTAACCTTACCAATCTGTAATTATCTGTGTATCAAAAAAAAATCAAATCAAAAATCAATCAAAAAAAAAAAATTGTGACTTTTTTTCCGTTTTTATAATCTAACACAGAAAAATGCCTGTTTTTTTATATTTCAATTTTAGCAAACAGGACACGGGACTGAATTTGTTTTTAATATTTTATTGTCTGGTTTACGTGACCCAGAAATGGCTTTGTTTTATAATCAAGGAATAGACATTCTGTTGTCGTTACACATCTGTGCCACTAGATGGAGCCGCACTGAAGTAACCAGCTAGATAATAGCACGACAGTGAACACATGGAGCAGATCTGATGTAAAATGGAGGAATCACGCAAAAGTTTTGTTGCAGTCCAGAATTCTTTTTTTTTTTTAGACAGAATTGTTAATATTGCTACCTAAATTGCTACCCGAACTGTAAAGTTCACGTATTTTTACCGTTCTCCATGTCTGTTTTAGCTTTGCCTGCCAATTGTTTTCCGGTTCCGCAGCAGCCAGTAACAGACTTTTCAAAACAAAAGCACGTGAGCAGCATGCGTTAACGCACGATAAAATAAATGTCGGCGTTAATAAATTAATGCATTAACGCGATAGTAATGCGTTAACTTGCCCAGCCCTAATACTTATACCATTTCCTTTCATCAGTGTTTGTCATTTTGAGTGAACGTCAAGCTGTTTAGCTAAGTTCAAGGGCGTAACCATGGTATAGATATTGGGGGGGTCCAAATAAGAGCCCTCCCCCAGAATTTTTTTTTAAAGGTGCATTTCCCACAGTTCTGTGATTTTTATTTATTGACCATCTGAAATCACATTTAAAGGAATAGTCTGCAATTTCTCTGAGATAGTAGCGAATAGGATAGCTTCCAGCTGGGAAAAATTACATGCCTAAAACATGTTGATGTAAATATTGTGATTGGAACGACAAAAAGTCCATAGCACACGATGAACTTTTAATTCCAAGTTAATCTGTATTTTGTTGATTTGTCTCAAAATGAATGTCTGCACATTTACACTGAAACGTTTAATGTGAATGAAATCATAGATTTGTACAAAGAATTAAATGTAAAATACTGATGTTAATTGAATATATATACAGATTTATTCATTTGACTTTAAAAAAAAATAGTGTGGCCTGTCCTTACACAATCCCTCTCCCTGTCTCTCTGTGCTGCCTGCATTATGACCAGATTATTATTGTACCAGAAGAATAACTGACCCTGAGGAAAATTTTATTTAGAATATTCTGCTTTTCTTACTAGTTTTATTTACTGCTGACACGTAGGCTTAGGTTAAAACAAATGTCATCAAGCTGTTGAGTCTTGTATTCCAGTGTCTCACCTGATCATCCATGTTTTCAGAGACTGTCCCTGTCTGGCCTGTCCTTACAGCATCCCTCTCCCTGTCTCTCTGTGCTGCCTGCATTATGACCAGATATTATTATTGGACCAGAAGAATAACTGACCCTGAGGAAAATTTTATTTAGAATATTCTGCTTTTCTTACTAGTTTTATTTACTGCTGACACGTAGGGTTAGGTTAAAACAAATGTCATCAAGCTGTTGAGTCTTGTATTCCAGTGTCTCACCTGATCATCCATGTCTTCAGAGACTGTCCCTGTCTGTCCTGTCCTTACAGCATCCCTCTCCCTGTCTCTCTGTGCTGCCTGCATTATGACCAGATATTATTATTGGACCAGAAGAACAGTAACTGACCCTGAGGATCTTTTTAATTTGATACGTTGAATATTCTGCTTGTATTACTAGCATTACACATACACACGACACACGGAGAGATAAAACAGTAGCACACACGGAAGACACATCACATCATATGATACAGTCTCTTCACTTTAAGCTAGCTAGCTCAACTAACAAACTGAGCCCTTTTTAACGAGTTAAATATTTCAAATTAATTTAAAATTTAACACACTCAGTATGACAACATCACTCCTCTTTAGCTATCTAGTTGCTTACTGTCTGCAAAAACTTCGTATGTCCTGTTTTTTCTGCTTTTTCGGTAAAGACATTGCTCCCTTCTTCCTTTCACATTCAACGCTCTCTATTGTTTCGTCTGTCGGAGCCGGCGCTTCAAACCGAGACCCGTTAAATGGGCGCAACCAAGTGTACAACTGGGAGGGGGAGGTCACACACTTTAGTGTTCCTTATAAACGGAAATAAATTGATCGGTAGATATTCGGAAATAACAAGAGACGGACTGTTGAGCCAGGTTTCATAAAAGGAGGAAATATTTAACATATTTACACATAATATTGGGGGGGACAGATTAGTATTTTCCCAGTATTGGGGAGGACACGACCCCCCCAAAGAATGCGTGGTTACGCCCATGGCTAAGTTCAATGTCAAAGTAAAGACAAATGAAGTTGCTTCTGCCAGTCTCTGCTCTGTATTGTTGGACTGCTGCTCCTGGGCCTTTGTCTCCTGCCTATGAGTTTGCATTTTGGTCCTTGAACTGCTGCATAAACCATGACACTTACAGACGAAGGTATACTTGAGTCACAACACTAGACAAATTGTAATTTTTAATCATTTATGACTAAAAAATATCAAAACGTGATATTCGTCCTTGGAAATTAATTCATAAAATTAATAATAATTAAAAAAAAATCTTTGTAAATAAAGTCAGAGTTATTATTTATTATATATTCTTATTGTTTGCTTTTATTATTGTTTTATCTTATTTTATTATTGTCCTTCTTTTTTATTGATATTTCCACTTGCTGCTGTAACGATGAAAATGTCCCCATTGTGGGACAAATAAAGGAAAATCTTATCTTATCTTATCTTATCTTATCTTATCTTATCTTGGAAAATGAAAGTACACCCTTGGTCTTGAGGGCAGTGGATTCTTAAGCCAAAATCCCCCCATGGTCTGATTTTGCAGTGGTTTTTCTCTGTCCTCAGTGTGATCTCTAGTCCCACTGGGCACGTTTTAAAAGCTGAGCACACTGCTTGGCTGGATTTATGAGATTACCAGTTTACCCAAAGGTTTCAAGATCACGTGACAGTCATGCAGTAGTCTGTTCGCTTAAAGACATGTCTCTCATCATGTTTTGTTCTTTCTAGAATTATACATTAAAAAAGGATGAGTGGTGTCAAATAAAATGTGCTTTTCAACTTCTAAACTGAACCAGAACCTCCACATACACGTTTTGCAGTCTGGCATGACTACCACCGTCACTCCACATGTTGCAGGATGATTGACTATAAGTCCCAGTAGACTTCTGCTTGGATGGGTCCTGAAATGATCTGCAGTGGCTCCTGGCTCTGAAAAGTGTGTGTTCAAATTAGCTGCTAAAAGAAAGAGTCAGAAACAAGAGTTATGGTCTCAGTCTGACAATTTATTCAGATCATGCAGAATATTTTCTCAGCGCCGGGTTCAGATGAACGGATGTGATCACCACAGCAGACCAAGTGAACGCTGAGCAAAAGTTACAAAAGTTTTTATTCACACAGTCAAAGGTCGCGGGTCCTCCTTAGCAAAGCTGTTTCTCTCGAGACTGCAGCTGCTCTTTGTATGATAATTGTCGGTGGAAAACTACCACAAAAGATATAGGTCTCTACTAAAGAAAGGAGAAGTACATTACATTTCACATAAGGTAAAATATGGATCCAAGTATATGTATTAATAATTTGTTCAATTCTTACAGCTCCTTCAGCCAAGCCACACTGGAGGAGCTGTGGAGCTGCCAGGGTCATCCGCAGAAGGGTCTCTGGTTCCAGAAATGACCTCTCTACGTAGCTGCAGGAATCATATTTTATTAAACACCATTCATCCTTTTTAAATGTATAATTCTAGAAAGAGCAAGATATGGTGAGATATACTCTTTAAAATGAGCAGATTCCCGTGTATCTGTCATGTGACCCCAAAACCATAAACTCATAATCTCACGGGTCCAGTTGAGCAGTCAGCACTTGCAAGTACTCTGCTTTTAAAATGCGCCCCGAGGAACTTGCTCTAATGTTCTTTTTGGACATTAAACACTTTTTCCTGAAGCACCTCCACTGAATGACAAATTAAACCTTAGACAGCAAGAAAGAACTAGAAATATTTGTTGTCTTTTCTGAGTTTTACCATTTCCTCTTATCACTCCATAAGGAGGTTCATACTGTGACCATCGTATTCTGAAACCTCTGATTCTAATGTAATGGATTGGAAAAAGTGTGAATATAGGTCTGCACCTACTTTCTCCTGTTTTTTTTTTTTCAGTTGACACTATAAAGATAACAAAAAGCCAATTCTGTATGATATCTGGTTTAGTAGCCTATACCCCCTTTTCTACAGATGTTATTTCAAAAAGGGTTAAATGTATGAATAAACTAAAAAAGAAAAAATCATCAGCTTCTTCTAACATGCAGAAAGCTACATTAAATCTCAACATGAAATATTTTATTTAAGGAATTGTGGCAATTGAAAGACAAACAACAAATTAACATCTGGATCAAATACGCTGAATCTTATTACCGTCTGTAAGTCATTTTAGGCTCAATCATTCGAGTTCAATCCTAAAAGTAAATCTGATACCAAATCCTGTAAACCAAAGTGTGAGTTCAAGTGAAACATGAAATCACTGCAGATCATAGTACATTAAGGTCTTGTGAGCACGCTGCGAACACGTTAAGATCAAATTACTTTTCTCTGCTTCATGTTGTTTCCTGTGTGAGGAAGTTGGCCTGACCCACAGGAGGTGGAGCCATGATCCAAAGTCCATCTTGGCTTGAATCAGACACCATCCTGGATGAATACTGAGCACCCACACCACCCACACAAACACCGCCTGTTGCAGCTGCGCTGTCACAAGCTGCGTGTGTCAGCTGATGGTTCTGCAGGATGCCACTCATGCTGCCCTTGAAGGAAAGATGAGATTTCATAATGATTTTTAGACAGGATTTGCATATATGTGGCAGGAACCTTTTGTTCCAAGCTGCTCTATATTCCCATTAAAAGCAGAATTGTAGCACTCATCAGGCAGGTAAAGAGTGCTCCTCTGTGTCGCAGGAGATGCACCTTCCCCTTCTCATAGATGCAAATCTGAACTCTGTACATCTACACAACAGTCATATTTAAACACACAAGCACGTGGGCTAGATCTATACACCCACAGACGCCTACATGCTTTGCAGGAGCTCGAGACAGTTCTCTCATGGCAACATGAAGTCTAATGTTCTTATTCTCTCCATAATATCTCCACATTGACAGCTCCTCTGTGGCAGGAGCATCTGTCTCACCATGAAGACTGGGACACCAGAGGACAATAATGTACAACTATTTTTGCAAATTTGTTCAGGGCTGAATGCAGTTTTTTTTTTTTTTTTTTTTAAGTGTTTGTGTTAAGTACTCATGAGCGGATAATGTGTTACTGGCAGTGCATGTTGGTCAGATCACTCTCAGTTGAGAGTCAGGAGGCTGTGCAGCATCCGGGGAAGGGCCACAAGACTGAGGAGCAGTATCATCACAGCTGCAGCTTTCAAATGTTCTTTTTTATTTTTTTATTTTTTATGCAGCTGTCACAGTGTCAAGGTGTCAGGATGACATGCATTTAAGGCACTTAAGGCAGCTGAGTCACCAATTGCCTCTTTTTAAAGACGAAAAAAAAAACAGCCTCATCAGAGGTTCAATTTATGCGAGATGGGGAAGCTACTTTTTCATGTTAGAACGTGAACACTGAGCAACGTGACTTTCATAACATGTGGGAGAAAGAGCAGATATGGCTCCTGGGCCATTACGTCGCTTAAAAAGAAGCAGTGCTCCTTCGGGGAAGACCAAATGTTTAACATAATTTATGTCTCGAGGCTCATCAGTGGTTAATTCATTGATCTGTATATAAATTTCCATTAGCCTGAATGTCCATTCTGAACATGCCAAAACAATGAGGGAACATGTAGTAGCTTCTACTGTTTTTATTTTTTGTGATAGCTTATCTGGCTGTTCTTTGCTTCTGCTCATCAGACAAATAGCACTGAGTTTTACCAATCTCTGAGCTCTTGTTCAGCAATATTTCAGGACAAATTCTGACATTTCCACTGAAAATGGCCTCCTGCAAATGGTTTTTGGTGAAAGACAAGAGCAACACTGGAAGAAAACTCACCATCAATACCATTGAGCTGGCCCGGTGGTGCAGTGGTTAGGGTAGGCAGCCCAATGGCAGAGAATCACTCTGGTCTTTTCTGAAAAGATTCTAAAATAAAGTAGAAAACTGAAAGACTGCATTCTCTGAAAATGTGGTTTTGGTTCTTAATTAAATTATAGCTTTGGACGTGAAGGGAAGGATTTCCAGTTCTGTTTTGGATTCTCAAGAACCCATTACAAATCACCCGCCAGGAGTTTTAAAAGAATAACTTTCAATAATTTACTTTCCTTAAAAATTCCATTCAACTTCATGTAAAGCCACCAAAAATCCTTCCTCACTTTCAGTCTTACTTTTCCTGTTAAATTGGTGGTTATGCCCCCTACTGTCATGGCAGAAGAACACGCCCTGTAAGTGCTAATGCACAGTTGTCCAAAATGTCTCGGGAAGAGACCTGATATTAGAGTACCCTAAATCTAAAGGCTGATGGAACAGCCTACTGTTTACCATCTGGTGTAGGCAGCCCGGCAAGCTTGATTCAGAGCAATAATTGATGAGAGTGGATGGTGCATAGACAGTAGGGGCTCGCCTCATGGCCAGTAATATATCAGTGACCTGCTTGATTGTTCCTTGTCAGTTCCTTCAACTGCAACCCTATAACTCTGTAATTTTCTTCTTCCAACCATCTCTATCTGGCTGTAGCCCATCTTGTCAAAGAAAGAAAGTCCTTGATGTGGCTGACTTTGCAAATATCCAATTCAAAAAATAATGTGAATGTCATTCAGCTTTGTAGTTCATTTAAACACATTTTTATTAAACATAACTTTTTTTTTATTCTGCCGTGGAACAACAGTGACCTCACCTCAACCTCTTCTGATACATACTCCATGATTACACAGTGACAGCAAGCCAGCTGCTGCCTCTTTCCTGGAACAGAGGGTGTGTGAAATTTCAATTCACCCTAAGACTGCTGTGTCCTTGTATCAAATCAAAAGGGCATTAGAGGAACTGAGCAGACACACAGACACAATTGTCCAGGCTGAATGTGGATACATCATTTTAGTGTTTTTGTCACTGCTGGAAATATTATCCCCAGCTGCTCAGAAGACAGAGCTACCCATGTTAAGATCTTGCATCACTGTGAGGACATAAAACTCTGCGTTCTGCTGTGATGCTGAAAGGAGTTGTGCAATAATAATGATGTTCTGGGAAGGGATCGTTTTTCCAGGTTAGACATTAGAGCATGATTAGGCTAATTGTGCCTTGACTCAGAGTGTTTTTCACATAACAAAATTGTGTAGGGAGCGGAAAAAGAAAGGTAGCGGCAAGTTGCATCCTGTTTGTCACACTGCAAAACAGCTAATAGATTAAACCACATCCTTATCAGCTGTGCTCAGTTAACAGGCAAAAGATTAAGTAGTCCATGGAGGGTAAGGGCATGTTGAATCACAGGTAAAAAAATATTTTTTGTAGCTATAAATGGGACTTGTTATATTTGAAAAAAAACTTTCATTTTCCACCTTGTGTTTATGCACTAATTTAGTTCCAGTGACAAGCTTTTGGTTTCCATTGACAGGTTTTCTGATGAAAAACCATTCTGTTGATTTTGATGCATTGGGAGTGCATTATCCCCCAGTGATTAATTAAGACATTTAGGGCTATGGATAACACTGTAACTTGACACAAGATTTAATTTCTAATCAGGCATTCAAAGCTGGTCCAGTCCAGGCCCGGCCCGCTCTGAATGGGAGATCAGGTATTTACCATGACATCTCTCCTTTATTGCATACATCTGTCCAATTAGCAAGTCTCGTCACACCAACTCATTCAGATTCAGAAATTTCCATCCATATTTCAGACGTTTTTTGTTTAATTCATTTCTTCTCATTGGTTGAGTAAGTTTTTAATTTTCCTGTGCAACAAATTTTTGGTTTTTATTTCAAGCTAAACTTACCAGCTTTGGGCCCTAGAAGAAGAAATGGAACACACTGATGAAACTGCAGCAACATCTGCTTCATCACCTTTATAAAGTGACAAAAGAGAGCGCACAACAATATAAAAAACACCAAGGACATTCAAAAAGATTTGCCGTAATTCTCATACTTCCACTTAGGTGTCAGCACAGGGAAGCATTACTCAGGTAATCTTGCTAAATGCAAAGTGTTGGTGCGGGGGATGGGCAGGCAGCATAAAAACGTGATTTGTTGGGGTTCTAAAGACTTGATCTTGTCATTCAATACAGTAGCTGTTCCAAACAATAGTTCTTTCTCAATATGTGTACTTGTCTGTACTTGTGTACTTATGAAACATTATCAGTCACAGTTAAAGTGCAGTTCCAGTTCAAAGTCTGGATCCAGTCAAGCATGGCTGAAATCCCCACATGTGTTCTTGTGCCACTCATTTTACAGAGGAAACATCCTGTGGAGACTTGTGTAGGCTTCACTGTGAACTATCCCAGAATGCATTTTGTATCAACAAGCAAAAGTAATAGCTTAGGAGTAAAAGAGAAAGTTGTAACTTTGTTGTTGTATAACAAGATGTAGTTTAAAGATGTTTCCATGTGAGAATATAGTTATTCTAATTTCACATTTGTCCTTAATTGATTGAGAGAGCATATTTGAAAATTTCCTCTGAAGTCTCCTGAGTTTTTTTTTCCCTTTTCAACTCCATCAAACTTTATTTATAATACAAATGAAATACAAAAGTATAAAACTCTAGCAAAAACATGTCATATAAGGTAAGGGTTATTACCACTTTTGCCAGAGGTTGGCCCATGGTCCATTCTGAGTTGCATTATTGTTCAGAGTGTTTATTTTTTGCTCAATTAATTAGTTGATGCTTTTTGAATACATGCTGGCCTGCTAGCTGAGCTGTAATGGCATCAAGTGCACTGCTGTTCCAATTACAGAAAGACTGAACTATGTCCTCCCATTTCTTCAAAGTACATTCTCACAAGTCGTACTTGCCAAGTACACCAAGAATTAAGAAACAGCTAATCACTCCATATCAACAGCCGTCATCTTGGTTGCAGCAAATAGCTAAATAGTTAAAATCCCAGACCAGATCAGAGAATTATCCAACCTCCCCATATTAATCTCCAACTTCACACCATATTGCCTATGTAACACCTTGGAGGTGGGTAGTGAAAAGCTGTAACACAGATTTCAAACAACCCACTCCGCTTTGATGAAAGGCTTGAATTGAAGTAGTGAACTTCACCCTCAAAAAGCCACCACTATGAACAGAGGTGTAAAGACATGTTTGAAGGTTCTTTTGTTCTGTATCCCTGTGGTTCTTTGATCAGTACCAAGCACATTTCATTGATAATCTATATTTTTCTGTCACTTTTTTTTCTGCTAAAACCTAAGGTGCAAATATTTAAATGCTTGAGGCTTCAAAATGGCACAAACCAGTGAGTGACATCATGTTGGCTGCATCCCACAGACTACTAAGTGTGTTCACATTATTGGTATTCAGGAGACCTGGTTTGTGTCCTATCCAGCCCAGAATTTGTTATTCAGCTTTAAATTTCACTTTTTGCTTTCACCCTCTAGATTTGATGACTTTCACTTGCTGTTTGATCAATTCAGTTCGACTTTATTTGTATACCGTCTATTACAGTACAAATTTTCTCGAGACGTTTTTCAGAGATCCCGAGCATGAATCCTGAGCAAACATTATTAACTATAAATAATATTAAGTCCTAATTAAAGAAACAATGGCTAGTTTTTTTTACTTGCCATTGTAAGTTAAAAAAAAAAAAAAAAAAAAACCCTAGTAGGGGAGAAAAACCTTTAAGCCAAACAGTGTCAAGGAAAAACTCCCCTTTAAGAGGATAGAAACCTTGAGCAGGACCTGAATCATAAGGGGGGACCTTGCTGCTGAAGACCAGCCAGGTAAAGGAAGAAAAGAGGAGGGAGAAAGGACAGAGAGAGCAGTTAAGGAACATAAACCTCATGGCTGAATTCAGTCACATTTAATAATACAACATGTCAAGGCTGTAGATCCACAGTCAGGGGAGGATCAGTGTGCTGATCACAACTCCATTAAATACTCCTTCCTTCATTAAGTCCAAGCATACATATCATTTGCTGAATATATTTACACCTCTTGTCCAACTGACATTGATTTGTGTCAGATGCTACCAATATTACATTAAAGTGTTTAAAAATGGATTTCTCAATAAATCTCAGTTTTCTCATTAGAATTAACAGGCCTAGCAGAAAATGGCACCCCATATGCAGATAATCAGCGGTGGCCAAAAGTCTTGCAGCCAGCACAATAACTCAAGGACAGCTCGCAGGCAGCCCGTGAGGATGCCTGCAGTATGGATCACATCTATTTTTGTCCTCTGAAAAATCTGCCAAAGGCTGAGAGCGTTCAAACAGGAAAACCAGATTAGTCTTGTTTTGAGCGATCATGCACTTTGCAACACAAAATAACAAGAGAAAATGAAGCAATATTTCCCAAAGTGTGAAGACAGTTAAGTCATTAGTTGTACTTGAATTTCAAGTGCACTCTAAATGGTAGATTCTTGTTTGTGCTGCTTCTCAACTCGGGGCAACTAAGTATCACAACAACCAACCAGCTATGGTGGAAGAGGGAGGTCACTATTGTTGGTTATGGTTTTCTCATTTTATTTTATTTATATTAATTAGAAAAAGAAATACTGTAACTATTTTACCACTAGATGTAGTAAACTTTTTTTTTTTTTATTTCCTTGTAGTGTGATGTAGAAGATATTTATGCTAGATATTCCTCTTTTGACAGATTTCTGGATTAACACAGGTATCAGACATATCCATCTATAAATGTGTTCTCCCCGACACCTCAGGCATTCATGCAGGTCCATGTCACCACACCTCCATGGTTCAGTTTTAGGAATGTGCATTCACTGTTGTGGCTGCTCCTAGATCCCCGTCAAATGTGCTGAATGACATCTGGTACAATTTAATTTTCGTACTCCCAAAGTTCATCACTGTTCCTTGATGTACATACATTATATTGCCTTTAGTGACATCCCACAAATGTTTGTAGAAACAGCCTGCATGCTTAATTTTATACACCTGTGGCCATGGAAGTGATTGGAACACCTGATTCTGATCATTTGGATTGGTGAGCAAATATATTTGGCAATATAGTGTACCTGTAGATCCTGATGATCAAAAAAAGAACTCAATTTTATGTTGCTAAGCTGTATAGCAAGTTTGTAGCACTTGTTCATGTCTTTTTTTTTTTTCAGTCCTTCAAGCCGTGATGAAGTTTTTGCATTCACAGGTAATTTTAAAATCATGTTCACAAGTAGACCAACTGGAAATCACTGGACTTCTCTTTTTTTTTTGTTCAATGATCTTTTTATTTTTAAATATTGGGTAGAAGATTTTGAAAACATTTTAAAAGGACACCCTTCCTTCAGACCTGCCTCCTCCAAAGCACACAAACACGCACTGCCCGTTCAGTAAAGAAAAAGAGGGTTTGACAGAAAAGCCAACCGCCCAATGATTGCTACTGGTGTTTTTAACAACAACAACAAAAAAAAATCTCCTGCCTTTCATATACTTTTTTCAGTGTTTTTTTTTTATTGTTCATGAGAGGTCATATTTTCCTTCCCAAATTAGAATCACTGTAGTGTAACTTGTCTCTATAATTATGAAGGCGTCTAACTGTTTTAGCCATTTATGGGATATTTTATTGGCCTGTGCTCACTTCTCTTTTGCTTTTTATGTAGATAGGAAAATCATTTCCTTTTGAAGATTACTTTTATGAATGACAGTGCTGGCCTGCCAGTAAGGCTAAAATTTATCAGCAGTACCAGCACTGATTGCTATGACATTTTGCTAAGACAGTTATGGGTTCCTATAGATGGATGCAGGTGGTTTCTGTGAGTTAAACATGTGAATTTAAATTACATTGTTCTAAAATTATGAGGGAATTGCATCACAATGATGACAACGGTATTAAGAGAGTACTTTAAGGCTCCCAGGAGGAAGCATCTGTTGATGGAGCTAAGCCTTGCTTAGATGAGAGCACGGTTCACAGTGCCACATAAAGTACCCGCTGGGGACTTGATGAAGCCGGATGGTCAACAGTGAAGATGGTGGTAGCCAGGTAATATTTCTCTCACCTCTACTGTTCAACACAGTTTTGGTCCTGTTGAGATTTATATTAGCAATTAAAAATTAAATTCTGGTCTTGCCGGGAAGAAACAATTGTGTGAAGGCTATTTGGAAGGTACCTTGTGATGAAATCAAAGGCTGGGAGAAAATAAACACAATTTTTTCTGTTTAATTAGTGCAAGAGAGAAAGCAACAGAAAAGCTGACTGCCAGACACCTTAATTCTTATATTCAGAAGAACTGTTGATAATCATTGGTATTTTGCAGCTATTATCTGTGCCATAACCAAAGCATCAGATGCTGATTTTATCAGTAAACACCAGTTTTGTCTGTAGATCTTTGTGTTTGCAGGAATCCAAGTCAGGGAGAGGAGGGGGTTGTCTCACCACATGAACTGAGTGCTTTTCTTTTTACTTCATTTTATTTTGTCAGGCTTTCACTGCCTTTTATGTGGAGTTCATTTGATTTACTCTTTGTCATGGGGAAAAAAAAACGACCTTCAAGAAGTGTTTCCTTTCTTTCTTTCTTTTTGACGAAGCCTTGAGAAACTCACAGTTGAGCAGAATTATTTCAACTAATTTCACTACATGATTTGTGATGAAAACTGCAGTCAGAAACATTGAGTGGATGGATGAATGCACAGAGAAAGACATCCTGGAAAAGAAGAAAAAAAAGAGAAATGTTTTCGTCTCCCTCTACCTCTTTCCATGAAGTAAATTCTCAAAGCCATCAACCTTGTCTCAGAGTGATTAAAAATATAGTCTTCAATTTATTTTAAACAATGTTAAAATTGTGCATTTCAGCTATTCTTACAGGACCTAACATGAAAAACACTGGTCATGTTTTTCTCCTTGAGTAATTATTCTGTTCAAATAGCATATATTTCTCTCTAGACACATAGCGCTTAGACTGAATGGATGCTGCTACTGCATAATGGTCCTTAGACGTTTGTTACCTAGGCAACGTGGGGAGGGCATGTGGAGAGGGAGGTATAAAAACACTGGCATCACAGAGAGCCTTGGACAAGTTGCTGTACACTTCCTCTGCCTACTTGCTGGCTCTTCTTCACAAGTAGGAGTTTAAGAATGATGCGGCCAAAAGATTTAGGCCAAGGCTCTGGCACTAAGACCTTCCTAGATGCTATGCATAATGGAAAAGTCCACCTAGCACGCTTCATCCTGGATGCCTTGGATGGGTGCATCATCAATTCAAAGACGGAAAACGGCCAAACCCTCCTGATGCACTCTGTCTGCCTGCAAGACCCTGGGACCAGAACCAAGTTCACCCGGATGCTGCTGGAAAAAGGGGCAAATGTCAACTGCCGGGATGAGGACGGCCGCACGGCCCTAAGCCACGCCTGTGAGATGGGTCATCTAGATGTGGTCAAACTTCTTGTGCAGTTCAATGCTGATCCTGATGTCTCTGATGCCTGGGGTAACAGTGCTCTCATGTATGCTGCCTTTTCTGGACACAGCCCGGTTCTGGAGTTCCTGGTCAGGGCTTTCAAAAGACTGGGACTGAGGTTGGACCAGACCAATAACGCTGGTCACTCAGCCATTGAGGTGGCCAACTTCTTTGGACACAACCAGTGTGTCCAGATTTTGAACTTTCCTTGTAGGAAACCTGGCAAAGATGACACACTTGTTGATTTGGGTACAGTTGTTGAAGGAGAGTGCCGCCTGCCCAACAGGCTCCCCAGGCATGTTCTGGAGAGGTTCTCCAAGCAGCTAACCCATGAAGACCAACTGCCTGGCGTATTTCAGAGACAGATGAAAACTGGTGACGGCAGTGGACTGTGGAACCGTTTCAGATGCCACAGGAGCCAATCTCAAGAGGACAATCACCGCCACAGCTGGGCTTTGCTTCCTCAGGTTGAGAAAAGCCAGCCTGAGAGGGATCACAGCATTCTCTTCGTTGCCAAACAACTGCAAAACTGCCAGCTTAGAGAGCTGAGGGGAGCAAAAATCCTGAACTCTTATCCTGAGCCAAACCAGAATGATGTCAGCCAAGATAGTAGACTGCCAATGCAAACACCAGAGACTTTTCCTCTCTGGGGAAAGGCGAAGTCATTTAACCTGGACCTTCTGAGCAGCAGAAAGCAGTCTTATCAGGGTGATGTGCGTGACATGAGTCTGTCAGCCAGCAAATTAAAGAGAGCCTCTCTACAGGATGAGCGATGCCTTATAGACAAGATGGAGTGTCAGGCCCCGGGTGTTGCCTTGACAAACGACTGCAACAAAACTGTTTCGGTGCCAAAACCTCTTTTAAACAGCAAGGGTCAGCCTGTGAAAGTACTTCATGAGAATGTCAAATCACAGAATGAAGAGTCTAATGACACAGCTCCATCAAGCAGAAGAGCGCAGCAGAAGAGAGGCAGCCTTGGCTCAACTACTCGGCCCAACAAATTGCTTTTTGCCAGGGGAGAAATCAAGTCGGAGAAGATCCCAAGTCATGCCCCAGGGTTCATGGGTCTGGGAACGAGGTTGTTGCGTCGATTCACCGCACCAGAGTTCATGAGGATGGTGGTAGACTGTTCGCCTGGCTCCTCTAAGGGAAGAGGTCAGATGTCCCGCTCTGAAACCTTCCCTTTCTCACACACCCACCAGCAGATCAACAGTCAGCCGAGTGTTGACAGTATCAGCGCTGTGAAATGTGAGTTTGAAAGCTGCTCATCTCAGTCTACTCTTGACTAAATAAAGCAATGTCCAACAAGAGAAATGGCTGGTAATGTGTTTCTTTTCTTTTTTAAATTGCATTTGGAATTCTTATTACTGCAGTTAAATTGCTTGGTGATCTAGCTTATATATTGGGAGAAATAATAATCCTTAGCTTTTATTGCTTTTTATTTTTTTCCAATGTTTATTCATAAAAATAGATGTTTAATGCTAATGTTTAATTTTTAAAGATGCATACCTTTTAATGTTCTACATATAAGATTATTGATTTAAATAATATCAGTGTGCAAGCTATTGAAACTTAATTTTTCAATATAGAAGATTTATATATAAAAGTGCTTCTGTGTTTTCAAGAAACATTGTATTTTGCTTAAAGACAGTGACTGTGAATTCATGCTGAATGTTTAATAAACACAATAAAACATAATCATATTCAATGTGTACTTGTGTACAGATGCATGCATGAATGAGGAAAAAGTCATTTCTGTTTTGAGTCTTCATTTATTGATTTTTACAAAATTAAAACGTGTTATTCTCTTTTTCATGAATGATCCACATAGAAATAGAAATACATGAAACATATCAACATGTATCTGTGTCAGAATACAAAGACTATGTGCAAAGTGTTTCTCAGCAGGTCGGTGTCCTGCAGCATCACATGCCAGGCCTGTGTGCTTTATCTAGGCAAACAAATGCAAATACAGTCACACACTTCATCTTCAGGAGCAACGCACACATCCTGTGATTTTTTTTTCTTCTTTCAAAAGTCTGTCACAGAACACAAGAGGTTGTATCAGATGCAAGCACTGAGATGTTGCCTAACACACACCCATGCCCTCACACATGGGTACACACACACTCAACTATGCACTCAAATTTCAGTAAATAAAAGTACCATGTTTATATAATTTACTGCAGTGAATCAGCAGGTATCAGGACCTAATATTCAGTATTTACATTATTTATTTGCTTATGTTTCCAGTACATACTTATCTATAAAACCTTATTTTTCAGTTTCACATCATACAAACAACCCACAACACCTTTTGGAAAAAAGGAATAAATATGAAAAAGAGGAATATGGTACTGGTGATTATCCAGTAGCCCAATAGTAGCAGCTGGGCTTTTATCTACCCATTTATTATGCTAATACGGGAGAACTGTCTTTCACAACCCAGTCTGGTACATACAGTATTCAAGCATTCACATCAGGCCAGGTGTGCCTCCATTTGGCCATGCAAAGAGTGTGTGTTAACCAGGTTGTTTTCCTCTTTCCACAACTTAGTGTGAATGTGCAGAGGTAACGTCATCCTGGAATGATGAGCTACTGTGGTTTGAGTCTAACACCAGCTGTATTAGCTAGCAATAATGCCCACTAAGAACACTATTAAGGATTTTTAGAGTAGCACGTGTTTGTATAATGATGTGAATTTTTTTTTTTTAGTTCATTATGCACCACGTTGTGCTGTGTTGTATTGCACAGAATGTTACAGGATGCCAGTCATTACACAGATCAAACTGAGTTTACAGGTGAGGACTTGCATGCTGCCTTTAACTCACTCCTAAAGTGCTTCTCGCATGCCCAAGACCATGCCGTGTCTGTCAACCAAACCTGCCACCATCACGTTGGCCGCAAAATGCCGCCTGGGTTCGCCTTTCTGGACCTAGCACCCCATTAGCTTGGGTGCTAGAAGAGCAGGAACCTGGTGCTAGTCTTCTTCTGAGGCCTGCACAGGTCAGGCGGAAGTTGGGGTTGGGAACTGTGAGCGTCGCAGGGTCAGCAACGGGACATACGTTTGCGGTACTGCTCCACCAATGGGACCAGGCACTGAGGCGCTCCGCTCTGCAGCAGGAAGGGATGCTCCAGTAAGTCAGTGGCGCTGGCCCGCTCCAGTGGGTCCCGAGTCAGCATACGGTCCAGGAAGTCTTTCAGAACTGGGGAGATCTGGATTCCAGAGCAATATGTGCATTTTAACTTCAATAAATCATTGCGGTAGTTATTTCATGCTTGTACATTATAGCGTTCTACACTGCATATTAAGCCATGTTGCTTAAATATGCATATATAAAGATAAAAGATGGGCATGTGAGTACTTTTATCTGTTCTCATACCTGGCTGACATTTCGAACAGTTGGAGCTGGTTCATCTCTCAGCCTCTTCATTGCTGCTACAGGCGTTTCACTGAAGTATGGGGGCTCTCCGTCCACCATCTCTACCACCATGATACCCATCGACCACACATCAACCTGGTGCATACAGAAAATAAATGTGCAACAGATCTCATAGCACAACTGGGTACCGATGGTTTTCATGCTGCTTGCCAGAAATCACCAGTGTTATCTTGTGTGAATGAGAGCTAAACATGTGCCTCCTCACCTCGGTGCCATACGGTGATTTGGAGATGACCTCAGGAGCCATCCAGTAAGGTGTCCCAACCAGAGACTTCCTTTTAGGGATGTCCTTACTGATCTGAGCACAGAAGCCAAAGTCCGACAGCTTCACCTAAAGGGAAAAAAACACAGGTGCTAATTTACTGACAAGAAAGGAAAAAGGAAAGAAAATAAGGAAAAAGGAAAAAAAAATAAGGAAAAAGGCAAGACATCCTACCCTTCCGTCTAATGTGAGTAATATCGAGTCGCTCTTGATGTCTCTGTGAATGACTCCTTGTGAATGAAGATAGGCCAGGGCTTGCAGAACAGCTTCGCATACTGTGGCAATCTGCTCTTCACTTAGCCTGCAGGATAGCATATAGGTTCTCACACATACACATTGAATTCACATGAACACTTCACACATTTCCATTACGAGTTACGACACCTCAGAAAGCTGAAATTCATGAATCACTGCACATTACAGGCAATGACACGGAGTACAAGGTTCAGAACAACAACTCCCACACAACAGGATAATGAACAAACAGGCTTATTCCACTGTAGTATTGATGTGACTTTGATATTTTCCAAGTGCAACATAAACATCTGAAAGATGGGAGGCAAAAAGGCAAGTAACAAGAAAAATAAGGTGCCTATGGCATATCAAGCGAATGCAGCAAGGGACACTACTGAGGGCCCTGGTGGGATTTGATTCCCAGACTCCCAGGTGAAGGTCACACGTGCTTACCAGTCAGCCAAAGGGATATCCCCTTGGCCAAGTAGCCAGGACACATGATCAATCGGACGTATAGTGACAGGACCCCACACTGCCACACTAACATAAGGTTACATTTACAGTGCTGTATTCTCTCAGGGGTGACTTTCATCATAAATAAATACTGACCTGAAACTAATAAATTGACTGTTAATTTAGAGAGACTTAAATAAGTCTGAAATTGTTTGACATGGGTGGGCATCCCAGTAAAAGCTAAAGAAGCAGACAAGTCCTTTTCAATTTGCTGCAAAAATACTGATTATTCTAGTGTTTGACAAGCAGCGACTGTGACAGCTGGCTTGTTTTATGTCATCTGACTGGAGAGAAATATTTTCATCCCACAGAGTCAAGCTAACTCACCCCTCGAGGTTATCTTATGGAAATCAAGCCAGCCATCTGTTAATAATGTAAAACAGGACAGCCAAAAAAAAAACCAAAACATCACAACTCTCTGCTACTGGTCAAGGGTTTTCTTCATTCTTCAAATATGTATTACCATATACCAGAACTTAAGAATCAAATTTCCACCAAAAATTGACATTCAGTATGGTATACTGACATGCACAGATTCAGTTAGGACATGTCACTGAATTATTTTTCCTTAGAGAAAAGCAGCATATGTCGAATGCGGGAAAAGGGTAAATGACAGTCAATGCAGTCCTTGAATAAATGCCGATCACTTTTCAGTCGATACCACACCACCCCCATGTGGTGGATTTAGTTACTAACAATGATACGTCTCTGGACCAAATTAAAAGAAAAAAATGCTACTTTTATTGAAAGAGGGGCTTAAGCATTTTCATACTCCCATTCGTACCTGGTTTCAGACACAATGTTAGTTAGCGCTCCCCCCTGCAGGTACTCCATGATCACCCACAGCTCCTCCTCCACCAAGGCAGACTTAAACATCTCCACCACATTTCTGCTGATAGTCCCTCATGATGACCACCTGCAGCAAAATACATTTTTATTAGAACCATAATCTCTAGAGATAACTTAATTTTAGCTGGGAAAAATTAAAGCTTCAATATGCAGCAATTTAAGAATGCACTGTGTTTGCATTTGGGTATTTGTTTAAGATAGGTCAAAGGAAGTGATTAATATATCCTAGGTTTCACTATCTCATGTGAGTCAGTCTCTAACAGGACTTTAATAACGGAGAGAACCCACGTTGTTGCACAGTTATTTCAAACTCCATGTCCTCACAAGAATCAAGAATGCTGTGATGACATCATTATGGTGATTTTTTTCCGGTTTTGGAAATCACTTCTGAAACCATCAAAGACACATACTAAGGAGTTAAAAGTAAACAACAAAGAACTAATAGTTATCTTGCTGTACTTGGCACGTGTGTAAATAAGCAATATTTTCATTTGTCTTTGCATGTGCCCTGCATTTGTCTCATTTTTGTACCTCATTAAAGAGCAGCTCTCTCCTCTGCTGCCGCCGCAGGTCCATCATCTTCACCGCTACTTGTCTTCCAGTGTGCTTTTCTGTGGCTATACATACCACACCTGTTGAGCCTTCCCCAATCTTTACAAAATTCTCCAAGTACGTTCGTGGATCGCCCTTGTCTACCACCATCTGCAAAGCTGCCTTGAACTGTTCATGTGTCACCTTAGGTGGGTCGGGGGGCGGTCTGGGTGAGGGATGTTGTGGTGGTCTAAAGGCTGGGGAGCAGGTACCTGGGGGACTGGTGGCCAATGAGCCTGTTGGGGAAGGTCTGGGTTGAGAGGGACTGTCTTGCCGGGGGTAAGGAGGGTTGGGGCATCCAGAGTGTCTGAGAAACGGGTCTGGACCGCTGGGCCTCAGTCCCATGTTAGGCGACAGGCCTAGAGTGTAGCTAGCTGAGGAACGCACAGTCCGCTGAGGTCGAATTCCTCCCACAAGAGGACTGCTGGTGCCGGTGGGCAGGAAACCAGAGTGGTACCTCACTGCTGACTCTGTCTGCATGATAACAGAAGCGAAAGAGAGCTGAAAGGGGGTTGGCTGCCTGCCTGGGGTTCACAGCCCTCATTAAAACCGAATGTAAATCAAAATTTTCACTTTTACTTTGTATCCACTTCCCTCGATATGACCCACATTAAGATGTTGTTCTATCCACTCAAGAATCCCAAGATCTTGGCAAACTGGCCATATCTCAAGATTTAAATCTCCACATTTCATTTCTTAACACTGAGATCAAATGAAACACTAAATCTCAGAACTTTAATCACATTAATATTAAAGCTAGTCAATATGCTACCTGACTAAAGTTCCACAACCCAAGTATTAAAATGATCTCTGATGATTTCATGACAAATAAAACCCAAACTTAATTTAATGCATTCAAAACTAATGCAAAACATGCTGAGCACTAATATAATGATATACATGGCATTAAATAAATATGCATAAATAGTGTGTTCTATGAATAATTTATAACACCTGCACAAAATCACTGTAAAGACGTGCTTACTTTTAAGTCATAGGAAGAGAATGGCCTTCCTGGGCTGTTCTGTGGATGCATGTACATTGGTACATTGGGGCGGAGCTCCGTGGTGACCGTTCCTGGATCTCCATGGAGCTGCTGCACAGTCATTGCAGGGCTGTAAAAACAAGCTACAGGTCTCTGATTTGGTGGCATACCCCTGGGCAGCTGGAAATCTCTTTTCCATATCACTGTCTCCTGAGGACTCCCCACTTCACCACTCATATAAGCCGCCTGACTTGGTGTTGGTATGTTCTGGGATTGCATCAGGGGACCCTCTAGGGAGCTAACGGCGACTTCATAGGTGGATCTGGCTTTTGGTAAGATCCCATTCGGCTGCAGAGTAATGCTCTTTTTCATGCCCAAGTAAGGAGTGTTGGTCTCACTGTGGATGTTCCTGGCTCTGTCCCTCCACTGTTCTTGACTCGCATCCTCCTCCTCGTCATCATCATCCTGGGTTAGACCCTCATACTGGTAGGCGTCTCCCTCACTCACCTCACCCAGCCTTCCTAGAGACTGAGCCCTTTTCCTGGCTGATGGGCTACTCTTCCGCAAAGAGTTGGAACTGGTCACAGACAGGCGGCTCATGTCATGGATCATGGCTGCGATGTAGTCTCCGTGACCGATCATGCTTCCACGCACAATGGTCTGAAATGGGAGAAGCATTTATCTTTAACACAGTCTGAATGCAATGATCAAATCATAGAGAGGCTTCGGGCTGAACGGAATAATGAGGGTGGCATAATCTTTGCTCAGGGGCGCATTAAATTTAGACATGGGGATGTGTAAAGGACATCTTTATCATTCTTCAAAGACAATGACTTTAATTCATTTCCCCAGTAGCTTTCTCTGAGAATACACTGACAAATCTAGAAAGTAATGACAGAACTTTTACAGCTGCTTCTATGTTTCCAGATATTACACATTTCAAGGTGGTTCTGAATGCTTGGCAGGCATGCAATGGGCCTAAATTTGCTCTGACAATTATCAGACAAATGTTAGTTTGTTTGCCAGAATTGTGGCATTACAGTAAGATAGAGTGCATGGTGACTTATTAGTCGTCTCAGGGTAGAGTCATGTTCAGTTCACAGTCAGTCAACAGCCTCTCCGTATTTCTCTGGCTCTGGGCCATTACATCCGCACAGGGGGTAGAGGTTAGATGACATCTCGCCTACAGTGGCACCTCCCTGAGTGGAGAGGATAGCAGGTGATAATGGCCGTGGTGTAGTATTGCTTTGTAGAAGATGCTAGTATAATAGTTTGAAACAACAAGCATTTTTTCCAGTTTTCTGGTAAAATAAAAAAGTAATGTCATATTTGCTGGATTTTCACTTTGTATTGTTTGTCTGGGGCTTTCTTTATATTGATGAGGCAGTTAAAACTATAACTCTGACCTAGATGCCGGCACAGTGGTTCTCATGTTTCACAGCACTAATCTCCATCACATCATGGAGTTTTTTTATTTTTCTGTAGGCCATAAAAAGCATCAACAGTATGCTCTGGGAAGCATAGAAATCCTCAGATTTGAGATCAGTATCACTCATAAGCATTTCCTTTGCTGTACCTGCACTTTTTATTCTTTCTGCTTGACATCTATGGGAAGGCACTACGTACTATTATTAATTGCCTGCAACCAGTAATAAATCTTGTGGTCCTCCAGAGTATTCAACATTGTTCCGTCAGTGTACACAGCAGGGTCATTAGCTCAGCCCCGTGATAGATAAGAAAGGAAAAAGATGGGGAGGGGAGCTCTCATTCCACCATGTCATCAGAGGTTTAAGGCATTTTCTGAGACAGCAGAATAGCTCTGCATCACTGAAAATACACTTCTGCTATATATATATATCTATATATATATATATATATATATATATATTGTCTTTTCTTTGGTTTTAGAATAGAAACTCCTGATATCTTGATGAGGAACAGAATGGTGTGCCATGCAATTACAGTCAACTCAAGCAAGATTCAGAGAATTATTAAAGAAAAGGAAGACAGCAAACCTTCTTTGGCCTCAACTCCACCTCTGTGATCCTGGAAGGGTCCACCATGGGCTTGGGCCTTCGCAAGTTTTCTATCAGGCTTTGCCATTGGGTCGGAAGGCCCACAAAGCAGCCTCGTTTGGCGTCAAATGAGGTGTGGACGCGGTGTTCAAAGTTTTTTGGCGCTGATATCTCAGGCCTCTTCTTTTTCTTTTTGCGAAACATCCTCAGGCCTTGGAGGGCAACAGCCTCCCTGCTTCAAAATGTCCCTGGGTAAAGAAGCATTCAGCTTTAAAGATTTTGCACCAAACATTATATTCAGCACATGATTGAATAACTGTAAACTTGGCATTTGAATACAAGAAGATGTGTTGGTCAACAGTCATTAACAAATGTCACCAGTCACTACCCACTTCTCTTTGCTCTCTCCTATCTGACCAGATGTATTCAATTAAACTCTGCAAGCAGATGATGTCTCCACGTGGGAGACACTAATAAAATGGCCAGTCAAAAAGCTAGTCTATGCCTGGTGTTTTGGATGCCCCACATCCCAACGTCTTCCTTGATTTGTTTTGTTGGAAACAGCTACAAGAGAGTGGTTGGGATTTGTAAGCACATGTGTAAAAAAAGGATATCTGGTCAATTAGGGCTTATTCATTCACTGTGCCCTTTCACAGATGAGCACGCAGCCAGGCTGACCAGCGCCCAGAGGCTTTCAGTGCATTAGCAAGCCAACACAGGAGCACACATTCATGCACACACATATATACAAACACAAATATACTATGGCAGGCCATCCTTCATAACTCCTCTATAAGCCTTTCATATCCTATCCTAATTAGTAGCTTCTGTGCCCTTGATTGCAGGGAGGGCAACCATTTAATCTCTGGACGCATTTGCTGAGCCACTAACTCAGGTTTTCATGTTCAGCTTTACTTTCCATTCTCATTGAGGGAAATAATTAAATACATTACATATCATTTCCTTAGCTGCACAGCTGTCCCAGAGATAATCACTCACACTTAAGTCTCATGATTAGTATTAATAATGTCTCATGTAGCTCACAGTGCAGAGGACGTCACAGCAAGTCATGCTGATGGATGTCATCGGCTGTATTTTGACTGAAATAGCAGTTATGGTAAAGAGTGAAGCATCTCCGTAACCACTGGGTGGATTGCAACAGTTCCCAGATGATTCTTGCTAACTTTAAAGAGCTATGGTTAAATTTATCTCCAAATACATTCAACACCAATCACAATATTCTCAAATTGGTTATTTAACTCAATATTAGTGTGGAAATTGAAAATGGGCTGAAATTCACAGACGTTTGAGAGGTTAATCAGCTAAGCTTCTTCAGTGTGAAATAATCTTTTAATTTTAAAAGTTTTCCAAACTTATGACCAAAGGTGCACAGCTGTCATTTGGCTGTTTCACTGGTGCTCAGGACTTTTGACCAGGGTGTGTCAGTTTTTGGTTCAGTTGTGGACTGAACTATGTTGTTGCTTTAATGTTTTTCAGGTTGATTTGCTGCTGATAACTAGCAAGTTTCAAGAGCTTGGGACTGTGATTTTACACCCAGGACTGAAATGCTAATACGTCTCAAAATATCTCTTTGCTTCCTATAAGAAATTTGGTCTATACAAATTGATAAAATTATCAACAACCATTCAAAGGCACACTTTCGTATTTCTACTTTTGAGAGGGTCACAGATTTGACTATAGCTAGCATAACTTTGGTATATTGGTCTTTCAGTTATCAGGCTAATAATTCACCTGATGAAATTTCTTTCAAAAGATTTCTTTTTCACATTATTTGGTCTTTTCCATAACTCATCTTAGCTTGTTGTAACACAAAAGTAACGTTTTAAAACACAGAGTTCACTGAAGTACTAGACATGTTTTGCTGAGGTGAAACAGTTGTTTCTTGGCAAAGTGTGGGTGCAGGCCTTCAGTTCTCAATGTTTTAATTCTTGTTTTATAGCTTGCTGGAGTGCGATGCGGTCAATGTTAAAAAAAAAAAAAGAGGACCACTTATTATTTGAATGCAAAACAGCAACTCTGATGTGTTTTACAACATGGCGGATATGATCATATCATATGGCGTTTTATAGATGAAGCTAAAACAATCTATCAAGCACTCATTCATTTTGTATGTAAAGATCTCATTTTCTTTTAGTAAGGTACTAAGGCAGTCACCTAAATATAGTAAAGTAGTAACATAAGTATTTTTCTCAGAAATGTAGTGGAGATTAATTGCATAATAAACAGTATAAAATATCATAATTTCGCCAGTACTCCTGGATTCTGAGGATAAAAGCAGAGTTTCCTTCCTGTTCTGCTTAGCAACATATCAGCTGGCTCTGGACAGTAAATACTGTATATCTGGATGTAGCAGCCATATTACCCAATGGTTTGAACTCCTATTTTTAAGGCAAGCCTTCCATATTTGACAAATAACTCCTGGGTACTGTTGAAGCCAATAGGAACCACATTTAGACAAAAGGTTGGAGTTACAGAGTGATGCTGATGCAACAAAAACAGGTATCCTTTTAACGACTGGATACCTAACTAGCTTTTAGTTAGTTTATCAAGCTCATGGCAACATAATAATTTATAAAAAAAAAAACTTTATTAACCAAGTATTTCTTCACAATTAATGTTTGTTGAATGAGTATCTGCAGGAGCCATAAATGTTGTGTAGAGTCCAGCAAAGCTCCAGCATCCATTAGCAGTAATGCATTTTAAGTCACTTTTGCACTTAACTAACTGAAGCCATCTCTGAATACAACACAGGCAACCAATCAAAATCTAGCACCAAGTGGGATCTGATGACAGATGTATGCTGCTAATTATGAAACGCTTACAAGCAAATAAGCTTATATAAAAGGGTAAGCATTACACCATGCTACACATTACCAAATCACAGAATTATCACTTTGAGCATGCTAGCATGCTAACATGACCATTAACCTTAAAGCTTTGGTGTGCTCAACTGGGAATCTCATTTAATTGAACAGAATTTAACCCTGAATAACAGGGCCCACGAGGTGGCCTGAGACGATCTCACATCATGCCATGGCGACATGCTGGGACCTGGGGAAATGTGCTCTGCAGGCCTCTGTGACCCAGCCAGCAATCGTGCCAGCAGCCTCTCCTGCCTCCACCTCCAACCCTGCGACCAGCAAGGCTCTAAACGACATCAACGATGCCTGTTATGAGATGCACTGGTGACTAACCCATGGCGCTCACCCTGCTGCATCGCCAGAGGGTACAACGAGGTCAGGCCCGCCGCTCACATGAGCTAAACCCTGCCTCCAAAGGAAGGGGGTTAGGATGAGTGAGGTGGGGGTGGAGGGGCGCTGCTTGGAGAGATGTGTCACCCTCCAAGGATATTCAGTCACAAGGATAATATGCTAAGTGTGGCATAAATGTATCACTGAGTGTTCTTCCTATGTACACAATATGGCGCTGGGAAGGATCCTAATTCTATCTGACAGGGACATTATGGTGAGAAGAGAGAGAAGTAGGGGTTGAGATTAGAGTCAGACCTGCAAGTATTAGAGACCAAGCCCCACAAAGAAAGGCCTTTAATCTCCAACTCTGGCTCTTTCTCAACTAGAAAATGCCAGAGAAAACAAGCTACAAACCAAAGATTGTTATCTTTTTTCTTTCTTTTTTTTCCTCCCTCTGCTGGACAGAAGTCTGTCTGCTTGGACAAATGGTTAATGTGGAGATATTGGCATTGCCTGAACAAATATTTACACATTTAAGCTCCTGTATTATACGAGCGGATCGATCAATATTTGTTCATGAGTGAAAATGCTTGCTAGATTCCTCTGCTGCCAATAATAATGGGATGACACCAACATTTGGGGGGAAGATGGTTTTATGATCCTCTGTTAAAATTTCATTGGTTCAAAGTAAAGCGGTGTGTTATTATAGTATTTATTACTCTTTTTTGACCACTGTTCCACTCTGTAGACTCTGAAAATGCAAACTAACCACTGGGCTTTCAGAAACAAGTACAAGCACACACATACAAACTTTGTTTATTCCTGGCAGGGCCAAATTAATTCAAAAGAGGATGCTCTTATTGATTTAAAATTTAATCACATGCAGCTGGCCCCATTATGACCTCTCAGACTCTGTCAAGCCTATGACTGTCTTGACAACAACACTCTATTGATTTATACGTTTGTCCAATAATGCATATGCACAGTGCCAAATTTGCACAGAGCTTAATCTTGCTTTCTAGTCACATCCCTCAAAACTGCTGGGACTTGACCCTATGCCTCAGTGACTTGTCTTGAATCTATCAAAGCGCAGACGCAAAACTCAGCCAGCTGCTGTCAGGGATATGAGGAGCCAGAGAGGATGAGGTCATCCTAAAATTCTGCTACATGAGGATATTTCCATTTGCACAACTTTGCAATGGAGCAACAAATTAAATAGATCCAAATGCTCGACATAAAAGCTCCAAAATCCTCTGACTTAGAAGTTAAACCTCCCACACATAGAATCAGCAAAAACCGACTGAGCATAAACCTTTAAAAAAAAAGATAATGAAGCATCAAACTTATGGGAACACATGCAAATGGACCGTATTGTCCTAAATCACTTTAATCTCAAACAACCCAGGCTCAAGTGAGTAATCAACCACAGCTTTACCCCTTCTTCACCTGGCAGAGCAGCTTCGCCTCTCATGCCACGCAGAAATGTAACCAGGAAATCCATATGTTTTCTGCATACAACATGATGGAAGACGAAAGGGCATGCTTGCCTTCCTCTCATGTTCAAATCACCCCGAGCTAGAGTTGCGGCTGAGTGGGAGGAGACTGAGAGATAAAAGAGATATTGGATTTGCTTGATGTTAGTGCTCCCAGCTCTGCTGAATGATTTTTTTTTTCCTCCCGGTTTGCCCTGATTTCTGCTTCTGTCTTTTTTTTAGTTGGCATGCATGACGAAATGTAGCGAATTTGCAGGTGACTGTGCCTGCAGGATTAGTATTTTGTTCAGTCCTTCAGAGTTCTAATTTTAGTACACATCACCCCCCCCTCTCTGGCACCAGACACGTGTTTATTTTTTGCAGGATTCATGTCAAATAGTGAGGTGAGGGTGAGAGACGGTGGAGATGAGGTAATCCTCTTTATCTGTTTATAAATGTATGTATAAGCATAATCCAACTACACTGACTCACAGTGGACTACATCTGCATTTTGCATAGTAGAGCAGTTAACATCAAGATCTTCATGAACATTTTTGGTAAGGTGGCATGGAGGGCTTGGAGGTTGCTCTTCTATCAGATTCATTATGATAACCTGTCTTGCCCTTTGAATATAATAAGACAGCCTCTTAAGGGTCGGCAGTCATCTGTATCTTTTGTAGAAATGCATCTAAGGGCATGAAAAAGGCACAAGGAACTGGAGGACACTGGACAGAACGACAGAAGAGCTTACAATTTAACCTGAATTTTGCTTTATCCATGAAGTCACGTTGAGAGATGCGGATAATAGGCGATGGATGAAATGTGATGTAATAAACTGCACTCAACGACATGGAATAACATGATGCCACCATGCATATTTCATGCTAGCGGTCTCATACTGCACATTATGCATGACAAAGCGCTTTAAATATGAGTAATGTTGGAGAAGAGCATGAGGTCAACCACTGCACAAATGTGTATACAACTGTAAAGTTTTGTATTTTTAACTAAAGGCATTGTTCTGTGCTAGTGATTTCTTCCAGTCTAAAATATGGCGAATCCGTTGAATTTCCACATCTCCTTCCTCGCCTCATCAAAGCTAAGTTGTACGTTCTTATGAGAGCCTCCTAAGTGGCAACAACTATGGAACAGTTGGACAAATATTCATTCTCTTCAGAGGATGTATGATACCATCTTTGCTGACCTTCTGACTTTTGCGGTTATGCAACTAGCAAGTCAGACTTTTCACTCATCCTGCAAAATGTCTGAACATCTGTACCTAATTCAGTAAAAACAAGGGGTGTGTGCATTATTAAAAGCACCCACTCAGAACTGCAAAAGATTGAGAGGGAAAGAAGAAAAGCGAAGGTCTGGATTTTACCAGTATTTTTCTTAAATGACAACAGCATTCCTTGTTGCAGCTGTGCCTGCAATAAAAGTGATGTAGCACATTAGAATGCGATAAGTCAACAAAAGGTTTGCTGATAATGACATTGTAACAACCAAGTATTTTTATATTTTACTGATAGTAACATATCATGGCAACTATGAAAAGTCATAACTCACAGCGATGTGTCATGTTTAGGCTTTCAGTCAAACCTCATATGAAGTTTGGCCGAGTTGGAAATCATAGATCACTAGGATTTAGAAAGGTAAATGATTAGAAATCTTTTCTGGTACTTTGTTAAGTTCGAACTGAGCAAGAGAAGACCTGAGGATGGGGAGTGAATAGTCCAATACAGTGTCTCTGCTCAACAATTTGGCTGTCAGTTCTTCAAGGGCAAACATAAGCGCTGGAGTGTACACCAGTCTTATGTTAATATTGACTGGAGGAGTATGAGTGAAGGGAGGTAAGGAGAGTCTGGACTCTCAGCTGGAGTGGCATAAAAAGTGAGGGCATAATAAAAATACTCAATAGAAGGATGCATACAGTGTTTAAAACTGTCAGTGAAAATTAATGTTTACATGTGTTTTTGTCTCATTTAGTGGTTCAATAATGTTGACAGCAGTCCTCTAGGCTCTGTGAATGGTAAACCCTTTTCTCAGTCAGCTTTTCTGCAAGTAAACAAGTCTGCACTGAAGAGGATTTCAGGACAGGAACAATCATATCAACAGAGTGTGAATACATCATTCTGTCACCTGACATAATGACAGTGATTCTCCTAGATGAGAAAATGGACAATAAAACTAGGTTATTGTTACCTGCAGCCTGGAGTGCGGACATAAATGCAGAGTAAAGACAACTCCATACAGTAAAAAGCACTGCTTCTAGTCTCCCTGAGCTTTTTGAAATGTTATTTGTAGGCTGACACATCACTGGAAAAATACGCTGTTACGTCACGTGGCATGTTTCTCCATGCAGCGTAAAAATATGTATTTAGCAAGAGGCAGGAGAGTGAGGAAACGCAGCAGTGACCAACACTCTGTTTAATTAAAGATGCTCTTGGCTCTCACAAGTGCTTTGAACAATTTGACGCTGTGCTGATAGAGACATATGATCAGGCTGGACCAATAACACAAGCCCAGCTCTTCCCTCTTGGGTTTAATTTATTGATGCACTGGGACTTGGTGCAAGCTTTACTGTACGCGCATGTGCTTATGAAAGCTTTGATTTGTGTTTTTTTTTTCATTTTTCAGCCAAAGCTTCAGCGTGTCTCTCCACAGGACAAAGCAAAGATTCCCTCATTATCAATCTACACCAACTCTGCTGCCTTCCTCTGTCAACCAGCATGGGTGCTGTTTCAGCCAAGAGAGGGGACTCATGTCATGCTGTTCTAATTTGGGCTAAGAGCCTTTTTTTAATCCTTAGTGCTTCATGTGTCATGGCCAGTGGCAATGCTAAGCTGGTCGTGCACGGTGTCCCCTCCTTGACATGAACAAGACACAAACATTCCTGACAACAATAGTGAGCACAGTGGGCCTGTTCATGTGTGTGCAGGACATCAGCGTTACTTCCCGTCCTGTCAGTGCCCCGCTGCATTCGCAGGAGTCGGCGCTGCCTGTTTCACTGTGAGCTTGTAAGAACATGAAAGCTAAATCGGAAGCATGAGACACCCTCCAAAAAAAAAAAAAAAAAAAAAAATTAAGGATGCTGGAGTCTACACAACATCCCCGTTGAAGTAAATCCCCAGCTGTGTGTCTGAGTGCATGCACCAAAAAGACCTTCTCTGTCACCTCGTCTACCCTTTTCCTCCTCCTCCTCCTTCTTGAATATCAATGAGTAACCTGAGACAGACACACAGTTTTTACCTCAAGTTACATCATCAGGAGAGATTTACAAAATCCACAGACTGTAGGTCATTTTGCTCACGACTGAATGTATCTGTCTTCTGGATCCTGTCACATTGTAAACCATCCCTGATGTTTTTTGGCGTGCACGAACAGATAGAAGGCAACCTCATTTACTCTTACATGCTTTGAGTAGGATTAAGAGTAGCTTTTGGTTGTGGCTGTCAGTAAGGATGAGTGGATTGTTGATGCTGAAACTAAAATCTATACACTTCTTTAAAACACCTTCACCCTTAGATTGATTTTCACTTCCACTTTGCATCTATTAGAGACAAATAGAGATACTTTTCACACTTCCTTATTACAGTAATGGGAAGAGTTCTTGGCATTTAAGGACTCAGATTCGGAGTTGAACAGTGCAAAGGTCAAACACCATCTCCCACATATGTGCAAGATCTAGTACATGTTTTCTAAACGTTAAGAAATCATGCCACATGTCAGCCTCCTGTCTTGTTCCTGGTTTCCCACTAAACCCATCAACTAAAGTACATATATGCACTAGCAGCTTTGGTCCTCAAGCCCACACACACACACACATGACGGCAGTCAAACAACAACAACAACAAAAACAAGCATTTCTCCACAGTGGCCACAGAAATAGCAAAAACTGTATTTACGAAGTGCAGCGCAGGCAACATTTTAAGGGTTATTACATCCTTTTCCCTGGAATAAAGGTTAAAGATAGAAGCAGAGCGAGAAGGATGTAGGGAGGAGGGGGAGAGTTGGCTCCTCTTTTTTATGTGGTCCATCACTAAATACATCCATCAACCCACTCACTCGTCCCTTTTTCCCCCCCCCCCCCCCCCCCCCCCCCCTTCGCATCTGCACCTGGCTGCGCTGCATTCCGCTCACAACCTCTCCACCTCCTTCTCCTTCCTCCTCCAACACGATTGATGCCCAACGACGGCACACACTCGCGTGCTCTTTATCAATGACGCGAAGCCCCCTTTGCTTTCACCCCAAGCTCACTGTCCCTACCTTTACTCCACTCTCTTTGACTGTGTGGGGAGGGGGGGGCAGCTCTCTGGAGGGATTAAACCACTGTTAGAGGAGAAAAAGAAATCAAGTCATTCCTCCTTACCTTGCCGTCCAGTGAAGAGGAGAGCCTCTCTCCTCCAGCAAGGATTCAAAGCGAGAGCGTGCACATACACACACACAGACGTGCACTGTGATACACTGCTCACTCACATTCACGCTCACATACACACGCGCACGGACATAAACCTCTCTCTCTCTCTCTCTCGTGCACACAACGGCGAGCAGGGCCAGCTCTCAAGCGAGAGCGCACTGCAGGCTGCCGCTTGCCTGGGAAAGCCTGATGCGTTCCTCCCTCCAGGCAGAAGCGCACCCTGCCCTCTCAGAGCCTCTTTGTTGGGGCTGATTCATCCTCGGCTCCGTGGCTCGGTACTAACGCCGTGCACCGGTTCCTGCTCCCAGGGACGCCGTACAGAGGAGGGGCAGAGCCATGAAAAGGAAAGGCTGCATCCAGGAGGGAGAGACTATCGCGGACACTCTCAGCTCCTTCCATCCAACCCCCCACTTCTCTTCCTTTCCTTCTCAAGCTCGCTGTCTTCCTCTCTCTTACACACACATACGCTCACACACGCCCTCCCAGCCCCCCTTCCCTCTCTCTTTATCACTTCCCTCCTTCTCTGGCTCCTCCTATGCCCTCATCGGGCTGCAAAAAGAAATGATAGCTGCGCATGTTTGCGTGGATCTCCGTGTGTCTGTGCGTGTGTGTGTGTGCGTGTGTGTGTGTTTAAGATGGTTTCCGGTGACTGTTTGGAAAGGAGAGCTCCACTACACCTCATCACCTGGGGTGCCTTTCATCCCCGCCCCCCCAAGCCTCTCCCTCAGTCTCGCCTTTACGCATAAAGTGAGTGACATGAGAAACACGAGGTCGGTTCATTCATCCAGTTTGCTGCTGTTCAGTCAGATGACTTGTCCATGGAATGACAGGGTCAGGGGGGGCAGATGGCAGGACGGGCTGTTGTATCTCCATATGAGCAAAAGGAGGAATTGGACTACTTCTGTGGAGGCGTACAATCCCCGTCCCATTCATACAGTCTCTTCTGAGACCACTCTGACCCAATATTCCTTGCAGATGAAGGCAAGAGAAGCTGAAGTTACAACGGGCTGCTCCGGTTTTACATCTGAGCCAGCATCATTAGCTACTGGAGTAAAACATTCCCTTCTCTCTTCCACCACAATCATTTCCTGAATAATTTATCCAGCAGCGAGGACAAGACTCAAAGCAGGAAAATGTATTAGGGTCAAGTCATGCAGAAATTGCCTGCAAGAGTGAGTCAGATTTGGGGCATACATGAAGTACATGACATTTTGATGTGAAAGGAGCTTGCAATGAAAGCACTAGAAAGGCAATAATGATGATGTTCATCCTTACACATCAGACAAATTCAAATGGAAAGGCCTACAGTGAACCAATCTGCATAACAATGACAGATTTGCCCATTGGGGGTGTGGAAGTAAAGCTCCCATACCCCCCATCAGGCCAGACATATTATATACTTTACAAAAAGTCAGCATCTATAACATCTTTTACATCTACTATTGCAGGGTTTTGTGTGAGACTCAAACTAGAGAACTACAATTACTCACAAGCACATGGGTTTATTTAATTTATTTACCAGTTTTCACCAAGAATCTCCTGCAACTGTAGACTCAGTTGGGATAAAGGGTAGGAACAAGCCACTTAAATGTATGTGAATGACAATACTGGTCTTAAATCTCAGTGTCATTAAAATTAAATCCCAAGCAACAAAAGGGACACCACCATCTTTGTTTGCATTTGAATCAGTTCTGTTGTTTATAAAGAAGATGTAAGGATTACTGTGGGCAAACAGGACTCAGTTTATAAAGCTGCATCAAATTTGCTTTCTTGTATTTTATTCTGCAAGAGTGAAATAACTTTGGGGTGTGCAGTTAAAGAAACTTTTTAATTGTGATTGAAATTTTATCTTGCAACAATTACAAACACAATGCAATCAAGAAGAAACTATTATTTTCCACATTTTCAGTGTTGTGTTGTAATCACGGCCAGAACTCACTCAGCCTATACTGTACCACCTACACGTTCTTTTATACAAATGTTTGTCCTAAAAAGCCCTAAATACATGTTTAGGGCTTTTCAGAACCTTGTTGCAGTGCACTAAAGCACATGTGAGCAAATTTATTTTGGTCTAATTTACTTTTGATGTTATTCATTATTTTTAAATAATAATATCCTGTTCATTGCCAGTTTTCAAGAGACTGTCAAAAGCCATATTTTCACTGAATGGTACAGTTCAGATTGGTCAATGAGGAACAGTTGGGACCAGTAAGCCCTGTTATAGCTTACGCATTCAGTGCCAAGAGAGTTGGTCATGGCTGTAGCTACACTATATTGCCAAAAGTATTAGCTCACCTGTCTTGACTCACATATGAGCTTTAGTTCATCCCATTCCTAATCAATATGACATGGCTCCACCCTTTGCAGCATGAACAGCTTAAACTCTTCTGTGAAGGCTGACCACAAGGTTTAGGAGTGTGTTTATGGGGATTTTTAACCATAATTCCAGAAGTTCATTTGTGAGGTCACACACTGATGTTGGTTAAGAAGGTCTGGCTCTCAGTCTCTGCTCTAATTCATCCCAAAGGTCTTCTATCAGGTTGAGGTCAGGACTCTGTGCAGTCCAGTCAAGTTCATCCACACCAGACTGCCATCCATGTCTTTATGGACCTTGCTTTGTGTACAGTCATGTTGGAAGAGGCCACCTCCAAACTGTTAGCTCAGCTCAACTCCAAATCCACAAAGTTGAGAGCTTGGAATTGTCCAAAATGTCTTGGTCTGCTGAACCATTCAGAGTTCCTTTCACTGGAACTAAGGGGCCAAGCCCAGCTCCTGAAAAACAGCCCCACACCATAATCCCCCCTCCACCAAACTTTACACTTGGATCAATGCAGTCAGACAAGTACCGTTCTACTGGCAACCACCAAACCCAGACTCTTCCATCAGATTTCCAGATGGAGAAGTGTGATTCTTCACTCCAGAGAACGTTCCTCCACTGCTCTAGAGTCCAGTGGCGGCTGCTTTACACCACTGCATCTGACGCTTTGCATTGCACTTGGTGATGTATGGCTTAGATGCTGCTGCTCCACCATGGAAACCCATTCATGAAGGTCTCTGCGCTGTTGTTGAGCTAATCTGAAGACCACATGAGGTCTGGAGGTCTGTCATTCTTTCAGAAATGTTTGTAGAAACAGTCTGCATGCCTCTGTGCTTAATTTTATACACCTGTGGCCATGGAAGTGATTAAAACACCTGACCCAGATAATTTGGATGGGTGAGCAAATACTTTTGGCAATATAGTGCATTTCTGCTCTTTAACAGGGCAACATCATACCCATGCAGTGTCTCCAGTCAACAAAAATCAAGGAACGAGAAAAAAAAAGTCAGTTAAAGAAGGACAACAGTCGAGGACATCCAGCAGATCATATTCTTTCTTTTTGGCAAGAAGCAGCTGAGCTTTGTTTAAGAAAATACTTAAAAAACAGTACATCTCGTGTTTAACTCCGTGGCACAGGGAAGAGACAATCCTTTGTCAACCAGTAAACGGACGGCAGAGTTTATAGCCCCAGTTTAGGCAAAGTATACCACTGGTCTAGGACCTCAGCAGAAGGGTGCTGAAAGCAAATACAGTAAACTTATTTTTGGTACGGTTCACAACTTTTAATGATAGAAACATAATTGTGTACCATACTGCACTGCTTGGTGGAAACAGGCTGTAAGGGCACAAAGTTGCTGTTCTTTTATTCATATATATTTTATAGCATTTTAGAGTTAAAAATGAATATAGTTTTAAATGACTATTCAAAAGGTTAGTTTCTTCAAGTTCAACAAGTACAATGTGTTTCCAAAGTGAGTGAATAATTGTCTTAAATAATTATGGTTTCAGCATTCTACTCTGGAGGATGGATGGATGGATGGATGGATGGATGGATGGGTGCATAGATGGATGGATGGATGGGTGGATGGATAGGTAGGTAGATGGTAATAACAATTAAAGTGAATTTTAAAAATATTTCTTCCCAGAGAATTAGAAAATAAGTAGAAGCGAGTAACAACAAAAATGAATGTGATAACTCACTAAAATAATAACTACAAGATGGCAAGCCAAACTGCAAATAAAAATCATTTTCACAGGTAAATGTCAAATAGTGTCCAGGGATCCAGGTCTGGACAGGCTCTGCCTTTGTCCGTTCACACGTGTGCCAACTTGACAAAAGGAGACTGTCAGCATGTAAAACACTTCTACACAACTGTAAACATAAGGCTAATCTCATTTGTCCACTCTGTGCTTCCTCATCTCCTCTCTACTCCATCTTCTTCCTCGTGACCCAGAAATCGAAGTCACCAAAATACCTTGAAGGGGAGGCGTAACACGCTTGGGCCCTGTTCTAAACTGAATTAGAAATGAATATATAAGATGTCACAAACACCTTTAATGCACATCTGACAGGTCTAATTAAACAGAGCTGTTTGCTCCAACATAACACGGGTTAGATGATGCAGCTGTGTCACACGTCATATTTAACTGACGTCAGTTTAAACTGACAACTCAGGAGCAAGGACGTCTCTATTTATTTAATGCCTGTCACCTCACCTCCTCTCTCCTTGTGTCTGTCCTCGACTCCTCTCCTTGCGTCTCTGTTGGGAGGGATAAGAGGCCAGGAGAGGAAGAGCACATTGATAAATGAGACAAGGGGAGAGAGTGTCCAACCATAGCATGCACTTTGTAGTGCATTGCATTCTGGGTAGTGGTCAACATAGTTAAGGAAAATACAAAAGTGCTCTTATACTTATTCCTTGCCACATAGATTGTTTATTAGTAGATTATAAATAAAGTTTAAAGCATAGAGTAAGTGTATGGGCATTTCCTTGTTTTCTTGAAAGTTTGTATAGCTTTGCACTTTAATCTATTTTTTCTGTGTAATTACCAATGATTGGCAACTTGTCCAGGGTGGAGCCCTGCCTTTTGCCTGCAGAGAGTTGGGACAGGCTCCGGCGGATTACCGTGACCCTGTAGACGGGTTATGGATAATGGATGGATAGATTACCAATGTTTTATTTTAAAGGATTGTGAGAGTGATAGTGTGAACGTAAAGTGCAAATTTCTTTTAGAGAGATGCTGGATGGGCCAGGAGGGAAATAAGCACTACTGAGAGAAAATACACTAAATGAACAGGATCAGTCTGTACAAACAAAGATGGACAATTGGTTAAGTGATCACAAGATCCTCTGTGATGGCTGAATGCAGACAGAACTCCTGTTATTGAAAATAAATGTTTCTGTTATATCAAGTCCTCTATTTTGTAGATTATACCTTGGGTTAGAAATGAGTTTGCACGGCCTGTTTGTCATATCACAACTGTCCTGTAAAGGAGCCTGTATGTGCAGGTAAAGCTGCCTCAACCTCAAGTAGCATTTTTCATTCCTCCATGTTTGCTTAATAGCAAGAAAATTACTGCTACGTCCACCTCTAACGAAATTTCAATCAAAATTGTGGAATTTATGTAAAATTTCATTCTGTGACTTTTCGTCCATTTTTTTGTATCTGAAGTGAATGTTTTTTCAGAGACTAAAAGTAAAGAGGAACTCCTGAGTTGTACACTATAACAGAAGGTAAGGTCTTCATATTTCACATTATTACAGATTAACTTAAAGTTTCTTGACGGGAGAAAACAGCCCAGGTTTATAAATTTGCAGCAATGTATATGAAGCATTGCCAAAAACCACACATTTTAGACAATGTAACTCAGAAATATTGTATAATTTTCAAGTAAGATGTGAAAAAATGATGCACACCACTTCAGTTGGGTAATATATCTGAGATTAAAAATTCCCCCAATTTTCAGAAGAATATGGGTTTCAGTAGACAAAATTACCACAATAAGCTGCGCTTTTAATTGACAAACTCTTGCATATTCCTGGCTACTTCCACCTCAGTGAGACTGGACAAAACTGTACTACTTGGGACCTTTAGGCTTGAAGGCTTTAAGCAAGAGCTTAGTTATTTGGTGCATGTAATCACAAATCAGGCAAATAGGTTGGGAACGTTGACTGTAAACATGGCCCATGCGATGTTGTGGGCTGTTGCAGTGACAAAAGCTTTTCTCTGAGGGCCTGTGCAGTGGTATCTTGCTTGAACTCATCTTTCCAGATAGAGTGAACAGTGGATTTTGTGTTTCTGCTTTCATGTGATGAGTTTAAAAGTCAGGCCAAATAAGGTGAGATTCTGGTGCAATAGTGGGAGATGTGCAGTGTTGACCATCATACTTTCAGTTCTAAGGACAAAACATTTTAAGTGGACAGAACTAGTTACATTAGAGGATTTTACTTAAAAGCAGCATCACTCTGTGCCACAGCGCATCACAACAGTAGTGTCTTACGAGACACCCCCCCACCCCCCCCCCCCCCCCCCCCCCCCCCCCCCAAAAAAAAAAAAAAAAAAAAATAGAAACTAGGCCTACACTCCTCACAAAGGGTGGATTTTACTTGTTAATGAGTCAGAGACCCATCTTCCAACTATTCATCAACATCTGCCAATTGCGCCTCCTGTGTCTGAAGTGAATTTCATCACTACCGGTAGATTATATTAGCGACACTCCCATCACTTTAGTGAGTGAGGTTCTGGGTAACTTCTGTCAGTCAGGCACTGTTGAGATAAATGTAAAGTTTGCTCCAAGGTCTTACGTTTGCCACGCTCTAGAAAAAGCCCTCTAAACCTTCTTACAATGAAAAACTGTTATTTGACCTTTTAAATACATTTAATTTTGTTGACTTTAATTCATGCCCACCAGTGTTTTTAAATTACAGCGACAGATTAACGTCAGTACTTAATTGCTCTTGTGGCCCATTAGTAATCCAAACACCATTAACTGTAGTGCAACACATGCTGACCCTCTCATGCCCCCTGCTGACAGTACATTACTACACCCCCTCCCCCAAACTCCATAAAAACAACACACACATCTCTGCGGATATTCGATTATTTTTTGCAAGTTTATTAAATATCAATGAGACGGAGCCCAAAACAGGCATTTACTCAGACTGACATAAACTCAGCTGAATCGCTTCACTGAGTCCAAATCTTAACTCTTGTGACGGTGTATTAGAAAACCTGCTCAAGAAATAATGAATGAGACAAAAAGCTTTAAAAAGCAGCACACATAAAAGCCAATGTTCTTCAGAACAATGTGATAGCATAAAACATATAAATGGACACAGAGGGAATTTAGGAACAAACTGAGTAGTTAGGCACTCAAGACTTATGGAGAAAAAAAGCTTTTTGCCTTTTGCTATGACAGATAACTGTAAAAACAACTTTTATACTCAATATACACTAGTCCAATATTGTATAGATATTTGAAGTTGTGTGGATTTTTATTCCATCTTATGTTCAGTTTTGCTGTCTGATATTTTTACTTTAATACTGAATAATAATATACTGGGGATGTGTTCCTACCAACTGTTTTTTCAACAAACCCAAAACATCTACAGTATTGTTCAAAGGATTTCAAGAAAGCTCAGTCCATTTTTGTCTCCTACATAATTGGAACGCTGAAGACTATATTTACAGACAGACAACAAAAATACATCAATCATGATATGACACTCATAAAATTCTCATCAGCATCAGTTTGCAGCGCTGGCAGAAGCCTGATCCTCTTCCTGTCTGGCTTCCTTTGACTCTTGTGCCACCCTTTTGAAGTAGCGTTCAGCACGCAGTTCCTCAAAGCAGAACTCTGTGGCGCCGCTGAGCAGCAGCTCTTTACAGTACATACTCTGCTCCTGCAGCTTCCCTGCTTCTGCCTCTTTCTGTTGTTGCTGGTGGTCCTGCAGTCTTTTTAATGGAGTTTCCTCCCTGCACGGTTTACGTGCCGACAAAACCGTGTTTACTGCTGGGTTGATCTTACATGGTGTCCTGGACGAGGGGCAGAGAGGTGCACTTACTTTTGACTTACAGTGACTTTTGGCGGAAAGAAACATACCAGTTTGAATAATAATAATAATAAAAACAAAGGTTTAAATTATTTAACCAACAGTCAAAATTGTTGCATCATTTTTAATGCAAGTCCACAATTTCAGGAATGAATAGCTTCGCATTACAACTAAATCTCTAGTATTGATATTTAGCAGCATTCACCATATGAATAATAATCTTGTTGTCTTTTTCCTCCATATTGTTTTTGATACACAATAATAAAGAAAGACTATGTAAGTCACTCACATTGTTGGAGGCTGGTCTGTCTCCTCGACAAATGGCTGGAAGGTGGGTTTGGGAGGTGGTGGAGCCATAACTGGATGTCCAAATTTAGTTTTCTGGGGCATCTGTGACACAAAGACAAAAAAATAAAAAATAAAATTAAAATAAAAAAAAAAAAAATAAAAAATAAGCCTATTCTTGTCTTTGCTTAAATAAACAGAGTCCATATTTTCCTCATACCTTTACATCACACCACTTTTCATATTTCTGCTCATTCTCCTTTGCTTTTGATGTAGGAGGAGCCACCCAAGATTCAAACTTGGGCTCTGATGGTAAAGCACTTTGAGCTTTGTTCTCATCGAAGATCACCAGCCGACTGTTTGAAACATTTCCAAGAACAGGGGCACCATGTGACAGCAGGCCTCCAGACTTGCCTGTCCAAAAAACATCAAAAATGTAATATATTTCCCCAGAAATAATGATAAAGTTTAAAGATGGTGGATAAGTGGTAACATCAGCTCAGCATTATAAAACGCATTTACTTCTGATTGCTGCTCCAGTTCTATTGACTGGAGCCTTTTTCCCTCTATGTTTGAGATCAGCCAGAGAAACTCTCTCAGGTTGTTTGGGCTCGTCGTCACTACTGTCTTCCTCCACTGTCATCATTGCTTGTCGGGACACACGTGCCTGCAGAGCCCTATTTAAAAACCAATCAACACGACATACTGTGTTTATCATACAACTGTTCACCGAGAAGGGAAACATATAATATATATAATAATATAAATATATATATAGCAAACTATACTGAACTAAGCCATACTTGTGAAACTGGAGTAGCTTATCATGTGGCTTAGCATCTTTTTTAAAGCCCTCTTGATAGACGAGGTCTGCTTTGCGATAGTTGCCTTGATTCTCGTACTCCTCAGAAAAAGCGATGTAAAGGGATGCCTGGGTTACCCCGATTCCCTGGGCTCGCATGTACCTGTACATGTCCAGGGGATCAGGGCAGTTCTCTGCCTGAAGACACAAAACAGAAAAATGTAGCAAAAGTTAACCCAACTGCATTTGTTTTGACACTATAACAGAATTACTTAATGGGTACATTAATGCACATACAAATTTGATCCAGAGGTCTACATAACGAGGATCATCGTAATATTTCTTTTCCTCTGTGAATCTGGTCACAACCCGCTCCAACAGTGTGGTGAGGTTGCTCTCTTTTCCACCCTGAGGGAAGGTTTGCTCTGTCCACTTGACATAACTATTAAAAACAAATCCAAATGAGAGAAAATATTTGAAAGCAGTCGTTACGAATGGAGTTTGATGTGTGCATGTTTCACTCACCGATCCCAAACGTCAAGCGGATCATCTCCATCATACATCCGCAGCTCAGATTCAAAAGCCCTGGAGAAACAAAAAAGTAACAAAATCTTGCTTCTTAATGTGAAAACTGCATACTGTAAAAGACTTTATCCATTTATTTTAATTTGAGTGCAAATTTAAGACACTATCCATACTGTCTCTGATGGATGACGGCAGAGGTGGGTCCATCTTGCTGTTGGCTGAGTGCCTGATGTAAAACTGATATGGCTCTGCCACGTCTAAGTGGCTGGATGTTTTCTTTGGAAAGCTCCCATTCCACATCTCCTCCTTCTGCCATTGTGAAAAAAAATCTACAGACACATCATATCAGTTATTTTTCTTTTTTTTAAATGCTCAAAATAATTGAGAAAAACAATTAACTCTTTTCTTTTTGCAGTGATGTTGAAGTATTGTCATATATTACTAATCAAGTCCACTCCTACCTCTTATAATTAAAAACACTGAATTTACGCCTCACCAGACTGTGGCATCTTAGATCAGTTCATTCATTCATCATTTTCAGCTGAATGATATTTTAAAGTTGAAGGAAATTCAATATTAAACATTTTGAGAAAAGGTTCAATAATATGCATAGTTTCCAATAAACATTTATGCAAAAACTGATGACTAAAATATGATGCCATAATTGACCAGCCTTATGACAGCACCATGACCATATAAATTTAAATATAAATTTATCAGGTAGCTGATAAATGAGTGTTAGCATGGTCATGTGATCCTACCAGTGAGTACTGAGCACATACGTAATAAGGTTACAGTAACTGGTGAAGATTCATAGGTTGGTACCTAACATGTTGACATGTAACACAGACTGCAGCTTTGCCATAATATAGAAACACAAAGGCAACATAAAACAAATATACTTAATTTGCACAGAATGTTAATTTGAACCTCAGTTTGGCTAATTAGATTTCTGCAGTTAGTTTCTCCATAGAAAGAATTGGGTTTGAGTGCGTGGTTGCTTGGTCATGTGATGGACCAGCCTGTCCAGGGTGTAACCCTTCTTGCTCTCAAAGACAGCTGGGATAGGGTCCAGCAGACCCCAGTGAACCTGAATAACATGAAGCCGGTATAGATAATGGATGTGTCATATTACTGTATTTTTGGACTTTCTATATCTGTATCTGGACCTTCTCTTTGGACAAACTAAAACATGAACCAGGTTGTGTCACCCCCAAATGGCCTATGACATTAGTATCTATTTTGTCACCACATTTTTGTTTCACAAGCTACATTTAGATCTGAAAGCTTAATCTCCCACAGATTTATTTCAAAGGAAATATTTTCTACAGGCCAAGAAAACTTTTATTTGTAGACTATTTCTTCTGCATTATAATCCCGTAACCTTTTGCTTCCTTCAGCACATTAATATCATAGTCAGTACAATCAGTACAACACAAGGAGATGGGGCCAGGCATCTAATATTAAATGTTAATATGATAGTCCTATTTGAATTTTTGTCTTTGGGTCAAAAATGACCCACCACTATGTTTTTCCGCAGAGAAAATCCCCCTAAATGCTCTTTTCTTAGCTTGAAATTATATGGCTTTTCTCCAAGTTACCAAAAATGTAGAAAACTGGATATATTGTCTTTATTCATTTATTTCCATGAAAGAGACAAAATCCCAGTCACAGAGTCAGTTGCACACTTCAAAACCCACCCAAGCCCACACACACACACACTTGAGTTTATGTGTGCTGCTGACTGATCTTGGCAACTAATACTTTCTCATGCAGGTGCAGCATCGTTTTTCTACAATGTCATACACAATTCAAGTTCTAACAGCTTTAGATACAACATCAAGATTTCTTCAAGTCATCATTTGCTAATAGTTCCACATTCAGAGGCTCTAAGTGCATGTTTGGGGGCTGAAGAGGCCACCAATCCCCCCCCCCCCCCCCAGCTGTTCAACACACCTATGACTTGGAAGACATTGAGTTATCTGAATATGCAGATGGGGAGGAATACATCCCAGTGTGTGATGCAAGCATCATCCAAAAAAAAAAAAAAAAAAGCTAAGAGACAAACCTTTATTCGAAAAATGCTTATGCTCATAAGATAAGATGGTACTTATCAACATATGACAACCAGGGCAGGACAGGAAATCAAAACCTTTTTTACAAGTCTGATACTTTTTAGGAACAATCTCTTGACAAAAAAAATATTGTTCAATAGCTATGCAGTACCTTAGAAAATAGTATTAATAAATATCTATTTTAATAAAGAAAACAATTACAATAGCTGTGTTGTAATAAAAACGAGTGGCGTCCACTGAATAAATGAAGTCTTACTGCACTATTTTTTTTTAAAAAAAAAGTTCACATATTCAGACAGTTTGTGATGAATGACAGGTTGTTTCTTCATAAAATATAAATTTGGCATTTAAAGTTAGAGAAATCTGCTGTATTTTATAGTTTAGTGAGAATGAGTTATCTCTGACCCGCAGAACAAGGGGAGTATACAGGACGGTTAAGCTTTAGCGCAGGTATAAATATGAATCTCTTATTACCTACAAAAAAATAAATCGTCATAACCTTGTTCAACAGTTTATGGAACAAAGAAACCATTGTGGCTGAAAGACAACTGAAGTGTCCGGAGCGCTAGCTAACTAGTTAGCTGAGAAACACGAGGAGCTAGCACGGTTATCTCGTTGTTTTTTTTTTTTTTTTTTCATTAAAACTTCATTATATGACTAACAGTTGCCAATCCAACATCGGATATAATGTATATTCTAGAAAAGTTTGGTTGCACATACCGTGTGCGTTTTCCAGATACTTTGCAGCTGACGTTACAGCTGGAACTGTGAAGCTGTTGGTTCTGTGTTTTGAACTAGACCCGCGAGACAATTTGGAGAAAGCTGATTGGGGGAAGCCCAAACAGGAAACTCCGTGATGACGCTATCCCATTTCTTCCGGGATAGTTCCTGTATTTATCCACAGAGTAGAACGTGAGCCTCAAAAATTTTCTGCATTGAGGGAATTTACATACTATTCACCCCCTACAGCAACGTCACTTATACCTGTTTCATGAGTTTCTGTACGTGGCAACATGGACAGTCGTTGTTATTGCTGTGCATCAAAGTTTAGTCTCTTTAAGAAAGAGGTAAGGTGTTCTTGTTAAATATCAATGACACAGCAGTGCGTATTAATGTGTTTGAAGGGCCGTGTTCTGTGTTGCTTACCTTTTAATGTTCTCGTAGATGGGCTGTAAGAGCTGCGGCCGCTCCTTCTGCTCCAGCTGTTTGTCTTTCAGTGCTTTGGTGCCTTGCTGTGGCAACACCCAACAGAAGGTCTGCAAGCAATGTCATGGTAACCTAACAAGGTGAAATCCTAAACGAGGAAGAAAAAAAAAACTACAAATGTAGTTTTAAAAAAATTATGAAGCTTCTTACTTATCTTTTTCTCTTTGTCATTAGTGGGAATTCTCAAAATAACGCTGGAAGATGGTCCCCTCCTGAAAATTATAAGAAGTCGGTATATAATCATCTTCTTTAAAATGCATTGTCAACACAGCTATTTCATGATATCTAAACTTAATTTCTTCCATAGACGGGTCGCTGCTCTTCAGGCCAAACAGCAGGAACAGTCCATAAAACCTGCTGTACATGGAGATACTGGGACCAGCAAAGTGGGCCATATACCAACCAAAGGCCTGAATAAAGAAGACCAGGCTATTGCTGAGAGACTTCAGAAGCTGAAAGAGGACACTAAACCAAGTAAAGAAATTAGATTTGTAGCAGCTTTGATTCTGATAAAATCTAAATAATGTATTAATAATGTATATTCCCTTTTCAAAAAATGTATTGTAAGCTCTTGACTTCTTTTAAAGAGTCTATTCCCTCTGAGAGAGAGATAGAGTCTCGCCTTGCTGCTCTGAAAGCTCCCAGCCAGCCAGTGCCTTCTGCAGAAGAGATGGAAGATCGTCTAGCAGCTCTACGGGGTCAACAGCCACCATCTCAAGCTCCTCGACCTGTAAGTTCCTTCCTAGTTGTTGACAATGTATACCCGTACACTATACAGCGCAGTTACCTTTTCAGATATTTAACTATATCTATCTATATATATATATATATATCTATCTATCTATCTATCTATATATATATATATATATATATATATATATATATATATATATATATATATATATATATATATCACTGATTCTTGAGAGTTGGGACAAAACATGTCCTACATAGAAAAGTCTAATTTATATTGAAAATCAAGAAATTCATCATGGTTTACATACTTACAAAGTTAAATCTAAAGGAACTGTGTATACCTATGTTCTTTTTATAATGCATTTTACACTTTTTCTGTGTGAATTTGTTTAAATGTATGGTCTGTAGTTAAGAGGTCCATGTTATTATACCTGTCCTCAGCAAGAGGTCACATTATTGACCCACCCAAAAAACCTTTAAAAAACTCTATGAGTGTGTAAATATATATATTAAATAACAAAGAGTGGTCTTAAATATATAAAACAATACATAAAGTGAACTTCAAACAATATTTTCCTTAAAATCCTGCCTATCAAAGTTCTGTCCTCAGATTCTGTCAACTTCGTCAGATTTTTTTACAATCCTCACTAAATCAGGAAATAGAATGGTCAGCTATAACCCTGAGGACCCCCTTTTCTCTCCCTACCTGTTCTGAATGCAATGCTACCACACATACTCTGGTAGGTTTTACATTTTTTGATATTTTGGACAAACAATGTTGATATTCCGATGGTCACAGCTGGAACATGTCAACACCGTCTCTCTGTTATGATAATGTTTTTAAACAGTAGTGGATTGAATTTAGGTATTTTAGTTAGGTTATTGAGACAGCTAGCAACTGAGGAAAAACCAGCTAGCTGCAGTGAAAAATACATGTTTTGGCGGGAAAAAACATGCCCTTTTGTCAACTCCGTCAGACGTCAACTCCGTCAGGTTCTACACCTGACGGAGTTGACATGTAAGCTGACGGAGTTGAAAAATCCACCCATAACCTCTTAATATGCTAATATAATATCATTTGTGAACATAGTAAAGAATTAAAATATTATTTCAGGGTTTTATTTATACATAAATGTACACATATAGCATTAATTAAATCATTACATATTACATTATTTGACTTTGCACTGTATACCCTACACTTCTGACTTGTAGAGCATGGATAGGCTGTGGTCTGCTTATTATTGTGTAACTTTCCCAGCGCTTATATTATAATTATACTGTATATTACATTAAAGGACCAGTTCATAGATTTTGACAACATATCATAGTGAAACTGAATATTACATTGAATGGTCATCTCTACACTTCTATGTTCATATAAAGGGCTAATACATGTTTCATTATTTCAATTGTATTGTAGAAAAGCATGACTAGACAGAAATTGTCAGTCGAGGAGCAAAAGAGAAGAAATAGAGAGTATTAACGGAAGAGAAGAGAGAAATTAAACAGTGACCCAGAGAGAAAACATGAGATGCAAGAGAAGGAAAGACAAAGGTGGAAGAAGAGAGTTCAAGACAAAAAAATAATACAAATAGGTGATATGGGAGACAGGGCAAAGAGGCACCAGAGAAGGTATTGGAAAGATGCACAGAAAAGGTCCAGACAGCGAAGGTTCAGTGAAAGTGCAGTGCTGCAAGAAGACATGCAAAGATACGACACACTTCTCATGCAACCTATTAAACAAGTTAAACCTGTTAAAACTAAACTAATTTAGAACTAAACTAACTAAACTAATTAAACCTGTTGCTCAAGGCAAGGCAAAAATGAAATCTTAAGTAAGCTAATTGATCCTGTTTCTAGGCAAAATATTTTATGTGTTGCAAGCATTTTGAGCAGTATTGTTGTTAAGGAATATCAATTTAAAATTTGAATCAAGCAGTGCAGGGCAGTCACACACACACTTTCTCTCTCTCTCGACCCCCCACACACACACACACACACACACGCACACCACTTAAAAAGGAGAATTTACAGTATGTTTATCATTATCTGATTTATGTTCAATATAAGACAAAGAGTAGTTAGTTCTTCATCTTCTGTCTCTTCCATCTTTTTAAAAACATATTTGTTCATTAATCAGTGATACACATCAGTTTTTTGTCAACAGTCAGTTCTTCGTCAACACCGTCAGATGTATGTTTTTGTTCATTTTTGAAAAAAATGTTTATTCTTTTTTCAGTCTATGTTGTTTATGTAATAAAGGACCATCTGATCTACATCCTCATATGTCTTATTTATCTAAACAAATGCTTTTTTTCATTTTAAAATTAAAAACAAAGATTGAAAATGCAGACATTTAGAAATCTGGGTTTTCAGAATAGTGTGAAATCACAACATAAGTTTATATATTGTATTTTATTACATATCAGAGTAACTAAACACTATATTGACATACTTCAGGACTTTAGATTCTTGTTGGACTGGAAGAATTAAAATTGTATACTTTTGAGTGTGTCTGACGGAGTTGACACAAATCAAGTTCTAAAGTGAAGCATGTTTATTTTTTTTAAAAGTGTTTTTATTTAGAACCTGTTCCTTTACATGGTTAAATAGCTAAGACCCTTCTCTACAGAAATATACAGTTCCAATGAATATAGTGTGCATTTAAAAAAAAAAAGATTTTTAAAACCTGTTTTGTCCCTTATCTGAAGAATCCCTGATATATTAATATGGAACTGTTGGATTAACAGTTTGCTGTAATGGGTGAAATGTGCTTATATAGATCCATCAGCCTCCTGATAACCGAACTCAGACTCAGCAAGCCAATGATTTGATAACTCAAATGACAGAGGAAGCTGCCATTGACAACCAGCAATCAAAACCAGAATGCAGTAAGTTATTAATTGTCTTGTGAATATAATCTGAATTCAATCAAAGAGTAATGATTCAGTTATAATGCAGTCTTATTGAGAGTAGATGAGTATATTATGACTATTTTCTAATACTGAGATTTGCTACTCTTCTAAATATAAGGAAAATTTATATTTTTTTCTGCAGGTGCAGATGACCCAATGAATGATCTCAATAAGGGGGAGGAAGCGACATTGGATGAGAACTTGAGCGAGAACGAGGGAGCAGTCAAGAATCTAGAGGTTGAGAAAGATCATCTGCTTGAGGAGGCCATGGAGGAGCTGAGGAAAAGAGCGACATTCCCAGGATCAGATCCTTCAAATGGCCAAGAGACTGGCACAGCTGAAGGGGCAGGATCCAGACAAAGGTACACAGAGCTGTTGGCAAACCAATCTTATCTTTTATTCATAGTTTTATGGCAGAATGTCAGAAATTTTGATAAGCCCTGCCATTGTAAACACGTTGTATAAGACAGAAGTATGGATGTGCTTATGTGTCACAACGTGGCATTTTTGTCTTACATTTTTAGTCACTATGGAAGATCTCAGGCAACCTGACAGTGACGAGGAGACTGAAGAAGAAGCTGTGATGAGAGTGTTAAAACAGGTCAGGCATTTAAAGTTTATACTGTCCTGTTGGTGATAATGAAACTTTTTTTTTTCTTGTACACTTTTTTAAGTCCATTTTGAATTAATTATGGCTTGTCATGTCAACCACAAGAGGCTGCTATTTGGCTATTTGTAATGTGAGGTACAGAAGTGTCCTAAAGTTCTAATTTTTTCTGGCTTTGGTTTCAGCTCTCAGATGAAGCTGCACTTGATGAGGCCAGTGGCTACAACATACCTTTTGAACAGAGTGGCCCACAGAATATAGACAAGAAACAAAGCTCTCATAAACTGGTACTAAAAACACTCAAAATACAAATTCATAATGGTTAGCTAAGGGCTGGGCGATTAATTAAAAATGGATTGATACAACACTCAGAACTCATAACCAGTGTTATCTTGCCTTTGTCAGTAATTTAAATTATTCTTCTTCTTTGAAATATTCATGTAAATGACCATATATAGTAACTTTAAGTGTTTAATTTAACTTATTTTAAAATCAAAGATTTTTCTTCTTTTTTTTAATATTGGAAAAATAAAAAAACTTAATAGTCAAGCATATTTGCAGCAAAAACCTTTTCACTGATCTAGGCAAGGCAAGTTTATTTGTAGAGCACAATTTGTACACAAGGCAATTCCAAGTGCTTTACAGATGCATAAATTCACAAGAAGGCAAATAGAGTCATTCCGTAAATCATACAAGCATAAAGATCTATAAGGACAATACTAAAATAATCGTTATTGTAATCGAGGTAACTTGTTCAATTAATCATGATATTGATTTGAGGTCATATCACCCCAGTTAACAGGGTATTTGAGTGTCTAACATTTCAGCTCATACAAGTTTCATGTGTTTTAAAGACTCCTGCACCCAAGAGCAAACCTTTACCTGCCGCTGTCGCACATCAGCCGTCAGACAATGATGAGGAAGAGCTTCCGTGGTGCTGTATCTGTAACCGCGACGCCACCCTTCGCTGTCACACCTGTGATGGAGACCTGTACTGCAACCGCTGCTTCCGGTATCATAACAAACACTGATTTTTTAAAAAGCACAGAAAGAATTCTAGGTCATCATTCAGAGTCAGGCTTTTGCGTGGAAATCTTATTTCCCATGCCCAAGAACGATGACTTGGAATGCATTCCGTGACCCAGATACATTGCAGGCAGGCTGCTGCCATTCTGGTAAGCAGCATGAATATAAAGTATTTAGAGTGATGAATTATCAATCCACACTCCATTATCTCCCCAGGGAAGGCCATGATAAATATGATAGGATGGAGCATCGAACCACTACCTACACTGCACCGAAGAAGAAGAAGAAGGCGTGATGGTGGAGCTCTGCTGCATGTGTTTGCCTTATCAGTTCATCGTCCTGTATGGCTGTAAGGCTTTAGCCTGAAGTGATTTCCTATTGTTGCTAGAGTAGGACATTAGAAAAGTCAAACACTATAAATTATTTAAAGTAAGCCAGAACTCTTTGTAACCCATGAATTTAATTTGGGAAGTTATTTTTTAGAAAGAGCCACATCTGTTTTCTGGTACTGCTAAAACTTAGATTTAGATCAAGAAACCCAAGCTATATAATTTCTGGCAGAGCACAGGCTATGAAATAGACATGGGTACATAAATTGTGGATTGTAAAAAAAAAACCAAAAAACACCAAATAAGTAATGTTTGCAGAGTGGTATTTTAGCAAGACTGCATAGCTGCTGCCTGAACAGTTGATAGTTGTCAAACTGAATAAGAAGCATGATTCCCCCCTTTTCTGTCAGTCGTCCTGCTTCCTAATGGTAACACACTTATTACAAGTATACTTTGGCACTCATCATTATTTAATCAAGAAAACTTAAATAATTGAAATGGTTTGTTTGTATGTTTCCCCCTTTTCTTTTATTTAACATGTACAGAAAGCAGACAGAAATCGTGAGCTCATCTGGGAAAATCCACAGTCCCAGACGTTTGTCAGCTCCAGGCTGAAGAAACACAGAGGAGTTGTTATAAAAGAATAATAAGGGCTTTGTTTTCTTTCACCCTTGTTGTCTATTTTTGACCTTAATGCTGACATCAGCTTTGGATTTTTTTTGTTTTTATCCTTGTGTAATGTCATTGTAAATCAAACAAAACTGTTTACCATTGTCATGTGTTTAGGTTTTATTTTTAAGACGGAAGAGGTTCCTTTCTTTTCTTTATGTCAAATATGTCATTACTTGATGTCTCTGTCTTGAAGGCCTTGTTAATAAATCTAGTCTTACTGGATGGATGGTTTATATATTAGAGAAGAAGCAGTGGAAGTTGGGTAGGGCCATACAAATTTCTATAATGGAGTCCTCAAGAAAAAAGGCCCCAGTGTATGACAGACAGACAGACAGACAGACAGAGCGCCAGAGTGCATTTTCATCAGTGTGCATTACTGTTCAGCTAACTGAGGATAAACTATAATTACACTCTCCTCTGAGAGCTTGCTCCATTAAGGTTTGTATGAAGGATGTAGCCATGTTTGTCTTTTCTGGCTATGTCATATACCACAGACAGGAAATGGAGGGGTATAATGGCTGCACACTTAATGGAACATCCTGCTGCTGATTTCACTGTGTTTACTGCTATACTTGTCGCGCCAACGCCTTCTTTGTTTCCAGCAGCCTGTTGAAAAATTCACGATAGAACGTTGCATTCTTGGAAAATGCTGACTGCCATTCTTTCAGAATGTATTTCATTGTCTCCTGACAATTGGGCATAATGATTATTTGCCTTTTAGAGCCATAATAAAGCACGACAGAAATAATAGAGTAGTTTCATCTGTGCTGTAAATTAGGTAGGAGCAATATGCATGCCAATATTTATCAGTACATGGTGAATTTGATGAAACATACTGCCTCATGTTTAAAATCTGAAGTAAACATTTCCATTAAATCATGAACAGCCTTGTTTTGAAAATGTTCCACTTTATTCTGACAACACTGTTACTTGAACAAAATACTTATGTACATAAATAAGCAGCTGAAAATGTACAGTCTTAGACCAAAAAAAAAAAATCCTTCTGAGTAATAGGCATGACAGTTTTTATCACTTGTACAATATTGGGGGTGGGGAGGGGCATTTAAAACCCGACTGCTCTGGTGTTAAATGATACTGACCCAGGAAGAGGGAAGAAGCCAGGAAGAGTCACTGATGTGTGAACCGCTCATTCAGGCATCCAAATGGTTAATGCGTTGGAAGATAAAAGGCTCCACATTGTCTTCATTCTTAGTTTGACCTATAATTATTTCTTCAAAGGACCTGACATTTTGCGTAGACCCTTTATCCTGTAGAGCAGCCCGTTGATAAAATCCTTTGGGGAAGTCAACAAAGCAGATTTTAATTTGTATTGAGCTTTGATTAACCTGACAATATAATAGTTACAATAGTTAAACTATATGTTTTTGTTTTTCCCCAATTGATAAATGCTGCTGTCTTTGTTTATACCAGTGTTCATTTCTATCATCTTACCTCTTTTGGCTTTCCACATTCTTGCAGCAACTCCTAACAAAGACAGAAAACAGAAATTGAATGAAACACTGATCCCCACCCCCGCAAGATTCATTATGCTTCTCAAGATATTACCTCACACAGTAAAGCCCCATAGGTACAGAAAAGTTAAGAATGTGCAAAGTCTTAAAGTGATGATGAAAAAGATTAAAACAAGCAAAAGTTATTAACAGAGAGGAATGGTGATCTTTTTTAACTGTCTTAACAGGGTCATTTGATGTTTTCCTCATTTATATGACAGTGAGTAAAAACAGCAGTTCACAATATAAAGCTGATCTTTTATTTTACACAGGCATTTAACCCATTACTTATATGAAAACACCGATCACAGTGGTATAATTATTTTGTCATGACATTTGTACTTTGAAAATACTTTTGTTCCATTTCACATACAGACATCAGTAGTTCGGTTTTAAATGTATAAAACACCTTTATGTTGAAATTTTCATCTTAACATTTTCATAGGATGTTTGATTGATATGGCCATGGATCTCTGATTTGAACCTGGAGTGTTACAGCCACGGTATCGGGTTGTTTTCACACCAAAGGCGTTCTGGTCATGAATGCGGTTCACTTGGGTCAGTGTGAACACAACTGTACTCCGGTGCGCACCAAACCAGCCCTACCGAGAGCAGTTGGAAACCACCATGCTTTTCAGCTCTTCAGTTCAGGCTGGATATTTCTCATAGAAATATGACAGATGTTTATCAGATGTTGATTCCAGTCTGGGTCTCTTCATCTTGTGAGCACCTCTGAGGTTCAACAATTTAAGAATTACCCCAAAATTTAAACTTGCTATTGCATAGCTTAGTGGAAACAATGTAATGCCCAAATCAGTACAGAAAGAACTGTACACAGTACAAAAATGTATTTTGCATGTATATATACATAATGACATTTAAATCATGCCTGCCTAATGGTTAGTTTAGTACATTATATCAACCAGAATCTTGCTTTGACAGGATGTAACTAGGTTACTTGCAACCTGCCACTTTGGTTCAACCAGCTGACCAATAGGAGGTAGTTCTGACAGACACAGAAGCTACAATAAAGCATTTCAGACTACGTGTCTATGCAATGTAAAGTTAGGGAGAGAATGTACAATACCTTTCAACTGTATTTAAAATGTTTCTGATTGACACCTAACATAAAATATGAACTTGCAAGTTAGTGTACTATGGTTCTTTAATCAAGAAATAAGTAGAGCTTGAAGTGTTTAACATTGTAATAGGAATGCTGGTAAAACATTTAATAGTATTTAGATGATTTTACATAATCTTACCTGCAGTCGAGTTCTTTGCCCCTCATCTGACAGTTCCAGGAGTTCATCTATGTCAATTTCTAACTCTGGGATCTCTTCTTCCTGCGAGTGCACAGTGAAAAAAAAAAATTTGCAACAATATTATTAAGTCATAATATTCATAATATTGACCATACTTGCACAGCAAGAGCTCTAGCAGATTATATTGCATAGTTCAAAAGTGGCACCTCGCCATCCCTTCAATGTTGTTTTTCAGCAGGAAGAGAGTGAGAACGCAGCACAAAGCTTCAACGAATTGTAGCATTACGTTTTATGACATAAACACCTTATTTTTCTTACCTATCATCTCAGTTGAAATAAAAAGAAAAGAAATTCTCGTGACAAGGATGTGATTGATGTGCAGTGCTCATGAGCAGTGAGGCAGAAAGGCGTCAGGAGACCATACTTGCAGCATTTCATGGATTTCGTGGATGGTTTACCCAGTTGGTATTTAGCTCAGCCATTACCAAGAGATTATTTGCAGTTTAAATATTGTCTAAGGAATATACTAGCTCCAGATAGGTTGTCTCACACTGAAATAAGATAAAAACCCATAGTAACCTTAACAGTAATACACTGCCCTCTGTACTTTCAATAGCCATACAAAACCTTTTTTGTAAAATGTTTACTTTAACTAAACAATAATGGGTAGTATAATCAAAGATTACTGCCACTCTAATGTCTATGGTAAAGTCTCCACTCATCAAAAGCAGATACAGCTAAGTAATCAGTTCATATCACAGGCTCAGAATACCTTCCAACTTCATTTTCAGAGGGAACGAGAAGTGCTCGCCAGTGGACTCCTGAACACTTACACGTCTGTAGTCAGCAGATACACACTCACAATTGACATGTGTGGCCCCTTTTTAGAGAGAATATTTTCCGGTTGGGGAATTTTCGTAGCTGAAGACGATGGGCCTCAGAGAGAGCTAATCAATGTGAAATTGCTGAGCGGTGCAACTGCTGGACCCTCTTTCAGAGTCCCCTGTGCTGCTTCTAATTGATACATACTGCTAGTTTGGACCCTGAGTGATTCTGCTGATGTCTGCAGGATAAATGCAAGTCAGATCTCTCGGTTGTTGCCATTCATTTCTGTGCTGTGTAGGCTATAGTGCGCATTGCCTTCTTGTTTTGTACACAGCTGACTTGGATTGTTTTGTGGTTATTCATTTAAGACGGGCAGTGTTTTGCACTTACTGCTCAAAGATACACAAACTTTATTTTTACTGCAAAAGAGCATATTTTACTTTTTCATAAATATTTCACTCAGTGCACAGAAAAAGTATTTTGTGGTTCAAACTGAAGCGACAAACTCTCTAGTGACAGTTTTAAAAAATCATTGTCAGCTTTGTAGCTGAGTTAAAAAATCATTTACCCCGTTGACATTCCTGTGTGGACCTTAATAACTTTAAAATGACCAAAGTGACTGTAGTGGCTCTGGCTTGAACTCAACTTGCATGGTTATGATTACTCATTATTGCATGTCAACTAACTAAAATGTAAAGGTAAATACTAAACCCCAATCTGTGAAAACAAAATAAATAATAGCATTGAGTTTTTTTTGTATACTTCACTCCCGTTGCTGTGCTTCTGAAAGCAATTTCTCTGAGCTCAAAGGAGCATGTGCATTTGTCATGAGCCTTCCTCTAACTTACAATATTTCATTTTGAATGCAGTCATGGCTTTCAGCTTCTCGAGTGTTACCGCTGCTATCGGAGGAACATAGCCTTTTAATGAGGCCTCGGGGCACAAACAGCTCAGCAGCAGTTTTTGAAGTTTAGAGCAATAGACTGAAGCTAAAATTAAGGCAGGCACTAGTACATGAATTCATGAATATCAAAGTGGGTCTTGGAGGATTGTAGTGTCAGATGGAAGCACAAACATGGCCTAAAAAAGCAGTGAAGATATAATGACCTTTCCTAGTCTGTAACAATCAGGAAGGGTTCAATATTATAAGTTAAAGTGCTTGTAATTCTTCATTCCTGTTCTTGTTGTGGTGGTAAAATATGATCATATTAACCCTATTTCCAAGACATATTTCATAAGTTAGTCGAGTGTAGTACTACATAAGTACCGTACCGTACCGTACCGTCTTCTTCCGCTTATCCGAGGTCGGGTCGCGGGGGCATCAGCCGGAGTAAGGAGGCCCTAACCCCCCTCTCCCCGGCCACTTCTTCCAGCTCCTCTGGGGGGATCCCGAGGCGTTCCCAGGCCAGCCGAGAGACATAGTCCCTCCAGCGTGTCCTGGGTCTTCCCCGGGGTCTCCTCCCAGTGGGACGTGCCCGGAACACCTCACCAGGGAGGCGTCCAGGAGGCATCCTAACCAGATGCCCGAGCCACCTCATCTGGCTCCTCTCGATGCGGAGGAGCAGCGGTTCTACTCTGAGCCCCTCCCGGATGACCGAGCTTCTCACCCTATCTCTAAGGGAGAGCCCGGCCACCCTGCGAAGGAAGCTAATTTCAGCCGCTTGTATCCGCGATCTTGTTCTTTCGGTCACTACCCAAAGCTCATGACCATAGGTGAGGGTGGGAACGTAGATCGACCAGTAAATCGAGAGCTTCGCCTTCCGACTCAGCTCCTTCTTCACCACAACAGACCGGCGCAGCACCCGCATCACTGCAGATGCCGCACCGATCCGTCTGTCGATCTCCCGCTCCATCCTGCCCTCACTCGTGAACAAGATCCCGAGATACTTAAACTCCTCCACTTGGGGAAGGACCTCATCCCCAACCCGGAGAAGGCACTCCACCCTTTTCCGGCTAAGGACCATGGTCTCGGATTTGGAGGTGCTGATTCTCATCCCAGCCGCTTCACAACCGGCTGCGAATCGCTCCAGCGAGAGTTGTAGATCACGGCTCGATGAAGCCAACAGAACCACATCATCTGCAAATAGCAGAGACCCAATCCTGAGGCCACCGAACCGGATCCCCTCGACACCTCGACTGCGCCTAGAAATTCTGTCCATAAAAGTAATGAACAGAATCGGTGACAAAGGGCAGCCTTGGCGGAGTCCAACTCTCACTGGAAACAAATCCAACTTACTGCCGGCAATGCGGACCAAACTCTGGCACCGGTCGTACAGGGACCGGACAGCCCGTACAAGGGAGTCCGGCACCCCATACTCCCGAAGCACCCCCCACAGGAATCCCCGGGGAACACGGTCGAACGCCTTCTCCAAGTCCACAAAAACACATGTAGACTGGTTGGGCGAACTCCCATGCCCCCTCCAAGACCCTGAAGAGGGTGTAGAGCTGGTCCACCGTTCCACGGCCGGGACGAAAACCACACTGCTCCTCCTCAATCCGAGATTCGACTATCCGACGGACCCTCCTCTCCAGGACCCCTGAATAGACCTTCCCAGGGAGGCTGAGGAGTGTGATCCCCCTGTAGTTGGAACACACCCTCCGGTCCCCCTTTTTAAAGAGGGGGACCACCACCCCAGTCTGCCAATCCAGCGGTACTGTCCCCGACGTCCACGCGATGCTGCAGAGGCGTGTCAACCAAGACAGCCCCTCAGCATCCAGAGCCTTGAGGAACTCCGGGCGGATCTCATCCACACCCGGGGCCCTGCCACCGAGGAACTACTGGAGGCAGCTGACAGGTATCGGCAGGCTAAGCGGAACGCGGCTTCGGCGGTTGCTGAGGCAAAAACTCGGACATGGGAGGAGTTTGGAGAGGCCATGGAGAACGACTTCCGAACGGCTTCGAAGAAATTCTGGTCCACCATCCGGCGTCTCAGGAGGGGGAAGCAGTGCTCCGTCAACACTGCACTGTAAGCCTTTGATGTAAATTTACAGTAAAATATGAACAGTATTTTACTGTATTGCTGCCATACAGCACCATACTGTAAACTGCAATGCATTCTGGGAGAAAAAAAACATGATTACAGCAAAGACGGTTGATTACAGCAATTTCATATGTTTACTGTAAACAGCTAAGCATTATGGGAAGGCGAAAAATGTGCGGGAACTGCCAGTGTGGAACACAGAGCTGCATGTTTGCAGGGAGACTTCACAGGAACTGCCTGACGTCCTCCATGCTGTCCACAGAGTAAGTTAACATTATTCATGTTTTTTTTCTGATTTAAGAGGGGGATTTGAGGATTTTGTCTGTTGAGTTTGATGCCGTTTAACGTTATTTAACAGTGCTACAACAAAGCTGTTGGTGTCGTTTTTTCTAGCTAACTTTAGCTAAAATGAAAACGTGCTAGCATTTCGTCTCAATTTAATTTTATTCCAACATTAAAACAACACAGGGTTGTATAAAAGTTAAGTAATGTGGCGAGTCTAACACAATAAAGGTTATCATACTGTTGTGTGCCTGTTTCTACATAGAAAGAGCTCAAAACGGGCAATGTGATCATTTTAAACCTAAAATTAGCAAGTCTGAGCTTTAATGTTAGCCTATGTGTAGGTTGTTGACGTTAAAAAAAGTAACTTAAAGTTACTCCTCTGTTTTTTCTGCATTTTGGCGCAACGAGTCTTGCAAGGATATATTTTTTTTTCAGCCGAAGCTGCACATCAAAGCCAGTCAGAAACCAGTCGCAACCAGTTCAACTGCCTCCTCACCAAAGCCAAGAGCTGTAAGTTAACATCATTTTGTTCACATTTGATGTAATGTGGTGGTGTATTTGAGGATTTCTTCCCATTTGTGTTTTCTGCCATTTACAAAAGCACTATAGCAAAGTTCTTATATTTTTTTTGCAAGCTAATGTGCTTAAATTAGCCAGACTCAGAGTCAGCAGCGTGTATTCAGGGTTTCCCCAGTGTATTTACCTGCCCTCCCGCCAGGCTAAGCATCGTTTATTATTTTTTTAATTCACTTTTCGCACTCCATCAACACACGATCAGGTGTCTTTTTCATCACCTGGCAACGTCACAACTTCGTTGAGCATAGTCGCGCGTAACGGAACATGTCACGGACGTCATGCTCGTCAAACGGCTGCTTCACCAGCTGACCGAGAGGTCTGCACCAGCCAACCGCGTTTCCGTTAACTAGAACCGAGCCGCGGCTTCACAAGGCTCAGTCAGCCGCCGTAGCATGACTGCTAGCTGTTATGTTAGCACAGAGCTCAGAGCTTCTGTGAGCTAAGATGCTTTCAACACAGTTGAAAATGATCCATCATTTGATTTTTCAGCTCGTAAGGCTCGCGTTTGTTTTGACGTTGTCATGGCAACTGACCAGAAAAGGACGCGTGTCTCAGAGAGAGACAGAGAGAGAGCCTAAATAAGGCTACACCAGACAAAAAAAAAAAAGAAGTGGAAAAAAATATTAACATATAATATTTTTATGACGTTTTTGAAGAAAAAACATATGTCCCTCAATAGTAAGAGTTTTTTTTTTTAATTTGACACTCCAAAAAAATTATTTCATTATTATAGTATAAATTATTATAGTTTGATACTTTATTTTTACTTTACATAAAGTATTTTCCCTTATTGTAAAAATCCAGTCAATCCATTGCTAATCAAAATGTATCTGCAAGGTCTAATTCATTTTGATTTTGTGCCTTGTTAAGGAGTCTACCACACCTGCGATTGTGCAGATGACAGTCACGCTGCCTGACACACCACGTCTGATTTTGGCTGGTAAGTACAGTATCTGACTTTGAATGTGAATAAAATATTGTTATCTATACTCATACTTTGCTAAGCAAGTTTTGTGTTATCATACAAACATAATCAGAAGAGAAAGATTCTATTATTTTTGCGATTTCTGTTTACAGTTTCTAACTTGTAGTTTTCTTCTTAGGTCAAATGGGACAGACAAACCAACGATGGATGTTAAGTATAGAGAAAGAGGTTCTATGTGAAGGGACGTCCTTGGTTGTTGGCCTTGCAGTAGTCTTCTCCTCCTACTACAATTTCAACCTGCAGTATCAACATGAGGCAGCGTGCACGTTGGAGCTCATTCAGAGGTAGCTTCTTTTTCAGATTTTCCACAGAGCTTGACTTGATTGACTTTTCTTCACACAACACCATTGTCCAATAACCTGGTAGTAATAAAAAATTATAAAAGTTTTTTTTTCAGTGTGTAATTAAATTTGTAGCTCTCACCCTGTTAAGGACTCATTGTGTCCTCATGATGGCTGAAGCTATAATTTTTTAATGATTTAATCATTTACTTTTTTTGTTTTGTTATTTAACTCCTCTCCCACCGTCACTGTTAAATCAATCAATAATATGAATTAATTAACCCTTTACAGGCTGGTTTCTGGGATGTACCACTCATTTTAGACAAATAAACAGCCCAAAAATGAAATATTCCTTTGGTAAGATGGAATTTTTTTTTTTCATCATTACATCTGTCTGAGGTCAGTCAATGTTCATGGGGGTTTTAATGCTTTTTTACTTTTTTTGTAGTGTCAGATTTAAACTGAAAATAGCTTCCACCATGTTAAGGACTAATTGCGTCCTCATGGTACCTTAATGGTTTAATATTTTAATATTTTTTTTTGTTTTATTTTGTTATTTAACTCCTCTCCCATCATCACTGTTAAATTCAATCAATAATATTAATTAATTAACCCTTTACAGGCTGGTTTCTGGGGTGTACGACTCACAGCCATCATGAGGACTCAATGAGTCCTTAACAGGGTGAGAGCTATTTTTCATTTAAACTTGGCACTACAAAAAAATAATAAAAAAGCATAAAAACTGATGAACATGTTTGACATCAGACAGATGTAATGATGAAAAAAAAAACCCACTTTAACAAGGGAATATTTCATTTTTGGGCTGTTTATTTGTCTTAAATGAGTGGTACATCCCAGAAACCGGCCTGTAAAGGGTTAATTAACTAATTTTAGTTTGATAATTATAAGAGTGATGGTGGCAGAGAAGTTACATAACAAAACAAAAAAAAACAATCATCTTAAAAGATAAAACCATTAAAAAGTTATGAGTTCTCTTGCAGGGTGAATGGATGGAATTCAAAATAGGGTTAAATAATTTATTTATTTTTTTATTTTTTTTTGTTACAGAAGCTGCATTGACATTAATCCAGAGAGGGGCACAAAAGCCAGTCGTGAAAAGGTGACAAGCAAGAAGAGCGGAAAGCTGGTCCAAAAGAAGGCAACATCAGTGAATCCACATGTCAGCACACTCATCAAGAGGATCAGTGATTTCAAGTGGGACTTTGTCTGATCATATGCACATGCGCAGGGGGTGGCGCACACACACACACACACACAGAGTATTAGGGAAAGTAGAGTGGTATTCAAAACAGGCAAGTTTGGCTGCAGTATAAATGTTCTTGTGCCATAATGTTCATAATCAATCAGATCATCAGTTACTTCAAGTGGGACTTACACACTTACACACATGCACACACAGACACACACACAGACACACGACACACACACACACACACACACGGTATTAGGAAAAGTAGAGCTGTATTTTGTAGGAAATTACACTTGATGAACACATGTCATGATTTTTTTTTTTCATGTGCTTTACTTGTGTTGCACAGTTTTTTAAAAATAAAAACTGAATAATGAATATTTTTCAAGAAGTCATTTCTTTGTTTTATTATTATTATTCTATCATTATTATTATTATTCTATTATTGTTGTATTATTATTATTACTATTATTGTTATATTATTATTAATATTATTAATATTATTATTATTATTAGTAGTAGTAGTAGTAGTAGTCGTGGTACAGTATACAGTAATTTACTGGTGAAGCTGCTGCCAGTAAATTACTGTAATTCTAAATACAGCAAGGTACTGCAAAAAATGCAGTAATTTACTGGTGAAGCTGCTGCCAGTAAATTACTGTAAATTTACATTTAAAAATATGTATCAGACCATGTTGTAAATTTACAGTAATGAACTGTAGAATATTTTACAGTAATATACTGTATTTTTAAAATACAGGAAGGTACTGTAAAAAAATACAGTAGTTTACTGGCGAAGCTGCTGCCAGTAAATTACTGTAAATTCACAGTAAAAAGTTTTACAGTGTGTATACAGTGGGGATGGGGAGCTGTTGACCTCGACTCGGGACGTTGTGGATCGGTGGAGGGAATACTTCGAAGACCTCCTCAATCCCGCCGACACGTCCTCCAATGAGGAGGCAGAGTCTGGGGACTCTGGGGTGGACTACATAAGTAATGTTTCATATAACTGCCTGGGGTTATTGATTCATTGCTACTTTAGTCCACTTGGGTTGTCTGAAATAGAAAAGTTGTTGTAAAACTGGGAAGTGATATTCGGCCCTCAGGCCAAAATATGTCCCCTGGTTCATTGGAGCATCCAGGAGCCACTTTTCCAGACACCATTGCTTACTTTGTTCTCTGATTGGTTGTATGACTATTCAGTGGCATCAAGAAGCAGTTTCTTCTGTTCCTTGGTACTGCTAACTGAAAAACAAAGTGAAATTCAAAAAAATCCAAATAATTCTTTTGTATCCAAGAGGAAACCAATTGAGATGGCTGACCAGATTACATATTTATCATACTTAGGCATTTGTTCAATTCTCATTCCTACAATTTGGACTTGACCAATAAATGATGATACCCAGCAGAATAACTATACTAAAGAGATCTAGCTTTTTAAAATCCTCTCTTGGGACAGAAGCAAAAATGCTTTGTTGTACAAACACATTTATATTGTGGGTGGAAGCTACGCTTTGGAGCTGTTTGATTGAGTTAAGCTTCCTGTAATTACATTACACAGTCCAGAGGCTTATCATTCTGGAAAATACCAAAACAAGCATTAAGATCAAATACCGGCTGCTTCTGTTACAAACACATTACTCTTTGTGCTTATAGTATTGTAAAGGAAACCAGGCCCTGGAAAACGTGTCTGTTGTGGGAAGATGCCGGTCCACGTCCAGTTTATCAGGCCCTTCCCTTTTCCGTTTGGTACAATGAGCTGTGAGCATATCAACATTTTCATTAACCTCACTGCAAGATGGCACAGTTAAAAGACTTGTAACAAACTGTAAGGCTACCCATTCTGTTTTTACATAAAGCACAAAAGCAGCCAAATTCCTCATTAAGAATTTTGTTTGATGGGATTCTTTTGGATTATCCCATCCATCCATCCATCGTCTATACCCGCTCAATCCTATGCAGGGTCATGGGGATCTGCTGGAGTCTATCCCAGCTCTATTCGGGCGAAAGGCAGGGGTCCACCCTGGACAGGTCACCAGTCCATCACAGGGCTTGGATTATCCCATGCAGTCATTATCAGATTGACCTTTAGACTGTTGTAATTCCTATTATATATTAATAAAACAGATAACTGCATGCTTTTAAAATGTTCAAACATTTCTTTAATATCTACCAGTTTTTAAAAGGTGTGAAGTCTGGAACAAAGGGGTCCTCTCCAGACCAAGGCAGGACTTGTATGAATTGGAGATGCAGCTAAATAATTCAGGCGGTGACACAGGGGACTGATGGTAAATGCTTCCACACGGAAGACTCAGAGAACCAACACGGTAACCTCCCCCCTAAACCACATGCAAAATTTATTACACTGCTCAATATACATGGAGAAGAAAAAAACTATATCTACACAAATGGTTCATGAAAATATCCAGTCTACAAGAGCTTAAAAGTTAGGTGTTCATTTTCAAGTGTAAAGGATGTTTATTGCTATTAGGAAAATTGTCATCAGAGGAACCTTAATGTCAATACACAGACAATTATCATAATGGAGAAAGAAATTAAGTATTACAGTCGCTACTATTGTCATCAGGTAGATGGTAAAACATCTGCCCCCACTATCTAAGCTGTTATGCGCTGCATCTTTATTTTTATTTCAAACTATGTTGCATATAGAAAGTGAAAAAGACAAGTCGCTGCATGTAAGAGATCATTGTATGTTTCTGGTGCAATATCAACGACGCTGCAGCAGACTTGGGATCTGTTTTGTTATCTGCGTGTTCTGGTTTTCACTAATATAATTTATTCTGCTCCGAGCATCACAAGCATATTACTGCGCATTACCTCAGAGGAGGAGACTTGGGGTTTGAAAACAGCATAAAGCTTGTAAAATTGGTTTTATTATAGAAATACTTCAACATATTTTAAAGTGTCTGTCACCCAGTTGCTACTAACATGCTTTTATGCTAAACCAGCAAGGCTTACCAGTGACTATACAGTTAGTTTTTCAGATGAAAAAATGCCACCTTCCACATCAGACTGATGCATCATTTAGCATTTGCATGTTCTGCAGCATTGGCATATGCCATACATATATGGGCTCATGGGCAGTGTAAAGGAATTCTGGACAGAGAGGTGGCAAAAGAGAAATGAGAAAGAGAAAGAAACCCTTTTTCTTATTTTAAATTATGCTTTAAATTAGGTGGTCTTGTCATCTGACCTGCATCATCATTAAGGTACTCATTCTTTGCAGACATCCCCACTTCCACTGTGCTGTGCTGCTTCATGTGCATGATGAGACATCTGTTGCCATGGTTTCCCTTTAGAGCATGCCAAGCAAATCAATATGGAGCCCCTGACATAATTGGATTGCATCCCACAACACGGGAGCAGAGTTATGAAGGTTGTGCTGTGGTGGGTGCACGCTGATTGATGTCTTGTTGTAATCCCCAGAACGTGTTCAAAGGTAGCCATCTCTCATATCATTAATTTGACAAACAAAGCCCTATGTTGATATGAAATATCTACCTTAAAATGCATGTAAATATTATCCTTCAGCATATTCATTTTTGCATTGTTAATCAGTGAAAAAAAACAACAAAAAAAACAAAACAAACAAAAACAACAATCATTGATCATCCTCTAGTATGAAGCTGTGTAGTCGGTGTCATGCTGAATTATTATTAAGAGGACATGCACACATATGTGAAGTTTAAAATGGTAACATAATTCAGGTGCCACCACAAAAGCATAAAATAAAAAGGTCATTCAAAGTGGATTGTTTTTTAGTACATTGTGGGATTTTTGTATTATTTCTATTACAAAATTTTTCTGTTGTGACTCTCCTCTGCAGTGTTTGCTTAAAATATTACTTACACTAGAAGCTAAGCTACCCAACTTCATGCTGTGTGTAACCTTTAAAATGCTTAAATTGTTAATGAGCCATGGTGCCATCAAGTGAATATGGTGTTATTGAGTTTGCATCATCCTCATAAATGCTTCTTAATGGCTTCTTAATGACTTCAGATATCACTTCTTGGCAAAATAATTGTATCACCGTGACAGAACATTACAGCGCACTCGCACAGTTGACTCTGCAGTAAGGTTGATGACACATGAGGGCTTCTGTGCCAGAAACTGCAGTCATGAAGCATGGCTGCTTGCCTCCCACCCCTTCCTCTTTCAGACCGCTGTAATCTCTCATACATGATAGATAGTGCACCAGAAGCACCCATCTTCGGTTCAGTGCCTCCCCTACTGTCTTCCCTCACATCCTCCTCAGGCACCCAACACAGTGTACATCGTAGTGTGGCATTGTGTGTCGGCCCCGTCCTACCTCACAGTCAAACAGCAAGTGCAGCTGCCCATCAATCCACTCCTCAATATCCAGCCTCCTCTGCAGGTCCTTTCGGTTGTATTTCACTGTCAGCTTCCCCAGCTTGCGGTGCGCCGGCTCTTCTGTTTTGTCCGGCGCCTGGAACATCACCCTGGACTGGGTGCTTGGCTCTGACGCCATAGCTGCCAGGGCCTCAAGAGAACCGTGGAGGCACGCTGAGCTGTATCACACACACACAGACAGACTCACAGGCTGGGACTCCCTGCACACACTGACTCCCCCGGCCCGACTCTCTATAATTCTGCTCCCGCTTTTCCAGGGGCTGCTGTTCCCACGCGTATCTTATTGAGTGTGGGTGCTCTCTGTTTCTTTAATGCCGGCTCTGGATCTCTGTCTGTCCTTGTCCTCCCTCTCCCTCCCTCTCTCTAAAGCTCACTGTCTTGCTCTCCTTCCCTCCTCCTCTTGCAACACCCAGTGGCTGCACTATCAGGATGATGGTAATGAGATATGGCTTTGTGTGTGTGTGTCTCTGTGTGTGCGCAAACACTTTACTGGGTGCGTATTTGATTTTTGTTCTCTTCTTCTGTCTTATGGCGGGTGGGAGAGCATAGGTCAATTACAGCAATAAAAAATGATAAAGGGTAAGAAGGCAGTCATAACTCGTATTGTTGAAAATATGCTGAATAGCTGAATCTATACATGTATCTATCTGACGTCATAAGCTAAAAAAAAAATCCCTCTGCTCTTTTGTTCTTTTATCCCTGATATTAGACATGAATCAGAAATATCCCACACCAATGCACCACATTTTTATTCCCTCTTATCTAAAGTATTGATAGCCTCAAGTCAAAAGGTTTTGACGCCTAAAAGATCTTTTGTTCGCAAATACTTCTAACAGGTTGTGTCCCCACGACAGGTGAGCCAGGGCTCTTCTAGCATAGTCGTCTCTTTGTGTATATGACAGCCATTATCAGGTGTATGTTTAGTAAGCCTTGAAGTCGATTTACCATCCTCAGTTACACATTCTTACATAATGGATGAAGAGGAGGGCGGTGATCACGGGTCATGGGTGTTTAAAAAGCCAAATGTCAAGAGGAAATTACTGAAATTATCAGTATTTGTGAAGTCAAACATCAACTGCAGCGTCTCACTGGCAAGGTCAAATTTTCATAGTTGCCAATGTCACATTATGACAGGTAAGACAAGAGAGACAACAGGCTACAGAGTTTCCACAGATCCAATTACTATATGAATAATGGGACTTGGTTTTTTGTTTTGGCAGGGACTATTCATCGGTCATAGCTGGGCATGTTAAACCACTGATGCACCATCTGTTACAAACGTTGAATTATTAAGTGCCTCCAGCAGTTCACCTTTCTGGGCAAACAAATTCCTTCATCCTGTTTCAAGCTGCATGGTTCTGCACCATCAGACTAGCTAAAAAAAAAAATGTACCTGGACGCGAGACCCGCATTAGGCCTTTGTAACTCCAACCTCAAGAGGTGATTCATTCCTGACAGAAAAAAGAAATGCAGTAGCAATACATCACCTATGCAGACGTAAAACAAGTAAAGTCTCACTGTAGTGAAGCAGAGGAGTTTGTGCATATTATGTTTGTTTATTTGTTTCCAAAAGCCAATTACCCTCTGACTCACTTTGTCCATGATTGTGATCAAGTTAACCTCTCTTAAATTCATCTCTGTTCCATCATTTGATTGACTACTTCCTGCTCCTCTACAGCTGCTGGTTTGTTCGTCTTTATGTCTCATCTCGTTCTGTAGCTTGATGACTCACTGCATGAATCAGCTCTGTGTCGCCACAGGTATGAAAACAGGGTTGGGGTCCTGTCATTTCAGGTCCTAAAAGGTTAATGATTACTGGACAAAAATAGGTCAAAAAGAATGTTTTACCCTTAAAAAAAAAAAAGAGAGACACTGGCCAGCCTTGTTTCTTGTATCAGCTGTTGGTGGGATCATACTGCCACCTTCTGGGTCAAAGCCTTTGAACCTAAAAAGTCAAGAAAACGTCTGAAAATACAGCGTGTTAGGTTGTGACTGTTTACATGTATAACATAGAAAACTGTCCCTTCAGTTTGTGTCAGGACTGCAAGTTCGTGTCACAACTTTTGAACTTGCTTTAAAACACGGTACCATACATGCAAACACCTTCTTGTCTCACGACAGGTTTGAAACATTGATCTTATTATTGCCAGAATTTTGTGTTCTTTGTTTGAAATTAAGATATGTAGATATATCCATATGAAAACTCTTGTTTGAAAAAAAAAATAAATATTGTAAAATAGCAAAAAGTAAAATACTTTTATTCAGCACTAACTACAATCCCTATTTAGTACTAATTAGCTTATTTTATAACCTACTTAGTACCGAAAACATTGCAACCTTTAAAGTCTTTTAAAAAAAAAGGATACCTTAAACTTTTTGTGTGACAAAACATGAGTCAAATATTTGCCATTAATGCTAGGAATTTAGAAAGTAATGTGCTGCTAGATTATCTAATCCACTTGATTCATGGATCATCAGCAAGCATGACCACCTCCAGACAGCAGAGGTTTTGTTTGTTTGCTGGTCTTGCAGTACTTGGGTGTGTATTCACACAATGCCAAAAAGGAAACACATCAGCAATGATCTTAGAGAAGCAACTGTTGATGTCTGTGAATGTAGGAATGGTTAAAGGTCGATTTCAAATACTTTGGAGTCCTTGGATTGTCATACAGCTAAATTTAATATCATTAATGCATGACAATGTGATCCCGACACTGTTAATGTTGCTGGAAAACCTAATGTCTGTAAATCTTGGGCCCCCTTTCTTGATTGAGGGTCTGTCAATCCAGATGCTCTGTCCCCAACCTTTATATTGCCAACATCCCTGCTTTTGGGTTGCCAGAAGAGGGGATTTTGCCAAACCGGTAGTAACAGAAATTGCAATTCCTCAACTGACCACTAGGTGCTGACTACAAAATAGAGCAGTGGCTGGACTACTGCAATTCTCTTTCTACTAGTTTCATGAAGACGTCCCTGAACCGACTGCAGTCTGTTCAAAATGCACCTGCATGTCTTTTATCTAAGTCCAGGAAGAGAGACCACATCACTCTGATTTTAAAACTCTTCTCTGGCTGCCAGTCAGTTTTAGAGTCAATTTTAAAGTTCTTATCCTAACTTTGAAAGCTCTTAATGGTAAGGTACCCCAGTATATCTCTGAGCTCCTGCAGCTGTAATCTTGTAGTCGGTCTCTGAGGTCCTCTGAGCAGAGATTGCTGGTGGTGACTTTTTAAAATATGTGATCTGGCTTTTGGTGTAGTAGGACCACTCTGGAACCCTCTACCGCTCTCTCTTTGTTTTATAGTTCCTTCTAAAAAAAAAAAAAAAAAAAAAAAAAACTTTTTTTTCTGGCAAGCTTTTATATGATGGTTTATGATGTTTTCAGTTTGTTTCTTGTTCATTTTAACTGCTCCTAATTGCATTTTTATCTACTATTATAATTCATTGTAAAGCACTTTGTGACCATTGTCTAGGAAAGGTGCTTTATAAATAAATGTTACTTTCTTACTTCCTTTCATGCTGGGCTTAACATAAACTAAGATAAAATAGCTAACTGTTCCACTAGGTTCTCTACTTCTGCCCTTTTTCAACATGGCCCTTAGGAAAAAAGCCACTGTGTAGAAAACCTATTTGTGATGTTGCAGATTATTCGACCAGTAATTTCACAGTCAGCGTCTTACCTTCATTAGATGCTTGGTATACGGGTGCATATTATCCTTCCCTACCTGAGCCCAACTGACCACCATGTGGTAATCAGATGAAATTTCAGCTCTTTTCTTCCTCTAAGTATCCAAGACATATATACATAGCCAATTGTACAATTTCAAAATCAATCAATGACCTGCAGCCAAGGGTCCTCATGCAGTTCCTTCCAGTCATACGCCTCCAGGTTTTACTGTTGTCACCCATATGAGCGTTAAAGTGATCCAGCACAACCCTTTATTTTCGGGGCAATGTACTGAAAGGATGCTAAAAGGTGTAACCTGGGAGGGTCACTTGGCTCGGCACATAAGTACAAATCACATTCAAAGTGTGAGTGTGTTCATTGACACAACGGGACAAGTCAGACACTCTCTGTGCCATGAGCGCTACAAGTAAGTGCGCCTGTTTGCTACCTGCCCACCCAGGACTTGTTTAGGTGCCAAGATATATTCATCATCAAGGTTTTCGGTTTGTCTGAGCCGTGATCAATGTTGGGGGCAGTGTGTTACTTAGTAACTTTGAAGTGGGTTAATACTTTTTTTCTTTGTTATCTGTAACCCCTCAGTTTTGCAATTCAAGTGACCAGAAAGAAAGAAATCCCTCATGCATTCAGTGCTTCTTCTGATTCCTCAGCAGGGGGTCACCCCGCACAGTTCAGTGCTTATGCGCAAGTCTAAGTTTCTGCATTCTTTTGAATTTGTGGAAGAAAAGGATTAACATTACAGTGTAACTGTGTGTGGGTGAATAAACAATAACGTGTCTGTCAGCAGTGCAGAGTTTCACAGGTTCACACCACCAGTTTTACAGCCACGACAGCTGAAGGCCGTTCTACTTGTGTCCCATGATGTCACTTCCCGTTACATTACAGCTTCTGCAGAGGAAACAATTAATGCCTAATAAATTAATTATCACAGTTGGTGGTTAGGGCCGCCCCTGTAGCTCTTCACTGGAATAAAGGCCACTAGTGTCAAAAAAAAGGTTGGTGGTTATATGAAGAATAAGAAGCAGCCAATATCAACTTTAGAGTTGCCATCATATCATCAATATGATATAGCTTGTTGGCTTCCATGTGCTTCTTTCATTGTTTATATTATATAATTATCATTAACAGAGCACTTTAAAGAGGACATTGCTTTTTTCATTCTTATTATTAGCCTGAAGGATTTCAGGTAATAAACCATGAAATAAAATATGCAATGAAGACTCTGACGTTACAACGTGCAAAAGGGTGTTCATATTTGGTAACACAAAACAACTTTAACTTTTAACACGCAACGTAGGAATGCAACAAGTTAAGCAAATACTTATGACTTAAACTGAGTCATGGGCTCATAGTCAATGTCAGCAGGTCAGTGGTAGGATTAAACACCAACTCCTTGGTCTTTCCCACCTGATCACAACATGACTGTCTCAACACCACTGCACAGACCTCTTTTTTTTTTCTCTGAGAAGTACTAAAGTGGGGTCCTGCCAACATTCAGCAAGATGAAGGATGCAGGTTGTCATCTCAGAAATTCATAAGGAAGTTCCCAAGCTTAAAACGTGAGGAGGACTGGGGAGATTACACACCTGTGTGGCATGCATGTGCTGATCATTTTGGGCTCGTGGAGGGAGCCACTGTGATTGGTTTGTGAGGAAGAAGAGATACCCTGAAATGGTCGGATGAACTGGGATTCATTCATTCATTTTGTTGAATTGATTTAATCAGATATGTTAATTAATCTACTGATTAAGGAAGATGCCGCTCCCCAACAACTTTTGTTTTATTCTCCAGTGCATTCATCTTAAATTCAAACAAATAAAATAGGTTGAGTATAATCAGACTTGGGTGGGTTATTCATTTATTTATTTATTGAGTCTGCGTGAGGATTTTCATCAATACTTTGATCAGCTGAGTTCAGTGCTTTTTTTTTTTTTTGTGTGTGTGTATATCAACAACAGTTGGTGTGTGCCCACACCTTCCGTGTTCCATTCACACACTCTGATCGCGTCCGTGTTGTGTTTGTGCTCCTTCAGTTGAAGGGAGTGGCGTCAGGTGTGGAATTTCACTTCCTGCAACTCTCGGGTGAGTCACCTGGCTCATGTCGTCGATCGCACGATTTTTTTTGTCGACATCAGAGTTTCAGAGTTCGTGATAGAGGTCCACGGATCTTCTGCTTTACGTCTGGCTGAGCAACCGAAACTCGTTGTTTAATTTCCTCTTAATTTAGTTAATCTGATTGTTTTTGTTTGTTTGCTTTTTCACGACACGACAACCATTATATAAAAAGTGGGATAACTTATTTTTTTTTCGGCGCTCCTTCGTTTCAGGATTTTATCTGGGTGGAAATCTTTGGAGGAAAATGACTTTTATAAAGGATGTACCCGCTAAGAGACGAGCGGGGGCCCCCACGCTTCTGCTCCTCATGTTTTTCATCAAGTCCACCGCAGGTCAGATGGCGGGTGAGCAATGTTTGGCCCAGTTCAAAAAGGGCAAGGAGGATTTTGTACTGGATGCAGACGAGTCTGTGATTAACGGAGCCACGTTCCTCTCTGCGCCCAAACTGGACCGGTACCGAGACTGCGTGACGGCCTGCTGCAAGGAGCCGCGCTGCAACCTCGCCTTCATGGAGAGGAGCGCTGAGGAGGGCTTCATCGACTCCTGCTACCTGTTTGACTGTCTTTACAAGAAGAAATACGCGTGCCGCCTTGTCAGGAAGAAAGGATACATTAACTACATCTTGGAGTCCGTTTACGAGAATTATCTTGACATGGAGGCCCCTCCAAGTAAGATCAATATTACTCCAACTTCACACATTTTCAGTCGAGGGACCCCTTAAAAGTAGAGATCTGTTGCTGGGCTTTTTTTTTTTTTTTTTTTTTTTTTTTGCACAAAATATTTAAGTAATTCAGAAGGGAAGAAAATGGCATGTATTGTAATCTTAAATGGTCTATATAACATCAAATGAGTGACATAACATTGAGTAATTATTTTTACCACGCTTTAAAAACATTTTTGACTCATTCAAAATGACTCATTTAAACGTAATCTTCCATCAAGATCAAACAACCTCATCCTGGGTTTTACTGCTGAAACACACTAATGTGTGAAACAGGATTACTGAGGCCACAGATTTAAGGGAGAAACCTTCAGTTTGCATGTTAACACATGTCAGGGAGTAACTTCAGTCCCTGGTTTCTGTTTACATCTCATATTAGAGTTTGAACCTATATTTGTGCTTTTTTTTTTCCTTTTAAATGTTTTAGTGTGTTTGTGATAAACGCTAATCTCTTGTTATTGCAGAAGAGTCTGATACCCCACCAGTGGCTGACGCGGGCCAGGACCAGGTAGTCCAGCCTCACGACAGCGTGACACTGAATGGCATCCAGAGCAAAGATGACAAGGGAATCGTTTCCTACCAGTGGCAACCAGTTGGTGAGGTTCCTTTTGCTGTCATGGAGGTGAGGAAAGTCATGGAGGTGCAGTTTGATGAAATAATCACTTCTGTGCTTGGACTGATACACGAATAACGATGTCCCTTCATATTTCTAGAAAACTAGTTTCCCCGATCAGATAATCGTTTCCAATCTGACATCCGGGAAGTACAAGTTCCAGCTGACAGTCACAGACACCATGGGGCAGTCCGACTCAACCGTCATCGCTGTTATGGTCCTCACACCTGAGCAGTCTGAGCGTGAGTATCTCATCTGACGAAGAAACTGTCTCACTCTTCAAAAAGCCTCCTCACATAATCAGCCTTGTGCCATCGCTGTGTCATCTAATATTAAACTGCACCGACTGAGATATCACTTTGTTTTTATTTTTTTTATTTTTTACATCAGTTTAGACCGCTTTGTTAGTGAATAAACTTTACTTCATTTGTGAAGTTTATCTTTGGCTCATTCAGTCACCTGCTTCATGTTTCATGTTGAAGCACAGCTGTCGTTAATGACATGATGGCGGCCTTCATTTCTAAACAAGTTTCCCAACTCTTTACATGCTCCCCTTAAAGAAATCAGTGTCTGGATACTAATTAAGATAATTGGTTTATGCTGAGATAAAAGATTTAATTTCTTCAGCGCTCAACTTGTCCGTTTTTCTTTCTCGGTTTTACATTTGGGCCGTTCCATATAAGTTGTGATCATACATGTCACTTCTTTAGCAGGAATGAGTTCGGGCATGTCATGACAGGCCCGACTCATTCCTGTGAAATAAAGAAGGAAACGATAAGACATCAAAAACAGAAAAGTTGGTGTTATGAGAAGATTGCACCATGAATGATTTTTGTAAAGAAATGGTAAAGGTAAAATGGAAAAAGTTAATATATGAAATCATGTTTGTCAGGGGAGAGGGCTTAGTTACGTGGCCGACCTCAGTGTCGTGTGAAGTAAAAAGGTGACTTCTTTTGAAGTCCGTTTTTTTTTTCAGAAAACAGAGCGTCACAGTCCTGTGTTTTTACTGCTTGCCTGATACCATCTCTCCACCCCCCAACTCAACAAAACCCGTCAGTCTGGTTTCAGCTTGCATTTCACAAACACGATTCCCGTCACTGTTGGAGTCTGGGTTGGCAAAAAGCGACCTATAGCTTTAAGTTTAATCCTTTTCAAATATACTTTCTTTTGCTCAGGTATGTGTCTGTACATTGTTAGCGGATTAAACACAAGGAAAGACTTTAAAGCACTCTGAGCTTCTGTTAGCCATTAACAGCTTCAGTAAATGTGCATCTTACTAGAGAAAGCCCTGATCATTGCAGGAACTACTCCACAGCATGATGATGAAGTAACGGTCTCGCAAATGACCAGACTTGATAGGTCCGATGGGGGTTTGTGAATAAAAGTCTAGCTAATAGTTCTATAAACAGTCTTGTTGTGGCTGCATTTCTCAGCAATGTGTAATAACAGACTCGCATGCTTGTGTTCATGATCAACCACATGCTCTAAACCTCACTGTCTGTCGAAACTCGTGACTTGGTTTTTTTTTTTTTTCTTAATACATTTTTAATTTGCATGTCTGTGTGGGGACCAGTTTCAGTTTCTGCCACCAAGTCTGGTAGCAGAACTTGGATGGCATTTTATGGTTTGTCAAGACTGGTTCGTGTTTGACACAACGGTTGCCATTGTTGACTGTTTTGTCATTTTCTTCTGATGCCCAGTAAAATCAGAGTCCAAGATTAGTTGATCATTCATAGCTAGATTTTACCATCATTTATCCTAGTTTCTTTTCTCACTTCATTGAAACGTATTGTTCGCCTTATAATGTGTGCATAAAATCCTTAATCTTCAAAGTTGGCACAATAACAGAGGCACTGTGAGTTTGTGTTATTCTAAAACTAAAAGAAATTGCATTGGGTGATTTAAGATTTTTAATAATGAAACACTGATTTTTCAAAAAAAATGTATTCAAGTTCAAATTCAAAGTTTAAATGTTTAGATTTACTGAGACGTTAATATTATCCTTCATTGTGTGTCTCTTCAGATCATTGTATGGCTCCAAAGAAAGTCGGGCCATGTCGTGGCTCCTTCCCCCGCTGGCATTACAACGCCGCCTCAGAAAAGTGTGAAGAGTTCACTTTCGGGGGCTGCAGGGAAATCTCAACAACTATCTCTCCAAGGCTGAGTGCATTAACGCTTGCAATAGTGCAGGTATTTGTGCTGGATGGTTTTATTCTTCAGATCTTAATTTTTGGTTTCTTTACTGTTTTCCTCACACTCGCTCATCATGAAATGTGATCAGCGAGGTACATATACACATACTTTCCAGACATTAAATATTTGGACGGTTACACATTTTTCTGTTCTTCAGGCTCATATCCATCAACATTTTCATATGATAACTGATGCTGCATTTAAATCTCAGATCTTAGCTGTCATTTCTGTTGCTTAACATCAGCGTAGAAAGACATAAATGAGATTGACATTGAATCTTTTTTGTAGAAATGTGGCCGCATTTACACAGTAGTAGTTGAACAAAAAGGTGTCCTCAGCCAGAGGCTTTTTCATCTCCACCGCAGTAAGGTCAAAGAAGCCATTTGAGTAAATAATAGCCTTACGTAATGGCTATTATTTGTTAGTTTGTTTCTTTTTAAATAATCAATTATTTATACTACAACAGCAGTGGGATCACATGCATAACTGATGTGTACACACCTAAACCAAGTATACAAACATGTATTTACAAATGAAGAACGGGTGGACCGCATGTATTTGTCACGGCATGTGTGCATGTATTTTTATGGAAGGAGAGAAAAAAGCAGACTGAATTATTTATAAACATATTTCAAAATGCACAAACAGTCTTGAGTAATGTCTGTGTTTAAGGATGGGTCCCAACTAGGGGGAGATGTAGAAAAAAAAAGATCTTGGTCTACATAGAAATTTCCATTCAAAAAGATAATCCACTGACTTTTAAAGAGTGTTGGATTTATTGAAGCGTGACATAAGAAGTGTTGAAATTCTAAATAAACTAAGACTAATAAAATTTCAGATGAGATAAAAATGGTTGAGGTTGAAATGAGCTCTTAAATTAATGTTGTTGACCAGAAACTACAGTGTGAGACCTCAATATTACTTAGATGAATAACTTTATTTTACACACAAATAGCAGGAGCATATCAGTCATCTGAGGCCAAGTGGACTCTGTGGCTGATGTATCTCTCAGAAAACAAGACAGAATTGTTTTTGGGGCTTTTTTCTCTCCATTACATTTTTGTGATCTGTGAGGATTGTTGGTTTTACTTTCATAGAGCTGATGTTTTCTTTCAGTCTTTTTGGTCATTGCTGATTTCACTTTTTTTTTTTTTTTTAACATTCATTATTTGCTGCTCATAATTCCAAAACTGAGGCCAGTAATAAAAAGGTAATTCCCTTTGTTGTCCATTTTCATGCTCAGTGGAATCCAATTTCTTTTTTGCTGTCGGTTTCATTCAGTTTTTTTTCCTTTGCAAAGCAAATCTTTTCTTATATGCATATTTTTTTTGTCTACTTTCATTCATCAATTGAAATGGAGGTCAAGTTTTTGCGTTTGTAAAATTATAGAATTTAAGAGAACCACATGAATGCATAAGAATAATATGTAGTCATATTTATGACTTTATGAGCATTTTAAGAAAGAAAACTGTCAGACTTGGGAGCATTGGATTTGCAGATAACTAAAAAATCACCGGCATGCTGACTAATACTCCTTGAATCCACGTTAAGTCAAGAATGCACACTTGACTTCAGGTGTTGTTGAATTTGTTTCCTCTTCAGAGATAAAGCGTGGACCTCCCTGAGCAGAATCTCAGAGCTTTCTCTTTGCTCAGATCCAGCCATTTGTATTATATAACCTAAGACATGATCCAAAACCAAGACATTTTTCTGCTTGAACAGTTTAACTGGACAAGTCAGTGACCTCATCTAATTTGATCAAACTGCAGTCAACCTGCTGAATAGCAGGTTGACAGAAGCAGTGGCTCAAATTGCCTGCAGTGAAAGACTGGGAGAGCATCACCAAAGAAGAAAAGCAATTATACATTTAATCGAATCCATTTTTAATAGAGCCTTGTTAACAACAGAAGTTCTCTCAAGTGATTTTTACAAAGAAAGTAAACAGAAGTGCAGCAACATAGTTCTTCTAATGTCATTGCAAACCTGCTTAAATTTTTAGGTGGTGTTCATTAATTCTGTTTCATATTTAGTTCTTGAACAACAAAAGCACGAAGAAGAAAAAAATGTGCAAATGTCCAAAAATGTATGATACTGACTTTAATGTGGCATTGAGAACTGTTTCAAGAAAGTGTATCTGAATTAATTCCATGTTTTTAGTTCACATTTGGTGATTTAATTCATTTTTGGTAATTAAAAAAAAAAGACAGCTTTTTAGAGTTTCTATTTGCCTGGTAAATGTTTGTTTTGTTGTTTTTTATTGAAGATTTAAGATTCATTTTTGCCTTTTTTTTTCTTTCAGACAAAGGTAGCAAATCTGGTCGAGGTTTGCCTGTTCCTGCACCTCAAGGTGGGTAAAGTCAGTTGGCGCTGCCACGTATTTGGACTTCTTACACAATGTCTTTTTCTTAATGCCAATACCTTGTTGTTACACAAGTAAAATGCCACACAGTACCATGTTGTCTCTGAAGACTTAAATAAAAGAAACTTTCATGTTCTTTATTGCCGTACAAGAAATGCAAAGAGTAACGTGTGCATCAAAATTATTCACCTTAATATTTGCCTGGTGGTGTTGTGGTTCTGTAGTCGAAGGAACTCCTTGTGCCGAACTCAAATTGGGTGACTATGTTACAATTAAAAATGGTTTGATTGACAGTTGGTAATATCTGCTGTTATGCATTTCAACTCCCCTGTTCATCATTTTTGTTGATACTGGTCTGATTTTTGCTCTCCTTACCTCATCTCACATTCCTAATTTCTCTCATTGGTTGTATAGTGTTTTTTTTTTTTATTTTATTTTACCTTTGTTTATACAGGTAAGACACATTGAGATCAAGATCTCATTTTCAAGTGTGACCTGTGTTACTCATTGGTCTCACTGGTTCTGTTCCATGGAGATGAAGGCTGAATTCCAAGGAACCAGACTAATTCTTTGTTCCAACAAGGAAACGGCTGCTGAAAGATTTTAATCAAAATTGCAATTTTAAGTTATGCAAAACTTTTTTTTTTTAATTTGCTACTTCCTGAACCAGCGCACTGCAAATTTAGCAACATGAAAACACCACAGGCAACAGTACAATGACTGTGCAGCATAAAAGGTGCTCAGAGGTAGTGCTGCACTTGCCCAAGACATATTTTCATTTAGACTTTCTTTTTTTTAAATATCTAAAGCATTGCAAATTCGAATTACAATAGCTATATATGTTATGAATATTACAATTTGATATTTTCTCCAACTTGTTCAGCCCTACAGGATAGGAACGAAGTGTTTCAGACCACTTAGTAAATCACTTTCTGTTTTCATTATCCATGGCACAAGATAAACTGTTGTCATAAAATCTGTTAAACCCATAGTGAGTGACATTTCCCTCTGTGTTTTTGTGCCTTAGGAGAAATATGTGATACTCCATGCTCCAAAGAGCATTTCACCTGTGACAATGGTTGCTGTTTGGATCCAGGACTCGAGTGTGACTCGATACCACAATGTAGCGACGGTTCAGATGAGCAAAGATGCCAGGACTGTAAGAAATGACTGTGCTTTATTTTTAGACTGACTGATGGGTTATAAACATGCTGTAGTGATGAGCTGATAATGTATTTTTTTTATCACACATGCTAACATGAATTACATCCTGTGTGTCTCATCAGTGGAAGGCAACTTTCGGATTCTGCTGCAAATTCCAATTGATGAACAGAAAGGTGGTTTGGATTTTTGTTGCTGTTTTTGATTTCCACCTTGTAAAGCGTTGGCTTTCATCAAGCTTTTCTTACAGGTTATTCTGAATCTAACTCATGTTCTTGCTGTCCATTTTAAACCGCTGCTTATTGCATATCTACTGTTGTTCACAGTACGCTGCACAGAGCTTCCCGACACAGGAAACTGCAGAGACAGTTACACTAAGTATTACTATGATCCCTTGCAACGGGACTGCGTCCAGTTCAACTATGGTGGCTGTGCAGGAAATGAGAACAGATTTGACTCTAAGGCATCCTGTATGAAAGTTTGCCGTGGGGTAACAGGTGAGTTTTTATTCATTTCCACTCAGAGTTCTTTGACATGGATACGTTCAGCTTCATACAAGGCACATGAGGGTGCATCATATGAACAAAAAAAATTTTCCTTCTCAATCTTATTGTAAGTTTTGATAGTGCAGCAGCCTTGTTTTGGTTTGCGTTCTAGTCTCCTGTTGGCTGTGTTTTCTAACTACTGGAGATGTTTTCTATCGATATATGACTGTATTGAGGTGATCCAAAAAAGAAAAACTAGGAAGTTTTGGTGGGTTTGAAAGTTTCTGTTCAGCACTCATTGTTCTTCCCTAAACTCATTTGCTTCCCTCAAAATTATACAGTTAGAAGATATTTCCATGGGAGAGGACTCTCGTGGCTTGGGAATGGGTTCTATCCTCTTTCCTCATTTAATGAAATGGTGTCTATGATTATGCTGATCTGGTCCCGTCCACATGCTACTTCATGCAAAGGATGGTTCTAATAATGGGCTAATGGAGTTGAGTGATTTGATGGAGAGGAAGCTAAATTATACAAGTTCATTACAAGTGGAAGTAGCAGAATGTTAATGTATTACTTATTTTCAATATTCCAATATTTGAAAGGGACTGTGCAGAAACCCCTTACATTATGTTTTGGGTTTTTTTTTTTTTGTTTAACTTGTTGATTGTTTGATGTGCACTCCCACTCACTGTCCTTCTTAAACAAAAGGTTAGCATGGCATCAACATTTATCATTACCCCAGCTATTTATGGGACGAAATAAAGCACCTGTCCAAAAAAAAAAAGACCTGCAGGCCTGTGTCATCTAATTTAGTTAGATAAGCCATGTTTTTGAAGACAATACCAATTCTGACCACATGGAAGTTCACGTGTCAGCTCCAGCATTAGACACAGCAGAGTTGATCTCTTGTGGGATAAAGTGGTGGTACAAGACATGCTGGCCTGACCATTTTCATTTCTTTTTTTTTTTTTTTTTTGGTCACAACATACATCAAAGGCAGCAGGTCTTTGGTCAGAAGTGATGTTGCTACATAGGTTGGTTGAAGTAGTTGCTCTCGGGAGACTGTGACAAAGTGAAAATTACAGTGACTCTTAAAACAGCAGGGGGGTTTTTTTTGTCTGTCTGTAAAAAGAAAGCCTTGCTTGTTGTTATGAAACTGTAGAAAGTTATAACCTAACTTGAGCTTTAGTTTCATGCTTTGAGCTTGTTTCATTGCTACTGCTCACTTAAAGTCATGATAAACTTATGCTACCAAGGAGCCAACAGCAGCAGGCTTGCAGCTATTGTGCAGGAAACATTTGTCAAGTTGGACACTAAAACAGAACTGAATGTTTTTTATTTTTTTTTGGTGGCTGGTGTTGGCCAATATTAGTTGCTGATTTTTTTTTTTTTCTTCAGTCCATGCATTGTATGCGTAGCTGTGAAATTTGTCATTTTATTTATTTAATGATTTATTTTGGACTAAAAAATGTTATGGGGCTAAAAATCCATCAGCCTAGCAAATTGGTATCAGGAGGTTCAGATCTTTTAAAGGAAATAAATAAAAAAGCGCAATTTGGAATGAACAAAGAAAACTGGAATCAGTCCATCTTTGGTTTTGTGGCCAAAAAAACTGAACACCCAAGTTGAGGACATAAGGCCATTCATTGTTTTGTTTTTCATGATGAAGAAAAGTTCATGTCTCATGTCTTTTTTTTCTTCTTTCCTTTTTCAGAAAAAGATGTATTTCCAAGAAATGGAGGATTTGAGAAATATGAATCCGACACCCCAATAGGTATATTCCTTTTTTTCTATTTTTTTTTAACTCCTCTAGATGTTTATATTTTCACACTGAATGTACATAAAGGTTAAAAAAAAAAACATAAAGGAGAAATGAGATCGAGTGTCTAGGTCTGTATTTACCTTGTAGCAACCCTTACTTGCATAACAGAGCCACAGAATCCACTCAGCAGGGGTGAAGGTTTCAGGTTTTCCTTCATCTGTAATTTTTGTCTCCTGTCTGTATTTACAAAACTATCTGCTCCATCAGTTTTTTACTTTCTGCGCATTCTTTTAATTCACCGAAGAGACGGAAGATGGTTTAGCACATTTTTCCAGTTCACCCAGTTGTTTATAGCAACATTTGATTGAGCGATCTGACGTACAGCTTTGCAGCCATCCATAAACTGTCAATATGTCTCTCACTCACAAACAGAAATCATGGTGGTAGCTGCCCTCCTGGGTGTCGCTATTCCTCATCCTTCTGGGTGTCCTGGGCTACTGCTTCTTCAAGGGGAAGAAGTCTTCACAGCACCACCGTGTGCCTGTCAACAACACCCAGATTACCATGCGAGAGGACAGAGAGCATCTGGTCTACAACAGCACCACAAAGCCCATCTGACCCCTCAGTGTTCACCTTTGACCCCTGTCCTGGCCGTGAACTAGTCTGGGGCTGTCACATGCTAAGCAAACTCAGATTGATGAGGGAGGTTCATGTTTGAGTGCTGGAGTAGATTTGTCTTTTTATCTCTTTTGTATATGGATGTGTTTGTTAAAGGTGACGTAGGAGGCAGAAAGTCTGCGTGATGAACTGTGATGCCACTCTTTTTCTTCATTGCTGTAGCCTGTTGAAACAAGTTGGTAAATAATGGTTATTACTCAGGTAAAAAGGGAAGGATTGCCATTCATGTAGAGGTGGATTATCATAGGATTTCTCCCCCTTCAAGCTCAGATACTTTTTCGTGTACTTGCTTTCATTAAATTATCTCACAGCTGTCAGTGAACAGCTCTTTTTGATGTAAAAATAGATTTTATTATTATACTCTAGGTCTGTATTTGCCTTTTACTTCAAACAAAGCATCTAGATTTTTTTTTTTTTTTCTTTCATGCTTTTTGTTGAACCCAAACTCGAGGTTTGGTTTGTGGATATGTAAAGTCGCGCATCCTGCAGTGTCTTAAAATCCAGTTTTATTTTTTATCTGCTATAATAAGCTGTTGCAGATCTCATAGAACTTCACATACAAGCATTATGTTGTACATAATAGAATTTTGGAGGGTGATATTCTTGAGGTTATTTAGTCAGTAGTGCATTTTTATTCTAAGGATAAACATAACAGATAAGAGTTTTTATTGACCCTCAGTGTTGAATATTCAATATTTTACATTTTTCAAATGTTTGTACAGAGGTGTGATATAATTTTCTTTTAGATGTTTTGGGATGTTCATATTAAATAAATACATTAACTCATATATTCGGGAACATAGTATTTTGTTGTCTCTGTTGTTTTGACATGTTTGGAAAGGTTTTGTTTTTAATTTCTTTGTGTGATTCTGTTTCTTCTCTTTTGTCTTGTCATGAAGTGCACATATTACACTTTGGGGCCGATCTTCCACCAAACCTCCTAAAGCTGCTATTAAGGGATAGCGGGTAGCAGGAGGGGCGTTCCCCTGCAAAGAACGCAATCTTCCACCTCCCTAAACCTGCGATCTTACCTGCGCTAACCGCTATATTTATGCATAGGAGTGGTTAGGGCGTTCCACCTGTTAAACCAATCAGTGTGTCAGTAGCCATTGCCTTTAAGAGCAGGTTGCGCTACCCGCAAGCCGCTATGGAGCGTCTTTTCTTCGGAGCAGCTCTCATGCGCAGCTCGTCTGGGACTCTGCTGTAGAGCTTCCTCCTCTTCCTTCCTTCTCCTCTTCCTCTGTACTGATATATTTACATAAAAATATTTTTTACACAGACAATTTCTATTGGCTACCTGAAAGTCCCAGATAGTTGGTGCGCTCCTGGTAAACACACTTAGGCAGAGCTGTGGTAACATATTCTCAGCAGGGGGGATGCTGGGAGTCTGGGACAGTTGTGTGTCTTGGCACAGCTGATGTGCTTTTTAAAATACTGCAGAACGAATCATTGGATGCGCATTTAAAGATCACGAACAATTAATGTTCCTGTCCCTCCTCGACCACCAACAGTTTCAGACATATCAGAAATAAATTCCCACATCCAACCTTTTCCAGCTTGACACCAGAGACAAAGATCTCCTTGGTTTCCTCCACAGCAGACATCTGAATGAGATCATGCCACAGATGTACAGACTGACGTGTCTGGCCTGTGACTATTCCCACATCCACCACAACTGCTGACCAGACATCCTCTGACCTCAAGAGAATAAAAACGTATGCAAGTAATACGGTGATGCGTAATCAAGAGGTAGAACCGTTTGTGCACGTCCACATGTGACCATGTAGACTCACATTTATGCCATTTGGACGCGCTCTTTTACGCGCCGACATGCGAGTTGCGCTTTCCGCAAACTCGGTATCTTGCGATCGCGGGTTTAGGGTAGCGGGTAGTGGGTGGTCAGACCACCCGCTACTCGCAACTCGCAAGATACTGAGTTTGCGGAGAAAGCGCAAAAGACACGCCCATTGCCACACCTACAATGTGAAAAACGGAGTTGGCAAAGCGGATAGCGGGCTTTAGGGAAGCGGAAGATTTCATAGCAGTTAGCGGAGGTTCCTAAACCCGCAATTTGCAGCTAGCGGCTAGCGGGAGGTGTACGATCGTGGCCTTGGTCTTTTTACAGTCTCTCAAGTCTCTTCTACATGCATCATGTCCAGAAAATCAGAAACCTTTTGAAATAAAAACAAAAACATTCTTTACTTTCTCTAATACTGAAGATGACTCAACCCTAAACTCATGGGTACAACTGTGGGTCAAATGTGTTTTTTAAAGCACTTTTAGAAATTTTGTGAAATGGAGTGGAAAAAGGTTCTGAAATATGTTCAATCATTCGAACCTTTTTATTTTACAGAAAGAAGTTCAGGTTGAATTAATTTGTTGCAATGTGTTGTTAGCAGGATGTCCGAAAAAGCTCGCTGAATAGCCTCCAAATTGATCCAGAATGCAGCAGCGAGGGTGCTGACAGGAATCTGTAAGCGAGATCACGTCTCTCCCAGAGTTAGCCTCCCTCCACTGGCTCCCCGTGAATTGAGTTTAAAATTCTGCTTCTCACATATAAGGCCCTTAATGGCCTAGCTCCTCGCTATTTACAAGACTTGATAGCACGTTATGCTCCTAATAGAGCTCTCCGCTCTCAAAGTGCAGGATTACTCGTCGTTCCTAGAATATCCAAAAGTAGGTTTGGAGGACGGGCCTTCTGCCACCAGGCACCTTTATTATGGAACCTAGCTACCAATTTTGGTTAAGGAGGCTGACACCATCAATGCAGAGGTTTTGTGCATAATTAAAAAAAATATATTTAAACAAAGAAAGCAATGTGAAAACAATCTACATTTCTCCTTAGTGCATTCAAAGGAAGTAAGAGGCTAAATTGTAGCCAGATCTGCTCATCAAATACATCTGATTAACTGATCCATCTGCCAGTGTGACCACCGTTTTAAAAATAGAAATTTTGGTGGGTTGTTAGTCTGGAGCATTAAGACTTTGGTTAACATGATGCCAAAGATGAAGTTCGAGAAAAATTAATGCTGCCAATCAATCTGGGAAGTATTTTAAGGTCACTTCCCAAAAATTTTGAGTCCATCTTTATGCTGTGTCAAATATTATTTACAAATCAAAAACATTTAAGGCCGTTTCCAATCTTCCCAGGAATGCACATGACATCAAATTCAACCCAAAATCAGATTGTGTGAAGCTCAGAGAAACTTGAAAAATCCCAAATCTGAATCTCATGATCTCCATTGACCTTAGTTAAGATGTTAAATGTTCAAATTCACTGCAGTATAATTCATCAAATACTGGACAGGTATGCTTTTGTTCAGGTTTGCTTGTAAAAACATTCCCTCTCTCTTAATTAAAAAATTAAGGCCATATGGAAGCACATGATGCTCAAGAACTCAATGACCAAATGTCCACTGCACAGGACCAGGAGCTGGTAAGCTAAGAAATGTTCTTGGCGAATCTTCTGACGTGGCTAATCCACAGCTGGTTAATTATGACCATATTGTGTCATTAACTATGTGTTCCACTATCCTTGTAGTTTTTGTACATATAAAAACCACAGAGTACATGTTACTTCTAGTTATCCAGCATGCTGAATATTAATGCTAACATATTTTGTCCTGTTTGCTGTATATTTGTGTCTCTCCTCACTCTCCCTTTCATCTTCCCTGTCCTATCTCCCTCCTCTTTTCTTCTGTTACCTGGCTGTACTTCAACAGCCCCATTATGGTCCAGGTCCTGCTCAAGGTTTCAAGGTTTCCCCCCTTGAGTTTTTATTTGCCACAGCTTCTTACCATTCTTACCATGCTCTGGGTCTTTGAAACACACCTAGAGACTACTACTACTACTATCTATCTATCTATCTATCTATCTATCTATCTATCTATCTATCTATCTATCTATCTATCTATCTATCTATCTATCTATCTATCTATCTATCTATCTATCTATCTATCTATCTATCTATCTATCTATCTATCTATCTATCTATCTACGGAAAATAGAGAGTAGGGTGAGATACACGTCTCCTTGTATTTAAAAAAAAAATGATGAAGACAAGTGTTAAAACGTTTCTGTATCAGACTTAGGCAATTATGCAGGAAGAGAGACCTCCAGTGGTTGTTGTGACATTTTTTGAAGACACTGCAGTTGAGATCAATCTGAACCTCAGCTGTAGGTCAAACCACAGGCTCTAGTCACAGCGCGGTGGGGTTTGGGAGGTTACATGATTTCACAACATCATTCAAGAGCTTAACATGGTCATACTACACAAACCTCTCTATATCCCAAAATATTCTGGTGTCAGATATGGGGCCATTTTTTCCAGTTGTGTCCCAGTGACTCTGTCAAGGTTCAGACCTCTGCTTTGATTGAAATGCAATGGCAGGACTTTAAACAAAAGTCTAAAAACCTCAATTAACTGTTATAAAGGACTGAACCAAAGTTCATCCACAACATCAGAAAACGACTGCTGCTAGAAGCTATTTGATAATGAGGTTCTGATTAGGTATTCAATCTTAGTCATTGTTATGTAAATAATGACTAAAGTATTTACCTATTTTTCAAGACCTGGTGAGAAATTTGTGATTTTTTTTTTTCAGTGTACTGACATGCAAAATCTTAGAATTTCTTTTTCAAATCACTTATATGCAAATCATCCATGCCATTTAGGCATTTACATATACTGTACTCTATAGTTTACTATTCTGATGCATACCCATGCATAAACAAAAGCATCACATTTTGTGCCACTTGTGACTTCCCCATAACACCACTCAAACTGCTCTCAAACTGTTCTCAGAACAAGACCATGAGGTTAAGAGAGCTGTCTTTGAAACTGCAAACAGGGCGTGTTTTATGGAAAGAATCAAGGACTTCAAGACTGAGTCAAGACTCGGTCAGTCAGGCCTGTAATGTATCCAGGCAGAAGGCGTTCCTTAGTGAAAGGCACATGACTCTCTGCTATGGGTTTTCAAATTGAATGAAGGTTGAAGGTTGTGTGTGGTTGAAACCAAACACGGTCACCTCATTCATACTTCCCTTACCATCAAATATCATTCTGCGAAAGGGACAGAGCATATGCTTATCAAGACAGAAGAAAATACATGAAAAATGGATAACAAATTTGAGAAATTCTGGACACTAGCTTACTAAAAAGTCCTAGGAGAGGTGAAAGTTCTGGCATATAAAATAATAACAGCAGATATAATTCAGTTAAAGGAAAATTAAAAAAAAAAAAAAACTTGAAAAATGCATCCAATTCTGAACCAGTGACCTCGATAAGTGAAACCTGTAGGACACAGCAAGACTGCGTAGCCTAAACAGCAGCTGCAGATTTGTTTAAATGATGCCTCGTATAACAGAATAATCTAAACTACTTGAGTATCTTTCAAATGATATGTTTAAAAACTGACAATGAATCACAGCTCCCTAATGAGCGCAGCTTTTCATGGGGCATCTAAAGTCATGTGGGTGCAGGACTGATATTTAGTTTTAAAAAAAATCTATATATCACCAGCAGATGGCAATATTGACAAGCTAACCTCAAACAGCTGTGTGGGTATTTCATCTGTGTGAACTCTCCCATGTGAACCTCCTCCCACCAGTCATAAAATCCTTACAAAACTTCATACAGAGTCACTGAAATAGTCGTCCAGCATGGTCAAGCATGGTGCTTTCTTCAGCCTTGTATGGGGAGCATGACATGATTTCCAAGAGCGCCAGAGAGGGGGTGGTGCAGAGCAAAAGCGTCCCACATAAATTAGCACACATCAATAGATTCACTGAAACCATCTTTTGTGAGCTCTTCGTTTTACTGACCAGGCCATCATAAATGTAATTTGTAGGGTAACAATTTACTATCTCTCACAGGAATGCCATTGTTTTCCATGCAAATTGCATTAATGTATGGGAAGATAGTTCATAGAAAAATAACCCGATATTTTGTTTGTTCAAAACTGTTTTAGACTAAAAGAAATGACCAAATTATGCAGTCCAGATGTTATGATGCTGGAATGCCTCTGATACCAAGCTGCTGGCCTTTCACAGACAGGCTTTCCATTGTTGCATTCAATGCCTTCTCGTAAATTAGACTTTATCTCAATGATTTGACCATTTATTGCTAAAACAAGGTTTTACGAAAATGTAAAGTAACTCTGAATATTTCTACACGTTGGAGTATTTTGCTGGTGATTTGAGTTTTGTTTCTCGTGGGACTCCTTATGCATGTGAGGAAAGTAGCAAAATGTTTGCGACTTTGTAGTAAGAGTAGTAATCCTGTGTTGTGGTGTGTTTTATTAAAGTTATGTGGAAGTATAGAATTGACCATTTTTAACCATCTGGAGTCGAGATGAACCATAACTGGAGAGTAGGCTAATATACTGTTATCTGGCGCTCGCAGTCGTCATGTCGTATTTCTAATTTCCCAAAGGCCTTGAACGCAGCAGCAGTTCTTCGCAGTTCTTTAAAGATGCAGCAGTGTGTTCGGTGTTTGGTCGTCGGACGCAGTGGGAGCTGATAACCTGCGGATGTGTCTGTCTGAGCGGCATGTACCATGTGAAAAGAAGAAACCGACGGAGTAACATCCTTATTTTCTTCAAGAAAGCACAGAGAGAGTTTTAATTGGGGGGCTGTGGTCGCTGGAAGTTGGCGAACACGGTAAGGACAACTTTAACAAATCAGAGTTAACTCAACGTTAGCATTACTAAAACAAGCTTCTTTTTTTAAATTTGTGATTTAGTTGAGTTTTCCCCCCCGGGTTTTCGTGGTATTTAACAATTTTTAATTGGAACACTAGACATTTAATTATCGTCGTCTGGCGCATATTTAATTAGATGATAAAACAAACGAACAGTGGTGGAAATTAATTTGTTTTCTAGCAAAAAGTACCGTTTCATGACTCAAAGTTACAAACAAATGCATGCGTGAAATTTACACATGAACTGTGACTGCGAACGACTTGGTTTATTTTAAATACTTCAGCTCTTTCCCTCTGAAGAATCCCTCCATTAATACTGCTTTATTTAAATCACATATTTACGTGCATTTCTGCTTCATGTAATTTCCTCCAAGCTGCAGGGAAGTGGCGGACAGTTTGGGAGTTTCGGTTAGATAAGTTTTGTTTGCCTTTTGAAGGAAAACACTCTCACTTGAATGAACTTTGATCAGTTGCTGCGATGTGTAATTTTTTAGATTCTTCTTCAGGAAGTGAGATTTTCCACTTCATCGCTAATCTTCTGAACTATCATTCCACAGCGGTGTCATTTGCCATTTCCTCTCCTCCCGCATCCCATTCCTCCCCCATGGTGCCCATACTTGGCCCCATAAAACCTAATTGTTTGTTCTAATGAGCACCCTGGTGCTGCACGGTCAGGTTTTAAATGCAGGCTCTTCATAGGTCAGTAACTCTTCCCACCAGCAGTTTGAGAAGAATGGGACCAAATTCAATTAGTTAGCTCTGAAAAAGTTCCATATTGTGCTTCTTTGACCTCACTTGACCTTTTGCACAATAACATTTCAGCTTAATTTCTGATAAATATTGCTTCAGTTCTATGGACGGCCCATTAATTTAGGTGGTCCTGACAGGAAACTGCACAAGTGCGTCTTGGGTCTCAGAGTTGGCCTTCTGTTCCTCCTTTTTTGAGTCTTGCTATGCTGCAGCTGTGATTAAGTCACCAGAGCTACAGAATTCAAGGGCTGTTTTGTCTATGGAGATCTTATAATTTAAAACCTTGCATCAGAGGATTTCATAAACATCCTCCTTTGTCATGAAGTGTCTCTCGTGCTTATTTGATACTGCTTTGTGAGACAGCTGCGGTAGGCCTGGATCTCTCGACACCCGAAAGTTTTTGGTTTTTACAAGCTGCAGCTAGGGTTGTACTTAAAATCTTGAACCTACTGACATTGTTTGTTCGAAAGCTAGTTTTGTAATTGCTGTATTCACACACCACTGTGATCACAAGGGAGCGTTTGGCAAGTAAAATTGATGTAATGTACCTTTAAATGAGCATGCTCAGGTTCTATTTGAAGACTTGTCTAATATTACCCATCAGTCTTGTCGTCTGCCCTTCGAACCCCCCGCAGCACATTATGGAGGACTGCTTACCCTCTGGACCTTTACCATTTAGAATTTTAAAAAGCGTGAAGTCTTCACTTGTCATTTCCCCGCTCAGATGGCATTTGCCGATATCACTTGTCAGGTATGCATCCTGTGTTTATATGTCTTTTGGGGGCTGGGTACTTTTACCTTTTTACAACAGTGGGAAACGATTATTCTCCCATTAAGGGCTGTTTTGGCTGCTGGAGAATACATGTACCATATGGACTAAACTTTTCAGAATGGCCTGTGGGTGTTTAGTTGATGAATCGCTTATCACCACATTGTAGCAGTATGCTCCATGAAAATAAGAGGCATATGTTGTGCGCTTACATGAGGGTTAAGGCAGCATCTTTTGTCGAGTTGTGGATTTAATTGAGATGAAGACCTACCAACAGGGTGTATTGTTTCCCCCAGTGAATGAAAAGCTGTTGTCTCTTAAAGCCTGTGTGTCAGAGGACAAACTGCAGGATTAATGTGGGAAAAGAGGGAACTTACTGAAAAGATTTCTTTTGGGGCATTTTTAGCTGGAGTAGACAGGGTAAGAGGGTAACAGAGAGGTCATGCAAAGTAAATATGGCACCAATCTGATATAATCAAGTCTTTCTTGGTCAGTCTGTCGGACCACTATAAAGTCCTGGATGTTGGTTTGATTATTTGGTCTGCACATAAACATCCGTCCTGATTAATGATGTCTTAAAGAAATATAACCCGCCGTGATTGGTTGAGGACATCCCAGAGGACCTGTCATACTTTCAGTGTCCCATGGGCTTTTTGGGCTAAACGCCTCAGGCATCATGATGCGGTAGGTCTCCGACTATGAGACAGCAGGGCAGCATGAATTCAGTGAGCCATTTTTAGTTCCTCCTTGCTAAACTTATTGTGCACTTGAGGAAATTATGATCCCACAAGAGGAACAATTATGTTCCTTTTTTTTTTTTTTTAAATTCAGGTGGTTGATCCAACCTATTTGAGTAATCTCATTTTTGTGTAAATGCATCATCCTATAAAAGCAAATGCAATCAATTAATTGTCAAGGATGCTTGTATTAAAGGGTTTTTTTGTGTGAACTGCAACAACAGCATTGAATAAGGAAGTAAAACAACCACTGCAGCGCTCTCACAGAGCACACCCATGAGTGGCATTCCACACAGAAAACTAAACCGTTTAAAGTGTGGTTATATTACACTGTTTTCATGCTTTGTGCACAAACTTGCCAGTAATCTTTTCCATATAAAGGCAGAAAGAAATCTGTGAATGTCTTTTTTAAAAAAAAATGTTAATTAAACGGAGACATTGGTGAGGATTCAGCTGCCTGGATCATAGATAATCTCTTGAACAGGTGTTTTCAGAAACCTGATCTAAAATAGCCTGACCATCATCCAAACTGTTGGTAAAAAGTACAGATTCAGGAAGCGTTTTGAGATTGAGTCCTGGAGACCAGTGCTGTCTTGGTCAGTTTTCAGCCTTTGTCTTCTAAACCTCTTCACAACTTCAACGTTGAATACTAGACAGTAAAATACTCCTGGAGTCCAGATTTTTCTAACAATTTCCAGGACACTTACTTGTTGGGACCTTAATTATTTTTACAATTCTGGACATGTGAAAATAACAATACACGGTATTTTACTATATACTATTCAGACGTAAATATTATTACATAGTTTTTCTTTTTAGAAGAAAACTGTAAATGGCTGATTACCTCCGCCAAGGAGGTCATGTTTTTGCCGGCGTTTATCTGTCTGTCTGTCTGTCTGTCTGTGTTCAAGATAACTCAAAAAGTTATGGATGGATTTTGATGAAATTTTAAGGAGTTGTCGGAAAAGTGAAAAGGAAGAACTGATTTCATTTTGGGTGTGATCCAGAAGAAATCCTGGATTCTGGATCACTTTCAAATTTTCGATAATTGTTGCGCTTGGCGGAGGTCTGCGCTCTCCGAGTGCTTTTCTAGTTTATAAAAGTGCCCTGCAAATATCCTGGATTTCAGGTTTTTATGCACCAACTCTAACAAATTGCCCATGCTTTCTCTGTAACAAATTGCTCATGCTTTCTCTGTACCAAATTGCTCATGCTTTCTCATGACAGCCATCAGTAGCCCAACCATATAAATGGTTTTTGCCTAGGCTTGTTTTGATTAAATATGATGTCACTTCCTTACTGACTTCTCTGTGCCCTCTCAGTCTTGTTGAGGAGACAGAGTGGCATGTCTCATGTTAGAAGTGGTGTTATCTTCTGCAGACATGTTCACTGGTTTCACTTCTCTCGTAATTTGTCTGGTTCTCAATAGTGAATGAAGCTCAAGGTTGTCATCATCCCGAAAGGACAGTCAAGCTGAACTCGTCTGTGCACGTTTTGCACAGTTGTGTTGACTATAAATTTCCACTTTATCTGGATGAGTGATGAATCCCAACTAACATCACATCTTCTTATCCACCTGTTTGTTTTGATTAAACACAGGAATTCAAGCTTTGGCTGCCAGGATCTGTGTAAAGCCTGTCAATTAGAAAAAACAAGGATGTAGATGGCTCATCTGTAGAAATGATCCATTGCGAGTCTTTTCTTTGAATAACCATCAGATTGCCTCTTGTTGCATATGTCTTCAATTAGGGGGCAAGTTGTAAATTCCCATGTGGGGGGTTCATGCTGCGGTTAATGCAGTCATCAGCTGTGGGAACCAAATGCTCCACATTTGTGTGAAATGGCATTTAGTTGAAGCACAGGTGGTCAGACTGGCATGAATGTAGGCCTGTATGCTGTGTTTTCTTTAGGATTTGAAATTTGGCCCTGCCCCCTCCCTAGGAAAACAATGACTTTAATTTGCCATGGGTGGGCAAATAGTAGCCGTAAGTCAACGAGTTATGAGTGTTGAATTTTGTCCAGATTTTTAAAGATTTTTTTTCCTCTTCTTTATTGAGTGTATTAAAATGATTCAAGACAATTCCATTGTCTCTATACAAACAGTCTTGGATATGACATTAGGAAAAACATTTCTGACATCCAGACGTCTATGTTGCATCTAAGTTTGATCCCATTGTTCCCAGTCTAGCCTCTCCTTGACTAAAGACAGATTAGCATAGTTTTGGTCTGGTCATTAGGTCAGGTTAACTCAGGGGGTCATAGAATTTGGCACTATCAGGGGACTTTATTCGGTCACTGTTCACGGCGACAAGTTCAAAGACAGCCCCTCAACATGAGTCGCTGTTTTTAATGATAAACTATTCAACTACTTGAATATCAGTTGACCAGGTACAGTCAACAGCTTTAGCCTCCAGGCTCCACACATAAAGGACGTCATGGAAGCAGAGCAGCATAGATGAGACTGTTATTCTGTGTTGGCAGCGTTTGTTACAGTCTTTGCTTACCAGCAAGATACGAGTAGTTGACTCCAGGCGTATAGTATTTATTCAAGACAAATCAAAAACAATGAAAGTATTTATGATCTCTGAATTGATCAATTTCTAATTATAACTGTTAAAAAAACAACAACCTATGTACAGTTTTGTTCCAAAGTTTGAGGACTAACAGTACTTTCTGTGACAAAAAAGAAGTTACTCAGTCACACATATGCTCACCTATCCAAATTTGTGATTTCTTTCTTTTATTCCAATTACTGTACATCATGCTTGCATTCTTGTTACGTGTCCCGTTTTCACTTGTAAGAGATGCAGGCAATTGGAGTCGCACTGTTGAAAACCATCGCTTCATAATGCATCTGGTAGTCTGCCACTGAGCAGTAGAGCCTCAAATAAGACAAAAAGCTAGGTTTTATTTGGATAGAACAGAAATATTTTTCTTATGTATTTGTTGTGGTTTGCCTTAAGGCAAAAAAAAAAAGAAAAAGTCATTTTGCTGTGCGAAGTTTTATAAGCTTTACTTCAGTACAGGCTGCAGCTGAAAGGACCCTACTGTGAAGCAGTGATCTTAATGTGCACATCCAGCTCCACGACTTTTCTCCTTGCATTCCTGCACATCTTAATTGGTGAAGGTCCTGGCAGCAGGCTCAGTTTGGCCTCGGCTGGCCCGGCTGTCAGCTCGGCACAGTGACCACCAGATGCAGAACGAACAATGCCCATCCTAATCCCCGAAGAATTCCTGTTCCTCTGATGTAGCTGGCCCAAGAATGTGGTGTTTAAAAGGCCCGAGGCTCACCAGGAATCACAGACGGACAAGTTCTCATGCGCTGTTAATTTGCTGTAAGGAGAAGGGAAAGCGGTGATGTGAGAAACTGGCAGTGAAGTGGGTCCAAGGGGACATAGCTCATCATTAATAACATCACAGTCTGGCATATGGGATTAGGGGGTGAAAATGTAATCTGACTAGATGGTTACACTGGTAATAAGAGATGTGTTTTGCATGCATCGTTAAGTAGATTTATACAGCTAAAACAAGTTTAAGTTAAATGTTTGATTCTCCTGATTTTTTCTCCTTTAATTGTGTACTGTGATTTAATGTATGAAGTAGTAACTCTGCAATTAGAAATGCTGTTTTTTGACGAAAATGTAAACAAATATGTAAATATTAAGTTTAAAGCCCTTAAATAGACATCAGAGAGATCCTCAAATTATTTAGCAAGTACTTTGTATCTGCCACGTCTCCTGAGCACTCGTTAAATGTGAAGTTGGTCTGACTCTGGCCTTTTCTGCACTGATTAGCGTCAGCTCATATCACAATTAACCACTACATACCTCTACTCCAACTTGACCATGAATTATGAAGTGGCAGGTCCGAGCCAACGCGGAGTAGTGGGCAGTGGAATGGGAAGAATTTCCTTTTTGTAGATTGAACTGTGTGTGCAATGTCTAATCTTGAGAGAAAGGAGAGTTGGGTGATAAATTGATTACGTATTACAGAACACAGCCCACTGAAAATAATAAATGTTACCCACTATATCCACCGTAAATCTTGACAAGTCTGGATTATATCTGAACCCTTGTTTTCTTTTGTCAGCTGCAAAGGCCTGCGTGCCATGCCAGAGGGGTCCCATCCTGCTCTCCACCAGGGCCCAATGGGGGAAGGTAAGATTATTGGCATTGTATTTGACATTCCCTTTGTTCTCTTTTTTGATTTAATATTCATTGACCATTTTTCACACAGCGTTTTAACTGGAGAGTTCATTCCTTATGGTGTACCCAGGACAGTGTGTTAACATGAGACCTTTCTGCAGCAGAAGTGACTTTTTTGGGGGGGGGATGCTGAAAATGGAAGAAAAGAGAAAATGTAGAGGCTTTGAGATACAGGCTAAAAGAGCAATGAACTCCCTCCTACACTCTCAGCTGGCAGAGAGGCTCTTTGTGCGGCTGTGGAGGTTGTCCAACTCCCTTCATACAGCTGAAACAACTGAACACTTGCACATCAAACCTGAACTTGTCGAAATCGGTGACAACCAAGTTGGTTAGTCTAGCCAGGCGTGCTGACCTTGTACACTAGCGGCCACTCAAATTACATATTATTTTAGTGTTTATAATCTTCACTCGCACAGATCCACTGCATCAACAGAGAGCCTCTTTGTATGCGTTTGCCTGCTCTGTCCTTCAACCCACCTCTCCCCCCTCCTTTCCTCTCTACTGAACACATTTGGCACTAGTTTTCCACTTTGGCTGAAGAATACCAATGTGTCAATGGCTGCCTTTTTCCCCCGCGCCTGTCCTTTTGGTTTGGCTTTGGCCAGAGGAGGCTTTTGGCTGGGGGATACGTGTGCCGCCCTTATGCAAATCTGTCTCTATTTCTTCAAAAGGCCACTCGGCATCAAATACATGTTTTTTTGTTTGTTTGTCCTTTTTTTTTTTTTGCTCATATATTTTGCCACAGAATCACCTTGGCAAAGACAGAACACTTGACTTGCACTTCAAACATTTTTGGACTGCTTACTTATAAACCAGTTATTGTTAAAGTGTGGCCCCCTACGGCGGATGGATCATAATCAAGGGCCAGGGCTGACAGAAATGTGCCATCTGTTTGAGTTGATGATTGGATGTGGTTAACAGGAATGAGGAATGGAGAGTGGGGAAAAAAAGTCCCCTGTCTGGTAAAGATAAAAGATTAAAACAGGTATGGTAAGCATCCAGTTCCTGCTTCTCTAAAGTGTTTCAGTTAGGTTTGTCACCATGAAATTTAATACAGAATCACTGAAAACCAAGATGATCATGCCAGGTGTTAGGATATATATCCTCTATTGTTTTGGACTTGAATTCTGTTCACTTGATATTGGGAACCTACAACAGGCTCCTCGTACTTCTCATGAAAATTTAAATTTCATGAGAAGTAAATCCTTGTGACTCACAAGTGATTATATATTCCAACTTAAAAAAAAAGCTATCAGACCAATGATGGTGGCTCAACTAGACATTAGTAGACCTGAGGCTGGATGAAAAGCTCTCTCAAAGATAAGGGTTTTCTTTGACCTACTTAACCCCAAACAGGAATGTAGCTGCATGTGCAGAATGTACAGCTTTAAAGGGGTTCTGGGGGGGACGGATGGATCATCTCCATTCACTGCAGCTTTTCCAGACCACTGGGCATAAGGTTGTGAATGTAGATAGATGATGGCAGGGATGGCTGCATCTATGAGTGGGCTTGTTAAGGGAGCTCCTGGGCTGGAAACCATTTTCTGCTTAATTGCCTGCAGCGTTAATCACATTCAACTGAGACTGGAGCAACTCTGACCAGGAAAGATTTGAAGTCATGCACTGATATCGACCAAAACACTCTCCAAGCTCCCTGTCATGTATTTTTGCACCGTTGTAGTAGTCTTGCAAAGGTTTATGTAAATTAATTGCATAACCTAGTTTCCATTTCCATTTTAATTTTAATGTATAAAACATTACATTTACTATATTTCTTGTAATTGTCTCACTCAGACTTCTATCCTCATTCCATATTAAACTATTTTAATGTAGATTACTTTACAACTCCACAAAAACTTTCTGCAGAGCTCTTCCGGTGCATTATCCACATCATTTTGCTTTGGTTATTCCTGTTTGAATCTATAAATCTTTTTATCAGCTTCTTCTACAGCATCTAATATTCTTTTAAAATATTGTCAGCAAGTTTACCATTCATTAATACAAATGGAGCGCTGAGCTACAATAATGTCGTGGTCATTTTGTATTTTATGCGTTCATAATGAATGCTTCCTAAGATTTATTAGTGGTTGTGAAAAACGTATACCATTTTTGTGTTCAGAACTGGAGACAAAGACAGAAGTGGCCCAAGTGTCATGTTAAGATCACAGAGTCTTCATTTAACTCTCAGTTACAGTAAGTTTTATACAGACCTGAACAGCTTCTCTGAACCCATCCTCTCTTTGCAGTTCTCCAGCCTCCAGACAATGTAATCTCTGCAGAGAGCCGTTAACAGGGCAGCTGTTTGGTTGTAGACTGTCAGATCGGTGGTAATGTTTACAGTGGGCCTGCACCTCAGGGCCTCAGAAGTGTGTGGGTTTTAAACAGACTCAGCACAGCTTTCTGGGTGTGAGTGCCTGAAGATATTTTAGGGGGGGGGGGGGGGGGGGGGGGTGGGGGTGTTGATGGAGGGGGGGGGGGGGGGGTTTTTTGTTGTTTTCAAGTGGCTCATCTTTTTTTTTTTTTTTTTTTTTTTTTTTTTTATTTTTTCTTTTTTTTTTTTTTTTTTATGTTTTTTTTTTTTTTTTTTCACTGAGGTCAGCTGGCACGGCTGGATCCTTAGAGGCTGGAGTTGAGAACACAGGGAGCTTTAGGGGATTCAATTTGATCTTTTTAAGGAGTTTTGTCCTTCTGGTACTTTGAGAAGTCCATGTCTGAAACGTGTCTCTTGGATGAAGGCACGGTGGTTTTCATATTACTTTCTTTCCTTCCTGTCTAGTTTATATGTGTGTGTCTTGACAGGACATGAGTTTCACTTTTGAATGGCAAAATTCCCCAAAACTTCCTAGCACAACATTTTGACCTTGGCTGTCAGTGAGGAATGCAGGTTGTGTGTATATTAAGCATCTGTTTTACACAGCACTTTATTTACTGACCTTCAGCTTAAACATTAACAGGTAATTAAAGGTCAGAGTGAGGCCAGACGCAGGTGTAAATCATCTTGTACATGTGAAATACTGGTTTAAGCTGAAAACTTTTGCTGTAACCTGACTTTTACCCTCCATCAAGGAATAAGAAATCAATCCAGGCCATCGGTCTCAGTGACTGACCACCAGCCGTCTGGCTCATGCTGTTTGATAATTGTCTGTGAAGACTCTGGGCCTAATCCTCCGAGGAACTCTTTATACTTGCGCCTCACGACCACCTGAGGGGTGACCATTCACCATTACTAGGTGGGAGGAGTTCTTCCCAAGGGGCCTTCGACCACCTCCCTGTCTCCCAGCAGCCACTGGGGGAGGAGCAGATGGTTTTAGGTTGTGAAGGGTGTGGAAGAAGAAAATTAAGAATGAATCTTGAGGGTGGAAAGGCTTTATTAGGATGTAGTAGAAAACACGATTCCCTCTTTATCCCCTGGGTCACACAAACCTGGCCTCTGAGGGATCAGCTAACAGATTAGCAGTCATTTCTAAAGCTGATTTGAAATTGTTGCTTTTTACCCTTGTAAGAAAGTAAACACCCGTTTCATCCAATGAGGGACCAAGGATTTTCCACCTTATCTGCTTTATTGTCCAAGATTAGTTATAGCAAGCAAAAAATAAAAGTATTTACTCTGAGCTTGGTAAAAAAGACAGCATGAGTGTGTTTTTAGATGGATGTTTCCCAACGGAAGTAAAGGCATGCTGCTTAAAGTTTTAAACATTCAGCTATTGTAGATAAATCTAAAAGTAAGTACCACCTTTAAAAAAAAAAAAAAAAAAGTATTTCTTTGTTTTGTTTTGTCCTAAGGGGAAAGAAGCAACGTATGATGCTTCCTAGAAAGTGTCTGGTACCTAATGAATGAAAGAAATAATTTGACCATCCCTGTCGTGGTAGATAGATAGTGTCTACATCACAGTGAGTTTAGGTGTGATTCACTTTCTGCTGGGTTCATATTCATCATCATTTGATCCATGACTCAGGATGATTCAAGCAGGAACGGCTGTGTGAAGGTTAGTAACTCAGCAGGCAGGGACATGTTTTTCTATATCTTCTGTCCACACTAATGGCACTTTTTTTTTTTACAGACTTGTATTACTTGCTTTCTACTGTTAGTAAAATGACAGGCACAGATGAAATTAGCAGTAAACTAGTATTTAAAGGAGACTGTGTGCTCTAACTGGTTTAAGCTTAGTTATATTAGTTTTCTACTAATAAGGCTGTTTTCTCATACACATGTTTCCTGTATCTTTCGGAGAAGCATTTGCATCCTCAACATAGATATCGGCTGTGTTGTTCCTGTTTCTTTTGCACCTGATTTGGTTAGAAAACAAAAGGCCACAAGCCAGACCGTGTAACACAGGAGGACCTTTTACAAGGGCTGTGGGTTTGATTGTGAGTTACTTCAGGTATAAGTGAGAAATGGGTTCCTAACTTCAGTGGAGTATTTCTACAGGTGTGTCTCTTTGGGAGAGAGCTCCTCTACAGCTGATAAGTATACACTCATCATTTATCAGACTAAGTCTAGTCACAGAAATAGGCTGGATGAGTGGAGCTTGGAAAAAGGTGACCTAGAGATTTTTCTGACACATTGCACTTTAAGTCGTCTTGCTTTATTGGACAGATCACACCACTTCCATTTAAAGGTATGAACATTTTTCATACATTAAGAATTGTATAAATGACAGAAAACTGGTACATTTGCTTTATATTGATTTTATTTATGTATATTAACTCAACTCGATTGTTACGGTTCAGATTTATTGCCACATTGATGAGGCTTGGGGTAATTTTGAACTTGTGTTGTAATCTTCTTCTGATATTATTGCTTTAGTTTATTCACTCTCAGTTGAACCTGTGTGTTATGTGACGCACTGCATAAAAAGATCTTAAAACTTTTCCATCCAGTCAAGAGCAATATATTTGGAATAAAATGGGTTTATGGACATGGCATTCTAGATGTTAGAAAAAATAACTTTTTCTTGTCTTGAATAAAACATGCAAGCTTCCCTACGTAGAGGCTGGTTTCCTTGAACTGGAGTTGTGCAACTTACAAACGTCATCGCTGCATGCTGTGGCTTATCATGGTCCCGGCAAAGGTTGTAACTTCTAGCTGAAGATGTGTGCCAGATCATGTCAGTAGGGGTTATTGCAAAAATATTATTGTTCCTCAAATGTGTCTGTCATTGACCAAGAATGCAAAAGTAGTTTTTTTATGCAGGCCAGAGAACTTCCCATATAAAGTAATGCTATGTGTTCCATACACAAACCACTCCAGACATAGATCGTCTCTGTCTCACAGATAACAGCAATGTTTCTGAAAAGTTAATAACCAGGTGCTGGAATTTTTATTTCAGTGCTTCTATTCATCTCAGTGTCTCTGTTAGACACTGCATGTCACTCATGTAACAATGACGTCAGAGGCAGAAATGTTTATGAAGTGTCTTCATTGTTAACTGTGTGATAAACTCAGGCTGAAAAGGAAGCAAGTTTAGACTTCACATTACTAGTTCTAGACTGATTAGTCATTGAGCCCATCTGTAGTGATAAAACAGCAGTATTTTCCCCTCATCACAATTGACACACTCTTGTTTCTCGTCCCATGAAAAATTCTTATTATTAGATATATTTAATTTAGGTTCTTTTTTTCTTAGTTTTAGAAATTAATAAACTGGCTACCAGTTGATTTAATGTCCTCTTGTACTCTTTGAGTATTTCTGGAAGACTTAAAACAGAGGGAATGTCTTGCCTTAAGCATCAACACATCTTTGTCTGTAAAAAGTCTTTGTCTGGAAACACCTTTGTTTTGGTGAAATGATCAGCAAAATGGAATTCAAGGAATTACAATGACGGGCTGGAAGGATGTTTTTCAAAGGAATTCCAACCATTTTGCTTTTAATAATCTGCTCAGAGCTCACGTTTCTGAGTTTATGTCCTGACCTCAGTCTTTTACATTTACTCTTGAGATGATCACAAAGACCAAGATTCTGAACTGCGTGCGTGCGAGCGAGCGTAGTAAACGTAGTCCAACTACTTTGCAGCCTTTTTAGCCTTAACTTTGTTCATTATGTGTGTATTTTAACAGCTGTTTTGATGCATTACAAAAGTCGCCATTGGGTTCAGTCAAGTTGGAATACTTTGTGTAATTATGGCGTGCTAGTGTGAAAATCATAGCTTAGCTTTGTCAGAAAGATTTTTCTCTTTTGACCACAACTGCTCATGTAATTAACATTCTCCACCAGCTTTCTGTTGAAAATGTTTTTGTACTTCTTCCCACTGAGCTCATGGAGGCAAGTGTCAGGAGAAGACATTGGTCTTTAAATGTAAATATGCTCACATGTTTATACTTGGACTGGGGTTAGGTAAGTTTTCAAATGCGTGGATATAAAGCAAGCCGTCATTCAAATGGGTCAAGTATCTAATCATAACAGACTTGGATGTTTGCGATTCTTGCCAGGTAGCCAGAAGGCTTTGGCTTATAACGTTCCAACTTCAGCACGCTAGTAAAAATAACTCAGTCTAAGGAGTATTGAATGACGTCTCTGGATCGTCCAAAGCAGACTGGCTCATGTCCGTTTATTGAAACTGAACCAAGTGTTTTTCACGTGCTTTTTTAGATCAGCACACATGTTCAGTCGTTTGTCCAAATGTGGCTTAATGTCTAATCTTTTAACTACCATGTGGTTTAAACAAAAGGTTAAAATAAAGTTTTCAAAGGTTTAAAAACTACAAAATACATTAACAAAAGTACCATACGTGTTCAAGTACAGATATTATATTTAGCCACTTTATTCTCAAATCAGTGTTTGCTGCTTCCCCTGTTAATGTAAAAAAACAACAACAAGAAATTGGGCTTTAGATAAATTCCGAAATGATTTTTTTTCTACCATTAATGTTAAGTGTGAAGTCAGAAACATGTTTTTCTTTAATCTCTCACCATTGCTGAGGGCCATATTCCTTTTATTGTTCTAAAAATGTTCATATTCCAAACTATTTGCCATCAAGTCAATGGCTATCAACACTACAGAGGCACCTGAAAAATGCAACCAACAATGTTAAACAAATCACACTGAAGCCCAGAGATGCACAATATTGAAATACCCTGATCCTGTAAGATGTCCATAAGAAACAACACTGAATTCTGATCATAGACTGACACACCATGTGAAAGTGCAGTCTTTTCTTTTTTTTTTTTTTTTAATTGTGTAATTTAATATGTGTAGGTTTCTGAAAGGCTAAATTTAACAACAGATAATTCACAACTCTCCACATCTGACAACAGAATAACACAATAATAAGCATGGTTTGCCACTCTGGCTACAAATCCCACCAGAGATCATTTATAAATATTTGCACATGTCATAAAGAGAGAGATAAAAGAGAGAGAGAAAAAACGGATAAAGTGGAAGTCGTAGGATCATCGTTTGAGGATCATTGAGGATGGCGACAGCAAGGTTGACTTTTTTTTTCTTTCTTTTTTTTTTTTCCATCTTTTCCTAGTAACAAGTTGACTGGAAACACTTAGCACTGCAGTGCACAGGACCAGGCATTCAGCTTGTCTGAGATAACCAGGTCATTTGCATTCTTTTGCACAGCCTGTTTTAACATGGGCTGCGCTTGTCTACCAATGTTGTTTTCTCCCAAAGCCTGTGGAGTGTGTTCGTGTGTTTGTGTGGTATCGGCTCCAGATAATTCCGGTAAAGTCTGTCTGAAGTGGTCAATCAAAGCTGCTGCAGAGCTCGAGTATGTACTGAACTTAAGTTTGTATGCCAGGAGTATTCCTATGGTTTTTTTTTAAGTATCATTCAGTCAAGCATGACTTGTCACTTTGGTTGTGAATATAGAGATGCAGAGAACGATTCTTTGCATTGGTTTGAGTGTTTCAGTATGGTTTTGATTTTTGGCTATCCTTAGCCTATGTTGTGCTGTTCCTTTTCCTATTTTTAATTTGCTGCTATCTGCAGCTTAGCAGCCTTATTATAGAGGGATATTGGATGTAAGGAAGTGATGGAAGGAGGAAGGGAGTTTCACAAGTGCGACAGGGCAAAGCTCAAAACCAAAAAGTAAATACGGCACAGCAAAGGAAGCAGATGCTTTGTAGTAATTCATATTGGTGCATTCAGTGTAATAACTCACCACTACACTCCCTTTACACCATGAACCCTATGATTTGTTATAGACCGTAAACAGAACTTTCTCTAGTGGTCAGCTCTTGCTTGCCAGCTCATCTGTTTCTCCCAGGGAAGCTTTGCATGGGAACTGTGCTGTTGGGTGGCTTTGGTGTGGACTGTAGAGCAGGAACTGTAGTGTGAACAACATGAGCTCACTACTGACTCATGGAAAGTTTTTAAGGATGCCAAGAGGTGTGTGCTTGTACATGTGAATGAACTGAAAGCCAGTTTGTCTTTTGATGTGAAGAAATTCATCCAGTTGCACATTGCTGTGTTTTCAATTCAGGATTTCCCACCCAATGTCAATACATTAGCTTTTCATCCAGGAATATTAGCTGCTTCAGGCTGTTGCATGTTTTTACTATGCACAATAGAGAAATCTACTGCTGCAGAGCTGCTTGCAGCATTTTGACTTCGCCCCCGACCTCTTTTTCACTCACACATTACATTGACCCCTTCCCTCTTACTGTGCACACACTAGATCGGGTGGAAAACTCTGTGTTAGATTATCACTAACTAAGTATGACAACCTTTGGACTTTTGCTAACAGCCATTTGAGCGAACCTTAATAACTTTGTGTTGAAGACATTCTGCTCATTGCGCTGTCCCTCTCTACTCTGGGCTCAAAGAGGGAACATTTCATATTGGAACATTACACTGGTTTGACCAATGTAATATATTTGAAGTATATTATATTTGAAGTAAAATGTGGCAGCTGAATATTTGAGCATAGACTGTTCACTTCAGTTTAAGACATGGATGTGAATGAGTGAGAGGAAAATTCAGGCATCTCCAGTGTAATGTCCTAATGTAACTTAATTGGCAACCACTGAAAATATCACAAAATATCTTGAACGCAGCCACACATGCACACATACATGGACGGACAAAATAATAATCTGATTCTTTGCAGTTTTAGTTTATTTTACTTTATAAAACTATCTTTCTTGTTATTTGCCAAATATTTGGGTTGTGAAAACATTTATTCCTCTTAGAACCATTACAGGTCTGTGTACGGCAGAAAATTTAAAGGTGTGGTAGGTGTTCTTTTTTGCAGCACTTTTTACAATATTGCCTGAAAACCTTTTCACATTCCCATTGCACCCACTGAAATAAAATGTTTGCAAAAAAAACCAAAATGTTTTGGTCCAGTCTAGAGTGATATAATCAGAGAAAAACTCTGACCAATCAAAATAGTGATCGTCATTACTTTCATTGGCTGCCTAATACGTCCATCAAATATCAATGCACTCCCACCCACCCCTCCCTCCCTGCAGTTCATGTAGTCGTGAATCATGTGAAGGCGTGGTTTCGAGGGGTGGGCTGAAGAGGAGGAGGCGGAGCCTTTGGGAGGAGGGAGGGAGTGTATATTTTCAAAATCTCACTTGAGTTGGATTGCTGGAATCGTTTTTTCAAAGAACACCTACCTCACCTTTAAGTTGGCAAACTTTTTTTGTTTGTTTGTTTTCAACGGTCAGTCATTGTGTGTGGCATTTCTGTACACTAAGATTTGTGTGACAACTTTGAACCACTGATCAATGATTTCACCATGTAATCATCACAACATTTAAGACGAAACCGTTTCAGCACTCAGGTAGAGTCGAATAGAAAGCTCCATCTGCAAGCTATCAACACCAAATTATACTCTTCATCCCCTTGGCAACATTCTAACTTGAGACATTTTATTTGATGATGGTCTATACCTCATAGATTTCCATTTATTAGGCTGAAGTCAAATTAAGTGACAAAGCTCCATTGCTTCAACTTGGCAAAATGCTTTTGGCCTCTTCGCTCTCAAAATATTTAAGGAAATTGAGCTCTCTGTACAGTGGCCACTCAATGCTCCTTTCTTACGCCGCTATGAGTTCATATATTTAGGAAACGCTACGAAGGAAAATTCCCCATCTGGCCAGGAAGTCTGTGAAACAGAATACGGATTCCATTTCTCTTAAATTCAGACATGGCTACATTAAGACACATAAACAAAGCTCCTGGTCCCCTTACCCCTTTTTTTTTTTTTTCTTCTACAGTTTTCCCCTGCTCTGTTTTTTTCCAAAGTTCAGCCTTCAGTAGTCAAGAGAACAGAAGGAAATGGCAGATTTTTTTTTCCCACACAATATACTGTATTGCAATTAAGTCATGTCGGTCATAATCTGTGAAAAGCCTTTTACTGTAACCCATCACTGTTCACTAAGCCTGGGAGTAAAAAACACACCGAGCTCTTAGGTCTCTTTAAGTCATTCTCGGGTAGTCTCTTCATGGTAGTCTATATTAACGGTAGTCTCTTCAATTCAGCTTGAAATATTAGAGAAGTGTATTTGATCTTGTCCTTTTTTTATAGTGTCTTTATGCACTTGGAACTGGCTTTTATTTATTTAAGAACATATCCTTTAAGATAATTTACTATTGTATTTGTTTAGAAATGTCTTTTAATCCAAGATATTTCTTGCTGATGTGTAACTTGAGTGTCTGGGATACCGACTTGACTATGAAGAAATACAATACAATTACAAATGTGTCACAGCCATTCAGATCTTTCAGCCGTGTGTGTGTGAGTAATAAAATATAGCTAGAAATTTTTAATATGTAAGTGTTTATCTACTCTAATTCTTTTCAGCTGCACAACTTAAGTTATGTTAAATATTTTATTCTAGCTCTCCTGCGGCCTCCAGTGAAAGATTACAAAAATGATATTGCTTTAGAAATTTTATTTTTTTTTTTTTTTTGGTGAAGTTTATAACAAAAGTTTCTCCTAATTTAAAACTACCTTCTCTCTGTGTTCCTCTCACCTCTTCCAGAATCACCTCAGTTGTCCTCACCCCTCTCTACCACTGACCATGTCCAGAGTAACATAGATTTGAGCCCAAACTGTTACGGCCAAGTATATATGGAGCGGCTGGATGGAGACGGTGAACGTCCAGTGAGCCTGGTGTCCACCCTGTCCTCTGGTTCATCCCGGGATAGTCACAGCCTTTTTGGAAGCACAGTGGCCCTTCCTTCCTCCACCACACCTCCCATACCGAGCGAGGAGGACATAGACCTGGAATTGAGCCCAGCAGAAGGCACTAGAGAGCAGACAGGAAATCAGAGTCCCACCCTCACTGGTTCCAGGGAATGCTGGCAGGAACGGCCCAGGGTGATCAGCAACCAATGGAATAACAACAACGCCGCTGTCAACAGGACGGCAAGCACTGAAATACCTTATATCCCCACCTCACCTGTTGTCGCAGATACCATGGCGCCCAACCCAAAGCTGACCTATGTGGACCGTGTTGTCATGGAGATCATTGAGACGGAGCGCATGTATGTAAAAGACCTGCGCAGCATCGTGGAGGTGAGTGCAAATCCAGGTCGTCATGTCTATTCAAACTGTATATTCCATCACAGTTGGCGAGTTTCTACTTTGAACCATTAATTTAATGTTTCAGTAAATAAATCATCTGAATTTTGTGTATTTAAAGGACATACATGACTTGGACTAACATGCAGCCTGTGACATAATGTCTGCAGTGTTCATTAAAAGTCTTATACTGAACTTTATCAGCCAAGTACCAAAATGGGAGAGTTTTACAAGTGTGTTGAGAGGAATGATGTCTGCTGGGTTCCAAGCAGCTGTTTGAGACTGAACAAGTCTTGCAAAACATCCAGTTATTCTCCTTCCTTCAAGTATCCATTCTGATTTTCCTGCTTTCTAAACAAATATGCGAATGGTCAGAACATCTGACAGTTGCATGTGCTTGTTTATAGATTTTTAGTTAATAAAGATTATGGCTGAAGACAAGCCGCCTATGATCTGGAGTTGGTGTTTTATTTCAATCATTCTGTATATTTACAGAGCAGTGGATGTTTACAGCCTGTAACCTGGGACTGGATTGAGTCCTCATATTTGAAGTAAAAAATGAGACACATTACTGGATATAACTCAAAGGTCTCTGGATCTAGGAGTTTTGTTAAAGATAGCAAGGGCCTCATCTCAGCAATGTAAAGGCTGACAAATGGGAAAGGGATGATTTATAGTCCAGTCACTTATTAATTGTTTTTCTACCTTTGTAGCCTAAAAACAGCTTCCAGGCTGAGAAAACTCCCTCTCTCTAAGTTTTTACTCTACCTTGCAAAGTAAGCAGGGGAAGTCGGCAGTTGGCCTGGAGTAATGGCTTTAACATGTGAGGCATTTCTGAGACTGACTGGCAGTAAAGCAGCTAGCACCCCTCCTCACCTTGTCTCAGACTGGGCTGGCGTCTAGCATTTGGTGTGGGAGGGAGAGGAGCCCCAGTTCCACCTTAAGTAACGACTTGCTCCTGACAGACACATAATGGACTTCGAACTATTTCAGTTGACAGGAACAGCAGTCCAGCCTGGTCTTTTCTCAGCCTCAAAGACCTTGCTGCAAGCTTTAGCCATGCCTAAACCCTCAGGCTCTCTCCCAGCCAACACAAACACCTCCATATTTGCAACTGAAGAAATGACAGATGAAAGGAGAACAATTGGCCTTCCCATAGGCGACAGTGAGGGAACACAGTTGGGTACAGATGTAGCCTCTACCCATTTTATTAAAGTCTGGCTTCACTTATTTTAATTCTCTATAACTCATTTTAATTTCACACACAGTCTAGGATCTGACAGAGATGTGTAAAAGGTTTCTTTGAATTTGGCCTTGTGCTAAAGCTTCTTGCTAATGCCGACTCTGAACTAATAGATGGGTGTCAGCCATACGTGCTTGTTGTTAAATCTAATTTCTCATCAAACTTATCACTGACTCAGTCTCTCACTGAACTGTCTGTCCATGGGATAAAAGTTTATTGAACAGCTGGTTTCCTAAGATCCTCAACAACTGGCCTGAACATGTCCAGACTAATGATGCTCAGCATTTCTAAAACAAGAGGGTGGTTGCTGATGCTTATTGTATTCAGAGTGACCTGGCCATTCATGTTACTGAGTAATATTTTTAACAATAAAAAATATGTCTGTTCCCCTAAGAGCAAAGAGTTGCATGTGGTAAAACAATCATTCTTGTTTTATAATAATGAGCAGTTTAAAGCACTGTAAGCCACAGGACACACATTAGATCTCACAGTATGCCAAAGGTCACATGTGTTTAGCGTAACACGAGTGGTGAGTTTTCCTATAGGAGGCTGTGATGAAACTCCTGGTTGCAGTTCATTCAGTAGTGTGATGGGATGACTCTAGTCCCTAATCAGGAGTTGTGTGTATTTGCACCACATTATCTTGGAGGCTGTGTGTGTGTGTGTGCAGGCTGTTTATTGTTGTGCTCTTCTTAAGCTGCCGCATTTGTGTGTGTTTGTCCCTTGTTAGCCTGCTCCTTTACTTTGTTTGTATGCCACTTGAGTGTGTAATTGACTGAAATGGTGGGGAAACATCCAGATGTTCACATGGCTTTTTTTTTTTTTTTTTTTTTTTTTTAAGATCAGTTTATCTACTTCTGATGTACTCCAAAGAGAGTCAAGTACTTCAGACTGTGCCAATATTTCTTGTGTGGGTACTGCAGAAACTCCCAGAAATTCAAACTGTTTCCTTTAGCATGGAACAAATCCTTAAAAGGATCTTTAAAACATCATGTAACTAACTGGTCAATTAATGACCCTTCTTCTTCAGGAAATATTTTTAAATAATCTAAATTACATGTCAGTAGCCATCGATTGGACAATGCAACTGTCAAGGTAAAAACATCACTCAATTCAGAGGCAACAAGAAGGATTTAAGGAAATGAGCAGTTTCTTAGTATACACGCTCCCTCTGCTGGTAGGAATTTGAACATGCCATTATGACATTTTACCACTGAGCATTTGAATTTAATTCCTGTCTTTTATGGGTTTCCAGGACTATTTGGCACACATTATTGATATGCCCAACCTTCCCATCCGGCCTGAGCAAGTGTGCGCCCTTTTTGGAAACATAGAGGACATCTATGAGTTCAACAGGTAAATCATTGTTCCACATGCAGGAGCAGTTTCTAGTCTTATTACTGTTGAGTTTTTTTTTTGTTTTTTTCCTCTGTTGCTTTTGCAATAAAGTCATTTAAAAATGCTGCATCATTGAAAAGACATGGTTTAGATTCCTGGTAGAGCAAAGGAGACTGATCTGTCACTAGTGTGCTTGTATCCTTGTGCAGTGGTAAGGAATCATTTTGCTCACTTTGATGTGTGTTGTATAATGTTTTGTTGTTGGATAATAGAGTATGTCATGAGCGATAAGAATGGTTGACGCTTAACTACATTTACTTGACTCGCTGCTTTTGGTGAGTGTCTCTAAGCGGATACAGAGAAACAACTGAAGAACTTTCAACACAGTAAAAACATTGTTGCAGATATTTGAAAGGCATAGGAAGTATGTGTACAGCTGGCTTTACATTTCACCATCTTATCTTGGCAAGTGCTCATTGCTTGCCAAAATACACATTCTTGCCCCCTCTCTTTTTGAGTATCTTTCTGATAATGCTGAGCTTATCAAGCTGCTCTGAAGCACCGGGAGGGACTGTTAAATGTGTTATTACTTTTTAATTATGTTTTATCCACCTGTACTAAAGTGAGAGAAAAAGGTTGACACTATTTTGGATCAAAGCGGTTAATTTTTCTACACTGGGGAGAGTGTCTGTCTCTTTAGTTAGTAATATATCAGCTGGTGAACAGGTGCCCCATGTTTGCTTACCCTTGCAACACAGTTTGTAGGAGGCTGCCCAAGGGAAACCTGTATTTTTTTTTTTTTTTTGGGGGGGGGATAGGTTTTTACAGTATTTACTGTAGATTCTGCACTGAGTACATGACGTTCTTTTGCTTGTTTGCTTTAATTCAGTTCCTTTGCCAACTCAAGGGTCAATTTTTTTTTTTTTTTGTAGTGTCATTTGCTCAGACTTGACAAAATTTGTTCAACGATCTTGCTTTCATCCGAGAATTGTATTTCCCCATAACACCTAACCCACCCACGGCTTTAGATATTGTTGACCAAGCAATCATGCTTGGTAACACCTAGTCTGTGAAAATCTCTACACCAATACATTTGTCATTATACATACCAACAAATCTGTTGGTAGTTGGTTTCAGTGAAGCCACATAGTCTTTTAAATGCTTGATGATGTTATTGAGTTAACTTTCTCAGGTTTTGGTATGCCAGACTCTGAATAGAGCCTGTTTTTGACGGGACTGTGGGCATGGAGAATTTCAAATCTAATGCATGGTTTCAGTGCAGACATGTGTAAGGTGGCTGTGAAACGGTGTATGGTTCCCTCTACTGGCAGCCTTAATAACATCAGAGAAAAACAGAAGTCACCACCATGGGAAAAAATATCACTGATTTATTGCAGATTATCTACTCCTGCTTTATTTTCATCATTCCTTTGCTGCGTATCGCTTTTCAGTGAACTGCTGCAGTCCTGGACATGTGCGAGAACGACCCCGTGGCTATCGCTCAGTGCTTCGTAAATAAGGTGAGTGAATCCATTTCCCACAAACTTAAAAAGAGCCATAACAGTTTGTCAAGGAAATGCACACCAAGTGATGCCCAGCCTGTTTTCCCCAGAGTGAATACTTTGAAATCTACACCCAGTATTGCAACAACTATCCCAAGTAAGTTCTTATAAGATGTTGTCATTTTTATGTACTATCTGTGTGTGTGTGCGTGTGGGTGTGTGGGTGTGTGTGTGTGTGTGTAATATGGTATTGTCATTGATGTATCATGCTTGAAATGTGTCTCATGTATGCCATTGTTTGCTGTCTGCAGCTCAGTAGCAGCACTGACAGACTGCATGAGGAGTAAAACTTTAGCTAAGTTCTTCAGGGATCGGCAGGCTGCCCTGAAACGCTCTCTGCCTTTGGGCTCTTACCTGCTAAAGCCAGTTCAGAGGATTCTGAAATACCACCTGCTCCTTCAGGTACAGATCATCTTTAGAATACTGCCTTGGCCCAATATAGCTGGTATTATAAATATGTAACAATAAAACCTTAATCGGCGTGGATTAAAATGGAATAAGCTTTAAATAATGGACAATGTCCACAAGGGATAACCACTTCAACAGCAAAGTTAATTTTTGAGTGTCTAAAGTTTAAAAGAGTAATATAGTCATTTGAAATGGTTAGGTGCATAAAATCTTCATTAAAAACCATTCATGGACCAGTTTGTCAAATGTATTGATCACTTTTAAAGGAAATTGCAAAACACTTTGACCCCGACGAGGAAGGCTATGTAGTTGTTCTGGAGGCTATAGACACGATGACGGGAGTGGCCTGGTACATCAACGACATGAAGAGGAAACATGAGCATGCCGTCAGAGTGCAGGTAAGATGCAAATCCCACACAAATTTATGTCTTTGCCATGTCCTGTTTCTTTAGTTAATTAAGAGCTGATGCAGATAGGACTGTGCTTGTGCAGAACAGGAGACGCAAGTTGAAAGATAAGTAGTTCGGCCCCAAATTGTCTCTATACCCCCATCTAATCCCAGTTCTTCAGACTTGTGATTTCATCTTGTCCTCCTGTTGTGGAGTACGCTGCTACTTTAAATATTTCTACTCCTATAAGAGCCTGGAGGACTCGATAAATTACTCTCATTGATTTATTCCACATATTTGCTTTTCTCAACAAGGCAGCCCTGTGACTTTTATCTTTTTCACCAACTTACAATTTTCAACATTTCTTCATCTGTTAGTAGATGTTGCCCAAAGAAATCAAGGATTTCTCAGAGGATTAGAATTTTTCTCTCAGACTGAGTGACTGGTTTAACTTCCCTGGTTTTCTCTGCACAGTTGGTGCATTAGTTATAAATAAAAACGGACACTCGGCTTGCCTGTCTAATCCTTCATGCTTTGATAACACGCACGTGCTTTTATATTTATCTATAGGAGATACAGTCTCTTCTGATCAACTGGAAGGGTCCTGACCTGACCACCTATGGAGAGCTGGTGCTGGAGGGTACCTTTCATGTGCTGAGGGCCAAGAATACCCGCACACTCTTCCTCTTTGAAAAGATGCTCCTCATTACCAAGAAAAGGGGGAGAACACTATGTCTTCAAGATCCATATACTGGTATGATTTCTGACATCATGTAATGTAATAAGTGCATAAACAGTTGTTTTTGTTGTTTTTTTTAAGTGTGTGAACACAAAAAAAAAGATCACATTGATGCTTGTTACATATAGCTACATTTGTCACAGCCCTGTTCCTCATAGCTACATTCTTTGCGGTTGCAGTGTTCGACTCTAATGCTTCTTGACAGCGCCAAAGATCCCCTGCTCTTCAGTGTTATCCATTTCAAGCGTCCCAAGCAACCCCACACAGTGCAGGTAAGTATATTCTGGCTTTGGGCTGTCCTGTAGCACAGCTGCACAGAATATATTGCTTTTTAGGCAGTTTCAGAACTGTCACAGTTTTCTCAACCATAGAAGCTTGCCTATATTTTATCATGGCTATTTACTGTATATACACTGCAGTGCATATGTGAAAGGCAAAAAAAAAGAGAGAGAGAGAGAGAAATTTGTCATATTTTCATGTTAACCTAGAAATAATCATACACGGTCATGATTTTGGAAGGTATAGTATGCAAGATAAGCAACTAAAATTCTGCAATATTTTAGGTACCATAAGGATAGAAATATAGATATCAATTTCCATCTATACCACTATCCAGCTATAATTTATCCAGAAAGATATAAATCAAAGTGCCTAGCAAGATAAAAGCCATACAAGCACTAAAAGAAACTATTTAAAAGCGCCCCAATCTTGCCACCCACACTCTACTAACACTTTTTAATTATTTCCACACTCTCAGTTGTGGTCTGAAAGAACAGGTATCTACTCTTCTCAGAAGGAGAGATGAGACCAAATATTTGGGTCTGCCTAAACACACTAGCATTTCCCAGTAGATAATGGAAAGTCCTTTTTAAGAAATGAATCTCACTTAGAGCTTTGGCAGTGACAGAACGGCATACTACAAAGCAAGTTCTGCACAGCCAGGCTTTCTTTGTGTTAGCTGTCTCGACAAAATGTAAAACCCTAGTCAGCAATGGCAGTTAGCACAGGAGTGATCCTGATCTTTCAGTTTGGTTCCAAAGTCAGGCATCAGCATAGATTCAAAGGTTTTGTCTGATAATAAATATTGTTTCAATTTGATTTTAGGTTCTGTTATAACATGAAGAAAATAATCGGTGACAGGGTAACCTCTTATGAGCTCATCTCAGGTTACCATGGTGATCTAACCAGGTCAAGAGACACTTTTGTGATGCACACAGAAAAAAAACGTTAACTTAAAACTCAACATACTTCCTTAAACTGGCTTCACAGTTCTCTTCACACACTCTAAAAGGAGTTCACCAGTATAAGGAGACAAACTGGACAAAATGATGTTGGAGTTCATCAAACCCAAGGAAACATGGTGGAGGTTTTGTGGCTTGTCTGAATTTAAATCACATGAATCAGAGGTCTAGTGATGTTCAGCTCAGGTTCTGTTATTATTAAAGCAAAAGAATGGTGAGTTAAATCGAAGGAAAGAAAAAAATGCGACATGTATAGCCTGTCTAGCCCCACAGATTAATATTTGTTGGAACACCTTTAACTTTTATTACAGTATGTTTTTGCAATTTCAGTAAATGTCTAACAACATTTACTTCCATACAGAAATGTGCCAGCGTTTGGTCAGAATCTTGTAATGATGATGGGAGAGTCAGACCACTGAATAGTCTTCTCCAGCACATCCCAAAAGTTCTTAATGTCTTCTATCGCTCATAACTAGCGATATCAGCAATAGATTTACTTGCTTTGTTTGCTGATACAGACCAATAATTTGGCCCTTTTGAAACAACTTTCATACGTACCTAAGATGTGTCTTCTGACTTGGTCAATACCTTGTTGCCAGCTGGAACATATTTGTCACTGCAGTGGTAGGTTCTTACCTGTTTGCGTAGTTACATCCAGGTGATGAACTTTCTTTTTGGCCACTACGTGTATATTCTGTACACGTGAATACACTCAAAATGTGTTAACAAGGCTTTTTCAATAAAAATACATGAACCTCCTGTGTCAATGTGAGTGACTCTTTGTAAATAAGAAGCATCTTTTTTTGTTTGTTTGTTTGTTTTTTTTTAGGCCAAGTCTGTCGAAGAAAAGCGTCTCTGGGCCCATCACATCAAAAGGCTCATTCTTGAGAATCACAACACCATCTTGCCGCAGAAAGTAAACATCATCTTTCACACCAGGAGAGACAAATTTTCTCTCCTTTGCCCCTTAAGCAGATTCTTTTGATTAAAACATTTTTTTTTTCTTTCTTTGAAGGCAAAAGACATCACTGTGGACAATTCAAACTGTAAGTGTTACAAATGGAGCACCTCTTGTTAGGCCAGGATTAGTTTGGCTGTTGCCACAGCAACAGAAGATGCTGCTCATAAAAGAAAATACTGGATCATTTTCAGGAGAAAAAATGGAATGTGTTTAATTTAAGAAGGCTTAGCTGATAACCTATTCAACTATTTTGAGAAAATTGTTTGCATAATTGCAATTCTTAAGCATACTGGCGTATCCTTCCACTGCTCAGATCCAGGAAAGTACCAGTATAGTCCTGAGAGGCTGATGAAAGCAGAGCACTGCCAAGCTGATGACTTCAATCTAGCAGGACGAAATGGGAGGAGGAGATCTGGTCAGACCCATATTCATCTAACTGTACTTCATGCAACCAAATTGAACATTACACTTATTTTTTTCAATTTTACTTACCTTACCCAATTTAAATGCATTTTCTTTTCAGAGCCAACAAAACAAATCATCACAACGACAAAAGGTTGGTATATTCTGAGGTTTTTGTTAAATCACTGGATGTTTTGTGAGATTTTGGGCCCAGTTTCATTACCCGTGTTTCGGTCTGGTCCCCCGCCTGGATGCTATCCAGTTGTACAGCTCCAGGTTACCAAGGTTATTTTGCTTTTGAATAAGAGCTGTTCATGTCTCCATTGAACTTCTGCTTTGTTCTCCTTCAAAGACACCTGGAAAACAGATCAATGGACACACAGGCACATGCTCACTCCCACTACCACTCCCACAGGACCTCATCCATTATGAAGTTAATTTTAAGCCACTTTGGTTGAAGCCTTTGTCATGCACAAGCTCTTTTCAGTAGTCAAATTAAGCTCTGTTCTCGCATCTGTGTATCTTCCGTTTTTACATTGATTGGCCATTACAAGAGAAAACCTCGAGATTCTTGTGCCTTGTTCTCGTTTGCTCCCTGTCCAGATCAGTTTTCAAATCAATGTAATAAAGGAGCCATTTTCATGTCAGTTTCCTAATCTGGATGAGGGAGTAGGTCATCACATCCTGGCTAATTGCATCATGTCCAATTTGAGCCTCTGAGAACAAGATGCTTCTTATCGGTATTTGCCTAATCACAGGCCTCCCCTGAGTTTGGAGCCAGATGAACAGCTACCGACACTCTGCCTTTTTCTAAAGGCAGAAATTCTTCCTCGAACAAAATGCATATGATACTCACAATATTATGTCATGTTAAATTTGACTTGAGTACAATTTTTTTTTCTGTTATTGACGTTCTTGTTAATCTCTCTTCCCCCTCCTGTGCATCTTTGTCCAACATGCAGCTATTTTGAAGGTAAGTGTATGAAATCCAAATTAGTCTTTTTCTTTTTTTTATGAGCTTTTTTAATCAAACGTAGCAAGCCATTTTATTGAGGTTACTGGGCTGTGGTGAGATATGCTTTACTCAGTATTGACTCAGCGCTTAAGTCTTAATATTCAAATTGAAGAAAAATCTCAACTAAAAATTAGTGGAAGCCTAATCCTTTTTCGACATACTTGGACTTTTCCTTTATTGTAAAAATCATATCTCACCTAGAGCTAAAGCAGCTTCATGGTGATGTCATTCCATTTACAGCCTTGCAGTCACTACACAGTCTTGCTCTAGCCTTGCAAATAACAAACCACATGTCTATGACTTCACGCTCCAGCATGCAGAGAGTGAGGGTGCACTGCTGCGGGATCGGTGCTCCCTCCAGCCAGCCTCTAGTGTCAGTACACTGACCTCTAGTCTAGGTGAGCCCCAGCCTGAGAGGCCACGTATGGAGGATCTAATTCCCCGAGGTGACTCTCTGGAGCAGCTAAGTCCTACTGACAGCAAACCTAAACTGGGCCCTTCACCCAGCAAAGGAGAGCTGGAGAAGAAGAAAGCGGAGGAGGAGGGGGAGAGTTGCACGGAAGATGTACTGATGGGAGACGACCAGGTAGCCGACTTTGCCAGCTCAGTGCTGGCAGCCATCTCCTGCTGGCACTATAGAGCCAGGGCTTTGCTTTCTACTCACTTCACAACGGTGAGGGTTTCTGCCACCCACAAGTTTCCCATTTCCTGCTCCATACCACCGGCTCACTAATACCAGTGCACGACTCTTTCTCCCACACTGGGTCTCATCATCCTCCTCCTTTCTTTTATTCACAAACAGAACCAACTAATACCTACTACTATTTTCACTGTTCACATTTACCTGAGGTCAAATTCATGCTACTGAGGTGCATGGAATAAATCTCTGATTGCTAACAGTAAATTTTGAACTGAATGTATGAGTTAAGCTGAAAACTCATCCTCCTGCATGACCTTGCTGTTGTGGTTTTTGACGCTCAGGAAATCCCGCCATTCATGGCCTCCTGTATCATGAGAATCCCACACTGTGCTGTCCTTAATAATTGTTTTGGATGTGATTGATGCTGAGGTTTATGCTGTCGAGTGTGCCTGCATTTGCATGACAACCGCTGGCTTAATTTGCTTTGTTAAATATTGTTTGACTTCAAAGGTTGATGTAGACATCTAATTAAAGATCATAACAGCAGGAGCTTTGCCTTTCAATAATCATTCATTGTTTCTCCTTTTTAATTTTCATAAGTACAAGTATTATAGCAGTGTAATTTGTGAATAAGAATAAAAACATGAAAAGGAAGACTTGTCTTTCACAGTAAATTTTTAAAAGATGCTGAAAATACATTTTAAATATTTGTCAACTGAAGTGAAATCAATATGTAAATGTTGCGCCAGAGTTGAATCATGTCCATGGAGGATAATGACTCAGTTTATTTTTATTTTTTAAAAACTTTAATTTTAATCCTGTGTTTTGCCCTTTTAGGATGATCAGGATGGAGATAATACTGATCTGAAAACTACCCCAATTGAAGAGACAGACATTTGCAGTCAGGAACAAAACAATGAGGATGTTGTTATGAAAGAAACTCTCAGCTCAGAGGTACTTAAAAAGCCTGTGGTAATGCTAATGCACACGTCCGTTCAAACTCTGAAAACACATGCGACATGTAGTGGCTCCATTATAGAGTATCCCTCTGCTCTCACAGTAGTGGCATACCTTTTTTTTTTTTTTTTTGGGGGGGGGGGGGCTTTTGCAGAATTTGTATAAGACTCAAAGTTGTGAAATTGTTGTTTGTTAATGAGAGCAGGCTGATCTTATGAAACATAACACTGGAAAATACAATTCCTGCCAAATGGATGTTGTTTGTACAGCAGTTGTTTGTTGCCTGCTTTTAGTATATTTGTATTGAATACAACACACTTAGTGTCATCTTGTGGACAACATCTTCTCTGAAAAAAGGAAGCATTTGATTTGGTTCCCATCTTCAGACAGCTTCTGCATTTGAGCTGAGTGTAGACTTATTCTTCCTGACCTTATCACTGGCACACAGCTCCAAGCTGCACTTTTTGCAATTTGCCGACACTCCAGAAGAGAAAACAACACCTGAACACAAATTTAGATTAAGAGCTGGCAAGGGTGACATAGGCAAGATGAACATTAGCAGAGCCACAGACGTCACAGCTGAACTCAGCAAGGAGAAAATGGATGTTTCCAGTGAGAGCCATGACTGCAAATGGCATTGCAATGCCTTTTGGGTTTTTTTTACCCCACTTGAGTGTTGTACATAGAAATGGGACACCGTAATAAAATTCAAGTGGGCCTAATAAGATAAAACGCATGCAGCATAAATTGTGGATGCTTCAGATTAAACTGCCGAGATGACTTTGAAAAGCACCATTAAGCTAATGGGGGATGGAGAGTGTTTTTAGAATGTGTCTTTACTCATTAGTTCCTAATATGCAAAACACTCTTATCGTGTTTCAGGTCAGTATGCAGGAGCTGCACCCTTTAAACTGCGTCCCTCAAGAGGAAAAAGACAACCAGCTGGAGGTGGATTACTCCCAAAGCCCTGAATCTCCTGTGGCTCCCTCTGAACAAGAACCGGAGAGCCCAGAACTTCTGGATTCCTCCAGAGAAACTGGAGAGGAAGAAGAGGGAGGGAGTGACTCCTCTGGTCTCCAGGTGGAAGAGACAAGTGTCCTGACGAATGGAGAACTGTCAGAAGAGGAAGAGGAGGTGGTTTCAGATAATAAAAGCATCCTACCTTCCTCTGTGTTGAACCAAGCAAGCATGATTGCTGAGCATTTCAGCAGCCTGTCGCGACGGAGCAGTCTGGTTTCTGAGGACCTCGGCTCTCTCGCCTGCCCTTCAACCCCTTTAGATAAAGATGCCTTTCAAAAACCCTCAGCTTCCGTGGACCTGGAGAGGCATACCGAAACGATGGCCAACTCTTCACCAGAGCCACCAGCACCCTCTGAAGCTAATCCGTCAGTTCCTGTGCATGTGTGTGATCTGAGAGAAGGGGAACGTAGATCCACTCTCTCCAAACAAGATCGCCTTCTCATCCGCAAAATCAGACAATACTATGAGCACGCGGAGCACCAAGATGCTAACTTTGGCATCAAGCGCAGGGAAAGTTTGTCCTATATTCCAGCTGGTCTGGTGAGACAACTGAGTCAACAGCTCAACAGTATTCCTCAGGAGGAGGCCACCCCTGTCCACAGGAAAGGCCTCTCTCGAAACAGGCCCACTTCATGGTCTGTGTTTGACCTTCCAGGTTTAGAAATGAGTCCAAACACTGAATCACAGAGCTCAGTCGAAGCCAAGGTTAGATCTCATAGTGTCACACACGCCTCGACAGAAGAAGAAGAAGAGTTCAGGCCCTCATCTGAAATGCTTAAGATTTGGCAGGTCATGGAAAATGAGGAGGAGAGTCAGGAAGTCCAGCAGACAGCTGACACGAAAGATAATGACACAAGATTAGAAGTTATACAAAATATCACCTCAGAGCAGCCATCTCCTGTTCTTGAAGAGTCTCCAACAATCCCTGCCTCAGAAATGTCTTCCATATTGTCACCTACAAGCTCCCTGTCAGTGGAGGAGGGACCTGGTCAGGACTCAAAACCATCCAGCCTCCCCACCTTTCAGGAAACTGTCAGTTTCAGCTCTAGCCATTTACCTAATGTCGTTAGCTTGCGAACCAGCGCGGAGGGAGACCAGATCCTGCAAGATATGGGAAAGATGAAAAACAAGGTTTTCCAGTTGGCTCGTCAGTACAGCCAGCGTATTAAGAATAACAGACCTTTAGTCTGGCAGAGGAGCAGGCAAACGGGAAATCAAGAGGATCTCAAGAATATCCCTGGCGCTCTGGAGGAGAAGATGAAGAAAAGAGGTAAACGGCATGAAAATGACGGTAACTTACACTTTCTCTCCCGTGTATATAGAGAGATCTAAGATTTCTTTGTATGTTTGTTTATGTTTCTGAATGTGTGCAGGTAAAAGCAGCAAGAGATTTCCCATCAATGGGTGTGATCAAGCAGTCATCCATGAAGTGCCTTCTCCCAGTCCAGTCCAGACCCTCTGCTCTGCAGGCAGCTCCCAGCAGACGCTAACCTCCCCACAGTCTCCACAGATGGAGACCTTCCACTGGCCTGACGTTCAGGAGCTGCGCTCCAAGTACTCGGAGACCTCCCATTCATCAAAGGCGGGCTGTGTCTGCACTGTCCCAAATGAACTGCAGGAGTGCTGCACAAAGAGCTGTAACGGCTGCTCTCAAAAGTGCAATACCCCCCTAGACCCTCACGATGCTCCAACAGACTGCTGTAGGGATCAGTCTGAACCAGTACACAAAGAACTGTGTCCTGTGGTAGAGGACTGGCCTCGGCACCAGACACAGCCCCTGGTGTCCAGGTGGAACTCCTTGGACCACATGCTCGGCTCTCTGCCCCTACATGAAGTGCAAAACCTTCAAGAGCCTGTGCGGACCTATGCTCCGGTGAGCAGGCTCCAAGATGAGGACGGCCTCCTCCACGAGGGTCCAAACAGCGCTAAGTCTGCTGTGCTGAGTTCAGGGAAAACCTTAGAAAGTAATCACGTGAAAAGCTTACGAGAGAAGTTCCAGAGCTTAAGCACAAGCTGATGAATATAAATGCATTCCTGATCGGGAACGCTCTCATGGAAACATATGTTGTTTTTTCAACATTCAGCATTTTTCATCTTTCAGGAGAACATTACTTGCTTACTAAGTGCAGGACACAGTGGATGATGATGATGGCCCAATGTAACATAAACGGGATGTGATTAATGTCATCTCTAAAAAGGTGTAATATAATATTTCTACTCGGGTTATTTGTCTGCACAATAGAAAATGTATGTAAAAATATGGAGATAGTCCCTTGTATCACATGGAAAGATTAGGTGTATTATTACATCCGTTTATTTGGTTCCTTGCCACTGTCTTTTGCTATAGTGACTATAGCACTCCTCTAAATAACCATTTAAACTATCAGCAGATTTTCAGGAAAAAACCATTTCATTGTAGCGTTCACTTCCTTTTTAACATCTGTTTGTACACCAAAGACAGTTGCCTTTTGACATTTGTTAGCTTTTCACGCACAGAAACGCAGCAGTAATTGCTTCCATGTTTGCTTTAGCTGCTTGTAAGTGTTTTTATACGTCACTGGAGCTTTATATTTCTCAGTAAATTGTATATTTTCTTAAATATTATTTATGAGATTGGGTGGTATTTGGGAAAAGCTGATCTGTGTAAATACTGGACTAAAAGAAATACTTTATTTTTCAGTTGCAGAATATATATCATTTCATACTGTAAGTGCGCTTTCCAATATTTTCAATAAAAATAGAAACAAGTTTCAGCGGGTAGTGTTTGTCAGTGCTTGGTTACTCGATTCAGTTGTATTTTCATGTATGCTGTGATCGAAGGGGATTGGTAGTGTTAAATTGATAACTTAAACAGTCATCTGTTCACACCAGTAATTATGGGAGGGGTATCCTCCCATTCACAGCTGATGAAGAATCTTGGGGTGTCTTGACAGCTTTCTTCATCTTCTGACACCGAACTTCACCTCCACTGTTTGTAATAGTTGATGTTTCCTAACAAAAGTTACTTGAAAACACTGCCTTCTTACATTCCTCTCCTGCTTTTGTCATCATTAATCATTTTAACTGTCAGTGAGCTGGGTCGCTGCTTATCAGAGCCCATGGCTTCAGATTATTGTGACAATGCCTGGAGTCTCCATTTATAAAATAAATGCATCTCCTGAATCTTTTTATCCATGACTAATGGAAGCTACAACTCTAACATGCTGACTAGGTTAGGTTCTGAGAGTCTGGTATTAAGTCTATCACAGGTCTAATTTCTTTGAAGGGCCAAACCTTTCAATGGTGCTGCTTTCATTTTCCACTCCAAAAATGTTGAAAATCATGCAATCATCATCATGCATCATGCATGTTTAAAATGTGTATAAAAAACAATGTTTCTTATTTACCACTACGACCTTTTCTCCTGACCTCTTCACAGTAAGAGAAAAAATATCTCTAGATGTGACGAAAGGCATTGACATCAAACTGTTTGGGCTCCTGGAGATGTGACAGTTCTGCAGGTTTATTTTCTATGTAGCTTGAAGGCTTCTTCTAATTAAATTAAATATGACCTTAAGCGAAGATTTGAAACTACAGTCATAGAATCTTTGTAATAATCCCTGTAATAACGAAATAAAACAATTCCTGGCAGAACACGTGTGGTTTTAATGCACCTAAAAAGCCTGGTCTAGTCAGTATTGAGCCGCTTTTGTCACTGAAACAAGGTTGGCAGTGAGTTTTGGTATTCTCATTTGAGATGACAACACATCGGTGTGTTTTGCACCTCAGGTTAAGAGCACTGTGCCGCCCCCAGCTGAATCGTCTGGAGTTTGAAAAGCTGTGTAAAGTGAGCGACAAACACCGGAAACGCGCGAATTTGTCCTTCAAAATAAAAGCACCAAACATTTCAGCGCTTCCTGGAGCACGTTCTCACCAGCGTGCTATTTCGTTTATTCTGAACTACCTGCAAGACCTCGCTGTCTTCTTTGCTTTCGGTTTGACACAAATCCGTGACTTCCACCAAATGAGCGGAGTTCAGGGTGCGCACTTAAACCAGATGGCATCGCCAGCAGGTTTCCCCTGGCACTGAAACTGTTTCCACCCACCGTCGTATTTCCTCTCGCACTCGGATTGGAAAAAAAAAAAAAAAAAAAAAAAAAAAAAGATCCCGTCTGTTTTGTTGTAGATGAAGAATGGGCTGCGCAATATCAGGTCTAGCAGAGAGATCAGAGTTTGCAGAGAGGAGCAGAGAGGATGCTGCTGCTGCTGAGCATCCCAACGAGGAGCAGATCCAGATGATCAAGGATTCCTGGAAAGTCATTCGTGACGATATTGCGAAAGTTGGGATTATTATGTTCGTCAGGTAAGCGTTTCAGACCATTTCTATACTTTTCTGGAATCATAGATGTATTTCAGAAAACTCCGATGGGAAAATATTGATCTGGTGGTCCCTAATAAAGAGCTTTTAGGATTGTGAGCCATCATTGGGTCATAGAGTTGTCCTTAAAAACTGTTATGCTGAAATTACAGGTTTGAAACAAGACTGTCAGTGGTATTATTATGATTTGATAATATAATTACAACAGATTCGACCATAAAGGGAAGAATTAAAAAAAACACCTTTATTCATCCGCATATATAACAAAACCAGAGAGATTACAAAGAGAAAGGAGCAAAGTGATGGCCCCAGACCGCTCAGTGAAACATGTACTCTGTATGACCTCACGGCCTCAGACAGTGAGGTCTCCAGAGGCTTTTCCAGATGCACTGTAATGGTGTGATGGTGCCTAATCCATTACAAGCCACAAATTGAACATCCTTCTGCTTGGTCTTCTGACTCTCATTATTTTTAATTGAGAGCTGAGAGCAGAACACTCGTAATATGAAGTGATAAGAATGGATCAAGTCTTAACATCATTACATAATGATACAGGGCTTCTGGTCTGCCAGAGTACTGGACAATTAAAGGCATCAGTCGCCAGGAAAAGTCATTTCTGTGAATTATGATGATAAACAGTGTCTGGGACAACATCTTTAAGGCATATGGCAGTTGGTAGGAAAATAAAACAAACGATAAAGACTGTTGTCAGTGCAGTTATCTCTTTACTCAGAGGGTGTCTACGGCCAGGAAGCCAATAAAAGCCCTGTGTCTCCAGGGTAACCTGAACAGGTGAAGGAATTGACTACAGCATTCAAGACTGGAATTAGATGATGATCAGAGCCAAACCAGGGCCCGAACGTGCTCAGTAACCATTCAGCATTACAGTCAGCAGCACACAGGAAGCAAATGTTTATATCTGAATCTGATATTCACTTTCTACCCGGCCAGGAAATGCTCTCTACAATACTCAAAATAAAAAGCTTGGAACAGAGTGTTTGTGAATAATACATCATTTAAATCAACACAACCTCTGTGTACTGCCAATTAAAATTCCACTTGAGCTGTTCAGGGTGCGACGGCGTGTTTTGGGTGCTCACGCGTGCACTCATGTCCACCGTTGGACAAACAATGGAGGAGAAGAACAAATGGTCAACATGCTGATGATGGGGTGATGGTACTGAAATGGATGTAGCCTGTTTTCTTTTTTTTTTCCGTCATTAATGAAGCTGCTGAGCAGAAAAATGAGAGAATTTTGTCAGCGTTATCTCACCCTGAGATTAATTGTGTTTTTGTGTTCCAGAAAGCGAACAGAAACAACTCAAATTGCTCACAGATTTTACATCCAGTTTCTGTCATTTAAACTTGCATAAATTCATATTTATCTGAATTAGGAAATATGCAAATACAAAAAGCTATCTCCAAAGCCAGGGATGATGAAGCTGTTAACAAAGGCAGCTTACTTGTAACAATGTTAGAATAGTAAACACCTGTATGACAAATAAATATATGTTGTATTGAAGTCAGAGCTTTTTGGCTATTTCAAAAGATGATTTTTCTTTACGGCAAAAGCCACAGAGCTGCATGTCTGGCCTCGCTCAGAGCTCATTAGAGAGGCCATCATCTCTGCAATTCCTCTTCAAAAACTTCTACTTGATGATTTATCAAAGAGACACATGTGGTGAAGATCTGTGAATTTATTCATGAGGATTTCACAGATATCTTTCTCTCTCAGGCCTGGAAAAAAAACAATGATTGGAAATCATAATAAGCTTCAATTTGACCAGCCTCACACAAAATTGTGAAAGTGTTATTACGGGGCCAGTAATAACTGGAAGTAAGATAACGGGAAGGAACAATTAACATCTGCCCGTCATGCTTTCAGCTAACGAATAAGACAACATACCTGATTATTAGTCTATATCTCATTATGTGAAGCATTACTGTGAGAACAGGGATGCGGCTTAAAATGTAGTTTAGAATAGGGATTATGACTCTTTAAATCAGGTTTCATTCTGTAAGAGTCCAATCCACAACTGGTGAGAACATCTGAATTGTTTATCTTCTGTTTGATGCCTATCTTTTGCCATTTCCTTTATCTTAATAGGAAAAAAACAGCGACAAATCAAAGTGAGCCTTGCATTTTACAGTGATCCACATTCAGAGGAGGGAACACGACTCATCACAGGTATCTCAGCTGGAGAATGAAAGGATCTCTGATTGGACTGCAGCATGCCTAAACTGTCTCGGTCAAAGAAAATTGATTCAGGTTCAACTCCAGCAGACTCGGCGGCTTCATGTAACTGAGCCTCACGCTGCTATGGCTGGAAATAATGTACAGCTTTCCTGGCTGACAGGCTTACAGGTCACACACACCCCGGGGCTGACTGCAGCTGCTGGTGCTGGAAAGCAGAGATGATAAAAATCAGACCAAAAGCAAATTCAGATATCTATTCCAAGTGCCGTAGAGAAAACACCTGAGGAGTGAAGCTTTATGCTGAAATGCTGCAGAGCAGAAATTTGCTCATTTCCCCTCCACATCAATCCAGGATTACAGCTGTGTGATTGTCCGTTCAGAAACTCCTGGGGTTACATTATCATAGATGGAGGAACTCCAGAGGAGATTTGTTTTGGTGTGGAAATGAATCGGTGTGACAGCTTGCTTCTTAAGTGGCTCCGAGGGGCTCACAGACGGCTGCTTCTGCTACTGTCGTCTTGGTAACAGGTTGTTTGAGACCCATCCCGAATGCAAGGATGTTTTCTTCCTGTTCCGAGATGTGGTGGACTTGGAGAGGTTGAGGACCAGCCGGGAACTCAGGGCGCACGGCCTGCGGTCAGTGACCATCAGCACCTCTCAGCATGTCAATATGTCTGCATAATGAATGACACAGTCATGTTACGTTATGGTTTGTATTGTTACTTTTTCTGTGTTTTAGTTTGACCTTTTCCTTTTGTTCTTTTAAGTTTTGCTTCCTGTCTACCTTTGTTTTACACCAGGTTTCAGTTTCAGTTTCACCTGTGTTTTGTGACTCATTCTTTCCCTTAGTAACTGTCCTCCCTGGAGTTTTTTGTCTGTTTAACATGTTTCCCAGTTGTGCTCATGTTCTGCTCGTCTGTTTTCTCCTCCTGCTTTCCTTGTCACTGGATTTTATTTTTGATGGATTATCATGCAGAGCCTTAAATTCTTTGTCACTTTTTCAGTAGGTCGAGTTTATTTGTCTTCCTCACACATTTTGGCGAATGGAGAATTAGATTTTTTTAGATGGGAGTTTTTGGTTGGTTATTGGTAGATATTTATTTTTATTTTTTTTCTCCAGTTTGGAAAAGATAACTTCCATGCTGGTGATATTTTAATGCTGTAAACCAGTGGTCCCCAACCCCCCGGCCGCGGACCGGTACCGGGCTGGGGATCAATTGGTACCGGGCCACGAAATAAATTAGCTATTTAAGTTTTATTTATCATATGAGTCTGAACAAGCTTTTTTTTTTTAAATCTTTTATATTGAAAAATGACAGGATTCTTTCGGTTAGATCTCGGTCACTTGAGCGCGAAAATTTAACCCAGCTAGCAACATGAGTAAGAAACAGTACTTACACGTCTTTGGAAAGTTTCCTCGTGAAGGGGAAAATGGACAGTGAAGAAGGAAGAAAGAAAGGAAGAAAGGAAAGAAAAGAAAAGAAAAGAAAGAAAGAAAGCTTTTAACAGACAATACCAAGAGTCCTACTTGAAATTTGGATTTATCAGGACAGGTGACTCCCTAGGTATCAAGCCCGACTCTGAATGAGTTTTTTAAAAATTTATTTATTTAATGGGTACAGAGGATGTTGTGGTACTCATGTTATGTTATTGCCGCGATGTAACGAGGAAGCCCCCCCGGTCCGTGGTAAAATTGTTGAGCGTTGACCGGTCCGCAGTTTTAAAAGGTTTGGGGACCCCTGCTGTAAACGAAGCACCGGGATGCTTTGTTTAGCTAGAAACTGTTTCAAAACTGTTTGGTTTTGAGAAAGTATGGAGGGAAAGAAATGCAGCTGGAAAAACAAGAAGTCACATTTTCAGTGATAAGTGTTTGGGTCCATCTCGAGATAGCAAAAAACAAAAAAATGTTTTGGCCCAAACACAGCCCACATCTACAGGTTTCTTTAGCTCACATTTGGCCTCGATTGATATTGATTCAGGGTGAGCGTGGCTGCCTTAAATCAACCGAATATCCACCAGATACAACCCAAATCTACAGTTTATTTGGACTTTTGGGCCACACCTGGCCTTCACAGCATGTGCTGTAACCCATGTCAAAGCCAGGCTTATCACATGCAGGCCATATCTGGCCCATCCAACACATGATATGTTGGCCCAGCTCAGAACCTTTAGATAGATTGATGGACTTTATCAATCCCACAGAAGGAATTTTAAGCGGTACAGCAGCAAGATTAAAGCACAACACACTTAAAAGATAAGAAAGTATGAGAAACAACTGTACAGCTTATCCGTCCATTATCTAAGCCCGTTTAATCCGCTGCAGGGTCATAGGGATCTGCTGGAGTCTATCCCAGCTCTCTTCAGGCACAAGGCAGGAGTTCATCCTGGACAGGTCACCAGTCCATCACAGGGCCACATGTAGACAAACAACCACTCATGCTCACAATCACTCCTATGGACAATTTAGAACCACCAGTTAACCTGACATGCATGTCTTTGGACTGTGGGAGGAAACCCACACAAGCACGGGGAGAACATGGAAACTCCACACAGAAAAGAGGTTTCAAACCAGGAATCTTCTAGCTGTGAGGCAACAGTGCTGACCACCAAGCCACCATGCTGCCCGCTGTACAGGTTATGTAACATGAAATAAAGTAAAATAATATAAGTTTAACAAGGATGACATGCAGTGGTTCTGAATGTGCAGACTATGAAGTATACAGGTTTATAAATGTACAGGCTATATGTTCTGGCTAAGCTTGCCACGAAGAGAGAAGAGCGGGTGCTGGATATTCTCCACTGCTTTCCTTCAATTGAATTGTGTTCTTCTTCCTTGATGGAGAGACAGTGTTGCACAGGGTCAATATTTTCCTGTTATATCTCAGAGGTAGCTACAGCTAGCTCAGCCAACCAGCACAACCAGGCAGTGGAAACACAAGCTGGGCCTACCATTCCAAGCTGTTACTGTACCGATCCAAACTGAGTCGTATTGCTCAATCAAAATTTTTCTTAAGATGCAAGTTCCTGTTGTGAAATTTATAGCAGCAGGGTGATGTATATGTGACTCACTAAAAAGTAAATGGTGTCTCTGCTTCTGCTTCCTGAGACCTGCGAAAATGCTGCTATTTTTACCTGCTAGGTTGCAGCACCAGTCATAACGTGTTGCATTTGTGGATTTGCAGACACGACCATTTCCAGCAAAGGAAGCAACAAGGAAAAACAAGTGACACAGATCATTCATTTTATGTCATTTTCTACCTTTAAACTACCACAGTTGTACTACTGTGATGCTGTGGAGTGTACATCACATAGCTTCAAAGCAAAGAAGCTACACATCTGTTCCTTCATGGCAGACTTGGCATGGATAAAGTGGGTGGCAGATTTGGAAGGCTCTGATTCAGCATGAGAGGAAGGACAAAACAGGGAAGGAATGTCAACGTCAACAAGAAATGTTAATAATAAAATTCAGGATATCCTCCTTTCATTTCAACAAGAAAAAGATCAGCAGTGATTGCATCGTGAGTGGTGGTCCTGTCTACTTTGCCTGGAATAACTGGTGGAGGCCACTAGCTTGGGGAAGACCAGAAAGGCACAGGTCTGAAAAGCCCCGGATAAGTGGTGAATGCTCCCATCTTACAACATAATGTTCTGCGGTACTCGAGTAACCTCTGTTTTGATTCAGTAAGGGAAATTTTTAGCTCAAAGAAAGAAAGTTTTGGCTTTAGGCAATTATTTTTCATTCAATGTCATTGAAGCGACTTTTGGGGGGGGTGGGGTTCTATAAATTGATTGGAAAAAAAAACTTTATACAACTCAAAGCAATAAATTATAATAATCACAGCGATCAGTAAATAAAGGATGACAGTCAACAAAGAATGTGGTGGCACACTTACCATGTCTCTAAACAATCACACACAAAATACAGGCGTTTGAATAAGCCATGTAAAAATCAACACACGTTAAATTCATCAAGCCATGGCTCCTATTCATTGGTCATTTTGTGCAATTTTTCCATATATATGTATATATATATATATATATATATATATATAGATATATATATATATATATATATATATATATATATATATATATATATATATATATATATATATATATATATATATAATTTTGGTCTGTGATTTTGTAAATCCCTCTGTGGTGCCTTTCAGCCTGTGTGTCAGACTTTTTTTACACTAGAAGTTTTATCCATTGATCATTATCTGCTACCTCTGGTATTGGTGGGTTTATCAGGCTGAGTTTGCGGTCCTGAACATTCTTTTTCTCCATCTCTCAGGGTGATGTCTTTTATCGAGAAAAGTGTGGCCAGACTGGATCAGCCAGAGAGACTGGAAGCTCTGGCATTGGAGCTGGGGAAAAGCCATTATCATTACAACGCCCCACCCAAGTACTACAGTGTAAGACCCTGATGATCTAGACAGGACTGTTTCTCCAGATGAGCACACACTGTCCAAATTCAGACGATACTGTGGCACTTTGTGAGGCTCATCACTATTCTGGGACATTGAAGTTACAGCTGCTTAATGAACCAACACACATCAACACCAACCATAAAGATACTACTTTTATTTACCATGTCACAAGCATATCAGTGTCTCACATTACTGTTTTCCAGTACGTTGGAGCGGAGTTCATCTGTGCTGTGCAGCCCATCCTGAAAGAGAGATGGACCACAGAGCTGGAGGAGGCATGGAAGGTAAACATTTACCCTTCTGTGGAGCTTAATCACAGACTTTTACAGCCATCCTTACTGGGCAAATGCTCTCTCAAATAGTTTTAAATATTAGCACTTCGTGTTTTCAAAATAATTATAAGTGAAAAAGAAAAAAAATGAAGAAAATGGAACTCAGTGTCTCATTTAGTGAGTATATGAAAACAATTGCTTCATTTCTATATAAAATTAATTATTATTTAAAGATACTGTAAGATCTTGAAATGAAGTTAGTATCCAAAAACATTTCTGAAAATAATTTGCCTGACTCTCAAAATGATTTAAGATTGATATTGGTGGTATTTTTAAAAAATGAATATCACAAAAGAATAAATTGGTATTTAAAACATTTAAATACTAACCAACTAAACCAACCAACCAAAGCCACCCAATCAACTAAACTAACTAAATACTATACCTTGAAGCCTCACTCCTTGGGTAATTTAAAATACTAAGGTACTGTTTTGATTTACACTTCTGTAGTACAGACTATTCACTGATATTTTGAAGTGTGACCTGATCTGTAATTTATGGCTTTTTCTACATGAAGACTTTCATTATAAACTGCTGCAATGGACCGAGTCGGTGCCTGTGAGCTGTGCAGAATGCAGAAAATGTCTGGCACCTACAATTTAACACTCAAACTTTCCTGAGGGGGAGATTTAATAAGCCCCTCCCAAAATGTTCAAACAAAATCCCATGTGTGCAGCCATCACTGTCAGCAATCATATCCGACTCACTGTTGCATCAGAGCCGCGCACATCTCTTTAACGCACCGAGTAACACGTCAAAATGGGAAAGCAGCGTGACGTGTTTGACTGTCTCACTGAGCCGCGCACATGCACACAGTGAAAACGGAGCAAGGCTCTGTCACATTGCATCATGTTCAGATACTTGGACATGCTTAAGTTGCATTGTAGGGATTTGTTGGAAAGATATCCTGTGAGGAAATGTTAAGAATTTGTTAAAGGTTCAATTCATGCACTTGTGTGTTAAATGTTTATGTTCATGGGATCTACTGCCCTCTAGTGACTGAAAAAAAAAAAAGCATCACCGACCCATTTAAAAAAAAAAACAAACCACAAATTCTGCATCATTTTAAACTGACAGTTGCATTTCAACCTTTTTTATCAGATAAAATCATGCCAACATTTTGAAGTGCAGATCTGGTTGAATGTGTCCGATCTTTGTGATCCAGACTATGTTCCAGTATGTGACCAGCCTGATGAAGCAGGGATACCAGGAGGAGAGCACCCGCCAGCGTCATCTCCCAGTGTCCCCAAAGGACAGACTGGACAAGAGGAACACAGCTCTATGAGACGACGCGTCGCTCACCTACAAGACTGTTGTTACTAGTGCAGCTCCGAGCTGGATGTACATATAGTGGACTTAGCGTCTTGTTTTCTACACTTCTCACCTTCAGCCATGATTTGCTGTTTTATTAGAATGCAGAAAGAAGAAAACATGCTGCCATTCTTAACAAAGCACTTTAATTTGGGAACATAAATTCTGTTGCAGACTCCATCCTTGAAAGGACTCAGGAGCATGAAGAGATGATACAAAACACCCTGGCTGTAGTTAAACCTACAACATAATTCGTCATAAACAAAAATTACTTTATTTAAATTACAGCCATTTTTTTTTTAAATTCATGAATCAAACATGCCTTTCAGTCCAACTAAATAATAATTTTTGTAGTATTTCCATTATATCTTTGGGGAAAAAAAAAAAAAAAGAAAGCTAACTTTGAATTAACCACAAACTGAAGCTAGGAGTTTAAGACTTGGCTTGGGTATGTAAATATAAAACAGGGACATTATTCATCTTCCAAGTTGAACATAAAATATCTCCAACACTAAACTGTCAAATACAGTGACTTTAGACAAAAATAAACCAGTTCAATCTGCTTTTTCTTTGTCTTTTGTTTTTGAGCACCCATGTTGGAAATTAAAAAAAAAAAAAAAATTTTCATTCCAATATGTTAAAACAACTACAACATAAATAGGAACTAACAACTTGAATGAAAGGCTGTTAATCACTGGGCTCCTTGAACTTGGCTCCAGAGGTGGCACAACTGTTCTGAAGCACAAATGTGGGAGATTTAATAAAATTGACTTGCTTCATATTGTATGAGAAATCCTCAGGTAGTCACTCCTAATCGCCGATGGCACCGAGCAGCCAGGGATGAGACATCAGCAAACAATGGCAAAGTATCTACACAGTCACCAGGTGAAAGAACAGTGGTTGTGAGGCCTCAGATGAATGGGGAGAGAGCTGAGTGGGGCTGCAGATAGTCGGTGCCCGTCACCATTCCCCTCAGACTGAAGAGGACAGTTTAGGTGCCCAAAGTTATCTTAGAGTCCATTGCTCATTGGGTGGCTTTGGTTTTCTTGCTTTTGCTTTTCTTATCCTTTTTCTTCAGACCATCCATGTGAGCTCTAAGGAGGTTGGAATATGCCTGGGGAAAAGAATTTACAGTCAAACACCTATCTAATTAAAGATACCTGCTATTAAGCAAAAGGATTGTCTCAGCCTTTTCTGTACACCAAGACTTAATCAACAAAAGTGGGATATAATGACACTGAAATACAACAATTAGCTCAACATACCATTTGAAACTTAATTACTTCTTTGGTGCTGACCTGAAAAAAAAAAAAAAAATCAAAATTAGGTTTTAACAATGAGTGCAAAAACATCATTAGCAAATGTTTCAACATAAAAACATGTTGAAATACAGACAGCTTACCACTGTGCTAATTTTCTTCTTGCCATCAGACGCTCTGAGGAGACACTTGTTATCAGCAGGTTCAAAGGACTCAGAGTGGCCCTTTCTGGGCACCGGTTTGGTCCTACCATCATCTGGAAGAAGAAAACACATCCCATTGCAGCTGCTTAAGAACATAGGAATTCCTTTATGTTTATATTAAAGACAAAAACAAAAAAAATAAACCACAACAACTTGCACGTAACTGCCTACTTACACTTCTTTAGTGTGATCACAACACTGCCTGATGTTCTGCACTTCTGGAAGAGCCGAGTGAGCTCTGTGAGAAACTGAACAACAGATCAACTCATAGTATTTCTTTTATGGTCACGGCTCACATATTCAAAACACATAAGCAGTTCAGGATGATTCTATATTCTGCCATAGATGAGCATGGATGCATTTTTACAGTCTTTTCCTAAAACTACAGATTATTCACCAAGCAGCCCCAACATTGTGGCCACCTATCTATCTAACACGGAGGTCGTTCCTATGCTGCCAAAAGAGCTCTGATCAAGAGATTTTGAACAAAGAACATTTCAGGGTGGAGAGACATGGGAAAGCTGGGTAAATCCACTCTAATCTCTGTCTGCGATTTCACAGTGCCCTGCAAATTTGAATGATCCATTAAAAAAAAAAAAAAGATTTTAAAGACCTAGCCCTCTTGAAACAAAGGAGCAATGTTATGTTATGTCACAGCTTTTGAGTTGGTAGTTACTTCAAACATACAAATACATGCTCTCAATGACAGAAAGTTGCCCCCCCCCCTACTTTTTTTTTCCTCCACAATGTGTCCCCTGTAATAGTAAAAAGTTGCACCAACTAAGAGGAAAATTAACTGATTTTCAAACTTGCGTTAGTCAAGAGTACTTCTACACAATAAATTGGCAAGTTAGTAAAAGTTACCGAATGGACAAATTCTGGTGTGTGTGTATATATATATATATATATATATATATATATATATATATACACTCCGTTTTGGTTGAGTCAGCGTGTACAATATAAAGTGGCAACAGCCCTAGTTTGAGTGGACGAAACCCTGGGAATACAATAACAGCTTTAGCTTTAAACATCTTTTAACAGTTACTGCTCTTCCAGAAACTACGCTTTGACAAGTTATACACCTCAACTCTGAACCAGCGTTGAGTTCAATTCATCCTGATGTTAGCAGACTAGCAAGTGAGATTCGCTCCTCTAACATTGAGGCCTTAGCCAACTGGCCTTTAAACACTGCGGCCATCAAAGACAGTCGTTGCATTTATATGATAATAGCTAGTCAAAGACCGAATTAACAGCTGTGTAGATGTTGGTCTTACCGAATCGTTTTCAAGCAGCACCATGACTGTGACTTCAGCAAGCTAACTGCAGTGAAGCCAGTAAGGCACACGTACTTCAAGCCGGAGCTCCGCCCTTCGCCGTCAGTGCGGAAACTCCAAAGGCCCGACACTGCCGCCTGCCGCCAGGGAGGGCAATAACATTCATTTATTACTTAGGTTTTTTTTTTTTTTTTTTTTTTTTTTTTTTTTTTTTTGACATTTCTTTGTATTTTCTTACATTATCAAATTCTGTGAAAATACTGATCCATGTTCTGAAGCTGATCCAGAGTCCTTGAATAATTATTTCAGTTCTGGATGGAACTAAAGCCTCGTGATGAACTGATGACCTGCCCAGGTTGAATCACCAACTATTAATGTGTGAGTACTCGCATTAAATACACCTCAGGACATTGATTTATACATTTGTTATGGTCTTTTTTTCCCTGCATTAAATTGCAGTGCTAATCCAGCAAGCATTATGTTGGAAATATTTCTCCATAATATTAAATTAATTAATGAATTTCATTGTTGTTGTTTTTTTTTTTTTTTTTTTTTAGTCTTTTTTTTTTTATTAATGTTTTGGTCAGACAAATATCCATAATAGAAATACACATAGCTGTCCCAACATTACAGTGTTTTTTTTTTTTTTTTTGAATTTCATTGTTGTTGAATATATATATATATATATATATATATATATATATATATATGTTATGTGTCTATATAGTACATGTATATAACCTTCTCATAACTCAGTTATTCAGTGAGACACAACTGAGATTAAAACAAATACTTGTACATTTTATTAAAACAGCAGTTAAAACACAATTTACTATAAAACAGTAAGACAAATTTTGAATTATCAAGCATTTATCAGCATTAAAAAAATTATGTATCACACAATTATGTATATTTCCATTACTTATTTTAAAAGCCTGTCAAAACTGCTTTACTCATTTCCCCAGAAATTTCGCTCAAAGTCCAAGTTAACAAGGATACAATGTCTGTGGCTGTCCAGCACAAAAACAGCAGACTACAAAGACATCGTTCATTTGGCAGCAGGTGAAATTGTAGCCTTAGGCTGGAGGCTTTGAAACAAAAGCTGCACAGGTGCACTGATCTGAACTAGTTGTGTTTGCTAAAATAAGCCCTTGGGTTCTTTTATCTTCTCACATCTATAGCATTTGATGAGAGCATAAGGTCCAAAACCTGGCATCATTGTTTGATTTTACAATTGTTAATGTTAATAATATACTGTAATGAGAGCTCATTCCCACCATGCATCACTCACCACTTATACCAACTTTTCAACAGAAGTCTGGTGGATGTTTGCATACATTTCACAAAAAAATAGAAAGTATATTAATTATATATATTTAGTAAACAGTGTATTACACATTATATATCAATATATACCGAAAATAAAAGCTCAGTAAGGGACTAATAGTGGAATAATAATGACATCATGCCATAGAGTCACTGCTAATTCAGTAACCAAATATTATACCAGGCTATATAATGTATGCCCAAAGCTTCAATTAAGAAAATAGTCTCTGATTCTTAGAAATGCATAATTAAAAAAACATAATATGTAAAACTATGTCTCTTATATCAGAGCTTCAATCATGTTGACATGGCACAGTCTGGGTGGTGCTCAAGATCATCCAGTTGTACAGCAAACTGTGAGTGCCAGTCTCTGTTAAAGACCTCCTTAAGCTGGCTATGCAGGGTCTCCGTCTTCGATGCTGGTGGAATAGTGTGCTGGGAAATTACCAGACTCACTCCAGCTGTGGTCAGAAAGTAGTCTCCTGCCCAGTTGGAGGTACCTAGGTTGCAAAACAGACTGGTCAATGATTAATTAAGCCTAGATTTAAAAAAGGAAAAAAAAAGTCCATGAATCAAATCTTCCTCTTATTTCAAACTCAGCAACAGATAGAAGTAATTACTTACCAATGTATGCGACCTTATCAGTCACCATATATTTATTATGATTGATTCTAGAATATGGAATATCAGTATGATTTCCCACAGGGACAATGTACAGTTTCTGAGAAAGAGAGGGGGAAAAAAAAGTACAGTATGTGAGGTAAAGGAGAGATTTCATGGCACAAATAATCAGAAGATGCATTTTTCCATGTATTATCTCACTATTTGAATCTTGATATGATGGCTTGGGGAGTCTATTGCGGCCAGAGACTGAAGAAACGGCAGCATGGCTGGATCGGAGTCCCGCCCGCAGCTGATCAGCAATCTGATCTTAACCTTCCTTTCATACGCAGCCGTCCTGATGGCATCATCAATAAACGGCCAGTATCTGAAAGGATTTTAGAGTGAGGAAATCAAACAATGCAGCTTCATTATAGATGATTAAATTGGTGGGTTACACTCACCTGTGGGGTCTTTCAAAGCGTGTGGTGGGGAAATACTCCATCACAGCTACATCAACAAAGTCCTGGGCCTCTGAGATGGTGGACAGAATTGCCTCCAGGTCCTGAGTCCTGGATACAGGACAGAATGATGGTGGGGAACCCTGAGGTGGGACAGAAAAAAATAACACTAAAACAAAATTTGATTCATGTAAACCTCTGTTGGTTCGCTGTCATGGCTGAAAACATAATGCACAAGCTGCAGGGTCACTACTTCTCTATAAATGCATTCTTTCATCAAAACAACACTATACAGTAAAAAGGAAGTGAAATCTAAGTAACTCACAGCCAAGTACAGGCTGCTGGAGATGTTATCCTCTTTCACCAGCAGGGGGTGCTGCTTGTTGATGGCCGTGTCAAACGTGGCAGGCCAGGGCTGTGGCAAGGAGCTGTTGGGCTGCCCCATCACCCAGTAGGACTGGAAGATCTTATGGAGGTCTTTTGCTAGACTGGAGCAATTGTAGACCACCACTCCCAGTTCCTTTACCTGCAGAAAAACAAAAAAACAAACAAAACAACAAAAAATAATTTATTTGGAAGTTTTTGTGAAAATCGGCACCTAGGCTACAACTGTTTCTGGTTAGACCTGCGTTAGAGCCCTCCAGTCCATGTTGGCACTTCCAATAAATATGTGCTTTCTGTCAACGATCCAGAACTTGGAGTGGAGGACGCCTTTTGCCAGGCGCCCAAAGTTCACCCTCCGTACATGAACTCCTATCCAGGAGCAGAAAAGGTAACAAGAATTCAAAATATATGGATAGAAACAATGTTAATGGGAAAGTCCACTCCAAACCTTTCTGCTTTAAGATCCTTAAATCAGTGGAGTTTGTCCTGATGGAGGGGACACTTGTCACCACTTGAACAGATACATTCCTGGAGGGCAGTTCTTCAAGTCCTTTCAGGATGTCTTTTCCCTGCCAAGAACAAACTTACAGTATTAAGCCCTGTAAATATTTTGAAGGGGACTTTTTTTCATCTTTTTTTTTTTTGCTTCAGAGCATATATTTGGGTGTCTGAAGTGGCTACCAAATCAAAAACGTTCACATTAAAACAACCCTGTTTGGTTTTGGGAAGCCTGAGTCTGAAAATGTGTTATTGAGTGATCTGTTCAGATTTGTAGACCAAGCTCTGGATATAATAAATAGAATCACAGCCTCCTCGTCTTTTTTTCCCATCATGCAGCTTCATTATTCCAGGTGTGGGTGGACAGTACAAAGATGCACTGCCTTCAGGCTAGTGACTGACTCCTACTGTCTAAAACCAACTGATAGGAACAGTGCCTATAAAAACACCTTGAAAGGGATCTGTTGTACTATAAGGGAGCATCATTTGTAGTCAGAAGTTTGAAATTTCCAAGTTCCTCATCAAAAGTTTCAGCTGGAGCACTGCCTGAAATTGAAGTTTCTACTCAGAAAGTCAGAGAAATCTCACCTTCTCCAAATTCAGAATTCAACATGGTGGGAGTGGGTGGGAGTGCACTGATATTTGATGGACGTATTAGGCAGCCAATGAAAGTAATGATAATCACTATTTTGATTGGTCAGAGTTTTTCTCTGATTATACCCTCTAAACTGGACCAAAACGTTTCGGTTTTTTTTTTTGCAAACATTTTATTTCAGTGGGTGCAATCGGAATGTGAAAAGGTTTTCAGGCAATATTGTAAAAAGTGCTGCAAAAAAACACCTACCCCACCTTTAAGTTGAATCACAGTGACTAGCAGCTTCAACTGATTCTGATGTTTAAAAAAGCTAATTTTTAATTTTTGAAATTAAAACACTGTTAAACTGAATGTCAACTCATTCCCACTTTCAAATTGTGTGTTAAATGGAACTTCTGTTTTGACTGAGGTTGTTTGAAATCCCCCTCTACCACTATATAGAGCAGTATTTCATGGTCACTATGGAGGGAATAATGTAGCAGAACAGATTTAAGTCTGAACATAACGGAAGGCTGTCAGCTAACAGGTGACAGTCGGTTGTACACTTCCTTTTATGACGCATTGTTTATACACTGAGTGCACTATAACTATGTTTCACTCAACAACTCACAGGTGTGTCTGAGGAAGAATTAACATTGACATCTTCCCCTGTTAAAGTCCAGTAGAAAGAGGCCACTTCCATTTGTGTCGTTGCTATGGATATAAGATCTTTCCAGACTTCCTCCAGTGGGATTCCAAGCGTCGCATTAGCTCCGTATTTTAAATCTTCGGGAATGCTCTCCACGAGACTCATTCTGAGTGAGTGAAAGAGAATAATGACGTTAAACTTTACTCGAGTCCCAGTTGAATGCAACAGTTAGTAAAAGGCTGAGTGTAAAGTTAATGGGAGCCACCTGCACTGGTCAGTGGGACCAGCATCGTCCCGTGGAAGGGTCTGGTGGTTTTTGGGGGCCGGTGGTCTCTCCAGCACAGCGACAGCGAGGATGATGCCCAGGACCGTGAGACAGCCCAGAACCACGGCCAGTGCTGCACAGCTGACCGTCCTCTGACGAACAGGTAGTTCGGAAAGAAAACATTTGCCACTCTGAAAAAACGGGGCCTCACAAGGCAAAGTTTATAGTTTTAATTGTTAGTGTAACCCTACCCCTTTGTTCGAAACGTAACTGTCATGAAGGCTTCTGTATGTCGAGGTCATCTTCTCTTTCAAGCTCTGCACGCAATGTGAAAGATCGAGAGCAGGAAATTAGTTTTTCTTGGCTCATAATGTCGAAGCTAAAATGGATTAAAATACGCGTTTTAAAAGTGATGAAAGCGCAATCTACTTACAGATAACAGATGCAGCTCTTCTTCCTCCAGCTATCACCAGACTGCTCTGGTGATGTTTAATTTATCCAGCTTAGTTCCTGTTTTAAACTTTCGTTTCAGCTTTTTCAGTCGTGTTTTTTTTCTGGGGAATCCAAAAGTGTTGTGTAGGACTACAACATATGATTAAAAAATAACAAAAAAATACCGAAAAAGGTTTGCTGATCAGTTTTATTTGAAAAAGAAAAATCCATCATCCTATAAGAAACTTACACAAAGGTTCCAACATAAATAACAGCCAACAAATAAGCTGGTGTGGAAATAAGGGGAAAACTATCAAAAGGATAAGACAAGAAAAATAAGACAAATTTGACACAGAAGATTCAAACTCAAGGTCCGACTTTTTCTGACTGCTGGAATAAAGCAGCAGGGAAATCATCCCATATTGATGAGTAGCAGCAGTACATATGGAAAAACAAACATTCAGCTTTGCTTGGTTTTATAAACAAACACTGGACTTGACTGATCCCCCCACATAACAATGTGGGACTTGTAGGTACTTCCCAGTTACAATCTTCTGTTCAATCTGTAGTAGGATGAGGAAATAAAAACGTGCTGGTTGCCCTTTTCCCTGTTTTATCAACATCACTCAATCTTAAACAAGAGAAAAAGCTTTCAGTTTGCAGCATATCAGGTTGAAGGGACAAAATTGTACATTAGTGCAAATGACAAAACTGCGAGGTAATTTATGGGACATATACGAATCTCAAGACATTTATAAATTAAATAGAATCAGAATTTACAGTTTCACTGAATTTTTGTCAACATAAATGCTAAAATTAAATAACTTCCTGTGAGAACTCAACAAACGTGAACGTCCAACACATAGTAACTGAGGAAACGACAAACGCTTACCACAGTGATAGCCCTTAGTGTGTATATAATCAACCCTATGGAGAGTTAGAGTTTGAAGTGGGGCGATGAGCTCTGTACACACAAATAATGACAATTGTTCATTGTTGTTTGTGGCCAAACTTCTGGGAACTGTGCTCTTCAGATATGGAAAACCAAAAAGTTTCAATGCTCCAACTATAATTGACACAAAGACTTTTAAAAGCAAAAATGCGCCAAAATATCCTAGCTATGTCTTACAGCCACACAAGTCGCCAGTTGGCGTAACTCTAGTGATCTCTTTTACATCTCCAGCTGGACCAAATGTTGTTCCTCTCCCAAGAGAAATGTTACCAAGGCAAACACACAATAAATTTCCTTTAAGCAACCGTGTAATATAACAACTGGTCTGGCACAGGAGGCTACCAAGTCTCTCCCAAAGTTCTACTGTATCTGTTACAAAAGACATCTGATAAATAGCTGTTGTTTATATATATATCCTCTTGTATTCTGTGAATCTGGTCCACTGGCAGAAATACACAAAGACACAAACATGAGAAAAAATATATATAAATATGTAGCAGTGAGATTACTGAGCGTACCAGTACACAGAAGCATCTGCAATGTTTATCTGCAGCTCTTTACTCAATACCTTTATTTAAAAATGTGATTTGCCTCTTAAGCATTTCCTTAATATTATTAGATTTCCCTGAGATGATTACGCTCAGGCTGATTCTCAAAAAAGCACATAATTACAACGATCCCTAAAAAAAAAAAAAAAAAAAAAAAATCCAGCTATATTGGTTATATCATTGGCAAATCACAAAGACAATCTGTAAAACAAAGAATCAAGTAGATTTTTGTAGCCCTTTAAAAGGTTAAATTTATTGAAATGTCATGGTGAATGATGTGTTTTACCACTATTTTTTGCGTAGTGTTCACAGTGTAGTATTGTGCATGTTTGGATGCACAGGAGGCTACAGCTCTGTGAAACCCATCTCACTTCCCCTTCACCTTGTTTCACTTGTGCACCTGGGCTTGTAGCAGAAGTTCAGCCTTTGTGATATTTTTGTGCGTTTGCATCCAATCTCAGACTAAATAGCCTTCTCTGAGATCGTCTGGAGTGACAGCAGCTCTCCTGACACTCTCACTGGGCCTCGGGCCTCCACCACGTCTGGAGACAGAGTGGACTGTCCTCCAGTCTCGTGAAGTATGTTTTGAAGACTGAACTCCAGAGGAGGAGGAGACAGCAGGGGCTGAGGTCGTGGTAGTGTCCAGTGTACCCCTGGGCTCCATGACTGTGTTGATGACTGAAATGCAAGGAAAATAGACAAAAAAAAAAAAAAAAAGAAGAGTAAGCCAATATCTTTACTTGCTGTAGTAAAGGGGGCAAAGACACAAGAGTGTCTGATTTACCTTCCAGTTGTTTCTGGACACGCTGAAGTTCTTTCAAGAGACGAGCAATTTCCTGAAACACAAATAACTGAATAAGATCACACATGCAGTGCATTATTATCAAGCCGACATAAAGTTTAAAAACAAACACTGACCTTGTTGGAAGCTTTTATACCTGGAACATCACTTTCAGAATTAATCTTGGTCTCAGTTTCTTCCCAGACATCCATCCTGTCCTGGAACAGTACCCTGTGTGCAAGATTCCACAAATAGTGGTTAAAAAGCTGTCGTCTCACATATGACTAGACACTCGGTGAAATCTGGTTGCCAGATAGGAGAGAAAGAAGGTTTTCCCACCAAAGCCAGATTAAACATGGATGTGTATGCCAACTGTGAGAGCGTGGTATCTAACGTTTGTTTGCATCTTACTTAATTTTGTCACCAAGTTGCTCTGTGTTTTCACTGATGGCCTTTATGACTTGGTGCACAGGATTCAACATCAAACTGTCCACAATGACCTGCAAGAAAAATAAAATACTTTAAAACGATCCTCCACCACAGAGTGTTTACAAATGAAGCAAAGCATCTCATTGAGTCACACCTCATCTCTGCCTTGAGCTTGTTGTCTTGAGTTCTGTTCATGGCTGCCTGAACTCTGGTCAGACTCCCTTCTTGGTGCAGAATTTGGGTGGAACTTCTGGTTTGATCCAGCCTCTGATGTATGTGGAGCCAGCTGGAATATTTTTAGACTTCAGAGGTTAGTTTTAAGGGACAGAAAGGCAGACAAGACTCTAAAACTTATTTACCCTTTAAATTGGTATTTTTATGTAATAATGACTAATTTCAAATAACAATTTTAAAGTTTCATAACCACACCAGGTCTAGACAGAAAAAATAATGACATTATATAACAAAGAATAATTATTCATCTTTTGAAACATCTCTTCTCAAAAACAACAAAGTCTAAAGTAAACTAAACTCCTGCCATATCTATACTTTTAAATTTCCCCGAATAGGAAAAAAGTATGTTTTAATGGGAAAAAAAGGAAATAAAAGTCTAAAAAGGAAGCCAACATAAAGACCTGAACTTATTAATCTGCAGATTTGATTTATTAAACAACTGGGGAATAATTTCCCAACATTTGGATTTTCCTATATACAATAAGGTTAAAAAAAAAAAAAAAAGAATGCTTTTATGTTTATTTTTATAAATGTAATCTTTTTTTAAACAGTAAAAACCACAGATGCACATCCAAGTATTTGATTCATGACTTTCATTAATTATTTAATATCTTAATGATAGCTCAAATAAAATAATAACTTTTAAACTTTTAAAAGCACCTTGGGCAGTCCCTGGACTCTAAAAGGTGCTACATAAGCATGTTGTCTAGGTCATTTGTCAACAATGAAAATAACGGAGCCTCTTGTAAGATATCTTGAAGTGAATGACACCCTGGTATCAACTTTATCTGAATACAGTTTGGATTTAAAGTAGTGCAACTAAAAGTACAGTACTTTGTACAATAGCATATTTAAGACATAAGATTTTGTTAAGCATGCTCAATGTACCCGTTTGTGACCAGTTGGCGTGGAAGCAGCTTCATTATCTTCCACTCCATGCGTTTGTGGATCACCATCACCAGCAACATCATGGATCTCTCTGGCTAAGATAGCCAAGTCTTTGGCCAGATCTTGGCTTAACCTGGTCGAAAGAGAAATACACAAACAAACCCTGAAATATTATCTTGCAGTTAGGGGTATAAATAGTCAAAATTTAACCATTTATCTGGAGTCAAGCTGACTTTATCCAAGTACTAAAGATAAGGTGTGCCAGTGTTGACGCTCAGGGTGCTTATGACTTCCAGCTGCCTTAACAAAGACCATGGAAATGTGCAATACACATACTGTATGTGCTCCATGTGTGTTTTGAAATTAAAGAGGAGATGGGCCTTCAGAGTTGGACTAACCTTGCATTGTGTTAACGTGTTCTTTATTCACCTCAAACAAACCTGTAATAATGTCCTGAGTTTTCATTTCCCTCATTCCAGCCAGCTCATAGAAATTTCCATTACAAAACTGTTTTTCACTGTAAAAATACTCTATAAAAGTGCAGACAAAACAGAAATACATCAGCGTGACTATAAAAAACACCAATGCCTAAACTGATACCCCTTGCATTTAAATAAAAGCAGCATAATTTCCATCTAAAAATTATGTAGTTCAGTATCCTTTACAGTAATTCACCAGGTGAAATTAAGGAGACAAATGACACTCTTATTCACTGTGTTCCTTGTTGCACATGAATCTTAATAGAAAACATTTCATTTCATTTTTAGTACATCTGAACATGTGCGGAACTTTTTTGTGCATACGCAAGGTTAGTTCATGAAACCCCTGGTCTCTGGCACAGTTGCAAGAGGTGTACTGTGCTTGGGCATGCTACAGTGGCACATGTATGTGGAGGACATTATCACAATGTATGCGTGACATGAAGATGCAACATTTCCTTGTGATAGTCACTTAACAACATAATAACAGCATGATCCAGAAATTCAAAGATATGAAAGACAAAAAAAGAAAAAAAAAAAAAGAGGCCACAAAGTTAGTAGCTTTGTCATCATATTTTCTGTGCTGTTCTCCATTGTGCCGATTCTCTGAGACTGCATGTGCTTCGAATTAACAGACAGACACTGTGACAAACGATGACATGTACATGTGGCAATTCTGCTGAATCATGATTAAGACTAGAGTAATGTAAGGGAGGGAATCGGTAGGGAGGTGTAAATTGTGCCTGGGCACAACATGATACAACTTAGCTTGTATGAATGTGCCCTGAGGCTACAGAAATATACAAATTTACCCCTAGGCAATTGTATGAGCCTTTACTTCAGAAAACTTAACTTGTGAAATTACTTACCGTGCAATTTCAGCACTGTGGGCAGACCAGTTGTGGAGGGCCTCTCCCTCATGATTCTCCTCTTCAGAATCTCTGCTGCGGGATACTGGATGGCGGGCAACCACCGGCTGGGGACGGTGCACACTGTGTGGACTGTGAGAAGCTGAGGAAGGTTGGGATCGTTTGTGTTTAAGATTGCTCCGGTTTGAGTCGTACTCCTCATCTGAGGTAGAAGTATAGTCAGAGCCTTTATATCGCCTCCTAGAGCCTTGATGTTGGTAATTGGTTTGAGTTATGGGAAATGAGGATAGACAAGTTGGGAAAACAGGAGAGAGAAGAGGGTGCCATGAAAGAGTGCCTCCAGGAAAATCACCACCAAGTACTTCAGATAAGAGTCACCAAAACACTTCCAAGAACAAGAAACGGAAAAGGTGCTGTGGAAGTCCTCGTCTCAACATTGCTTATTTGATCACTTTTCTTTTCAAGTCAACTTACAAAGAGAAACAAGTGCCACATTTCCACAGTACAGTAAATAAGCACAAGTGAAAACCAGTTAGTGAAAACAATGACATGTCCCAGGAAACATTATGTTAAGTACAGGTCGAGTTTAGAATAATAATCTTTATAATAGCCACATAGACTCAACAGCATCTCTGTACTGTACATAATGTGCAGATAACGAAAAATAAAACTTAAGGTAAAGGTATTAAATTGTGAAACCATGTTGCACTAATCATGTTAGTAAAATTCAAGAGCCAGTTTCCACTCCCCAGCTTTTGGCTGGTTTAACAAAAAAAAAAAAAAAAAAAAAAAAAAAGTCTGGAGCCAATTAATATTTCAAATCATATGAACACTGAAATGCTTTGATGAACCTTCTCCCTTCTTCTAATCCAGATATCATTTTTTTTTACTTATTTTTTTAAAATAATGCTGATGTGACTAAACTTGAGTTCTTTAGAATCAATTTAACATATTATTCTGTATATATTTGTATTATACTCACTTGCTGTGCTGCTGGCGTATTTGGCACTACTTGAGCGTGCACGGGTAACTGTGGTTTTGCCGAGAGGTGCCTTCTGTGGCCTTTCTGTAGGTTTTGCTCCTGGAGTAGAAATTCTCTGAACAGAGCTGCTACCCGATTCTGTGCTGCGGTTGGAAAATCCTGTGCTCCGTCCTGTCCACTGCGCGGTGGAAGACGTCTCACTATCACTTGGTGTATTGAACGAGCCTGTCCGCTTACGAGGCATGGCCAGCATATCTAGTCTGGAGAGTTTCTTGGCCTCCTGGGGCTGCTTTGCGGAGGTATTAGCTACATCTTGGGGCAGTTTGTCCGTCTCTGTCCCTTCATTGTCTGAGGCCTCTCCCAGGCGAGCCCGGCGAAGCATGGAAGCCCTGGTGGGTCTTGGAGCCGATAAGCTGTTGGCACGACTCAATGCCTGAGATGCTCTTGAGGTCTTGCCTTCTTCCTTCTGAAGGGGCATGGTGTAGTTTTTGCGTGTTTGGTGGTTACCGGACTCCTGGTCAGAGTAAGGTAAACTCTGAGGGTCATCACTTAGGTCTGTGGAGCCACACTTTCCCACACTACGTCTCAGTCCAACCTGTTTCCTGACATGCTCGGTCTTGTTGTTCGATCCATAAGGATGGTTCTGTTTAGACTGTTGATTCGAGTCCTGACAAGACCTCTCTCTGTGGATGCTACTTGCATTTGTGTTTTTCATCAGTGTGTTTGGCTTAGTTTTATTGCTATTTTGGCTAACTGTACTAGAAGTATCTATATCAGAGTCTCCAGAAAGAGAGTCCACTATAGGAGATGAAGTGGTTTCTGACCGTCCTCCTTGGAGTTTGGCCTCAAGAACAGCCAGAACATCCTCTGTCTGCTTGAGGTAAGAATGTGTGTCCTGACTGCTGCCCCCTTGGAATAAAACAGAGTCTGGGTCTCGCTGAACAGGCTGACTTGAAATGTTGGGGAGTCTTGCATTACTAGGCTTCTCCTTGGTGAAGCTTTCCTGTCTGATTAATGATGACCCTGCAGCCTCTTTACCCTCTGAACAATGTGTTTTGTGGCCCAGTACAGGGGCTGAGGCAGTGGGCTTCACTTTTCCAGAATCTTGAATGCCTTTTTGTTTAGTAAGAGTGGCTGTTGAGAAAGTTCTATTGACTCGTTTTCTGTCTGTCTTGGGAGTATTGGGATGTAAACTTTCATGTTCTGGTTTGGATTCCTCCTCTGATCCAATGTAGAAAGATGTAGACTTGACAGGGAGTCGGGGCTTGTCTTCACTTTCCTTCTCCTCTGCATCTGACAGCTGTCTCCTATTCTGCTCTATGATGGATGCATCATCAGATTTGCTGGCATCACTCAGACTGTCAGGTTCTACATCATCCTGCACTGTTAACCTGTAAACACCATCTTGAGACCGGGGTCCTGTAGAGCTATTGCCTTCCACATCAAATGTTGCATTAGGGTTGTAATGAACATGAATACTGGGCGTTGGAATGTTGCTCCTGTCTTCCTGTGGAACCTGCTGCAGGATGTGTTGTGACTTCAAACCATAACCATCTGAGCTGTCATGGTGTCGGTTAAGCATGGCCTTATGGATGATGGTACCTTGTGCTGAAATGAAAATGTTAATATTATATCATCATTCATATTCATCTAAATGTTTCACCATCATTTCAAATAAGCCAGTATCTTGTCAGGTTGCTTACCCCCTCTTGACAGTTCCATCTGGGAAGGTATGTCAAAGAGGCCAGATGATGAGCCAGATTCTGTGTAGCTGTCTGCCAGGCTCGCCCAGCAAGACATATACTTAGGAGCCCCCTGTAACACTGGAACTTCTGACTGAACCTGGAAGAGAAAACATAAGACTTATGTATAAGACCATCTTTATAAAACATTTGAAGAAACCACAGGTGATGATGTCCTTAATCAGAAAGAGTTATAATAATCAATCTATTAGGTTAGTAAAAAATACTAAACAAATATGGATTTGGTTCTTAAAAATTAGTTGGACAGAAACCCAAAGCAGTGAAGAGCCCAGAGCCTGTGAGAGAATTAAATCCAAATCAAGGAATCAAGAGACACCAAAAAAATATAAGAAAGACAAATAACCCAAATCAAGACAGCAATGCATGCTGTATATTCTGATATTTATGGCTGAAATATTCATTAAATGTAATTAAAGATGGTACTGAAATTATTCCTCCATTCATTAATCCCACTCTGAGTGAGAGGGGTTACCTTTACCAGACTATGGCCCTGCTCTGGAGCTGGCTTCACTTCCCCACAGCTACTCTTTCTATGCCCCTCCCTGCCCTGAACAACAACAGGTTTAAATGCTGATGATGTTTCTGCTTCGCTCAGGTATGTTCGCTCTGGGCTGTCAACAACACCAAAGACCTGCCAGAAACAAAGCATTGCAAATGTTTAAGTGTATGACTGGAGAAAGTAGGGCTACAAACATCTGTTCTGACAGGACAAAAAGAGAAGACTGGTGAAAAGTAACAGTTGGAATACTTCTTTTATGCAACATGCTGTAATTTTTACCCATAATCAACTTCAGCACAAACAAGAATTGGATGACGCATCTTGCCTGGTTAATTTTGCTGCGTGCCTCTTCAAGCTCTTTATCCTGAACATCAGTTTCAATAGTGTAAGTTCCTGCATCGCTCAGACTATCCTCTTCTTCATTTCTGGGGCTCTTAACTTCTACACTGTGAGATGTCTGGGGCATGACAGGAGCTTTCAGAGGAACAGGCTGGTGGATTGGAGAGGAAGCCTGAGGCTGGTGTTGACCATCAGATGGAGGAGGGCTTGCAGGACTTTGGTCAGACTGTGAATCCACTACTGTCCCTCTTTGAGCTGCTTTTGGAGAACTTGCCTTTTTCTCTAAACTGGAAATAGAGTTTTGCTTCTGTTGTCTGAGGAATTCAGCAGTAAAGTCCTGAGTTAGTTTGGATTTCCGGCCTACGCTGCTAAATGGTCTTACAGATACAGAAGACGAAGAGCGGGAGGAAAAACCAGTACTGATCCGGTCTTCTGTTTTTTCCTTTCGTAGAGAACCAGTTCTTTGAAATCCTGTGGATGCAGGACCCTTCAATGGAATTGTGTATCGTTGGGTTGGAGGAGTGTTGGAGGATGCAGATGGGATTTTTCTCTCACCAGTCGGACTAGAGCTCTTCCTTGTTTTCTCCTGCTGAAGCCAGAGGCCTGAGGGCTCAGGAGGGACATTGCTGTTGGTGAAGGATTGGGAGCGTTTCTTTCTCTGATTGTCATCAAAGAATTCAATGACAAAGGCTTGGTGAGGTTCAGCTTTGCCATGACTGGAAAGGGACTGAGACTCTGGTGGACAGTAGGATGAAGGTTCTTCAGATTCTGGGGTGGAAAAGCATTGTGTTGGGGAGGCTTGCAAGGTTTGCGAAGGCTCCTGGGATACAGACCGTGATTCTGATTGCTCAGAATCCTTTCCACTAAGTGCAGGATACCCTGAATCACTGTGAGAACCGTCATCTCCGTAGTTTCCTAGTGGCAGAGACACAAGTTAAACAACTACCCCATTATGACAAAAGCAAACATTTGTAAATGTAAATAGATTTTGTATAAAAGGACTCACCTTTAGTAATCTTCAGAAGTGATGGGTCACAGTTGATGCTATCCATGTCTTCCCCCTGTGACTTCCGCCTCAGCATACTAGCATTGCTTTGGACCAGCCAATCAGCAACTTTACTTTCGGCCGACATCACCTCTGTAGGTGTAGTCGGAACCTCTGTTGAGGACTGCCTGCGTTGCTGGCGGAAGGCAAACTTGGTCACATGGTCTTTGATCTTCATTTTACCTGGTGTGCAATCATCAAACTCAATGGTGAAGGAGGCATGGCTTTGGACCACAGGTGGTGTGGGGGTAGAGGGGACAGACTGAATGGGATCAGAGGTGTCTTTTGTCGGAACCTCATGAACCTGCGACTCAGGTTTCTTCATAGGTCGCTGCTGGAACTCCTTTGTAGGGATTTCAAAGTAGCTTGGTTCCCGGCGGTAGGAGAACATGGACTTTGTCTGACTCTCTGACAGAGAACCATTAACCTCACATATGCGTACATCTTTAGCAGGCTCTATTATCAAAGACAAGAAAATAGAAAATGCACTGCATTAGCAATGGGTCCATTTAAGCCACTCAGCTCTAATTTTGTATTTTTTTTCTGCATTTAATGTAGTAAATAACTGAAACTTATGTGTACTCAAAAGCAGAGAATCAATTCCCATGTCATTGTTAAAGCACCACCCTGTCACCCCCTCAAAAAAACAAAACATAAATAACATGAAAGATCCAGCTATTAGACTGAGATAAACAAAATCAACCAGTTGGTCTTTGTATGCCAGTTGGGCACAGCTGAATATCACTTCAGGAGCTCCGTTTGGTAGGAGGGTAGCCAAGCGATAATCTGTTTCAGTCTGGGCAACATGACGAGAACAATCACCCTTCCTCCCCCCTGTGGCAGCTTAGAGGTTCATAATCCATCACGAGGCAGACAGGCACTGCCCACTGGACTGGCAAACGCTCTACAACTAGCAGCCAGAGACCTGTCTAGTGCTTAGCACAATCCATCTCTCAGAGGCCAACAGAGAGCATCAGATAGCAGTTGCCCAAAAGCCTGCCATTACAAATTAAGATCCAACTCACAGAATACCAAGTATAATTACAAATTAAAGAAAACTAACAAACAAAAGACTTATTTTAAAAATATGCGTAAAACAAAGACTAAAAATATATAAAAGATGGATTCTCTGACCTGGAGACTCTTGTTCTGGCATTTTTCCACCTCTATTTGTGTTTGGGTTGGCTGGGTCCTCATCCTCCCCCCACCAGGACGGTTGGCCATACAGAGGAGTAGGCTTGGATGTCGGGGAATCTGTGGCTGCTAGCAAAAGAATGCACAGACACAAACACCATCAGGTACATAACATCAGCTACTTGGAGGAATGGCAGAAGAAAAAAAATGACAAACAGATCATTTGATAACTAGAAAAGCACTCGGAGAGCGCAGACCTCCGCCAAGCACAACAGTTCTCCCATATAGTGATTTACAGATTGCAATAAAATCTGCGTTCTGGATCAGTTCCGGATCAGCCTTTAAAATTTGACAGAGGTTCCCATTGTTAATCCCTGAGTGAAATTTCATGAGTTTTGGGCAATAATTAACAGAAATATTGAGAAACAAAATTTTTGGCTCCATTTAATGCAATGTTATCGAAAATTTGAAAGTGATCCAGAATCCAGGATTTTGTCTGGATCACACCCAAAATGAAATCAGTTCTTCCTTTTCACATTTCTGACAACTCCTGAAAATTTCATCAAAATCCATCCATAACTTTTTGAGTTATCTTGTACACAGACAAAGACAGACAGACAAACACCTGGCAAAAACATAACCTCCTTGGCGGAGGTAAATATGCCAATAAGTTTATATTAATGGCATGAAAAGCTATGGTGTGTCTTGGTTTGGTGATTCAACAATAAAATGCTGCATGACACTGGAAGACAAATCATACTATTGTTACAATTCCTGTAGGCTTTGATGTTTTTAATCCACATTCCCGTGACACAGAGTGAGTAGTGAGAATCAAACAATGATACCAGCTAAAGCACCAAGACCACCAAAATAATTCTTGTGATGAACAGTTCATGTGATGATGATGCAATTAATCCTTATCTTTAAAGAAAAACAATACAATGGAGGATATAGGCTCAGAAGCGCATCTAATTTGAGACTGAGACAGTGACACACTGCTGACTTCAACACACGCTCCCTAAACACTTGCAAACAGGGGGCTGAAGACTTATTCTGCAGTGGTGTTTAGTCAGATTTGCCATATATCCTTGCACACAAGTAGACACATGCCAGCAAGCCTATAATAGACTAATCAGATAATCTAGAAGCCCGTTTTTAGTCTGATAGATAAGACAAACAAGCTCTTTTGGGTTTAAAGCTCCTACATAAACCCAGGCATCAGCAGCACTTGACTACTGTTGCCTTGGACACACAAAATAAAAGGCATCAACACAGCAGCAGGAGAAGCATAGAGGCATGTCACCAATTCCTTTCTGCTGACTCGATCCTTCCCTTGTAGCTAAAGAAAATATGAATGAGTATAACAAAATGCACTGCAAGCAGGAGTGACTGACCTGATTTTTTTCTTTGTAGTCAAATAAAAGGTTATGAGCTATAAATATTTTTAAAAGCCTTATTTTTTAGAAGCCTTTAAATATTTTGATGATTTTTCAACTTCACTCTTTGGTTTCTTCAGTTTGTGTTATGAATCTTGGACAAGTGATTCACTACATGAGCAATTACCAAATAGCTATTCAGGGGATTTTAATGCCCCGAATCAAAACAGTAGATAGTCCCACTCTCTGGCCTGATAAAAGTTGGCCAAACTGATTACATCTCCATTATGCAGTTTTTAAATCAAACAGCTGGAGACTTGGATTCAGGCCACATTCACAAATGCCAATGAAAATGAGTGAGATGACACAGAGAATATACACTCATAAATTCTCAGGTCAAAAACGAGAGAAGTTTGTGGAATTAAAAGGAAACACAGCAGGAAGTTTGTTCATAAACATCCATGTATTTGGAAGGAAGTAAAAAAATATCAAGGCATTCAATCAAACAAAGTCCATTTGCAGACCATTTGCATAAAATCAAAAGAGGCCTTTTATACCTGGTGCTAACATGTGTCCTGTGTAATGCAGCTACAAGTGGACAGTGCTGAATACAAGTACAAACTCACCCAGGATGTATCAAGAGTGCACTCAGGGGTGGTAAAGTATGCTTATTTAACAAATTATTTAACATTGTATATGTAAACCTCCCACTAACCTAATGCGACTCCACACAAGCAGTGTCCACTAAGATGCTTTCTGGATCTTGTAATTTCCAAACCATAAGCAAGCAAACAAACAAACAAAAACAAACAAAAAAGCACAAACACACATACACACACAGCTGCAGTACACGCAATAAAGTTGGTATTTGTTGTGAGCAGATGTTGATTTTCAACCATTTCCTTAGAATAAAAAAGCTTGTAAATAGTTTTCAGAATTAAAGCTATTGATGGTTTAAAAGGTCCAGTTTGTGTCTGTGCACTGAAATCTACATCATATCTTTACCTCTTTCATAATACTGTAGTTACATAACCTGGATTTCCTGTTATCACTCCAACTCAGCAAATTTGAAATATTTCAATGTCCAAAAATTATATGGTTATTTGAAAATATTGACTGTATGTTTTTACATGAGCTTCAGTAGATGTTCTGGTTATTAAATTCTCAGTTGACCATGTAATGTCAGGAGCTTGCTTATTTGCATAAAGAGCAGGCAAATGAGATCTGATCACAAGTAGTCCCATAAGACATGTGGACATTTATGTAAAAGCCAAGTGCGAAAAAAGGCCCTTAGAAATATCCACTTGTGATTGAATCACTCAAGGTACATTAAAACTTGTGGTCTTAAAAGGTATCCAAGGTCACTCTCAATGTAAGAAAGCTCATCTACATGTGCTCCCTTAATGAAGAAGCTGCAAAAAGTTTCCTAAAGAATCGTGTTTGCCACTAATTTAGTGCAGCAATTCTAAGTCTATCTTTATTTTCTGCTCAAATTAATTATCACCCTTATCTGTTTTTTGATGTATACTGAGTAAGACAGCCCATTTACAGTTTACCTCATTTATGAAATAGCCAAGCAAAAGAACAGTGTAAGGCTACTTTGAGTGTGGACTGCCAGGTAGGGTAAGTCAACCTCTGATCGAAAGGTTGGCAGTGCAATCCCCAGTGCTGCTACATGTTAAAGTGTCCTTTGCGAGACACTGAACCCCAGCAATGTCACTGATATGCTCATCTGTGTGTGATATACAACACATCACAAAGACAGCACATGTGCTGTATATAATAAAAAGCACTGTTCAACACAGACACTGTGAGCAGCATGAGGCTACAGCTGGAAAAGCGCCATTTAAAGAACTGGTTGTAGTTTTCCCACTAAATGCAGAGGCCCAATTATGGAGAAAAAAAGCACATGAATTGCTAGATCAACAACAGCTGGAATAGTTCTGTGTAAAGGAATTTATTCACAAATCGTTTCTATTGAACCAACAGTCTGCCTACTGTTTCACTGTGGTCAAGCACTGTGAAGCATGATTTACTCAGTACATTTCAAAGTGAGAGTGTAAGACAAGTGACAACTTTAGGTCCATCCTTAGAAGTACACAAAAACATGTTTTTTCCCCCATCACATGTTGAACCATGAGAATGCTTGGCAGTTCCCCATCTCCTGTCAGCAGTTAAGCATGGCTGATAGAGATAAGACCGCTTGCCCCTAAGTCCTCGAGCCTGAGCCCTTTCTCGTGTACGTTGTTTCTCAACGTTGGGATGTCAAGATCAATTTCGACACACAGGATTGCAGCTTCAGCCTCTCTACGTGCATGGCAACATAATCTCACACCAGGGAGGCTCTTAAAAAAAGAAACCAGTCACTCTATTAAGGGATCTATGGGTCAAGTCATGCAGCACATGGAAACTCACAAAGGCTTTCTCTCCTATTTATGGATAAATGCACCAACATCCACTCCAGCTAGGACTGTTCCCCTCAGGGAAAAAAAGAACAATCAAACCTTCTTGTTATAAATTTCCAGTCTTCTTGGTAATATGCTTCTACAATGGTTGAGTGTTGTGTCAACAGAAGGGTTACCTGTGAGTGATTGGGCCCTACGCTCAGTTCCGTCTTGCAGTCTAACACTGGAAACAGAGTCTTTGCTCTTCTCTGAGCTCAGCAGTTGCTGTTTTTCCTTTGTCTTGGCTTCCAGGGCTTTAATACTGAGCTGCAACTGGCTGGTGTACTTCTCATGCTGCACAGACAGACAGAAGGGAAGCAGGATGTGAAGTATCCCCTGCCAACAATTTGTACAGATGCAATTGCCCTAAAACAGGAGGAAGGATATCCACCAAAGACTTCTACAACTTATTGTTCTGACCTAATTTTGTGTCGCATATACAATTGACAGAGGAGAACACAACAAACAACATTTTACACAAAGATACTCAGTACATTTACATGCACAGTTCAGTCAAGCTACACTTAGAACTCAACAAGACCAATTAATTGGACACCTGTTCTTGTCTGAATATACACAAATATCTGTAAAGGTGGGACATTTTTAAAATAGAATAAAATGAAAACAAATACTTTACTAAAAGACTTTACAACAGAAGCTAGATAACATAACAAATCTTCAAACTAGGAAATTTTACATATTTATCCACTAAATGAGCTAATTTCAAATTTCGTGCCTGCTACTGGTCTTAAAATAGTAGGCACAGGGGCAACAAATGGCAAAAAAAAAAAAAAAAAAACATAAAAAAAAAAAAGGGAACTCTTAGGCTCTCCAATCTGTGAAAGAGTGTCTAAAAAGATTGATTTGAAGAGGCTTTGCTAATCTCATCATCTACAGTTCATAGCATCATCAAAAGATTCAAAGAAACTGGAGACACCTCTGTGCATAAGGAACAAGGCTAAAGACCTTTATTGGATGGCCTGTGGTCTTCACGCCCTCAGACAACGCTGCATCACTCGTTTGCATATCTGTGCTAATGACATTACTAAATGGGCCCAGGAATAATTCCAGAAACACAATCCACCGTGCCATCTGCAGATGCCAACTAAAGCTCTAACATGGCAAACTGTTCTATGGTCAGACGAGTCCAAATTTGACATTCTTGTTGGTAATCATGAAAGCCGTGTCCTCTGGGCTACAGAGGAGAGAGACCTTCCAGCATGTTATCAGCGTTCAGTCCTCAAGCCAGCATCTCTGATGGTATGGGGTGCATGAGTGCATACGGTTATAAGCAGCTTGTATGTTTTGATAGGAACTATGAATGCTGAAAGATATATACAAGTTTTAATCCAAATTAAGCTAATTTTGATTTAACTGAACATGTACATGTAGGAGTAATTCAATTCCAAGTAACATTATGAATATGTGTTAGACTAACCCAATAATTTAACATAATTGTACTGACTGTGAAGCTTCAATTACTATTTTTTTTTTTTGAAAAAAAAAAGACAGATCTGATCAGCTGCACAATACGTCACATTCATGCCTAAAACTGAAAAGCTGCACATGAATTATCCAATGACAATTTTTCATACTGTATTTAACTTCTTTGGCTGTTGTAAGTAAAATTACAACCACTTTGCGGTGACAACTTTGTTTTTTCCTTTTCTGTTTGGTCCCTGTGCTTTTTCACTTAGACCAAAAAAAAAAAATCTCTGGCAGCCTGTAATGGAAATGTACAGTATAATTATGAGGTCTTAAAGTTTGAGTGATCCTTGGCGGGGGGGGGTGATTAATGGGCTTTGTCATAATAAGCAGGGATCCAGAGTGACCACTTCTCATAATAGACAGGACAACACGAGAAGACTAACAAAAATGAACAGGCTACAAGTGACACTTACCTTCAGAGCCTCCTCTGGGACCTTGTGTTGACTCTTTTCCAGTATATACACGTGAGCATGTGCACAAAGAGTTAAAGTACTCACATCTACATTTCTGTGACGCAATTTATAATCTAAATTTAATTATAGAATCACAGTTCAAGAACAACCAAAAATATGTTGTATAAATTATCATAAATATGCATCTGGTACCCTTTAATAAGTTAGAGTTTGTTTCCATTTTCCTCCCTTTTAAGGCATTTCTTTCTAGTTCTGCTCTTGCCTGTCCTTAAAAACATGCAACGTCACATGCTATACACTGTGTGCTCAATTAAGGTGATAAATATTTTTTAAGTGTGTCTTTTCCTCCTCTTATCTAAACAATATTTCACAATTCATTAGTTTTCTGTTCTCTGGGTCAAAGGCTGCTGGAGCTTTTTTGTCCACAGTTGACCATAATCCAAAACCGCTGACTGGAAAACAACTCGGTATTAACATGCCGGTGGAGTGGAGGACCACAGAGGGGAAAGAAGAATGCAATAAATGTTTGACTGAAACAGCTGCCGACCACTGCCTCATTTCAGCTTGGACTGCTAATCATCAACTTAAGTTGTTTTAACGGACAAGTAGGGACTTCATCTAACATTAACAAAAGATATGGACCAAGAACTGAACCAACTGCAACAAAGTCTGAGTGGACTTTAAACAATAATGGGAAAAAAAAGGATATCATAACCAAAGCGAATAACGTCTGACATCTTGAGGGTGATGTATGTCTGGTCCGGTATCCTGAGGTCATTCACAAATGTCTGCAACACAGAAACAAGTTTATCATTTTCAACATTAAAATTAATCCACTCATTCACAGAAAACAAATTCCTAGTGCCACACATGCATCAGGCGCTTTAAAACTGGCTCTATTCCCACTGAAAGTTAAGCCACTAAAACTCTAATTGGAATTATCCTGTTATGCAATGGCAACTGCAGCTTTTTTTGTTTTTGGCAAGGTGGACACAAATAGATTTTACTTTACTGCTGTTCTTTTACCTAAAGTAAATGGTTGTTAGGAAATATGTTCGTGTTTAACTTTAAGATCACTAAATTTATAGAACTAAAATAGTACTGTGCACATAGAGCAGACATTCTCCTATAGATTAAACTGAGGTAACTGGGTCCAAATAATGTTCTGTTACGATTGGGTGAGGGTAACTAAGGTAACTAAGGCCAAAAGAAAAAGTCTGGAACAACAATGACTAGTTTCTCATTCTACTCAGCTCTGGATTAATTTTGGATAATGACGCAATGAAATGGCAACAGAGCAAAGATTGAGGTCTAGAGGGTTGACGCACAATGACTGAAGCAAAGAAAAAGTGGCCTGGGGCACCAGGAAAATCCATTTTTTATGATTTTCAATTGTTCTACAAACTGTCTATTGTATACGCTTAGAATAATTGAACATGAGACAAGACAATAGGAAGCCCTGCGGCTGTTGTCACTGAACCAGGTAGGACAGTGTTAAAGACAGACCAACTCACCCCGTTCAAGCTGCCCAAGTCCTTTACCATGTGCTCATCTGTGTTTGGGTCATAGTTGATCACGGCGTGCTGTTTGTCCACACTGCGAGACTACAGAATAAAAGTAAAGCAAATAAAATCAATACAGCTGAGATTATTATCCGATAAACTGATTACACACTGATCGAGAAGACATCATGTATATTCTTTAATAATTGTACAGAGCCTTTGTGACGACACAGTAATTCAATCATAAGAGAAATTATTGTTAACAATATTATTACATAGTAAAGCCATGTTTCAAAAAAGGTATATAAGATTTCATTAAAAATGGATCTACATCATTTAAAGTAATATATAAATGGGAAATAATAGTGAGACAATATATGAAATGTTGAAACTGAGAAACTTAATGGTTCTTTACTAGTATTGCACCTGACACAGTTTGGAAGTCATGGATGCCATTAGTGGATGCCAAAATACAATACCAAATGCAAAAATATAAATGAATATTTTTTTTTTTTTTAAAAAAAAAACATGCAGGCATCCGTGCATTTACTTTGACTTATTTCTTTGCAGATGGGATGGATACAAGATATTTCTATTCTTTCTTTTTTTTCTCTCTTTTGAAAATAATTTCATTTACTATTGATCTATTACTGGTTTTAAGGCCTGCAACACAGTCCAAAAAAAAAAAAAAAAAAACATTTTCAGTTATTTTGTCACATTTTCCACACATTCTCTACTGGGGACAGGTCAGGACTGCATGCAGGCAAGTTCAGTACCAGTACCCTTTTGCTCGCCTGTGCCTATTGAAAGTGTGCAGAATTTTGTTTAGTAACGTTTTAATGAGAAAATACATTCACATCGCTGGATAAGATGTGGTTTGAAGACAGCAAGTGCTGCTCTTAAATCTTAATCGTCTTCTGCATTCATGCAGTTATCACAGAAGTGTAAATGACTGCCAGCGGAGGCCTTGACACAATCCTGTTCCATTACAGAGCCTGGCTTTTTGGGCTTGTTTATAACAGTCTGGATGGTCCTTTTCGAGATGGCAAATTTCTTCTAAAAAAAGATCTGGAACAACAATTAATCTGGCCACAACACATGTTTCCACTGTGCTACGATTCATCCCAGATGCCTCCGAAAGTGGTGATGTTGGTTTCTTGAAGTAATTGCTTGTTTATGTCATTATATAAGCCATTAATGAAAGATAGCTCTTGAATCAGTGTCTTCGAAGGGATCAGAGCTCACACGCATCCTGCTTTAGCTTGTTCCTTGGTATTTACACACTTGACATTCCTCAAGAGTCCTTTAAATGGTTTAATGATGTAATCTGTAGAAGAATATGGGAATCCCTTTCCATTCTTCCTTCTTCAAAAATCCATATGTCCAGTTTTTGCACCTCAAAGACTCATCGATATTAATTTTGTACTAAATCATCATTACACTCATCTGCTGACACTGCTCATTTGAAATAATTTTTTTTCTTCAATCTCCATGCAAACACAAAAATCTTCTCAAAGTAACTTTTCTGCAAATTTGTTGCAGGTCTGGAATGCAGAAATCTATGTACATTAGCATTCAAAAAAATGGTGAGAAGCCATTAAATATTTTGCATAATAATTCTGACATGAACTAAAAGTCAAAATTCTAGAATCATTATTTTTTTTCCACATGCATTTTCCATATTGTCTCAACTTGCTTTTGATTTTCAAGTTGTATAGAAAGGAAATACTCCACTTTCATAACTACAACAGTTGGTCTCATCAGCTTTTCAAGTGTTGCTGAAAGACCACATGATGCAGTATAGTGGTACAAATGAACCCATCCCAACTTTTTTCTTACAGGCTTTGAGCAGTTTAAGCAACTGTGTACAGTTTAACTTTAACTTTACATTTTACTGCATCTGGACAATTTTGAGAGGGAAGCTGTAAACAAATGTGCACCAGAGCCTTAAAAGTTACAAATGTGAAAAAGTCTGGGGGTATCAGAACAGGGCATAGATATTCACAGTTACTGCCAGCAAACAAGCTTTAAACTTTGTGGCACATTCAAGTAAATGTTGATCTTCATCTACCAAAGTGATGTCTCCACACTCAAATCTTTGAGCACATGACTGCAAATCACCAGAGTAAAAACGTGCTTTCTTCTAAATATGCTTCATTTAATTACATGCAGCCTGAGCAACAGATTCATACTGACACACGGTCTCTTTCCTGCTCATTTGCACTCTGGGCCTCTCTGTCAAAGAAATTTCAAAGGCTAAGTCTGACTGCCAAACTCATTTGGTAAATTAACATGCTCTCCAGTGGACCATTTGTGGGCTTGTCATAAGCCCATCCAAACCATGTATTAACTGGTGATTTGTTGTCTGTGTTGAGGTGTCAACTCAGTAAACATTCAAGCAAGTTCTTGTAAATACTGTCCTGCCCACAGTGATGGGTTTAACATTAACTTACCTCCTTGATTAGTTTAACTGTGCAAGCTACAGCACAAGAGTACCACATTCCTAATTCAATGATCCAAAGCTTTACTTTGCCCCCCCTTATCAGAGACAAACATGCCACTGAATGAACACTCAGGCTATTAATAAAGGAGGCATATGGGCTGATTAGTGTTCATGAACATAGAGTGTAAACAGCAGTTCTCATTGAAAGTCTGACATTTTAAGGCAAAACTCTTAACAGTACCACTTAAAATGACATCACTCAACCTGAATCTCTTCTTTTCTCTCTAAACAGGATTCTCTCTTTCCAGACTTCTAGCTATCATTTGAACGGAGGAAAAAAAAAAGCACTGCGCTCGCTGCAAAAATAAAAGCCTCAAAAAAAAGAAAAAAAAAGAACGGCGGTGTGCCCAGATAGGGAGCTGTCCTGAGCACTTCATTAGACAAACAGAAAGTCTGCATCATTCCAAAATGGTGTTTGTTTGTTTTTTTTTGTCCTGGAGCCAACAATGCTTGAATGTGGACATAACCAATTCTTCCATCGAACCACCATCCTGCTGTTCAGATAGGCAACTTCTGCTTTTAACACACAAAATAATAGCATAAACAACCTAATTTACTGGTATAAATACAGAGTGAAAACAGAAAGAAAGGGAGAATATCACACAAAGACCACAAAGAGATTGTTTTTACAGCAGACAGCACATGGAAAAACAACATAATGGAATGCTTTAGCTGCAATTTAAGTCATTGTTTGAAAGGGCGTCAGGGGCAACTTTGTGAGAAGACACTGTCACCAGATTACAAACTCAGAAAACAGGCACGCAAGGAGCCTCCCACTGGTTTTTCACATACTGTATTTAAGTGGCTGGTTGCCCTGCAACATTTCCTGGCCATCTTTCAAAGATGAGACTGAAGTCCTGTTTGATGCACGAACTCAACCGTCACAACAGCAGCTCACCTGCAGCATTAGCTCACAATCATCCCGACCGACAAAGATCATTTCCCGGGGCAACCTGTGGCGTGTGCCCGAGCTGCTGACCAGAAACCATGATGTCACACTCATGTTGGAGCCGCGTGTCAGGATCTTCTTAGCATCCTGCCAAAAAAATAAAAAATAAAAAAAAATGATAAGAACTGGAACATGTTCAGATTTTGTAAATAAGGTTCAAAATTAAAGACGTGCATCTCTGAACAAAGACAGGAGTCACTGAAAAGGTTTCTTGTAACAACTCAGAGATTACTGAAGGGGAAGTTACTAATACCATCCAAGTTAAACTTGTTTACCCAACCTATTATTGTCTGGGGTTTTTTTTTACTACTGAGGTAATGCAGTTTAATAACCACTAACTTTAGCGTAGTAGCGCGTTCATTCCAGGCCTGATTCTGTTTTAATGGGGCAGCCTCTTACAAGACAAAAAGCTCAGGTCCCTGCTATCCTAGGAAAATAAAGTTTAAATACAAGTTTCAATGCGTCCGTTAGGGAGGTTTTTGCTTTCATTACAGATTAATTAATTAATTTAATTAAAAAAAAGGAAAACAACGTACAGTACAAAAGACATTTTGTAGAACAGAAATGTAATTAAATTTAAATAAATAAATAGAGATGAAAAGCACAACATAGCCTTTTTACAAAATTTTAGTATAGATTGTCTATTTCTATTTTGTTTTCTGAAATGCCCTGTGAAATGACGTGTAACATTTTATACCCTTTCAATTTGAGGGTTGATCTGAACAAGTTTGCCGTTTTTTCTTCGTTGTTTTTTTTAATTGCAACACTTGTCGTGCATATTCTACGCCGTATTCAAACGATGTGTCATCTCAATTCACAAATCAATTCCATTAGATCAAGTAATCATGAAAAAATATTCTTTCACAGGAGATGAGTTTACAGATCCAGTTTGGAAAATCTTCAGAAAAGTTGCGTCTGACACTTGGTTTGAACATTAGCTCCCAGCTCTAACTTCCAGGAGGGTTAGGGTTTACTTCCTGTAGCACTGTCTCAGTAAACATTATTAAAAAGAATAAAAATCAGCCAAAGTGTTATTTATTTACACCCATTTGTTGTTTAATTAAAGCCGGCACAAATGTTGTTTTTAACGTCGCGGAGAGCCGTTAGTGTATGACGGTGCCAGCGAGCCCGTGTAGCTAACGCTCGCGAGCCTTTTACATCGATACAAACCGTCTCCAATGATTTGTTCCCAACAGGGACTTGCTCACCTTTAACGCCTTTCTCCGTTTTACGCCTGAGTGAAGCCAGCGTTTACCGTCCTTATAAAAAAAAAGTAATTCGTAGATCAAATTCGACGGAAAAATAGTTGTAGTTACAACAAACGCACCAGGTGCCACTGAACAGGTAGATTTCTCAACACACCCTCTTCCTCCTTTAGGAATGACAACCGGGCGAAAGTCTCCTCCAACGCCTCGTCTCTCTTTACTCCCGACCAGGTCCTGACACTGTGACGTAGATGGACGAGTCCCATCAAACGAGTTTAATCTGAGAGGAGGAACAAGTAAGAGGTCTCACTCTGCCTGGTTTCCGTGTGCAGGAAAACATTTCCAGATTGGCCACGCCCTCCAGCCGCGTTCTGAAAAAAGCCCAGGTGTCCAGGTGAATAAGAGTTAATTACGTCAACTACAGCTGTATTACATTATATAATATTGCATGAATAGACGTTTTTTGTTCAATGTTAAGTCTGATTAGACCAATTTAACAGAATAGTTTATTTTCCGCAAACTGAGAACACATGAAGTTGATTAATTAATAATTATTTTTGTTGAAAATATTGTTTAGCAAGCAAGACACCAAAGACCATAAGTTAAAAGATCACACCTTGATTTGTTCTCACATATAATGAAGCAAAACCTCCGGTAATGGATAGATATGAGTGCAAAAAAGAATTTAATGAAAATCTCATTCACGCTAGATGGCGCCCATGTTCCAAATTACAATAGTCCTGCTTTCAGTAAAATATTACTCATTAAAAGGCAATTCTAAAGAGCCATAAACTCGCAACTATTCAGTTTTATTTTCTTTGTAATATTTAGTCAACTACCGCATGCCATTTGTATTTTTTTTTTCATAGAGTGTGGGGAGTAAGTTTAAAACTAGTGGACAACCACAAGCAGAAACTATGTGATGCAAATCAGTAACAAATTAAATGGATTTATATTGCTTTGTAAAACTGACATCATTCTGAGATTGAATGTATTCTTTCCTTGAAAGTTTAGGATCTACCCTCCACCACAGACCTGCTCTTTCTGTCATCAACAGGGTGAGCCTGTTCTCAAAAGCCCTCTCTTCACTGATAACTCCTTAACCTCCTGTCATGAAACCTACTCTCTCTATGAGTCAGCTAACCACTGAGAGCAAGGCAAATATCTAAAGTGACATCATCTTCTATTCATTTATTCTTTCATTCAGTCTGCATGCATGGATGCTATAATTTTGTACTCTTGTACTCTAGCATCAGAGCTCCTGAAGATGACAACAGGTGTAACAGTGTAAAGCAGCTCTGATTCTGTTTATGAATGAGACCAGACCCAGGACTTACCTCTGTTTAGTTGATCTTGTATTCTCACTACTGCAACATCAAAAACAAACGTTCACGTATGAAACTGTTAACACTGCACTGATTAATAGTGAGATTTATATAGACTAAACGTTGTTTAAAAAAGTTGAATTGCTACTACTAGAACTAAAGGTATCACCACCTGCAGATGTGAGTAACTGCATGACACCTCATATATACTGTCAGTCGTCACTGAGGCTGTCAACCTCAGGTTCCAATGAGTTTTTACTCGTCAGAGAAATATTTCAAGCTTCTAAGAAAAAAGTCAAGAGAAGCTTTGGCTTACAAACACTGCATGACTGACACATCCTCTAGGGGAGGCCGGTGGCAGAGTCACAAACCAGTTTCGTCCTTTGTTTTCAGCTCTCCAGCTGAAGTCAAGTGAACTGCAATGGTTGTCAGGTGAGCGCCACACTGGGCTCAAACCTTGGTCTCCGTGTGTGATGCTGCTTTGCATTGCAGGTGGCCAAAAGACCAGACTGTTAGCTCTGCCTGTCAACATCTGCTCCAGAGACTGAACCATCTGCCCAGGCCCCTGGGGGAGTATCTCTCTTTGTCTCAGACCAGCTGCAGAGCACCAGGAATGGACCTGAGCAGCACTGCAGAGGCGGAGAAACCAGCCAAGACACGGTCAGAGCCTCTGAGTGTTGGAGCATTTGTCTCATACACTTAGTCATGATTTATTTGGAGGGTGTGATCACAGCAAGGTTTAGACAGGCTTAAATCCTGCTTTTCCTGATCTTTTTGTCCAGCAGTTTATTGGTACATGATGTTTTGCTCACTCCTTCAACCTCTAAGAATTCCTAAGACTTCTGGTGTGGATAAACAGACTTAGAGAACATTTCAATTAAAAATGTAAAATTGTATGAGAAAGTTCTGTGAATATATACATATATATATCCCTATTTATTTGTGTTTGTACCCCCCCCCACAACTGGTTTTAAAGGAAGCCTTTTTAGATGTTATAAGCAAAAGATGAGTCCACACGGAGGTTGTTAAGACCTTTTATTTCAATTTGAAAGAGACAAGTAAAAACAGTGTACAAAGTTTATATTATTTGTTTACTAAAGCTGGTGTCCTCAGTCTCAGGAATACAAGAGGGGCAGGTACAAAAAAAAGTTGAAATTAAAAAATATAAAATTAATTATTCCCTATTTTCAGAAGGTGACAGTAAGGGGGAAGTGTGCATAGGAATAGGTAACAAAAACTCAAAAATGAGAGAATATTTGAAACAATTGAAGAGAAAACAATATAAAAACCATTACATTCAATGACGTATGACACTTTTGAAAAATGATTATCTGTCATCTTAAAAATACTGAAGTGCTTTTGGAAACTCTGAAAGAAGAGTTTCACTTCCAAAGAGTCTCAGTTTAGCCTCAGTTGTCTTTAAAAAGGAAGAAATCATTCAAACAAGAAAATCCTGTTTTATTTTTATCCACAAGACTTGAATTTATATTATAAAAGAAGCTAATTTAGTCTTTACCAACCATAATACACAAATAGAAGTCCAAATACAATCATTTTGGGGCAGCAAAGTGCATATCATTGGCACAGTAAAACTCATTTTAAGTTGTGCTGGTCTCATAAATAACTCAGAAGCTCATGAGGGGATACAAGTCCCTCCCTCCCCCCCAAAAAAAGCAAAACAAAGATGACTGTCTTTTCCCCTGAAGCTCAGTTTGTTTGCAAAGTATTCCTAAAGCAGTGTATTCTGTAAAAGTGACCTCATTGAGGCTGCAGTATATGCACCGGGTGGAAAACACCCAATAGCGTACTGTACATGGAGAAAAAACCCAGAGAGAGAAAAGGTTCTGAGGGGCCAGTACCGATTGACCCGTTCATAGAGAAACCAGGAGGTGTCTGCAGCACAGCAAAGAGATTTATTTAAAAAAAAAAAAAAAAAAAAAAAAAGGCATCAGGATCTATAAGCACTTACTTCAGGGGGAGCTAGTGAAGCTATTTATTAGCTTGAATAGGAAACTGTGGGTCTCTCAGTGATGTGCAAACAGTTACTAAATGAATCCTCTGCAGGCAAGCTTACCCTCAAGTGATTACTCACGCTGCATTCTTTGCATGCCCGCCATTCCTCCCATCAGACTGTATTGCACAATTGATTCATTAGACCCATCGTGGTGTGGCATGACAACAGGACAGACCGACCTGCGTCAATTTCGCATGAAGTCGTCGGAAAGTGGCAAAATGTCTTTCCAAAGGATGGCGTTTCAGTCTTAGGAGAATTAGCCATGTGTAACAACACATAAGTATGCTGGAAGATTAATTTTATTTGATAGAATACATTCACTTATGAAGCCAAAAATGTCCAAAAGGACTTAGGAAAACAAGGATTCATCACCCACTAAAAAAAAAAAACAACACACTCTCTGCTCACATGGTGTTTTTGGTCCACAGCATGCCTACTTTCTATTTGAAATGGTTGGTATTTCTTGTATATGTACGATATAAATGACCCTTTCCAGAATAAATTGATTCATGACAGTAGCCTAATTTGTGCAACTGCTTTTCTCCCATTCATTATGGTGTATGGATGCCTGCTCAGTATACAACATAATAACCAGGAAATGTAGGGTAGTGTTATCCCCGTGGTCAGTCTTCAAAAGGCCACACAGAACAAGCACATTTATCTTTGTTTTTTCTTGCACTTCCTCCTTCCTATAAAACACAACGTGCAGACTGCGACTGTTGTATATCCAATGACAGCTTCTGCAGACAATGCTGGGAGGACGTGGCCGAGGCCCCGGCCTTCTGAGAGCGCAGTCAGGTGGAGAGGGAAGATGGTGAGACCAGAAGAGTGTTTGAGCCGTTTAGGCTGTTCCACTGGCCGAATAGGAGAACTGGGGGAAGTGGGGTCTTCGTTCGCTGTCAAAAGACTCCATACTGTCATCTAAAGGTTTAGGAAAGACATGGGGAGAGGAGGAAAAAAAAAAATTGGTTAATGGCAGATAATATGATGATGCAGACCATGAGGCAACAAAAGCTTTTCTGATGAATCTCTCTTCCATGGACATTGACAGCTTTGGTGATTCAATCATTGTAGTGTTAGAAAGTAATGATCAAGACAGTTTTACAGATCAGTTACATTATCATACAAATTATACTAATATTCACCATTAAAAGCAACATAGACATCAAAGAATTTCATATTACTTGACAGAAAATGCATTTCAAATAAACATTTTTTTAAAAATTAGTTAAAAGGATTTATCCAAGGTAAAGGCATCTATAATCCACAAGGGAGAAAATTGTTTCATAGCCAGATCCCCAATGCTGATTTTTAATGGAGGGTACATTTATTTTTCATGAAAGAAAATAATTAAACACGTCAAATAAGATGTAGTATTAAATATAATTCCACAATTTAGTATGTGCATTATCCAGTAAAAAAAGAAATGAGGCAACTTCTGATCTAGTTCAAGTGTCTGTGCTGGACAATCGATCAAGTTGATCCACTATCTAATATTGTGAAGCTTTTCCCACCATGATATCCAGAAAAAGCGAGGGGGGGAAAAATATACAACATTCTCATAAATGTTTGTAAGATGTGCAAAACGTAATTGATGAAAGAAAGCCATCATTTAAAAATCAGATCAAGTTTCAATTTTACTGAAAAATTGGGGGGGAGCACATGTGAGTGTTTAATGACCGACGTTTTGAAAATGACTTTCCCAAAAAAAGATGTTTGTATGGGAGCAAGATTTGCTCCAAAACTATGCACCTTTCAGCATTCATGATGCTTTTAAAAAACTGAGCCTTACCAACGCCATGTCTAATTAATACACCCATGCGTGTTAGGTGCCATTTGAAAGGTACACTGATAACTGGCTGGAGGGTCTTTTTTCTCATTAGACCTGAGGAGATGACTGCCTACACATTTTCAAAATTTACTACTTCTATCTAGATATTGTAACAAATGATTCAGAATTCCTCAAAATTATATGTTAGAATATCTAAACACATTGTTCATTTTCTGTATAGTTTTCATTAATTCAACGTTTCAAAGTCACATGCATTTCAAACCTTTGTGAGCTGCACTCGTCTATCTTTGTGGCATTGGCCCTCCAGAAGAGGGCACACTGTACCAACTCAAGCCTCAGACTGTAAACAGCACAAAATTCTCTACAAAGGCTAAACCTGAACAATACATTCATGAATGACTGATACGTTCAGTGCAAAGTTTCTCTAATAAGCCTGTCTTTTCACATATAAACTGAAAATGAAATTGAAATAAAACTGGGACAATCATTTGAAAAGGTTTCAGGTGAAAGTAAATTCTGAAGGACCCAATAGGGAAACCCAAGTACTGTGAAAATGGCATCCACTGGGCGGCAGCACTGGTTGAAACTGGGAATTACAGCTGCATTTGGGGCTTTTGCGTTTCTTGTAAATCTTCAGATTTTAAGAAACTATGCAAAGTCCCAGTGACTCGGAAGCTGGTGATTTAGCTCAAGCAATAAGGACAAAATGGGGAAGAATACTGATGGGCTGAACCTAACAAAAAATTCCAGGGGATGTTCCCGACAATTTGGCAACGAACAGATCAACACTGACCATGACGAGAGACGATCCAGTCTACTTTTACTGGAATAACTGTAGAAAGCCATAGGAGAGAAAAATGCACATCTGCAAAGGCCCGGATGAGTGCAAGTTCTGCCCCCTTACAGGTCATATTCCCCAGTAATTGAATTGCCCCTATTAGTTACACATTTTCTAGGAATAGAAATTAAATAGCCTTCAAGGGAAAAAGGTTAGCTTTCATGTTGAGTACAGATAAAAGGAAGTTTATCAACCAAGTTTGTTCATAGTTCATTTCCACACTGCCCACAGCTTTACAAAGCAACACAATAATAAACAGCCTGGGTGTGTGCGTGTGCATGCATGTGTGCATGCACGAAGGGTTGCGTAGCTCAACTGGTTGAGTAGGTACCCAATGCCTGGGGGCTGCAAGACCTCATTGCAGCAGTGCAGACATGTGACCTTCTGTTGCATGTCATCCCCTTCTTTTAACCTGCCTTACTGTGTCTCACTGTCAAAAGTAAGATCAACGGAGTCCCTGAAAGCTCTAACCAATCAATGTATGTATGCGTGTACATACGTACGTACGTATAAAAGAGCACGTGTATAGAAGTTAGTATCTGATGCTACCTTGTCCGGGTGGCGTAATAGTGATGGTTTGTCCAGTGAACTCCTCGTCAAAATATCGTGTGTCAGTCTCTGAGGTAACTTGGGGCTTAAATGGCGGGACCAGCTGTTGGAGGAGAGCAACAGTCAGTGGGATAACAGTTGTTAGCCTGTTGACAATGCATATAGTTTCTAGGTGATACTGTCCAAGTGATGGATCATTACTGATCTCTGGGGGAGAGGGAAATCACAGCGATCAATATTTTTTGTCTTAAGAGGATAAAACTTTAAGATCAAAGTGTGACATAGCAACAAAAACATTTTAGAAAACCTACCTTCTTCTCATAAACATCTTGCCATTCAATCCCAGCAAAGAACTTGTGCTGCATGATTTCCTTCGCATCATCAGGCCCTCCACCTAACCTGGAAACATAAAGCACAAAGGTTTAAATCACATATAAAATAGTCAAAACCTGATAATAAAACTACATTTTCTGAAATAAAAACAAGAGCTGATGTATAGAGTCCCTACAATTAAGAGCAGCAGCAGAGAATATCACCTTTGCATCGGGTCTTTCTTCAGAAGACCAGAGAGCAGAGAGCGCGCCTCAAGGCCGAGAGTTCGAGGAAAGCGGATGTCTTCCATGAGGATGAGCTCAAAGAGCTTTTCATGGTCCTGGTTGTAGAAAGGCAGTCTGCCGCACATCATCTCATACATCACCACCCCGAGACCCCACCAATCCACAGCACGGCCATAGTCATTGTCTTCTAGGACCTTGGAGATGGAAAGGTGTGGGGAAAGTAATTTAAATACAGTAGTTGTCGTGGTCTTGAGCTCACTCAACTTCTTAATGAAGGTATAAAGTGCTTATTGTTCTATGTTTTAAAAATTTGTTAAAATGTAAAAGAAAAAAAAATGATGCAACACTTTTGCAGCGACAGTTTTTGATTCAACCAAGGCTGTGTCTGGACATCACAACCAACCCCCAGCAAAAATCACCTGCTTCCCCTCTGGTCTGGGCTTTTGAGGTGGCTCCTGCCAACACTGACTCACAACTCACATTAGGAGCAAGGATAGAATTTCCCCCAGAGTCTTGCATGTTTAATCACCACAGGGCCTTTTACACATACAGATCAACAAACAGCAGAGGTGTGCGTCATTTAAATAAGCAAATGTGTGGCTAAATACAGGCCAAGGTCTTACAAACAAGCCAGCTCAAAACAGCCAGAGTCACAGACAGGAAATATTCAGCCATTTCTTTCTATTAGATAACTTTTCTTGAAAGTTCTTAATGAGACACACTTGTCCACTGTTGTGCTTTGCGAAAATTGTAACCTGTTGCATGACTAATATGCTGCAGAAGCAGAGTTGTTCCAAGGCCTCTGGGGACATGTACTGGATTCTACCTCAGCAGGCAGATGTTGAAGGTTAACTCAAGACAGGGAGAACAGTATGTTCTCTTAAACCATCAGCAGCTTGATGCTAGATAATTCAGACCCAAGAATAGAAACCTAGGTAAAAAGATGAGGGTGGATAAATAGAATTAGATATGGACACAAAAGTGTACTGGCTGAGAGACAGGGTCTTGGAAAACAGATGGACAGAGGTGCCTGTAAAAGGAATAAAACTGGTGTGTGTGTGCATGCATGCGTCTGTGGGCACTCAGCCTGCTGCTGCGGTGAGTGCCGAGCATCGAGGAGGAGGACTGGGAGGGCAGGCGGAGTAACGTGAAGCCAGCGCAAGGCTAGGATTACTGGGCCGTCTCTATTTCCAGCGCTGCTGCCGTGTGATTCACACCGTGCGACAGCTGGGCCCGCAGCTGCCCCATATATGTAGAAGAGCGCCACAGCTGTGAAGCTGCCAGGAGCGCAGGAGCCAAGCTCATCCCTCATATATGTAACCAGCACTGCCTGCCTGCCTGAGCCCCAGCCCCAAACTAATACTGTCACACTTCCCCAAAGGAGCAGGGATAGGGGAGCAAAAAGGGAGGAGGGACAGGATAAAAGGCACGCACACTTCCTGCTTTGGAGTTCTACTCTTTATACTCTTACTTTTTCATCTTATATAGTTCTCCATTGACAGCCATTAATCTTAATCCAGATCAGTGGCTAGATACGGCACGCCTGCATTTTTCTTTGGAGATGTTCCCTAACAGACAATTCCCTCAGCTAATGATAGTTTACTTCCTGTAAGTGCTTAATAAAAGTGCCTAAGTGAATTTGTCCAGCTCCTCCAGAGAGAAACTGGTCAGGCTGTTGCAGATCGAGTCCGTTCTCCCTCCCTCTTTCTCTCCCAGCAGCTCTGGGTGGAATATTCCCAGACGTTACAGCATTCCTGTGCAGCACACACAACAAGGTCATTGTTTACAACCTGTAACACTGCCTGGCCTGCACTCCAAAGAGGCGCTCGGCAGCAACCCCGTTGCCATGCCAACATCCCCTGATGTCTCCCCTCGCTTCGCACCGCAGTTTGGAGCCGTCATGCGGAGGGGCAGAGTGGGCAAAAGGAGTTAGGGATGGGCATGCGAAACGGTCTAAGGGATTGTTAAGTAACTGTTTGTAGAAGTGTGGAAAACAAACAACTTTTTAAAAACGTTTCCCACGTGAGAGCTGATGATTAGAGGAACTTCAATCTGATTATGAAGATACGCAATCCTAGGAGACACTGCAGGACAGTGTACTCATACCAACTCTTGAGTCTGCCACGGTCAGGTGAGGCATCCAAGGCAGCAGCAGGGTCTGCCGACTTCCCTGGTGACTCACAACAGTTGTAGCCAGCATGGCCTTTTTTTTTTTTTCCTTTCTCTTTTCCAGGGGTGGAAGCTCACGTTTCCTGAAATACTGCCAGCCAATTACCTCTCCTCATCCCCCCAACCAGAAAATTCCAAATGTGGTCTAAAAACAACGATAGGGCAACTGTGTCAACATGGACAGGCTTCTCCCGGAAAGCATTTTTACGACAACAGGCAAAGGAACTCACAAACCCTCATCCACTTACGCTATATACTCACAATGAAATATCATGTTCCACAGCCAACACCAACACTTGTCATACCTGCACGCAACCGGGAGTAGCCACACCCCTCCCCTTACAGCAAATATGAGAGCAGGCTGCTGTGCCCTAGGCATACGGCACACTCATTAACTCAACTTCAGCCAGAGATTAGAAAGGCATTTTTGGACAGCTGCACTTCAGTTTGAATGCTTCCCATCCTTCGATGTCTAACAAAACACGCAGCATTCTTGTTTGGGAACTACAGATGTCACATTTGTCAGGTCTGGCATTCATCATTGGGATCCATACTGTGTTTTTGTTTACATTAGGACTCGCTAACAAATGCAGATTCTTCTCAAAAGGCACAAGGGAGTCACTAAAGGGTTTGATGTGTTGTGAATATTATGTGACTTATTATGATTTTGGACAAAAATGAAAAAAATGATATAAAATTTGAAAGTGTTCTAGCAACATGTATATGGCCTGATGCAGGATCTGTGTTTTGATTTCATTTTGTCACTGATTAATTTGCAACTTCCTGAAAGTGTCTTTATTGCTGGAAATACTGAAGTTAATATTTTAGATAGAAGAAAGAATAACTTTATTTACCTCAGGTGCAAGGTACTCTGGCGTCCCACAGAAAGTTTTCATGGTGGCACCATCTTTGATCCCCTTCCTTACACAGGCCAAAATCGGTGATCTTTATATGCCCGTCTTTGTCCAGCATGAGGTTTTCCAGCTGATGAAGAAAACCAGAAAAACAACATTAACATCACCTTAGAATAACTCTTTTTCTAGGAAGAAATACATATTTAAGGAGGTGTAGTAAGTATAAATCCAAAAACACAGACAGACAGATGAAAAGAAACTTTAGAGCTCAATGACTGTACTTTTTTAATGACTAAAACTCAATTTTTGTAAAAAATTTTTTTATAATAAAAAGCAGATCAGTGCCTATAATATATGCAATCCACAACCAAGTAAAATATGGCACTTAATGTTCCTTCAAACATATTTCTTTCAGGGGACAAATTGGTCTCAAGGTTCCAAAAATCAATTGGAATTAATCTACCAAGTTAGCACCTTACAAACAGTCAACACTTACATTCTTATTGTCTTTAATTAGCCTTTTTAAGTAGAGCTAAGATATCTTCATGAAATGAGTCTGTTTGGGAAGACTATCTAGAAGGCTTTATTACTACATCTTCTATTTTGATATGGGGGGGGGCGTCTATTTTTTTCAAATACAAATTGAAGAAAATGTACTTGGTGACATCTTGCAAAGGTAAACTGACCCACAGACTAAAAGGATGTGCAGCAGGCAGTGCCATGACTCAAGGCTCCATATTCTCCCCCTCTCACCGTCCCCCACTCTGTTAAAGTCACCTGACAGCTGTAGCTCACACGTGGCCAGCAGCGCCCGGCCAGAGTCAGCACATCCTCCAATCCTGCTACCCCGGCATTTTCAGGAGAACCCTAGCAGGCTGCGAGCCTGTCTTGTAAGCCCGAGGGAGAGAGGGAAGGGAGGGAGAGTGTGCTGTGCTGACCTGGCTGGTATAGTTTTATCAGCAGGAAGTAGTATGGCTACAGAAGCCCACTGCAGCACTGATTACCCTTCTAAACCCCAACATGCCCCACCAATCATTAGCATCCTATGGCTGAAATCATCTTTACCCAATCACAGTTCTGAATAGAGAACCAAAAATTGCTGAAACTTTTAAACATCTTCTTTGTGTAAAGACATTTTTTTTTCTCCGTAAACAAAAACGGCTTTACTGCTGTGTCAATATATGACAATCTGCGTTCCGAACAAACTGCAAAGATATCATCCACTAAGAGCTGCTTGTGAGCTATAACCAGAGGTAGTAGCAATCTGTTCAAAGAGCGCTGATGGTTATTTCTGTCTGGCTGCTGTAATGTATGGACCAGGCCTGCCTCCAGCTGCAGTGAGGTCTGGAGGCTGATCTGGGGGAGGCAGATCAATAAGCCCTGGCCACTGCCACTGCTCTGGATGAAAATAAGCCCTATTTATATCCAGGCCGAGGAGGCAGGAACGAACAGAAGGGGAGAGGCCAGGATGGGTAAAGGTGAGTATGCGTTTCTTTCCATACCTTTAAATCTCGATAAACAACATTTCTCTCAGCATGCAGGTAGTCCAGTGCTGATACTATCTCTGCACCATAGAACCGAGCCCTCTCCTCTGAGAATACCCGGTCTCTTGACAGGTGGAAGAAAAGCTGAAGGAAGAGATGTGGTCAGGAAATCTTATCAGCGTTGTTGAAAAAAATAAATGCATTTTGTTACTGATTCACAGAGATCTACAGGTGCACATTTACTGATTGTTAAAAGAGTTTACCTCACCACCGTTTGCATACTCCATTACAAAGCACAGACGGTCATGTGTCTGGAAGGAGTATTTCAGTCCCTGCAGACCCAAAAACAAACAAGGTTTAAGGCAGAACTTAGGGGTTTTCTACCAATTTAAGATTAAGTTGGCCTTTAACCAGCTGTTGTTTTCATGAGAAATCAGAATACACTGCTGCAACTTTGCACCTGTAACTGCCTTCTCAAAGATGGAAAGAAAAAAACAGAACTAGCACAAAAATAGATTAGCCAGTGTGTAGAGATGTTTTAACAACTGTTATGTAGCTAGTTTTTTGATAAGAACCATGCATCACATGGTTGCATCCACCTGCCGTTTACACCAAAACGATTGGAGCAGCAATTCATAACATCTCACCACAGATTCTCAAAAAAATAGGGTTGCACACACCCACAAAAAAAAAAAAAAAAAAAAAAAAGAGCCAGAGCTACCATTAAAAGGCCTCACATAGCCGTAGCCTTTGAAAGTACAGCACGTTAGACATTACTGGTCAAACTCCCCCCTTTTTCTAAATGGATGGTGCTGGGTTGGTGTGAAGAGGTTCCTGAGGATTTCAATGGGCTTTAAAAAAAAAGGTTTGGTTTAGGTATATGGAGGGGCTCCTTACAGTCAAGAATGGATGCTTTGAATTCTGGAGGACTCTGTTTTCTGTGAGTGTGTGTGCCACTTCATCCTGGGGAAGAAAAAAAACTGAAAAAGAAAAAAGGTGTTTAAGCAACCTTTACAATAGCTTACTATTGAGGTATTAGTCGGTGCTCCACTGCCTCTTTAAATCCCACTGTGTTTTCATCCCTTTTACCTTCTCACTGGCATTTCACTCACTTTTGCCACGATCACCTCCTTCTTTAGGATCTTCATGGCGTAATACCGTCCTGTGGCCTTCTCCTTTACCAGAATAACTTTGCCAAAAGTGCCTTTTCCCAGGAGTTTGAGGTATTCGAAGTCGTGCATAGTCTGGAAGGCCAGAGCAGAGCAAGTGGCATCTGGTTACAAACGGGACAATTTACAAATTCAAGCTCTAACTGGCCAGGACACATAATCCCACTGACAACAACGCTGAAGCATTTTAGGGACCATTTTACCCAGAAAGCAATTTCCACTCTCCTAATGGTTTGGCTTATATATGGTTGTGTCTCAGTTAACCTCTGACCCCGACTCTGAAGAGAATGTTGAAAATGGTTGTGTGGGGGACATCCAATCCCGTGGCCTTGGACCTTTATGTCGTGACACGTGTGGGGGGGTTGTGGACATGCTATCTGGTGCTAAGCCACCCACAGATGATGTTTGGTAAAGAAGGTGGGAGAGGGGATGGAAAATGAGAAGAGTACAGCTGAGGGCAGGTTGGAGGGAAAGAGCCACGATCAAATTGGAGGAATAACAAACATGATTAATGATAATTCACACTTGTAAGAGAAGGGAGAGGAACATTTGTGGGTATAACAGAAAAAGGATGTATAACAGAGTGAAACTGTGTCAGTACCACTTTGTGTCTGGGTTTGGTCAGGTAGACCTCCATGTCCATGGGGTCTGGAGAGGAGTCCATCATCTCCTCCTCCTGCTTCTGGAGGCCTTCAGCAACTGTCTGGATGGCTTTGGTCCATTCTTCCCTGCAGCAAACAGAGGTAGCAAAGAGAGATTACATCAGCCCATTTAGCACCATGCAAACCTAGCAGCTCAATCAAGTAATTGTCTCCTTATCAACAGGAAGGTAATTCCAAGCATGTGCTCTGCCAAGAACCAGTGGACCTGCTGAAAGTGTGTAACAATGATCAAATGTATACAATCCAGGATGCTTCTGCATGTCAGGAAAAGCAGAGCTCTAAAAAGTGCTCAACTGTTTTGTGACAGGCAAAGTCCTTGCATGTAAATCATTTGTGTTTAACTCAGTGAGCAGCGAGGTGTGTGCCCTTGTTGCTTGCCTCTCTTCGGGGGTCTCGACGTGGAAGGTGCGCTCGATGACAGTGGTCCACTGCAGGCAGCGGATGATGAATGTGTTGGGCTTGGGCCGTTCTGTCTTCATCAGCTGGCACTCTGACCACAGCCAAGTAGAGTGAGGAGGGAGATGAAGAGAAGGGCCAGTGTGTCGATGGGAGAGGGGAGAGAGAGACCCACAGTTATAGCCATTTATCTTTATTGCCACCCTAAAAGACACTGTTGGCCAATTTGTAAAAGAACAGGTGCAGTTGGGTGGAAGAAAAGAACTCCAATTCATAATTTGCCAGTGTTTTAAAAATGAAACATTTGATAATACAAGTTTTGATATTAATTTGTAATAAATACACAGAATCAGTTAATAAATACAGCACACAAAGCAGCTCAGTAATTCAATTTTCTTCCACTTATTGCACAGATTTCTTTTTTGCTTTATAGTATTTGTTTGAAAACAGTGAATAGAAAATTTTCTTTCCTAAAGCTCAATCTAAAATTCTTGTTGGGTTCTTATTCTAATAACCCAAACCCTAAGAAATTAAAATCTTTAATGATATAAAAACAGAAACAAAAAAACAGCAAACAAGAAAATCCCAGACCAGAATCCATTAAAACACTAAAAGTTACTTCCCTATTTTAGGCCATTTCATTCACTATTCAGACTTTTGGAGCAAATAATTCTTGTTGGGTTCTTATTCTAATAACCCAAACCCTAAGAAATTAAAATCTTTAATGATATAAAAACAGAAACAAAAAAACAGCAAACCAGAAAATCCCAGACCAGAATCCATTAAAACACTAAAAGTTACTTCCCTATTTTAGGCCATTTCATTCACTATTCAGACTTTTGGAGCAAATAATTCTCTCTGCAAGCAGTTTTCTTCTCTACATTAACATCTGTTTCCAAATGAAACATGTCAGCAAATATGTCAGGATGTGACACAAAAATGGCCTCTGTCTGATAGATGGAGGACTCGGAGTGGACCACCACTGAGATCCAACATGGCTCCGTCAGGGTGAATATGTAATCCAGCTGCAGCCACCCTGTCAGCAGCGACACACCATGTGTCCTTGCAGTGGGGTCGCAGTAGCGACAAAAACCAAAACCATCGCTGATGAAGAGAAAGAGCCTCAGAGCGGAGCCCAGATAAATACTCAAAATCATGAGGCTAATGGCTACGATAACTCAAGAGCGTCGGGGAGGAAACATTTTGTTAAACAAACAGTATGCTGTCTAATTGCTATGCTCAGTCATCTGCACAGCTTATCACAACAACTTTCTCTGATGTGAGATAAAGTGAGCTGGGCTTCCCTGGGCATTTTTTTTTTTTAATTTTGTAATTTTCTGTCACGTTATAAAAAGAGACTCTGGAAGTTGTATACAGAAGAGGAGGATAACATAACATATGTTGTGTAGCAGAGTTATCTTTGCTTTAAAATGAGTTATACTGTTTAGATAATCCCAGAGCCAATTTGCTTATGTTTCTACTTAAAAAAAGAGAGATGTGCATATAAGAATGTAAAAATATTTACCAGAACAATACAAGTAAAATAAAAGCAAAAAAAAGCAACAAACATGAGGATAAGACAAGCTGCCAAGAAACAGAAGAAAAATGTGTCTGTTTTCTGAAGCAGATACTCACGTGCTACGGAGAAGTTATTTAAGGGGGTTTCCAGCTGGTCAACATCTTGTGGTCGCTCTTTGTAGCCAATGAATGTACCATCACTCTTCAGGAGAAAATACCTTGGCCTCCAGGTCTTGATGTATTCTCCTGATATGAGAAAGATATTGAGAAGGACTGTTGAGTTAAAGGAGACAAAGTTAAACACCTTGTGACATAATGAAAGAGATTTCAAAGGATTTCTGCTCACAAGCCTTTAGTAAGAAACTTGTGCTTTTACCTTCTAAAAATGTTGTCTAATGCACAACCAGTTTATTTTTCAGTTTATGAATAACGACTTTTTTTATTTTTTTTTAATCACAGCTGTGCAGCCCCATTTCTAATTGGTATGCTGCTCACCAGTGCTCCCTAAAATGACCATCTTGTCACCGTCTTTTTTAAAGTGTAGGTCAGCTGCAGGACAAATGGTGGTCTTATTAGAAGTCGGCACTTATGTGCCCACCCCGTATGCCCAATTTTCGGCATCAATTTACAACATTGATATGCAGGAATCATTCAAACTCTACTGAAAGATTTATTCAACAATCTCCTCTCACTGTTGGGTTGAAATTTAGGAGTCAATCTGGACAGAAAGCTTCTTTACATTTACGATTCTGTGCACTTAAAATCTTTTTAGTTCACAGCTGGTATCCACTAAAGGGACTAATACTGGAGCTACTCTATACTTTATAAAGCTTAGCATTTTATTTTTAATTTATATGCATAAGTATTTTTCATGTAAAAATTTCAATCTTGTCTAAACTGCGCTGCCTTTCAAAGGCAAAAGCCAACAATTCACATCTTCTAGACAGCAGCCATAACTTAAAGCCATGCATGTCCATGCCATTTACCTAGACTTACTTGCATCACACAAATGAATCTCTCTAAAAACGCACATGAAACTCAATTTATTCCGGTGATGCTTCAGGAAATGTTGCGCCAGATGTTGCGCAGATAGGGTAAGAAAAAAAAAAAAAAGCTTACATACCATAACAAAGCAAAGGCACATGGTGGTGTGGAACTTGAATATTTATACAGGAAAACTGTAATTTATTTTTAATTACGGAGCCACATATTAACCCCCACACAGAGCACCACCAAGCTGTCCTTAATTGCCCCATTTCCTCGAACACAGAAGTGTGATGTGTGAGAGAGATGATGTGTGTGTATGGAGATGTAGAAGATCTGTCAATGTGAGCTTCTGTTACCCTCCCTCAAACACACTTCTGACTGATGAAAATTATAACAGATCAGACATCACAGAGCAAATAGCGGCTAGTGGTTTCACTTCTGTCCATGAAAAACACGTTAAGAACTAAGATGAGCCTGTTACACTTTTCAAGATTTGGATTATTCACCTGAAGATTTCTTCTCCTTCCCACTAATGCTTCACTTTTAAAAGGGGGCTTTCAAAACAGATGGATAGACTGATTTTCTTCGTGATCACTTTAATAGCACAAGTGCAATAATCAGCACATTTATAATTACAAGACTCACCAATCAGCCTTCACATTAGTCACTTTCAAGTGCATGCAGGTCTCAAAAGACTTTCACATCTATTGTATTATTTATCATAAATCACCAGGATGACTCAACTTCTTTACTATAGCACAATGCTGCTTGGAGACGTGATTAGCATAAAATCTAAATAATCAAAAGCACACAGGATGCATTTTAAGAGTACACATGCAACTTTTTTAAGTCTATTGAACTAACACAAGATGCCTGAATCTATGACCAGATTGTCTCCTGAGCGCCTTCGTACCGAGCCTTGTTTTCCTCAGCTGGGCCCCAGCTGGTGCCTCGCTCTGTGGTCAGGTTTTGGATGACCCATATTCTCCTGCTATAGTCCATGCCAGCTAACACTGAGGACAGTATGTGCGCAATGCACAAACAGCATAATGAGACCCCTACTTGACAACCTGACATGAGACGGGGGCTCGGGATACACATTTGTCTCTCCAGCACTGATAACAGTAAGGTTTCAGCTATGAAGGTTTTTTTTCGGTTTGTTTTTTTGGGGGGGATGCAGAAAATCACTTCCAGACTGTGAGATGTTCTTAGGTACATTATAACATGAAGATCTTAATGGGCAGAAAGAAGTGTTTGTGTATGACTGCATATGCTTGTGTGTAAATACAATAGCGTGTATACACTGTCTTGTAAGCAATAAAAGGCGTGTGTATAACAGATTACATCAACATTCACTTTGGAAGGTTAAGAGCTTTTCCTGCCAGCTCCACTGATGCATAGTACCCACCAGAGAGGCAGCATGGGTGGTAATGTGTGACGCAACAGCTCAATGCTTGGCATGTACTGCATTTGGAGGCATCCTGCCACACTGAGGGCCTTCATCACATGACGACAGGCAGATGACAAGGCCAGTCAAGCAGTTTAAGTCACTTGAGTCTTCCAAGAATTGTCACAATGCTGAATTGTGATATCAAGAAAGTTAAGCATCTTGATCATTATTAGGGAGAGGCCGCATCAAGTACGCAAAAAAAATAAAGAAGCTTATAAATGTGACACCACCATTAAAACCTCTCCATGAGATCAATGAAACCACTGCCATTACACTTCAAAACTCACACAGGTGGTGGTGATGCAGGGACCTGTCACAGTGAAAACTGGCACTCTACATCCTTCACAAGTACCGACTCCTTCTAGACAGGAGGACACTAACTTCCCCATATGTGACCACAAACCTGGTCACATGACAACAGTGGAAGCAGCCGTATCCGGTTGTCTGCGAGTGTGTCTCTTCACCACTCTGCAGTGCAACCTCCTCTTAGCTTCCCCAACAGTAGACACAGAGCATAAACACAAAGATGACCCTTGTCGGCTTCCTATTTACACTCATTTCCCCTTCTACTTTTATTCAGCTGTACTTTCCACACTGTGGATTTCCACACAAACATGATGAGAAAGTGAAACTGACAGCTGGGCTGTTTTTTCTTGTGTCTTAAATAAGATTGGGTTAATAATAAAATGAGAAATTGTGGTGTTAGGCTTGCACTGAGTCATTTTATTGGTAAAAGAAGTGAAAACTAGGTCTGGGCAACGATTAACATTTTTAATCCTGATTAATCACATGATTTCCCTGATCAATCTCAATTAATCGCACTGTATATGCAAAATCAAATAATGAATTCAAAAGTAGTGTAAAGGTCACTTTTATTTAAATGTTCTGCTGCCATATAAACTAAAGTGCCATAACATTTGTTATGCAAACACTTTTAACATCAGTAACACATATTTAGTGTGAATCTCATCTTAAAAAATGTAAAATAAAATAAAGCCCATTGCCACTGCATTAATGTCATCCTGTTTTTTATGAAAATGAAAAAAAAAAAAAAAAGGTCTACAAACAAAATCCTGAGCCACAATCATAACATTTAAACAGGCAATTGGCAGTGGTTACAAATAACCTTGTTTCTGTCGAATCCTCCATCTGGGAGAACTTTAAAATGAAAATGTCCATGTAAATGTTCTGTAACTTCACCGCTCTCCATGTCTGTTTTAGCTTTTCCGCTTGTTTTCCCATCAATTCTCTTCCGGTTCCGCAGCAGCCAATAACAGACTTTTCAAAACAAAAGCATGTGAGCAACATGCGTTAACGCGGAATTAAAATAAATGTCGGTGTTGATAAATTATTGAGTTAATGCGAATAACACGTTATCTTCCCCAGTCCTAGTGAAAACAAATGTAAAGGTCCCACAGGATGAGCAACTGTGCAATCATTTTGGAGGGTTTAGTTGGAGAAGTTGGATTAAAGTTGAATTTGTTATTTAACCAAGCAGAACTGACTGAAATGGAGTAGTCTAAATTATATACACAAATGCAGTGAAATGTAGCACAATCTGCAGCCACTAAAATGAAGACACAGTTGAGCCAGTAGCTCCAAAGCTGAACATAAAATGTATCACAACCTTTGCAAAGCCAAGGAGTGTTATAGAATAAATTAATTCATAAAGCAACAATTAACTGAAATTTATGCACAAATTGACTTCAGTGGTTTGCAGAGTAGACTCCAAACACATCCTGTACACAGCAAGACACGGCACAGACAGCTGACAAAAAGGACAATAGGCCTCAAAACAACACAGGAGAGCCTTCTGCTTTTAAGTTAGTTCATCATCAGAGTTCCAGTAAACCAAACACTTTTTGATGTCAACATGTTCCCCAAAACAGGAAAGTGGCCCACAGACAGAGTGACCACAACCCAGATATGAAAACCTGCATCTGAGGTGTTCTCTCTTTCTCTCTCTCTCAGTCACATGCACACACAGAGAAAAGCCCAGTATGTTAAAAAGAGTGTCGCTAGAATCAAAGCTTTTCCAGTAAAGGAGTGACAGACATGTGGCTCAGCTCAGATAAAATAGGGGAAAGACAGAAGTAGCCTATAAATAAGACTGAAAGGACACACATTGAGCAATTAGAGAACTGGAGGGGATGAGAAAGCTACCCAGCGTGCAAAGAGTTGTGCTGAATGGAGTGGTAGTGAGACAGATCACTACATATGTTCACCACATATGTAGGACTGCAAGTGGTGGGGAAAGCGTAAGTGAAGTGTGTATGGGCCATGCAAGCTGTGTGTATGTGTGTGCATGGGAGGAGCTGTCAGGGCCTGATAGAGTGTCTTTACATGACAAGCAGCTGCTGAGGGCTGGGATGCGCACTGGGTAAAGTGGAAAATAATGAACAGAGAACTGCTGCCAAACACAACAGAATTCATCTTTATTTGCCAACTGCTGCATGGCCCTACATGGACAGCTCCGCCACACAACTGCCACACCCTCTTTACCCCAACACAAAACACTCACACAAGATGAAGTGGAAGAGAACGGGTTTGGCCACAGCTGTAGCAGGTGGAAGATGGTCCTCTTGATCGTGTACATGTGTCATGTGAAATGAGTGCACCCCCTTTCAAAACTATGGATTTTTTTTTTTTATTTAGAAAAAGCTAAGTCAAAATGCAGAAACCATGAGTGAAAACCTCGGCACACACCAAGTCCACAACGATTACTTTCAAAGTAATTTAAAAAGGTAAGTAGCAGGCAGGTTGCTGAAAATCAAACGCACTTGGCTAATTGATCATGAGCAAGTGAGAGCACTTTTAATATAGCAGAAATTCTTGCAGTTTGCTGGTTTAAAGTATTCAGGTGTGTGTTAACACAGCGCCATGGAGGAAAGAAATCAGCGATGATCTTAGAGAAACAACTGTTGCTGACCATGAATCTGTGAAGGATTATAAGTCAAATTTGAAACCAAATAATAATTCTAGAGGTAAGAAAGATTATTCACAAGTGGAAAACAAAGACAGATGCTCATCTTTTCATAAGTTTACCGCAAAGTCAGACCTTGCAACAGTCAAATTTTGAGAGGAAGAAAAAAAAATAAAAAATAAAAAACACACCAAGAGCAACACCTCAGACTCTACGGGCCTCAGCTGGCTTTTTAAATGTTCAAGTCCCTGACAGTACAATGAGAAAAAGACTGAACAAGTCGGACTTCTTTGGAAGGTTTGCCAGGAGAAAGACTCTTCTTTCTAGAAAGCAAATGTCAGAATGGCCTTGACTGCAAAGTTGCACCTGATTACACCACATGACTTATGGAACAAAAGTCTTTTGAAAGACCAACTTGGAGGCGTTTGGTCGTAATGAACAGTACCACTATTGGCCAAAACCAAAATGCAGCATATTAAGCACAAACATTTCAAACATACTCTTGAGCAGAGTGGTAGATGAGTGATAATTAGGGTTTGTTTCACAACTACAGGACCAGGGCACTTTACAGTCATTAAGCCAAACATGAACTCTTTGTATATTGAGGTATTCTTGAGTAAAACATGAGACCATCTGTCCAACACCTAAAGCTTGGCTTAATTAGGCTGATGTAAAAAGGACCATTATCCCCAACACACCTGCAGATCTACAAAGAAATGGCTGCACCCATCCATATTATATACATAGATAAACACAAACACAACTTAACAGATTCTTTAGATTTATTCTTACATTGACTTATAAGTAATTTTACCAAGAGATTAAAATTTACATTAATGTTTTCAACACTAAAACCATCTGCAAGTCAACCAAGCTTAAAGAGTAAAAACTAGCCTCTCAGACTTCTTGAGGTATTAGTGAATAAAGCGAAAAGCAAGGAAGTTTTTACACAGAAAAAGGAAGAGAGTGAGTGACAGAGCTTGGTGGCCGTTTCCGAGGAGCGTCCTGTTCCGTCTCTATGTGACAACTACAGGAATGTTGAGGTCCCAGCTGCTGTGGGTTGTTGGCTTTTAATAAGACACATGATGTAGCATTCATCCGGTGGCCCCTAAAAGAAAGACCACAGTGTCCCAATAATGTGTCCAAACTAACAGCTCTGTTGCACATCCTCCCTTCCATCTCTTTCTATGTCGGGTTTTATGAAAATTTTGGAGACTATCTTTAGAAAGAGAGGATCGTAACAGACATCTGGCACAAGATAAACTACGCACATACACACTCATGTTGCAAGTGGGTAAATGATCTCACACAGAGTGAGAAGAAATAAGAGGGTCAGACAAAATGTGCCTCTCACTGCCCACACCCAGTGGTGGGACTTCCTGAGAGGGCTGCTGTTGGGTTTTGTCCCTGTCTGGCCATTCATGGCTTGGGGATGAGAGGAAGGGAGCCAGTGGTAACTGCATGAACCGTGCATGTGTTCGTGTCTGTGTTTGAGTGGTGAGAATCGGATGAGAAGGGGGGTGGTGGGCGGAGGTTGAGGATTAGGGAATTAGAACTCCAAAGCGAGGGGGGGGGGGCTTCGCCTTTTGTTGGTTTTTCCTCAGCCGCCCCCGCTATCCCTTCAGCCCTTTTCTGCCGGGCTCTGCCTGTAGGCTGCAGCTGCGGGCCTGCCACCCTGTGCCCTGAATCCTAATGAGCCACAGGCTGCCTGCTGCAGTGGGAGGTGGGGGGGGTTCCTGATGCAGGGGTCACCACTGAACCCAAGCAAACACTAACTCCACCTCCACCATACCCTGCTTAAACACAGAAGTCTGAGTTGAACTTTTCAAACACCTATCCACACATTTACATCACACTCTGTGAGCAAATAAAGGCACCATCCTCAATTATCCAGGAGTTACTTTTTTTCCTAAACTTGTGTTGCTTCCCTTTGCCTCTCCCATGCAGCTGGATGGAGGAGAAATCCATTGGCAGGTCTTTGGCAGCAGTACCAACGAGTTGCTGCTGAAGGGCCTTCCTGGTCTCAAGTCTAACCCTGTGTGTGTCTGTGTGTCTCCCTCTGTGTGTGACTAGGGCTGCTGCTTCTACCCCAACAAGAAAAAGGAAAAAAAAAAAAAAAAAAGCTAGGGGGTTGGGGATGCAGTGGAGGCTGCCCCTCTTTCTCACGCTCACAAGAAAGCCCTCACTTCTTCTCCATGGTGAGTGACACCTGCTGATTACCATAGAGACACTGTGGGAAGTTCCCCCCTGCCACACTGGGGCTGAGATTTGCCCCCTCTCCCTGGATAAACAAGCAATCCATGGATTAGTTAACTGGGTTACTGCATGGCAAAAAAAACAAACACACATTAGAGAAATTAGTGCCAATGAACTCTCAATGACCGGTATAAGATTTAATACTCTCGAACAAGGAAGAATTAAACCTCAGGGGACACTCTTTTCTTGAAGTAGGTACTTTGCAGCTGTAGAAAGTGTTGGCCAAATCCACTCAAAACTCCTGCGTGGAATCTGAGTAACTTGTAAAGTATTTTCTGAGGAAGAGAAAAAGCCAAAATGTGGGACGTAAAAACAACTAAGCATATGGTCAAATCTTGGACAGACAGCAGAGCATCCGCCTCATTCTTCCATCTCCTCTTCCTTCTCTAAACAGAATCATGATGCCGGTGATGTGACTGATGTTAGAGACCGAGAGCCTTTTGGTGATCCATAACTGCTAGCGCCATGGGGCTGACGTGTTAGCAGGGTCATTATCCTGACAAGGTTTTGGGGTTGGTGAACAGGGAGAGAGGAGGACCAAGAAGGGATGAGATTGTCAGGGCAGACAACAACTATGGGGAAAAGGGATAACAATAAAGACAAGTAGAACAGGAAAAATGTCATACCAAGAATTGAGGAGAACAAGAGAGATGACAGAGATGAAGACGGTGAGGAAACAACACAGACAAAAGGGAAACGGGGGGAGAAAACAGAGTTGGAGCACCACAATTTTGACAAGCAGGCGGACTCTGCACAGAAAAGTAAGCACACAGCAGGCTTGCCGTGAAAAGAGGCGAATGGTGGAGGTGCCACCTCCCGCAGCCTCCTGGTTCCACCACCATGGCAGCCAGCCTGCCGACAGCTGCACCACAGTAATTTACTTCTCTCCAGCACATTTAGCAGGAACACTGCTTCACATTACTTAGAGCAGGGGGTCTTCGCTGACGGCCAAACACAAGGCTAGAGCGCTGGCTTCCTGGAGTGACACCCTCTGCTGCTGGACCCTGCCTAAAGCAGCTCCCCTCTCTGGTCAAGCTGCCACTGCAACTTCCATCGCTGGTCCTAGACTGGGTTGAGTCAGATTATTAACAGCCAAAGGTGGGGTTACCTGTTGTGAAGTTATTTACAAATGTTTCTGAGAAGTAGTCCACGCTACCCTTTAGAATCAAGTCATTATATTTTCGTACGTGTCTGAACTCTGGTATCATATCATTTGACCAGGACACAAGGAGAGAGTTTCCCCTTGTGTTTGATATTTTAACATCAACCAGCTGAGATTTATTAAGGGCTGCAAAGATCAATGGATCTGTTTGAACGTTGTAAGCAAAGGGCGGCGAGCCTTTATAAATGCAAGATGACAATATTAAAATTGGCAAACAGTATTTATAGACAGTGTTGAAAATTGTACTCGTGAATGTCCGGGCCATTTTTCCCATGAGTAACAGACAAGACTGAAACACTGAAGTGCAGGTAAAATAAAATATAAACAGCACTTCCGCAGAATTTAATATACATTTTCCTGTCCTTTTGATTGTAAAACGTTGCCTCCATTTGGGTTGCATATCCTTCAAACAAAAGTGCAAGGTGCAACAAAGATGCAGCAGTCTCACCTTAAATGCCCTCTCAAAGTCTCCCCTCAGGAAAATTCCTCCCATTTTTCACTTAGTCTCTAGAGTATCTTTTACAAATGTTTTCATCTTATTGGCCAGCAGTTAAACATCAGGTGAAATTATGCAAAAGATAGAGGCCTAATTGAATATATAATGCTAGTGTTATTATGTATATGAGACTAATGACGGGGTTTTATTTTTTTAAATAAACATTGTAGCTTCAGAAATTTCAAGATGGCAATGAGGATTAATTTAAATCTCACGGTTAATATGTTTGTGAATTTATTTTTGCAAAGATCCTTCTAGTTCTGAGGAAAGTGTTTGTGCGAGTGTCTGTGTGCTGCAGAAGTGCACAGACCATGACAGCCATAATGAGAGGATGTGTAGCAGACTGGCCGAGGCCAGCAGCAAATCTGGCACCAAGTCAAAGACCCCAAGTCTTGAAGCAGTCAGCACTGCAGTATCATGAGACATTCTTAATTCTTAATTCTTAACATTAGTGGGTCTGCTTCTTTGAAGAGCATTTAAGAGCGCTAAAAACATAATATCCTCTTAGTGAAATATTTTAAAGCAAACCACTGCAAATGTGGTAAAATGCAGGCTGAATTCTTGCAGGTCTGTTCAACAGATGAAGAGCTGACATTGATTTAAAAAAAAAAAAAAAAAAGAAAATCTTTCATCTACGGTGTCTGGTGTTTCATAACACCCCCAATCCACCCCCACCTCATTCCCAGTCTGCGTCTTATGCACTCTGCTGGACCACCAACGAGGCTTCGCTTGGAGGATCAGCTAATGGGTGTCCTTCAGCCACATGACCAGCAGAAGAGCCAATCTGCTGATGAGCTCCGAACCTAACCACAAGAGGGTCTCTGTGGCACATCGCGCACAACATCCACCGACTCTCCTCAGGCTGATTGGGTCACTGAGCAATGTTCTGGGAACATCACAAAGACGCTGCTCAACTTCTGTCTCTCTTTTTGCCCCTTTATCTTTCCATCACCATCACTACTGCTGTGTTCTCTGCTTTCCCTCCCTGTCTCACCCCAGCCCTCCTCTCAGGAGTCAGAGCCAGCTGAGCATGCTACCCAAATCCAACAGTTGTTGTGGCCTTCGTTAGGCTAACGAGGGGGCCGGCTCTTTATACTTGTCAGGGAGCAAATGAGTCAAACAAACAAGGGCCAGGGAAGAGGCGAGGACATGCGAGCGCTGTTCTGTTGAGCTTCACTGAGTTTTTGGCAACAGCGCTTCCCTGGAAACTAGGGAACCCACAATCTGCCTCTTTGATGTCTGACGATGCTCTGGCTTTGATGGAAACTTTGGAAAAACACACTTGCAAAAAGAAATAACATGCTGCTTGGTCTCTGTGGCCACTAGAGGCCGTAGGCACATTCAAAGTGTGTGGGTGCACACTGTGAAGGATCTAAAAAGGAAGTATCATTTGGGGACACATAACAACTGGTTATGATAGTAACAACAAAGTTACAGTGTTTGTGCAAGCCTGTACTTGCAATGTGGTCTGTGCATAAGGGCACTGGGTAATGTCCTCCTGGCAAGACCTCCATTAAAAAAAAAAAAAAAGTTCCACACTGTCCATACTCTCTTAGACAAGTGCATTCCAAAACTGCCCTTCCCAAGAAGAAATAGCCACAACAACACATCCCAAATGCTGTCCACAATCCAGGCACATCTTCCCAGTACAAGGCCCGAGAAGAAAGAATGAAGGTGTGTCCTTCAGAATGAGATCATTTCACTGAGCGCAGGCTGTCTGGAAGAAATGTGCAGATTTCTCCAAGGCTGAGAATCTGGAGCTGTGGCGTCAGATTAGCTCTAAAAGGTACCGAGGCACAATGCTTACTCTACTCTGTGTCTGGAGTCTTGACACAGTTTGCATGTGCTTGCCGAAGATGACTAATCAGAAAGGAATCAAAGAGTGAGAGTGAATGGTGCGGCTGCATTTAGCTGGCATGCCAGAGCTGCTGTGCTTTGTGCTTGCAACTAGCCCACCATGAAATCCAGTCGTCATGTAAAGCCAGTAAATGGGCACCGTGAGAAAAAGACAAACTGAACGTGCTTTTTGTAAAGTTATACAAAGAAAGCAGATGGGTGCTTGACCAGGTTCATGGAACACACACAAAATGTTGATGGAAATATGAAAGTCTATCTTTCCTAAGACATCAAATTGGTGTTTTGAGTGTACACATGGGAGTAATTAGCATGGTGAGGCTGTTTAAGCCATTTATTATCACGCCCACATAGAGATCTGAGTCACTTGGGTGGCGCTACCACAAAAAAAAAAAAAAAAAAAAAGAGGCAGGATGGGAAGACAGTTTTTGAGAGCAGGTTGACTGGCTAAGGTGATGGACAGTGAGACGGGGATAACACGGGTTCACCTTCTGTGCAGTGGCTCTGGGGCAAAGACTGCATGACAGTGATGCGACACTAAAAGCCTTTCTGTCAAGGAAGCAGGCACACGTCCTCCAATCAAAGCACAGAGGCACTGGGTGACATTTCACAGGGCACAGCTGGTGGACTGCAACAGCATGCCAACTCACTATTCCTGAAGGGTTGTTTGTTTAGCGTGTGTCACAACTAGATGGGTGTCACTGCCAGAGCTGCGTGTATGTGTGTCTGACAACCTCGCAGCTTTCTTACCAGTCACTATTTGACTAATCTGAGTTATATTTTACACTAGCTCTCTATTTGAATGTTCTGTTCTTATCAGCACTGCTGTAGGTGTGGGAAAAAAAAAAGAAGGTCATTTGCCAGTTTTGTGTCACACATAAAACGGGGAAAAGGAACAGCAAACGCCATAGTAACTGGGAGTACATAAATTTAAAGACTCAGAATGAATGACACATGCCAACCAAATGAAAATGTACCTGTCCCCTTCCAAAGAAAGGGTTAGGTCTGCTATCCCTGAGTAGACAGAAAAACAAATATGACTTTAAAGCATCCAATATTATTGCTTAACATAAATAAAAAATGACACACTGCACTTTACTGATTCTTGTGAAAAAGGTGTTGTAAATCCAGATAAAACCAAATTGTTCACCACTTTGCAATTTTCTGCTGTGCTTCTGTTCATGAAACTCAAAGCAGCACCCAACCTTTTATGCTTGCACATGGTTGAAGGACACAGGTGTTGCCACCTAAGGCTGACCTTCGTGGCGAGAGAGAGAGAAGACTTTGCCGCTGCACTCTGTTCCCCTCGAGTCTCACAAAACTTCCAAGTGACCCGCTCCCATCACCTTATCCCTTAAGTCTTGGTTTCCCTTCTTCCAGTAAATGCCTGGCGCTTTGGCTCTGAGCCCAGGGACACTGGCTTTGGAGAGGTTTCTTATCCTTTTTGCTCTTGGTGGTGATGGAGTGGGCTCTGTGAGGCAGCCGCAGTCGAAGGCAGATTTAGTATGCACACATAAAGCTTCTCAAAGCCATCAGGTATGTGAGGAATGCCTTTTCGTCCAAACAACAGGACTCACGCCCGACACAGAACCCCGCCACGCCACACAGCAGTGTCAGAGCAGCTAAACGGGGCCCCGATTGGGGACTCCGCAAGTGGGTGGTTCCTCATTTCAGATTTTTCAAAAGATTTATTTAGTAATCAGTCACTGTGCAAATAGTGAACGGCATTAGTCATTACATTAAGCAGTGAATTAGAGGAGTTCAAAATAAAGCAAAAGACATATGGAATTTCTAGGCGACTAGCTAAGAAAAGGAAAAAGACAAAAAAAAAAAACAACCTCACATGATTGGATTCACAAAACAGCAGTACAATAAACCATGAAAACTGCGATACAGTGCTGAATGCAAATGCATTTCTCCTACAACTGTCGTCAAAGGGATTTGAGCATCTTTTAGTGCAATGAGAATTTCCCAAGGTCTTTATACATTTTGCTTTCTACTCCGCTTGAACTCAGGTCACACGGGCAGCCGATGCACCTTGGTCCCGTTTTGCTCTGTCCACCGTGGAAGTTCAAGATTCACAGCCAATGTTTAAAAAGCGGAGTGCTTGCAAGTGCTGCTTTCTTGGCTTGATTCGCAAGATTATGACTTTGCCCCAGTGTTTTGAGATTACTGTGCGGCTCTCGCACAGTATTCTGCTCGTGTGAAGATATATATATATCTCACTATGGCTTGTTCTTTCTAGAATTATACATTTAAAAAGGATGAGTGGTATCAAATAAAATGCAACCCTTCCTCCTCATAAATCGAATTGTTTACGCAGAGCCTCAACAGGTTAGCGTAATATCAATGTCTGAGTAGGAGACCACTATTAGTGTTTTATTTTGTAAATTATGATTTTTTTTTAATTTAGTTTAAATTGAATTAAATCAAAATTTACTGGATTCTCTATGCCATTCGTATGTCTGACTTTCTGCCAATTTGATGTGCTGTGAGTAAAATGATGCGCTCCAGCGCCAAAATGGACTTGACGCTAGGGCTGCACGATTATGGAAAAAATGATAATCACGATTATTTGGATCAAAATCACGATTACGATTATTAATCAAGATTATTCAACAATAAAAAATATTTTTTGTTCAGAATGTTATTTAAAATCACGATATGAAATGTAACCAAGAAAGTATTGCATAAGGGATGGACAAATTATATAAAAGGCAATAGCATGAAACTTAGTCGGTCCTAGAGATTTTTGGCCATAAACACCAGCCTGTAAACATGTCTTAGCTTCAAGAACGCCCAAAGGCAGGTCACTACATTGTCCCCTACACTACATTCTACATGGTCACGATTAATCACGATTTTCAAAATTTTAATCGTGGCAACCAAAAATCACGATTTCGATTATTTTTCGATTAATTGTGCAGCCCTACTTGACGCTGGTCTCTAATAGAGCATAGAACCAACAGGACGCCTCTGAAGCACTGCAGGGCACCTCTGGTTCAACTACTCTCATTGACTTGAATGGCTGCAATGGCTGTGGGACCTGAGCTTTGGTTAAACTACATGTTTGATCAGTTGGAATTTCTAGTACATTGTCACTACTCTACTTCACCCAAACAAATAGACATAATGTCAACAAAGGCTATTTTCTTTAACACACACACACACACACACACACACACACAGAACAACATGATAAGAGGAAAAAAATACAGGATCAAGATTTTGCTTACCTCTTTTATGCAGCCATCCCTCCTTGACGATCACCACATTGGTCATGTTGGTGGGCAGGATGGAGGATCCAGGTTTCCCACAGTGAGAGACACAACTTTGTTTCCTTCACACAGCTCTGTGGAGGAGCCTGGAGATGGGGTCCTGGGGTTTAAAGCTGACTTCTCAATGATGGTAACCTATTAGTTGGAGAAAAGTAAAAATTAGCCTCACTTTGAGGTGAGATATTTTTTTCCATTTGTCTGAATATTAACCCTCAGATCAACACCATAGAGGGGAGGCAGCGGAACAGTGAGGATCCTCGTGCTTTATGGCCCAGTCAGAGAACGACATGCTACAACCACAGTGGTGTCCTGTTAACAAGTGGAACCTGCAACATTTCAAGGTTCAAATAACCGTGCAAGGCCGTGGTTTTTGGCATTCACGATAAAGTCTCCCGTCTTGGAAAATTCCATGCTGTTCATAACTGACGCAGCCATTCCTGATAGTTTTTCCCTCTACTCCTGACCAGGACAGTAGCACAAAAATGTAATAAATAATAATGATGTCATACAAATCTCAAACACACTTAAAGATTTGCCTACATTAAGATACTTTCAAGATTGTTTTGCCATCAAAGGTTTATCATATTTGTCTTGTTTTATTGGTCTCCTTCTGCTAATATAACAATTTTTGCTTAACGTCTTTCATGTAAGTAGGTGGCAGCTAATTCTTTGGTGGTTTCATGAATACTATGTTTCTATCCACTGCAAAATACAGGACACGCTTCTGATGGGGGTGGCAGAAATTAACATGGTGCTAAAATTTTTGACTGGATTAGATGGAAAATGGAAGTCTTAATTCCACTTGAGAATCACTTATTGTTCTACTGCCGCCTGGGGTAAAGTTTGTTTTTTTTAATTGTGATTTTTAAAAGGGAGACCACAAGAGCAAAACAAAGGAAGAATATTTTTTTGCCAAATGAAACTTAAACTCATATTTTAATCTGTGGGGGGGGGGGGGGGGGGGGGCAAGCAAACAAACAAACAAACAAACAAAAAACGATTTTATTGCCGCTTTAATGCAAAAATTAGTTAATTTATGATTTTATTGATTTTTCCATCAGTATTTTCAGTAAACAGTAAGCTGAAGCAGACTTCTATGAAAAATTTAATTTTCCTCAAACTCAAGAATAAACACATAATCCAACAAGTAATATTAAATCTGTCATGGAGAAATTATAGAAATGTCAACAAGATCACAATAAGGCAAAATGCCAGACTGGTGTTTAGAGAACAAGAACAACAACTTGTTCTCTGGGTTGTATACGTGAAACAAACACAGAGGGGAAAAAAACTTCTGTCACATACGATAATAAATGTGTATTGGGGTTTTTAGAGTAAAGTGCAGCACTATAAACTATAAACTGGGGGAAAGATCGAGCTGCAGCAGCAGTAGCAATAGCAGACTTGTTCGCCCTCAAAAGTATGAAAGCAGTGCGCTGCCAGTCATCTGATAAAGTGGCTGAGTTCCGTCACACTCATCAGTTCTCAAAAGCACAGACCAAAGAATCTGTGGGCTATCATTACCAAAACACTGGACCTTTTGAGCACTTTAGTCCTTCTTAGTGACATAAAGATATCATTGAATGCAGAGAAGAAGCACACTGCACCAGGGCGATTTCTGACTATTGATGGAAATCAATTTTCCCGTGGCTCCATCAGAGAAAGGATATCAAATGAGAGGTCTGGTTGACTAGTCTCATCCAGTTCACGGGTGGGGACAACAACAGGAAGTGAATGTGACTATTGACAGAATACGAGTCATATCTGTAGAGCCCCAGGCTCAGCTGCATCTGTCACTGAATGTGCAGTCCACGCACCTTTTAACGTCATTCTCCTTTCAGTGAGCAAAACTGAAAGTAATGACATGAAAGTTTATTTCTACCTGGAGTTTTTGTTTATTGCCCCGAGGCTGCGGTGCCTCTCTCATTCAACTGATGTTGGAAGGATCCCGGAGAGGGATTCGGAAAAAAAAAAAAAAAGAAAAAGAAAAAGAAAACACACTGTATGCAATTCAAACCAGGAATCGCTCAAACCGTTGGATCCCTTCAGCATCTTAGGCTGCACTCTGTGACACAGGCATGCACACATTATATACACATTGGGATACATCACACAAACAAAGTTGCGCGCACATACGCCACAGCCAAAAAAGCAACACATGCACAAGACTCGCTCTTGAGCCACAACAGAGCACTGCTGTTTTAATGGGAGCGACCTGTTGCTACTGTGGCCTGTGTGGAAAAGCTGGGCTGCAGCCAGCAGCCACTGAATGAACCCAGTACCCTGACAGCAGGTCACATGATCTACAGGCCTCTGGGCCGCCGCCTGCCTGCCTGCCCTGATGTCAGGGCAGTTTTCAATCATTCATCTTTCTGGCTCCAGCTGGGGGGGGGGCACCCCATTCAATGCAAATCAGTGTCATGCAGCAAAAGATGCCACACACTGTGCCTGTCACTACGCCAACGAGGACAGGCCGATGTGTCTGAGGCAGGAAGCAGAAAATCAGGCTGACATCACCACACCACTTCCTTCATCACAGATCAATATTTTCAAGTCAGCTTTTCCTCTTTTTTTCATTGCTGCCTTTGAAGAAAAGCTGGTTTATGATTACAAGAGGTGGAACATTACTCTCAAATATTTAAAGCAATCATTAGAAATGACACATCAAACATAGTCACCTGTTACAGAAAAACAATCCCCCGGGCAACGATTGTTTTGTGTTAAAATGCCACAGTGGAACCAAGTCTGAATGTGGTCTAGTATAAAGTATGATGTTCCTCTTTCATGTTCCCTGAAAACACACCATTAATAAGACTATTGCCATAGTTGTAGTTAAATACCAAACCACAGTAGCTGCAGTCTTGACAGAGGAGTAGACTCGCTGGCTTAATCCTGTGATGACACGAACAGCAAACCCTTTATGACTCATGTTAATGTATTCATTTTTCTGCTGTTCAGACAAGCCTTGAACTATTTTAAAGATGCAACCCAAAGCTGAACTCGAAGCATTATACGATTTCTGCAACTCAAACTGACTGAGTGAAACTTTCTCAGTATCTTTCTCAGTCATAATACATCTGAACACCTGTGGCCCGGGCCAGAACCGTCTGTTTGCAGGGCCAAAATTTCAAACAACATTCCTCAGATTCTGCATGCAACCAGCGGCACATTTGCGTCAACGGGGCTGCGAGGGGATTGGGTGGGAGGTGACTGGTATTTTCTAAATAGGACTGGGAGAGCCAAGCAGTCACTGGCTGCATCATTACGCCAGCTTGTTGCGTCTTCTCCAGGTCACATGCCAAGTCCCCTTGCGTACACAACCAACAGACATGGTCTCATGACTGATAAAAACATTTTGACACTTAAAGCCATGAAGGGTACGGCATGCCTGGGGACAATGTTCTAACCCTGTAAGATGGAGACAAACAGATATTAGTACTGAGATGTTTATCTCAAGTTGTAGATGAAAGCTTTACATCCTGCATGTCCATGAAATCTGTGGATCTGTTGTCTTTTACGCGTCCTGTAGTTAACATGGGTAACTGTCACTGCTGTAGGTGGCATAATGACAGTGAAGACAGTATAAACTTTTAGAAACATGCATTATCTCATGTACTGATTACTGAAGCAAATAACACAGCTGTGGTTTCATCTCACGACCTCCCAGGCTTCCAAACTGAGACCAAAATGACTAAAAGGCCCCATTTTGATAGCCTGTGCAAAATGGCAACAATTCTCAACAAAATTGTGCTATTTTTTCTGAAGAGAGACTCTGTAGGGAACCACACAACTAATGATTAAAGATTAAACATGCAGCAACAAATTTCTAACCCAAGCAAGTAAACAAACGCAGTGGTAGTCCATAACAATGAATGAGCTGCTCTCTTGTTGAGCTCATTTGTTTTCATTTGACTCCTGGGCCATAAAGCTCGGGCAAAAACAACTTTCGAGCAGGGGTGAGTCGTTTTCGAGTAGTATGAGTGCAGACACTTTGGCTTGTGAGCTGTTTCTCAAAAGTGGTCATTGTCAGAAATGAATGGTTAACGTCTGAGCCTCGCGTCTGTTTGTGGAAAAACAAGAACGCGTTGTAACTGGCTAAAGGGTTGTTTGTAAGTCCTCAACTTTCGCACTGAATAACTTCTATAGCGAAGCTAAGTCAGGAAAGTACCTAATTTCAGGTTTGCATTTAGCGATAGAAAGGATATGGGGCCTAGCAGGGCAGCTTGGGTGAGAATAACCGCATCCCATGTAAGTACAATGGGGACCTACCCTGTCTAGCTGTCGACCTCTTGTAGTTAACCATGCGAAGGAACGCGGTCATTTACCTGGACAGGAATTCAACAATGTGTCGGTCTCATTACAGTGAGCTGTTTCGGCGATATTTTAAGTTGATAAGTCCTTCAACAATGTGGACAGAAGTGCTCTCATTTACTCCGTTTCTCTTGCCTTTCTTCCACTACACCTCCCAAACGCGCTATCTGCACTGCCTCTGTGGCAGTCCGCTCTCCCGGGTCCTAGAGCCGGTCTAGTATCAGTCACACTCGCAGGAGAAGCAGTACGCTCTCTGTAGCCCATTGAAGAAAAAATAAAAAAAATCCTGCCGCGTCTCCATAGAAGCTCCGCATGGACTTAATGAACTCTGTCCTGTTTTATCTGTGCCGGTAGTTTTAAAAATATGGCACAGGGACCCGCAGAGGCCCCGTCAAGATTTCAGGGAGGTCCTCGCGATCAGTCGGGATTTTTTCCCCCTCTGGCTTACTGTAGCAATCACATCAGATACTGTACAAGATTGTTTTAATGGTAAGACACGGCTGATTTGAGCTTTTGCTACTTTTCCACTTTCTTTAGGAACTAATGTAGGTTTTCCTGTATATTATTTTCCTGATTAATAGTTTGCTTCTAACCATCTTGCAAACATACAAAATTACAAAGTACTGAGTTTTTGTCACTTTTGGGATAGATCATAGAATTTGGGGCATATTGAATTTAAATAAAACAAAATAAGTTTATATATCATCCAAACAATCATATGACTAATCATGTCGCATTTATTGTTTGCCCTTAGAAGTTATATGATTGAAAGCAAATTTATTTTTTGCTTAACATCTTTTATGTAAGCAGATGGCAGCTAAGACCACCCACTTTAGTGGGTTCGTGAATACTATTATTAAAACAAATTATTATCAATTATAAAGTACTTCCATAATGTAAGATGAAATCAAATCAAATCAAGTAAACATGGCTATAGAAAAATAATAGCTAATGAAATAATACATGGAATAAAAAAGAAAATTGCTACATGTACAATACCCTTGATGGTTTTTAATAAACTAATGAGTAGATGCTATTTTGCACCCACCATTTTCAGCAAGTCAGCTGATGTGTTTCTAATATTCAGAGATTCATATTTCATTCAGAACTCTGAACAAAGAGAGAGGGAGAGAGAAAAGAGGGAAAATTCCAGTTCTCAATGCAAATATGTTAGTAAAGGTTTGAGTATTTTTTTCTAATCTGTGAAATCATTTTCAGCCATTCTATATTTTATCCAGCATTATTGCTTCTGGGAAATATTGCACTGCTAAACAGTGATTAGAAAACCCTGGAGCAATGTTCCTCATTATGACTTTATTAATTACAAGAAAGGAGTCAAGTTCATATTTGTCTACATAACTGTTTGCACTGGTTTGATTTTAATTTGAATGAAGGGCATCTTACACTTGTGAAGTGGAGATTTGAAGCGTTAAAAAAGCTGTCTATTGAAAGTTTTCATCAAATTAAAAATTGTGAGTTGAGTTGTTTAAGTTGAGATGAACTAAGTTGTAATGTTATTGCCCTTTTTTACAGGAACACGAGGAAGTTTGTTTTCACAGAATTACCAACTATATCCCAAATAGTTAAAATGCTTTGGTAAATGTAGACAAAATCAGTACTCAGTGATTTCCAGAGGAATAAAAAAAAAGCTCCCAGTGGAATATCTCACAAGTGACTTTAAATTACTGCAGGTCAAAAATATGACTGGATTTACATGGGAGAAGACTAAAAACCTGTGCTTAAAGTCTGTGATCTTTATCCTCCTCAGACACACATCTGGGGTGGAAATCACTGCATGGGCTCAGGAATGCTACTGAAAACCTTGGTCCATAAACACAATGCCACATCTAGAGATGCAAATTAAAACACTTCCATGCAAAAAAAAAAAAAAAAAAAAAAGATCTGCTGTGGGCCTCATGTAAGATCGAAAGAGGTGAAAGTGGAAAACTGTTCTGTGGATCGCTCTTTGTTGATGTTTCTATATCCTCCAGACTACAGAGAAGATGTACCATCTGGCTTGTTATCAGCACACAGTTCAAAATCAATCACTTTATGATAGTATGGGTGGGAGAGAGTTAATGATCATGGCATGGGTAAGTTTCACATCTGTGAAGGAGCCATTTATGCTGAAGAACATACTCTGGAGAAGCACATCCTGCTAGTGAAGTGACACATTTTTTAGGGAAAACCTTGTTTCTTCCAGGAAGATAAATGTCAAACCCCGACTTGGTGAAAATTTGGTTTCAAAGGCCTGAAAGCTTGAAAACCTCAATGTGCTTAAGATGATTACACACAACTTTAATTTCTTGTGTCTTTATTGAACACACCACATTCACATTCACAAATTCACAGTGCTGGAGGAAAAAAGACACTTAGCCCATGTTGTTGACTCACTGTGTCAACAAAAGCCAATTGGAATCAATAGTTCATACACCTGGAGTTCAGGTAATGAAATAAGGTTGGTGGTGTTGTTTGGAGTTACTTTTATTGTTAAAAGACACTAAAAAATTAAAAGTTTGGCATTCATGACAAGCATCCATTGATGTGAGCCATATCTCACAAAAAAGAGTTCAAAAAGAGATCGTCTACAAACTAGGACAATTTAGTATTGAGGCTATTCTTCCTAGAAGCGGGTTCCCAGCCAGGACAACTCCAAAGACACAACACAAAATCCTCAGTGTGGTTAAAAACAAAAAACAAACAAACAAACAAACAAAATGCATTAGTAACAGCTAAATGGTTGAAGACATCACTGGAACTGGCAAACATGAGTCTATCATAGGTAAATTGTAAAAAAGCTGCGTGTCCATTCCATGGCAGATCACCACAGACAAAGCTGTTTCTTAAAAAAAAAAAAAAAAAAAAAAGACAAAGAAAGAAATTGCTGCAAGACTGAAATTTGGTCAACAAGCACCTTGGCAATCCGCATTATCACTGGAAAAATGTTTTGTGGACTAATGAAACAAAAAATGAATTCTTCAGGAAGAATACTCAGTACTATATATGGTCTATAACAACTTAGCAACGTGAAAACATCATCCATGTATGGTATGGGGAATGTTATTATCTGGACCTCCGTCACTTCCTCAGGCCCTGGAACCATTTGCCATCATTTAGGGAAATAATATTTCCCAAGTTAACCAAAAGTATCCAACAAGATGATATCAGTTCTGTCTGCCAGGTGAAGCTTAAGTAGAAATTTGGTGATGTAGCATAACAGTGACACCTAAATATTGAAGTAAATATACCAGGGAATGGCTTCAAAAAAGAAAACCTGTCTTTTGGGGCCCAGTCAGAGCCCAGAATTTAACCCATTCCTGTGGAATAACCTCAGGCTAGCTTTTCACACCAGACATCCTACAGATGTGTCTGAGCTGAAGCAGTTCTGTGAAGAGGAAAGGTAAAAAAAAAAAAGAAAAAAGAAAAACATTCTCCTAAATGTTGTGCAGGTTTGATCCAGAACTGCTAAAATCACTTACTTTTAGTCATTGTTGCCAGTAGAGGTTTGACCAGCTATGAACTCTGGGGGTTCACTTACTTTTCCCCTCAGCACTGTGAATGTTTAATGGGTGGGTTCAATAAAGACACAATCAATGATTAATTGCTTGTTTGTTACTGTGACTTACAGTTACAGTAATGAGGATCAGATCATGTTTTGAGGCAAATTAATGCCTGTAATTCCAAGGGTTTCATTTTTTTTCTTCCACTTTAAAGGGGTGGACATTGATCTATATTGTTAGATCTGACTATTACCTGCATGTCAGCAGCATTTTACAGACAGACCTTAACAGAGACCTCTAAACTGGAGAGGCAGGAGTTAAACTGGTTCCAGACAGGTACAGACAGGCCAGCTAAGTCTGCTTAAAAGCAGTCAGACAGCCTCAGTGTACAGTATCAAATGCAGCCCTCAAATGGCTCAGTTGACTCGATCCAAATATTTCCATCTTGGAGGTCCTTTCACATGAAATATTTTGGAAATCTTTCACCATGTACTCTGTACTTGCCATTTGATGTTTGTGACTTCCTAAGATCCAACAACTCTCCTTAAGCGCAACATTGTTCATCAGATTAAAGTTAAATCAGCGTTAATGAGCGGTTTTGTTGAGATGCAGTATTTCTGAGAGGTTTTGCTGTATCTGATAAATAACTTGACACGAAGTCTTCCCTGCATGATGAAAAATTCATGGGCCTGTGTGTTCTCTGTCTCTCACCCTGTTCTGCTATTATTTCCCCTCTTTGTCACTCAGTGTGATATGCTGCTTGTTGCTACAATGAGTCAGCTTTGCCAAGCTGTTCCTGTCATAAAAACCGAGCTGATTGAGGGAATCCCTTATTTTCTATGCTTGTCATTCAGCAGTATGATCCTCCTTTTCCTCCTTGGCTGTCCTGGTGGTGGGAATGCCTCCTTTGTTGTGCTGGTGGTTCAAAGCAAATGTAACAAGATTAAAGAGTCAAATTTAAGTTAATAATCCCTTTCCTGTTAAAGGTCCTTGTCTACTTGTGGTATGATGTCCAGAATAAAACAGACAGTACAGAACAGATCTTAATAGGCTGCTCAAGGAAAACAGATAACATGTGCTCACAATAAGAAGCTGCAGAGGTCCACAGCAGGGAGGAGGTGAAATGGGGGGGGGAAACTGCTGGCAGTGTTGCTTGAACCGTCACATCAGCACGATTAGATAAATGTAACAATTACACAAAGCAGTTGCCTACATGTGACCAGACAACAGCAGTATCAGTGCAGAACGCTGTACTTGCGTAAAGCAGTGATGTAGGGATACGTACTAATTTAATCAGTACGACTGTTGTGATAAATCCAGCCTTGAACAATATCCTTCACTGCAACCTCATGTTTTGCAGTCAAACATGCCTGCAACTCACAAAACTTTACTTGAAATTCTTTTGAGGAACTCAAGCTTTTCACTGAAACCAGATATGTACGTCTGAAAAATGTGGAAATGTGCATACCAGCTGGGTTTGGATATATCAGGATGAAAAACAGCTGGAACCAGATGATGAACCGTGTGGTCAGGCGGCGTAAAATAATGTGACCTCTCCAGCGCTACAGCTAAAGAAGTGATTTTTTTAAAACTGTTTTTAGATGCTTTTAGAGACGTGGCGATGCATCACAAACATCCTCAAGCTGACATCCACGCCACAGCCCACTGCTACGATGAGACTTCGCTCCCATGGGGAGAGTGATTTGGTTGAACTGTGGCTGGATGGCTGGCTGGTTGGCCAGTCGGGCTACACTGGAATGCGGGGTCTTTTGTTTGTCTGGGAGAGGAGTGGGTCAGGGGGAGAATGCCATTGATGATTGCAGAGAGGAAGAATGAACCTCCAGGAAGTGTTCTCGCTGTCCCTGCTCCCCCCACTCTCATTCTCTCTGTCTCTCTATCTTTTCTCTGTGTGTGAGAACCTTCACCGTGCCGAGCCTCTCTCCGCTGAGGCCACGGTCCCCAGGCACAACCACTGCTTTGTCTTGCCCTGTGAACACACACCCCTCCTCTACTGGGCGCCTACGTTTGCCAGCGCCAGAGAAACACAGGGCCACTGCTCCTATTCTTATCCACATCACTGCCTCTGCATGGATGGTGTGTATGTGCCTAAGTGCATCAGTGCTGAATGGTAAATTGTTTTTCACACACCTGACACTTCAAACATTTCTTCTACTGTGAGTTCTGTCATAAACAACAAGTCTTTCATTCTTTTTTCTATTTCTCATGATCATCTGGACGTGACCACGGAACAAGCATCTTCCCTCTGTGATGGTAAAAGCCAGACTAAAAATGGAATAAAGCAGTAAGTGGATAAGAATCTAACTGGTGGCTGCCGCCTCCCATCACATTGCTCGTTCCCCTCTGTGTCAGAAGGCTGCGAGGAGCTGCAAATGGCCCTTTCAAAGCGCACGACAGCTGGAACACAGGGCAAAGGTGACTCAAGCAGTTGGGGGAGCGCAGGGAGAGATGGGGGAGGGAGGGGGGGGGGGGCACGAGATGAGCAGCTGCAACTTCGAGCTCCTGTTTCCCCACTGTCACCATCCTTTGCTTAAACCGTGCCAAATGGTGTTTTGCTGATATTCACTGATATTAACTCAAACAACTAAACCAGTTAAGATTAGGAACTTTATTTTGCCATTTGTACACATACACACAGGATTTTTATGTGAAAAGCTCAAGAGCAGAATATGTGGACGAGCAAAAATGAATATAAATGCTATAAAAAAAAAGAAGTGGGGGACATGTTATAAAAAAGGAGATCTATGCACACCATTAACAAAATACAAATAACGATATAACTAGGTTAAAACATTATTGCACATACACTGGTAATTATTGCCCTTGAAGGTTGATATTACACATGGATGATGGGTATTGCACTTGAAAGGTAAGTATTTAGTTTGAAGTTGACCTATAACTCATGAAAAAAGCAATATTGCACATGAAAATATAATTTAAGGTTCTGTTTTAGTAGTCAGTTCTTATTAGGTTTTTGCCATGAGTCTCTCTCTGAGGCAGGAAAGAGTAAAGGACTTTTACAAGAACTTTTAAATCTTAAAAGAAATCACCATCATACATGTCCTGAGACAGTTTGAGTAAAGTGAGCTGCTGGTTTGGTGAAATTCCACGACTCAAAGCGTTTCTTCCACCCAAATCAGAAGTCAAACCACATGCAACATTTTTGTGAAGCTTGCTAAATTAATCAAATTTCCAGTCTGAGTTGAACTTCAAAAAACCTCTGGATGCAACAGGCTCGTTTCAGTCAGGGAATGGCACTATTTATCCAGTAGCTATACCCACCTTTTTTTCCTTTTCTATTTACACTTGAGATGCTTTATTATCATAAGCACGTGGCCCTTTCTTATCACTTTTTATTGTAAAAGTTGAGTTTGTCAGTCGGTTTCTCCAGTTGCCCACTCCCTCGCATGTCCGCGCTGAAGGGATTTATCACATTGAAAGCCGCGCCTGTTCGTGGGACAGGTGCTTTAATAAGAAAGCCAATTGACGCCCCCCCACCCCCCACCCCCCCGTGGTGCTCTGCTACTTGCTGCCGCTGTGTGAATTCTCCGAGTAGTACAGAACTTATTGTGGCGGCGCGATATCGCGAGACTTGTGCCATTATCAACCTGCTTGACACACACAGCAGCGCTGAGTGCAGCCTGCCTTCTCAGGGTCGGACTGGAGCTCAAGAAACGACAAGGAGAAGCGAACATCTGGCCGCACATCATGAAAGGACGTCGGGGCTCATAGGAAAAAAAAAGACGACGACGCGGGCGGGAATACATGTAAGTGCGACGTTTTTTGTGCTTCCAAACGGGAGAAAGCGAAAGTTAAAAGAGTGTCCGCTCGCCGCTTGGTTCAAGCGCAGTTGGCTTTGCTGTGAGTTCCTCTGCTGTTTAAAAGGCTCCCAGCAATGCGTTTCCCAACACGGACATGAAGCTCGCTTTATTGGCGCCCTTGGCCCTCCTGCCACTTTTCTGCTTCTTGGAGGTTAAATCTAAACACCGTGCGCAAAAATTAGACTTGTGCTTGCGTCTCTCTCGGCGGCATCTAACTTTAATATATTCTTTTATGACTGTTTTTTTAATCGTTTCTATTATTTGTAATTTTCTACCTGAAAAGAAAACGTTAAAATAAATGACACAGTTGTGCGTAAAGTGTCTGAAGTGCGCAAAAGGTTCAAGCGTTTTCTTCTTTACACCCTTGTGTGATAGATCAGCCTACTGAAAAGTTAGAAATACATGTCACGTTGCAGTACCTTTTTGAATATAGCCTACGGGTTTTTTTTTTTTTCCTAAGTTGTCTGTCTTTTTTAGACTGCGGAGCCCGGCGTTAACATATGGCATAAAGGGGAGCACAGCTGGAGATAGCGTTTCCATTGCGGTGATGTCAGAGCAGCTGACTCCACAGCTTGCAGTGTAATTAGCAAACAGAGCACCAGTTTACTCACTCTGCGCTGCTCTTATTTTTTATTTTTTTGTTTCACGTTAGCCCCCTTCTCCACCCGGACAAGCGCTTTCACCGCCGGTCCGACTCGCTCGTCCTCCCGACGCCGCCGGTCACTGTGGATGTGTGTTTGGAGAAAACGCCGGTGCGTCACGTTGGCCACATTTTTGGAAGCGCGACAATACTTGGAAAATAATTTGGAAAGTGGATCCGTTCTCACGGCGATACACGGGTGGGTGAGCGCAACGCAGCGTATCCTGCACCACTGGAAACAATGCAGAATTTATTCTCCCGAGTTGGATAAAGTTATTGATGTTTAGTCACCTTTTTTTTTTTTTAAAATACGACAAATTTTCCTAACTTGGATTTGAAAGGCAAGCTTGAAATGTTTGCTGATACTTGGCTCAAGTCAGTGCTCACATTCTTCTTGCTTTTGGTCACTTCGTGTTTGTCTTTGAAAAGCGTCGGCCCCGCTGCGTCCTCTGAATGTTACACTTGGTTTATCCAGTATCCTGTTTTTCCTGTTTTTCATCAGGTTATGAAGGAAGAATGGAGTTCCCAGACCATAGCCGCCAGTTGCTGCAGTGTCTGAGTCAGCAGCGTCACCAAGGTTTCCTCTGTGACTGCACTGTTCTTGTCGGGGAGGCTCGATTCAAAGCGCACAGAGCCGTGCTGGCCTCCTGCAGCATGTACTTCCATCTCTTCTACAGGGACCAGCTAGACAAAAGGGACGTTGTGCATCTCAACAGTGACATTGTGACAGCCCCGGCTTTCAGTCTGCTCCTTGAATTTATGTATGAGGGGAAGTTGGAATTCAGCACTCTGCCTGTGGAGGATGTTCTGGCAGCAGCCAGCTACCTCCACATGTACGATATAGTGAAAGTCTGCAAAGGCAAGCTGAAAGATAAGGAACTTTCGTCCCTGGATGAAAAGATAGGCGAGGGTTTGGGACTCAGCTGCTTGGACAAGGAAAATTCCTCAGATGGCGAGCTGAACAGTAAGCTGCTCGTTCGGCGACAGATACAGTCTCAGGGGCTTCACAGGCTCCCCCATGCAGAAGAGTTTGACATGGACAACAGCGAAGTCAGGCTGGCTGTCACAGAGTGTGATAGGTTTACGCAGATCAGGCAGAAGGCGAACGGTCACTCTGTCAGGTCCCCGGACCTTGTAGGTGTCAATTATGTGTCAGCAGAGGCCGAGCCCTGCATCCAAACAGCTGGAAAAACAAAAGCTGATGTCAGTAGTTCCACCGTATTGTTGTCCCAGAGGTCTCGGGCTTCAGATGACATGGACTGCGCACTGGATTTGTCTTTCAAGCCTCTGTCTAGCAGAGATCCCTTACACCCCTCCTACGTCTCGGGACAGCTGGCCCTCGACAGCCAGCAGCAGGGCACTGAGCCACTTGTTAAAGACGAACACGACTTGCTGTCAGAGCAGGAGGACAGTGAGCCGATGAGCCCTGAGAGCCAGCGCTTTGGGAATAGTGCCAGGAGCTCAGTGGTGACAGGGTTCGCTGCCCTCTTCCCAGGCAACAACGCCGCTACAGCCGCCCTGCTCTCCCAGGAGGAGGACCTGATGGATGAGGAGGGGGAGGCCTGCAGAGGGAGGGAGGGCGCCCCAGGCAGGGAGGTAGACGGGAGGGGCAGACTGCTGGGGGACAGCGAGGAAGAGGAGGAGGACGACCTGGCCTCTTCAGACATCTCCACCTCCAGCGGGGTGCTCCTGCCCCCGGGGCAACAGGTGTGCGTGTGTCCCCTCTGCAGCAAAGTCTTCCCCAGCCCCCACGTGCTGCAGCTGCACCTCAGCTCGCACTTCCGCGAGAAGGATGGCGCTCGCTCCAAGCTGTCCCCCGACGGCTCCGTGCCCACGTGCATGCAGTGCAACAAGACCTTCTCCTGCATGTACACCCTCAAGCGCCACGAGCGCACGCACTCTGGCGAGAAGCCATACACCTGTGGCCAGTGCGGCAAGAGCTTCCAGTACTCCCATAACTTAAGCAGGCACGCCGTGGTTCACACACGTGAGAAGCCTCACGCCTGTAAGTGGTGCGAGCGGCGCTTCACTCAGTCCGGGGACCTTTACCGCCACATCAGGAAGTTTCACTGTGGCCTTGTCAAGACGCTCGCCATCGGATAAAACGCCTCTCACCAGTGCCATGACATAAGGCAGAATGTCTTTTCATATCCTGAATTCTACTACTGAACAATTTTTGCTGTTAGTATACACATGTTGGCGGTTTGTTGGGAGACGTATCTTTTGGAGCCTATCCCATGTGGCATTTCTCAAATTTAAAGATGTAACAACTTCTAAAACGAGTTGTCTTCTATGCTGGACTGTGTCACAGCATGCATGATGGTCAGAGGCAGTCGGGTGGAGGTGCGCAGGCTGTTGTGATTAACATGGATGCTGTGAATCTCAAGCTGGATCCGTGTCACTGAAGGTTCACACATCAGACAATGCACTTGTTTGTTTCTGTCTTGTTTTTCGTCAGTCTATTGAGTTTTTTTTTCGAGGAGCGCATTTTCTGAAAGAAAAAGCATACGTTCATATCCTTTTGCCGATAGCTAATGCTAACACACAATCGTCAGAGTGAAACTTTATTTGTGCAAGTGGAAGATCAGAACCGTCCGTGAGTAGCAGTATGATTTTTTTTTTTTTTTTTTTTTTTTTTTAACACCTACATTCATTTTACTATTTATTTATTTTGGAGCTTGTTTAGTTCTTAAGTAAACTATCACGAGGCAGCAAAACGAATGAAGTCAGACTACTGGAAGTATGAGTTATGTTTTTGTGGAAGAAGATTATTTGAAATGAAGTTTTCATGTCATTTTGTGACAAGAAGCAAGCAGACCATCATATTATTAATGTTATTATAATTATTGCCTTGGGTTGACTTACCAGCTCTTTTTTGGTTTCTGAAGTATTTGAGCATATCTTGATGGATTCCCACTTAAAAAGAGGTTGAGTAGTTAAAAACACTTTGCCTGTAACTTTAACGCCCAATTAAATATTCAGCGCTTCGCTGAGTGTACTTATTCTTGTTGTCATGACATATATCGCCATGCCTTCTTGTCTAATTCAGAGACTTTTGAGGCCTTTAAAAACCTCGATAACACTCCACATACCGGGTATTAACAAGGATAATAATCTACTCTGGAACTGACCCATAAAATAAGTCAGTCAAGTCCGTGTAATTTAAATGTTATCAACTCAGATGGGCAGAAAGCAAACGGTTTCTAGTAAATTACCTTGTTATTTCCTGGTGTGAGGCGAAGAGTACAGTGATGGTGTTTAGGATAAACCCTCAGCAGGCAGAGAGAGCAGAACTTATCTTAGTTGGTGTAAACACTGTTATTCCATCAAAGCTGTGCCATTCAGCAAAAATCTACTGTATTTTCTTTCTTTGAATTTATTCTTACACATTACTGTATTTGTGTTTAAGTTACTACTGATGAAGCCTCTAGCAACGCTGCCCTTGAAAGATCCTTTTGGGCCGGATAAAATGTTTTTTTCTCTCCATTCACATAGAAGCTATATGGATTCTTACCAGGGGTGTAGCACTACAAGTTTGTAATATTTGTCTAATCTGTCCTGAAAAGACTTGATCAGAATTTATTTATTAGTTTGACTTGGTTCAGGGTTTACTGTAGGTGTAGTTTGTTTTTTTTGTTTTGTTTTGTTTTTTCTTTAAGCGTGAAAGACATTGTCTTGCCTAGCGATCTTGGTACTCATTAACCGGTGTTGGGGCTGTCCATTTTCTTTGTGCAAATCATGTTACTGTAATTGTATTTTAATATATTGTTTAGAAATCTCTATAAAGTATTCAAGATTTGTCACATGGAACATAGAGAAGCACTTGTTTTTAGCATGCATATAATTTCAACACTATTGTCTAGGCTGCTATTTCTTACAATTTGTGTATTTAATGTAAATATATATTATATTTATCAAATGGTTTGTTTTCCATGTTACAACACACACGGTTGGGAGAGTTTGGAGTCTTTTTAAGGCTCTAGTTTCTTGGTGTCATGTCTTCCCCCGGGAGCTTGCTTCCTTTTCCATATTCGAGACTTTATTGGACTCCACCTCACTACAAATCAGAGCAGTTAAAAATGCTCCGACTTCTGTTCTGCCACAAGAAACAGTTGTTCTCAAGCACAGTCACACTGATACGGCACCGGCTACCTGCAGAAATTAGACAATACAGGCATTGTCCCCTCCACCTTCCAGGTTCCAGGTAGTTTTCAAGGGATCATTGTGTATCTCTCTGCTAGCCGTGGATGAGAAAAGGCACTTGGAGTCTCTCTTTGCACTTTTCCGTACTGAATAGAGGCAGTGGAATGTGAGAAATGTATTTAGCAAAGCGAGACTGCAGACAGGTGTATTTTTTGGAGGCATCAAAGAACACCCCTTCTCATCCCAGCAAGCAGTAGAGAAAGCTTCATTGTTCGTCCACAAGGAGGAGAAACAAACATGATTTGGTTGCGCATCTATCATGATGGTATCAGAATTATCAGAGCGCTGCGTTTCAAGTTTTAAGATTTCTTTCCTTGGTCTTTTATCATCAAAGGCATCTCTTAGAACAAAACGGGAAATCACGCCAGGTTTCCCCAAGTTTTACTGGAGGATTCCCAGTAGAGAAGGGATTTCTCTCAGAATCACTGCAGTCTTTCCATCTACCAATGGAGCTGGAATTAATTCAAACAATCCTGTCGTTCATATGACAGCTACACCTCTTCAGAACAGGAAATGTATTTAACAAAGGTTTTACCTGCAAGCGTCAGAGCACACAGGAATCTACGTTTTGTCACTTTTGTCTCAAGATTTTTATGTGGCACAAGTTAAAACTGCTTCTGATTCTCTAATGTACAACTGTACAGCAGTAGAAAGACTAACGACACGTGAGGAATTTTCTTGTTGTTTGCGGTCTTTATGCCTCCAGGGTGGTCACCGATTGTGCCTTGTAGACACACAAACAGGTGTTGCCTCTGGAGAAGCCCTTTTTTGGTAAAGTTTGGCGGTAAAGCTCGCATCAACAGTGGCCTGCTGACATAAAACAATTTGAACTGTTATTGCTGTCTTTTTCTCTCTCTTTTCCTTCTTTACAAAAAGAAATCACATCACAATGTTAATTAAGGCTAAACTAAAAGCTGAAAGTCCATTTATTAGTGCTGCTTTGTGAGAGACTAAATTGAAGTTTTTGGACATGTATGTGAATAAATACTCTGGTTTTGTTAAACCGAAGTCAAGCATTTTGTGTTGGTGTTAATGAGCCAACCCTACAGGGAACTAACAATCCGTTCCTTACTATTGTTTTTAATTCTATGTCACTGCTGAATGTGAAACACTTGAGATTTTGATTATTGACTTGAAACAGTGCTACTCTTGATCGAGGGCTATGTTTGCATAACTCATGCTGTATGATTTATAATTTTTTTTTTTTTTTTTTAAAGGTCTGGAAATGACTTTTCTGATACTGGAACTTTGTCCTCAGCAGGTTACAACTGTGAAATTGTGTATAATCATGAGAAATATTTATTACTGCATATGGTTCTCGTGCAACATTTGACTGTCTCGGTTTTAATTTGGTTAAAAAAAGTTTTAAAAAAAAGTAAAAAAAAAGCTTCTAAATGTTGAACAGATACATTTTAAATAGACTTTGTAGAAGTGCCATTAGAATTTAATATAATTTTTTAATAAGAAAGGTATATTTTATAGTAATCAATTGCTTCAGTGTTAGTGGTGTAGAGATTAGAGGACAATCTTTATGCAGAGTTGACATTGCTTAGATATTGAGGCATTTACTTTGATCTGTAAATGTATGTGCATTTTCTTTGCGCTTTTGGAGAGTGCTTGTGTGCGTGTGCTGTGGAAATGTGACAATCTTGATTTAGGTCTTTATTGAGATTATACATAGAATTAAATGGAGCGACTTTCTCTGTTTGTGTGGTGCTGTCTTATTTCTCACCTGTCTTCAGGCAGGAGTTTCACACCAGTTGATACATCAGATTAATATGAGCTCAGACTTTAAGCAGACATAAGAAGTAGATTCTGACAGTGATCCAACTTAAATATGTTGCAGAGGAGTCCTTGTCTGACGCACAGCAGCAACAAACAGGCAGCCGGGTGTGTGTGGGCACCGCTGCAATGTGTACAGAGACAACAATGATAATACTGCTTGTCTGACAAGCACAGTCTTTCAGAAACCATAAACTGAGCTCAAGGACAGCAGTTTCAAGATGGGCTCCCATTGTTCCTGACCAGTTGTTAATACTATCCAAAGGAGATAAACATAGTATAACAAAGCCATTAGACTCTTAGTCAAATTGAGTTAAAAGTTATACTTCCATATATGCTTCAACAAACTACACACTATTTGTATGTAAACACCAATATACCAAATGTGTGTCTAACTGAAGAGCTTCATCCCAATTCACTAAACATTTTCAATGGCAAGGAACTTTAATTATTTCCCTGCTGCACCATGAAAGAAATCCAGCTGCTTTGCTACGTGATCCCAATTGGGATGTGCTCGGGTTCCCACCACCCTCCCCCAAATCCCAGCTCACCCATTCTGGGAACCCCATATAGACAAGGGTCGCATCCAACTGCCCCTGCCGCCTCCCCCCCCGTCTATCCTACCCTACCCTACCTCCACCCCCACAGCCCCCAAAACCACGGCCTCATCCCACCACTCCATTGTGTGCCTGGGTAGTAGCTCAGCCAGGCTATTGTGTGGCCCAGCTCCCCAGCACGTACTTTATGCACAAACAGACGGCACAGCGGCGCTAGCCAGGCAGCTCCAACATAAAGAAAACAATGTCCTCCCAAGATCGTTCATAAACACCCCGAACAGCCCCAGTCAGCTTACAGTATTGTAAATAAGGGCCCACTGTGCTGCTGAGGCTACCTCACACTGTAAACAACCACAGCAGCGGGCCTCGGAGGGCTGGCTGGCACCAGCATCTCACATCTGCCTGATGGGATCCAGGGCTTAAACTGCCTGGTGTGTGTGCGTTTCTTGTGAACTAAAACCTTCACATGGAAAGTAGGGGCCATGTGATAGGGCTTAGCTGCAGGGTGACGAGCTGGGATATGTGCAGCATAATTCAACGGAGTAATAAAACATTCCTCTCTAAAGCTCAAAGCCTTGCTCTTTTGGCTAGGAAGGCTTTTTTTTGTGTGTGTGTGTGGCTGTGTGTTTGTGTGCATGTTTAGAGGTACTTGAGAGAAGTTGAGAGGAAAGTTGTAAGTGTCCACCACCTCAACAAGGCCAGCGGTGGGAGCCCTTGACCTCTGAAGGGACGGACTGCCAGGACAGCTGGTGTGGCCGGTGTTTATTTATTTATTTCTTAACAAAAGACAGGTGGTCACACTTGAAAAGGGCACACAAACATCGCCATACGTGCGCTTGTGTACAACGCGCACACACCGACACACACGCATGGGTAGCCCCCCCACCCCCTCCACCTCTTAAACCTGCATATTGTTATCATCCACTTAATTTTGGAGGAGAAATTCTTTTGACTTTCAACAAATACAAATAGCACTGTCCTTAAGAATAAATCTTAATTTATTTCTAAAGTAATCATGAACTAGTCTGCTGTTGATTATTTTTCCTGAATGCTAATGGTACCTCTAGATTTGAAGCAATCTACAACCCAAATCTGAGTTGCGAGCTACACATAAGTTACTTCATAAGTGCATAAAATCCATATCAACAAATGCTCTGACTTGGCTTGCCTTTTTTGGGCCGTCTCACCCTGACGGTGCCAAGACAGAGTGCCCTTGGTCCACTGTACAGCTGTCACTTACGCTCGTTGACGCATATTTATAGCAGCAGCATCACTGGACTCGATGCTCGCCACACTCAGACCACAGCTGGTCCCCCAAAAGAATGGGTGAAAGACAAAGCCACGTGCTCCCGCTGGTCGACTGCAGTTGGTGCTGTCTGCAGCACTGTGGGCGATTATGCGCCCCCCCCACCCCCCTCTCCTCCCAGGCACACAACCATACATGTACCAAGAAGTAGTTGAGGGCCGCTCTTGGCAACGAAGCGCAGCACGACATTTTGGTTTTTGGCGTCATGGATGAGCATGTACTGAAAACCTTGACAGCTACTCTCCTTTGTTTTGAAGGTACATGAAGTCATCATCAAATGAAGACAGGGGGAAAGTTAATGGGAGTCAAGCCTAAGTGAATGAAAGCACACACACCCACAAAATCTCTAAATTCTTCCTTTTAAAATCTGAAAAGAGCCAATATTTTCACATTTTCTTGATAACCTAACTAAATTAACAATTTTATCACTAATAATGTCTAAACCGTTTACTACAAGTTAACTCAAACCACATGTAACAGCTTCAAAGTTAGGACTTTCCCAAGTTTCTGATGCTTGTAACTTCTAGAAACTTCAATAAAAAGTGATGCAGCTTCAAAAGTAAAAGTCTTCCTTGGAAGTATTTCACATCCATCCGAGTTCCTTAAAGTCTTATCAAGAAATGTGCAGACAACTTGACGCCTTGCTCGCCAGCAGCTGTCTGCTCACTCAGCCAGAAATCAAGCGGTGCCCTCGGACACCAACTGCAAAAAGCTCCCAGAAGACTGGAGCCACAACTGGCCCGCTGAGCAGGCGATGTGACTCAACAGCCCATGTGCGCATTTGCAATAAGCTCCACGAAGTGCACTCATCCAAGCTAATATCCATAACGCATCATGTGACCGACATCCACAAACTGCTGCTGTGGACTTCTGCCACCGAGAACAATTATTCACAGTGTACAATATCTGACCCTGAAGCTGGTCGTCATCGGTGACGAGCAGCAGCTAAAACAAAGTGATGACAAGGTCATATCCAGCAGGGAAAAATGTAGCCAAACCGTCTGCTTTAAAGCTCAGGTCCCACTCAACCTCCAGTTCATCTTGTTTTAATAAATAAATTTGATAGTGCATTCTCAAGGTCAGTCTCGACAAGCTGTGCTGGAATTTCATTATCATTGTCAAACCAAGACAAAATTTACACACTTTGGCTAAAATTCGGAACCTCTTTGCCTTTAACATAGTGAGACAAAATTGTTCACCCACTGGGAAATCAGTAAATGTGCCCCTGTGTGCCTCCTCCATCAACTGAGGACTTGATGTAGTGTTCCATCTTCTGCTGATGCGTGAACCAATGTAACACTCATCCCGGACTACGCAAATTAAAAAGAAAACAAAACTGTGTACAAAAAGGTTAAAGTTTATTTCAGTTAATTTCTGGATTAAATGCATATATACAAGAAAACATTTGAATAACATAAAAACACCACAGGCATAAAATGCAGTCTTTGTGTAATCTCACTTGATGCAATTACATTATGGTGAAGTATAAAGTTCTGATCCATCCTTTGGTCTTGTATTACGTTGAGCAGCTGCAGCACAGAACTTCATCATATCGCCCGCTGTAACTGTGGAACACAAAAAAGGTTTCTCATGTTACTTTATTAGTCTAAAATGATTTAACATTAGATGCCACACCTCATTCTCAATGAGTTAGGATTTAACAGCATGTGGACAGAGGTGAACATTGGGTTAACCTCAAAACAGGCAGCAGCCATGACACACTTAATCACTTACCACCCAATGTATCTTCATTTGAACAATTCAGCAAATGACTCATAAAATCTCAAGTAATCTGAATGATGGCTTATGGTTTTTCTTTATCATATCCAGGAAAACTTGCTAATGTGTAGCTGAAGGAAGATTTAATCAAACTGGAAACTGAGTTTAAACCCTTGTGAGTCAGAATTGAAATGTTTTGGAAATTCAGTGGCAACAGTCAGCCCTAATAGTAAATTCCTTCCAAATAACTTGATCAAGTTAGTTCAATAAATATATAATGAAGAAAAATTCTAGACTCAGAGTTGAGTGAGGTCAGTGGACAGTCAAACTTTTTGGTTTCCTTTAGTTACAGAACTATTGATCTAATGAAGGCTGCAAACATTGCACTGGCACAGGGGGGCTGGATGTGGATGTTTCTGTTCTGCTACATGTGAACAGGCGATGCAATATTCAATACGCAACACATGTAACTATCTTTACTGGAATATAGTTTGGTAAAAATACGCAGCTGAGTTAAAATGCACCATGCAACATTTAAGCTCGTCGTGCCCCTCTTGACGGCCATTGTGTCAGCTTGCCTGGCAAGGTAATCGAAGTTAATTTACATTTTAATTTCAAAAGTATCCCCCTTCAACTGGTCTCTTGCCACATATCAAAATTTAAAGGCCAATACTTTCTCCATCAACCTCACAAAATTGAAATGACCCATTTCAATGAGCCACTTGTATCACTAACTCAAACAATAGATGCAGGTGATGGTTGTTAAACATGTGTGCATTACTCCAGCCCTCTATAAGACTAAAAGAGTTTTAACACCTCCCTCATTTGGACTGGACTTTCTGACTTTTCTGTTTAGTTTCAACTAAAATCTCAGGTGTGAAACATCTCCTGCACCAGAGTGTAAACTTAAATGCCAAAATAAATAAATAAAAATAACAATACAACTTAGCCTCTCTCCAGATAAAACCAAACTGCAGCTTGGTCCATTTCTTGAGTGAAAATATTTTAAGGATGGTTCAAGCTTTAGGGCCATTCACATCACACAGAACTAGCCCTAAAACTGGAAAGGAAAAACAGAACCACAGCAACATTTAGAAGCAGGTTTACTTGATCTTTGGTCTTTCTTGAAACAGAGCTTCCAAGCTCTGCACAAGATTGCTAGCATGCTGACAAAGAGACAGGACCAAGACACCTGATCATGCCATCTCCTTTTGGGTTTTCTAGATAAGGGTGTTGATTTGGTAAAAATCAAACGATCTTTGATTATTCCAGTGTTGACTCATTTTTCCATCCATTCAGGCAGTGACAGCCCACCTGCCGATACGCTGACACAGTTGGCTTGGCACCACTTTAATGATCTGAACTTCTACATCCTCAAACTCCAGCCAGGACACTGAGGTCTACAAACAAATTGCTGCCGGTCGCTCCGAGATCCAGGCTCAAAAACAGAAGGTGTTGGAACTTTTTCCACCCGTGAGTGTTAATCTGTGAAACGATCTACCCTTCCACATAAGAGCTACCCCAGATGCTCAGAAAAAAGATCATTTTAAAAGACTCTCTGGCTTTTAATCCCAGTTGTAGTGATGCAGACTACAACGGTGAATATAAAAGGACCTAGATGGACCTGGATGTTGGGTGTGGATTTTCAGGTGAGAAAATGTGCTGACGTGGGAAAAAGTGAAAATGCAACTTACTCTATGATGGTGCAGACAGAGCAGCAGAGGCTTGAGCAGTTGAAACACTCTCGGGTACAAGAGGAACACACTAACCGGTCGCACTGGGAACATGGTGTCCTCGTCCTCTGGCTCTTCTGACACACAGAGCAGGCTGTGGGAGCTGCTGGTACACCTACAAAAAAAAAAAAAAGGATAAATACAAAAGGCTTTCCTAAGAAGCAAAGTTAAAAGTTAACCAAAACTTATAATGCCTAGCTGTGGACAAGCCTGACATCTGCTGGTAGAAAGCATGAACTGAACTAACCATCTGGTTTTAATGAAAAAAAAAAAAATAAAAATAAAAATCAGGAAATGGCCTGTAACCATATCAATATGTTAAGTGTTTCAAATAATCTCAAATTATTTTTCTAGTCAAAACAACACTCAGTCACTCAAACAGCTACTGGTATCATCAATCCTTCTAATCCTACTGGTTATTTAGGGATTCAAATCAAGCTAAACTTTGTTTAAGGCTGAACAAAAAAGTCACTGCAGTAATTTATTTTATTCTGTATATTGCAATATTAAAAAAAGGATTGAGATTTCTGTAAAACAGCTTAAATAATTTCATTTTGAATAAATCAATCGTGGTTATCCAGTCAGTTATGCAGGTAATAAGGATGTGGATATTGTCTCACAAGTGTTCATTCATCACCATTTGTTATGTACCGGGTAAAACAGTGCATCTCACCAACTATGTCACTAAGTAATGTCCCAATTTGTTCCAATTCTTAGTTCCAATGAATTTCTAGCTCAAGTAGCTAACCGAGAAGCAACTGTCAATCTTGTCAACCAAATGTGTGAAGCATGCAATTCCATAGAAACAAACTATGTTCAGATTTCCAGCTTCAGATAAATCTAGTTCTTGCGTTTTTGTAAATGTAATGTATACAAAAAAGCTTTGCAGTTGCTGAATGTTCCCCCTGAACTTCTTTAAATGGGGACATTATATTTTCCTTTTCATAAGTTGACACAATTTCTTGAAGTTTTAATGGAAAATCTGTGACATACTTTGGTCAAAATACCACAGAGATACAGCACAAAAGCACCAGTCATGTACTAAACTCTGTTCTTAGTAGCCAGTTTTGAGGAGTGAATTGAGTCACTCCACTATGTTCCACTGCCCTCCTCCACAAGTAATGCTTTTTTAGAGATTGACTCTACAGTTTTCACAACCAACTTCCAAGGAAGAGGAAATGTAGCCTAATAGGATGTCACAGAACCCTGCAAATTCGAACAATTCAACTGTGCAAACTACACAAAAAAAGTTGTTTTTCCTCCCCATATGTCATAGTGTTATACATTTCTCAACGTTCACATCGTGACTCTGCAAAACCCAAACAGAAGTTACCGTTTGAGATCACTATGATAAATTTTGACAGTAACGATCAGAATTACTTAAATTATCCCCGAGGGGAAACGCCTATCATTACCAGCTTCCCAACAGAAGAAATAAGTTTGAATGACAGACTTTAATAAGGAAAAACAATCCTATTACTAATAAAAGCTTGACTAAAATAATCACTGGGAATCTGAACAAATCCTACAATTAAGAGGCTGTGTTCTCAGTATTTTAGACCTCGAGGTCTTTGCTGAAAGTGGCGAGACAGGAAATGGGGGCACAAAGAGAGGTCTAAGATCTCAGGCCAGGACTTAAACCTGGGCTGGCTCCACAAAGAGTTTAGCATCTATACATGGAGCGACTACTTAACCAAGAGAGCCACCTGGCACCCACGTGTTGCTCCAACAACTTCATATACCTTTCAGCATTCATAGTTCCTTCCAAAACATTCAAGCTGTCCATACCGTATACACTTATGCACCTCCATACCATCAGAGAGGCTGGCTTTTGAACTGAATGCTGATAACATGCTGGAAGGTCTCCCTCATCTGTAGCCAGGAGGACATGGCGTCCATGATTATCAACAAGGATGTCAAATTTGGACTCATCTGACCTTAGAACACTTTCCTACTATGAAACTGTCCATACTAAATGAGTCTTTGTCCACAGGACATGATGGTGTTTCTGGACTGTGTTCAAATAGGACTTCATTTTTGCATGATGGAGCTTTAGTCGGCATCTGCAGATGGCACACTGGATTGTGTTTATCAACTTTGCAATTTGACATTGAGAACCATTGTTTTTCAAGTATTCCACAATCTTTTTATACACTTTCACAGGTTAGAGAGGCTCAGCCCATCTTTACTTCTGAGAGACTCTGCTTCACTAAGACAACCCTTTCAGAGCTAATCATGTTACAGACCTGATATCAATAACTTCATTCGTTACTAAATGTTCTTCCAGCTGAATCTTTTTAAAATTTCTTACTTTTTCAGCCATCCCCCCATGACAACTTTTTTGAGACCCTGTAGCAGGCATCAAATTTGAAATGGGCTCATTTAGTGGATAAAAGTAAAAAAATGTCATAATTTAAATATTTGTAATGGTATCTATGTTCTGTTGTGAATAAAATATTGGCTCATGGGATTTGAAAGATTTTTTTAGCTTTCATTTTATTCAAATTTAAAAAACCTCCCAACTTTCCCAGAATTCAGGTTGTACCTTTTTGTGTACCTTTTTCAGGAAGTCAATAACACTGAACATACAGTATTATCTTGTAGTGGTCGAACCAAGTAGGGAAGCTACTGGAACCTTGTTGTATTTGTAAGAAGGCTGCATTATTCCTCCATTTTATTCAGACAGAAAAGTGTCTAGGCAACAAAAACTACACAGCATACTGCTGTGTATGCTTGTAGTACAGCTACAGGCTTGTAGTACTTGAGCCCAGGACTCAAACCCAAGCACAACTTAAGCCCTAATTTTAAAAACTTGACCTGGAAGACTGTTGAGTTATCCATACCTGCATTTGAACTTGTAGATCAGAAATGATTCCTTAGATTTTGTTTAATCTTGCAGTTATTTTTTCAAAACGCCATAATGATTTGTCATATGACATCTACATTATGTAATTATTAATTTCCTGCAAGATGCATGTACAAGATCCCACATGACATCAACTCATGTCATAGGTACGTTCGTTTGTTCAAGAACAAACGAATGGTGCTACAATGCCAAGAGAAAATATCCCTAGGATTATCCACTTTGCCTTTACTAATTTCTTCAGTAGTAATAAAATATACACTGCTAAGTGTTCCATCTGTAAAAGAACCATTGAGGAAATGATGGGAGATGACAACTTTAATTGCCATCTGGCAAGAATTCAACCCAGAGAAGTCAATGGAGCAATGTTTTTTTCTCATTTTATAACAGGGCCAGAGAGGCAGGGAGTTTACTGATGGATGAACAGTTAAAATTCACGTTTGTTGCCTTCTTTCACAGGCTGTAGATAGTAACAGTATTACAATGTTCAACTTTGTTTCTTAGTCAGATTTGTGGATTGTGGCCCCATAGCCTAAAGATACTATTTGGCATATATGTTGTTATCCAATGATCCAAACTTAAAATTTGGCTCTTAAAATCAGAATGAAATTCTTCAGAAGAACATCAAATTTTATGAAATTTCTCAAAGGGGGTGTGACACCTGAGACATGTCAAAATCTGATGATCTGATTTAGATAAAAATTTGAACCTTGATATTCTTATACAAGGCTTCAATTCTAAGCAGTACCCCAAGTGTAAATTAGCTGATCTTTCAAAATGTCAGTTTTAACACCCAGATTTCAGAGGCCAGTATTTACATATGAAATAACCAATGGTCATGACAGTCAATACATTTGTCCATAATGGCTGTGGACAGAACATTCCAAATTTGAAAAATAAATGAATACACTGATCCCTTGCCAATTCGCGCTTTAAGTTCCACGGTATTTAGTTATTTGCGGATTTTTCAGAAATGTATAATAAAAAAAATAAAAATAAAAAAATCGCGGAAACATCACATGATGATGTGCATGTTCTCTCTCAGTGAAGAAATGTTGTGAGAGAGCCTGGCCCCTTTAAGAAGGTAGCCTTATGGGTAATGGAGTGGCCTTATGGGTAATGGAGTGTGTGTGTCTTGGGACGGCAGAAGAAAACGAGGTTAGATGAAAAGTGGAGTGAGCATTAACAGCAGCCCAGTGTGTATAGATTTACATTCTCTGTTAACTGACAGGAGCTGAACAATACAACCAGTGTGATGTTACAAGTTCCTGCAGTGCCAGAATAAAGTGTCCGTTCCATGCAGAGAAAACCGGACTTTTTGTTTTGTTGTTGTTACCTGCGGTTTCTTTACTACGGTTCAGAGACCAGAGGCTGTGAAGGTAAAAGAAAGACCACAGTTGAGCCTTTGTCTTGTTTCGCTGCAGTGCCTCACTCCTTTTTTGCAGTTTTTAAACAGATTTTAAACACATTATTGAGGCTTGGAGGGCTCCGTGAACAGTTCGCGGATTTTGATTTTTGCAGGAAAATAATTTCCGTGAAAAATAAGGGATCACTGTACACAAAATAATTCAGACGGTAGTGAATGCTATGTACAGTTAATTTAAACTTTCTTTTTATTTTGGGAGTTAAAGCTGACTGAAAAATTCTTGTAAGTATCCGAGTCCCTATGTTTTGCAAAATCAGATGGGTGTGACAGCTGGTGGCAGCAATCCAGCTGTCACAATATTTGATATGCATAATTTCCAGATACCATTGATGAAAAGTTCTCACAAGATTAAGGATCTGTTGAACTGTCCAACTTAAGGGTCAATGACAAATGTTCAAAGCTTAAAAGCTGTATTACAAACATTGTCTGGAACGAAACTGTTTTTTTCCTGACAGTCTTTCAATGATCAGTTCAGTTCTGATGAAATGTCATCCTTAAGGGGTTATGTTAAAGCCACTGAATCGGCTGATGTGCTGAACTTGTAGTTTTCTCAAGTTGGAACTTTGAGTGTCAATACTTCCAAAATCAGTTTTCTGGGTCATGGACAACTTGGGGAACAAACAATTCTTCACTGTTTTTCTGAGGAGCCATTATTGGCTGCCTCAACTCATTGTGATAGAAACATCTCTGGGCTGCTGCCATGCCATTACCTGCCTCACTACAGACTCACCTCGTCCAGGACTTGCTCTCATCAGTCTCCCATCATGTCCAATCAGTGTCTGTCCTATCAGAAGAGTTTGGCTGCATAATGATCTGTCGGCTGGTCCACTGGGCTGAGGATCTGTGCATTTGTCTTCTCCAGTCCATATTTTACCCATCACAGCCTTAGCACCAGTGAAGAGCAAGTTCTTTGTCTTTGCTGCAAGGAGAGGGGAGGAAGGGGGAAAAGAAGTAAAAGCCAATGGTCGCAGCAGTGTGAAGTCAACTTAACAGGTCAATTCTGGCAGCTGACCATCAAACAGGCTCAAATGATTTAAGTGGTGGCTACATTGAACCAAAGGTATAACCTTACTGCAGTAATATATTATTGGAAATTCTTCGTATAATCTATATAAACGGGCCAATAGAGAGAAAGAAAATCCGTGTCTTACTGTTACACCAGAATGTGTCCAACAACTGGTGTGAAAGCAAACACAAACATACGCAACAACGAAGCTAACATTAGCTGCCTCTGCAACGCTGCGGTGGTGTCAAGGAACGTGTGCTTACCGTATATTTCTTGTCGGTATTTATTCCCAAATACGCCATAATTGCTCAGTTCTCGCTGTCCGATGTGTATTTTGTATTGAGAAGAGAAAGACTCGGGAAAAGGACAAGTTCGCTTGGGCATTTTAGCTACTAATCAGTGAATGCCCCGAGCTCTGCGCACTTTAACCCTTGTCTGTTGCGGGAAAATTGCAAGCCAGGAAGGAAGGAACCAATCACAAAAGTATTCCATTGTCACGTGAAAGCCTACAGCCAATCCAACGTTTGCTCTTATATCACGTGACTAATGATTCAATAAATGTTCGCGTTACGTTCACGGACCATCGACAATTTTGGATTTTCTACAATACAGTATACACCATGGTACACATATTGATGTGATCACTACAACTAATGACACAAGATATTTTTTGTAACCCTTAGGCAGGGGCGCAACTACCTACTCTCTGAGGGGTATGCAAAAACATGGGTGTGCACCCCCCCCCCCAAAAAAAAAAAAAAACAACAACAACAAAAAAAACACACACACAGAAATGACTAACAATTAAAAAAAATACCACAAATTCTGAAACAAATTCTGTACCTCTCTGGTCCAGCTGCTCCTCATCTGCACCTCTCTGTTTCTCTCCCTCATCTTTACCTCTCTGTTCCAGTTCATCCTCTCCTTTATCTGGACTCGGGGTTTGGGAGAGTGGACAAAAATTGTACTCAAGTAAGAGTTTTGTTCCTTTAGAACAATATTGCTCAAGTAAAAGTTAAAAGTATAAACAATTCTTAAAGGTACAATTTATCTAAAAAGCAATTGGAGTAAATGAAATGGTGTCAGTTGAGTCTGGCAACTCGGTTGCCTGTAGGGATTTTTAGTGTCCAGCAGGTGTCAGTATTCAGTGACAAAGCCTCGACACGTATCAATAATGTGGGTTTTTGTAGGCGAGTTGCGGTCAGTTCAGAGTGTGGATAGAGTTTGGAGAGCTTGGATACTAGAATCTGGATAGCGTTTATATAGTTTGAGGTAGTTCAGTATATAGTTTGTACATGATGGCACAAACATTTTTTATGTACCCCAGCATTCCTCTGTGCCATGTGAAAGGGTGTTCTCCAAGGCTGGAGAGATTGTGTCTAAAAAAAAAAAGGAATCGTTAAAACCAAAAACTGTGGAAAAATTGCTATTTCTGAACAAATATACATAAAATCACCCCTTTAATGGTCATCATTGTCCAAGTTGCACAACCATATTCAGTGTGCCCCCTTCGTAGTTCCACAAACACTTTCACTGTTCTCTGCCCGAATAAGCTCAGGTGATTTTCTTAAAATGACAAAATACACAATCCACCCTGGTAGTGCAGTGGTTAGGGCAGGCAGCCCATGTACAGAGACTACAGTCCTCATGTGGCTGGTAGTGAGTTCGACTCCCAGCTCGTTGACCTTTTGACGTGTCTTCCCCGTTCTTATGATACTACGTTGGGAAACATTAAACAGAGATTACATTCAAACAATATTTTATTATGCACTTGAGCATTTATGTAGACCAATTATTTGGTCATATACATCTTGTTATTCACAGTCATTCGCAAGAGCCATAACTGATACATAAATTCAATGCATCACATCTTAAGATTCAGCTGGCTGTGATTATAAACCTGACCAGTAGGTGGTGTCATGTGCATATGAAGCGTCAAGAAATGAACCTTTTCTCGAACCAATTGGCTGATGTGTTACGATGCCTCACGATGCTTCATCTTGCCATCACTACTGTTTAGTAAAGCCTACAGTTAGTCTAAAAAATACTGTGTAAGGGCTAATAGTGATTACTATAGTTATAGGAACTAAGACTAGAGTAGGCTCATCTTAAACACAGTTTGTCATAGCTATGCTTTTTTTTTTTTTGGATGTGGGAAATGTTTTTTATATTTTTCTGGCGGTACATGAGCAACACATACAGAAGTCCGGCGCTAGTTACAGAACGCGCGCTCACCTTTTTTTTTTCCTTTCCCAGAATGCAACACACAGATACAACGTCCTCTTGCTGTAACCTGGCAGTATTTTGCGCAAAACTTACTCATTCTGCCCCCTGCTGGCAAGCAACCTATGGGGCAGTTAATGTTTTTTTTTTTTTTTTTCCTTTTCAATAAACTTTATTTACATAATCCAAACACAATCAGAACATTGACCATGTACAATACAAAAAGTCTGGCATCAAAAGAAAACAAACAATTTATGAAACATAAAGTGCATAGGTCATTACTTATATATCCCAAACAAAATATAATCTAAATGAAATAAACTTAAAAAAAAAAAAAAAAAAGAAGGAGAAGGGCAGGACATGTTACATTTCTCCAGTCATAGCTATGCTGTTATAGGTCTACACTGCAGGGTGACGCCAACAGTACAATGATGGGTGGGGTCTGGTAGGCGGTCTCTCTACAGATGTAAAGTCTCATCCAATAGAAAGCTGGAGATTGCTTCCGAACGAAAGACTGACAGGAAATTAACCAATAGCGACGCAGAAGTTACCGGCGCCAGGGCTTCAGTTGCATATATAGCACTGACATCCTCATCTGCGCCATTAGGGCTTACATCGAACACAAAACTGTTGAATTGTTAGACTCCTTGTCGAAGAGATTCGCCTACCCTCTCTCAAAACTTCAACAAAGCAAAAATGGTAAGAACCTCTAAATAGATTTGTTAAAATGACATATTAGATGTTTAACTTACACTTTTTTGAAATATGTAAGATCAAAGCGTGAAACTTTAGCTTTCATGTGAAAGAGGAGAAGAAATTGGACCGTTGTAATGAAACTATTTAAACCAGACATTTACTCCTATTTAAATGAAACGTTAAGTTTCTAGTCAGAGATGTTGCTGTGCGGAGATGATCTGGCGCTCTTGGGATGTGTACGGCGGCAAAATGAACAAAAGAAGTTTTCAGTGGTTCACAATGAGAATGGGAGTAACGTTGGTATCAGCCAAACCGCCGATTCTGTGGTATTTTATTCTCTCTTTTGGCTTGTCTAAGCCCTGGTATGTGACAGGGAGAATCGCAGTACCAACCGAAAATGTCCCACACCCAAAAAAAAAAAACACTGTCCGTGAAAATGGATGAAATACACCGTCATCATGGCGCTTGTGATTAAAAATGCTAGTAACGGACACCTCTGAGCCGTTTCCCGATGGCTACCGATATTGTATAAATAACTGGGATTATAACAGATTTGTTATGATTCGTAACGGTCTTTGTCCGTGATGAACCCTTTTCTGCAACTAACGTTGATTTTTATGAATTTCATTCGAACTTAACGGTTCAAGCAAACTTAATTGGTTGAGTGCAGAGCTTGTTGCCTAGCAACACAATTCCAGACACAACTGCTGCGCGCTAGAAAAGCTGAGACTAAACGACCCTCAGTCTCATATTATTGGTAACTTTTTTTTACTTAAAGATATTTTCTTTTGCTCAATGAATGTCAAACAGGAAAAATAATGAATCTAACATCTATTTTTGTTATTTATTTTTAAGGAAAAAGTCATATTTCATTGGCTTTCACAACTGGAGTACTTGAGAAATGTTTTTACTTAAAACAAAAAAAAAACAAACAAAAAAAAAATCAGAAACTTTTTGTCTTGTTCCCATAATCGATCCATTCATAAAGGTACATGACCTTATACTTTGCTTATACCTTATACTTTAACCTTGTGCTATGGTTGTTCTTCCTACAGCGCGAGTGTATCTCCATCCACGTTGGTCAGGCCGGTGTCCAGATTGGCAATGCCTGTTGGGAGCTTTACTGCTTGGAACACGGGATCCAGCCGGATGGGCAGATCCCAAGTGACAAGACCATTGGAGGAGGAGACGACTCCTTCAACACCTTCTTCAGTGAGACTGGAGCAGGAAAGCACGTTCCCAGAGCTGTGTTTGTGGACCTGGAGCCCACTGTTATCGGTACGCTTAGCTAGTTATGAAACATGGACTTAAGTAAATAAATAACTTCTGGTTGACATGTTCACATTCAATGTCTCATTTTCTTTTAGATGAGGTGCGTACTGGGACCTACCGCCGGCTGTTCCACCCCGAGCAGCTGATCACTGGCAAGGAGGATGCTGCCAACAATTATGCTCGTGGACACTACACCATTGGTAAAGAAATCATCGATCTGGTTCTGGACAGGATCCGCAAACTGGTAAACAAATTCAGAGCAGTTATTTCTCTTTAAAATATTAGATGAAATGATATAATTTTATCTCAACCTTGATTTCTGTTTCTCTCTCTGTTGGCTAGGCTGACCAGTGCACCGGCCTTCAGGGCTTCCTGGTGTTCCACAGCTTTGGTGGAGGTACTGGTTCTGGTTTTACCTCGCTGCTGATGGAGCGTCTGTCTGTGGACTATGGCAAAAAGTCCAAGCTGGAGTTCTCCATCTACCCTGCCCCCCAGGTGTCCACTGCAGGTGGAGCCCTACAACGCCATCCTGACCACCCACACCACCCTAGAGCACTCCGACTGTGCCTTCATGGTGGACAATGAGGCCATCTATGATATCTGCCGCAGGAACCTCGACATCGAACGGCCCACTTACACCAACTTAAACAGGTTAATGGGTCAGATTGTGTCCTCCATCACTGCTTCTCTTCGTTTTGATGGCGCCCTCAACGTTGATCTGACAGAGTTCCAGACCAACTTGGTGCCGTATCCTCGTATCCACTTCCCTCTGGCCACCTACGCCCCTGTCATCTCTGCTGAGAAGGCCTACCATGAGCAGCTCTCAGTGGCTGACATCACCAACGCCTGTTTCGAGCCAGCCAATCAGATGGTGAAATGTGACCCTCGCCACGGCAAGTACATGGCTTGCTGCCTTCTGTACCGTGGTGATGTGGTGCCCAAAGATGTCAATGCTGCCATCGCCACCATCAAAACCAAGCGCACCATTCAGTTTGTGGACTGGTGTCCCACTGGTTTCAAGGTTGGCATCAACTACCAGCCTCCCACTGTAGTTCCTGGGGGAGATCTGGCCAAGGTCCAGAGGGCTGTGTGCATGCTGAGCAACACCACTGCTATTGCAGAGGCCTGGGCTCCGGCTCGACCACAAGTTTGATCTGATGTACGCCAAACGTGCCTTTGTTCACTGGTATGTGGGTGAGGGGATGGAGGAGGGAGAGTTCACTGAGGCCAGAGAGGACATGGCAGCTCTGGAGAAGGATTATGAGGAGGTTGGAGTCGACTCTGTTGATGGTGAGGGAGAGGAGGAAGGAGAAGAGTATTAAGGTACATGAAGGAATTAGTAATATGGGATGAGATAACAGGAAAGAAAATTGTTTGACTGCATTCCAAAAAGATGTTTGTTCCTAAATTAAAGTTTGATTGAATCTCCTGATTTTCTTGTTGTTCTGAATAAAATCTCTGAGATGTGTGATGTTCTTTGTCTTTTGTTAATTCTTAATATTAATCATGAGTGATAGGCAATTCTTATGAAAATGTTAAATTTCAAGGTTTTGAGCTTTTTCATTAAGAAAAAATGTAGTTACACTTCTGAGGTTGATTTATGACACGGTACATAGCATATTTAATGTTAATTACAAAGAACTGAATTCAAAATAAGTTTCGACAGTCATTCACATTAGCCTAAGGTGATGATGGAGCATTTTTTAAATTCACTGTACTGTATATCTTTTCCATTTGTATGCAAATAATGTGAGAGAGATGTATTATTTTCAGGAAAATGTTATGTTTGGCTTCAGTTTTTGACTGCATCAAGGAGCTCAGCCTCACATGTGCAACTCCTTCATTCTTAGCTGTACCATACAATAAAAAAAACAACTAAAAAGTTCAGTTAATTTTAAACAATATTTATTTGAAAAAGTTCAACTTAAATTCCATCCAAATTAAATAATTTACATTCAAACTTACAAGAAAGTCCAAAATATATGAGCATTCTAAGGTATAGTTATATATATATATCAAACATGAATGAATTTTTAATCTACAATTTTTTTTAAAAAGTATAAAAAGCCATTCCAGGTGCTTGTGATTTTTAAATCAGTGGTTCTTCACCTTTGCTGGGTCAAGTGACTGGTGATTGACAGCAGCTAGTCCTGCAGCAGAGGGCAGTCGGCTCCTTGTTTGCTCAGAGAGTTCCAGAACATCGAAGCTCCAGAGCAGCGGTGAGCTCTGCTGAACTGGCTGCCTTTGCATGCAGTAATGAGTTCTTTCACTGGATGGTCGGACTTAAAGTGTCTGTTGAAAAAAGTATACAAAATAAGTGTACAGAAAATTTGTTTGAAGTATCATTTCAAAAGTGTTTGTTGGATCTGAAATAATCAACTCCAAGAAAACTCCATTATCAACTGAATTTAAAAAGGCTGACCAATCACAATCTTTCATCTAAAATGGGAAGATTTGAATATGGACTTTTTTCATTGCAAAATATGTTACTGTATAGTACCATACAACTTGGTATATTTGGTATATTTCATTTACCACGACAAGTTCTGTATCACAGGCTCAGCATAGGTGCGATATTTTAGTTATTAGTTGTCCCTAACTATTCTCATCAGTGTACAATTGTAGAAGTGAGCCCTATGTAGAACCTAGACAAAGTTTTTTAAAAGGCATTATATAAGTACAGTACAGTACTGTACTGTGGCTTTAAGCCCCAGTTTGAGTACAGTTACCTGCTCTACCTGCTCCATCCCACTGAGGTCTTGGGGGTGGGTTAAAAAAGGCTGAGGTCATTTGCATATATACACATGCAGGGTTACATGTCTATTTTAAGGCATATTTTAAGTTTTTTTTCTTTTATGGATGTAGGTATTGAATATATACAGCGAAGGAGAAGTTTGAGCAAATTCATTTTTTTTTAATGTATATTTTCAAGTCCTTGGCACAAAGTAGGGAACTGCCACTCTTGGTCTACGTTCATTCATTGTTTTCATCGAAAAAAAAAAAAGGATCAGTAATGACAAAAGAATTTAATATTAAATATTCTGACTTTGCAATATATAACCCAGTAAATAAAATAGCTAATTAAAAAAACATTTTTGTTAGGATGAAATATGGAATCATGTTGACAAAAAAATGACAAAAAACAACTATTATGTTAGTAAAATGATGGAATTACAAACAGCCAAAATCACAACTGGTACTTTTTTGTGTACCTTCTCTGACTCTAAAGACGGATTTAATTCTTTGAAGCACAAACTTCAATTAAAAAAAAAAAAAAATTCTCAACCAGGTTATAACTTTCCTGTCTATCAGTTGGAAGTTCCACTCTGGAGAGTGGTGCCTTGTCATGGACCATGTTTATTATTATCCCCCCCTATCCCCCCCCCCCCCCCCCCCCCCCCCAATTTTCACCCAAATTTCCTAAATGGTTTGAGATACAGATTCCTGAAGAAAATAATCTTAATGTTCTTTGATTTGTGGGAAGATGTTTCCATCCTCAAAAAATTTACTGTTATCACCAAAATGTACCTTTGACTGATAGAATGAGAAAACAATTCACACATTTAAATTGTGTACTTGTGTTTGTGTTTGTAAGTCGGATTTGTTCTCAGTGAGAGTTGGACTCCGCCAGGGCTGCCCTTTGTCACCGATTCTGTTCATAACGTTTATGGACAGTATTTCTAGGTGCAGCCAAGGAGGAGAGGGGTTCCAGTTCGGTGGTGTCGGGATCTTCGTCTCTGCTGTTTGCTGATGACGTGGTCCTGTTGGCGCCATCGAGTGGGGATCTGCAGCTCTCGCTGTAGCGGTTCGCAGCAGGGATGAGAATCAGCACCTCCAAATCTGAGACCATGGTTCTCAGTCGGAAAAGGGTAGAATGCCTCCTCCGGGTCGGGAGTGAGGTTCTGCCTCAGGTGGAGGAGTTTAAGTATCTCGGGGTCTTGTTCATGAGTGATGGGAGAAAGGAACGGGAGATCGATAGACGGATTGGTGCAGCGTCTGCTGTGGTGCGGACTCTGTACCGGGCCGTTGTGGTGAAGAGAGAGCTGAGCCAAAAGGCAAGGCTCTCTGTTTACCGGTTGATCTTTGTTCCAACCCTCACCTATGGTCATGAACTGTGGGTAGTGACCGAAAGAACAAGATCACGAATACAAGCGGCAGAAATGAATTTTCTCCACAGGGTGGCTGGTCTCTCCCTTCAAGATAAGGTGAGAAGTTCAGTCATCCAGGAGAGACTCAGAGTAGAGCTGCTGCTCCTTCGCATCGAGAGGAGCCAGTTGAGGTGGTTCGGGCATCTGGCTAGGATGCCCCCTGGACGCCTCCCTGGAGAGGTGCTTCGGGCATGTCCAACTGGGAGAAGACCACGGGGCAGGCCCAGGACCCGCTGGAGAGATTATGGGCCCGATCTTGCGCCAAACCTCCTAAAGCTGCTATTAAGGGATAGCAGGTAGCAGGAGGGGCGTTCCCCCACAAAGAACGCAATCTTTCACCTCCCAAAACCTGTAATATTACCTGCGCCAACCACTATATTATGCATATATTATGCATAGGAGTGGTTAGGGCATTCCACCTGTTCAACCAATCAGTGCGTCAGTAGCCATTGCCTTTAAGCCCAGGTTGCGGTACCTGCAAACTGCTACAGTTTGGCAATGTGTTGAAACATTCCATGACGCGTCATCAACGCCTAACAACTTTCTTTACATTATTTTTATGATGTTATATTGTAAATATTGATCAGCAAACAGTAGGCTAACCTGGTGCTATGCTAGTACCAGTGTTGCCAGATTGGGCGGTTTTCCGCCCAACTGGGCTACTTTTGATTACAGCTGGTGGTGAAAAAATGCATTAGGCGGGTATACACAATTTGGGCTGCTTTTACCAACATCTGGCGGTTATTTTAATATAGTGAAAACAGCACAACAAACTGTTATTCTATGGTTTAAAAACAGTACAAATACAAAATTCAGTATACTTCGCTCACTTGTATTGTGGTCATCCAATTAAAAAAATATTTAATCGCAGTGAGTTATTGAGTCGCTGTAAAAACGCGCTATCATGACGTCACCTCAACAAACCTGCGCCGATGCAGACGTCTGAGGCAGAAGCCGCTCTCTCTAAACTCAAAGTGGTAGGCTATTCTGTTGGCAAAATAAGTAGGTTATCATGCCGAAGTGAAGAAAATATAAGAAATGGTGTTTACGTGGTTGATGTTACTGATGCTGTGTTAACTTGGGCCTGTCACTGGGATATATGTGCATTTTTGCACATTTTCTGTGACATGCACTATGATAAGATACAACTATTAATTTAGGCTTAATTGTTTAATACTGTAAATGCATTTAAATCCACGTTTATTCAATTATGAAATGTTTTCGTATGAAAACACTTATTGGGCGGTTTTTCCTGAAGTGGGCGGGTTTTGGAACGCGATTGGGCGGAAATGGCTCAACCAAATCTGGCAAAGCTGGCTAGTACTAGCCAACTTTGTTTACATGCCTCTTCACAGCATATGCACCGTACCTCAGTTTCTTATGTTTACATTTCTGAATAGTTTGATAACTAATTAGTAATCTTCATGCATTAGTAATATCTTGAGATTAGCCTGGTTTGGGGGGAAAACAAATTTATTTTATTGTTTTTATTGTTTCCTAAAGAAAAAGCTGAAATAAAAATAAAATGATTGAAATGTATTTTGTTTGAGTAATTTTAGCTTAATTAATCATAAAGAAAATAGATTTTTAATTATTCAAGAATTAAAATGTTGAATTAAAATGATCAATTATGAAGAACACAAAAACATTACATTTTAAAAATAAAAGTTTCTTTGTAAAGAAAACTCAAAAGGATAACATTTAAAAATATCACTTTTAAGCTGGCAAAACATGTTATATTTGTTAACTCAAAAAATTTAATTTTGTTAGCTTAAATTTTATTAGGTAATCAGTTGCTACATAAGTTTTGAGTGCTGTGAACTTAGTCAGGTTTACAGTGCAAAGAAGCTCAAGCTACCCCCCTGGTGCAGCGTCCCCCTGGTGCAGCGCCCCCCCTGGTGCAGCGCCCCTGGTGCAGCACTCCCCTGGTGCAGCCCCCCCCTGGTGCAGCGCCCCTATGCGCCGCATATCTTGCATACCCACTTTTTGTGCCACTGGTCAGAGCCATCTGATTCGGATCTGGACTGCAGGCAGGGCAGTCAAGCATACGAGCTGTCTACAAACCTGGCAATAAATAAATAAATAAAGTTTTGTTTTGGAGGAAAACAGTAACAGTTTTACACAAATCTGTTTTATTCAACAGAAAAACATTCTGGCTTTGTGAAGCATCTCATAAAAATAAAAATAAAAATAGGATAAAATAAAAATAGGATGAAATATAAATGATGAAATAACCAGAAGTCCCAGAGGAAAAGACTCTTTAAAATTCCAGTAAACTTTTACAGTGATTTTGTTGATTTACACTGAATAAATTAGCATCTCAGTGCTTATTAAATCAATTAAGATAAAAGAGTGTGTATGTTTGACAGCCACAGAACAGAATCAACACAGTTCAAAGGTAACATGGATATTTATTATCTTAAGGGGAGAATATTGTTTTATGTGCGTGTGTGCGTGTGTGACTAAAAGATGCCTCATCATGCCACATATCTCTTCCATCAAAGGGTATTATGATTTAGAACATTTGGATCATGCACTCTCTGGACTTTCCAACGCCGACCCACTTGACTAGAAAGATAGAAAGAGAAATTAGAAAACAAAGCTGTAGAGGCCATAAGCAAAACTGTAAGTAAATACTGCCACCTAATGGATAACATGCAGTCCTTGTGAAGTATTTATATTAAGATCTTTGTAGTGTTTAACATACTGGGAACTCCAATGTGGTTCTCAATAAAGCGGATGTAGTTCTGTGCTTTGGCTGGAAGGTCGTTCCACTTCCTGGCTGCAGATGTGTCTGTCTTCCAACCAGGGAAAGTCTCATACTCAACCTCCACTTTGTGCAAAACGTCCATGTTGGCTGTGATTAAAGAACACCAGCTATTATTAATCTTTAAATTAGCTATGAGACCCAGAAAACCAGTTGCTATAACATGTCATCTAGAAATTATCCATTCATTTACTTTTTCCTTAATTTTATTACCTGGGAAATGAGGAATTCTTTTCCCATTGAGTTTGTAGGCAACTCCAACTTTAATTTCATCCAGCACATCCAGAATATCAAGTTTTGTCAAAGCAATGCTGTTGAACAGATTACAGGGACATATCTGCTTATAATCGGTGCTACAATGTCATTTATGACGGTATATTCTTACAGAATTAACATGCAGCAAAATCCACCAAGCACATGATGATTGGCTTTAACTTCTCTAGCCACTCACGCGGTGAAGCCATTGATCATGTGAGCATATCTGACGATTACAAGATCCAACCAGCCACAACGCCGCTTCCTTCCCGTGGTTACTCCCACCTCATGACCCCTCGTCTGGAGCAACTCTCCAATTGCCTACAGAAAACAAGAAAAACAACCTTTCCTGTTATTTACTGGTCTGGGATATAGTGCAGAAATAAATAATCCTATAGATATCTGCAGGTAACATTAACCCCTGCTCACACAGTAAACATATCCTTAACCCAGAATCTGACCCTATATTTATCCCTGTGAACATGTGATCTGCGAAAGAGCGTTTGAACCCGTCTCTCACAAAATTTGACAGCTGCACTAAGTCAGTAAGCAGTCCAGTGCACGTTAGTCACATGATCACATCTCTGTACATGTCAATCTGAGTAGAAGTGAAGCACATTACATGTCATGTGTCTCCTCTTTCACCGACCAGAATAGCAACGTACACACATGATAACACTTGTCCCGGTAGCAATTTGCTGAAATAATATCAAGTGCTTACATTGAGTTGTTCTGTAGGGAAGGCTCCAATTCCCACTCTGGTGGTGTAGGCCTTAGCCACACCAAATACATCACCAATATTCAGAGGAGGGATGCCGAGGCCGGTGCACGCGCCTCCCACAGTGCAGTTTGATGATGTCACAAAAGGGTATGTACCTAAGGATATTTAATTTGCAATAGCAGTGACTTTTCTCCAAAACATAATATCTGTTTTGCCAAGAAATGTAATAAACGCCATAAAAACGCTACCAAAGTCAATGTCAAGAAGAGCAGCATTGGCCCCTTCAACCAGAATCTTCTTTGGAGCCCCATGAAGAGCTTCGTACATGTAGTAGACCCCATCTCTCACCATGGGGCGCAATCTCTCTCCATATTCCTGCATAACAAAAAAGAAAAGAGAGCTTAAGTTAAAATCAAAGACAAATAGGCATCCAGGCATCCAGGAATGTTTCCTTTAATCTCCGTTTACCTTGAGTTTCTTCAGCTGGTCCTCAGTGTCAACTGTCAGGGATGGATACATGGACTGATACTGATGGACAAGGTTCTTAAATCTGAAAGGAGTTCCAAAACGTATGAATTATGACTCCTTTCTGTACATGAAGGAGTTTCAAATTGGCACGATTCTTACCTAGTAGAGAAGTCTTTAAAGTCTCCCAGGAGGTCACATACACGCAGACCAGTGCGAGATGCTTTGCTGGAGTATGCAGGACCAATGCCCTTCTTTGTTGTTCCAATGCTGTTATGTAAAAGCAGCGCATGTCACAAGTGCAGATTTGAACAGATTGAATGCTATATTGCTATATCATCCCTTACTTCTTTCCTTCTTGTGCTTGTCTTTCAGTCTCCTGTAAGCCATCAACAACCTGATGGAAATCAAACACTGTGGAGAAAATAGGATGCCACCTTCACATTCCCTAATATCTGATTTGTAAAAGACATTTTTGAATAAAGATAACAAAAGCACAAACCAAGATGAGCTCTGTCTGAAACAATTACTCTCTTCTCCCAGCCTTTCAGACCTGGTCAGAAAAGAGAAATCACATCAACGTCAGCACACGCTACTCATAATTAACACTTTTTCCTCATCATTTATCAAAATACCTTTCTTCTCATTTTTATCTCCCTCCTCAAACAGTCCAGGGAGATGTATGACCACTCCATTACCTGGAGGAGCAAAGGAGGAGTTGACATTAATCTCGGAATAGTGCTGAGAATGATGTTGTTTGTGTAAAGACTAAAGTTTGAAGCCTTTACCGATGAGTGATATGCTTTTGGGATTAATGATTCCACTGGGGAGAAGGTGAAAATCATACTCCTTGCCATCCACTACCACTGTGTGTCCCGCATTGTTGCCACCCTGTAAATCAAATAGGTTTAAAGATTATGGCCATCTACAGGACATCCTCAGAAGATTCAGCCTCATGTCTTGTTTTAGTGAGACAGCGATAAGCCACCCATTCCCCAGAGTTGCCAAGCTTTTCCAGCACCTATTTAAACAGACTTGGCTGTCGCTGCTGGACCCTCTGCTTGGTTTCCCCCGTCTAATGCCTGGCCTTCTCACATATCAAGCCAGCCTGAGAATGTGACCTCTCCAGCAGCCCGGCGGGTGGGGCTCTCAAGCCTTCAGAACACAGGGTGCTGGTCCTGTCAGTGGAGATAGTACTACACAGCAACTGTTGACAGGCTTCAGTGTGCGTCCCAGCGCTGGCGTGACCTCTGGAGTGTTATGTGTCCCGTGCATGTGGACACAAACAGACCTGTCTGGACTTGTTTTTTTATTCCGATTTTAATGCAGCTCACGTATATTGTTTCCAGATGTGAGTTGCTATCAGCTGAAAGAGTCAGAGAAAGTTTATGGCCACACATTAGGCTTACAAACTGTAGGTCATGACATTTGACATTATGTAGTGTGTGCCTGACATGTTTTGAAGTTGCCACAATTACGGTTTAAGCCCTTCAGTGGACGGCAACAAAACTGTACATGCACACATCTTTGGGTCATTCCAAGTAACAGCACGAATGCCAAATATTCCAATATCACAGACACCCCTGTGTTCTGTCAAAAACACCTGTTGCGCCCAACCGGGCCACCGGTCGGTGACAGATTCCATTGACGGGAAGCCCAATTCATTAAAATCCAGTAATAATATAAACGCAACGTCACAATGCTCTTAAAATCCGGATACTCACCTGACATCTGCAGACAATATCAGCTTCGGTCGCGAGCAAATCGACCACCTTTCCTTTCCCCTCGTCTCCCCATTGCGCACCGAGCACCACCGTCACTTTGTTCCCCGCGTCGTTGCGCTGTCGCTTCTGTCCCGTCGCGGCGGGTTGATTTGTGTTTTTGTGGTCTTTGGAGGTCCAGCTGAGCGACATGGTGGCGGTTGCTTTAGCCTGTCCGTCTCAAGGAGACTAAACCGTCTCCAAGTGTGGCATTGCCATATCTGTAACTTCAGAGCAGATGATGTCAGAGTCAGACGCTCAGAGGTACGTGGCTGCTCAAGTGATCCGCTCCGCTGCAGAAGAACCAGACAACAGCCTTCCACAGCAGAAGTAGGAGGATATATTCAGGCACTGCCACTTTCATTCTTGGACATACTGCATGCAATCTACATAACTGGGCCATTCAACTGGTTTGCCTGAATGCAAAAAGATATTTGAAAGAAAAAAAAAAAAACACAGTTGAACAGTAAATCATATTTTATTAAAATATATGACATTAAAAGTTACAATCCATGTTACTGTGCTGATTATTTGAATATATAAACAATTTAAAGCTTGAAACAGCTTTTCTTGGATAAATTATATTTTTGCACCAATAAATCTCCCTTTGAGTGCTGCTAGTAAACAGAGCTTATAGCAAAACACATTCACAGAATACAACTATACAAACAAAGCACAACTTTTTTTAATCCCTTTTTAAACAGCTCTGTATTCATGTACACAATTTTTTTTAAATATATATGTATAAATAAAGTGACATGACACCCATGGTGAAAACCTCAGCCTTGGATGCGTTTAGTCTTGGCCCTTTTTTTGTAGGAGGATGACTTCTACATCCTCTTGAAAGTCAATGTTTCTGCATTCTCATATAAATAAAATATAATGTAGTCCTTCCAGTTTAGAACTCCACTCTGAAATTAGCATTTTCTCTTTCCTCTTGATTTCCTTTTTCTGGAGTCACCTACAGGGAAAGAAGTACTGAAATGAATACAGAGAATCAAAAATATTCTATAAAAATACTTTAATACAATTTATTCAACATTCATACTGTTGGCTCAAATGAATTTGCAGAGAATAACTTCTTCAGCTTGCAAAGAATACTTTAAATTTTGAAGGTTTCTTTTAAGTTATAAAAAAAAACAAAACACATTTATTAAAAAACGAACAAAAAACAAAGCACAGTTTAGATGAAGCACATGAGACTGTTAGTGGATTAAGCAGTCCCACTTGGAGATTTAGAGAATGGACAAAAAAATATGGTAACCACTGAATTTGTAGAGTGTTAAAGACGGCAAGCATTAAAAGTTGGACAACACAGACAGATGGGAACCAGGTTCCGGTTATACCGGCAGACGACGTGTTATTGGCACAAAGCTCTGACGATGACTGAGTTCATTAGGAGGATATTCTCGGTTACAGTTCGCCACCCGTCGATTTGACCTACCTCACTGCAACACACAGCCTGTTTTATGTTTAGTGTGTCCTTTCCCACTGTTACCTTGTGTTTCAGAGAGTCAGAACGGAAAACAGAACATTCAAAACAGACTGAGCAAAGATTTAAATCCATTCAGTAGTAAATCTGCAAATCAACTGCTGCACGTTGCATTCATACTCTTTAATATGAATGTATTGAAGCAAAATATTTACAAAAACACACTAAAATAGACCATACACACAATAGAAAATGTTAAATGCAATAAGAGTAAAAGGAATAAGGATTTTTCCTTTAAGACACGCAAAGAGACTAGCATTCCACACAGGAGCTTTATTTAAGTGAATAGATAGATTACCTTGATTACTCTTCTTTTTGTTTCGCTTAAAAAGCTTCAGCTGTTTCTTTGATTCAGGCTTAAGTGGGGCAGGCTCCACTTCAGACACTGATGGCAGATCTTCTGGCTCCAAACCATCTGGTACATCGCAGCCAACGACGCCCTCACTGAGAGTCACCACACTGACATTTGGGTCTACATGTTTGTTACTTATAGCCTCCTCTTGCCTGCATGTTCTTGCAATAATATATCCCTTCTCTTGAATGGCCTCTTGTTCCACTGTCTCTTGTAAATGAGTTGTATCTGAATTTTGCTTCATTTGTCCCCTCTCCCGTTACACTGATATTGTTACTCTGCTTTCTCAATGTCTGTATTAGAGGAGTCACTCTTCTTGGTGGGAATATTTACATTAATTTCTGCCGTCTTCTCAGGTACCAGGACGGATGTGTCGTCCAACACAGCCTCCAGGAGGTCTGAATCTGAGAATGCAGACGGACTGAGCACACTTGTCTCATTTGACTCTAGTGAGTTACTTGTGGGCAAACATGTTTGAAGCTGCCCCATCAACCTGATAAGGGGGTGGCGTCACATCTAGTGTCGCAGGTTTCTCTGGGTGTTGATCCCCCGGTGGCAAAGCAGGCCTTTCTAGGGGTGTTTGCGTCGCTATGGCTGGCTCTTCTGGGCTTGTACTCTGAGGTGCAGCTGCCTCGCCTTGAGCTGCACTGAGATGATGTGCTGGTGGAATCTCTTCTGACGGGCTGACGGAGCTGCTCGCTCCGCCTGCGAGGCCTTGGCGACCCTCCTCCTGAGGCTTGGTGAGATTGGAGATGGTGGTTACTTCGACGGCCTCTTCGTTTACAGACTTCACACTTGACCCTGAAGAGGAGAAGAAAGCTGTACTTATGAAGGTATACCATAAGTGAGCAAAATTACTGTCCTTCAGGGCTGGTGATGTTCTATAAAAAGGGAGCTATAAAGGCAGAAAAAGCTTGCCATGCAAAGAAATGCTCAAATGGCTTGACCACACAGAAGCAACAATGCCATTGATATGGGAGGAGGGCACAATTTAAAAAAAAAAAAAAAAAAAAAAAGCAGGTTTGTTGCTTGCGGTTAAATGGATCAGGTACCGAGCTAGGAACCGCAGATGGAGACCGCAATCTCTTGTCCTTACCAGGTGGGCAGGTATCTCTACGCATTTCACTAGAAGGGAGGCTTTCCAAATCGCACCTTGGCCGGGTCTTTCTTAGGCTGAAACCTTTCCTGATATCTGCCAGGACTCGGTCGATGATGCAGCCATCGTCCTCTGGCACAAAGCCTTTCTTGACTGGGTAGAAATAAAGAGTGTTTGAAAAACACGAGTTGCACATTAAATATTAGATATTTTGGAACACCGGGCTCTTACTTATTTTTCCATTCTCTCCTCTTCGTCTCTTGGACTCTTCCTCTGCCAGCTGCTTCTTTCTCTTCTCAGCCCTGGCTGCTTGCTCTTTCCTCATTTTGTTTTCCTTCACACAAAAAAAGAAGGTTTTCAATGCCAAGTATAAAAAAAGAAAAGGGCAGTTTGTCTTTGTATTTTTTTGGGCATAAAGTTTTTCCACTCACTCCCCATCTATTGATACACATGGTCCAAACAAAACAGTGCCCCCTTACATACAAGGAAGTTTCAACTGTGTAGTGTATTCATATCTGTAATCCTAATGGCAAAAAAAAAAAGATTATTCTCCTTAACCTTTATTGCCTTGATGAAAAGTTCTCGGAAAGTACTGATGGTTCCAAAGAGATCCTCAAGTGACAGCTGAGTAGCATCCTCACATAAATAGACAGCCAGTTCACTCTTCCTCTTCTCAATCTCTGTAAATCTTGCACTTAAAACTTGACATGCCTCCAAATTTTCCTGTAGTAAAGACCAAGGGAAGCATTTGAGATGTGGTCCAGCTGCTAAAACAGTATTAAGTTTATTCTTTTGCATTCCTATTCCTTGAACTCTTACCTCAAGAACTTTTCCATATTGCTCCTTCACCTCATCAGCAGAGTTGGAGACTTTTTTGGCTGCCTCATTCAGTTGTTTCAATAAGGCACCAGTTTCTGACTGAATAGAGTCAAGATTAACTCTGAAGACAAAATGTAAAGCCCTTTGTGATTCATCTCTTACAGATCCACAGTACCAATTACAAGAAAAAAAAACAAAAGCTTGAGAAGATGTGAAAAATGTTTATACCCTGCTGCTTTTTGACATCTCTCTATATCATCTGGCAATGCCAACAGCTCCGGGTGGTTTGCTTCTGCTTCCTTTGCAAAAAAAAAAAAAAAAAAAAAAAAAAGTCATGCAGTGGGTAATTAAACAAGTCCATGACTAAAGGGAAGACAGAATTATGACAGCTGTTTGCCAGTTTGTGTACCTCCAGGATGTGATGAAGCAGTGTGATGCGACTCTTGTTGGCCTTCGTCTCCGTTAGTCTGAGCAGAGAGCTGATCTTGAACCCTTCAGCGTTCCCTGTGTGACTTCCCTGAAATGAAATCAATGATTAATTTCACAAGCTATGAATAAATGTCAGCTGACGTAAAAAAAAAAAAAATAATGAGGATGGTTACGTACATAGTTGAGAAAATTCCCCACATCAAGGATGAGTCTGCAGAAACTGGGAACAAGTGTGCTCACTCTGAGAGCTGAGAAATGTGGAAGTTAGTTGAAGTACATAGGTGCATATCTGGATTTAAGACAGCTCGATGTAGGAACTACATGGATCTGAACACAGCTGAAGGTCCAGGGTTTACTTACATTGGCAGGCTTCCTCCACCAGCTTCACTTTAGGTCTGAGCATCTCCAACAATGATGCCGTCTCCTCACACAACAACATGCACTCAATTCTCAGATGATAACTGCGGAGATGAGCAGAGTTCAAGTATACACCGGGACAGAGAAAAAGAAGCACAAACAAACTTAAAGTCAGAAATGAGGTAAAACATTACCTCGGCACAGAGAGGAGAGAGGTGTAGAAGCGGTCCACGTTTGCCAACTTGTCTTTTTCTCCTTGGAAAGACTTCAGATTCTCAATCTACAAAAGGCACAAGCAATGCCATTTAAAGTGAGATCTGAATTGGTAGACCACCTACTCAAGAATGGGGAAGTGTTACAAACCTCATGCCTCTCTGGTAAGAGCTTTAGAAGCTGCTTTAACACCTCTACATCAAACCTACTCCGGTCACCATTCTGGATCATGGCTACAAATTCCTCATTTGTGCTGGAAAAAGAGAGAAAACCTGATTAGTGAAAATGGACCAACATGTAAAACTATCAAAATAATGTGTGCAATATCTTACCATTTGAACTGCTTCAGAAATATGTTCAGATTCAAGTTTTTCTTTGGATCAATAAATGTTATCTACACACACAAAAAAAATAATAGCACAAGGGGTATACATTGATTGTTCAGCATTTTTGATGGGTTGTGTTAGCTCTGAGTGCCACAGATAAATGATGACGTGCACCTCTTTAGGCTCCTTCTTGACAGGAGCAGCTGCCACTTTGTCTTTGGGATCAATTACAGGGAGACAAAACAGCTGCTCAATACTTCTGTAGTCAGGCTCGCGAGGAGGTGCCTCTTTCTGAACTGAAGCCCACATGGAGTGACCATCTGTGTGCCCAGAGGGAGAAATTAACTCGTCATGAGCTCATGTGGTTTCATTTTATATATCAAAATTGAACAAATTATTCCTCATCTCACTGAAAATTTAAAACCTATTTTGGAAAAAAATAAAAAATAAGTTGGATTGCATTTCTGGTGACATTTATATTCATTCAACATCACTGATCCATTTGCTACATAAAAAGCAGAGACCTGAAACCTAGGTTGACAGACACAGGGGGAAAAAAATTATTTTAGAATCAGCATGAATCAATAACATTCTTGAAATGTAGATTGAATTGCTAACATACCAGTAATGGAACGAAGCTTCTGCCAGTTGAGCTTTTTCATTTTCAGAGTGGGACATCGATGTGCTGCTGTGGGTGTGCTGCACCCCAGGACCTGGCTACTCTGGGCTACTATCATACCAGGTGGAGGAGGTGGTGCAGGAGGCATGCCAGGTAAGGGAGGAGGTGGTGGTGGTCCACCCCCCATCCCAGGTAAAGGTGGTGGTGGTGGTGGTCCACCCCCCATCCCAGGTAAAGGTGGTGGTGGTGGTGGGGGAGGCATGCCTGGACCAGGTAACAGTGGTGGGGGAGGAGGTGGCGGCGGAGGAGGTGGAGGCATTCCAGGTAAGGGAGGGGGCGGTGGGGGACTGCCCAACATTCCAGGTAGTGGGGGAGGGGGGGGAGGGGGTGGGGGTGGAGGAGGTGGGGCACACACTGGCTTCTGAGCGGACATGGGGCCTTCATCTGTCTCGACTTTGTCCTGGTGATCCAGAACAGTCTGCACAGCCTTGTCCAGTTTCACCACAAGGCCATCTACTTCATGATGCCCTTCATACTGTCTCCCTTTGGAAAACATCAGCCGCTGCATGATCTTCTCACAGGACTCCAGCTGAGCTGAAGAACAAATCACAATCACTTGTTTTTACTTTGCTGGATAATCACCCCCCTTCACTCATTAATCAGGCCAGTAGTGAGGCCTTATTCTGCACTGTTATAGTGCTCACTCACAGTCCTGGGCCAGGAGTACGGCTCTGTTGGTGATGGCCTCCAGAGCCAGCCAGATATCAGTGCGACTTGGTCCCAGCACCAACATTGTCTGCAGGATGGACAGCAGCTGGAGCGAAGCTGGAGAGCTGCTCACCTGCATACAAACACAAATTCATCAGGCTCATCAGGCAGCATAATAGCTGAGGCATTAATCTGAAGGCCAAAAGGTGGAGCCATTCAGGCTCTACTGTATCTAGCTCTTAATTCTTAGACACTGATGATAAAGCCACTAAAACAGGCTGATCTCACCTTGTTGAAGAGTGCAGTGAAAACCTCCAGGTGATTACTCATGTCAATTCCACCGTACACTCGCAGCAACTCTTCCTCATCCTCAGCCATTGACTCCTCAAAAGCTTCACATTGGATTATCAAGTCTTCATCCTCCTGCTCCCTGCAAATTGCACACAAATGCGTTGTTGTGCAGAAAGGGTTTAGCATACGATTTAAAAATGCAGATATAACTGCTTATTTTGATGTTTTTTTTTTAATTAACATAAATTGCTAAAGTTTTCCCTTTAACTTCCTTCTGGTCTTTAGAAAAATCCTACTAAAACAATTATCTATAGTACCTTTAAACAAACAAATTTGAACAAATGAAGATACTGACAAACATCAAACATGAGTATCATATGGATGGCTCACCTCAGCTTAGGAAGAATATCAAGTAACTGGAGGCCTACAAAAACAATTACCACAACATTCAATGATTAGCTTTGCGATAGTTTAGGAATTTTGTTAATCTTGACAAAGATATCTTTTCATTACAGTTGTATGTCAGTTTTAGGGGACTGGAAGGAGGACACAGCTGAGCAATCACAGGAGAGGAGTGGCCAATCAGATGGTTGATTGCTTTAAGGTGGTGCAGATTTAACTCTGAGGCATTTCAATAGCTGCATCTATTATGTCTGTCAGGTTATGTCAAATGCCATCCTCTTTTAATGGGTCGGTAGTGTGGTGGTTAACATAAATACCTCAGGGAAGGAAAGGCCCTTGGTCCAAGTCTGGGTAGCACTATAGTTTCCAAGCTTTTGGAATTTTGTCCACATGCTCCCAAGATATCAATCACTTTTAACTGTAGTAACATTTCTATTCCTCTGATATTTCTCTATTTGTGGTACAAAATGCATGAATTGACAATGATGTACACACTGGAGGTTTGCTTAGGCATTACGGGAAAATGAGGCCAGTATACCTATTCTTAGCCAGAACCCAGTGAAGGAGACATTTGTAAAAGAGCTTGTGCTCCTAGCCCGCTTTTACCCTTTGCCTTCATTTATCGCAACAATTTATTATAGCATCGCCTTTGCTTACAATGGAGGAACACACAGATTGATTTAAGTATCAGCTGAACAGAGGACCTACCGATAAACTCTTTCCTCATTTTATCTCTCCGCCGAAGGTCATCTGTGCCAAAGATGAGGGCGTTGATGACACTGAGGAGTGTGACCATGTAAGGGACGTTATCTGTGGCTTGCAGCTCGTTCATGATCATGCTGAAGCGATACTGCTGTGTTTTCACAACCTGAAGAGGAAAATCAAAGCCGGTAAGAAAGCTGCAGTCGTGCAAAGTTTGTGCATACACTCCAACACTAGAGGGCAATGTTATTTGATCTATCATTCAGTCTGTTGATGTGGGATAATGCAGGATTGCCTTGTAATGATCGAGGGCGTCGAGAGCCAGGCGATGACCATCAGCGGAGAACACACTGAGCGCTGCGAGGAGCTCAAACACTTGCTTCTTCACCATGATGTTGGAGGTGTCCAATGCTGTGGATGATCACCATCATAAACATTAATGCAGGCAAAGCACTCACTTTCTCAGAGTTTTTTTTAAAAATTATTATTATTTTGTCTATTCTAGTAGGATGCTTTGTCTCACTGTCTTTCAGGGTATATAAATATAACTTTGGCTCCTATGTCTCTGTTTTCCTAGGTGGTGCTGTGATTTAAATAATGATGTGCGTTTGTGGGTGAGAACATGATGTGACTAAAGTGGGTCACATCCTGTGTAATGAGCATCTTAACATAATTCCAAAACTGTTACATAATATAAGAAAGGTCTTTCTCTGCCTTAAATTTATAATCTCTTCTTATGAAGGCAATGAGCTTATTTAACTATGAAATATTCGGTGGTAGCATTTATTCATTCCAGCACCTCTCTTCTTACGTTTGAGACTAAACATCAAAATAAACATGCATACACAAATAAAGTGCAATTAGTCAACCTTGCGAGAGCTTCCGAATATATCCTTCATTCTCTATTATGAAGTGGATCCCCGCTGATGAATTCATTACTGCTCGGACGCAGCTGACACACGTGAGCTGCAGCAGAGCATCTGCAATGCGAGAGCATCCGCGCCCGGAGAGCCGGTCGAGGGCCTCCAGGAGGAGATCCAGCCCACTTAATTCCAGGAACTGGACCATCCATGTCTGGTCAGTGCCTTCCAGGCGACGCTTCAGCCCGGAGTAGTTAACTACAGTGGGAACTTGCAGCAGTCGGATGCACAGCTCTGGATCAGCACTCTCCAGGTTGGCCTCCTCCCGGGTGTCCGAGTCTTGCGAGGAGCCCAGACGACCCCTGACCGCCGCCCACTTCTTTTTCCCATCTGATTTCCCTGATGATGACATATTTGGTAGATCTGCAGATGGAAAGTGAAAAAAAAAAATGTTATAACAAAACAAAAATGAAAAGACACATTTTCTCACAAATAGTACTGAGAAAACAATTCAGCTTATTTTGTACTGTACAGCGTGCCTGCTACTGACTGATATCCAATCATGTTGTTTGGTATATATACAGTCTGTTCATTGCTATCTAAACCAGAGGAAGCAGGCTAAAAAAATGGGGCTTTATCAGAAAGGAAAAAGAAAATGGGAAATGACTACTCTGCACGTTGTGGGTGAGTAATAGATAAGTCAGCAGTCCAGTCATCAGCAGCTCTGCCAAACATTCCAACTTAATCCTGCTTGAAAGAGTGTTTCACTGTGAACGCATCAAAATTCAGCACGAAGCCAGACTCAGCTTTGTCACTGTGCAGCGTGATCTACAGAATACAGACACATGCAATAATATGGGACCCCCCCCCAAAAAAAATCTGAGGATAGAAGTAGAACAATTATCTTAAAGGAATAACATCAAAAATGTAGTTTTCAACATTTGAACAAACAGCAGTGAGTTTTTCTTCTGGAGGATTTTGAGAAGTGAGAGGAGCCAAGTGCAAAGTCTCTGACGTTAATTGGCTTGTTAGGGCACGTTCATGTTTATATTTACTTCAGCTTTTATTTCTCTGCAGACAGTATGAACCAGAGATATTTCAAGATTTTTCTTTTCAGCTTCATTTGATTTTTAAATTGTGAATATATTTTTGTATTTCAGCCCTTCGACAGTCCCAAAAACGTTGGGCCACTAACAGAAAAGAGTCTGTCACTTTTCAGTGGTGTCATTCCTTCTCACTTACAAGTCGTTCTGGCATCGAGAACACAGTCCAGTAACCCTCTTCTTCATAAGCCACGACTTTTTAAAAGTGGCTTTGCATACTGTTGATAAATGACATGGATGTTCCTGGAAAAGAGAGTCATCTTGAAGGGACCATGCCTTGCTCTAAAACCTCAATGTACTTTTCTGCATTAATTAAAACAGTCCGTTTAAAAGATTTAAACAGACTGCAAACAACCCATTTGTTAAATCTACAATTACAGCTTGGTTTGAGTCAGAAAAGATGCTTAGAGAACCAAAAAGGATATAAGAACGTTCTCCTATCTGGGGTAATGCGGGATTTAAACCAGGAACGTCAGACCCTGGGTTTAAACTTTAAGTGCAGCTGGGATTACAGAGGATTTTAGGTCTCTTTAAAGATAAATCTTAAGTCTTTTGAAAATCTTAAAATTTTTATTGGGATGCCTAGAAATCATGTGTTCAAATATCTTCAAATAGGGAGTCTCATTCATTCCAAACACGCCAATCCCTATACTAAGGAATAATCTCAAAAACTATACAGCAAACAGTTAAGATCACCATCAGAATCCTGAATTTATAACTCTATGGTCCGGAGTGAAGACTTTCAGAAAACCATCACAGAAATGGACTGGGAAAAGGCTTGTTATGAAGCACAAACTATATCTATTAACAGCAGATTAAAACAGATTTAGTATCATTGGTTTATGAGAATGTATATAACTCCTGAAAAAAAAACAACAACCAAACAAATATTCCAGAGACCTATATAAAAATGCACATCAGAGAGATGAACCCCTTTTCATTGTATCTGGACATGTAAATATTTCCAAGAATTTTGGAAAGACATAACTTTCTTCCATCATGCAGAAAGCCATCCGAGTGCATCCCTAGTCTTACTCCAGAAGGATTATCCCTGAAAACACACAGGGGCTGGATGCAGCCGCTGCATCATCTCAATCCAGCTCTTCTTAAATTAAAATAAAACAAACTCATTTTGGTAAATATTGTTGTCAAGTCAGTAGCGGAACATGTCACTGCCGGGCCGGGGGCGGGGCACATGACCGGGCCCTTTAAACCCAATAAAGGTTGTGATTACATCGTTTTACAACATACGTATGCCCGCAACAGGGGGGCTTACAAGCATTACTACATTTTTGACACATAGCTTAAAGCATTTGATGAAGAGTTCAACACCACGATGAGCAACCATGTCATTTTTAAATCAATCAAACCGTCATGAAGTCTAACAAACCAAGAGAACAACAAAAACATTAGGCTACCTGGCCCCTAATAATATAACAACACAAAGTCAAAGCAGTTCAGCACCACGGGTAGATACATCATCATTCTGACACCCACTTTAACGAGCAACTTCAACTAATAAGAGCACAGTTACTGTATCAATAGTGGGAACGTTTTGTAAAATTGGCACAGCGGCCCACACGTTCACATACAAACATAGATTCAATATAAAATAGCAGAACTACTCACCACTATTGAAAGGTTATACGACGAGCTCATCATCTTGTGCTTGCTGACGTAACCCCACAAAACCGACATGAAGTCTAACAAACCATGAGAACAAAAACATTAGGCTACCTGGCCCCTAATAACGTTAGGCTACCTGGCCCCTAATAACGTTAGGCTACCTGGCCCCTAATAATAACATTAGGCTACCTGGCCCCTAATAATAACGTTAGGCTACCTGGCCCCTAATAATAACGTTAGGTGGCCGGGCTACTCCGATAACAACCACATTAGCAGTTTACAACTAACTCACATATTGTTTTCAGTGTCAGTGATTGTGAGAATTTGTACCTGTGAATCTGGCTCCCTGACCGTGGTGCCACATTTTGCGGGCTTGACTCGCTGCCAACAATGTCAGGTTCATCTCCAGGATTGGGACGAACAAAATACGAGTCCAGCTTTTTAAGTTTCGTTTTCTCCTGCGCTCTTTTTTTTCCCTTTCTTTGCGTTTTGTCGCTCCACTTTGATGTTTATATGAACTGCCACTCATAATTACATTAGTCTTTGATCCACCGCGTTGACTCTGTTGACAAGTGATTGATGATGACGGTGATGGACGGCTGTTGATGACGATTTTACCCAAAATACATTTGGAGATCTTGTAACTTTGCACATTGTAAAGTTAATTGTGAGAGTGAACATGAAGCCGGCCATGCAGCACAACATTTAAATTACTGTGTTGAATAAAACTACATGACCAAAGTTAGTCTTAAATTTTTTGACCAACCATGATTTATTCTGGCTGGGGAAACCTATACATTACCTCAGACAAAGCACGACTTACTTTGCGCAGAAATGGTTGAATCCACGGATGTGCAAAGTGTAACCGACATTTAGGGAAAGGCCTGTTTTTTCGTCTTTCACCGGGCCCCCCAGGGCCCGGGCCGGGGGAGTACCGCCCCCCCAGTCCCCCCCTGAAAAAGTCTACACTGTTTAGTGCTATTTCACTTGACTATAGCACAGACCGCTGCCTCCAGTCAGACTGGACTCATAACTTTCTCTGCAGTGACAAGTCAGGAATGTAGTTGACACAGGATGTTATAAATATCAATTCACTGGCAGTATGTTTGATAAGTTAAATAAGTATCGACCAAGCATGCCACTATAACACAAAGTTGTCATTGATGTGAAAAGCAGAAAAAGAACTGAAAACGTTTCCTACTTGTTTATACATGCAGAATATTTTGTGTCCAGGATCCACAAATTAGCAGCACTAGTTAATAAAAAGCGACCATACAAGCTCAAGAAAAACACGGATGAGAACGCCAGCTGCTAAATTGAGCCCATATTCTAAATAACTCGTGTGTGTAGTGTGCGTGGGCCTTTGCCTACTTTAGCTGTGGGAATGTGGCCTTATGAGAAATTACTGCCTCAGAACAAATGTAAAAAAAAATAATACTGGTCAACCTGTTCTGCTTTGTGGTAAATGTCTTACTGCCAGGCATTAAGACAGTGTTTGCTGACCATGTGTGAACCTTTGGAATAGTGGATGACGCTCATGTGTGGCTACTGAAAAGCCGACTTACACAATTAAAAATGTGATGTTTTTCATTAAATATGGGATTCATTCCTTCCATTTTTTATTTGAGAGCTAATAACCTATGTTCCTGAATGCAAAAGAAACACCAAAACCCTTTATTGATTGTATTTTATAACTAATTATCATGTTATTACTGGAAACACATGAATTTCTGTAAACCAGTATGTTTACTGTAAACCAGTATGTTTTATAAATGGATAGCTCAGAGTTGTTGGGTAGGCCACTGGGTGATGGGTAAGAAGGTTTTCTGTTATTGTTATTGACCTCATTATTCACAGTGACAGAATTGTTAACCAACACTGCAAATCAGCATTTTTTTTTCATCCACATTACTGGGACAAAATAATATTGACTTTCTTCTGGCCCTTTTTTTTTTTTAATTATTCTTAATATCAGCCTTACCAAACCCTAAGCCTCTAAAACTCCATGCACTGGCATGCATGTAACAAGTACAAACACATTCCCACACTCTCATGAAGTTAACAGGGTAAGAGTTCCTTCTAAAAAAGAGATCTATATCTTAGTCGAAGAAAAAAAAAACATTTTTTTCTTTTTTTTTTTTTTCCTAAGCTGCTGATTTGATATTAAGAAGGTCAGTGCACTTGAACATTTCCTGTCTTGCGTTGTTGATTTCAGACTTGGCACATGCAACATATACAGACGAGGCACTAAGTTCTAACACATTAACAAACAGAATACTCTGCAGTAGGTCGTGCTAAGAGTCTTTAACAGCTCCTCCATTTTACCATTCAAAGCTTCCCCAGGAATCCTGCTGTTACTGCACTGGAGCTCAATAAGCCATCGTTACAATCAACCTGCATATTGCTTGCAGGACTTTCTTTCCTGGAAGTGATTTCAAGGAACAAAAGCAATAAATTGAAAAAAAGTCTGAAAAAATTGTATTTTAATTCACTGTTCATCATCAAGGTTAAAATCTTCTCACATTTCCAGACAAGACATTTGTCAGTTCTAACTGCAGCAATCTAGTCCTGCTGCCAGTGTGAGAGTGTTACCGTGGCAGCAAGTCGTCAGACAATGGTGCTTCACAAAAGGCTTTCTCAATACTCTTCAAAGAGCCGCGTTCATGAGACACAAAATGGATGGAATGCCCCCTGCCCTCTTTCAGGCTGTTAAGAGTAATGCTCAGTGATCCTTTTAACACTTTGCCTTCATGCTTTTGTATTCAGGATGAGCAATTTTCCCAACTGGGGAGTTTTTCTTTCAGTCACAGTTATGACGATGACACCTCAAAGATGCTTATGTTTGGGCACTCCAGCATGGCTCAGGAACTTTCCAAAGGGAAGGAAAGGACTTTCCCACAACAGGAAATCTGTCGCTTGAAAAACATGCTGCGGTGTGACAGCTCAAGTTCCCCTTTTGAAGTGTCTCTTTATGAATAACGGTATCTGAAGTACGAACGTTGTTTGTGAAACCATTTTTTTTGGTACAATTTTCTTCTCTCAGCCACAGTTAAGCAACTTTCTTTTGTTGACCTTGTCTGCCAGAGCTCCCACATATACTGCTAATAGTAGGCTGATTCAGAGTACATAGGACAAGCCTACTCATCTGTCCTCTGGTTCCACCTCCCACACAGCAGCCCACTGCTGCTGCACAGGATCAGCGCTTGTGAACGCACAGAAACATCTCTGCTGACTGACTTGGTCCAAGACATACGCCAAGCTTACTTGTGACTTTGTTGTGCATATTTCAGCTGCGCACATTGAGTAAGCAAACTAATACTTTTAAAGGGAAATTGTTAAACACATTTTTCAAGCCATTGTGTTTCGCTTGCACTGACATGCAAAACTAAGGAGTCTTAAATATATGTGCTTGCATGTTGCTTGGACAAAACATAATCAATAAATAATACTTGGAAATGTCAAAGATAGCCTCTGGTCTCCATTTAAGCCACATTCTCCCATCTGTGGTGTTCAAGGGAGTGACCAACATGCCTGTTAAAGTCTCCAAGCACGTTTTGAGGAGCAGAAATGTTATGCAACATGGAGTGTTGTTTTAATTTCTTTTTCCAGACAATGTGAGCAACTCTTGTATGACAGCTATTGCTGTCACAATACATCCTTAAATCAAAAACCCTTAATTTAACTGGATTTTGAACACACTATTCACCCCTCCCTCCCTCCATCCTCCTCCTCCTCCTCAACACCACAGCTATTCCTAACCGCTCTTTTTTCTTTTTTTCCCCTGCCACTGGAAATACCAGGCAGTCTCTTACTTGCTCTGAGATGGGTGGAATAAAAACAAAATGTTGTCACTGAGCCAGTCCGCATTAAACACCAACACACTGTTATGGAGCTGAAACAGCAGCATTAAAAGCGCATCTGTGTTACTTTGTCCAGATACTCGGGGACATAACGGGACCGTGGTACACTTCACTGTGGCGTGAAAGAAAAAAAAAATCCGTGAAAATTAAAAATAAAAATAAAAATCTGAACGCTAACCATTGTCGCTTCTGCACATGTTACATCTTAAAGCCCTGTTGCACCATAACATCTCGCAGGTAGAGTGGGATGCCTTACCTGGTTTTATCCAACAGATGTTCACTTTAAGAATCGCGGTCTCGTCTGGCTTTCATGTAGAGGAGCGCTTTGAATCCGGACATCTGTCTTCTCCGGACAAAAGAAGAGGTTTGAAGCCCTGGTGGTTTCTGTTTTCTACAGTGGAAGGAGGGATCTTGTGCGGTTAGCGGATGGCACAGCTTTCGAGCCGCCACGGCCCCCAATAAACTGCGAGGACTGTGGTAAAGACAGCGGCACCACCGAGTTACAACACCAGAAGCAAAACCTTTCAAAATAAAACGTTTAGAGTACTTAATGCGTTTGGCGTCCTTGCATCGATTCTTGGAACCCTCAGCTGCCTCGAAAACATCACGAAACTGCGAATAGACCTGAAAAAAGCTATATAAATACAAGTTTATATATTCCAGAAGAGTAACACCACAATTATTAAATCAAGGGAACTCGACTTAGCTCAACCACTTGCGGAAAATAATGCTGTAAAAGGTTAACCTCGTAAAATTGACTACATTCTCCCTCTGTAGCTCAAGAAAGAGTCCAAAGCATCATATGTTGAAATAAAGGAGCATCATATAACGGTCATGACAACGTTACTAATCAGCTAAACGTGAAAATGTCCACTCAAGACATGAAATAGCTAGCTAACCCTAACCCCTGGCAGTGCTGAGAACTGTTAGTTTACTAAACAGCTAGCCTACTGGAAACAGAAAAACAGAATATCTGGAGAAAATGCACCGGCAAAGTTAATACGAGTTATTGTATATAAACTAATATTTGTGTATCGCCTATGATAAACTGAAGTGGCGCTGGTTGGCAGATTACTTTTTTAATATACTTTTTTTAAGTGAGCTTTATTTTGAAAGGAAAAGAAGTACATATTCCGGTCCTTATGCGTCTGTGGCTGTGTAACTTGATTGCGTTAATGATGCTGAATGCAGCCAGTGGTTGGGCTCTCTGCCCACACTCCCCATCCCAATCATCTGGATCTGACCTCTGGCGCTGGAGGGAGAAAGTAAATTTGAGTTTTCAGATTATAGTCTTGAGTTTGAGAGGTTATATTTGATAGGTTTCCACATTTTCATGCTTCACTTTGCCTGACTTCCCCAGTAAAAGCCAACATTTCTCTGCATGTTAGATTTGGGGAAATCTGTGTTACTAATTCTACACTTTCTATGTGTTATTGTACACATTTATCATTATTGTAAATCATTTAGAAGATTCCACGGCAAAGAAAAATCTCTCTTTTATTCATAAAGAAAACAACGCCTTAGGCTTTTGTTTGCACATGAATACAAGAATTTGTGTTGCTGATTAGGTCAGCTACTGTTCCTTTCTCTGACTCCAGGCTATTTAACCTGCTAGAATTCACTGTCTCAGAGACAGACAGCAATTTGTTAACTACTTTGCTGTGCCGCTTTGAACCACCCGAGCCTGAATGTTCTCACTCAAAGATGGTTTGTTGTGCTAAAGAAGAATACGGCTTTGTTCAGTGAGACCACAGCAAAATCAAAAGTGAAATGGGCACCATATTCATCATCAAAGAATACGTAAGATAGCTGTATTTCTGGTTTGTGGAAAAAAAAAATAATGATGAGGAAGGCTGCTAGATTCAGACAAAAGCTACTGGGCAAACTTTATGATGTCAAGCCAGATCATGAAACATACCACCCATAATCAAACAAAACCAAAAAAACAAAGCAAAACAAAAACAAAGAAACTCCTCAATCACAGTCTACATTACTGTGTTTCCACTTAAGCTACTGACTTTGGTGCAGGAGATCAGAGGTTTATTGAATTGAGAGCTTAAACAATGTCAAAAGATTAACAAAACAATCTCAGTTTGAGGTAGTAACACAGTTTATGATGTAAACAGCAATCACAAATTACAGGATTATCTAAATATTTTCAAACACTATCAGCTAAGTGCATTTCCATTGCCTTTTACCCAAATGCTTACAGGAAATGTTGTAACAATGGATTATCTTAGTGAAGAGAAAAAAAAAGAGACTAATATCATTATGTCATGGATAGACACATGACTGGAAAGCAAAAACATCAGTTCACCTCTTTTTGGAACTTTCCTAAGAATGAACACAACACCAGCCATCAGTTTGTTCATCCCTGCTATGTGTAGTAATTCCAGCCAGTCCATTTTGTTTATGATTTCTTTTCTTTACATAAAGTTTTATTATCTTGACCCTATCAGCTGTAGCGTTCTACTTCTTGCTGATGATTACCTCATCAAAGTTGTGCTACAGTTTAGCCATATGATCTTAAAACCAGGGAGACCAGAACTATAAACGGCTTTACAACAACTGAAAGACAAAATGAAAGCTACAGAATTAAAATATCTAAATATAACCCCAAATTAGAAAAAGATGACAAAGTTTAGAAAATGAAAATGTAAAAATACAGCAACTCTGCCATTTACATGGGACTTTTATTTAATTGCAGACAATATAAACTCAACATATTGCATATATAGCCTGCATTTCAGAATTACAATAGATTGAAAAAAGTACTGAGGTTGAAAGTGATATAATTTCTAACAGGTGGTTCAACAAATGATCGTAATAGTGATTTGGTATAAACACTATAGCTTGGAAAGACTTGGGAAACAAACATAAGAAAAACCATTAAAATGTTTTAAAGCATGTTTTAAGGAAAGACTGTAAATGATTTGACTATTTCTCCATCTACAGTGCTTGATATTATTAAATAGCTCAAGGAATCTGGAAGAACTTTAGTGTGTGAAGGTCAAAGGCACAAGTCTATGCCGGACACTGATGGTCTCTGATCCCTCAGACTTCTCTGGGCTCCAAGACATCTGGGAATGGACCCATCTAACATTCAGGCCTGTCTCTTGGAGTGAATAATTTTCTAAGAAATTGATGCTGTGTGCTCCAGACGAAACATGATAAGAACCATCCAGACTGTTTTAGCAACAAGTCCAAAAGCCAGTCTCTGCTATGCTATCTGGTTGCATCAGCGCCCTTGGCAAAGGCAATTTACATTTTTGTGTTGGAAGCACTGATGTAAAAGCACGTTTTAGAGAAACACATGTTGCCTTCAAGATCTTTTTCATTACAAAAGCATGGAGGAGGAAGAAGAGAGTCTACAGTCCTGACCTGCAGTGAATAACATAATGAAAAGGCCTCAACACTTCTAAACGTTGGAATGTCTTCCAGCTGTGAGAGAGAATACCAGCCTTACAAAGTGGTATGATCATCAATCCAACTTTTTCAAAATGCCTTGCAAAGCTTAAAAGCAATTATTAAATAAATTGTAACAAATGGGCACATTTACGTTAAGCAGGAAGCTCTGAAAGTCACTTTTCATTTTAACAATGAACATCAAAGGACCTGCTTGGCAATTAGATTTCAATAAATCCATTCACAAGTTCCCCAAAGGTCTGTATGCACAACAGCTCAGTCTAAATTTAACATCTCCTGCTTCAATAGACATGTATTCTAGATATGATACCAGATATATGTAAGGTGTCATACCATTTTAAATGAAAGAAAAATAACTATAACAAAGTAACATCCTTCATGTAGCATTCGATTCTAAGATGCTGACTGATGAGGAAAAAAGATGAAAGTGTAAAAGCAGACAGGACAATTTAAAAGCTTAGATGTAAATGAAGCATTTATTATTGAACAGTTCAGGCTGCAACAGCAACAACCAAATGCATTTTTACAACTGTTTGAATAATTTGACACTCTCCATGGGTTAACTGGACAAAAACATCACAACTAAAAACAACAGTTTTCACTTTCACATTAATAATATAATGGAGAACTCTTTTTTTTGGCCAAAATGTATTGTAAGTGACTGAGCTCTTTATAGGAATATATTTATTAGATTTGTTAGTTGTAAGAGGATCATCCAGTTAATCAGGAGCCAACAGCGACAGTTTGTGGTTAATGTCAGAACTGCATGTTAATTATAACATCTTAAAGCATTTACCTATGTTATAAAAATAAAACTGTAGTTTGAGCACTTTTATTAGATATTCATCAGGATTATAAACATCTTTTTGTGTGGAATCCATACTATGTTAAATCAAATAAGCAAATTGGTAAAAAAAACATCCCACTGGAAAAATATTGCAGTGATATATAAGTTCAGATGCAGTGAATAACTTGTCATTTCTTTAACAAACCTGTTGCTATCCAGGTAAAGATGCCACTATTTTTCATATGGGTCAAGTTTATAACTTTCCATTGGCAAATAATCCCTCAGCATGAAACTTGCTTGCCTGTATGAAAAGAGGCTGCAGGGTCATTCTTCCTCCAGGAATCAATAACCACCTCCCTGATCTTCATTGATGATGAGAAACAGGTGATTGTTCTCCAATCCACTTTCCAAATTTGTCAACCAGTGCTCTGTGCTGGCCTTCCTATCTATTATTTTTACAACCCAACCACCGCAGAGTTGTCTGTGAACTTCTGCAAGTGGCCTGACCTGGAGTCATTCTGGGAGTCAGGAATGTAAAATGTGAACAGCACAGAACCTGTGGGGACCACTGACCACCACATCTAAAAGAACCCCACTCAGGTGGAGGAACTGTAGCCTGTCAGTCAAGTAGTCAGCAGTCCAGGAGATCATGGAGGCTTCTCACTCAGTAACTGTGGTTGGATGGTCCTGAAAGCACTAGAGACATTAAAGAAGGTGATTCACACAGTGCTGCCACTCACATCCAGGTGTGAGTGACCTCTCTGTGGCAAAAAGATGACAGTATCGTCCACCCCCAGGTGAGAGTGGCAGGAAAACTGCAGAGGGTACAAGTTTAGGTGGGTCAGTATCAGCCTCTCAAACACCTTCATCACATGTGAAGTGAGGGCAACTGGTCTGTAGTTCTAGAGGCCAGAGGGAGATGAATTATTGGGGACAAGGCAAGATGTCATCTACAAACAGGGAACTCTCTCTTGAGCCCAGCTGAGGTTAGAGAGATGCTTTAGGATAAAGAGACAGGTGGTTGGAACAAGTCCACTTCAAGAAGTCGTTGGAGCTTCTTCACTTGTTTTATAGCCTGGTCAGTAGATAGATAGTGTGTGGGGGGGTACATACAACTGAAGAAAGTATTGACCATGTGCTTTTGACAACATTCAGATTAATTCATTATAAAACTAGAAAAACACTCGGAGAGCGCAGACCTCCGCCAAGCACAACAGTTCTCCCATATAGTGATTTATAGATTGCAATAAAATCCGCGTTCTGGATCAGATCCGGATCAGCCTTTGAAATTTGATAGAGGTTCCCATTGTCAATCCCTGAGTCAAATTTCATGAGTTTTGGGCAATAACTAACAGAGATATTGAGAAACAACATTTTCGGCCCCATTGACCGCAATGTTATCGAAAATTTGAAAGTGATCCAGAATCCAGGATTTCTTCCAGATCACACCCAAAAAAATCCTTTCACATTTCTGACAACTCCTGAAAATTTCATCAAAATCCATCCATAACCTTTTGAGTTATTCTGTACACAGACAGACAGACAGACAGATAAATGCCGGCAAAAACATTACCCCCTTGGCGGAGGTAATAATAATACCAGAGATGTTTTGCAAGTCACAAGTAAGTCTCAGATTTGTCTATCTCCTTTGTTTTCTCTCTTTTAAATGTTCTCCTATTAAAAAGTATTTTCTTTAAACTTTTGTTAGTGTTTTCTCTTTTACACGTTGGCCTTTTTTGTGTATTTTTTCCATTAATATTTAATGTTTAATAAACACTCAGTACATTAGTAATACTAAATCCTGCCTTAAAGGCTTAAAAGTCTTTTTCTTTCAGCATTTATATTTTAAATCAGATATGCGTACAAACTGAATTGCAAAACAATATGAAGATTTTTCTAACATTCTACACATCAATAATATACATATATACAAATCCACTTGTTTACAAGATTTTCAATTCATTTAATTTTGAGACATCACCTGCAAAGATCACCTGTTACAAGAAAAAAAGTTGAACATATTCAGAGAAAAGATTTTTTAGAGTTGTTCCATCATTTCCTTTCACCTGACCCTACAGCCTCAAAATTAAGATGAGTTACAGAGGAACTACTACCAAATGAGTCAGGACTGCTCCTTTTGAGAGGACACTAAGGGATCAAGTATTGTCTTTGGACTGTGGGACGAGAATTTACCGTTCTAATGCGGCGCCACTCCAGTAGAGGGCGCCCCAGGCCACGGTCTATGTCGCTTACAGTTAAAATCAAATTACAAGTATGGCAACCAGAATGTCCATTACAGATACAAAATTACCAGTAATGACACAAAGCGTCTGCATGATATATCTTTGACACATAAGACAACTACAGCTGTAATTGCATTATAATTAGTTGTGTATTTATGTCGGCTGTGAAACTCTTAAAGAGGACACAAATAAGACAAATCTTTGACATGATTAAAATTTCGGAAAAAAAAAATGTGAATATGCTAAACTGGTCTCTGAGACAACTGTCCCTGGCTGTGAAGAAAACCACTGACTGCATTTACAGTCAATGCAGTAAATACAGAGAAGAACTATCACAAGAAATCACTACGTTTCCCAGGTTGCAAAGCAGTTCCTGGTTGAAAGGTCAAAAACGTCAAACTCATGCTTCCCTGAACCTCGAACAACAACAAACACAGAAATTAGCCACACGCTGAGTTTTGAAAGACAACGTAAAGAGCCGAAAAGACGTTTATTTTACGTGTTTCTATTGTAATTTGTTGGTGTCAGAAATGTCTGGAAAGGCTAAGGATATCCTGCAGCTGGACTTGTACGGTTTACTCGGTATTGAGAGCACTGCAACAACGAAAGAGGTAGGTACATAGCTAGCTGTTAAAAGCAGCCGCAGTTGTAAGCAGAGTTGCTAGCGTGACCAGTGTGACCTGGTGTTTCTTAGTGTTCAACCAGAAGGGTAAACGACAAAATGCTGTTACAAAAGGACATTTCTTGTTCTCAAGCAGGATGCTGTGATGGCATGCTACCACGAAGTTTTGTGCTTTTCTTCCTGTGTGTGGCTAAAATAGCAAAACCCCAGGAGTCTTATCTGTTAAGATAAATGTCATATAAATAATGGGAAAGAGCAAATGTCTTAAAAATAAAGCGAGGTAATCAAACTACAACAAGATCGCACACAAACATGACATACAACAGCCTTATTTGTAAAATGCAGCTATGTAATACACCGAAACGGCCACTAGATGGAGACGTTGCACCAGGCAGCTCCATGCATGGAATACAACCCAGTGACGTCCCATGACTTTGAGAAGAGGTTATGAACGTTTGTAGAATTCCAAACAGCATAAATCCATCCATCCATTATCTATGCCTGCTTAATCCTATGCAGGGTTATTGGGATCTGCTGGAGCCTATCCCAGCTCTCTTTGGGGCGAAAGGCAGGGGTACACCCTGGACAGGTTGCCAGTCCATTGCAGGGCCACATATAGACAAACCATCATGCACACTCACAATCACTCCTACGGGCAATTTAGAACCACCAATTAGCTTAACATGCATGTCTTTGGACTGTGGGAGGAAGCTGGAGTATCCAGAGGAAACCCACGCAAGCACGGGGAGAACAAGCCAACTCTACACAGAAAGGCCCCTGTAGAGGTTCGAACCAGGAACCTTCTTGCCAAAAAGCATAAATGTTAAATTAATTCAATAGTTTTTGTTCTTTAGTCCAGTGTATATTTTTAACTAAAAACTAACTTATATGCTCTCATTTGAACTGGGAGTTGTAATGTGATTATATCTGCAGGAAGTAGTGTCATACTTTGACCAGTCAGTTTACCCTCATGTTTCTCACCTCTACAGAGAAGAAACATTGGATTGCTTGACTGATGTTGGGAAATGCATACATTTGCAGTCAACTATGGAAGGTTTTCTACTTGTTACTTCTTTTTTTCTACTGCAATTTCTAGCCCAGAACTGTTCATCATGATGTCTCTTATCTGGCCTTGTTTCTACGACCACCTCTCCCCTCAGAGTCCACTGTTCTAAAGCGAAAATAAAATTGCTGCCAAAATGAAGGGAAGAAGTTAATTTCTTAATTGGATTTCAAAGTGTTCTTTTCCCCAAAGGATTATCCCTGAGGAAGTAAGCAGGTTGTGGCTTGGGCAGAATTAAGACTCCAAAATCGTAGAGGCTGATTCTGTGAGGTCTGTTGATGGTTGAGAGAGATAGCTGATTTGTGTGTGTGTTGCATTGAGGGGAGGAGGGGTGCTTGAAAATCAATCAGTCATGTGAAGACAAATGTCATCAAATGGACCACTTATCCCAGTTGTTTGGCTAGCCGGCCTATCACCACTTTTAGGCAGGCAGTTTATCACAGGGAAAAGGAGGAAGCTCATCCCAGAGCCTGTTTATGTGGGCTTAGCCGCAGCTTGTAAAACATTGCTTTGACGTCTTGTTATTCTATTTTGCATATGTCTTCCTGGTTCTATTAAGCATGCGCTTCTATCATTATAACTCCAACTGACCATCCCCTGTGCTTTGCTGTTTGAAAGATTCTGAGGAAACTAGCATGTCAGAAGTCATGATTTAATATCTGTGGATGAGTAGGTTTTGCTTTATGGTAGAACTAAGGAAAGCTTTTGCTGAAGCTTAGCCACCCAGAGTTTTACCTACCACAGATTGCCCTGTAAAACAATTTCAACAGCCAAGACCACACAAAGTTTCTTGTGGTTTATATAGCTACTCAGATTTTAATAAACCTAATGTGATGCAGTATGCAGTAATAGCATGCCTGTATGATTTACTTCCAGACTCAGCATACAAATACATTACACGGTAGTAGCTCATAATGACACATTTCTCTCAAAGATCGGATGCATCTTTGAGGGTTTCCTTGGTCAAACAGTTTTGTTAAGATCATTGAATCTGAGTTTTTTTTTTCAGCTCTTAAGTTTTCAAACAGAACCACCCACAGCCTTTATATTCACTGCGTTCAAACATATTCACATGTGTTCCAGTTTATTTCAGGTAAACAACCTCAAAATGATGAAGTGAAACAAGCACTGAAGCAACCTTTCTTATCATTTAAACCTAATTAGAATAAATCTGCAGTCATACTTTAGCCAAGGGAATTGTAGGAAGTGTTTTTGTACATCATTTTGACATGTTTTTTTGTCATGAGGTATGATGTATTACAGTGGTGAATTCATTTGTACCATTATTATCATTGAATTATTAATCTCATTTGTACAGATTATCATTTGTATAGATTCACAAACATTTTCACATATGAAAAGTCAGTGTTTTTCTCTTTCACTTCATTACTTCATTACATAAAAGTTTTTTCTTATACTTTGCCCTTATCTTCTCTCTCTGGCTCCTCTCCTCACATCTCCGGAAGGCATCTGCTGTGGATATACCAGGGCCAGTTTGTCAGTTGTAATGGACAACATAGCATGATAATAAGGACAAGATGTGAACATGCGGTTAAGTCAGTGGCAAACAGGGATCGGGGTGGCACAGAGAGCCTGTTTTTCACGGGTCCTAACCAGAAGGCTACTGTTGGTGTGTCGTTAGTCAATTTCACTGCTCCTCCTTCTACAAATTGAAGTCTGGGAACAAGTTGAGATTTTCTCCCTTCAGTTTTCTTTGTATTTGAGATTTGAAAAATTGGGATGTGACAAGAGAGAAAAATTCAATGTGACAGGAAGCAGAATTATCTAAACATTCAGTCATCTGTGAGCACAAGGGCCGACAGATGCTGATAGGATATAAATGATTGTATCCATGGGGAGATGTTTTTCCTCTCCTCTGTCCATTTGCAGTGACATCAGAATAATTTTAACAGTAATAAAAAAACAATAAAAACAAATGTTCCCTGTAAAAGCTCTTAAAAGCAAACACATGTATTCACATTCATTATAAACATATTGCACATATCGAAAATTGCCATCTCTAGATTGTTTAAAAGTTTAAAAATAGAAAAGGAATGTTTATATTTGTTCAGTCTGCACCTGAAGACCCTAAGGGCCCGATCTTCTGCCAAACCTCCTAAAGCTGCTATTAAGGGATAGCGGGTAGCGGGAGGGGCGTTCCCCCGCAAAGAACGCAATCTTCCACCTCCCTAAATCTGCTATCTTACCTGCGCTAACCGCCACCCGCTACCCGCAAACCGCTATGGAGCATCTTTTCATCCACCACAACTGCTAACCAGACATCCGTTGACCCCAAGAGAATAAAAACGTATGCAAGTAATACAGTGATGCGTAATCAAACCGCGTTAACGGAGGTTCCTAAGCCCGCAATTTGCGGCTAGCGGCTAGCAGGAGGTGTACGATCGGGGCCTAAATCTCCTGGAGGAGGTAAACCCATAGTGCAGAATGTGATTAGGATCTCACAAAACTTTCTTGGCCCATCTGTTGATAGGCTACTCGTAAGGAAGACTGTAGGGAGGCCAGATTTTTCACCTCCACGACCTTCCCAGCAGCCTGGGACCTCAACTGAACCATGAGATTACCATACCAGGTCATGATGCCTGTATCTTATGATACTTTCCAACACTGACAGGCCTGTTAGAAAAACTCAAAGATCTATAGCTTCACTCCAAGGACTGTGATTGTGTGGGCCTGCTCTGCCTTCTAAATGTTTCAGTTGCTTTATTCAGTATCCTGCTTTTCATCAGCTTATGAAGGAAGACTGGAGTTCCTAGTGATTATGACTCTGACCTGTTGTTATTGGTTTGTGAGGAAGGAGAGATAATAGTTGGCTTTATTTCAGAAGTTATGGTTTTCTGTCTGTTTCTTCTCTATGGATGATTCTTTTGAAAGATCATTGTGATCTGTCATGAGTGAATGTAGTTCTACAAGAAGGTAGAGTTCAGCTCAAAAGCTCTCTTACCTACACACGCTGGACTGCTTAGGTGTCTATTCTGTAGGACCAGCAGGTATTAGGGACTTCCAGCACCATTTCAAACTTGTGTGTTATGACCCTGATGGGAACAATCCTTCATCAATTATCAAAATTAAATATTCAGGCATAGCTGAGACAATATATCAAGAAGAATGCTAGAGAGTGAAAAGGAAAAGAAAGGAGGATGGCATTGGAAGATGGAAAAATTGCCTGAAACAGAAAGAGTCATATATGTAGTCAGAGAATTCAGATTTGCAGTCTGGCAATATGATATTATTAGGGGGAAAATAAAAATGATGAAGACCTTGTTTTTACAAATGGTTTCGTCAAACCATGAATACATTTTTATCTTGTCAGTTGGCTGAAGGTAATTCGATTAGATTAGATGTACCTTATTCATCCACCGAGGGGGAAATTAAAAAATCTCATGAGCTCATCAATAACACAAGTATATATATATTTTAAAAAATGCAGTGGTAAGGCAGTAGCTCTGTAAACGTCTTTGACATCAGCATACAGCATATCAAGGGTTTTATTTTCTCTGGTAGCACAATTAACAAACTGTGTAAATCCAGTCAGGTGGGAAGATGCAGTGACATGACTGAAGTCACCTGATATCATTTTAAGTGCATCTGGGTGTTTGGTTTGTATCCTAGCAACACATTCATGTAGTATGTCACATGGAACTTCAGCCGTGTCACTGGGTGGGATGTAAACAAGTATTGTTAATAAATGGCTGAATTATATTGGTAGACAGTTGGTTGCAATCCAACTGCCAATAATTCAATATCTGGATAACACATTTGCTCCTTGACACCATCTCTGGTTCACAAATAAAGCCAGTCCCCCTCCTTTCTTCTTTCCTCCAGCTTTAGCATCTCTGACCGTATGAGGGGGAATCCAGGTAGATCCATGATGGAGTCTGAGACGTTTTGATTCAACCAGGTTTCAGTAAAACACATAAGGCTGCACTCATAGTATACCTTCTTAGTCTTCACCAGCATCTCTAGTTCATCACTCTTGTTGGTCAAGAAGTTGACATTTCCCATGATGACTGACGGCAGAAATTGCTTCTATCTTTCCTGGCCGTCACCTTTGCACCAGCACAGCAACCACAAAAACTCCTCTTAATCTCATCTGGAATAGGATAATATAGTGCTGGGCGATATGGAAAAAAATCACATATCACGATATGGACTATTTTATATCACAATAACGATATATATCACGATATACCATAATAAAGTATGTTTTCAGTTATTCTCTGAAAAGTTTGACAAAAATTTCATTGCTTACTTTTCAACTTTATTTGAAAGGACATTTAGCTGAACTGTCACAAACATACATTTTAGTGCAGCAAAAACAGGTAGGTACAGAGGTACAGTAGCTTTCACATTTTTTTTTAAAGTGCACAACAATTTCTGAGAGGAAAAACACATTTTTGCTCTAAAGTTCAGCTATAAAAATTAAACACAAATTATTTTTCAACTTTCTGAAATCTGTAACCTTGTAGTGCAAAGTTTGCAAACCAATATAAAGTGTCTAAAGTAAACATCAGGGTGAAGAGAACTCTGTTTAAGGCATTAACATGAATAAAAGGGCAACATAAAAGGCTACTTTGTAGAAGTAGATATGATTCTATCAAATTTATCGTTGCAGGTTATTTAATTACATATTTCCTGTAATAATTGATAAAATTAGGTTAGAAACGATAGAAACGATAGAAGAGAAATGGCACGATACACACTTTTATATTGTCCCCACGATATATATCGTCATATTGCCCAGCACTAGGATAATATACTCCAGATTTACTCCATTTCAATGAAAGAGGCTCTTCTCTTGAATAAACTCTTGTCTCCACAGTAATAACCACAGGAATATCCATCAGTAGTTAATAAAAAAAAAAAAAAAAAAACCTGACAAAAACGGCAAAATAGTGCAAAAGAATGGATGAGCTATAGAAACAAGCTGTCAGCTTCAGCCAGGGCTTTCGGGGAGGGGGGGACATGACAAAAAAAACATGAGGGACATGTACTGTTGTACATGTACTGTTCTAGTTGCCAGAGAAAAATAGTACTTTCTTAAACTATCTATGGATGTCAAAAATGTTGAAGCTGAACTTGAGTGTTAACTTTTCTGTACCTCCCTAAAAAGGCTTTGGGGAAATTTAGTCTTAGTATATATATATCCAATAACTGGATATATGAAATGCAAAAAGAGGACATTGGTGGGCTAAAAAAGCGACACATCTGTCTCCAGTCCACATCACCAGATGCCACTCTCTATCTGTCGGAGGGGTTTGTTCTGTTATTAAAATGAAAGGAGTAGTTTAGATAAAAGTAAAGGGCTACTGACATTAAGGAGGTGTCTGAGCTGGAATAATCACAGGGTCTTAGCGGTGGCTCGTCAGAGTCATGTAATTGTGTAGATGTTTAGCGCTGGTACATTGGACAGTGGGAATCCAGACTAATGTGTCTAAGCTGATTGTCATGGAGACTCATTTGAGTTGTTGTTTCAAAGTCTGCACCCTAATGGATTAGACCATTTTTCTTAGTTAAACTTCCCCCAGAGCTGACTTGTTTCCCTGTGGTAAAGTCATCTCAGTGTGCTTTGGCATGCACTGTGAAGATAAATTTGTGCTACACGACTTATTGGGAAACACCGCATATGCCAGAAGACAAATGCAAATGTTTCCCAGACGTGAAGAAAAGCGCTCCCACTTTTTGTGGCCCGTAGCGCACTGGCAGGAGATTGATTTACGCAAAAACTCAATGCATGTAAGCCCACGGAGCATTGGAATGTCTGATTCAGACTGATGAAATGGTCTGTGTCAGTGTATATGTGCTTGGTATGAGCTGCGTTATATGGAGATTTATGTGCCACATCCTTAGCATGCAATGTGCATGCACATTGCTCACAATGTATGTAATATGTACACTTTGTGTACAATTAAATGTCTGTCATGAATACCAGGCTGAGATATTAATGGTGTCAGTTTGTGTGTATCTATGTTATTTTAGTATTTTTTTTGCATCCTAATTTAACATGGTTTAAATTGAGATGAGTGATTAATATGTAGCATTCCCTGCCACTTGTGTCTGTAAACTGGTACTGGGCCTGAGGATGGTTTGGATAATTCACTGTTCAGTCTGTGGTGCAGTGATTCATATGGAAAACACATGAATCTGAGGATCAGCTCAGGTGTTATTTGATCCAAACAATTTAACTCCAGACTTTCATTCAAATGTAAACCAAATGTAGACATTTTCTATGTTAGATTATTGCCATCTTTGCCATTATTTCAATGGGACCATCATTTTTTGTACAAACATTGGATTTCTGGGCCAAACAAGCTAGGATAAACATAACTGATACAGAGTAAGTATTTCACTTGTACTCAGCGTCTAGAATCTGTGGATAGGAGCGTTGATTCATTCTTTGTGCACTAATCAGCAATCCGTTTTCCATAACAAAAGTTTATTTTCCGGTTTCCCTACCAGATCAAAAAAGCTTATAGACAGAAGGCGTTGACGTGCCACCCTGACAAGAACCCAGATAATCCTAAAGCAGGTAAGTGAGTCGGTTATATTTGTTTGGTTGAGTTTCTTTCTTTTCACCTGTCGAAGTGTTTAACTCTTTCAAGCTCCAGGATCAAAAATGAGTAGCGTTTTGATTTGATTTCAGGCTCCCAGGCGATTTACTCATAGCACTCTCTCACAAGGCTGATCAAGGCTTGCTTTCTAGTCAGACTTCACCAGCCCCACCATCACGCCAGCGTTTGCTCCCCATTCTCTTCCTGTTCAGGAATTCTTCTGCAGCTTCTTGTTGACCAACATGTCAACAATTAGACCTGGAAATTTCAAAATATATTTCTTTCAAAATGGGGGGAAAAGCACCTTGGACAAAAGACTTTCTGTGAGGTATTTTTTCAAGTGAGGTTTATGTGGTTGCTGGATGGTTCAGAGGATTTCTGATTATGTCAGGACAAAAACTGGGAAATTGGTAGTTATGAGGTTTGAGAGGGATAATACCAAAGCAGGGGGTCGGTTTCCCAGAAATGGAAGAGAAGTGGTTTGCAATGCCTCAGTGCTTGAACCCACACATGGACAGGCTTGGTCTGTATTGCATGAGAGCAGAGCAACCCTTGGGACTTTCTGCACCTCCAGGGGGAGGTTGTATGCATGAGCAGGGTGACTGAGGGGTCATGATTCTTCACTGACTGAAGATACTCCCTATTCTCCCTCATTTTCCTCCACCTCACATGTTGTGACACTCTGAGCTGCCTTGTGGGCATGACAGCTCCCCCCTACACCTCCAAGTTGGGTTTCATTCTAGTCCATTATATCCGTTAGGGTAACCTGACCGCCTCTGCTGGCAGCATGATCTCCGGAGCCTTCTGTTGGTGTGTACTGCCAATCCCCACAGAGAGTAACAATATCGGTCTGTTTGGCCTCCCATAAGTGAATGATTAAGCTTGGCTAGTAGTGTGCAGTGGTGTGCTGTTTGTAGGACGAGCAATGAGAATGTGGTCTCCAAGCATACATTTGTCTACGTGTGTGCGTACGTTTGTGTGTATGTGTTATATGACAGCTAGAGCAGCAATGTTTACCTCAGTGGCCCCTAATGGAAGATGAATGGCGAGAAGCCAAAGCAATCCACATCACTGGGGGAAGCAGGTTTCGTGAGACTTACTGCGAACTTTAAGGGAATGAATGTCTCAGTTGAGCCCTTTACACACAGTGGTCACGCCATATTTGCACACAAAAAAAAAGCAGTCGTCTTTAAACTGCCACACTTCCCCTCTGTTACTACCTCCCAAGGCGGAACAGAGGTGCAACAGTAATGTCTGGCCATTATTCCTCAGGGTCATTTACAAACAAAAAGAGGCAGAATATCATCTTTAAACTCCTACTTTGAAAGTACTGTCTGTAAGGGGCTTTGTGTCAGTTGCATGACTCATCAACATCTTATGAAATTTAGGCAACGTGTCTTTTGGAATAAATGCCCTGCACATGTGTCGTCTTACTTTTTCCCCTCATTTTCCTTTTGACCACATATATCTTTGTAAAATATTTCTCATAATTTTTTTTTACTTTTACGGTTGTATTTGGCTCTGTGTTTATTCAGCTGCAGAATTTTAAGCACTGTCCATCTCTGATCTCTGTTTTTCAAGTGGAACTCTTCCACCAGTTGTCCCAGGCTCTTGAGGTGCTTGCCGATGCTGCTGCTAGGGTAAGACAGTTTATTTTAACCTGCAGAAATATCCTAAAGTGCACACACGAGCAGAAAATGTGTCTTGACTGATGCTGTTCGTAGGCTGCCTATGACAAGATCTGTGCTGCCAAGAAGCAAGCTGAAGAAAGAAATAGGAAACTTGATGACAAGAGAAAGAAAATTAAACTTGGTGAGTCATTTTCCAAATCCACATTTAGGGCCAGCATTTGCTAAGCTACTGGTGTTTCTTATAGTTTATGTAACTGTTTGTCAGAATAAAATTAGATTTAGTTTAGCATAATCCAGAATTAACACAACAATGCCTAATGTTTTTAAGAGACTGGGTAAGCTCCATGGGTTTACAGTATGACATTAGAGACAATTCCTAAGGAAAAATTAACATTAATCACAATTTGTCTGTTAAATATGAACATGTAAGAAAGTGTATGTAAGTGATTGTGTTGTTATGACAGACCTGGAGGCCAGAGAGCGACAAGCAGAAACTCAAAGCCAGGAGGAGGTGCAGATCACTAGGACACTTGAAGAAGAGGTGAGAATATTTACATAACCTATATGAGAAGCAGTACTTGGGCAGATATTCCAGAAGATGTAGAAAGAAAAAATTGAAAATAAAAAAAATTGACCATTATCTAGGACTCAGCTGTGCTCTTGGAACCAAAGTGTTCATGCGCGTCCAGGAAATTTTCGGGCACAAGCAGGTGATTTTGTTTTATTTTTCAGCAAAGACATGATTCTGATTGGGTTGAAATCTTCCACAGACCTGGTTTGGGATCAAAGACTCTATTTTTAAAAACTTTTTTATTACCAATATTTCATATTTATCACAAAGCCCATTGGACGATATTGCATGACTTTGTTCAGAATATGAGTGATAAATGGAAGTGCTGTGTGTGCTTGCATGGTGAGTCATGCTGTTTGCTCGATGTGATTTAATACCTCTAAATTTTGCTTGATGTGCCTTGGCCTATAGTGGTGAAATATGGTGGTTTTGGCACAGAGTGATAAAACAGATATATTGTGTGATATATTGTGTTATTGTATTAAAATATTGTATTGTATTAAAATAGGTTATCTACTAAATCTGTAAGAATATATGTGAGCATTACTGTTTTTCATGTGTTTCTGTCTGGAAGATTGCCCGCTTAAGAGAAGAAGGATCCAGACAGCTTGAAGAAGAACAGAGGCTCATCAGAGAGCAGATCCAGAGAGAACAAGAAGGACAGCAGCAAGCAGGAGATCACACTCAGAGAAGTACATCTACTTAAAGGATTCTACCGCCACCAATCTGTGCCAGTTTAGGTTAAGCAAACAGTTTCAGTATAGACATGCTATGCCATTATAAGACCACTTTGATTCATTTAAGTTCTTTTTACTTTTCTGAACCCACTTTAGAGTGTACCCCTATGTTTCACAGCCATCATCCTGTCAGTCCAACTACAGCAGCAATGAGGCACTATGCTTCACCAAGTATTATTCAAGTAATGGACAATAACAATAACTGAACTTATATGAAAAGGAGTCTAATTTTACTTTCTTGGCTGGAAGACAACTTTGCAATGCAGTGCAATATTAAGCACCAAGCGTGCACGAATAACTGTCAATCAAACTTGAACATCTTGATAGTATTTTAGCTGTAAAAGGCAGCAGACTCATGGACTTGTGCACCCCTCATTGTGGCTGAAGAATTATTCACTCATAGTTGGCACATATTTTGAGTCTCCTATGCATGCACGCACTTGGCCTTCCTATGATCAAGGCAAGACTCATACATTTAACATGTGAGAGCCATTTTAAAATTGTTCTTATCTGCCTGGACGTCTTGATTGCACTCTTGAGTACCACGTTTAAAGTAACTGTGGTTTCTGTGTCTTCACTTCACTTTCTTTACTCCAGCAAATGCTTTTTTTTTCCTCCCCTCAGACTCAGGAGTGGAGAGATGTTCCAAGAGCAATGTAACCCCCAAGCTGAAGGTAAAGCTCATGGCTCCGTGCTTTTATTCAGCAAATGAGGCTGGTATTCAAGAAGGTCAGGGAGCAGGCTGCAGTTGGAGAGGAAATGTAGGGGGTCACAATATTCCTAAGAGAGACTGTTCCATCTGAGTGAAAGTGCAAATAAAATCTCACTGGGATTTTAGTAGGACCCTTAGCCATTTGTAATTCATTATTTTGAGACCACATACAGTCTCACTACTGAGCACATGCGTTGTTCTAATGCCCATTCTTCTAGAGTCGGCGCAGTGTCGTCAGGAGACCAGTGTTTCTGCCAAGAGAAGGCTTATTATATTTCCTCCTGGAAACGGCCGGCTCTCCCTGCATTAGCTGACACAGGGGATGTTAGCTAATGTGTTTATACATTAAATCTGGTTTAAAATTTGATAGCCATCTAGTGTAGAAGTGTACTGCCTGACGTTTGTTTTTCTAGCTGAATACACAAACAGCAGCCAGAATGTCAGTATCACAGATTGCCTTCACGGACATGGGAAGATTATTACATAGATTTAGCTCAGAGGCTGCTGACGCTATCAAGATTACTCTGAAAAGTTGTACAGATTTTCAGTTTTATATAATTAAATTCTTCATTTTTTTTTAAACTTAATTCCCTAGTCTGAAATCTAGAACTAGTTTTTTCCAAATTTATTCAGAAGGTCTCAAAGGTTAGATCTGTCTGATCATGTTCAGCCAAAAAATATGAACTTTCATCATGGTTGGCCTTAAATTTCTTATTTATTGAAGTCAGTCAGGTCTTGATGTAATTTTCAACCAGTTGCCAGTTGGATTGTTTCCAGTAATATCTTTCCAATTTGTAAGTTTATTTTAACTGTGATCAAACACAGCGGTGTGCCAGTGTTGAAACTGTAGACATCACATCATACAGTTACTTGAAGAGTAATGAGTAAAAAGGTTATCAGTGGGTAGAAGAAACCTTTGTTATAAGGAGAATGTACATTTTCAACAGTAATTGTTTGCCGAAGACGTAGACCAACAAAATATGCACACTTGAAAATTCCCAGAAATCCTGTTTCTCTGATGGTGAACAGAACGCTGGAACTGAATCAACACATAGTCGTTGCCATTGATTGTACCACTCTCAACAGATGGAGTGAAATTGGCTTGATTCTGCTGTGGTTTGTACATGGATATGAAAAATTATACAATATTTCACTTTAGGAGTTTGGGAACTCACGTCAGCATGTATTGATGTGACTGAAAGCACATAAAAAAATGATGATTAATTAGGTTGCCTTTTGCTGAGGTTGCTTTAATACTGAAAGTAGTTGCGTTGTAATTTCTGTATCGGTAGAATATGGAAACTTATCATGTTGACCCTATGTGAGGATAGATGCATGGGCCGGGTTGATCTGCGCTCGGAGTTTAGAGGACTCATCTACAAATTCTGCTTGCTTGAGCCGAAAGTCTTTTTCGTTTTGGAAAAAAATAAAAAAAATAATGGAAAGCTCCTGGTATGTTGTCCCTTTCAGACTTTATTTACTGCTTAATCGATTGTGCACTTCTTAAAATGACAGCTGGAGGGCCTGAAACTAGGTATATTACAGCTGAAGCAAACTTTGAACCACTGAAAGTCTGGAAAAGCATGATATGGGACGTTTAACAATTACTTTTTCTAGTCTTGCTGTTTAGTCTAGTGAGTTATCGTTACTAAGGTGAATCACCCTGCATTCTCTGGTGCAACGATCCATGTGTTAAATTTCACCCGTTAGTCCAGCACCCCTGGTATGAATGGAAATTGACTGCGGGTCCTGCAGGTGCTTCCATGGTAATGTTCCAGGAGTTTAATAAACTCTTTTTGCTTTAGCTCCAGCCTCTCCTGATGGGTTTTAAGCATTCTGTGTTTCATCAAAGCGAGGCTGTCTGGCACACTTTGCCTCCTCACAGCTGAGTTTAATTGGTTGTGCTCATTAGATTAGACATTATCATGCACTTTTTTTTAGATCTGGAAAGTCCTCATGACTAATATTGGTCTCTTCGTTTTTTTTTTCTTCTCTTTCTTTATTGCTGCCAGTTGAAGTGGAAATGTAAAAAAGATGATGAGACGAATGGAGGTTACTCTCAGGATCTTCTTCTTAAACTCCTACATAAGGTGAGCATCCTGAAAATAAATGAAGTTGTACCACAGTTCTGCAAGACTAATTCATTCAACAAAACACTTCAGTAGAAGTCAAACAATAGGGTTTTCTTCTGTGATCTTGAGAAATCAGGTCACCAGAAAAATGTTATCACGTTTTCCAGCATTTATTTTTTGTAAGATTTTCTAGGCACAAGTGGCCTTATTTGAAAAGCCACGATCTCCTTTCAAAGGGCCAGAAACGGACCACAGGTCTTGAGACTGGGGCAAGTGCGAAGACGACCTTCAGGCTCTGTATATGGAGCGCCTGCTCAACCAGTTGAGCTACCCACCTCCCTGCAGTTGTGAACATTTTGTTATGTCTGCTGTTTTGTTGTGTTCTTCTCCTCGCACACAGCCTCTGAAGTAGAGAAATTACAAAAATACAAAAAAGTATTGATAATGTCAGAGCTTCTCAAGACTGTGGTCTCTTAAGAATTATGCCCTATGTGGGTTTTCATACTTATTTCTATGTAATCTACAGATGAAGGCTTAGTGGAAGCTGAAGGTGATATGATTTTTCTTCCTAAAAGTAATATTTTATATGTAACCAATTAAACATATAGGACTTTGAGAGATAATAATTAAAACTTAATAGTTCTCTTTGGAAGCTACGTTGTTATTCCAAAAGTTAGCCTATTTCAACATCCACAGCAATCTGCCTGTAGCCAGGCAAGCTGAAACATGGAGCAGTGTTGCTTCTTTCAAGTTTATTTTCTGTCGTCTCTTCAACAGCAACTGCCTTGTGCTGCCCGCAGATCTGCCTGTATGATAATCAGCTCTGAGTGCCGAGGTATCTGTGAAGAACTGATTATCAAAAAAAAAAAAAAAAAAATTACTTAGGCTAGTAAATTGTCCAACTTTTTGATTAGCTAACCAAATGTACAGTTAAATGTTGTTCTTGGTTGGCATTTAAGTATCTGTAAGTGTTTCGTAGCCAGATATCCAGAAGAACTGATATACATGTCCATGAATATAAGGGTAAAATCACACATGTAATCATGGAATATATCCCTGTGGTCACTGTCCAACAATACAGCTTCATCATAACAAACCAGCTCACAGAATCCAGTAATATTTGAGGTCTGCATGACATCAATGTTGTAGATTGTTTACTCTTCCCTTTAAACAAGGCCTATTAAGTTTTGTAGCAGTGAAAGTGCTGAGGGCAATGTTGTAGTGCCCTTTAAGAGCCACGCACAGCATGGTTTGTGCCCCTCTTACCAGGTGATTAAGCAGTGCCAAGGGAGGCATGTGGAAATATGCTCTTCTCATGCAACCCAGCTCCATCTTATGCCATGAACCTCCACTAGGGCTTTTGGTGGGGCTCAGGTTGGCTAAAATAAGGATAAAGCAAGTGTCAGTGACGTCAAGTTGGAAAGTAAAGGGTATTTGAATTTTTTCTCTGCACGCATGCATTCAGTTTGGTCAAAGTAGGAGGAATTAAAAAGTGTGGGAATAAGTGTTGTTCCTTTTTGAATTCTTAAGAAAAGAGGAGTGCATTTCAGAAAAAAAAAAGTTTGAGATGGCATGCTGCAGTGAGTGACGGTTAATGGTATGAGCAAATAGAAATAGCCACTCTTGTGTGGGAAAAAGAGTATGACTGTGTGTGTATGTGTACATGTGTAGACTTGTGTACTTTGGCTGCTCAGAACAATAAATCTTTATTTTAGGGGTAAAAATATGTGAAGCTATTTTTATTTTATGAAATAAAAGCCTTTTGAGAGTCTCCTTTGTCACTGTTGGCTGGCTTCAGAGTGTCCTCAGTAAGTATTAGAGTTCCTGGACTTTCCAGTTCCCAGAAAGCTACATTTGTCCAGAAGGCCACATCCCTCCCACTCATTGCTCCCAAGTCCAGCTACAACAGGGAAGAGGTTAACGACAAGAAGCATGGTTGATACACACCGAGCCAGTTTAAAAACGCCTTTACTTTGCCCTTTGCTGACTTTAAAATGGTTCGTGTCTTGCCCCTGTCAGAAGGTGTATTTATCGCTCTCATCTAACCATCACTGTTGGGCAAAAGTGGAAAACCATATGCTCTTTGCCCTGCTCCTTGTTTTTGATCAGCTTTTTATTTTTTGTCCAGATTTGAGACTGGAAGTTTAGCATTACCAGCATTTTGTGGCTGTACAATGTAGCTACAATAATGGCATCCAGTTCTGCTTCTAGCCTCTTTTAAGATGCCACAGAGATGCTATAAAGATGCTATGACTTATTCTTTGAAAACGCCTGCTGAATCTCAACCAGTATTCCAGAAGTGTCTTACAATCAGCACTGCTTTGAATTCCTGAGTTTGCATACGTTACTGTTTTCATGGTCATTGATTTTGCTTTGAAAGAATATTCTAATTTAAATGGTCTGTATCTTTACTTCTTCTTTTTCACTTTTCACTTTTCCCCTCTTGTGTCTTCTAGTATGGGGATGTGTTGAATGTCCTCATATCAAGTAAGAAAAAAGGAAGTGCTGTGGTGGAGTTTGCATCTATGAGAGCTGCTGTAAGTACCTAATGCCTTTTGTTGAGTTCCCTCATGTTTGTTCAGTGATAAAATCTATTAAAGAAAGATTTGGATAGAACCACTTTTGTCTATCACATGTTTCAAAGTCTTGGGTCACTCGAAAGTTTAATAATTTTTTTTACAATGACACCTGTCATAAATTGCCGAGACTCAAGGCAGCTGGTTTGACCTGAACGGATGTGTAAGTCGTAGGGATATCTGCGCCAACTGCGCCATCAAACAGCAGAACTTGCGGCATTGTGGAAAATACCCTGTATAGTGCTTTTCAGTGATGGCATTTTTACAGCGTTTTATACCAATTTTATGAAAATATGGATACATTACAACTTTTACAGCAGTCAGGACAAGAGGGAAATTTTGTTTTAAAAATACAGTGGCAGATAAACCCTTCCAAGCATCCCGTGACAGATTACCTGTTCATTAATATGTTTATTTAGGAGCTGGCTGTTAAGAATGAACGTGGAGTGAGTGGCAACCCCTTAAAGATTTCTTGGCTTGAAGGACAGCCCGAGGATGTTGCTACAGTATTTCAATCTGGCCAGTTCAAGTCCTCACAGGTACTTGCACAACACAAAAATGCATTGTTGTAATTTCCTCTCACTCTCATAAAGCATGTCAGCCCTATGTTACAAAGTCTGCCTCCAACACAAATACTTTGCCCCACAAAAAGAAGTATGTAAACGTTCTGAGCTTTTATTTTTATATCAGTGGTGCAAATATTGCTCCAGTACTTGCGCTCCTTTCATCTAGCCTCGCACAGTGTGTTTGGTTAAGCGGACCTCAGTTTATTTGTTTTGAAGGGGTGAGGCGCTGGCCCTGCACTGGCCCAGAGCCCCTGGTCAGCCGCTCATTAACAGAAATGGCCTGTGAGACTTCAGGAATTCTGCACTTCACAGAGCAGCCCAGGAGAGGCAGTGTGCAGTAATGGTTGTATGGCACGTGAGACTGACTAAATGAAAAGTGTCTTTGTGTATGTTGTGCTATTTATGATAATACTTGTTTTTCTGAGATCTGGTCTTTTTTATTTATTTTTTTTGTATCTTCTCTTGGTTATTTTAGATCCTTTTTCAATGCTGAGATTTTTATTTCTGGGATTTTGCAGAGGTCTAGTTGTAATTTGGAATGAAAGATTTCCCTCCTGTTGGCCAAATGTTTATGAACAAAACTAAAACCATTTTTATATATTGTTATATATTATATATTTTGTCTGGTGTGCTCCCTCTTGGAACTTTCTTTTTGAATCAGACTCTCCAAAAGCAAATTAATTCCTTGCTGTTGTATCCACTGGGAATCTGATTTTTTCTTCTTCTTGTTATTTATTATAAAGTAATATTTTGCAATGTCATTTTAACTTAATTATTTACTTTAACAGTAAGAAGTATTTACAAGCTTGCTTATCAGTAAACTTTCTCCCTTTATTAACCTGCGTGCGCAGAGCTGCTGCTGAACTGGGTGTCACCCTTCAACCCAGTGTGTGGTGTCAGACCTCCTACTCTGGGTCAGACGCTGACCCTCAGCCTGCACGCTGGGACTTGTCATCCTAATCTTTTTAAACGTTATTATGGTTACTCGGTTTTCTAAACTCAAATCCAAAACTGATGGCTTCATCATCTTTTTTTGTACCGCAACCAAGAATGAAAATAATACTAAGGTTGTGTAATTTTGAGAACTGGCCTTCAGTGTAAATACATGTCACTAGAGGGTCCATATGATAATGTAGATATTATCATAAGTGTTGATCCACAGCTGGCTTGGGATCAGTGGACATTTCAGAATAATAGAAAGAGAGGTAATGAGAAGCCAGTGCCATGAAGGTCCTTCTTTACTGATTCTTGTTTGGAATCTAAAAATCGGATCCTTCCCCGGTGCCTTCTCCTCTCGGGAGCATCAGCCAGCTGCAGTCACATAGGACCAGAGCAGAGAAGACTTGCTGCTCTAACCTCATCCATCCAAGTAAAGTGTTCTGCAAGTCAAGGTCTTACTACAGGGAGCTTAGAGACACAGATGACTTCAGTTTCCTTTCTGTTCAGCTTAAATTAATTTTGTGCAAATGGGAACGGGTTTAATGGATCTGGGGAGCTACAACACAACTTCTTTGTCCTCAAGGTTAAACATAGCTAACTGTCCAGAGGTGTGACTGCTCTCACAGAGGGACCTGTTGAACTGCTTGTCCAGAAAGCTGATATGATGTGATATATCTATTAAATGTTTCACAACAGGAATATTATTCTAAAATCTTCAGAAAAAATTCTTCAGCAGGTTTGTCTCACACACTGTCATGTGTGCAGCTGAAGTTTCTGCTTGTGTTGATCTAACCTTCATGAAAGATAAAGTGTAAATTTTTCTGTAATTGCTTCACCCTTTACCTACTTTGAAGGTTCATTTAAAAAGGTAAAAAGTTTTGATATATTTGACCAACAGATTTTGGCTTGTGGGTCATAATACATTCAGACCCAGACCCAAAAATTGCGGAAACATCACAGGATGTTGCGCGCGTTCTCTCACAGTGAAGAAAAGTTGTGAGCTAGCCTGGCCCCTTTAAGAAGGTGGCCTTATGGGTAATGGTATGGCATTATGGGTAATGTAGTGTGTGTTGTGGGACGGCAGAACGAAAACGGGGTTAGATGAAAAGTGGAGTGAGCATAAACAGCAGCTCAGCGTATATAGATTTGCATTCTCTGTTAACCGTCAGGAGCCGAACAATACAACCTGTGTGATGTTACAAGTTCCTGCAGTGCCAGAATAAAGTGCTCGTTCCATGCAGAGAAAATCAGACTTTTTCTTTTGTTGTTGTTAGTGTATTAGCCGCTAATTACGAGCCAAAAGTAGCACAATACCAGTGGTTTCTTTACTACAGTTCAGAGACCAGAGGCTGTGAAGGTAACAGAAAGACCACCGTTGAGCCTTTGTCTTGTTTTGCTGCAGTGCCTCGCTACTTTTTTGCAGTTTTTAAACATACTTTAAACACATTATTTAGGCTCGGGGGGCTCCGGCTCCAGTTTGTGGATTTTGATTTTCGCGGGGTGGGGCGCTGGTCCCCATTAACTGTGAAAAATAAGGGATCACTGTACATAACTACCTCTAACTCATGTGGAGCAAATTATTTAATTATTTTTTTTGTACTCCAGGAAGTTTCAACAAACTGCTCAGAAAAAAAAGAGCCAGTGAGCTTCCAGGAGAGCATTTCTTAACTAGAAAAGCACTCAGAGAGCGCAGACCTCCGCCAAGCACAACAGTTCCCCCATATAGTGATTTACAGATTGTGATAAAATCCGCATTCTGGATCAGATCCAGATCAGCCTTTGAAATTTGATAGAGGTTTCCATTGTCAATCCCTGAGTCAAATTTCATGAGTTTTGATTAGTGATTAACTACGGGTAGCGGCTAGCGGCTAGTGGGAGGTGTACGATCAGGGTCCAAGTCTCAAAACAAACAGGAGTGTGTATATGTGTGTGTATAAACTCCTAAAAATGACTTCTAATTCCATTAGACACAGTTAGTTACCTCCAGAATGTCCTTTCTTGTATCTTCACCTCTGACTAAAATGAAGTGTCCTTGGGTAAGACTGAGAAATGCGGAGGGTAAAGAAAGAAGCGTTTTGCAGTAACTGGAAATACTTATTACAGTATTGTACGGTGCACAGTTGCAAATGTCAGTGGGTTCTGACACATGTAAGACTTGAAAATACCCATACGTATTTCAGAAATAAGTTCTTTTTTATGTATTGATAGTCTGTGTGGTCACAGAAGATGTTTAACCACATATAATGTCCATGCATTTAAATGCCTTTTTAAGAGCTGTACATAATTTCTAACTTATAATAAGGATTTCACATATGTGACTGACTATAGATTCCAGAGTGTGATTATTGAATGACTAATTATTAATGACTCACAGATATGGAATCAATACCTAAATGTTTGCTTTGTTCCCTGCCAGACTTGTTTCCTGTGCCTCTGGAGAAATGATACCATCACTGGTCACTCTGTTCATTGTTTAGCACATACCATAGTATATGAAATGAATCCATTGCTCAGGAATGAAACATGACGTTTCTATGCCTGCCTCTCTAATCTAGAGCCAGTCATCGCAGCGTTGTCACGACCCAAACCAGATGCAGCAGATAAACTATTCTTGGATTGATTTTGCTGTCTGTTGGTTTGCTACTACTTGAGCACCATCACCAAAAATATCCTTTGTATTTGGAAGAAATGCTTTTCATGTGGCCATGCTGTTGGTGCATTCAAACCTTCCATTAACACTTCTCTAAACTGGAGATGGTGGCTGTCCAGGAGGAAGATGAGCAGCTTTCTGTATTTCTTATTTTATTGTTACTATGTAGCTGTTTTGTACCCAGTTTTGCAGTTTTTTGTTGTTGATATCGTAGGTTTGAATAGATGAGATGTCTCAGAGGCTGTGAAGACATGAGTTTGGAATAGCAGTGATGTCTTGTTCATGACAAAAGTTTGTAGTTAATAAAAAAAAAAAAGATTCACTGGTTTAGGATATATCTACTTGTATAAACTACAGAATATCCACTAAACCATTAGATCTTCAGGTTCAATTGGTTAATTCCTATGTATTGAAAGATGAATTTGTACAACAGAAATCTGATAAATGAATAACATATTTTTGAAGCTACTGCCTTTTTTATAGTGGCTGGCTCAGAGTCATTTTCACATCACTGGGTATGTTTGGGGGATCCAGAAAGACCATTTAAAAGTATTTGGTCTGAATGGATCAAGTGAGTTTGATTGCTGTGAAAAGTCACATGACATCTCTTGAAAACTTTAAAAACCCACTACTCAAAAGTTATTGAAGACTAAGTTGGATAATTAAGTGGGGAAGTTTAAAAGAACTGGTTAAATTGACATTGATTGATGTTGGTGTGGAAATTACTTTTAAGCACATCAAGATTTGTCTTCACGAGGGTATCAGAATTCCTAATTTACTGCACCCAGTTCCTTCAAAATGTCATGAGAGGGGATAGCTGTTGTGGATTTGCTCGACTCCAACCACTGACAACTTGATGATATGTTCTGACCCATGACAGATACACGATACAAACAGCATAAACATTCAATTCCACAAAAGTTCCTTTAGTGTTTAAATCCGAAGTCACGACATGAATCACATTTCAGTAGCTCTAGATTCCACCTGGAAGACATTTATAGTTGAAGGACCCATCTCATATTTGCCAAAACAATAATTCTCCGTGTTTTAGTTCATAACTGACAGAAAAAATAACCAATAAAAGCTTCTCCTCAATGAGAAGACAGTTTCTTAGCAGTCTGTGTGACAGCAGGTTTAGATTTTTGGAGGGAGAGAAGTGGTACCAGATGTGATTGGGATTCCTCACTGTTCGGACAGTTTCTGCATTACAGAAAAGATCATTTGTCCTTAATTACAGGACTCTTGTTCTTGCATCAGTCATCTGGCTGAACATTTGTTGAGCTTAAGTTTATTTAATTCTTTAAATATGGCTCTCTGGGAGTGATAAAAATCCAAGATTCTTGTTTGCAAAAAGACTTTTTTCCAGAAAAAGCAAACACAAAATTATAATTTGGAGGTTTTAGTGGAGGTCTTTTTTTGTAACGCATCAGTTGGTTTGTCTATCATTTTTGGCTGACAAATGAAATGCTCACATTTCATGTTCTCTATCTTATTGTTATACACTAATGTTTTATTTTGCCCTTTCTTAATAGCTCAACATTTTTTTTCTCTTACTGTCTGACACTGCACAATTTTTATTTCTATTGTGAACAGACAGAACGTTGACAGGACCAGCAGTTCCAGCTGGTTTGGGAACACGGCTTTTGCCAAATCTGTGACTGAATAGCCTCTTCTCCTGCTTATCCCACAAACTGCTGACACACCCTGGTTAGCTATTAAATCTCACCTTGTTGTACTTCAGGTGTTTTGCAGGTGCGCGGGCCTTCTAAGCCAGCACTTGGCTCAAAGTCTAAAGTGTGATGCGTGGGAGTAGTTTTGACTCAATAAAATCATGCGAGACATACTTGTTTAATTCAGAGCTGCTGCGAGCCTTCCAACCTTCAAATAACCTTGCTTGTTGTAATGGATGGTCCAAACGTGGATTTTTGAAAATAAAAAAAACAACAACAACAAAGTGGTAGATATATGTGACACACAAGGCTTATTACCTTCATTTTGATTTTGACACCTAAAAGAGGGAAATGTACGTCAGTGCAGCAGGGTGTGTAAGCAGTATGGAGTTTACCCATGAAAGTTCCACTCTTTTGAATGAGGGAATTTATTTTTCAACTAACCAAAATCCAAAATGACACTTTTTTTTTCTCTCCAATGCAATACATTTTCGACAGTGTGCCATTGCCATGTCATGAACAAGAAACAAGAGATCTCCAGCTTGAAAAAGGAGACACCAAAACTGACATATAGAGCATATGTACCCACAGACATCATTTGGAAAATTCAAATCTATTGCATGAAGCGGGACAGTTGTGGTTTGTATACTTTTGAGCGTGACCTTTGGGGCACGTCAGAATTTGAGTGGCTTTGGGTTTGTCCCACAGCCTGTCAACCCCCCAACTAAGGCACTCTAAGCACTCTCCTGACACTCTTGTTTCTAGATCTGAGGAAAATGGACTGAGATTATCTGCACAACTCTCCGTTTGAGTTTTACAATGTGAGCAGACATGCACACGCATATGTGCTTCTCCTAGTGTGCCAGGGCGTGAGAGATGCTGTATGCATGTCTCTTGTGTCAGGGGTCTGTTTGTTCAGAAGGTAGTGTTTAAACCCTGATCAGGGCTTCTACTGTAGTAATGGATGTCTCTGGTCCTCTTCCCTCGACACCCCCTGCATATGTGGAAGTATTATGTTACCCGTTACCACTTTCCTTTTCGTGCAGTACTCACAATAGCATTGAACTCTGATTTGCAGCTAAGAAAACAGCTTGCTCTGGCATTTTTTTTTCTCTCTCTCTTCCTCTAAGGTCCTGGACCTGTGGCCTGGCTTGGTGTGCTGCCCAGTCTGCCACCACCGGCTCCCTTTTATTGGAAGCAGAGCTAAGTGTTTGTTTTCACAATACTGTTGGGAAGGAGAGATGGGGGGTACCTTGGTCTACCTTTCAGTGGGGCCTCTGGGATGCGTGCGGAGTAGAAATTGCCCTCTGCACACAATGGATTGGCAAGCACACCAACAGCCAAGACATCACAGCTCGAGGACCTTGGATTTCAGCCTTGGCTTTTCTTTTCTTAAACACAACACTCTTAAGTCTTAACAGCAGTCTACAGTGCTATGCTGTAGGATTTGAGGAAAAATAGCAAAGGGCAAAAGTAAAGGAAGTTAAAAGTGTCCAAGTTGAAGTTTGACATTAGGCAGAGTTCAATTATTAACCTTAACTTTGCATGCGCCGTGAATTTTAGGGAAAACATTAACTTTGTCTGTTTGTTTTTCTTTAAATATGATTCTGCTTAATTTTTAACAGATGGAGTGGACTACAGCATTCTATGAACAAATTTACATGTGCTCTGCATAAAAGACGTTCATCTGTCGCTGGGATTAGAGATATTCGAACAATAAGCCTTGCTTCAGGATAGCAGCTTGTTCAAAACATCAAGGTTGCGTCCACACAAGGAGCGTTGAGTTGCAATTTCTTTTCTGTATTCCATTTTTGCAAGATCTTCTTATGATGCTTGTTTAATATCTTAACTGTGGAGTTTGTCCATCACCTGGAGAACATCATCCAGTATTGAAGGGCCCAGGTCTAGGCTGAAGGAAAAGCCACTGTCCTCGTCCTTCTGTCCAGCAGATTTGTCTGTAAATTCTCCATCTCTGTAGGAATTTGTGTATTCTTGTCCAAGCATAGGAGTTTGATTGGAAGTGTTATTTCCTCTTTGGTATTCCTCCTCCTTTTCCACCTGGCCGTCTCCTTGCTCACTGTCCAGCAGTGGCATAGAGTTGCATTTCTTCCTCTTCTGGTCCACAGACCAGTCAGGGCTCTGTGCACCGTCATCCAGATTCAGACGAGGCGGCTTGGGGGGCGGCGAGCAGGCCATGAATAGGTTCTGCTCACTCTGGGAACTTTGTAGGAGTAGGCCGTGACCCATTTTAAGAAAGGATAGATCTCCAAAGCTGTCTGCATTGCTTCCAATGTGAGAGATGTGACGGAAATCGCCCAGCGGTAAACTAATCATGTTGACGGAGAGCACCTCCCTCCGCCTGGAGATCCTGCTGGGCCAGCGACCAGAGGAGGGTTTCCTGTGCAGTGATGTTCGAAGTGGCATATCGGCAGATTTGATTGAGCTAGATGTCACTTTTTGTCTTTGTAATTGTCCGTGCTCTCCTCGTTTTGTTTTCTCAATGAATCCTTAAGGAGTGGTGGCGCTTAAGAGGTCAATGCCATCTGCAATAAAACCCAAGAAAAGAGACAATTATGATTTAACAAATAGTAGTTTGGTGCAGGTCGGTGCTTGTGCTTGTTGTGTTTTTCAACACCAGATGTAAGTATTGGACTGTTGATGTCAGTTTGATGAGATCCGTCAGCCATTGTTTAGAGACTGCACCTGCTGCACTTGATTATAGTTTAATGAAATTCAGCATTATTTGGCAGCAGAGGGGTGTTCCAACAGTGCTTTGAAGCCTTCATTTCTAAATATTTACTTGTGAAATCCCAGTTTCTTCCCAAAATTCAGGTGTGGTCTGCTGCATGTCCTCCAGAGGAAGTCTATTAATCTGCTCAAGATTCCAGTAACAAAAGCAGTATTAGGGGAAAAAAAAAAAAAGAAAACCAAATCCCCCTATTGTTCTTGTGTTGTATGGAGTATGTTGGATTTCTTTGTATTTTGTTTAGAGAGCTCTGTCAGAAATTACAGTTTCGTCACTTTGCATGTGCTTATAGTTTCTAAAAAGGACAAATTCTTACAGTGTGTTCAGTGTATTTAACTGGTTTGTAGTAATTCTGCATGTTGAAGTTGAAAAGATTAAATTAGATGTTGTTATTTCATAAACAGAATTGCACTCTGGGCATTATATTTCAAACTAAATAGGATGTTTGGAAGTGTAGTTTGGAGGCAGGGGTATTATTAAACTGAAATATCCTTTTCACCAAAATAACTTAAAATATTTTGGTTGAAATAAAAGAATACAGTAACTGTTTTTAATGAAAGTCAGGCTTTTGCATTCCATGTCTTGTAATCATTTTATTGACTAAAACAAAACTCTGTTCATCAACTCAGGCATGTTGATTAGATAATCTGCTTACCGACTGTGATTTTACAGTCTCCCTACAGCTTTACCCACATTAGATCTGTGTTCGTGACATGAAACACTATGTAAATTTGTAAGCCACTTCAGCAAAACAGGCTTTGTTGGGCTGTAAAGGTTTTATCGGCACTTTAGAAACAGCGGGAGATTGAAGAGCGTGGATACAACAGCATTCCTTTCCAAACATGTCAGTCCAACCAAGGAGGAGTTTTAGGATTTCAGCCATGAGTATAATGTTCAGGAAACACTTCATGGCCAAGTAAAAACTAAAGAAGCTCATTAAAACAGATTGGCCAAGAAACACAATTTGAATTATCTTTCTTGTTTGCTGGCAATAATGACACATTTCTGAGACAGATAACTTTCTAAACCTAATGTTAAAATCATCTGGTTCGAAGATTTTTCTTTCTATTCAGTTAGTTCAGTATGATTCTTTGTAATATTAGATAAGCATTGACGGGTTAATTCTTACCTGTTTTGCTGAGAAAATGCTGGATTTCAGGATCCCTCTCATGCACACTCGTCTCTGTCAAGGATCTGGGCTGAGTCTACCTGCACTCCCTAACAAGCTCTTCCTTGACATGATGAGGCTTGTCAACTATGACATAGAAGTCTCAGCCCTGAGACAGAGAAACTGAGAGAATGCCAGCGGCTTACTCCTCCTTTACACAACAGTATCAAACCTCATTGTAACTGCAATGAGACCACTAAGGAACAGGTACTTACCTTTGTCTACTTTTGAGAGTCTTTTCTTTCCTGGGACACTGAGTTCTTTTGTTTAATATTCTTTTGCCAGTCCTCTTTAAAGTAAACTCCCACTTGCACTGTTGAATGGTCTCCAGGTGTGTTAGCGTTGAAAGTCCTCTTTGCAAAAGTGATAAGCCGTGGAATGTCAAAGTACAAAAGGCATCCAGGCGGAACTTTTACCCGTTTTTATCTTACCTTTTTATAGTGCATATATAAAGTCATCCCACTTTGCCAGTCATCAGATTATATCATCTCGTCTGCAGAGCGGTTCTATCTTTTAGTCATAGGTGTTATGGCAAAGTCTTGCTAGTTGATTGGGTGCACCGTTCACCTGCAGGAGAGTCGGTGCAAAGCGGGAGTGGCCGATGTTATCCAGATCATCGTATTTTGAAACTAATGTGCACATCTTAATTCAAGGGTGTCCGAGTGTGTTGAGTGAGAAAGGTTGAGTTTGAAAACTTTGTGTGCTTATCTAAAGCGGGTAAAAAAAAAAAAAAAGGGTGGGGGTGGGGGGTCGTGCTCAGTGAGCAAACAGGTCAGCCACCCAGAAGAGGGGGTTAACTGGTATTTAATCTCTGGGGTATTGTCACTCTGCTTTGCTGATTTCCTGATTTCCTGCCTGCTGTAGGCTTGCGTAAAGCCCCTTCATTTCAGCCCACTACACAACCCTCTTCTGCCTGACTGCAGCTATAGCCTCTCTATGTAATCAAACTACACGCAGACATGTATGAGCATGCTGGATTTCACAACAGAGATAACTTGTTGCACTTCCAATTCTCACGCTTTCAGCATGTTGTTTTTTTCCATGAAAAGGCAATGAAAGTACATAGATGTAAACTGTGTTGAAGAAGAAGTCTTATATTTCTACTCTTTGAACATGTGCATGCATTAAAAATGGTTTTGTTAGAATATTTTGTTGGACCATTTAAGCAGCCATTGATCTTGCCCTCATTATAATTATTATTCTTATTTTTTTCAAAATCATCTCATTTACAAGCTTTGTTACCATGTTTCAAAGAGAATTTATTAAAATCACCAGCATACCATAATGCTCAGATATTCTCCATGTGTTCCCACAAAAAAGAGAAGTGGATCTCTGTCCAGAGCTTTGAACCTAAATATGCAGGGTGTGAAGGACAAATCATAATTTAAGACTGCTTTCAAATTGTTCCAATAAATAAAAGGCGTGCCGCCTTATCCTCTTTTCTTTTCCCGCTCTGCAGTCCAGTGCCGGAACAGTCTGCAACACCAGACACAATTACTCACGCGAATGAATTTATCACAACATTCACCGAAGTCTAAAAGAGGACATTTTTGAACATCTCTCATGTTTGAAACCTCCTCTTTATTGCACTTATGGTCACAAAACTGCTAAACAAACAGGATGAAGAGCTCGTGTTATCTGTGGTATTGACCTCACAAGACCTGCTCTCTGGCCAAGGCTGGGCTCATTCTGGTAGTTGTGCTCTCATGCTAACAGCCTCTGGGTTGATGTATTTGGCTCAAACTGGAATCTGTATGAGCCACTTTTCTAAAGCCTGACCATAGTGGGCAGTGTGGTTTGATGTAGCTATGCTGGGCCTGAAATCTGGAATACTGCATTCTATGCTGTTGCTGAACATAAAGTGTTTCCAGATATTGCTTTGACTGGGGTTAGAAGCCCAAACTGAGGCTTTAATGGATAATACTCTAGCCTTTTGTTGTGTTCCTACAGCTTCTACTGTATTAGGGCCACTCGGCAGCCAGTACTTGGGATAGATTTAGTACACACATTGTCTGAATCTTTTTTTTTTATAATTTTTTTTTTTCTTAAACATTTTTTGATAATGACAACTATGGTACGTGGAACTTTTCGCACATCCACGAAATTACTCAATTAAAAACACACCTACAAAGAACCTGAAAAGTGGGCAATCTATTACTTTGTCTGAAGTAGCTGTCCTTTCATCACTTCTTGTACGAACCCTCAGATTTGTCATCATTTTTCATTGTTGTCACCGTCTCCAAAGTTATGACTCAGCAGGCTTTTTGAAAATGCTCCAACAGAAACCTGCTGCCAACGTAAAAGGAAGTGCAGACACACGCTTGATGTAGGACTGCAACATGATGATGTTTGTCACTGAAACCCAGGTGTAACGTTGCTGAACACCAAATGCAGACTCATCAGCCAATGATGTAGCTCACATTAGGTCATAGTTAGTCATACAGTGAAGGACGCTAGATAGCAGCACACGTCTTTGATGCTTTCAAAATATAAAACACACGAGGTATTTACATGTTTTGAGCAAAAACTCATTTTGATAGCCTACTGTATACATTGTCTTACTTTACCTTCTGCCCCATCCTACCTTCACGAATGCACTTGAGAACATTAATGTAAAATGACATATAAAGGAGCAACAAAATGTTAGTCCAGATAGTGTTTTATTTTTTAAGTGGGGTTTTAAGATGGTAGAAGCACATTCTGTATAGGTGCTGCAATCAATATGCTGTTGCAGAACTGGTGTCGCATCAGAATTCATTTTAGTCACTCAAAAAGACCTGTATTTTTTTATTGTTTATTTACTGGTCTGAAATATGTTTTGCTGTCACCTGTCCAATAAGAGCCAATTTTCCCTTTTTAGATATGTTTTTTTTTTCTCTATATCTGCATAAACATGAGCTAAAACTTAATCAGATCATCACACAATTAAGATTATGTAAAATCTAATCCAGTTAAATGACTGAATGAGAAAATTGTACATGGTACAGTAACACGTCTCTGGAGAAAATTATGGTAACATTTTGTGAGGTTTTTCTTTTGGTATCTGCTAGACTAATACTGATTTATTTTTAATTTTTTTTGTAATTTTTTTTTTGGCTGAGGTCAATCGGGATTTCGTAGGAAGTGACAGTTGGGGGGAAAATACTGTAATTCCTTTATCAATTCAGTGGATGTTAATATTAATACATGCAGACATACTTTAGGAGCAATACAGTGAGTATTGAGGTTGAAACATTTACATACAAATAGATACTTCACACATGAGGAACCTTGCTTTTATTCTTTTTTTCCCTTGTCTCAGAGCTTATTCTCCACGTGTCATTGTATTCTTACCAGCTCCTTGGCTTCTTATATTTTAATAAGAAACTTGTTGCAGTTAAACGACTTTTCCAGGAAGGCTTGGATGGGGAAACACTTATGTAAAAATATATTGTTTAATATTAGAAAGGCCAAACGCCCACATTTCCCTTTTCTAAGATCTCTTAGCCTATCCATCAGAAAGAGAAATGCCAGGGCACCCGGAGTTCAGGTCTTTGCTGCCAGTTCTCTCTTAGTGATTTATTTCTTTTACTTTTACAGATTCCAAAGGAAATCTGTCTACCCCGCAGACATCTATTCTGTTGAAGACAGTGACCACCTAGAATCATGTTTGCACAAACACACATACACATCTGCTAACATGCCCCAAAACCCCCGACTTCACAATAGCATTTATTACAGTCATTCACATCTTTGTCCGTTCAGATACTGTCATGCTTGCAGTTTTTTGCCTGGCTTATATCTGCGGTGAATTAAATTGATACCTGAATTTAATTGTAGAAATATTGTAATTTTCAGTGTCTCATTTCACTTTTAGCCTGGCTTTGTGATTAAGCCTTATTTCACAGAAAATTCCCCAGTGTTCAAAGTTGTGTGCAAATTTGGTATTTTTGCTATGACATAATGTGTAATTGTGCCTGTCATAATCAGTGGACTTAGGAGGCATATTTAGTTTTTTTTTTTTGTCAAAGAGCCTTTTGTCAGACTTGTCCTGGCTTCTGCTCTCACATAAAAGGTCTCCTATTGGAGTTTAACTCAGTCACCAGATGTTTGCAGGATGTGTGCACCTGAAAGGGTTAAATACAGGAAGTAGACTTGGGCCTTAATCGATGTGATGTGTTTGTTCTGCATAATAGACCCAACCTTGATCTGGATTTTGTAATGAACGACGATTCATTTTCTAACCAATTATGAAACTTAAGATTTGTCTGCTCAAGAGTTTCACCTCAGCTCCAGTGGTGCATGTGAAGTACCCCTGCCTGCTTGTTTGAGTTAGTGGGAGGGCTTCAGTCCCCGCACGCATGTACGGACACAGACATACTTATTCACATGAAATGCTCTCTAAATATGTATTTGCTTCTCATAAATCACATGCTCCAGGGATTAGTGACACAGAAATACACACTATGCCACCACACACACTCCAGATAAATAGTCCCTTGATTAACTTCACCACAGTGCATTACAGGCAGAAATGTTAGCCTGAACCACAGAGCAGGCTTATTATGAAAAACCCCATTCTTCTCTTGGAAGTCTTTTCAGTCACGTCTCACAACACAGACCATCTACTTCAAGATATCAGGCTCACTGTTAAATTATAATCCACGGTTAAAAGCAAGCAATGCCAAGCATTTTAACTGCGTGTGTTTTAAAAAAAAAAAAATAGATGCAGTTTTATTGTACTTCGTGTCCAAACTTGTCTTTGTTGAATGCACACTTTCACTCTCACTTACAAAAAGAAGGGGTGTAATGTGAAGCTCATCTGTTAACCAGTACATATAATTTCCCATCAGGTATTAATAAAGTGTTATTTAATTGAACTGAATTGTCAGCTTGTGCTACGGGAACACTGCAGCCACCTGTACTCTGAGATGCTTCCTGTTGTGTGAGGGAAGGAGTGTAATTTTGTGTCTCTGTGTGTGTGTATCTGAATGCTAAGTTGCCTGACTCACAGAGCTGGTGGTATTCATGATGTCATGATGTGCCTGAGGTCAGACTGGGCTGTGCTGTTTGTAGGTCTGGCCATGTGGTGATGTCAGTTAGCTAATCCTCATCTTGTTTGTATGTATGCATGCATGCATGCTTGTGTGTGTGTGTGTGTGTTTTTTAATAGCGTACGACTTCTGTGGTGGCCTTCCTGTCTTGGCTTTGTGCAGAGGCCCATTGTTTGTGTTCTGTGGTTTCCTACTCACCCTGGGCCCCAGCTATGCTGGCACCCTGCACGCAGACACACTCATGCAAATGCACACAGTGAGTGTTTAGTTAGAGAGTGATGCACTGGCTAAACATGTACATTGTTCGTTAGCTCCGCAGGCCAGGAAACGGTCCTCATTTTGAGAAGAGATGCGTCACACTGCCAAAAACGCACCTGTTAATGTTCAGAATTTTTCCTCATTACCAGCAGAGAATAGGCTAGACAATTTCTAATTCCAGGTTTTTTTGTTCTCGGTGCACTTGAGTATGTAGACCAGTAGAGGGCGTGACAGAGTAGAGGTGTATTTGCTGCAGGGGAGGGAGTATTTCCTCTTTTCTTGTATACTTGCTTATGTTTTATTTAATTTGAAGATGTAAGAGCTGTTTATTTACGTAATTGTGTTTGCGTGATATTTCATGGTTGCGTGTCAGACAAGCCCTTGAGCTCACTTTAGTGTAATGACAATAGCAGCTTTCTTCAATCAAGGGGTGGAGCGGGATACACCTTCTCCTCTTTTCTTCCTCTACGCTTTACCCTCTTCTCTCAGCACATGGATGGTGCAGTCACTATGATGTTTTCCAGATGCCTCAGCTCAGTGAACGCTTTGAGAAAACTGTGCATCTTCTAATCAGTTTGTTCTTATTACTTTTTCCCTTTTTAGATGCGCACACTCACTCGCTCCTGCAGCTCACCGTATTGTTAGAGGCAACTTGTTGGTTTCGGAAATCTTGATGTAAGCCTTCAAAACAATGGCTTTTTTTTTTTTTTTTTTGGTAAATTTGCTCTTAGAATGGGTTATTCTCTTTGAGTGCGGATGTTTGTGAAATGCTTGCACTCACACCGTGATTCCTTGCTTCTGTGCCATTGCACGGATCACAGATGCCTGGCCTGTGCTCCAGTCTGCTTGATTAGCCATTAGCCAGTGCCTGCCGTTTCCGATTCTTCCTACAGAGAATCTGTCTCCATTGTCGTCCAAACCAAAGGCCTTCAGATAAATTACATAAACGCAGAGATAGCCCGGAGAAGTTCCAGACCTGACTGCCAACCTACACTTTGAGTTTTAATGACTTGAGGCAGCAAAATTACTCTGTCACAGCTTCTTCTGGTCTGCTGTCTGGGGGATGTTCACCCTGTCACCATGCTTATGATAATTGGAACAAGAGCGTCTGTCTGAATCTGTTCCTCCTTTGTACCCAAGGCCTGGTAATAAAAGCAAACAGACATTAGACATTGACAATGGTTTCTTTACACTGTTCCTTTATGCTTTGAGTGACTGTTATAATATTACCATGAGAGATGTTCGGCTTATAAATGACTCAGTGATGATAATGGCTTAGAATGCAAATTAAGTTTATGAAAGGACAACACACACACATAGATGTGTGTGTGTGTGTTCCCTTCCATAAATTATATGACAAATTATATGACTTTGAAGAAAGTTATTAAAAAAAATCTCTAATAGGAAATATCTCTCTCATTATCCTGCCATTTAGCAAATAGAAATCATTTTGGTCATCCTAACTGACCTAAAACAAGAAAGGTTTAGTCTGATTTAATGTCAGACAGTGAAGAAAAAAAGTAATGTCTCTTTATGCAGTGTGTGGAAACTTCTGAAATGTAAGGAGGAGTCAAAGTAGAACCAAAAAGACCTGTATGAAATACACTTTTAACGAAGTTATGCAAAGAAACAGTGAATCCTACACCGGTAAATAAAATGTAAAACATTAGTATTAATGTAAGTGTTGGAACCTGGGGTAAAAATTATAAGTTTGGATACTCTTGCTGCATTGACTTTGGAAATCACTCGTTACATGAAAGGACGATTTTAAATGCACTGCCATGTTGGCGGAGTGTATTGGGCTTGCTTTACATCCTGCAAAAACTCTAATAATGGGTTCTTGGAATACTGGAGACCCTCTTGGTCTTTCATTATGTTCCTTAATGTTCCTTGATGTTCCTTGATGTTCCTAACTTTTGATTTTTCTCAAGTAATTGAGTCAGCATTCAAATATATAGATGCGTTGTTACCTTGTTTGTTATTACTTGTCTGTCTCTCTTGTAGGGCTCCCTGTCAAATGAGCGTGATTATGAGAGCATAGTGATGATGAGGATGAGGCAGGCTGCTGAACGACAGAAACTCATAGAACAAATGCAGAGAGAGGACGAGGAGGATGCTGCGGGGCCATAGGACCAGAAGATCCAGCTTGGTAGAATATTATATGACAAGTACCTGTTTCAGGCTTTAGTTTCATAAAGCTTGGTATGTGTTGTGTTGTTATTTTTTATGTTCTATGCTTTGTGGCAAAATAAACATTTTTGATAACTTAAAAAAGACTGAGTTGATGGGTATGACATTTTTTTTCCTCATAATTGGAAATCTAGGATGACTGGACAAACTACAGAGTAGATAAGAATTTAAATTAATGCTGGTAATAAAGCCAATATTTTTGTGGTAATTTGTATTTGATCACCTCAGATACTCTGTCACTTTTTAGTTTTTAGTGTCTGATCATATCATATAAAAAAAAATTACTATAAAACTGACCTCTATAAATTATGCTTTATTTTTGCAGGCTGATTCTCAAAAAATCTTGTAGAACAGATCAGATGTCATGAAGTTTCTGCATTATTTACGGAGAAGAAATCACACCCACTATCAATTCTAATGCTGAACAAATAATTTTACATTTAAAGGCCATTACCATGTCTGAAATTTAAGCAAATACAACCTCAGATGAGCAATCAAATATGACGTATTCAAATCAACTTTATTGTCCCAAAGTTACATTTTAGAACGGTATCATTACACAGTTTCACTATGTATTTGATGAAAACAAAGCCCAAATGCAGGAGCAGTGTGTGGAAACATTAAGTATATTCTTTAACAGCAAGTCCTATAGAAGTACAATATTGATCCCTTGGGGGATCAATAAAGTATATTTGATTTGATTTGATCAGTTGACCTTTGATTAACTGATCTAGCTACTGTTCTGGAGCAGGTGTGTGTTGACACAATGTCAAGAGGGAAAGACATGAGCAATAATCCTAGATAAGCAATACTTGATGTCCACGTCCAAATAATTTGAAGTATATTGTTCGAGAGAATCCCTGTGCTTCCCAGAAGTGGATGTCCCAGTAAGTTCAACCAAAGGTCAGACTGAGCATTATTCAGAGTAATTGCAAATCAAATCCCATGAGAAGTCTCTCAGACTCTGGATCTCAGGATGTTAAATGCTAACATTCATGACAGTACAATTAGAAGAAGGCTCTTTGGCTCGACACAACGGATTGCCAGAAAAAAGTATTTCTCTTTAAAAAGGACACAGAACAACAGGTTTACAAAGTTGCATTAGAACCATTAGAACAATGTTCTTTGCATCGACAAGACTAGGTGGTAGAAGGTACCATCTTCTACATAACTAAAACATGGCAGACTCAAATGTAGACCCAAACATGGTGGATTCTGTCTGACATCCAGAACGTAACCGGGATTGGGTCAAACAAACAAGGAAAACACACCAGTAAATCTATAACTGAGTAGTTGAAGAAGAAAGAATCAAAATGTTACAGTGACCGAGTCAAGGACCAAACCTCAACCTTAAAGAAATACTGAAAAGGGACTTAAGTAACTTCACAAAAATATATACCTACCAGTAAATCCCTCAATGAACTGAAGCAATGTGAAAAGGACAGCTAAAATTCTTCTACTATAACATGAGTTTGAAAGGGCCCTTTTCATACTTGCACTAGAGATGCGCGGATGACGTATATTTTAACCCGCAACCGCTTCTTAAAATCTCTATCCGCCCGCTATCCATTTGCAGGAACGTTTTTTCACCAATTTTCAAAACCGAACCGACCCGCCATCCTTTTTAATAATATGTAAAATATTTTTTCTTATTATTATTATTTGAGTGCTTCAACCGCAACCCGCCCGAATTTAATAAAGTATTATTTTTTGACGAGTCATCCGCCCGATATGCGGATTATCCGCTCCGCCCGCGGGTGCGCGGTTCATCCGCGCATCTCTAACTTGCACCTATTCAATTCATTTGTATAGCGCAGGGGTCGGCAACCTTTACTATCAAAAGAGCCATTTTTTGTCCTTCCACCTTAATAAAATTCATCTGGTGCCACAAAACTTATTTGACCCGTAAAATGAAGATAACAGTGTATGAAGTTTTATATATAGTTATTCTGTATTCAAAGGGATTTGAATCTACCCAAAAGCAAAGTTTAAAAGCTTATTCCTAGTATCTTAGGCAGTTTTTAAAGTTTTTAATGCTAAAGGTCATGCAAGATACAAATTAAAGTTTCATTTACAATTTTTTTTTGTCATCCACTGTAAAAGAACTATAGTTTGTTGCATTTATGAAATTATAGAACAACAAACAGAAAACTTAACATTTTATTGCTGTTTTTACCTGTTATAACAAAGGAAAACCTCAAACTGATAAAGACTGCATAATGGCTGCTTCTGTACTGTATGTTTGGGAGCAGAACCAAGACAATTTCCTATCAACTTGTTGACATGGAAGTAAATATATTAAATCTTGAATCTTTTGAATGAGAAAAAAAAAACACTGGCATATGTAAACCTACTTTAAAATAAAACAAAGAACCGTGCAGGTTCATGAGTCATTCCCTAGTTTGTAAAATGTTGATCAAATAAAAAGTAGCCCACTTAAAATAAATAAAACGTATAGCTGCAGCTTAATAACTTAAAAAATTATAAATATAAAAAATAGACCAGTTTGTATTTAATTATAACATAAGTCTGTTTCAGTGTGTTGTTTTACGGCGGCACATGAGGAACATTTAAAGATGTCCGGCGCTAATCACAGAGCTCGCGCTTACCTTTATTTTCTTTCCCAGGATGCAACACACAGATGCGACTTCCTCGTTGCAGTAACCTGGCAGTATTTTGCGCTAAACAAACTCATTCTGCCCCCTGCTGGCGAGAAACCTACAGGGCACTACGTGTGCTCCAGAGCGAGAATCGCCTTCTGACAAGTTTTCCCCCCAAAGCTACAGGGAACCTGCTGCAGAGGGTCCAAAGAGCCGCATGCGGCTCCAGAGCCACGGGTTGCCGACCCCTGGTATAGCGTATGCTACAATGTCAATTGTCTCTAGGTGCTTTACAGAGACCCAGAGCATGACCCCGAGCAAATATCATTAACGAAAATTATAATATTAAATCCAAATCAAGGATAATGGCAAGTAAAAAACTCCCACAGAGGGAGGAAAAAAAAAACCTTTAAGCCAAACAATGGTAAAGAAAAACTCCACTTTAAGAGGGAAAAACCTTGTGCAGGACCTGGCTCATTTGGGGGGACCTTCCTGCCGAAGGCCAGCTGGGTCAAGAAAGAAAAGAGGGGAGACAGGACAGAGAGAGGAGAGCACACAAATGACTAAATATAATGACCATATAAACATAAATATAAACAGACGGAGGTAGCAGCACTGAGATGAGATGGCCAGAGGACCAGGTCGCCGATCACCACACCAGTCGGCACCCCAAACACATCCACACACACATGGAGGCAAACCCCGGGATGGCCAAAGGATGGAACTGCAAGTCAGCATGCAACCCAGGAAACTCTGGCCTGCAAATACACAGAGAAAAAGAATGGGCAAAACAGCACAACAAACCACAGGAAAGTAAAGAAAATGGAGCACAGTTACAGTAACAAGGTGCTCCCAAAAAATATGAATGAGCTGAAGGAGAAGATAGGGAGGAGGAAAGGGAAGGAAAGGGGGAAGAGCAGTAGAGACACCACTCAGCAGATCATGTTGGCGTCCCCCTGCAGCGTAGGCCTATAGCAGCATAACTATGACAAACCTGTGATTAAGACGGGCCTACTCTAGTCTTAGCTCCTACAACTATGGCTATAACTATTAGCTCCTACACACTATAGTTTAGACTAACTGTAGGCTTTACTGAACAGAAATCTTTTCATTTTAGCTTTAAAGATGGTAGCTGGATCCATAAAAAAGGTGCCTGGTAGCAGAAGGCCCGTCCTCCAAACCTACTTTTAGATATTCTAGGAACGACGAGTAATCCTGCACTCTGAGAGCAGAGAGCTCTATTAAGCGCATAGCGTGCTATCAAGTCTAGGCCATTAAGGGCCTTATATGCGAGAAGCAGGATTTTAAACCCAATTCGAAATTTCACGGGGAGCCAGTGGAGGGAGGCTAACACGGGAGAGACGTGATTTTGCTTTTGGATCACTGTCAGCACCCTCGCTGCTGCATTCTGGATCAATTGGATGCTATTCAGTGAGCTTTTCGGACATCCTGCTAACACGCATTGCAATGCAGAATTGCAGAATCACCTGAGGCTGAACGTCAACAAGACCAGAGAAATGGTGATCGACTTCAGTAGGAAGAAGACGCCTTCACAGCCTCCACAGATCAGAGGGGAGGTGGTAGAGGAGGTGGAGGACTACAGATACCTGGGAGTGGTGATCGGCAACAGTCTGGACTGGAAATCTAACACGGATGGTGTGTAGAAGAAGGTGATGAGCAGACTATTTCCTGAGGAAGCTGAGATCCTTCAACGTGTGCAGCAAGATGTTAGAGATCTTCTACCAGTCTGTTGTTGCCAGTGCCCTTTTCTTTGCTGCTGTATGTTGGGGCAGCATCATCAGAGCCAGCGACACCAGCAGACTTGATAGAATAATCAAGAAGGCTGGCTCTGTAGTGAGTCTCAGGCTGGAGTCTTTTGAGACCGTGGTAGAGAGGAGGACACTCAGTAAACTGCTCTCCATCAAGGACGATGAGGAGCATCCTCTCCACCTCACACTGGACAGACAGCGGAGCACCTTCTCTAACAGACTGTTACAGCTCTGCTGTCGTAGGGACAGATACAGGAAATCTTTCCTGCCACATGCCATTGCACTGTACAATAAGACTTTTGCCTGATGTTTTTGTGTTATGAATAACACATATGTGTTATTCATAACACATATTTGCACCTTAGTTCAATGCACACTTCAGTTCACTGCACCTTGCAGCTCATTGCACCATTTGTTGTATGTTACACTTTTATATTGCTCTTGTGTGTTTTTTATGTGTCTTATAATTATATTGTAAATAATTATATAGTAAATAGGAATACTTTCTGTTTTTATATTGCTATTTAATATTGTGTTTTTCATGTCTTGCTGTTGCTACACTGCAATTTCCCAGTTGGGGATCAATAAAGTCCATCCATCCATCCATCCATCCATCCATCCATCCATCCATCCATCCATGTCGCTAATCTTGGCAACATTTCGGAGATGAAAAAAGGCTGTCTTGCAAACCTGATTAATTTGCTGCTTAAATGACATATCCTGATCAAAAATGACTTCAAGGTTTTTCACAGCTGTGCTGGAAGCCAGCGTAAATCCAGTTAATCCATTCTTCAGGTGTTTGGGACCAAAGACAATAACCTGTTTTATCCGAGTTTAGAAGCAAAAAGTTAGAGGACATCCAGGAAAGGGCAGCATGTATAAAGTGAAAAGGATTGGTCCCAGAACTGAACCCTGTGGGACGCCATAGCAGACCCCTGTCCGTGTAGAAGAAATGTCATTAACATGGATGCACTGGAACCTGTCACATAGGTATGACTTAAACCAGCCTAATGCTGTCCCTTTAATTCCAACGGTGTGCTCCAATCTAAGCAGCAAAAAGCTGTGATCAATGATATCAAAAGCAGCACTGACATCCAGCAGAACGAGGACAGAGACCAATCCATTGTCTGAGGCCATGAGGAGGTCGTTGGAGACTCTAATCAGCACAGTTTCTGTGCTATGATGAGTTCTAAACCCTGACTGAAAGACCTCAAATAGAGCATTTCTATGCAGGTGTTCTCCTAACTGGCTAGCAACTATTTTTTCCAGAATTTTAGAGATAAATGGAATGTTGGATATTGGTCTATAGTTTGCCAAGATGTCCGGATCAAGAGATGGTTTCTTGAGCAAAGGTTTTATAACTGCAACTTTAAAAACCTGTGGTACATATCCTAATTGTAGAGATAGGTTAATCTGATCCAAAATTGATGTACCAATAAGGGACATGACATCTTTGAGCAGCCGAGTTGGGATGGGATCCAACAGGCATGTAAATGGTTTAGCTTTACTGATAGTTGAGATCAACTCAGAGATGCCTACAGGAGAAAAACAGTTCAGAGTCAAATCAGAAACGGAAGAAATCAGCGAAGCTGCAGGGACGTCCACGGCTGCCAACAGCTGGGCCTGGCCGATCTCATCTCCAGTTTTGATTATTTTCCCGCTAAAAAAGCTCATAAAGTCTTCACTACTGAGAGTAGCAGGAATGCATGGACCAACAGAGTTGTGACTCTTTGTCACCCTGGCTACAGTGCTGAACAGAAAATGTGGGTTATGTTTGTTCTTTTCTATTAATGAAGAATAATAAGATGTTCTAGCTCGGCGTAGGGCTCTTTTGTAGACTAATAAACTATCTTTCCTGGCACGATGGGAGTCCACAGATTTACAGGAGTACCACCTCCTTTCCATTTTACGTGCATTCTGCTTCAGCATGCGAATATGTGAATTATACGAGGGAGCCTATGATCTTGCATTAGCTTGCTGGTTTGGTATGTGTGGGATTTGTTATTGTTAATGTTTGATATGGTTGTCTTGGATGATTTTGTGGTGGTTATTAGAATGAGTAGTGGGTCCAGATGCGTGTTAATTGATACCCAGAAATGTAGTTTTTCCTAAATTCCCATAGATGATTGGAGCAGTTCCTAATTGTTGTACACACGTGTATCTTACTGACTGTCATACTTGTCTTTAGCAATTCTTGTTGTTTAGATGTACTTTATAAGGGGGTATTAAAAATAGCTTTGCCTTTAAAATTATAATTCTCAAGTCCTGTTAAATCTCGACACTTCTGGTCATTACCTACTGCGGCACCCAGTTAGGTGACCTCACTGTCATAGAAAGGCTAGCTGGTCCTGGTCTAATCACATCACTACTTACAGAAAAAAGAAATACACACATTAAGTCAGATGTCACAGGGCCAGACTGTTTTGGCCACCATGAATTTCATAAAAAGGTCCCCTGCCTGTGGAACATTCATCCCTCCAGATAATCAGTTTTTCCTGCCTCTATGTTTTAATGGTGTCTCTGTATTTGCAGGCCTCAGTGGCTGCACTTTCTTCTGTCATTCTATTATTTAGGAGCCATATGGAGGCTTCACAGCATCCAACCCAGTCATCCATCCTCTTGCCACTCCTGCGCTGGCTTTCTGTGGCTCTGTTACACAATGTCCAGCTGTGGAGCAGAGCAGAGTAGAGTGGTGTGGTGGGAGACATCTGCTCCTCTCCTCCTGCAAAATCCCCTCATCATATGGTTTTGTTTATGCATATCCTTTTCCAATATCCCAACAATGAGAAAAAAAAAGCTCAGAAACACACAAATTCTGTCCAACTGACAACAGAGGAAATACAATTACAGGAAACACATTCACCACCAACCCTGCCCTAAGCCCATAGTGGGCTGTGCTGCATGCGAACCAGCATGGCAGAATGGGGCTGTTGTCGCGTCAGTCACAACAGGACACTGGAATAGTCATAATATTACGTTTCTGTATAGAAGCAATCATGCACACATTAACAGGAAAGTCTGAAGTCACATAGCCTGGAAGCACCAGCTCGATTTGATCTTTAGAATACGGAGATGGAAGCTTAAAAAAAGAAAACAACGACAAAAAAAAGCAAATGTGTGAGGCTACAGGTCTGGTAAGAATTTAACTGAGCTGACTGGCAACATTTTTGGTTTGTGAGTGAGTAATCCAGGTTGGCCCCAGGCATACATTAGCAGATTTGGGGATCTCATAAAACCATCTATCATTCTTTTACCTATTCAAAAACAGCACTCTGTGTGCCTGGGATGCTGTTTTCCTGTTGCCCACTGATGTCTATGGCATTTAACAGTGATGCTGCATACATCGCTGTATGGTGCCATAGTGCTGCAAAGCCCCACAAGGATGTTTATGAAGTTCTATCAGAGTATGTTAACTGGACTATGTTAATATTATTATTTTTTATTATTTTATTGCTAATGACACAAATAATACACATCTTTACATTTTTTAATAACACATACATCAAAAATAATTTTTCCTGAGTGCTGCAAGTACACACTTATTGAGAAGAGTTTTTACTTTGTTGAGAGGGAGAAGTGGTCTAGGCGATGATATCATATAAACAATAAAACCACTCCACCCCCTACACATGGGTCGTGAAAAACAACAATACTGGAAATGGATCTTCGCAAATCTTTCAAATGTGGTTTTGTAATTCCCCTAAAATCCTCTCACCTATTAAAGGTAATTTGAAACATCATGTCAAGGAATAATCTGAATTATAAAAGTTAACTTTCTCTTTGCAAATGGATGTCTCTGTAGCTGTAAATATGTTGCAGCTAGAGAAGGGAACTGAAAACAGATTATAAAGCTTTACGGCACTATTAAGTGAATACAGATTCTACAGAAAAAAGCTGTAGAAGGTATTTTGATACTGTTTTTTTTTTTTTAATTATTATTATTAGCAGTCACTCTGTCTCCTTGTGGAGACACCACACCAGTGTCTGTCCCACACCCGTCATCGTCAGCACGCGGAAGCCGATCTTCTCCAGCTTGTCCAGCACGAGGCGAGGTGGTTCCTCCACGTGGTATTCAGAGCTAAAATAAGCATAAACAAAGTAATTCTGCTTTCCACAGATGTGGGATTTTTCAGTCTTTCAGTAAACCTTCTTGGGAAACTATAGTGCTGTTAATTGTTCTGGTGCTTGTCCACTTCCTTCCACACCTTGGTCTATTTCCCAGCAGAATTTGAATCACATTGCCAATGACAACACTTCCCTGATCTGTATTCCATCATCTCGAATGTTTTTTTTTTCTAAATCTGCAAAGCAGGAGCCTTCCTCCACATGTGACTTGATCTCAGCACTGTTGACAATATGTGCATATGAACTGCCAAAATTAAAAGAAATCCCCATTTAACCACCTGACTAGTGAGATATGGTCCAGTGTGAGCATACTGACATTTCATGTGTGTTGATTACTTTAATAAACCTATATAAATTTGGATAATTGACTGTTCATCCCCAGGCATTGTCCAAATTTCCCTAGTTATCAACCACATTTACTTTAAATCACAAATAACAATTACTGGAGGATCCAATTATCAGTACTCACAAATTGTTTCCCAGCATAGTTGTTTTCCTTGCTCCCAAATAATTCATGACAGCTGGATCAGAAAACTCATCTCCCACATTTGTTGGCCCACTCTCCTGAAAGACAGTTATTCAGTTCATCACAGCTGGTAGTTTTCTTCAGATGTGTTCAAACACTACCCTCTGTTCAGCCCTGCATACACATCCAGTAACAGACTACACCTGCAGTCCTCTGGCAGGTGCGGATCATAATCTCTAATATCTGCTCGGACTAAAAATAGATGATCTAATACTCAGAGGCTATAGAATTAGGCTGCAGGAGTCGTGCAGACAGAAGAATGAACATGCGCATGAACTGAGGCCGAAAAGCGGGCAACACGTGTTTTTAATTATGGAAACAGTGGCCAGAAAAATAAATATATATTTATATTAAGAAATTGTATCCTTGTAAGGTTTTTTTTTTCAACGTATGCAAAACAAAAGACCACCACTTCACTGTTATGGCAACTTTGGTTGAATTAATAACAAATAAATTCAAAGTTGCACGGTCAAATAACTCAACAAATCCATGAATCTGCAACGCAACGCGCCTTTCCTGAAACCACGGCACGAGTCATTTCTAGATGCGGGATACACACCAGTCGGATCTGCGTACTGATGAGCATATAAGGCATCCCGGCTCCTTGGCTCTGGTCCGTTATTCCCCTGGGAATGACTGAAGAGGTGTCCTCTCGGGGAGCCCTCGACACCCCTCGCGACTGTCAGCTCTCTGCGGAATGCGGAAACACCCACCGGGACGGACCAATCAGAGGCTCCCGTCTCAGCATCTGTCCGCGGCGCTGCCTGCTCTGCACACACAGTCTTGCTCAACAACACCACGAATTTGTTGACATGGGAAATGATGGCCAATGTGCATGTATTTCCTCAATACAAAAGTCCTCTGTTAAATATCATTACTCCGTCTCTGGGAAAAGAGTGTTTTCCAATACTTTCACCTACTGGCTTTGTTCAGCTTTATTCATAACACAGTAGTTTATTAAATTCCATTTTATTTCAGATGTATAATTGCATTTCCTTTTTGTTGATGGCCACATTTTTTGTGCGAAAGAAAAGCACATTTTCAACAAGTTACAGTTGATAATTTTGTCTAAAAATATGCCATACACTTAACTAAAGAGGACATACACATTGCATGTGTTACATTAAACCTACAATGGAACTCTCTTGTTCCCAGAGATTTATTAATTTCCTCCTCAGCACGGTAATAATAATTCTGGATCAGTCTTTTGACTGAGAGGGAAATGAAAGACATAGACCAAAGAAAAACAACAATGGCAGGGAGTCTGATAACATCAGTAATATGAACGCAATGTCTCACAGATCCCAAAAGAGCCCGATGAACATTCAGTTATAGGCCTTGCATGTCATCCTCGGTGGGAAGGATAATTTAAAGCCTGCTCGCTGCTCAATACGGAGATGGTAGGCAGGCATGAATGGAGGCAAACCAGAGCTCATTCAGTAATGACTTGTCCTGCAATAAATTAGGAAGATGGAATCCTTACCAAAGTAATTCATCATAAACTGTTTTCTAAGATTTGAATATATTGTACAGCCATTGTGCATTTTGAGCCATGTGGATTCTTTTGAATGTGAAATGTTGCACATTTACAGTGTTAAAGCTACCTTCAAGTTAAAGATGAGTATTGTTGAGAAGTTTGCAACTGTACTAGTTTCATATATATATATATATATATTATATATATATATATAATATTATAGATATATATATATATATATTTATTTTTTTATTTATTTTTTTTTTTTGCTTGTCTCATTTTAATCTTTATAATTTTTCTCAATTTTTAACAAAACATTTCTGGTTAAAGATGTTAGCACATCCATGATTAACACTTCTGAAGAGTAAGTACAGAGTTTTAAATATATTCAGAATATTATATGATGAAAGTATACAATATTTGCCAAAAGTATTTGAAAACACAAGACTTAGCAACTGACATTCACCTTTAATATTCAAATAGAAAACTCTTGGAAATACTGACAGCCTCTAATTGTTTATTCCTAGATGCATTTGCACCTTCCTTCTGGTAGATTCTCACATGGTCCCATTGCCAATTTTTCTTAAGTTTGCACAGGAAGGATTGATAATGGCTTCATGTCTGAGAGCTGAGACCACCTATGGAGGGTTCTCATTCTTATTTATTGTTGTTATATATTTGCATACTGTTTTTTTTTTTGTTTCCTCTGTCCATGCATTATCTTGGAAAGACTTTCCTTCAATGCTACTCCTTTCTTTAAATAGTTGTGCTATCCTTGGCCTTCACCCTGTGTGGTTTAGTGTGCAGCATCTGGTACAAAATAAAAGACAAATAAGGAATAAAACAGAGCTTAGAATAGCAACAGTCCTCATCAACTTTGAAACATGTGGAAATATTTTTGATCAGGGATAACAATTAAACCAACAAGCAAACAACAAACAGCTTTCAGAATCTTTGTGTGTAGGAGAAGCAGCTTTTCCCGTGGAATGTTTCTATTTTCATGTTTTAACCTGTAGGCATGTGCACAGATAGATAGCAGGTGGTGTTCAAACACCTGCCCCTTTGCCATCTTACTCTTTGCAGAACACAACAGCAACAAAAATGAGATCCAGCACCCCGAGAAACAGAAGTCACTTATCAGCACTGATGTAGCTGCAGAATTTGCAAGACACAGTTAACAGCACTGTACCTTATTCCAGTAGCCCAACATTACTTAGCAATGTCAAAGAATGTGTAATGTGCTGAGAAAGTGTGCAGGACCACAAGTGCAAGGAATAAAGAGGAAACAGGAGAGAGTAGTGTTGTTTGGTGGTGCTGTTAGGTTCGGAATTTTCTTAACTTTTCAGGTCCAGAATTAGTGCAGCTAGTGGTTCTCATTTTTGTACAGATACACATTAGTTACATATTGGTATTAATATTGTTATCAATAGCATTATTAATATTGTGATGTTGGAAGCATAAATGACATTATCTCTTAGTTTATGTTTTATTGTTGCTTATTGTTTTTAACATATTATTTTGTTTATTGAATGATATGTCCATATCACAGAGTCTTAGATTGATCTAAGTGTATGTTTTGTCTTCACTTTATATTAGAAATGTAGCAAACTAGCCTAGCTGTAGCTAGTCAGAAACAAGTGTTTGGAGACAAAGACCTGGCCAGGTAAATAGAATGGCGTTGTAGGATATGTAGTCTTTCTTCTTTTTTCAGGAAATGCCGCCAGTGGACTGGATCAGAAGATGACGACGTGGTGACAACAGATTGGACGAATGAACGAAGGATCAGACCGGCCAATGGGAGAGCCAAGTCTATACTGCGGCTCCTCCCCATCTAGTGACGCACATTTTTGTATAAATTGTTGTTGTATTGTTTAACTCATCCTTCTTCTGCTAGAGACTGCCTTTGCAAAGGAGCTGTGATCATGTTATTTCAATTAAACATCTGTGTTGTACTTAGCCGACCAAGACTCTCCTTGCCAACAAAGAATACGCAGCTAGAATCTTTCAGAAAAAAGATCTTAACAGTCCCTAACCTTTGTCAACCTCCACAGCAGCTCCACTTCAGCTATAACAGTTTCTGTTCGCATCTTCTCTTCATTTTAAATTTGTCAACATGCTGTTAAACACCTTGCCAACCAGCTTCTTCTGGAAAACTGGGTGGGGCTAATCAGGTCCACTTCTCAGTTGGTTTGGATCACAATTTTGCAGGAGCTTTGTTGATTCTGTGGGTGAGCATAGATCTGAGTTTATTCCCATGACTTGTGGAGTCCCTCAAGGGTTCATTCTTGGACCACTTATTATTCAGCTTCATTGTGCTTCCTCTAAGGTCAGACTATACATGACAACAATGTTGTCTACCACAACTATGCAGATGACACTCAGATTTACTGGCTCTTTCACCAAATGACAGTGGTCCATTGGACTCACTTTAGTCAGGTCTTGAATAGCTGGTTGTAATCATGCTTCCTTCAGTTAAATCAAGAAAGGACAGAAATAATTTGACTTTGTAACAAAATAGCAAAAAAAAGTTGCTGCCTGGAGGCCTCAAGACAAAAACCCAGGTTAGAAATATTGGAGTCAATTTGACTCAGACCTGAGCTCAACTGCACCATCAAAGCTGCAACTAAAACAACTTTAAATCACCTCAAAAAAAATATCAAGGGTCAGTGATCTGATGTCCAGAGCAGATTTAGAGAAGATCATCCACGCCTTCATCTCCAGCAGACTTGACTACGATAACGCTCTTCTGTCTGGTCTTCCCAAAAAGTCCATTATACAGCTTAAGCCCATCCAGAAGGCTGCAGCCAAGTTCTAACATGAACTAGGAAAATTTAGCAGATTACTGCTGTTCTGAGATCTTTACACGGGCTATCAGTTACCTACAGAATAGACTTTAAAGTGTTGTTTGTTTACCGATCAATAAACAAATATGGGGTCAAAATACATTTCTGATCTCCTTGTCGAATATAAAACAAGTAGAGCTCTGAAATCTTCAGGAGGCAGTCAGCTGGTAGAAACTCCAGTTAGAAACAAATTAAATGAAAATGCATTTAATTACTATGCCGCACACAGATGAAATAAACTCCCTGTAGATATTAAATGTTCCCCAACTCTAGATACTTTTCAAGTTAAACTGAAAACTCTCAGCTCCTATTACTGCACTGGCTTTACTATCTAGCCTAAACTCTGTTTATTCCTTTTTGTCTACATTTTTTTCGTGATTTTTTTTTGCATTTTATTTACATTCTTATGCTGTTTTTTTATTTTTTAAAATTTTTTATTTTCATCTTAATTCCTTTATAAAATACTTTGGGTTGCCTCTGTGTATGAAATGTGTGATACAAATAAAAGTGCGTTGCCATTAAGCACTGCAGAAGGTTTGAAGCTGACTGAAGACTTTGTGCGAAAATTAAAACTATATACTCTAATGCTTGTTTATTAGTGAATAAAAATAGGCTACCACAACTGGAAGTTAATCTGAGTTTGTTCAGTACGTCATAGATCATTTTCAAAATCTAAAAAGAATGGTAAAAAAATCTTAAATTTAAGTCTGTTCAATGAACTTAGACCTAAGGAATTTGATTGCAGAAAGATCTGATATGAAAGTTCTGTTGATCAAAGTGTTAGTGTAGTAGTTTGCCTAAAATCTAATGATACTCCTTACTAGGGCTGTCAGTCGATTAAATTTTTTAATCGCGATTAATTGCAAGATTTTCATAGTTAATTTGTGATTAATGTTCGTTTATCCATCCATCCATCCATCATCTATACCCATTTTGTCCTATACAGGGTCATGGGGATCTGCTTTATTTATTTGTTTTTAAGCCTTTAGTTTGAAAACCGGAAGTCCACCAATGCTGCTGTACTTTTTGGGGCTTAATTTATCATGCTTCTTTGGGTATTTTGTCGGGGCTGCTGCTTGACCGCAGTAATTTGCTGATGGTCCCTAAACTAGAGGTGGGCGATACTGGGAATTTTGGCATTGATCCAATACCAAGTTAAGACAGGGCCAGTATTGCCGATACTGATACCAATACAGATACTTTTTCATATTACGCTTAATCTATCATGAAACTGACGACCCTTTGGCATTTTTGTGATTCTTGTCTTTGGATTATTTTGTTAAAACCCAGGAAAAAATTTCGGCAAACTTTATAGGTGACAGAAAAATGCTTTATTACCACAATAAACATTTTTGTGTAAATATTTCTTGGAGTTGAATTGTTCTGTTCATAATGTTTTTCTGAGTGGCCTGGGGGAGGGGCCAGACTGAGTCTACCTGCATGCTTCTTTGGGTGACGCTGCTGAGCCACGTGATGATGCAACATAAAAAGAAGAGACGAGAGGGGAGGGGGAGGAGGACACAGCGACAGCGTGTCAGACACAAACTTCAATGAATTCTTACTCAGTCAGTGTTGTGGGAGAGAAAAAAAGCTTGAGTATCGATCTTTTTACACGAGTATCATTCGATATCAATATCAGCATTGGTATCGATATTATCGATATTTGGATCGATCCGCCCACCTCTACCCCAAACTCCACGGCAGCAGCGAGGTACTCAGAAGGACATTCAGCCCTGTTCCTTAGATTTTTTATCACACTCACTGAGTTTGGAGGGTTGATGACACGTGTGAAATGTCTGTCATACTTATATCTACAATATGATACCAACCTGGATGAAATCGGTGCCGTTTTCATGATTAACTATTAAAGTTTAAAGAGGAAAAAAAACAAGCGATGTCGGATGTGAAACTAACTTTACCGCGCCCCACGATGGTAACTCAATTCACAGCGACAATAAATACAGAAATAACCTTTTTCTTCTCAACAGACCCATCTGGCAACACCTTAAAGCTAAACTTGCTGTTTAGCTTTAAAGCCTTTTCTGTTGCCATGTCTGTCCCACACGTTGACAGTAAATACACTTATTGGCCGAGGGTCATATTTACAGAAACGTGTGTGCGTTAATCTCGCGTTAAAAAAAAATAGTGCCGTTAACTTTGACAGCCCTACTCCTAACATAAGTTTTCAATATATTTAACTACACAAAGTGTTTTAGTGATTCTAAAGTCACAGCAATCAAGCTACCTGAACTGGTTTTACTGAAGTTAATTTCATACTGCAGGAGCTTCAAACATGAACCAATGACAGTTACAATATATGTACTTTTACAATGCCACAGCTACTGTATGTCCTCAAGCACTTTCACACATTTTTACAGCAGCTTCACTTTATGGAGATTAAAATGTAATAATTGTAAACAGCACTGATTTTGCTCCTTTGCCAATTGCAACAAAATGTCCGGAAAGGTAAGGCTAGACAAACAGAAAGAATGGGAGCAAGAAGAGGTAGTTAAGGTGACTCTTCTGTCCTGGGTCCAGCCATGCAGCAGAAGGAAGCATGGGTGAGATACACTATATTGCCAAAAGTATTTGCTCACCCTTCCAAATGATCAGAATCAGGTGTTCCAATCACTTCCATGGCCACAGGTGTATAAAATTAAGCACCTAGGCATGAAGACCGTTTTACAAACATTTGTGAAAGAATGGGTTCGCTCTCAGGAGCTCAGTGAATTCCAGAGTGGAACTGTGATAGGATGACACCTGTGCTAAATATTCCACAATCAACTGTCAGCTGTATTATAAGGAAATGGAAGTGTTTGGGAACAACAGCAGGTCAGCCACACCGGGGTGTAATCTCGCTTAGGGCACCAAATTGGGTAGAGCCGGCCCTGTCTGGAAGAATGGTCAAAAATCCCGATAAACACACTCCTAAACCTTGTGGACAGCCTTCCCAGAAGAGTTGAAACTCTTCTAGCGGCAAAGGGTGGACCCACATCATATTGATTAGGAATGGGATGTCATTTAAGCTCATATGTGAGTCAAGACAGGTGAGCGAATACTTTTGGCAATATAGTGTATATCACCTTTTTGTATCCCTATAAAACATCTGATGTTACATTTTTGTTGTTTTTGTATTGTATGGACTCCTTTTCAATCCTGCAAAAGTGCCCAGAGAGCAAAATGAATCTGGCCCATCTGGCCCCCTGAATCCTGGGCTGTATATTTATTACAGCTGTAAAACAGATGCTACTATTGTGTGGATCTCCCTGCTCACACTCAGCTGCTGTCTGGATGCTGTCAATGTGTAAAAGAATAGCGAGAGAAAAAAACCCCTCAAATCTCTGTGAATGCATGGTTGATGACTTCGTGATTAACACAAGTGTTATATTATATAGTGTATTAAGTGTAATATTATATAACATTATAACTGAGCTCACCCTTTTCACTTGGCTGGAGCACCTGCTCTCAAAAATGTCTGTGCTTTGCCCTCTTAACCTGAGACCCACTGCTGTGGGGGAAAAACAAAGAAAGAAAGGAAAAAAACATAGCTACACAGCAGGGTTGTCGCCAAAACCTCCAAAATAAACTCGAGACCCCTCCTTGTGAAAAAGAAAGATTCATTTAAACGTATTCCAACCGAAGTTGTTTCCTGCACTCCTGCAGTGCCTTCCTGGTCCGGCTCATCTGCTGCTGGTTATTGGAGTCGAAAGTCACCTCTCTTGTGACCTGTGATGACAGTGGAGCACATCCCTGGTGGGTTCACAGGAAACGGTTTGGTCTTTTGATGTGGCCTTCACCCATTCAGTTAAAGTTCAGTTAAAGTTTGAATGCACAAATGCCTCCATCAAATCTAAAAATATCATATTAAGTGCCACAAGAGGAAAAAAAATAAAATGACTTTTGCCCATTCTCTCATATTAGCGATTGACTTATTCAAAATAAAAACTATAAAGTTACTGCTCTAAAGATGGTGTTTCTGGGTATGATATATATAGAAACGTTTTAACAGAGAAAAGTGACAATCTGTATCACATGCGCAATTTAGTGGACAAGTTACATATAAAAAACAAAAGTTCTTTTATATTCTTGTCAAGTCTAATTCCCAGTGTTTCAGACATCCCAAAAACAATATTGGGGTTCCAATGATAAATGTGTTTGGCAGATTTACTGGCTGTGAATATGCGGGGGTGAAGACCTACACTGAGAGGTGGCTCTGCTGAAGCAATCTCCTTAAATCACTGAGTGGGATTTGAGAAGGACTGAAATATACCACAGACGTGTATATTTAATGACTTAGCGTAAGTGTGTGTTGGAGTTATTTCCTATATTCAGCTGAGATTAAAAGCGTGAGAGAGCAGAGACAACAGGCAGCTTTCTGATAGATTTGGTGTTAGCGTGATACAACATATAGGTTTACACGTGTTTAATTGTAATGAATCACAATGTATTTCCTCTTAAGGGTTTTATCCTTGTGAATTGAAACTTGGGTCTACATCTGGCTCTGCAGTCTCTGAGGGGCTTCATGCTTTCTCCTCTGCAAGGAGATATATTGCCGACCTCTTTTGCTTTGCTGTTTTCCAGATTACACCATCCAGATTGCATAAACGGTCTCCAAGACGCAAAGAGGCTAGCCAACAGGCTCAGCAAGGTGCTCCTCCTTTTCTTCTTTCCTCGTTTCACTTTGCCTCACCTTTCCTCTTGCTTTGTCTTCTTGCTTTCACTGACAGATGATGCAGCTTCGTTTAGCTGGTTTAGGAATTACACAGCGTATCATTGCAGCATGTAATGCCATGAAAAATTTTAAGAGCTGTCACCAGGATAGCATTTTGTTGAAAAACACCAGGATGTGGTTTCAGTGGTTCTGCATACTGGAGAGAAGGTTTGTTTGGGGAACCTTTTTCTCAGTGATTAAGAATAGTTTCATTAGATATTTGGAATGACATTTTTTTACACACTGTGCCTTCTCTGTCATCACCTCAATTTGGACCTTAATTTAAAGCATGGGAAATGTCCATATGGGCTACCACAAATTGGAACGATTGGAGTATTAGTAGCAGGAAACAACATGATGCAAATAAACAGAAGAGCAGAGACACAAGGTTTGAATGTAACAACTGGCCTGCTCGTCTTCATTTCCTCTGTTTTTCTGTGCTGCTTTCTGTGAGATGCAATAATAATCGGCATTTAGTGGGATTACTTCTTAATTTTACTGACTCTGGATACTTTGAATAGATGAATTATTCTCTGTGTATAACGTGAGTCATGCTGACCTGGGACAGTTCACTGTACAGTTCATCCAAAAAAAAAAAAAAAACCCAAAAAAACAGCTGTCTGAGATGGAAATCCTGTGGGATTTATTCAATATATCAGCGACTTTGAAATATGAAATTGAAAAGTCAGGTGCAGCTTTACGTCAACTGCTTCTTCCTCCAAAAGGTTCACCAGGGACTTTATGTAAATTCAGGCTAAATTCCCAACATGGCAGTCTTAAACACAATCAGTCCGTTTGCCTGTCTGCTGTCTGTCCATTAACACCATTCAATCTAGCAGATCTTTGAAAAGAAGAACCCAACTGTCTGCTAAACATCAAATTTTAAAAACTCAATATGAGATTAATGTGCACCAGTCTTTTATATTGATGCCTTTAGTCTCCACTACCATTATGGGATTAAGTTAAGATTCAATAACTGTGATGTTGACTCGATCTGATTATGAAAGAGGAAAATGAGTTACAGACGATGAAATTCTGATCAAGGCCTGCAGTTTTATGAACTTCCTTGGTTATGCTTCACGGCCTGCATACGCCTACAAATAAAATAAAATAAAATAAACATATGAGTACGAGAAGAGTAAAAAGCTGTGACCAGAGTCAATGTAAAACCCCACTTCAGTGTAGGCAGACAACTGACAATCAACAGCTGACTAAGAGATTTTATTGCCTTGTTGTGACAGAAAACAAGGAAATTACAATCATGGGTTAAAATCCTCTAAGAGAATGCATCTGGAATCTGAGCATTTAACATGTTTTCTGGGTTTCAAACTACATTACAACTGGTCTGACTATCATGAGTAACTCAAGGGAAATTCTTGGAAGCACCCACACGTGTTAACCCCCCCCCCACAACACACACACACACACACACCACACACACGCGCGTGTGCGCTGTTATGGTATTACAAGATGATAGATGAAGCTGAGGGCAGAAAGTCCCATTCCAAAATGTCGTGCGGTTGGGGTGGTTGCTGTGTTCCCAGACCAATAGCTCACTGACACTTATCTAATGCATAAACTGCTGTTTTATTGCAAGCTTCAGCTGAAGCAGGAGGTCACACACAGAGCTATAGATGAACGCACACATGTACCCATACATACGCAGAGATCCAGGTCACATGTTCACTAGGTTTCTGTCACTTTATTAAACTGAGTGGGAGGTTGAGTAATGAGGCTTAACATATAATCCGGGGCTCTCTGTCTTATCTGTGGATGTTCTCTTGTTTGTATTTCTTCTCACTCTTTCCCCATCTCTCAAAACTGGTTTTGAGAGTCTGGTTTATCTTCAAGGCTTCTTCTAAATTGGTTTAAATCACAATGTGTCACATTAAAACTCAGATCACCCTCATCGTTAACAGTCAGGGTAACACCAGGATGAGGGTAATTCTGAGCCGACATATTCGATTGATGCAGCATTAAAAATGCAAGGTAGATGATTTCTCCTTTCGTTATTTTTATAATTATGCTAGGGATGCACAATAACTGTTTTTCAAAACCGATAACTTTCAGCTCCTAAAGGCCGATACCAATAACACACACATATACCTAAGATTATTACATCAATACTATAAACAAAATCAAAAATAGTTTTGACTTTTTATATGAACAGATATTTATTTTTTACAATGAAAAACTATTGGCAAGCCTCTCAAACATTTTCTTAAAGCTATCAAATAAACCTATTTGATATCTCACATCAACTTAAATAAGGTTGAATTACTGACTGATATAAAAAAAAAAAAAGGCTCCTTGAACTGATGGAAATACATGCATCAGAATTACCAACTGAAAAGGATTTACATGTAAAGGATTTTGGCTTGTGGTTCCATTTAAATTAATACCTTTGATTAAAGTAAATGAGCTTCAGTAGTTTTTATTTTTTAATCTCATGGAAGCTTTAGATGAGAGGAATGAGGGAGAGGAGAGGGAGCTAACGCACATTAGCGTTAGCTTCCGTTAGCTCACGTTAGCGCGAATTCAAAACTTCATTGAAGCGATTGTTAGGTGGCCGATCGGGTTTTACATATTAAAGCTTGTGCTTGTGCTTCCCTCCTCGTAGAATTCGCTCGGAGATTTGTCACAAATAACCACCAAACTATCTTCTTCTGAAACTTTCCCTCGTTTGCGAGTCGTTCTTTCAGCCTTTTCTATTTTTTTCTTTTTTTATGTGTAACACGTAGGAGAATACTGCAAATATCAATTCAAGTTCAGCAACTACCAAAATTATGACTGAGTTAACGAGTTGTTTTCTGCCATGAGGGGATATTCTTGATTTTCCTTATTGAGTAATCGTTTTTTCTGATTATGCCGACGTTACTTGAACATAACATTCACTGCCGTCATTCAAGGCTCAGAGGGAGCGAGGCAGTGCCGTGTTGACAGAAATATATATGTTATCAGGGCTATTCGCCGTGATATCGGACTTATCGGGATGACGTCATAATTTCCTGTCATCAGCCCGATAGTTATCAGCCTGATAGTTATCGTGCACCCCTAATTTATGCCCAGTTTGATGGTGTAGTAGAAAATGTTTTAGGAGAGCATGTCAATGTTCTTCTACAATGAAATATTGCCGTGCAAGACAATTTGATCCACCGCTAATAGAGTAATTTTTCTTGGGTGCAGTTTTAAAAGAAATCTTATGATAATTACTGTATATTTTAATGAAAATTTGTTGGCTGAATAGAAATAACACTTCATTTTTTTTGTATCTGTATAGACTATTTACTATCGATGGTCAGTGTTAACTGCAAAAACTGAAGTATTTGTTTATTTATCACAAATTAATATTGCCAACACAGTTTTCAGCTACAATATTGTGTATTGGGTGTTTTCCTAAGTTCGTGCAGCCCAACACAGATGCCGTATAAAAGCAACATTTTTCAACTAAATCTTTACAGCTCTGCTCACAGAGGCAGAGTGTCAACCACAGAAGTTTTTCATATTCATCTTAGAATAGTTATTTAATTATTATCAGACTGTAATACTGCTGATTTTACTAATGAATCATAAAAATTACTTCCTGAAATTGGTTCGTCTTTAACCAGTAATACTGTATCTTTACTCCACCGCTCTGTGAATCCCTCTGTACTGCTTGGCATTAGTTTCCCAAGGGTTGTGGTGGTGAGACTGTATCCTAAAACGATTGACAAAGATGCATTCAAGATGACCTCACATAGTTTAGTACATTGCATTATTCTCAGCTGCACTAGGTTTTCCTGTGGCGTTCCGGGAAAGACAGGTTTGTCTGGGAGTAACACTGAAACGTTGACTCAAAGCCATGAAGGCCCCCACCTCCTCTGTGCCCCTCTGGTTCTTTCCTTCCCTCCCTCATTCCACCGTTCACCTCCTCCAGCTCTGCCTTCAACACCCCCCTCTCTCTCACGTCAATGCCTTCATCTGCTGCTTCCCATCTTCCACTTTGTCTCACCACATAGTCCGAACGCAGCAGCCTGCGGTGAAGAGCTGGTTCTTATTCTGTCAGAGTTAACCTAACTGGGCTGCGGCCAAATGAATAATTTCCTGCACGACATGGTGAGAAAATCTTGTTTGGAGTTTGGAGAGAGCACTGGATGCGGTAGGAATTTTCGATGCCCTTGCTTCTCTTCTCATGACCATGTCATGGAGCCGGGCAATGTTTGTATACACATGTGCAATCAAATAGTCACACACGCACAAAGACCCACACTGTGAGGGTTAATGTTGTATGCCTCTTGTTCTTTATTTTACAAGCAGCTACTTAGGCCCCACAAACCCACAAACTTGATTAAAATGACTTGGACAAATGAACATATGGATATCAGATGTTATGCTTTCTTTCTCAATGTACTGTCCTTTCTATCGTTTTTTGCTTCCAAGAAAACAATCCCATTTCCAACTGACAAAACTCACTGCCACCCATAACATATATAACATTATGAAAACTCATATACTTTTTCATGAGTACTAACAGAAAAAAAAAAATCCATATTGGCTCTTTCTCTCTGATACACACACTTTCATACATGGCCTGCTCTCTGTCACGTACCATCTCCCTCTGGGTTTCTGGACCTCCATGTTGCTCAAGCTGTGTGACTTGGCAGTACACACCGGTTGTGGAAAAAAAAAAAAAAACTGTACCCAGGAGGCCATTGAGTATGTTTAGTGTATATGTTGAAAAGGAGGAGATACTGTCAGTACTGTGTAGTATAAAATATGTTTCCATATGAGGCTGAGCCCAGTCTTGTGTTCACTTTTTTTGCATGTTAAGCATCATTAAACAGGTGGCTCCATATCATTGTGCAACCCCCCCATCCCCTTTACAGGAAGCACTCCTACAACCCACTGGTTCCCTCCTGGTTTCTCAGATTTTCATTTCGCCACTGTAATGGCATTTGTCTCGCCTTGACTCATCCACCTCCCCCAAATATACTTTATTTGAACTCCCCATTTTCCAAGTACAGCTTCCCATTTGCCCCCTTGGGCTGTTTGCCTTGGCTGCTCGCCCGGATTAGTACACATTCTGTCTCTCAGCCATCAGATTCATTTGGGAGGGCAATTTTCCCTCATGCATGTCCAGTTTACTCCCTTTTTTCTACCATGTACCACTCCATTAAACAAAGGTCTCTGGCAGACAGACAAAGGAATTAAGCCAAAAAAAAAAAAAAAAATGGAAAGCTTTATCTGTTTCTTCTCAACACTTGTCTAAAAGAGATGTCACAAACTTATCCAGAAAACTGCTCATGAGCTGCTGCTCCTCTTCTCACATCAGTGACACTAAATAGAGGTTCCTGTTTTGTCATGGCTAACATTTCCCTTTAAAACACTGCTGTCAGATAATCACACAGAAAATTTTAATTGCAAGCTGTTTGAAGACATGTGAGGGCATGTAGTGGTTTAAGGACTACCCACAGGAGTAGGAATTTCAGTCCACATGCAAAGAAATGCCAGAAAAAGCCTTCTTGGCCTTGTTACCACTTTTGAAAACCATGCATATTTTTCTCTGCAGATTCACAATTCTTATATTGCCAGTGAGTGATCCTGCCAGAGTGAAATATCCCTCCAGATTTTTTTCTTTTCCAATGAGTTACTTCCATATTCTGTTCAACAAACTCTTGCCCTCCTCTCGTCAACTGGTTTGGCAGCACAAATTCTTGAGTTGGCGTGAAGCTGCTGTTGTGTTTAGATTTTTCTCCATCCGGTGACAGATGTATTTGGCCTTTGTGGGATTTCCATCAGTTCACTGTGGACATTTCCTAACTGTTCCCGAGTTTAACATTTATCAAATGTTAAAGCTGGGATGTAAACCAATGCCGTCTGCTCACATCTAATTAGTATGTAAATGTAACTGTGCTAAACAAAAATCTGCCTTATTTCCAGTCACAGCAAAACAAGAACAATTCCATGAAAATCTGTTTTTCTCAGGATGGAGCCGCTTTGCCTTGACCTTCTGCTCTCTTTTCCTGGTTTCTTCACTTCCTGATATTTATTTTTTCATACTTATTTTTTCCCCATCCTCCCTTGGAGACAGGTCAGGAGTGCAGACAGTCCAGGCCAGTACCCATACTCTCTTTTTCCTCTGTTATGCCTTTGAAATGTGTGCGTAATGTGGTTTTGGGCATTACACTTGTTTAGGCTTTTTACATAATGCATGAACATCCCTGGAAAAGATGTGGTCTTAAGACAGCATATCCTGCATCATTGCTGCCATCACAGAATTACCAAGGTGACTGATACAACTCCATAACATCACAGGGCCTGGATTTTTAAAGTATTGACAGTGTGTATGATTCTTTTGCTCTTAACTCTGGAGCATACGACATCCATGTCTTCCAAAAAAGACCGGAATACTGACTCATATGACCATAATGCACATTTCCACTGTGCGATGGTCCATTCCAGATGTCTTGAGCCAGTCTTTATGCCTCCTCTGAGCAAGGTTAAAATAAGTCTTATTTTTGCGCATGAAGTTTTAAGTGGCATTTATGAAGGTAGCTCCCATATCGGCTGCTGACAAATGACAGCCCTTAATTCAGTGCTGTCTGTGGAATGGGAGCTCATTAGTATTGCCCTTTAAGCACTAAAATTCCTACAGATTCCTTGAATTGTTTAATGATATTATGCTCTGTAGAGGGAAAAGTATGCAAATCCATTCCAATATTTCTTTGAAGAAAATGGTTTTTAAACATTTCAATGATTTTTCCATGCATTTGTTGACTCACTGGAGATCTGCTGCTCATTTTCTCGTCATAGAATTAGACTTCTGTGGATACTCCTTGTGTACCAAAGCATAATTGCAATCGACTGTTGCCATAATCTTATAGAAAACATTTTTAACTGTAATTGTAGTGCTTAATTGTCCATTTGCCTGACAAAATTGAAAAAAGTTGCCTATATTACATTTTACATTTTTATGTGCATAATCTGGTGCACTGTTTCATCCACAGATAAAACCCCTTCTGAGTTTTAACAAGAAAAAGTTTGACTAACCTGAAAAGCTCATTTTGGTCTTGTGAAGGCAAGGGAGTGATCTGAAATACAATCAAATGCCTTGTGGAGCTGGGAGGGACTATAGAGTCAAAATTTAATACACTGCTAAGTAATATGCTGCAACATTGCCTGCATGAAAGTGTGTTCTCTGAGGAAAGAACATCATGTTCCTCAAAACCATAACATACCATGTTCTCGCCATACAGCGAGAACGTCCTGGTTCAGATCTCAGAGGCTTTTCATGTAGAGCTTGAATGTTCTTCCTCTGCCTGTATTGGTTTTCTCCGGGTATTCCTGCTTCCTTCCACATTCAGGGCTGAAGTTGGGCAAAAAATAAAAAAAAAATAAAAAAAATCAGCTCTGGCATTTTTTGTCTAGGTAGCCCACCATTGCAGTAAAGAATTGGTTAGCTTGTCACCACTCATATACTCCACTGTCTGATGGTTAAAAGTGCGGTTTTCTTTGTAAGACTAGAAAATTTCTAAGTAATTTTTAAATGTGGAAAAATACACACTGTCTACTGTGTATACCAGTGTAAATACACCATTGCACTCAGTCATTCTTGATTTACAATGCATCAGCCTCTCTTTTTGCCATTTCTGCTGGTCAATCAATCAATCAATCAATCAGTCAGTCAGTCAACTAGTCAACCAATCAATCAATTAAATTTTATTTGTGTAGCACTTGCCATACAACTTGTGCAACATGAAGTGCTTTACAGACTAAAACAAAACAAAACCCTCCTAACTCCCAACTTCAACCACCAAAACACATTAATATAGACTCAACTCCTTCACCAAGGGGTTTTAGCATCGTTTTAGCATTGTTTGGGGTGATGCTTTAAAAACACCTGAATGATGGAAGGATTGGGTTGAATGAAGTATACTAATTTCTCATCTTTTATTCCTTTATTTCTGCCTCAACAACTTGATTCAACTATCGAGATAGACAGTTAACAGCTAGATAGCTGGATTGATAGATAACCACTCACAGTACTTTGAGCTTTGTCAGTCCAAAACTGATTACACTTCTAAGCAAGTCAGTTTGATAACACTAAGTTACTTTTACTGTACTATGAGGCTAATTCAAAAACAAATAGCATTTATTGTGATGGTTAAATGATCTAATACTCTGGTGGAGTTTGATATACTGTCATGATTATTGCATGGTGCATGCAGACACAGTTCACGCTCCCAGTTGATTCAGCCACTCTCTCCTGCTCCTTCTTCTCCTGGCTGTCTCTCTGACCTGCTCATCGGCTCTTCTCCATGTCCTCCCATCTGCTCTCCAACATCTGTTGCCTGTTTTTGACAGTGTGTTAAGGCCACAAACCTTTTTTTGCACATTTGGCTGTAACTGCTGCCAGCTGCTACTCCACCTTTATGCTTGTTTCCATTGAAGCATAAAACATGATTCTGTACGAAAAAAAGGATAAAAATGGATAGATAACTAATGCCTATTTTATATCTTATTGATGGGAGAGGATTAATCAATCATTTGAGATGGCATGAGATTTAAAGTGGATCAAAGGAGCTTTTGCAGTGTTTAGCTCAGAGGAGCCCCCTATTGGCATGGAGGTTTAGTCACTTTTATGACACTGTTTGAGATTTGCTCTTGTTTGATCTCTTGCTGAGTCGTTCTCTTATTTTCCTTCTCCCATCATTGCCTTCTTGAGTTTCTTAGTTGCATGTGCTATGATGTCCATAGTATACCATAGTATACATACACAGTTGCTGTAAAAGATGACTGGGATGGGAGTCCAACGTGACTTTGGATGAGTTTTGCTCACAGTAGGGACAGGAGAAAAACAAACTCTGCTGTTGCTTTAATGTGTTGGGTAGTTTTTTTTTTCTTTTCTTTTTTTAAACTTATTGCATGTACTATATTTCACTTGGAAAGTTCTAAAAATTCAGGACCTGTTTCACCTGACATGACTTTAATCAGTCTGTGATGTCAAGCTGTTGCCAGTACATCATGTTATTAGCAGGTGTGATGTCAGCCACAGGACACACAAGATGGGTGCTATGGGATATGAGCGATGGGATTTCATTTTTGAGAGGTGAGTTTTTATGCTGTAGAGGGTGTAATAACAAGTGTTTTCTCAGCTGGTCCACTTGGGACAGTGCAGTCAGTCGTCCCTTTGCGCTCGAATGTCCACATGTTTGCGCTGGACCTAAAATACAGATGTATCCATTACGTCAGTGAACATTCACGCTTTCATCCATACAAGTTGCTCTGCCCAAGTATTGGTGACCTGCCACAAGTACAAAGACAGATGTCAAACAACCTTACGTGACTATTCGCTGGTATGGCTTTACTTTATAATTTTCCTTGACTATATGGAAGTTGTTGGATATGTAAGTGCTTTTAAGTCTTTTATTAGAAACTCACAAACTTTTAAAGTCTGCAGGCATTAAATTACATAATGCTTAACTAATTATAGTTCATCCCTAGTTGTTAAGATAACTTAAAAGCAAAAGCTATGGACCATCAGGGTTGCAAGACATATACCGTTCTCCTTACATTAAATACTTGGGACTGTTTATACACTACTTTTCTTCTTTTTAGACCCTTGAAATCATAAAAAAAAAAACCCATAACTTTATAGAATATAAGCAATATCCTCTAAAATTAGACTGTCTCGTTGTTATTTTGAAAAGCCATGGCTCTGGGATGAAGTGTGTGGAAAAGAGTTATAAAATTATATGGTTTAAGGTCAGAGTAAGGATTTTGTGAAGACTATTTCAGTGTTACAGTTACGATCCATGTGGGGTTACAGCATGCACATTGGCCATTTAGAACTGATTTTGTGCGTGCAGGCCTTGTTTTACCCCATATAAGAGTTACACCATAGATCATGACATGTTCTTAAGGTGATTCTGGGCTGGATTTATCTGTTGGTAAATGTGGACAAGTTCAAAATACTCCACAGCCCATGTAATTCTCAGTTTCCAACATAATAACAATAAATCCAACAATCAGTTCAGTCCACTGTGTACATGGTAACGTATCTCACAGAGCGCACATTACCTCTCTGTCTGGCAGGCCAGTATCTGCATAAATGGTCTTGGGCAAAGTAAACTTCTTTCAGAACTCAAGGGGGAAAGGGGGCCAAAGCAGAGTGTAGCTGTTGGCTGCAGCTTTTGGCAGGAAGTCGGATGAGAAGGTGGGAGGGAGAGTCAGCAAGAGAAAGCAGAATGTCTTATTTTTGCTGGCAGCTGAGAGAAAGTGCTTCCTTGGAGGCGGTTTTCAGCAGAAGCATGAGCACCTCAGTTCCTGGCAGCCGAGCCGGCGTGTGTGGAAGAAGTAAAAGGAGGATTGGGTTGGTTGTGATGAGGGGCCTATGATGGTGGGGAGTCATCCAAAGTCCAGACTTGCTTAATGGGTTCTCTTCTGCTGAGTGATCCCAGTTTGGAGAATTGTAGCAGACACCTCGACGCTTGTCTCCACTGCAGCGGGGCTTGGCTTGTGGATAGTGGTGGTGAGGTATGACATTAGGGGTTGTGGATTACTCCTGTCTTTCCTGGTCACAGGATAGGAATTTGGCTGAAGAAACCAAACCCACGTGTGTTTGTGCACAACAATCTGAATCACTGACTGTCATTCATACTAAAGCTTTTCCTTTTTCTGAGTCATCAAATGGTACCTGCCGTGCATTTTCTTGCATCTACACAGATGTTCTGTTACTTTTTGCAGTGATAATTCTACATCTTCTACTTTTCTACTGCTTTTATAGTTTACAGTCTGACCTGTAGAGTGACTTTGTAAAACGTTCGAGTAACCCTCCAACGTGTTATTAGGCTTATTTATTTATTTATTTTTTTTGTCCAAAGGAGTCAGGATCAGATATCTTTCAAGTAATAGTTTGGACAAATGGGTACAATTTGCACAAACACATAATTGTTGTTGAAATCTGGATTGCGGCCCCAAGAGAGAGACCCCACAGCCTCACAACCGTGTGGTTCAAACAAAGGTAGCTCCCTGCAGATGTCTGAACTCCATCTTTGCCCAACCTGATATATGTAACCAGCAGAAGCTACCGCAGTTATCCAGGGATTTTGATTGATAGAAATTGTTCAATGTGCTTTCTTTTGTTGTATTGTAAACATTTAACCCGTGCTTACTTCACACACATTTTATTACCTCCCTTCTTTAAAAGGTTTGGCTGAGGATGGCTATCGGAGTAATCAAGTTGAGAAAACCTTAAGTAGCTATTTCCAAGTATGGCATGCAAAGAGGAGGACTGCGTGCTCGGCTGCATGCACCTGAATGTCTCCCCTGCACTCTGTTTCAGGATCTGGCAGGGCACCGCCATCTTACATAACGCTATGAGATCACCCACCGAAGATTTGATTCTGTATTTGTTGTCCCAAGTTGCATGCCTTCTCATTCCAGTGAACTTCACAGCTTTCTCTAAATATTCGTTTGAGTGTGAACTAGAGATGATACAGAAAATCCTCCTGTTGCTGCAAATGACAAACACTGCCAAACCACGACTCAAACATCTCAAGTAAATTTTTCTCCGAGATACTGAGTTGGTGCTATGCCACTGCATAAACAGTCTGAATAACATCAGCTTCTGTGTCTTCTCAGTCTTTCTCTCTGTGGGTCTCGTATCACTGGAGGAGGAGTTGAACAGCTCGCCAGGTCCTCTAATGCTACCAAGCTGTGAAAACGGTGTCTCTGAAACCTTGTTTTAGCCTTTTCTTAATCCGTACCTCTGCTGCAATTCAAGCTTCTTCTTGTGGGACTTCTCATTCTGTCCCAATTGCCCCCTTGTATCCCGTGAGATTTATGTGTTCTGCATAGAGTCACACAAAAGTCTCTCTTGGTTGTAACGTCCTCCAGTTAATGAATTAAGACAAACCATCCACATCTACACTCATGTCATCCTGTACACATTCTGTCTACATTGGTTTTTCTACGAACTGCTGGATGCAAAACAGAGTATTAATGATGCTAGTAAGTGTCCCTAAGACAAGTACTTTAGATGGTCAATTAAGTTTTTGGAATTCTTGTCCCAGATGAAAATATTATGCTTAATTCCCAGTTTTGTGTATGTTTTGCAAGGACAAATATTTATATAAAATTATCTCTCCAAAACTTGGAGCCTTGGAGAGAGCAGCCTCAGAGAAAAGAGGTTTACAAACCTAGTCACACATTATAATTTGTTAAAGCTCTGTTGCGTCATTGTGGAAAATTAATCAGTTTCAGAAGAGATAATCTACAAATGAGATTACATTTTGCTTTTGTCTATTTATCTCTAACGTCACGTTTACACTTCAAGTGACTGTCAAGTTTAGTTCTCTTTGTAGTTAGAGAAAGACAGAAATAATGCGTATTCTGAAGTAGAAGGGATATCTCATGTTTTTTTTAAAGTGGGCTGTGTGAAGTGTTTATGAGCAGTTAGTGAAGCAACTCAAACCCAAGTGGTAACATCTTTTTTTCAGTTCCAATTGCATATAAGATTGCTGTTTATTGCCAGCCCCTGGTTTCCATTCAATAAACGCAAGTCAGTCTCCATTGATCCTCATGTTAAAATGCTCAACTTTGCAGCAGAAATAAACTTATTTACTGCCTGGTACAAAAGATGGATTTGGTCCTCATAGATAGACGTCACATCCATGACAACGGCAAGGGAGGTGATTTTGTATCTCATCAGGTAAAATTACTTGAAGCTGATTTCATAACGAGTCGTGTTGTTTTTTAGAGTGACATTAATATTGCAATCCATGGCGTTAACTGTGTTAAGCACTAGCTGTCATCACTCCAGCTACTTAGTGCTTAGGATTTTCTGTGAACTTCATCTACTGTCAATTGCAATAACATTCTGCTATGACCAGTTCTGGGTTGTTCTCAAAAGGCCTAGGGGTGAAGGCCGCCTCCTGGCGTTCAGCAGGGAGCTGGTGAAACACCTGGGGGCCCAAACAGAGAGCTGTCAAATGGGTATTTCTCTTTTAGTGCACTTTTAGTGAACTTGACTTCTGAGCTCTGCATAAAGACCAACTGTCCTTTTCAGAAAGTGGGTTATGTAGAAAGTCTGAGTATGTTGAACCTGTACTTAGGGAAACTGAGTTTTCTGTTTCACAAATCAAACTTAACCCTGAGCCTGTTACTGTTTTTTTTTTAACTTCATCAACTAACTACTTTAAGGTTTTCTCTTATTTTTTTCTTACTAAATACTTAAATTATGCATTCACTCGCCCTGTGATATCTCCCACATCATCTGTCTGTCCTTCACCACTGCAGCTGTCTTCTGCAGAAAGCCTCATGACTACAGTAAAGGCTCTAGTTCAGCGAGGAAGAGTAGGAGGATCTCTTCCATTTACTTGGCGTCGCCATGGTGAATCACGTTATCAGAGCTCCAATGATTTTTTTAAATTTTTTTTATTGTTGCTGTAACTTGGGTTCAGCATACTCAGAATTGATCGAACTAACTCTAAACTCCTGTTCTGAAACCCAAAACTAAAAATAAGAAACCCAAGTTTCTTAACTCAGAGTTTGTTGACTCAGAGTTGGTTTTGTGATTCAGAGTTTGTTAAACTTCCTTTCTGAAACAGGCCCCTGATCCAAAAGCACGTGGTGCATGTCCTGTATAATTCTTCAGTTTTTCTGTCATGTCATTTTGGATTTAGAGTGGCGGCATTTTCTACCAGCTTAATATCCTGATTAGCAGTAAGATGTAATGTCGTGATAAGTTTATTTCAAAGTTACAAGGCCTTTGTCAGAAAGACTTGAGTTAAAATGGAGTCCAAAAGCATTGTTTTGTTCTGATGTGTTATGGCTCTTGTGTGAGAAGATTATTTTCTTTTCTGTTCCAGTTCCATTTTATTGTTCGGTTAGTTTTAAACCACAATGGTTTGGCCTAGAAAAAAATTGTTTTGGTGTCAAGCACAAACTTTGAAATCTCCTATTCAAAAATATAGTATATTGCCCAAAGTATTTGCTCACCTGCCTTTAGTGACATCCCATCATATGAGCTTTAGTGACATCTCATCTCTAATCAATATGATGTGGGTCCATCCTTTGCAGCTAGAACAGCTTCAACTCTTCTGAGAAGGCTGTCCACAAGGTTTAGGAGTGTGTTTATGGAGATTTTTGACCATTCTTCCAGAACTGCATTTATTAGGTCACTGAGAGCCTGGCTGAGGAGGCCTGGCTCTCAATCTCTGCTCTCATTTATCCCAAAGATGTTCTATCGGGTTGAAGTCAGGACCAGGCCAGTCAAGTTCATCCACACCAGACTCTGCATCCATGTTTTTATGGACCTTGCTTTGTGCACTGGTGCACAGTGTCGAGTGACCCAGAGAAAGTTGGAATCACCTCAGCTCTATTGGATAAATTTTCTCTGAGGCTGAGCCATGAAGGAGAAAATATCGCATCTGAGTGATTGCAGAATGCAAATTATGATCTGATTGCACTCACAGTGTAGTAGAGTAACAAAAATGTAATGATTATTGTGACTTGTGGTTTTCTAATCAATAAGGGTAAGAACTGTGGTAAAATTCTTTGGTATTGAAATCATGTAATGATTATTGGGGTTGTTATGAAAATGAAAATGATCCCTAGGAGGTGGTATCGAGTGATGCATGGGATTTTGAGATCATCTTGGCTATTATGTTGAAGAAATATTTAAAAACTATTCTTTATCTGTAAAATAAGGATTGTGAATAATCATTTTCAGTGTGACTGAATGCTGAAGTATTGTTATCTGTACTGTTGGGGGGAATGTAAACAAAGTGAGATAGACGGCTCTGTGTACAGCGTTGAAATGTAAAGAGCGAGGAAATTTCATGACTGAATTTGTTGCACAGGTGGCATCCTATCACAGTTCCACGCTGGAATTCACTGAGCTCCTGAGAGCGACCCATTCTTTCATAAATGTTTGTAGAAACAGACTGCATGCTTAATTTTATACACCTGTGGCCATGGAAGTGATTGGAACACCTGATTGTGATAATTTGGATGGGTGAGCAAATACTTTTGGCAATATAGTGTATCTTTACATGTGGAAAAACATTTTTGGAGAATGTTTGGGAAAAAAGTTAAGATATTCCATATGTTCTCTCAAATTGCTGTTCACACATACACTTCAGAGTGAGAGAATCTATCCTGGAGATGTGCTCTCATAGCTGGAAATACTCAAGTGACCTGTGAACAGAGTGCAGAAGATGCAGGACATGATGCAAAATGTTTTTTTTATCTGAAACGTGCATGTCTGCAAAAGACAAGTGCTACAAAAAAGAAATCATAAAGGTCAGTATGTTAGCACCCACACTTATTGAGTATATGTTGCAGAGTATTTGTATTCTTCTTTTACACTTCTTAGCCGGCTAGATGATCTCTGTAAGAAGTTGTGAGCAGCTGTTGTGGACATTTGTGTTCTCACGTGCAGCGCTTCAGGAACTTAGTTCACAGGTGAAAATGTGTATCGGATTGTTTTATCTGATAAGTGCTGACATTATTTACTGCAGCTGAGAAAATTTGGGATTGTATATAGTCGTCTTAAAAATAAAATTAGGAAAATGTTTTCCTCTTGTTGGGGTTGGGTTTGTGTCATGTCTCATATCAGCCTGTTCTCACTTAAGACAAGATCCCATATTATCAGAATGAGCTGATACTGACATGGGTCTGAGTTTCAGCTTTTGTTGTTTTTAGAAATTTTCTCCCTGCTTAGCTCAGAAGTCACAGGTTATTTGTCACTCATTTATTCTAAAACTAAGGTGTTTTACTCTGTCTTTTGCATTCTAATTTGACAGGAAGAGAGAGTCGGTCTCTTCTGATCTAGCACATCTAAACTATTGCGGGCTGCTGTGTGCTGTCATAAAGCAGACTAATGAATAAAACATTGAGTACACAGTGTCCTAGTGTGTCTATCTGTACCTGTGCATCCAAGTAAACCCATGGTTCCTACTCTTTAAGCATTTCATGTACTGGCATTTACTGAAGAGCCCTAAATCAACAAGTGCTGTTTGTATAAGCACAAGCAGCATTCCCGAAATATCAAAAAAGCTGAGTTAAAATACCCTTTTCATGACACTTTTTCCTTATTTTGGGCTAAGTGAAACTTTCTTACAACCAGCACAACACAAAGACTGTGCGGAATTGTTAACAGGAACTGAAATATAACAAAAATATCGACAAGCTTATGTATACCAAGTACTGATGGTCAGGTCAGATAAACATATTCCTCAGAGGACAGCTCCAGCAGTCATTTTCCTGTTTGGCAAGTGACGAAACTGATGGGAAATCAGAACTCACCACAAAAAGAGGGCATAAAAATAAATGAAAATTTAGATCAGTGGATGTAAATAGTCTATTGCTTAGTTTTTTTGGTCAGGCATAATGCATTGCCAAGAAGAGGACTTAAAGAATGAGAACGTAAGAGGGTGGAGAGAGAGAGAGAGAGAGAGCTAAATTATTTAGGGACTTGTTTATCATGGTAGTATGTTATATTTCTGATATAAACACTAGGACACATTATGATTATGACAGGTAGAGGGTCTTTGGTATTTCAATATTTACAATGAATAATGGCAAAAAGGCACTCTGCTTTCTGATAGCTGTTTTTTTTTTTTTTAACCACTGATTATGAGATATTACATATTTGTTGTGTTTATATTAATTTAGCACCAATTCTTACAGGCAAAAGCATGTGCACAATATTTTGTAACTACTCTTAAGCTCTGAGTTAGTGGGTCTATATCTGAATTGTTGGGGGCCTTGATACCCAAGCATTCAGATAAAGGTGCTTCCAAGTTTGTGGTAACAGACTGGTGAAAACTCCTTCCCACTTCCCTTTTCAACACAAAAATACATTAAGTAAGAGTCTGAACAGACCCTTAGTCCCAACTCTATCCAAAACCTTTGGGGTTTGAACAGCCATTGTGAGCTTTGTCTTTTTGGTCAACGTTAGCTCCAGGAAGCCAAAATCATTTTGGACAGCCTTCTTGTAAGAGTTAGGAGTCCACATAAAGACTGAATTTCAGTCTTCAGGAGAATGTTACTGTGGTTGTGACTGGATGTCACAGTTATGAAAGTTATGGATTATACAAAAGTTGAAGTGTAGTTCAAATTTGAATGAGTTCAAGCTTGACATTTTGAGAAATATGCAATTTCACTTTGTGGTAAAGAGCTAGATGATGTAAGCTTTGCTTCTCATCCATATTGGAAAAGAGGAAATAACGAGGTTGGGTCTATCCCCATGTAGCGGATTAGTACTAAAACTAAAAAACACAGAACCTTAAAAAAAAACTATATGATAGTATGAAAGTTTTTTTTTCTACAAAGTGATTATGGGAACAGTTTCTGTCAGATCTAAGTGTTTACTTTATTATGTTTTACCAGCCTGGTAAACGCTCATTTGCTTGCTTCGTCTAATATGAGCTGTGATGCATGCCGCAGAGTATTTATCTTGCCATAAAAAACATGGTTGCAATTTAGCTGATGGGCCACACTCTCTTTCTCTTTTCTTTAGTCATTTATAAGTTGGTACTGTGTCAACTCCATCCTTGTGAGTGAAAAAAGTGGAGTCAGACACACGAGGATGAAGTTCCTACTAATCCTTCTACAGCCGCACATAAATATCAGCTGAGAGATGTTGAGATAAAACGTATCAGAGGGTCTGTGTGGCAACGCTGAACTCAAGGTGGTTTTGTGTATTTGTTTCTCATTAAGTGACTTTACAGTTCAGTTTGTGGCACAGTCTGTATTTAGACCTTGCATCCAAGGAAATACAATCACAATGCTAGGTCTGAACACTGTCCAGGATGGGTATAGATCTGATCACTCAGGATGCATTTGAAGGTGGTCTGGTTTTAAAATGCTGTCATAAGTAGTCCGATCACAAGTGGACAGCTTTAAGTACACACGTAAACACCCTCAGCAGTCACTTAAGCATGGATTGAGATCCAGTCTCTAAAAGCAACATTTGGAGGTGGTCTGGACCACATGTGACCACATTCTTTTAGCAGTGTAAATGCAACACCTCCTGGGCCATAATGAAGGACCACCGAGACCGAAGAAGTCAGTTATGTAGGTTCATTGCCTACTTGTTCATGGTCATTATTGGAGACTGCTAGGACATCTCTGCTGCATGGTGGGGGTTCGCACCTGCTGGGGCAGGTTGGGTGGGCGCCCCCAACCTGCCCTAGCGGGGGGCTTCCGCTGTGGGGTGGGGGGCCTTAGGAGCTGGTGGAGGGGGGTGGTTGGTGCCTGAGCGGGCTCATGGGTGTTGCTGTTGGGGGTCTGGGTGCTTGTGTTGATGTGGTGCCTTATGTGGGCCAAGCGGGTCGGGGACCCTCTTGCACCATCATTATGGGGGGCTGGTGGGGGGGACTGGGCTCGGGTGGGTTTGGTGTCAGAGTGCAGCATGGTGGGATGGGGGTATCTGGGTGCTCTCGGGGTGCACTGTGTGTGTGAGTGTGACTGTGCAGGGTGAAGTATATGTAGTATGTACTGTAGTGTATATTGTAGTATGTACTGTAGTGTGTATTGTAGTATGTACTGTAGTGTGAATGTGTGTGTTTCAGTATGTATGTATGTAGTTAGATGTCTACGTCTATCTGGATATGAAATTACAACTAAAATTTAGGATAAGGCCTCAAAAACCGGATAAATTTTAAGGGTAATCATGGAACATTGGTGAAGGGGTAGGATTAAATAAGTTTTACTTCTTCCTACCCCTTTTCAGACATGTTAAACCAGATATGTGTTTTGCATATTCGTATGTATGTGTATGTATATAGATCGGTGTGTATACATTAGGTATAAATTTTGTTTATTTTTTATTTCTTCTTTTTTGGGGGGAATATGTCCATTTAATATTTAGATTTATTTACAAGCGGTTCTATATGTCTCTAAATTACGCTTATCCACATGTGTCAGTGTATATTGATTTATGTATTATTAGATATTTTATCTTATAAATACATTATATTTATTTTCAGATACATAGATTCATGATAGTGTTAAACTTTTCTATGCTTTAAAAGATTGTTTTGACATGTCTGGAATGAATCAATAAATGAAAATGAATGAAATGTTTCTAAATTTGTGATTCATCTGTTAAAGCTTGAAAAAAAAAACTGACATAAAGGAAAGGTGTTTTATTTTTTTCCTGGTGACTAGCCACGGTTTAGAGCATTGTATCCTGCTTAGTGTCCTGCAAGTCAAAAAATGGCGCATTTGGCCTTTGCAAGCAGAAATCAAGTGAGATCCGATCACAAGTTGTCACTTGATGCACTTGTGGAGACACATGTTAGTACCAGGTGTGAAAGACTGCACTAAAACCAGATGAGACATGTGTCCATATTCTCTTCTTAATCTGTGAAAAGTGAAAAGTGAGTGTCCTGGGATTTAGGGACAACCAAATAAACTAACATCATACCTGAGACAATGAGTCATTTGATTTGATAAAGCTCTTTGTCATTCTAATGGAGACTACCTGACTTGTAAGGGGGCAACACTCACTCTCATCCTGGGTCTTTGCAGATCTTTGCACTTTCCACTCTTCCCCACTCTCGAGGTTTCCTCTAGTTATTCCAGGCAAAGTAGACAGGATCACCACTCCTGTATCCATCAGTGCGGATCTTTTCCTTGTCGAAATGATGGGAACATAGTGTGGAATTTCTTCTGAGGTTCTCCACGTAAACACTTTCTCTGTTTTATCTTTCCCCTGACGCTGAATCATTGCCTTCCATCTTCCTTTTTGGCCACTTTACCAATGTCGCGTCAGCCATAAAGGGATAGATGTGTAATGTTTATACTTTGGATCTATGTTATTTAAACTCTGCACCATTGTAGTAGTACACGATGGTTGTTTGAAGGTACAAAATGGCATTAAATAAATAATCTGTATTGCTTGTTTTGGCTTGTTTCTTCCTTTACAGGAAGTGGTTTTGTCGCAAAAAGTGCAAATGCAACCCATCACTGCCACCTAGTGGATAAAAATAGTACCATTTCACATGTACTCGGGTAGCCTCTATTCAACTCTGTGTTTGTGGCAGAGCTGTTGTTGTATTGTTGTATACACCCTGATTTGTAGTGTACTCTTGTTGAGTAAAGTTAGAAAAAACAAAAACAGGTGGTGCTGGAACTTCTTTGTCCTGTTATGTCTGGCTTCTTCTTTTTTTGTGAGTTATGCCTACCTATTTCCAGCTGCTTCTTTTGGTTATTAAGATTTGCATTCAAAAATGAATGGAAGTGGTTAATATTTTTAGAGAAGCATGATGATGCAACGTCTGAATGGGATCAAAAAGACTATCATGATCAGATATTATCAGTTTATGTTTATGTACACAGATGAGCCCAAAGCCTTTTAAGCACTCACCAACAAAGTGAACTGCGCTGATTTGTGGTGTGTTGTAACTACAGTCTGACTGCTGGTCAAGAAAACCACATATCAGCAAGCAATGTGCCACTTTAGATAGCAGCATGTGTCACAGACTTGCCACCGCTTTTAATCTCCCTGTCACTCCCTGTGGGCTTGGGTGTAAGACGATTCTCTGTAAGGTGAAGGAGAATGAGTCTAATTTTTATGTTTGTTTTCCCCTTTTATTTCTATTTTGTTTCATATAAAAGTTTAAATAAAGTCATTTTTGTTTAAAATATCTTCAAGTTGCAATTATCAGCACATCTTCCATTTATTCTCAAGCTTTTCTCCCCCTCATGCATGAGACATTGCTGCCTTGAGCATTTCCAAAGCTCTTGTGTTACTTGAAAAATACGCAGAGGAATAATCTGATTTATTTCCTTCCTTCTCAAAACAAATCTGATGTGTCTGCTTCTCAGAGACACATCCACGTTCCTTTAGAAGACGGTTTTAATCTGGGTTGCACAATCGTGGTGGTCGCTTGTTATGGTTGGAGCTGACCCTATCTACAACACAAAAGAAGATTGATTGCTTCTTAAAGGTGCAGGACCTGCAGGGAAGTACTAGATATTTAATCTGAAGATCCAGCACGATGGATTTAGCAGGGGATAAATCAGATCATTGGTGATTTGTAATAGATAAATCGTAATCTAATGTGCTTTTGAGGTTTGGGAAATATTTGTGTTTGAGTGAAAGTTTGAGAAATCCAGTTGAACTGTAAGTTAAAGTAAGGAACTGCATCGGTTTAGACAGAAATGCGCCTCGTGAAAATGCAATGGCTTGGCTTACGTTGTTCACTTATGGAGGACTGCAGAAAGTCTTCACCCCCAGGCTTCCCTTCACGCCCGTTCATTTCACTCCAACATCACATCAGTGAAGCCATTTAATCTGAATCTTTGGTGACAGGGTTGCTCAGTTTCCATACCAAACAAAGCTGATTACATAGACATGGCAAACCGTGACTATGATTCTTCCAGAGCATGATGTGAATTCCCATCCATCAACAAAAACTACTTGTGTGCTTGAGCAGACCAACACAGGTCACTTCATTTGATCTTCATAAAAGTAATGGTTTACTATGTGGAAAGAAAAGCAGCGAATGGAACAGGATGTTTCGTCTTTTTCCATCTAAGGTCCTCTCCTTGCCATAATAATTGTAAGGGTAAAACACCAGGCATTTGCAGTCCCACCCTGTTATAACAGTTTGAATAATTGTTTACTGAAATGGGTCACTTCACATGTCTTTATGATAGCTGCTTGATGTTGGGACTCACTAATTGTTGGCTTATGTCAGTGACTGTTAAATATAGCCTACTGCAGCACTGACTTGAAGGTGACACGACTTGATTATAATTGTAACTGGACCATAATTACACTGCTCAGTATTTATGTCTATGACATAATTCCACAGGAGGCCTTGAACAAGATGGAAAGACTTTCTGAACTAACAACTTGAACATCAATCAAAAACTGAAGTATATCACACTGAATCAAAGTTAAAAAAATTACAATTTCTAACTGTTTTTAAGACATATAGTTCAATTCTTTACATTTAAATTTAGGTTGAAACAGGTTTTCAAAATGGGGAGCGTTGGTTGCTGGCAGTCAGAGCACTTCTGTAAACTTGGGAAAATCTTGCACAAACACTCAACTGAAAATAGAGAGTTAAAGCTTAGTATTTGTTGGTCTCTGTGCAGTCATGATTTTTTCCTAGTTGGAAATGTCATGTTTGCGCTGAGGAGAGAGAATAAAAAAGTTGATTTATGGTTACTTTGCATGAGCTTCTTTATAAATATATATTTTTATTGGGTTGCTTCACTTTTTTTCTCCAACAGATTGAGTAATGATGTGCTCTGATGTTTGGTGCTTTGGGTCAGTTTTAACAGTATTCTATTTGTTTCAAGCATCTTGGAGTTCAAGTGTAGCGCTGCTGGTGATGAGGACAGCATTAGGAAAGATTGGCTGAAGAGTACGAGGGCTTTTGTAGCCAGTGTTCAGACACAATGTTCCACTGTGTTTCAGCAGATGATGGCATTGGACAAGAGGGGAGATTTACTGGAGAGCTGCCTTTGTAATCCTACCTCGCTGCATGTCATCCACCAAACTGTGACTACAATTTGCATTTCAAACCTCTAAGCAGAGGACAGGGTTTTTTTTGGATGCTGCAGCTGTAAGTGGTAGGAGTGGACTTGTGGGAGGTCGCTCCGTAGCTGTGCGTACGTGCAGAATGCGAATAACCTCAGAGCTGAAAAACTGTCAGAGAGTACACTTTTTTGTTTTCCTTTTAGAAGTTAAACTTGCCAGGTCGAGGGCTGCAGGGGTATGTGTAGCGAGGAGCGGGTGAGTTAGGGTGAAAGGGAGTCTTTCAGCTGGACGAATTTCATGGATGTTTTGGGAAGCAGTGATGGAAACGGGGGAGGTTAGGCAGCCCATTCCCTCCTCTTGAGTCCTTGCAGTATCAGAGCCTGTAAAAGTACAAAATGTCTTCAGCCTGTCTTTTATTAACCCAAATGAAAACAAGTTTAGCCACAGTGCTGCTCCTGCAAATATGCAGGTAGATTCACGAGACAAGGAAGAGAAGATGCGAAAAAGTAGACAAATAGAAATCCAAACCGCTACGCCCCACTTAAACTAATATTTGTGTACCATACATACAGGAAGGGTTAAATGTTGCATTGTGTGGTTGGAAAGAAAGTAATAAAGGATATGAGGTGGTTTTAAATATGTTGTAATCAAATCTCATATAAGCTTCCATTCAAATCCCATGACACCGGTGGTACAGGTGAGAGAAAATACTGGAAACTTAGGCAGTTACAAACACAGGTGGTTCATTTCCGTTCAAATGCCAGTAAGCAGCAAATGAAAGTCGGGAAAGGTATCAGTTTTTCTTGCTAATGTTGGGAAAGTACTCTGTTTTCCTATAGAGCTGTCATATTACACTTTTTTGACTTTAGTGTTTCCTTTATTTTTCTATTCAGCTTTTAGTCTGTGGGTCTGTAAATGAAAATGTGAAAAGATCATTCCAGAGTTAAAACAACCCTGGGTCTGTTTATTGGATGGTGAGAAGTCTGAACTTTTATCAGGGAACAAAAGGACATAAATCAAAGCACATGTTGCAACAAAATGGTAATTAATGATAGCACATGGGACAACGGAGCTATGTCAAAATATCTGCTATGCTGTCCAAGACTTAAAAATGTCATTCCGCTTAATAGCAAATAGTGTGGATAGGGACTCAACAGACACTGAGGTTATTTTAACTTTGTAAGACAAAACAAGGGTTCTGCTTCAGTAGAACAGCATCAATACTGATATATTTATTAGAGAATAGACAAGTGTTAGAAGTGGAGCTCACAAAATCCCCTGTTGACAATACTTTATGTGACATCTGTCGTCAGTCTGTATGGACTCCTGACAAAACAGCCTGCAACTGCACAGATGCCTGTACAGAGACCTTCTATACATTTTTCTTTTTGTGTATATACAAATTTAAAATTACCTTGGAATTTTCTGTGGTGACTCCATCCACACTATCACCTAAGTGGAATTACATTTTGAGTCTTGTCAGATATTTAAAATGGCAATTCATTATGATGTTGCTCCATCCTGATCACGCTCCTGACCATCTAATAATAGACAGAGAGTTGTTTAAAGTCTGGAATATTCCTTTGACACTGAATTTGCAAAATTCATTCAGGCAGAACCCTGAGAGAAAAAAAACAAAAAAAAAAACCTGTCAGTTAGCATCATATGGGCTCCTTAAGTTAAAGTAAGTTGATTTAAAATGTGGCACATATCTTCAAAATATATGAAAATGGTTGTGTAGAAAGATGTTTCCTATGGTTGATAATGTTTTTTAACTTGTTTTATTTATATTTTTATTTGTCTCATGGAAGCTGTGTATTTTATGTTTTTGTTTATTTATTTCTCTATACAGCACTTTTGTCCACTATGCTTGTTTTATATGTAGAAAATTAATAGGTTATGTTATGGTAAGGTATGTTTAACGTCACTGAATTCACTTTCAGGTAGTTTATTCCAGGGACTCTCAAGCATGGGTACAAAGAATAAACTGAGTTTATGTGAAATATAATGGCATTTTTCCATTACAATGAACAGTATGGAGCTAAACAATAAGGATAGGTTTTATAAATTAATCTATTTTCTCTTTTTTCTTTCTTTTATACTTTATTTAATTTTTTAATTTTCTTTTTATTTATTTATTTAATTATTATTATTATTTTTTGTGCTGCCTTAGTCGAGGTTCTAAGCAAACTGAACTGATATTAAATGGTAAATTAAAGACACCTCCACTGATCAGAAAAAAGAGTTACCCCACGGATCATCACAGGATGTGTTCAAGGACTTTATGAACATCACTTTATTTTAGGTTTTTTCTTTTTCGTTTTTTTTTTTTTTTTTTTTTTTAAAGATTTTGGTTCACAGCAATTAGAGAGGAAATGGGTGCAGGGAGAGAGGGGGTAGGCACGCAGCAGCGGGCCGGCTGCTCCAGGACTGTAGCCTCTGTACGTGAGGGTCCGGCTCAACCAGGTGAGTTATCTGACATCTCGAACATCACACTTTTTAAAAAGAAAAAAATAAATCTATGAGTCCCAGCTTTTTCTTTAATGTAAGGACGAGCCTTTCAAAAACAATGCAAGCTGGAAAGTTAAAGTTCAAGTTCAAGTGGCACTGAAAATGCTTCGTGGTAACTTTTATTTTTTTGACTTTACTTAAGTACAGTTCTTTGAATGAAAATTTGTCCGGCTCCTAAAAGCCTAGATTTTCAGAAAAATATAGGACAAGAATCAGAAGTACAGAGCGGCCCCTGTTAAATATTCACAGCCTGCATGCTAAGCTTCTCAAACAACACCGTGTAAACCATATTAATCTTTCACAGCAGCACAGAGACCAGACATCATCATCTATTATTATCACCTAGACTTCTTCGGCCTCCCAGATTCTCAGCGCTTCTGCTGATAAACCCCACAGAACCTTAAAATAAGTCAGTTTAAAATGTTTATTGTATATTGAAGACATTTGTCACACTAGATAACATTAATTACAAAAATGTGCTCAGTAAATTCTATTCAGTCATCACTGAAATATGTGTCAGTGATGTACAATAATCCTATATGTATATGAAGATGAAGAAGGTGGAAGTAACCAACTGCTTAACAGGTGAGATTACACAGGTTATAGGTATCACCATCAAAGTATATGTAATTTTGCATTTGAATGAAGCTATCATATCATCAACGTTCAGCATGCATGAAGATAAATGAGCACCTGGGTGAAACAACACAGCTGGACTGATTTCTCTGATTCATAAAAAAAAAGAAAAAAGAAAAATGTCTTAATCATCCTACAGCTTATTGAAATTCCTGCTAAGTACCATCATATAATTAACATTAAACACTTGTTAAGTTTTATTAGGAACTGTGGCTCTTGAGAAACCACATTGAAGTTTGCATCACATATTTTTCTATTTCTAACTTTCACCACTGAGTCAAAGCAATTCAGAGTTGAAGGCTGACATCACCTAATTCAGTTTTTTAAACAGAAACTGGCTTGAGACATTGGTATCTGAAACAACAGTCTTCTTCAGTCACTATTTCAAAATGTCAACTTTAGTGAAAAAAAGCTTATTTGATTTTTAGTTTTAGTTAAAGATCATTACCTTTAAAAAGCTGTCTTTGTTTCAAGAGTCTTAGTGCTCCTGTTAGAGCACATACCTGGGATGAGAAAATCAACCGGATCTTTACTGGTCTTTCAGTAGTTCTCCCCTGAGTTTGACAGTGATTTTGTAATCTAATGGCTTCAGTGTTAAACCGTAAGTACACTTTAAAGAGAAATCCTGATCTGGGCATTTTTCAAAACTACACTGGTGGAGGAGAATCGCAAAGAACAAGAAAATCTCAACTTTGGCAACCTGGTCCCCGATGCATCTTCTCTTCCCCGCAGAGAAGATCATGACATTGTTGGTGAGATCCTTGTCAAGGCAGCCGTTTTCATCAATGAAGCGAGAGGGGTCAAAGACGTGAGGATCCTTCCACCTCAAAGGGTCCTGATTGACGGACCACTGGTTGATGAAGACCACCGTGTCTTTGGGGATACTGACACCGCTGACAGTGACGTCTGAGGTGGTGGAGTGGGGGATGGTGACTGGGACGAAGCTGGTGAAGCGCATGGTCTCATAGATGAAGGCATCCAGGTAAGGCATGTGTATTCTGTCCTCGACCGATGGCAGCCTGTTTGGCCCCACCACCCCATCGATGAGCTCATGGAGCCTGGCTTGAATGTCGGGATGCTTAGCAAGCAGGAGGACGATCCAGTGGAGAGCAGTGGAGACGGTGTCCATACCTGCACCAATCAGATCTGCTACTGTTGCCTCTGTGTGGTCTTCGGTGAGCTGGGTGTCGCCGTCGGCCTCATTGATGACTCCAATAATAGCATCACTCATATCTCTTGTTACCTCTGGGTCAAAGGTCTCTCTATGCTCATCCACCTTGCTCTTCACAAAGCCAAAAAACTCACGGTTTAAGTATTTGAAATTCTTGAACATTCTTCGGACAGGGTTGGGGAAAGACTGAAGCCATGGCATCACATCGACCAAGCTGCCAGCCCCGACAGTCTGTCCAAACTGATCTATCTGGTGTAACAACTTTCGAAACTCAGTATCGTCGTGTGCATAGCGCTTTCCAAAGCACAGAGCGCATATCACATTAGCAGCAGCTACAGTCAGCTCATGAGCCGGATTAAAATGCTGTTGTTGTGCGCTAAGTTTGAGGAACATTTCAACTAGCTCTGTGGCCTCAGCCACAATTTGCTGCTCAAATGCTTTTTTGGTCTGGCTGTCAGCAGATGAAAATGCTCTGATTGTTGTTTGAGCAATTTTCCTGTGAATCCTCCACTGTTTGCTGTAACTTGTGAAAGTCAAGCTCTTTCCCCCTGATACAGACTGAAAAGACACAAAGTTTGGTCTGCCTGCGAACTCTGTGCTGTGCTGAATCAGGGCCTGACGGATGGTCCGGTCTCCATTCAGGACCACAATGTCGCTGCAGCCCAGACGTATCTGATACACATCTCCATATTTTTTGGCCAGCTTGCTGAAGGTGATGTGGGGCATCTGGCCCAGTTGCAAGGCGTTGCCCACCACGGGCCAGGCGAAAGGTCCCGGCAGTCTTCTCTTGAGCCTGAGGTTCCTGACCCACAAACAGGCTTCCAGACAGAAGAGGAAGACGAAGGAGGCAACCAGAGCAGGATGGACCTGTCCGCTCCACTCCCTGATGATGCTGCTGCTCTTCACACCAAACTCGGTATCCATTTGAGCCGTTCCGTTGCAGCTTGACAACCACAGTATAAAATACGATTTTCACTTATAATGGAAAACCATTCAAAGTGTTTTAAGTGATGTAGGTATACCAGATGAAGCGTTCTGGTCCTATATTATAATTAGATTGTCATAATAGCTTAAAAAGCTCTCCAAGCGGTGCTGACAAGCCGTCTCAGCCTTCCTCCCGAGAAGCTGGTGAGATGGCTTGAGCGGTTAGTCGTAGCGCAGCCCGTCTTCTGATGACCACTTCGGAGGAATGCAGATTCACGACGAAACGCTTTGCTTATATCTATGTCTATGGTGGGAGGGATCAGTGACTCAGGTTCTCTGTTATCTCTCCCCTCCTATTTTGACCTCAGCTTGCAGACCCTCGTCCTTTTCCCACTCAGGCCCCCCTCTCCTCCCAGTGTTGCCTGTGAAGAATAATAACTGGACAAGGAGAGCAGCTTCTTAATTGGCCGCGTTGCCAAGAATGACAGATTTAAAGTGTTGCTGCCAAAAAATATTCACACGCTATGTGTGGCATGAAAAGATATTGGTCACAAAATGTTTGATATAAGGTTATTATTACTTTAGTCGTAGCGCATATAATTAACTGTTGCAAATTAAATCATTTTTTTCCCTTTATGCGCTTTGTTGTTATTTTCTATGAACTTTTAATTGTTTCATGAATATTCTTTTTTTTTTTTTTTTTTTAATATACAAGCAACTGTTAATTACGATCCTACAGAAGAAAGAAGCTCTGGCACCTCAACATAAAAGCTGTGGCTTTCTCAAGTTCCAAACACTGAGTAAGCAATTTATTACATTCCATAAAATGTATTTATGCAATGTTACTGCTGTAATAACAGATCTTTAAACAAAGGCTGCAAGGATAACTTCGCTGTTCAGGTTATGGCTGTATTTAAGTGATTTAAATACAGTTTAAAACAAAGGGTTCCAGCTGTAAATCTCCTTATGTGGGGTTCATGTCCAGCAAACAGCAGAGCTCAGAAAAGTATCAGCTTGGGTTGTCGTGCTATTCACCCACAAGTTAAGTATTCCAGAGGTTTCTATTTATGGAGCAGTGAATGGTGACAGACGTCCAAACAATAGTGGCGCTTAATGTGACGCTGATGGCAGTTATCTGACAATCCTAATAGGGGCCAAAAACTGCATTTAGCTTCATATCACAGCCAGAGATAAACCCCTCCCTTATAGGTTTATATGCTCTTTTGCTCAGGCTACCCCTTAAGCCTAAATTAAACTGCACACACGTTACTACTCAAAATTCACTTTATTCATTTTAAATACAGCTTATTTTTCCAATATGTGAAGTCTCAACATGCTTTGGATGTTAAAGCAATTATAACAGCTTAAGTACTTAAACATTCAGGCCAACTGAGTTCAAATTTTTGCCTTGACACAGACAGAAACACACATCCTGTAGGCATTATAACATCAGTTCCTGAATACAGAGGCTTAAAGAGTGCAGTGGCATCCATATAGCTTTGAAAAAGTTAATGTAAACAAACATGGTTTTGAAAATTCCTGATGTGTGAGAGAAACTCTCCGCACATGTGTTTTGTTGTCCTGGTGAGACGTGTTTGGCATGGGATAGCTGCAGTGCTTGTACAGTAAAACTGAGACTTGGATGCACGTTTGTTGAGAGTTCATGGTCCACAGTCGTGTCTTGTCCTTCTGCTTTGAAAAGTGATGGATGCTTCTTGATAAAACTCTTCTTTTGTCTCTTCCCAGCTTCATAAACACATCATCAAAATTCTTTTTATTGTCTTCCTTTGATTACCATTCAGTGAATAATTTGTTCTTTTCTTTGAGTACAGTAGATAGTATGACATTTAAATAATCTTTAACATACCTGAACCATGAAATATGTGGCATAGTTAAAATATGTTTTTAAATGAGAACAATCAGCCATCAAGTGACTTGTTAACATTCACAAGCATTTCATATACAGTTATAATAGTTTAAATGTTGTTAATTCTGGTACACATGCCAACATGCTCATTGGTGGATAACAAACAAGCACAAAAATTAAAATTATGTACAAAATACGATCAAGTAAAGAGTATCTCTTTTAAGCAGAAATTGATCATAACAATCCACAAGCTGACATCTTTAAAATAACATTTTCAATCCTACACCAATAACAAAATCGAATACAGACTGCATTAAGATACTAATTAAATATTCTTTTTAAATATGAACATCTTACATCAGAACTGTTTAGTGCAGGTATATACATACTTACTGGTAAGTGTCACTGGTGGTTAAGTGTTTGCAGGAGTCACAGTATGGGCGCATGCTGTTCATGCTGGGGAAACTACACCGAGCAGCTTTCCTCTGAGCTTGGTGCTGACGCGGAATCGGAGAGGCTTCAGCGTGAGACCATAGGAGCAGTCAAGAGAGAGCGGCTCAGAGGGGTCGCTCTCAAAGCTGCACTGGTGCAGCAAGACTGCCGTGAATAAAAACACCTGCACTTTGGCGATCTGGTCGCCGATGCAGCGCCTTTTACCTGTCGAAAAGATCATCACGCTGTTGGTTCTGTCTTTGTCGAGGGCCCCGTTTTCATCGAGGAACCGCGTAGGGTCGAACACATGTGGGTCCTTCCACTTCAGAGGGTCGTGGTTGACGGACCACTGGTTGATGAAGACCACCGTGTCCTTGGGGATGTGTAGACTTTCGATCGTGACGTCTGAGGTGGTGGAGTGGGGGATGGTGACGGGGACGAAGCTGGTGAAGCGCATGGTCTCATAGATGAAAGCGTCCAGGAGCGCCAGGTTGCTCCTGTCCTCAATGGACGGCAGTCTGTCTCGGCCGACAACTTTGTCTATGAGCTGCTGCAGCTTGGCTTGCATGTCTGGATATTTGAGCAGGAGCAGGAAAATCCACTGCATGACAGTTGACATCGTGTCTTGACCCGCTCCAATCAGATCTGTCACAGTCGCTTCTACGAACTCCTTGCTCAGTCTGCTGTCTTCTCCGTGCTCGATCACACTGATGATGGCGTCACTTATGTCTCTGGTGACCTCGGGGTTGAATGACTCTCTGTGCTGCACCACTTTATTTTTCACAAAGGTGAAAAACTCTTCATTGAGATTTTTGAAGTTTTCATAGACGCTGCGAACCGGGTTAGGGAAGACTGAAGCCAAGGCATGACATCTACCAAGCTACCTGCCCCTACCGTCTCTCCAAACTTCTCCACTCTTTGCAACAAGGTCCTGAACTCTAGGTCATCGTGTCCATACCTTCTCCCAAAGCAGAGAGCACACATGATATTAGCAGCGGCTACTGTAAACTCATGAGCCGGGTGAAAATACCGTCCATTGCTGCTCTGGCGCAAAAATACCTGCACCAGTTCTGTGGCCTCGGCCATTACGTGCTGCTCAAAGGTTTTTTTGGTCTGACTGTTTGCAGAGGAAAAAGCTCTGAGGGTCGACTGGGCAATTTTCCTGTGTGCTTTCCACTCTTGGCTGTAATTAGCAAACGTGAGACTCCTGCCTCCAGAGATCATCTGGAAAGACACAAAGTTTGGTCTGCCCGCGAACTCTGTGCTGTGCTGTATCAGAGCTTGACGGATCGCCCGGTCTCCATTCAGGACCACCACATCGCTGCAGCCGAGCCTTATCTGGTACACGTTGCCGTATTTTTTGGCCAGCTTATTGAAGGTGATGTGGGGCATCTGGCCCAGCTGCATGGCGTTGCCCACCACGGGCCAGGCGAAAGGTCCCGGCAGTCTTCTCTTGAGCCTGAGGTTCCTGACCCACAAACAGGCTTCCAGACAGAAGAGGAAGACAAAAGAGGCAACCGAGAGCAGGATGGACCGGTCCGCTCCACTCCCTGATGATGCTGCTGCTGCTCTTCACACCAAACTCAGTGTCAAGTGTCATTGTGATGAATTGTCTGTACGCTTTTTTTCCCCCTCTTTAAAAATTAAAAAAAAAAAAAAAAGAAACCAAGTATGTTGATTGCTTCAATATTTCTGCAGAGAATAATATCTTTCATGCATCCGCATCAGCTGAGGAAAAAAATCATTTTAGACAATATAAATCAGATGCCAGTGAAGTTATAATAAAGTTTTTTTTGTTGTTCTTGTTTTTGTCATCAGTTTGTCCTTTCATCAAGATTTAAGGCAGAAGTGCCTGCTTTTGCCACTCTCCAGCGTCTTATATGTTTTGCAGTTAGTGGGCAGGGCTCAGGATAACTTTCATACTCCTCCCATTGTGGTAGCCCTGCAGACTTCTCTACATTATCTCTGCTGTCGGTCTCTCCGAGGGGCGCGCGCTTCAGAGCACCGAGGGACGCCGTGAGCGAGCAGCGTGCGTGTGGAGCGCTGCTCAGCCTGCAGAGAGGGAAAACTCTGCAACTGGTGACCGAATGAGCTGGAGTCGCATCGAGCCAATTTGTTTTACTAATTGGAGGATTGGCAGAGGTTGTACGTTTCAAAAACGAATCCTTCTAACTTTGTTTATTTTCTGGCTGTAGAAGACTCAGCGGGCGCACTCTGACCAGAAAAAATAGTTTGACACGGTTTGTCTAACTCTAGAGTGATTTTATTAAAACAGCACATAATCTCTTCTGGCATAAATACATTTTCTTTTGGTGTATTTGTCTGTTTTTGTAGTGAATTGACCTTTATCATTACATTAATTTGCATGCTTCAGTAGTTTAATTGTGAAATTATACTTTTTTTTTTAAAGGAGCCACTTCCTTTAACCAGATGCAAACTGTGTTTTTTTTCTCCCTCTTTCTCTATAAAGTGCAATTTAGTAGAGGCCATGTGCTGTCATTTTGTTGTATTTTCCTATGAATCTTTGTCCTGCAGCTCATGAAATTTTAGTCTGCAGTTTTTGATACTGAAGTTGAGAACATTAATTTGAACATTAACATTAAAAGTTTGAACATTAATTAAAAAAAATACTCCCATTTATCTCATAGACTGTAGGTACGTCAAAATAGTATAATTGTTCTTCAGAGCTTTAAAAACTGTAATGAAAAATCTATTTAGGCACACCTGACTTGCGAATTGAAGGCTTCAGCCAAAAAAAAAAAAAAAAAAGGAAAAGAGAAGGGAAACCTAAACCCCACATGTTACTTACACAGATGCGTTATTTTCTTACTTGTCTTGTTCTTTTTTTCACACAGTCCTATATAGTTTCAGAAAGTACAGTGCCAGAATGTGTTGACTGAAAGTTTATGTAACGAAAAATTCAGAGCAGACAAACCATAAATTATTGATACTTGAATCTCCATGAGACCAGACATTACGCGATCACACAACAAACTTTAGGTCCCCCATCAGCAGGGATTACAAAACAAAAGTTGAGTACAGTTCATGTTTATATTTCCCTTTCTTTTGGTTTTATAGCAAATCATAAGCACCATATTTCCACAGATCTTCTCTCACAGATGCATAGACCTGCCATTCATCACCAATTCTTGATTCCGTCTCAGCCATCATTAGGTGAAAGGATTCACAGCTTTGATTTTATATAGAAAATATTTTTTAATTCACATTTTTTTTTATTTAAATCAAAATCCATGAAGCAATAATCCATAACAGAAACAAATGCAGAAAAAAAAGGCAACAATAAAAGTTACTTTACACTGTCCTGTATTATTCTTTAACAATAATGTCCCTGAAACAGCCCTTACAGATGTTAAGAGTTTTTGGAGCTCTGCCTGAGAGCTGTTTGTCTTGAACAATGCGGTGTGGCCGAGCACCAGAGCCTCCAGAACGATTCCTCGGTTAACCATTCACATAACAATGTCTTCAAATACGCTAGAGATCACTCTTTCCTCTCCTCTATAGGGGGAATGACCCCCCCCCCATCTCCACCAACCACACCATTACCTCCTCCTTCTTGCATGAGCCTGCTCCTTAAACACATGTGGCTACTCACATCCCCATCACGGTAATTAAAGTCAGGTTTTGTGGCTGAAGACGAGGGTGCTTGGGTGGCTGGATGGACGGGTTTTTGTGCATGTGTATCGCAGGGGTGGACGCCCCGGTTGGAGGGAGGGTGGGCAGGGGTGTTATGTGTGCATTTTGCGTGTGGCTGCCGTGTTTGCCTGTGATTACCCCTTGTAACCTGGCTGGGAAAGGTTGGCCCTGACCCCGGGTTGACTCTAGCTGCAGGGAGAGTAGTCAGAGGGGGGTTGTGGGGTATGGGGGAGGAGCCAGCGATTGGGCCTTTATGTCATGTGCTGGCGGGTGGGCTGCTCTCCCCGTGTGGAGACAGGACCAATGGCAGACCAGTCTGCCCCGTCTCTGGAGCTAATCATTGTTTACTAGTCTCATTTCCACTTCTCAGTGAGCTACTGTCACGCACAGCACCGACAGGGAGGCAGGAGGAGGGAACGGGGGCTGGGGTTTGTTGAGATAGTGGAAGGAAAGACAGGGGTCCGGCATGCAATTTGGGAGCTAGTGGGACTTAGGAAAGAGAATAGAATGAATCCAGAGTAGAGATGTTAGTCATGGAAGAGCAAAGTTTTAAAAAGCTGTAGCCAAAACCATTTCAGACAGACCAGTAAGCAGGCCAACAGAAATATTCTGAGTCAGTACCATCTCAGGCGACCAGGGGGTAACAGCCAATTACTAGGGAGAGATGGTGATCTTTGAAATGACAGCATTTTCTCTTGCCAGACCACAGGATGAAGAAAAAGAGATGGTTGAGAATTGTTGCAGTCTAACCTGATTGTTGTCTGCGTGTAAATGGCCTGAGAAAAGACAAGAAGACACACAATTAAGTTCAGCGTTGACATAACAATGGATGTCCCTGCTGGACTGGTGGTTTCAGAGGCATTGTAACCAATACCTCACAACTCTAACTCTGCAAATACTGTCACGCTGTGTAAATATAAACGAAAAAAAGAATGTAATGATTTGCAAATAGCATAAACCCATACTTTATTCACAGTCAAAGAAAACATCAAATGATACCAAATGATACAGAATTCAAGCTGATTTACAGTCCTGGATCCTTGTTGTATGTTCAGTTTCACAATGCACAAAAGTGGTCTGGACTACGTGGAGACCAACTCTTCTACAATGAAGCCATTGTAACCCTTATTGGAGTGTTAGGGTTGTGTAGGTGGAGTTGAAAAGCAGAAGCTATCCATCACGATGTTGTGGGAATCACAATATCATATTTATTAGTTCACCAAAAAAAAAAAGGGTCTTACTGCATCCAGCCGTCAAAGTGCGTCATACTCGGAAAACATGCCTCCAGAAGAAAAGTAAAAGAAACAGCAATCCTTTTGCTGCTCCATTGTACGCGGGATCCTAGTGCAACAGAGAGGTGCGACAGGCGCTGCTTTATGACATCACTTAAAAGCACACTAGAGGCTTTGGCCGTTACACCATGCTTTTGTTATGTGTGAAGTACGCAGTTGAAGCATTATCTTCCTGAAAGATGTAAGGCTTTTCCTGAAAAAGCCTTGTTTTTTTTTTTTTTTTAGATGGGAGCAAACAGTACGTTGCTCAAAATCTTGGACTGTTTAAACCTTTTGGGAGTGATGTTCTCTTTCCAGATGAACAAACTGTCCATTCATAGACACGAATGCACCCCAGAGATGCAGGCTTTTGAATTGAGTGCTGACAGCAAACATTTTGCTCTTAGGTCCGTAGGTCATGGTGTCCATAGTTTCCAAAAATAATTTCAAATTCTGAATTCGAATTTGACAGTTTTCAACTTGAGTGAGTTTTGGTCCAAAGGAGATGGCAGCATTTCTGCATCATGTGGCTTCTTCTTTGCATTTAGAGCTTTAATCTACATCTGTAGATGGTAAACTGTGTTCTTAGAGAGTGATTTCCTAAACTATTAAAAAGTCTGTGCAATGATTTAAGAAGTGTTCCAGAATTATGCCTGTTTTTAAATGTCTGAGGCCCAGATATCATCCCATAACGAGTACGGGCTTTGTCCTTTGTCCACAGAGATTTCTCAAGATTCTTTGAATCCTTTGATGGTTCATATACTGTGGATTATGGCATATTCAAAGTATTCGCAATTTTAAATTGAGGAACATTAATCATGAAATTAATTTCACAGTTTGCAGATGCAGTTTTTCACAGATTTGAGACACCCTGCCTCTCTAAGACGATCTTTTAATACCCACTTACGTCCTTGGGAGCTGTTTGTCTTGAACAATGCGGTGTAACCCTGATTAGCTGAACTTACTTTTCCTGCCTTTTGTTGCCATATTTCAAGCTTTGTTGAGATGTGTTGCTGCTATGAAATTCCGAATGAGTTAATATTTTTCATGAAATGGTATAATGTCTCATTTTGAACATTTGGTATATTTTCTGAGTTCTATTGTGACAAATTATATGCGTTTAAGAGATTTGCAAATGATTGCTTTCTGTTTTTACTTGCAGTTTATCTGGCGTCCCAGCTTTTTCAGAACTGGGGCTGCAAAAACAATAATCAATATTCCTTGTCTTGCACCGACATCTCCTTGGTAAAAATGGAAGGTCCAGTCAAACAGCTGCAAAATGCCAGATATCAGCTCCAGACCTTTCATTCTTTCTTGAAATAATGAGGGACTGGACCAAACCTGGCTAATTTAGTGTTGAACATTTCAGAACATTTTATTTCTAACTTTTCTAATTCCTTTGCCTCAGCAAGGGAAATCTGTTAACATTAACTTGTGCCGAAGGAATAAATTGTTACAATTTGTCAAACCATTGTGCAAACAAGAGGCAACAGATGGTTTTGAATAATGAATCCATAGCAGAAGTATGCAGTTCCTTGAATGACCACTAAGGACTGGCTCCAAAAGTGAGTCAATTGCCATTAACCCCCATGTTGAATATATTCAGCTTCACAGCAGAAATAAACATGCTTACAGCCAGGTACAAAAAAATGGTTGTGGATTTCCATAATTAGATTTCACATCCGCAGCAACTGTATGTGGGGTACCTCGTTAGTTGAGTGACATTACACCATAAATACACAATTAGGAGTATTTTCCCCCCTTTCACTGCTTGACAGCTACATTGTAGTCTGTGGTTCCAAATAGCTAGATGTCATCACTTTTGATGAGCCATTTTGGTAAACTTCTAAGCAGTGATTTAGGAAATAGCAAATAATCATTTTTATTTTAAATATAATTTTACTATTCAGCTGAGAGACAACCTGTTGCAGTAGTTGAAAGAGTTCTTGGATGAATGGCTGATTATGACAAATGATCTCTTTGATTTGTTCACAATGGATACATTCAACGGCACAAATAAAATAACAATCTTTACGGCATGTGCAGCAATAACTTAAAACTGTTGCATGCAACTAAGGCATATTTCCTCATGTGTTTCCACTGTGGAGAACAGATACCAAGAAAGGATTGAATCTGAGCAATGAAATGTTAATCTCTCATCGTGGTTGCATTCCAGGGCACAAATAAAACACCCGCCACCCCTGGAAATGTGTAACATGAATTGACTTTTAGTGAACGCAGCTGTGGACCACTTCCTCATTTACTGTAACTGCTCTGTGTGCGCACCACAGAGGACACAGATCGCCAACCATGACAAGAGGGGAGTGACTCGAAGCAATAAAATGTTCATTTCTGATGTTCTCACATCAGCAGGAACATACTATGTAGAAATAAAAACACAACATGTAGGAATGTATCAGGTTAACAGATGCTGTGTTAATACAGATGATGCACATTCCCTGATTTGACTGCCTCATGGGTTACTGGCAGGCAGTCCTGAAGGACAGACAAACCTGGCAGTCGACACGCTTTGCCAGAGGAGGGACACATTTCAAATTACTTAATTTCTCTAATCTACCCTGAACCTTTTACTGCTTTCAGTGACAAAAACCTGTTTATTTAACAATTTTTAACAAAATGGCAAAACGCAGAAAATGTGACTATCCAGACAGACATTTAAATACCATTAAGATAATGCTAATCAACATTCAAACTCATTTGTACTAATGGGATGCTTCTCGACCTCTTTCCTCCTCATTCTCAGGCAGGAGGCCGTTCCTGTCACCTGTCTCCTTGTTCCTCATTCCTGATCCGCATTACTCACAGAGCTGCAGCACTTGCCAACATGCTGTTGCCCTGTATGTAACAGTACATGTACAAATATTTCCAGCTCTCATTCCCACTGCTATTCTGACTTTTAATCAAGAGAGGCTGTGGCAGAATAAACCTGGGGCTTTCTTCCAATGATAAATGGAACCAACTGTAAGAATTAGCTGTGGTGAAAGACCCAACTCCGTGAGCTGACAGCTGTTGCCCCATTCTCGACCACGAACATCCGGGCCACTGAACACATCCGGGCATGCGTGGGACATAGCAACCAGGCCAAAGGGGAAAACAGACGTCACGCCGATATCGAGAATAGGAAACTTTCTCACCCATGGCTACTTCTAATAAATTTGTTATGATATATATGTAATATAATTATTAGGGCTGGGCAAGTTAACGTGTTAATACCGCGATAACTCATTAATTTATTAACGCCGACATTTATTTTATCACGCGTTAACGCATGGCGCTCACATGCTTTTGTTTTGAAAAGTCTGTTACTGGCTGCTGCGGAACCGGAAGAGAGTTAGCAGGTAAACATGCAGAAAGCTAAAACAGACATGGAGAGAGGTAAAAATCAGTGTACTTTACAGTTCAGGAAGCAACTCATGTAGCAATATTAACAATTCTGTCTGAAAAAAAATTCTGGACTGCAACAAAACTTTTACGTCATTCCTCCATGTTACATCAGATCTGCTCCATGTAGGGGTGTAACGGTACACAAAACTCTCGGTTCGGTACGTACCTCGGTTTTGAGGTCACGGTTCGGTTCATTTTCGGTACAGTAAGAAAACAAAATGCAAAATATAAATGTGCTAGTTGTTTATTACACACTTTTGTGCTTTTAAAACAATAAGAACATTAGCCTATACAAAGCTAGAATTTTGCTCAAAAATATAAATACAATATTCTGAAATGTAGATATTTTGAAAAACAAAATAAAAATAACATTGGCTCAGACTTTTTCTTAAAGAAAATATCCATCTGATGTGCAAAATTGAACAGTTGCAACACTGAACAGTTTCAAGTTGTTGCTCAGATTAAATAACATGAATAAGGCTCAGACTGTTTCTTTAAAAACTAATCATTGTATTTTTTCATAAAGTCCCGGTATGATTTTCTGGCTAAAATGTGGACGAGAAGGTAATTGATATCGGGGCTCAAATACTTTTATCATGTGTTTGAAGCCAGCATTTAGGGTGATTAAGGTCTTAAATCTGCAGCTATAAAACACAACTTCGGCTCCCCGGTGAAATATAAACAGGGACAAAGAGAAGTTGATAAAACCAAAGTGGTTTGCCGACATTGTTCATCCGAGATCGGTTATTTTTCTGGCAACACGTCTAACCTGTTAACTCATTTGAAACGGCACCACCCCAGCGTGAACATCGCTACAAAAAGAGAAAGACGACCGAGTACAAACACAGCTTCCCACCACATTTAACACTATGTCGCGGGAGGCTTATTGCCAATGCTGGCGGCATTAGCATTAGCCACGACGTCCGCTACAACTGCTGTTTGTTGTGCTCCATGCGGTCCTCTACTTAATATGTCCGTGTGGAAACTCGTTCGGTACGCCTCCGTCCCGAACCGACCACGTCATACCGAACGGTTCAATACAAATACATGTACCGTTACACCCCTAGCTCCTTGTGTTCACTGTTGTGCTGTTCTCTTACTGGTTACTTCAGTGCGGCTCCATCTAGTGGCACAGATGTGTAATGACAACAGAAAGTCCAGTCCTCGATTATAAAACCAATTCAGTCCAGTGGCCTGTTTTTCATTTCATATTTTTGATCCAAGTCTAAAATTGAAATATAAAAAAAAACAGGCATTTTTTTTTTTTTTTTTTGGATTAAAAAACAAAACGTAATAAAATGTCACTATTTTTTTGTATTTTTGATTGACAATTGAAAATGGAAAGAATGAATGATACACGGATTGTTAAAGTTACTGAACTTTAACATGGACATTTTCACTTTAAAGTTCTCCCAGACGGAGGATTCAGCAGAAACAAGGTTATTTGGTAACAACTGCCAAGTTGAACTCGCCCTTAAAATTTTCTGCTGTTACCTCAGAAATTGCCTGTTTTAATGTTCTGGTTGTGGTGAGCCACAATCATTTTGTTGGATTTTGTTTGTAGACTTTTTTTTTTTTTAAATAAAAACAGGAGGACATTAATGCCATGGCAGTGGCAATAAGCTTTATTTTATTTGACATTTTTTAAGAAGAGATTTATACTAATTATGTGTTACTGACAAGTGCTGATGTAAAAAGTGTTATGTTGTGGCACTTTAGTTCATATAGCAGCAGAACACTTGAATAAAAGTGCATTTTACACTACTTTTGAATTCATTATTTGATTCTGCGTATACAATGCGATTAATCGTGATTAATCAGGGAAATCATGCGATCAATCGCAATTATCATTGCCCAGCCCTAATAATAATATTTACACTTATTAGTAATTATCTAAAATAAAAAATATTTTAATTTACTGAAAAAAATGCAATTAGCTCATATAAGTGCATCTCTCAGTTTTTCAACAACTTTATAGTAGATAACTACGTCCTGCACAGTGTCACTAATCTGTCCTTGGCATGAACCATTGACTGTAAGTACTGGACACAGCAACCAGTCGCGTGACCCAAGTTTGCGCAGAGGGCATCTGAAGCCTGTTTTTTTTTTCAAACTGCTTGGTGCCATGTTACAAAGACCAGCTGTGCTGAGAGCCAGTTGCAAGACGGCTACCATTTCAGTGTTTTAAGATGGTTTAGCTTCTGCTAGCCCAGGAGAATCATTAATATCACTTTATATGTTTCTTTTAATTTAGCCCAAACATCCTCATTTAAAGTGTTGCTACTGGAACACAAGAAGTGTTTCTGGGCTTCAGTGCGGCTCAGCACGACTGGAGGCTCACTAGCAGTCAGCAGGTGGCTGCAGCAGAAGCCGAGACAGAGGATGAGGCCAGTTGTAGAGCTCCTTGGATCTAGAGGGCCCCATGGTGGAGCTTCACATGGATCACTGTGATCACGGTCACAGTGATCGACTCCAAATTCCAGCATAATTCTGCTGGACAAGTCCTGAAATGATTCTCCAGCTCCTTTAACCGGGCACCCGCTGAGAGCCTGTGCACTGCTAGTGCAGCACTAGCCTCTGTAATGGGCCGAACCCTCAAGGAGAATACAGTGATCCCTTGCCAATTCGTGCTTTAAGTTCCGCGGTTTTAGTTATTTGCTTTTTTTTCAGAAATATATAATATGATTTTTTTTTTAAATAAAAAAAATTCTCTCACAGCAAAGATATGTTGCGAGCCAGCCTGGCCCCTTTAAGAAGGTAGCCTTATGGGTAATGGAGTGGCCTTATGGGTAATTGGGTGGCCTTAGGGGTAATGGAGTGTGTGTGTTGCGGGGGGCCGCCGGTCCCCATTAACCGCGAAAAATAAGGGATTACTGAAATTTGAAGACTCTTTCAGGTAGAATTATGCTGGGACTTGAAGTCATCTTCCCGGCTACAGGCCTTTGTAGCAGGACCTCCCATTCTCTAAAGTTGTTTCGATGGAGCCATTAAATGACTAAGTTAAGCTAAACTACATCCTTTAGATCCTTCTAGACCAACCACAGCTGGTCACGGTGGTCTTTTAGTACAATTAACACAAGCAAAAGAAAACATTCTGTTTTAAACATGCCCATGATCTATTAGGTATTTAGTCATGGCTCAGAAGTCAATATAAAGCTAAGTAGCTAAAACTATAACAGCAATGGCTAGCTGTCCTAGCCAATAAAAAAGCCAAGGCTAGCCATCCATCAAGCGATCAAATTACATTCTGCAATCTGATTAGTCAGCTTTTTTGCTTGATATTAATTTATCTGATGTAGTACAATAAATAATTTAAAAAAATCATCCAACAATTTATTCAACAATATAAACTAAAATCGATTTTTATACCAGGCTGTAAATATGTTTAATTTTGCTACAAAAGATGACCATTTTAACATGGGAGTCTATGGGGATTTGCTCTGTTTTGGAGCCTCCTCAGCAGAGGAACTGCAACAAACCATACTACCTGGATGAGCTTCAATCCAGAAGTGGGATGGTTGCCATTTGGCATGAACAGCCACCCCTTTAATTCAGCCCGTCCTTTGTTTTTGTTGTCATTCCAGTTTCTCTTTTTCCAAATTTGTTGTGTTTTTGAAGGGGTGTTCTGGTGGAGTGGTACGTCCCACAGCAACTGTGTCATCATTTACACCATATACACGCTCTGGTATATATACACACTGCATTGTTTCAGGTCAATTCCGCTTTAAAGGATTACCATTTATCACACTGGAGGGGTTGCCTGGTTATGAACTATGTTGGTGTTCAAATAGACCACCTTAACAGTAACTTAGTGGCTTCTCCCTTCTCCCTGGAATGGATTTTTTCAGTAGAAGCACAAAAGACCCAGGACTGAAAAAGTCATTTAGTTCCTTGAAAAACCTCCAGGCCTTTTATTGTTCTGGGTGCTATTGGTCAAACTGCACATTGTCATGATTAAGGAATGATGGCAGTCAGTGCATGCATCAGCCACAACATGTGTAATGCAAAACTAAAACACTTGTAAAAAAAAAAAAAAAAAGAATAAATAAAAGCAAATCCAGGATAATATTATACATTACGAATGGTTGTCCCACAAAAACAGTCATTTAACAACCTGTTACAGATTTTTTGATTGGCACTTTGGAGACCAGCTGAAAAAAAAGAAAAAAAAAAGGATTAAACTCCAGTAAAGAACATACATAAAGAACAAAGAACATACCATGGTTACACATCATAATGCAGCCTTCTGCAGACAGGCCTGAAGCTCCTTTATTGTTACTGAAGTTACATACTGATACAGTAGAGCTGCTGTTTTGTTTTTTAAATTCACCATTTTCACTGACTACAGATAAGAGTTTCTCTTTTCACTCAGGCGGCAAGAAAGATCTTTATTTAATGTTGTACTCAGGGCAGGGGATGCCATAGGGGATGTGTATTCTGGACACTATTGGGGATTTTTGCTCATAATTCATTTGAGCCTCCGTGTTGTAGGCGGGAGCCGAGCGCAGAAGAACTTGCGTGCCATACTGGCCTGGCGTATGCAAAGCACGGCCACTGAACTCTGGCTTCCCCAGAGAGCGGGAGCCAGAGGGTTTGAGCAGGTATGGGGCTCTACTGAGTGATTAAAATAAGACGAGCACAAGTAAAAATGGCTTCCATATGAGCCAGCAAGTTTACCACTTACTGGCTCAGACACAGAACTCAGCTCATTACATTTTCCCACCTCCAGCCAGGTATGAGAATTATATTATCATACTTTTAATAGCCTGCTTGAGCACATTTCACAATTGTAACAAGTCTACAGTTACTCTAATGACGTAAATCTGCATACCTTAAAGTTTCAGACTTGAGATCATATTATACAGCATTAATGGCTCCATCTATCTATTGTATATATGACTGTACAATGCATCACTTCAGGTATATTCTCTTAACTTCTAATAGATTAGTTTTTTGTCTCACAGTAACATCATATTACGATGACACTTCATGGAAGTGTGTCAAGCATGCAGTCATCGTGGATGAAAGAACCTGAACATATCCATCTTCAGTATATTTAAGCTCATCGAACTGTCACACTTGCAGCAGAGGCCTAGATGCTTTCATTTTTATTTTAGCAGTTAACAGCTTGACACTGCTGTTTTTTGGGGCTGGCACGGTCCGAATGCACAGTCTGAATGCAGAATCTTTGAACTTGTGCTGTTCTCTGCTTATTACTACCGATCCACTGAATAAAAACCCCAAAACATCCCAAACACAGCAAAGTAAAAATAAAGGAAGGGACTATCGACAGAGTGCAGGATCTTTGTAGAGAAATACACCGCCACGTGCTTCTGGGAGTCAAAAGACACAACTGAGAAGAATTATTTTTCTATAAGGTTGCATGTTTCATTTAGGAACATTTTGCTCAGCCTGCCTTTAGGTGTAGTTATAATTATTCTTCCTGTGGATGAGATTCAGGAGGTTTATCCATGACAGTCTCACTTAACATAACCTACTGTTTTTTTTCTTAGTGTTGCGTTACCAGGAGAACGCTGCGGCCGCACGACGGATGAAATATATTCTGATGGGAAAAAAATGACACACATGGATTCAAATTGCGTGTGCATGAGATATTTATGGTTGGAGAATATTGCTCAGACAGAGTTACTGTGAGTTGTACAAACAGCTGCACCCACTGGCCAAAAGTTAAAACGGTTTGAAACAATGTGTTTTATTCTTCTTCACGACTTAACTGATGTTAGTGAATGTCTCATTTTTGCAAGCAGTCAAGTGATTTTTTTTTTTTTCCCAGTTCTGAAAAATAACTTCCTTTCCTCCTCTTTTTCTCCTGGGACCTTTACACAAATATACCTATATTACATATACAATGACGTGGCCTATATGTAATTGAAAAATAATTTCAGTTATAACTGACTGAGGTGGAGATTTTTTTTGGTTATTTTCCTTGATGATTAATTCAGTACATGAGAAAATAAACTAGACAGTTCATCATAGTATATTTTTTGTCCAAGAAAAGTTATTACTTTAAATTCAATCCAGTGGAACTGTGAAATATTGACGTTTTTAAATGACAAATGACTATCAAAAGATTGTTTCTAATTAGCAAAACAAAGAATTGTTTTTTTTTTGTGTTTTTTTTGGGGGGTGGCGGGGTTAAAAAAACCTTCAACAGCAGAAACAAATGTTTTCTAAATCTCAGTGTAAAAACTATTTTGGTGTCCACAGTTAGATTTGACACCCATGTCCCCTGTACAGGGGCTGCCCATTATAGTGACCCTCACCCCCGGTTGAAGGATGCCAGTGAGGGCTAACCAATGGATGCCTGGCCTGCCGGCCTTAAGCCAAGCCGTGCAACCTCTCGCAGGAGCTGGAGCAGCCATGTGCTCCAGTCAAGCGACCTTTGCCTTGAGCCATTGCAGGACCCTTCAAGGCTGACTAACTGGACCATTATTCAACACTTTATTCAAACTGGTTGCGGTCTGCCGAGGCAACCAACTGCGGGTCCTGGCAGAACTCTACTAGTTCTTGTTCCAGCTTTGGCAATACTTGCTTCATATGTCATTAATACAATTTATTGCATCCTGTTATTGCAAGCAGTCATTTTCCCTCCTAAAAGTAACAAGTATCCATTTAAGAACTTATTATTTCATTCCAGGGAGGCACAATGTCTATAATCTCCAGTTTACCCAGATTCAGTTTTATGCTTCATACTCTACTTCAACCACCAGTTGCACTAATTTTCATTTCATTCTACTATTATATGTAAAAGCACTCAAGAGTTGCTTGTATCACAGTCATCTCAGTGCAGTGAAGGTGTCCCTGTAAAGACAAAAGGCTCTTGTTTAGGTAAGCAAATATACAGAAACATCCCTGCGAGACTGCAAATATTATGAATGAGCAGGATCTACACTACAGTACGGTTTAAAAAGTGGTTGGAATTACAGAGAGGTGAATAACAAAAGTAATGGTAAGATTAAGGAAAAAAAAAGAAAATTCAAAATTTCTTTTGAAAGTTGTCTATATTGGGGGCCTTTCAGTGTGCAGTTTGCATGTTCTCCCCGTGCTTACGTTGGTTTCCTCCGGGTTCTCCAGCTTTCTCCCACAGTCTTTGAACTGTGGGAGGAATTGGATGGTTCTAAATTGCCCATAGGAGTGATTGTGAGTGTGCGTGGTTGATGTCTACATGTGGTCCTGCGATGGACTGGAGATCTGTCCAGGGTGGACCACTGCCTTTTGCCCAAAATGAGCTGGGATAGGACTCCAGCAGATCCTCATGACCCTGCATAGGAATTAAGCGGGCATAGATAATGGATGGATGGAAATTGTCTATATTTTCCTTATATATGGACAAAAAAGAAATTTGAAGAACATAATTTATTGCAAATATTAATATAATTTAAATATCAACAAGCCCCTGCCAAATGACATACTTCATTCCTCCTCAGCGTGGTATTTGAGTCACTTGAATGTTCTTATGAAGTGCATTAAGCGGTAGTCAAAAGGTCAGCTGTTCTATTAAAATTGCTCCTTTTTAAGCAGCTCGCAATTTTTGTGTTCTCTCTAGATTTAATTTGTTGGTACGGTGTCTCAAGTTTGTACTGCACACAAGTTGTACTGCATTCACATGTACTTCAGTTCAGTTCTGATCAATATAGTTTTCCATCAATAATCACGACTAGTTAGAATTGAGCGCCTTTGAAATTTCTTACTGATTGTGCTGCATGGTTCGCTTAAAAATATAATCTTCTGGATCACTCTGGGGAAAACTGAAAAGGAAATCCACCTTGAAAAATAAATTACTTTCACATGAAGAAATTCCTCATATGGTACAGCAGAGGAGAAATGAACCAAGTGCAGCTGTGCAGAATTTCAGTTGAAAAGTTGATAAATGATGAGTTTTTCCTTAATGCACATTCATTTCTATACATGCTCGAGATATAAATGTATTTTTTCATCAGATGCTTTTATCCAAGCACATCAGGGACAACCTGGAGTTCAGTAACTTTCTCAAAGACACTTTAACATGTAGACATGGGAACCTGGAGACTGAACCAATAACCGTCTAAATCAGACAATGTTATCATTTCCGTTATAAAATAATGTTTACAAAAGTAGAGGATAATCTAAGGGAATTGAAACATGACATCAAATGAACAGTTTCAGTAACTTGACTTTTTTTCTTTTTTTTAAAGTGGATCGAACTGATTTAAGATTGGGACAAAATGGACCAATAGGCTAAACATGAGAAAACAACTGAGTCCTAAAGCTACAGCTGTCTGCAAACTTGATGTTTTCCAAGTTTGTTGGTGCCAAGCTTACATATTTGGAAGCTACTGGGTTTATTGTTCCACAACTTTTATAGTCTTCCTGGGACAATGTGCTCAAAGCAGTTTTCCAGAAGCATGGCTATCTGAATCAGAAGCTTAACTCTTTTTCACAGTGTTGGTGTTTATCAGACATTTCTCAGAGTCATTTGAAGTTTGTATCTTGGCTTCCTTGACACCTTGAATGGACCAGAAGATATTTAGTATTTGTTTGCTGTGAAGCATTGTGTGGATCGGTGTGTGTAAACAGGGTTCACTGGAAGGATCGGCATGAAAAATGTTAGAAGATATTAGCATTTTAATTTAGAATTAGAAAATATATATCATTGCTTAGTTTGGAAACAAACTTAGTAAAATAAACTGATGTGGCATTAAAAACAGTGGGCCTCAAGTGGAGATTCTTTTTTCCTCCTTTCTTTACAGATGAAATGAATTACTCATTGGCCTGAGATTGTGTTTAGTAGAGTAGTTAATGTTCTAAAAGCCCAAAAATAAAAACAAATTGAATTGTGCAAATTAAATGTAATATTGTGGTGGTGGGGTTCTGCTCAGCTGCTGGGGAGATATGTGATGATATTTTGGAAACAGTGCTTGGAGCGGTTTAACCCTGGGTCTCACAGGGAGCGGAAGCGCCAGAGTTATGTTTTGCAGTGGTTTTACTCTATCCCCAGTACGACCTCAGGTCCCACCAGGGCGTTTCAGAAAAAGAGCATTTGTGAGCGCTGCCTGATCAGCTGCATTTGTTAGATAATGAGTTTACCTGAAGGCTTTGAAGATCAAATACTCACGCGATAATCGGCTCAGTTAAAGATATATCTCTTATCATGTCTTGTTATTTCTGTAATTATGTATACAAAAGGTTGAGTGGTGACAAATAAAATTTGTTCAACTTCTAAACTGAACCTCTCCTTGTATTTGGTGCAAATCTTTCCTAAAATCCTCCGAATGGTTTTCCTACAGCCTCCACCGGTTAATGTACTATAGATAAATGAGTAGGAGCCTGCTTCTGGTGTTATATTTTAAAAATTCACAATGCACTTCTTGTGTCTGACTTCCTGTACAGTTCACACAGTTGTGTGGGTGTGTACAACCCCTAGCAAAAAATACACAGGTGGACAGGATCACCTCTTTCTTCTCTACTTTAAAATGTATGAAATCATTTTCTGAACTCAAAGTGGTATAAATGTGCATATACAGGGGAAAAGTGACGAGGCATGTCAATGAGTCCATCCTACATTTTTTATTTCACCTGCATTCATTTCACCTGACTGTGTTCATTGACAGTACCTGTGGGTTTTCTTCCCCCTGTGCGATCTAGTATTTTCCAGGTCAGTAGCCAAGCCCATCTACCTTTCTTGTTGTTGGATATAGGCTTTATATTAGAATTGGTCTTGCAGAGCAGACACTGTTCCTCCTTTCAAGTGGTGCATTCACTGTTCACTTCTTTACTATTGGCCTAGAAGAGTATCAGCGTGAATTTGCACAAGATTTGTGCAGCCTGATGGTGTAGAAAACATAAATAAAACACTTCCGTAACTGGGCAGCATTTGCTCTCTGGGAAGAAAACACAAAGGAAAGCAAATAAGCCCAGGTTAAGTCCTTACCTACCTACAACCCCTAGCAAAGAGTATGGAATCACCAGCCTTGGACGAGCACTCAATCAGACATTTCATTCTGTAGAACAAACTCAGATAAAAAGTATGAAACCGTAATGAAGTTTTTCAAAAGTGCAACTCCTTGGCATTCAGAAACACTAAAAGAAATGAATAAAAACATTGAGGTGGTCAGTAAATGTTACTTTTATAGAGCAAGTGCAGGGAAATAAATATGGAATCACTCCATTCTGAGGAAAAGAAAAATGAAAAACAGACAAAGAAAAAAAAAACAACAACAATCAAAACACATCACTAGTATTTAGTTGCACCACCTCTGGCTTTTTTGACAGCTTGCAGTCTCTGAGTCATGGACTTGATGAGTGAAAACAGTATTCTTCATCAATCTGGTGCCAACTCTCTTTGATTGCAGTTGCGAGATCATCGTTTGCAGGTTGAGCCTTGCTGTGGATCATTTTTTTCGATTTCCACCACAGGTTTTGGTTTAGATCTGGGCTATTTGCAGGCCATGACATTGACTGGATGCGTCTTCCACCAAGGAATGCTTTCACAGTTTTTGCTCTGTGGCATGATGTCATCTTGGAAAATGATTTCATCATCCCCAAACATTTTTTTCAATTGAAGGGATAAGAAAGCTGTCCAAAATGTCAATGTAAACTTGTGCATTTATTGAGGATTTAACCACAGCCATCTCCCCAGTGCCTTTGCCTGACATGCCGCCCTCATATCATCAAGGACTGTAGGAATTTTGATGTTTTCTTTAGGCATCTTGTCCAATGCAGATTCGTGACTCATCACTGAAGATAACCTTCATCCAGTCATTCCACAGTCCATGATTGCCTCTCCTTAGCCCATTGCAGGTCTTGTTCTTTTCTGTTTAAGCGCCAATGATGGTTTCCTTTTAGCTTTCCTGTATGAAAATCCCATTTCCTTTAGGCTGATTTTGCACAGTTCTGTCAACATACATTGACTCCAGCTTCCTCCCATTTCTTCTTCATTTGTCTTGTTGTGCATTTTCTGTTTTCAAGACATATGGCCTTTAGTTGTCTGTCTTGACGCTTAGATATCTTCCTTGGTCTACCAGTACGCTTGACTTTAACAATCTTCCCATGCTGTTTATACTTGGTCCATATCTTCGATACAGCTGACTGTGAACAGCCCACATCTTTGGTAACCATACGTGTAGAGTTACCTTCTTCAAGAAGTTTGATGATCCTGTCTTTGGTCTTAAGAGACATCTCTCTTGTTGGAGCCATGATTCTTGCCAATCCACTTGGTCCAGCAGCCCTCCAAGGTGTGATAACTGCACTGTTTTTAACGCCTGACTAACGAGCAGATCTAATCTGAGGCAGGCGCCCAATTAAGGAAAGGAAATTGACTGGGTGTATCCTTACTTTCTACTCAAAATGGAGTGAATCCAATTTTTTTTACTTAGAATGGAGTGATTCCATATTTATTTCTCTGCACTTGCTCTATAAAAGTAACATTTACTGACCACCACAATGTTTTTTATTCATTTCTTTTAGTGTTTTGAATGCCAAGGAGTTGCACTTTTGAAAAACTTCATTACTGTTTCATACTTTTTATCTGAGTTTGTTCTACAGAATAAAATGTCTGAGTGAGTGCTCGTCCAAGGCTGGTGATTCCATACTTTTTGTTAGGGGTTGTAGGCAGGTAAGGATTTAACCTGGGCTTATTTGCTTTTCTTTGTGTTTTCTCATAGTCATGTATGTGAACCGCTCTTATTTTGCTATTACCTTTGTCAAACAGCTTAATGTATTACTACACCATGATTGCATATCAAGAAGATGCCCACAAATGTTTTATTCTTAATTTAATCACTATTTGAATTTTAACCAACCTGCTTAAGTTAGTCTACAACCAGAACCTGGTGGGATTCCTTGTTAGTATGTCACAAGAACAGAAACCGCAGCTGGTGGCAACACTGGATCAGAAAACAGTGTACTGGTTTTCTGTATACTGGTGATGTTTTTGAAATGTCACATCGAAAAGAAATATCCTGACTAATCAAACATATGACAAATGCAATACTTGAGAAATTAAAACTGCATTGGAATGGACTGTACCCTTGCTGCCAAATCCACCACATTTCTCAGGCGTTCTTTCCATCATATGAACAGTTTATGGCCATGTTGACAATATGGGGCATTCACCTGCTGACCACCATTATTGGGTGGTCCTGTGTCCCAGTGTTCTGGGACTTGCTCATTACCCATTACCCATTCATATATGCACAGAGGTCATAAGGATTAAGCAGGCAAGGTGCCTGTGTCCTGGAGAGACGGAGGGGAAGGTGGCAATCCTGGAGTTGACAATTCTCAAAACATCCATGGCAGCTCTGTTTAGGATGTCAGGAGTGAGTGAGATGTTTTATTGATGTTTTAAATGATTTAAGACTTCTGAGGTTAGGCATTGTGACAAAAGGCAGACAAACACAAATTTGACACTTCTGAGAGAGGAGAGGAGACAAGCACAGCATGCATTGGACTCCAACTTCCACTCAATCTGCTCCACTCCTTCATAATCACTATTTTACCTTCCCAGAGAGCAAATGCTGCCCTGTTACAGAAGTGTTTTATTTATATGTTTTCTACACCATCAGGCTGCACAAATCTTGTGCAAATTCATGCTGATACTCTTCTAGGCCAATAGTAAAGAAGTGAACAGTGAATGCACCACTTGAAAGGAGGAACAGTGTCTGCTCTGCAAGACCAATTCTAATATAAAGCCTATCTCCAACAACAAGAAAAGTAGATGGGCTTGGCTACTGACCTGGAAAATACTAGACCGCAGGGGGGAGAAAACCCACAGGTACTGTCAATGAACACAGTCAGGTGAAATGAATGCAGGTGAAATAAAAAATGTAGGATGGACTCACTGACATGCCTCGTCACTTTTCCCCTGTATATGCACATTTATACCACTTTGAGTTCAGAAAATGATTTCATACATTTTAAAGTAGAGAAGAAAGAGGTGATCCTGTCCACCTGTGTTTAAGAAAACCTGATCTGTGTGCTTAAGATGACAGAATCCAATACACGTCTGATTCATATCCATTTTAGCTTTATATGTCAATATCCAAATCCATGTGCTTTTTTACTGCTTTCATGTCCAGTGGCCATATCCTGTATACCACATAGGAGGAAAACGTCATTGGGTCATTTGAACCCTGCAGTACCCTGTACAGCCTTTAAAAATCAGAGTGGTCTATAGGCTGATGGCACAGGTGACTGTTGTCAATTTACTCTCCCATTCCTAAGGCGATGGTGGTAGGTGATGTGGGGTATGGTGGGATGGTGAATAGATTTGGCCTGACAGCTCCCCCACTTAATATCAGGCTGTAGTGGTCTGTGGTTTGTGATTCCTGCTTAGCTGAAAGGGACCCACCGTAGCTAGAGTTACGCTACAAAGCATGCAGTAATTAGGGGGTGTTCATGTAAGCCACACTCGTTTGCTTAATATTTTTTGCAATCTCATGTGAACCCGCGTAAACCACAACAATCCAACTACTCTCGATTATTATTACAGGAAATAAGAACATGAAAGAAACCAATTCTTGATCTACAGTCAGGCAGCATAAGAGACAACTTGTACTCTCCAGCATCCCAGAATGCACGAAGGATGACAGCCCTGAACAGCTGATTAAAAGCTTCATGACTACCCACCTGAAATTTCCTTTCGGACAAAGTTAAAGACATCTCTTTACACTGAATTCATCAAACAGGAACTAAAAATCCAGCAAACAAATGCTCACATCCAAATGTCATGAAATTTTTAACACTTAAAGCATAAACAACTGGTAGAACACAACTCCTTGGCTTTTCCAACATCCTCTTTTCTCACGAGCTCACAATATCTTTTTGACATATGAAAGTACACCTTGGTTTCAGAAAATTGCACAGTAGCACATAATTTTCTCCAAAAATGTTAATTTTCTTCCATATGTAATTTTTCCCCCCTATTTTGTCTCTCTGTCTACTTTGATTTCACATTTCTCCTCTCTTCTTTCTTCTAACAGATTTATTCAATCAAATGACATACTTACACTAAAAATACATTAATTGAATTATCAGTCACCTACGTATGCACACATGTATGCACACGTTAATACAGACAGACATTCAATATCTTATTATGATGTTCCCGAAAACTTGTAAGTTGAAAATGTTTTTGATCATAATTACAAAATTACAGGTCAACGTATATCTTTTACAAGATACCCACAGTGACACAGGTTTTTGAAGTTGGTAGCCAGCTAGCAATTTTGGTCGCCATGGTTTTACGCCCCCGTAGACTGCTTGACATTATCATGGACGCTCCCAGCATGTTCAGCAACTTCAGCCAGCTCTTTTGTTTCCAGTGTGTCATTATTGGACAAACTGATCAATCCAGGTGTGTTGACCATTGCTGTGAGGTCAGACACACCTGGATTAATCAATTTGTCAATTTAATGGCACACAGGGAACAAAGCAGCTGGCTGAACTTCAGGAAGTAGTGCAGGTGTGCATAAAGCCACGTTGACATAATGTGAACATTCATTATAGCCTAAATGAAAACACAAAAAGGGTATACATGAAGAGTAATTATTTGAAGGGATTTGCATATTTTTTGTTCATTTACATTGTTTGGATTTACATTTACATTTGATTTTCATTCCACACATTGTTTTCATTTCATATTGCTCTTCTTTTACACTTTTTCATCTCATTTCACGTGATTTTTCTTTACTCTTTTAATGACTTGTTGTACTCATTTGTTGCAGACTTTGCATTTTTAGCTGTTTTGGAAGGAGTGTATTTGTGTTCTGGTCCAGAGTAGTTTATTTTACATGAGAGAAGAGCGCAAACACTTCTGTTGTCTAACAACATCCTATTCTCTGTAACAATCTTTTTTTTCTTGGCGTGCTGTCACTCATCGGATGTCACACACTAACCTTGCGACATCTACCACCTACAGTACCTGTAGTGGGCTACTGCTGTGGCAGTTATCGCGAGGCAACCGACAGATCTCAGATTGGGAATGTTTGCTTTTTTTTTTCACAGCAGCATTGCATGGGGCAATTTCATTTTTGAAAATCCGTAAAATGTCAGGATCCTACAATAGTATTTGCTAGCTAGTCTGGTGGATATGTGGGTGGACTCTCATATAGTGGTTTGTGGGTTCAATTTCCTGTGTTGTAATATGTTGTTGTGTCCCTTTTTTTGCCTTTGCTTTCTCTCTATCCAATAAAGGCCACTAGAAACATTTTTTTAAAAAGATGCTGATATGACATATAAAACATAACCTGCTAACTACTACTGCTGACCAAATGGTGAATAATCTACTCTGTTGGGTTCATAAATTTTGTAAATCTGATTCTGATGGAGTCAGTGCCTCACCAGCCATGAATCTCACCACATGTCACTGGTTATGAGGCTTTATTTATGTTTACAAATCAGAAAATTTTCATTTCAAACAGAAAAGGAATGTTTTAAATAAATCTATGGTTTATAAAGCTACTTAGTCATCTTTGACTATCTGAGTATTTTTGCAGTATCAACAAGAGGCCAGTAGAGTGTCCTCTTTTGGGTTTTTGGGTCATCCTAGCATAATATTAAAACTATAAATGTGTCAAGCAGGCTAATTCATACACAGAATAGACATAAAAGGCTAAAAATGTAATGGGATTTAGGTGGGATTTTATTTACTATTCACTCTAACAACCTATTATTTAATTTAATGCATCATATATCTCAAACAAACACACCAATTGCCATAGTTTTGCTGGACGCAGAAAAGACATTTGATGAAATTAATTAGGAATTTCTATTTCGGACACTTCAAAAATTTGTCTTTGGTGATTCATTTATTCATTGGGTAAGCTTTCTTTATACATTCGTCAATGGTAACAATCACCACAAATGGACTGATATCACAAAGCTTCACTTTACACAGGGGTGCAAGGGAACGATACCCACACTCTCCCCATGTTTATATGTTATTTTTATTGAACCTCTTGCATCAGCTATAAGTCAAAATGGTAACATTATAAGAACAAACACAGGAAATACATTACATAAGATCAGCCTATATGCAGATGATATCCTCCTTTACCTACAAAATCCTTCAACATCACTCCTCCAAACTATCAACTTGATGAACTCCTTGACTGATGTCTCAGGTTATACTGTTTAACTAAATCCACCATCTTACCACTAAACCTCCAGTAGATGGGATGCAGCAACCCAAACAACACCTTTTCCACTTAATACAGGCAATATTCAATATTTAGAAATTAATATTTCTCCAAGGCTGTCAAAGTTAGTCAGTCATCTTAACTTCAATCCACTTTGAAAGACAATAGAATAAAACGATAAATGTTGGATGGACCACTCAAAGCAAAAATGTCCACACTTTCCATATTAAATGATCTCTTCTCAATGGCTCCCCATCAACTCCCCACAATCTTTGGTTAGATTCTTCTAGACTCTATCGTTTCCCAATATTATTGAAAAAACAGGAAGACTAGAATCATGTGAACCCAGACATGCCTTTTAACATTTTAAACTGCATTTTTAATGGCTATTTTTTTCTAAATTAAATCTATTTATCCAAGGAATTTTAAAATAACCGTAAAGGCATGTTGACTCTTTAGTATAACTCACTAGCAAAGATATTAAAAGCATGCCCCGCCACCCCTTCCTTGCTGAATAATAAAAGTCACCTTAAAATATTAGTATGTTCACTAGAATTTGAAAATGGTTTTTTGTTCTTCATTAAACTAATTTTTTTTCTTGTAATACTGATCTCTAACTTTATGTATTTGGCTCAGGATTCTGTAAAAGAACATGAAGTAGGTTTTTATATAAAAGAGGACTTTTATTCTGACTCACACATAAGTTGTTTTTCCTCTGCCACTGAAGCAGATTCTCCAGGGTGGGATCTCTGCAGGTGGGGCTGGTGGCACCGCCACAGGCACACTGAACATTATGTACAGTTTGGATAGCACCAGCAGATTGTGTAATTGGGCGAATAATGTTCCGTGATTCCCTCGCTTTTACACAGCCACGCGTTCTGCTTCAGCGCCTTTATGTGTTTCAGTGTCCTAAAAATGAAGCCGGGTCAGGGAGCGGTTGGGGTAACCCGCCAGTCACTTCTCCAGTTCTGCAGATAAGCTCATGGTACAGCAGTGGGACAAATTTCTCAAAAGACAAGGTTTATTGACTCACTTTATGGGCTTGTGCTTTCGTATCACTGTAAAAAAAGTACTCATATTTTAATTTGAACTAGACTGTAAAGTACTAAAATAGTTCCATATCTAAGTGGTGCACCTTTAGAGTATATGATCATATGCAGTATTTTGGACTTTATATAAGAGCAAATACTTATATTGCAGTTTGAACAAGTAGACTGTACAGTGTTTGTGCCTTATGTTTGGCTTTAGCACTTCACTGACGAGCACATTCCTCGTCTGCACGCTACAGCCCTGTGCATCTGAGATTGCAAACTGATTGCAATTACTGTTGAATAGAAACTTGATCAAGATCAGTGAATTCCCTTGACTCCAATGAAATTATGTTTGCTGAAGGCTGAGTTTCAGTTCAGCCAGCTTTCACAGAAAATTTTGCATTACAATTTCAGGTGTCTCAAACCTTAAAAATCCTTCTGCAACACATCATGTGGCACATTTATATTTTTATTATATTCATTCATTTCTGATTGAGATGAGGTTTATCAAGAGAAACAGTTCTCTCTTTCTGTCTACTGTGCAGACTCAGCCCACTAAATAAAATGCAGAAATTTGCTAAAAGCATAAATATCTCAAACAAGTGTTTTATGTATGCAGATATAGGGTGGCTACAGCACTTAAGACCAACATGATGTGATTACGTGATGGAGTGTTGCGACTAATAACACGACAGCAGCCCGTGCTCCTCCTTAAATGTGAGTACATTTCATATTTCCTTATACACACACACACACACACACACACAAGGAAAAGGGTAGCATCAACCTTGCACCGTTAATCCTCATCAGCTCTGTTGTCAGAGAAGAGAGAAAAGGGAGTTTTAACGTTTTAGCTTTGAAATGTTTGAACAAATTGTGACTGGTGAAATAAATATATACCTTACCAAAAAGGATTACATGCAAGGATGTTGGACAAATACTTTTCTTTAAGATACGTTGATGACCCTTCAGCTTGAAAACTCCTAGATCTGCCTCTGGCCAGACTTGTCCTGTGCTGCAAATGCAGTTTGTTTTGAAAAAACATTTATTTGCACCACCTCAAGCTGGCTTTAAACTCTTGCAATTTCCAAGGCTTTTAACATCACTTCACTTTAATGTCACTTTAATTTTCAGTTAATTTTCATGCACCCTCCATAAGCAGTTTTTTTGGGGCCCGCCATCGCTGCATACTACATTGTGTGAGCCCATTTTTTCCCCCTGGTTGGCAGTTTACACTTCTACAGCGTTTATCACCATCATTTCAAAGTTAGCAACAAAACTTCTCTTTGTGCTATTTTTTTCTTTGGGTCCTCAGTGTCCATTTTAACCTTCTCAAACCCTCTGGAACTGTTATGGCATTATGTTTAAAGCGCCAATTGTAAAATGAGCATTCAGATTATTGATGTAACTGTCAGGGTCTTGGTTTTAAGTCACATATTCTTGTTTAGTGCTTTAAAATGTCAGCCTTGATTTACTTGTGCTCTATCACACACACAAAAAACCTGATATCTGTCACAAGATTAAATTATGGATATAACCAGGTTTTGCCAGATGTTGGCACTAACCATCAATATATGTGGAGGCAGGTGAAAAAGAAAAAAATGGACAGTTACTGCAACAATTTAATTTCCCTTTGTGGATCAATAAAGTATTTTTTTAATTGAATTAAACTGAATTTCCTATGAGACTCTTCATTAGAAAAATATCCTACTTTTAATAGTTATACATATTTGCAACAAAGACCTTGTCAGTGATCAACGGGGGCAAAAAAAAAATAAAACAAAACTGAATAATTATTAATGTAATCATAATCAAAGTAAATTAAACCTTCAAAATCATCCTTCAGATAATTAAACGTGAAACTTGATTTGAAGTCATATTGCCTCAGCCCCAATGCATAAATAAATTTTCAGTCTTCTGTTTGGATGGATTTTCTCTGATGTCATCATGAGACTGCAGTGTCCCTCTGTTAAAATAACCATTCAAAGAGATTCTTATGCCACTCTGCAGACGTTTTTTGGGTATGGAAAAGGTAGACATGTAAGGGAGTTCACAGAGCGCTAATAAATGGAATGCAGGAATGTACAAATAAAAGAGTTTATTAAGGGTTTTCAGAGTGTGCACAACCAGCTAAGTAAAATAGATATTCTTTTTTAAAAGAACAATATTATAAAATAAATTCTTTAAATTATGCATTTAAAACTAGTTCAGACAATACCCTCGTCTCTATTGTTTTATTTTTACACTTTTGATTAGGAATATTTTATTGTTTTCCACTTTATAATAGTTTTATTCATTAATAAGTGGCATTATATAATCCCAAGTACTGAGGTAAATAAAGGAGTTAAATGATGCTTCAAAAGCCCCTAATTTCTGAGTTTATATTCAAATCAAACAGTTACAAGAGGAAGTTTTTCTTCAGAGGAAATTGCATCAGGTAACTTTCAGTGAATCCACTACAGTCTTCCTGAGAGTCACAGGAACCCTCACAGAAACACACCACAGGGTAGGCAGCCCTTCTAGGGGACCAACCAGGAGTTTGTGTCTGGTACAGTTTCATATCTCATATAAGGGGTGTGTTAAAAAATGATTATTGCTAAAAATGAAAGCTATGATTATTGATAATTACCAGTAATGATTGAATAACTTTTATGATCTCATATTTATTACGGATTTATTAAATTACCATCAGTTTGATTTTGACCACATCTTGATTAGAAATTATTTAATTTGCTTAAATAATTTTAGTTGATTAATAATCTCCAGTTTTAAAATTTTGATGTAAATTTACTAAGGCTGGGCAAGTTAACGTGTTACTATCGCGTTAACTCATTAATTTATTAACGCCAGACATTTATTTTTTATCGCGCATTAACGCTTATGTTGCTCACATGCTTTTGTTTTGAAAAGTCTGTTACTGGCTGCTGCGGAACCGGAAGAGAATTAGCAGGTAAACATGCAGAAAGCTAAAACGGACATGGAGAATTGGTAAAACATCTGTGTACTTTACAGTTCAGGTAGCAATCTTAGATAGCAATATTAACAATTCTGTCTAAAAAAAAAATTCTGGACTGCAACAAAACTTTTATGTCATTCCTCCACGTTACATCAGATCTGCTCCATGTGTTCACTGTCGTGCTGTTCTCTTACTGGTTACTTCAGTGCGGCTCCATCTAGTGGCACAGATGTGTAATGACAACAGAAAGTCCAGTCCTCGATTATAAAACAAATTCAGTCCTGTGGCCTGTTTTTCATTACTTATTTTTGATCCAAGTCTAAAATTGAATATAAAAAAAAACTAAAAATGGAAAGAATGAATGATACACGAATTGGTAAAGTTACAGAACTTTAACATGGACATTTTCATTTTAAAGTTCTCCCAGACGGAGGATTAAACAGAAACAAGGTAATTTGTAACCTACTGCCAAGTTGAACTCCCTGTTAAAAGTTTCTGCTGTTACCTCAGAAATTACCTGTTTTAATGTTCTGATTGTGCTGAGCCACAATCATTTTATTGGATTTTGTTTGTAGACTTTAAAATTTTTTTTTATAAATCAGGATGACATTAATGCCCTGGCAGTGGCAATAAGCTTTATTTTATTTGACATTTTTTAAGATGCGATTTATACTAATTATGTGTTACTGAGAAGTGCTGTTAAAAAATGTTATGTTATGGCACTTTAGTTCATATGGCAGCAGAACACTTATATAAAAGTGCATTTTACACTACTTTTGAATTCATTATTTGATTTTGCGTATTAATTGTGATTTAATCAGAGAAATCATGCGATTAATCGCGATTAAAAATTTTAATCGTTGCCCAGCCCTAAAATTTACTAATTTCATATTAACCTAATTCTAACCTAAATTTGATTAGAATTAATCATATTCGATTTCTTTATCTAGTTGGGCACTCGACCTATGCCTAAATAAGTAGCCATTTAAGGCCTCTGACTGGATTCCAGTTCTGTTCAAATGATATTCTAGGCCTATATACAGTTGAAACCAGAAGTTTATACACACTGTATAAAAAGACATACCTCTCCCACCCCCTTCACTGTCTGACATTAAAGGTGTCCTTCCACAATAAAACGTTTAATTTTTTTTTTTTTTTTTTTTACTATAGGTCAGTTCAAGTTGCACTTGCATGGTCAACTTCAAAATGCTCTTCTTCCTGTAATCTGTATCAACCTCTGATAAAAAAATCAGCCGAAAACACAAGTGAATGGGAAAAGCCGTACCAGCCTACGTCACATTGAAAAATAACCCCGACTCCGGAAAAACATTGCGGGCTGCAGGCTGTCTGGAGGCAGGGAGCAGAGCTTATTAACGAGCGAACAAAGAGATAACAATTCAAAAACATGGCAGAGAAGGTTTGTGGAAGTGCTGTTTGCAACGGTAACAAATCTACATTGCATGTCTTGCCTAAGAAAGAGGATCTACGGAAGAATTGGTTGGAATTTATTTTTGGAATACCACCAGTGAAGTATAACCCAACTTTACTTGTGTGTTCTGATTATCGAAATGACCTATTCAAATTATGGTGCCGACAGTAGCGGATAAGTTGTGCTTAAAATCTGGATCTGTGCCATCGCAACGATCAACCACCAGTCCACAGGCTGTAAGTAAAAACCTTTTTTTCCCCCCCAACTACGGTTGTTGTTTCAAGAGCCTGTTATTCTACTCGTTAATAGGCTAAAGCAGTCATTCCCATACTTCAGAATACTATGTCCCAATTTGAAATGTGAAAAATGTCTGCGGCCCACCCAAACCTTTTATCACAACTGTGATCAACATACAAGACTAGGAGCTATGTTTCGACATTAATGTAAGGTGACGCTTGTCCTATTAAGTTAAGAATGACAGTAGAAGAGCGCTCAAATGGTTTGTTTTTTTACTTATAATTTTTTTTAAAAAATCATGTCATAAATATTTTACAGTAATTAAAAGAAAAGTTTAAAAAATATAGGTCTAAAAACTGGGCCAAAAGGATGCATGACATTGGGACAAGCTATAGCTATGGTAACGTTGTCCATAACCACTCGGTGATGTCTACCCAGAGAGTAATGTTAGCTTGCTAAATCTATAATCGTTCAACTTAAAATTTGATAACTTGGTGTTTACAGAGTTTTTTGGCCAAGATTAAAAAAAAATATGGCTGTATCTCTTAAGACATTTTTCACGTGTTTTGCTATTTGTTGCTGGTTAGTTGACAGAAACCAACTGAAAGAGAACCCTCTAGAGGGAAGCGTCACAGTGCTGTTAGCCAATCAGAGGTGAGATGTTTGCATATTCATTAATATCAAAAAGAATCCTTCTCGTACTATCCCCGCCCTAACTAAAACACCTTCACCTAACTAAAACAGCTTAAAACAAGACAACCGTAGCATATTTTTTGTTGAAACCAACTCTTAGGACATTATTTCAGACTAGAGACCACCGTAAAATTAATGAAAATATGATGGAATGAGACCTTTAAATCAGATTAAACTTTTCCTGTGTTAGGTCAGTTAGGTTTACCAAAAAATAGTTTATGAATGCCAGAATCATATTACTTATTCTGGCTTCTGACTTCTTCAAAGTCAGAAGTTTACATACACTAAGATTACTGTGCATTTCGACAACTTGGGAAAGCCCAGATGATGCTGTCATGGTTAACTGAGAACATTTGAGTTAACTGGAGGCACACTGTGGATATATTTTAAGGCATACCTCAAACCCACTGCTTCCTTGTGGGACGTCATGGGAAAATAATAAAAAGAAATCAGCCAATTTATCCTTTTGTACAATTTCCAGATTCCTGAAGGGGCCACATTCATCTGGTCAAATAATTATATGCAAGCATAAACACCATGGGACTGTCCAACCATCATATGTTTAGAAAGGAGATAGCTTCTGTGAACCAGGGTGAACGTGCTTTGGTGCGAAATGTGCATATCAACCCCTAGAACAAAAGCAAAACACCTTATGAAAATGCTTACTAAAGCTGGTGAGAGAGTGTCATTATCCACAGTGAAATTGAGTCCTTTTGGGCTGAAAGGACACCCATCGAGGAAGAAGCCATTACTCCAAAAAAGACAAAAAACATTAAAAAGATAGATTAGAGTTTGCAAATGGACACAGTGATAAAGACCTTAACTTTTGAAAACATGTCTTGTGGTCTGACGAAATAAAACTGAACTGTTTGGCTACAATGGCCAATGTTACATTTGGAAGAATAAAGGGGGACACGTGCAATCCTGAGAACACCATCCCAACTGTGAAGTACGGGGGTGGCAGCATCATGTTGTGGTGTGTTTTGCTGCAGGGGTGGTGCACTTCACAAAATAGATGCCATGAAGGAAAGAGCATTGTGTAGAAATACTGAAGCAACAACTCAAGACATCAGCCACAAAGTTAAAGCTTGGGCTCAAATAGATCTTCCTAAATGGACAATGACTCAAAGTATACCGCTAAATTAGATACAAAGTTTCTTAAGAACAATAAAGTTGGTGTTTTGGAGTGGCCATCACATGGCCCTGATCTCAATCATATTGAAAATTTATGGGTAGAGTAGAAAAGCACATCCAAGAAGGTGGCCTTTAAACCTGACTGAGCTCCACCATTTCTGTCAGAAAGAATGGGGTAAAATTCCGTAAAATATTGTGAGAAGCTTGTGGAAAGATTCCCAAAATGTTTGACCCAAATCATATAGTTTAAAGGTAATGATACCAAATGTTAAGGAAATTTATGTAAACTTCTGACTTTGAACGGAAGTAATTTATAAAAAATCGTGGCCAACACGCTGGAGAGATATAGGTCCCGATCGTACACTTTCCTCTAGCCACTACCCGCAAACTGCGGGTTTAGGAACCTCCGCTAACCGCTAATGCAATCTTCCGCTCCCTAAAGCCGCTACCTGCTATCCCTAAATAGCGGCTTTAGGAGATCTGGTGGAAGATTGGGCCCATAATCTCTCCAGCGTGTCCTGGTCTGCCCCATGGTCTTCGAGCGAAGATCACTTAATGAGTGAAAAGCACAAACGTAAAAAGGTGAGAATCACTCATTGAGCTAAACACAAAGAGGCTGACAGTTATTTATTTAAACGGCAATGTCTGTAATAGCTCGAACACCTAAAGAAAAAAAAAATAATACACTGACACACACTCATACACACAACCAGTGTTCAGTGCTTTGGATTTCATAGTATCTACATCAGCGACAGTAAATGTAGTTTTTTTCTGTTCAGACATACAGTTTGTCAAGGTATGTTATCAGGTATGTTATCAGGTATGTTAGGACAAACTATGTGTCTGATAACAGAAGAAATTAAACAAGTTAAAATGATTAGTTTACTGCTGTTGCAATTTCTTTATTTTTTGCACTTTAAATATATTTTACCTATTTGATAAATTTTTTCTTAGTTATTTATTACATAAAAAGAACTTTAATTTTTTTTTTTTGTCAACAAAACAAATGTTTTGTTGGACACTATGTTTAAAAGTATAAAAACATTAAAGTTTACTGTTATAATTGCATAAATTGTCTATATTTCATTACCTTATATACTGTCTTGGGGTTAAATTTACATAAAATGCTTAAAACGGAATTCTTAAAAAATAAAAACCGAAAAACACCAAAAATGAAAAAAATTAAAAAGGAATTTGAGAAAAATTAAAATGGATTTCATAGGACCCTACATGCTGGGAGCATCCATGATAATGTAAGCAGTCCACGGGGGTGTATGCGGCGACGAAAAACACTGGCGACCAAAATTGCTAGCTGGCTACCAACTTCAAAAATCTGGTAGCCAGGGGCTACTTGGTAAAATTCTAATTTTATGCCCTGCAATACCATTTTATTATGACAAAATTCTTTGATTTACAAGGAATCCCATAGTTTTTATTATAATCCACTCTCTCTGGTTTTGTTAGTGTTGCTGCACTCTTTTGCATGCATGTGAAAAGCAGTCTGGAAGCAAAACTGACATCATCCTTGGTGACTACGCACATATAAACTTTTTCTTGAAGAGAAATGTCAACTGACGCGTGACTGCTAATGTACTGGAATGAAAACTATGAAAAAAAAAGGGACAACACATGCATCACATGTAGCATCATTTTATGAAAATCACCCCTCTGTATCCAAACCTTATTTACCTCTGGCTTGTTCCAGCTGGATGCACCCTGCGGCTCAGTCCTTGTGGAAAAAACCTGGAACCACTGATCTGTTTAATAGGTCCAGCATACTCATGTATCTTGCATGTGTATTTGCGATGCAAGCAGACATAAGGATCCTTTCATGCTGTCACTCACGTACACAGTATAGCAGGATCTGTCTGAATTATGTGACCCACATGTGAGCCACACCTTCCAGTGAAAATGATAATGTATCAGTCAGTTTGTGTCCAGAACAGAAGGAGCTGCCTTACAAAGCATCTAGCTCAATAGAAAGCACTTTTGGAGGGGTCCCTTATGCACATTTTTTTCCATATGCTCTCTTATAGGCTAATAGGAATACTACACCTCACATCTGAGACACACCACCAGATACAAGCTGGATTATTCAGAACCAATTCGACCTGTTTTTATTAGTTGTATTTTTTTTAAACAAATATACAAATTTGGTCTTTCTGTGGCAAGACTTGTATGAGGATTTCTGCTGTTAATTTAGCATATTTTCTAAAGTACTAAATGAAATGTAAAACATTTTGGAGCTAGAATGGTCAGTTTCTTTCTTTTTTTTCATGTGACCTATGAAAAGAAAGAGAAAACAATATAACATACCGTTATGACTTGGAGGCGGTCCAAAAAAAAAAAAATTCAAGCAGTGTTAGAATATAGGACATTTGTGATGTGTTTAGAAAATGAAGAACAAAGTGAAGTGACATAGATACATTAAAAACTTTTATTGAAACAAGTAAGACTTTAATATATCAATAATCAGTCAGCTCTCACTTATTGCCCATGGTTTTAAACTATAAATATCAAGCAGATATTTGAAAATTATTAAACAAAAGAAACAAGTCTTATAATACTTACCAGACAAATATGAGTTTAATTAAAATGTGTTCTATTTGACCAGAGCCAAAATGCCCACTAGAAATATTTTCAACAATTTAACAAGCAAGTTCAAGAAACAAGCTGACCCTGTGTTGTTCGCAGATTAGCCAGACCTGTTCAGGCCATTGTCCTCAGGTCTGCTTGTCTGCAGCCTTATGTTCATTAATGCTGTTATGACCAGATGGTGGCGGTCATTACTCAAATGTACTGTCTTTGCACATGTTGATCAATCATTGTTTGCACATCACCAGAAAAATAGGAAACTGCAGTTGGTGTGTGATCTCAGTGCATGTGTCCAGTTGAGAGGGCACCCCATCTCCTAATGAGTTCAAATGTAGCTTCTCACTTTTGCTTTCATTTTCGGACAGCTGTAGATTTACCTCAGTGAAGACAAATATTGTGGAAAACACCTATCAGGGTAAAAATATTCATAGAATGAAGCCTTTTTTTTTTAAAACCTTAACCCTAACCAATATCCATTGGCTGAATGGATCTTCTCAGTCAGTGTGGGTCTGTCACATGTCATGTCCTGTTGGTCATGTGTCTATGTTATGTTCATACCATGTTCATACTGTTGGTGCAAAATGAGTTTTTAGTGTATCCAAATTGTATCTGGATAGATTTTTTTTGACAGTCTTAGCAACCAAAAACCACAGATCCATCCAGATTTACACAGATAAGTCTCAGTTTGAACGGTCAGGCTGATAAAATAAAATTTCAAATAGTCTTTTGTGTTATTTGCAATGCAATACAGAGTGACTCTCAGAGCGATGGGAGATTTTTATCTGTTAGCTAGCTTTACCTGTCTGTTGGCTAACATCTAACATCTGCTCTCCCCTCTGTCCTACACCACTCTCTCTCCACCCTCTCTTTTTTTTTCTTTACCCGGCTGACCTTCAGCAGGAAGGTCCCCCCCCATATGAACCAGGTCCTGCTCAAGGTTTCTTCCTCTTAAAGTGGAGTTTTTCCTTGCCACTGTTTGGCTTAAAGTTTTTTTTTCTCCCACTGTGGGAGTTTTTTACTTGCCATTATCCTTGATTTGGATTTGATATTATAATTTTAGTTAATGATATTTGCTCGTTGGTCATGCTCTGGGTCTCTGTAAAGCGCCTAGAGACAATTGACATTGTAACAGATGCTATACAAATAAAATTGAATTGAATAGAATTGAATTAGCAGCACAGTGGCTTAGTGGTTAGCACTGTTGCCTCACAGCTAGAAGGTTCCTGGTTCAAACCTCAGCAGGGGCTTTTCTGTGTGGAGTTTGCATGTTCTTCCCGTTTCCTCCGGGTACTCCGGCTTCCTCCCACAGTCCAAAGATATGCATGTCAGGTTGATTGGTGGTTTAAATGGCCCGTAGGAGTCAGTGCGAGTGGTTGTTTGTCTACGTGTGGCCCTGCGATGGACTGGCGACCTGTCCAGGGTGTACCTCTGCCTTTCGCCCGTAGACGGCTGGGATAGGCTCCAGCAGATCCCCGTGACCCTTCGGAGGATGAAACGGGTATAGATAATGGATGGATGGATGAATTGAATTAACCCTCATGGACAATGCAAACTACTGAACCGACACACCGGCAGAGAGCCACCGAAACAAAGTAGCACACACAAGATGCATTTCCACTAGTGGGGGTTTCTGGGTATTTTTTTGGGTCAGATTGTTGATGTGTCTCCATTACCAGGAATGGCCAAACAAAAAAACAAGAAAATTCCATCTGGACTCTCTACACCAAAACACGTCCTTGTGGTAGTATAGGTACTCAGAGTGGCCCCAAAAAACTTTTGGATGGGGTAGTGGTGGTGTTGAGATGATGTCAGCCATCTCAATGTTCCTTTCACTCACAATCTATCTCTTCTCATTCAGCCCCGCCATTATGAATGATACAAACAGCAAATAGAAACACAATAACTATCTCAGCCTCTTCAATGTTCATTTCGTCATTTATGTTTCTTTTCCTTATTTTATTTCTTTGTCATTGTTGACTTCTTCTTCTTTTCTTTATTAGCAGTTGACAAACAGCAAAAGTGGTAGTTCACGTGCATCTATCTCTGTCACCGCAAGAGGAGACACATCGGCTAAAAGGACTGAGGAAGTGGTTGACTCTGTTAAAATACCAGCCTCCTAGTTTTACCCCGAAACCCCACAAGTGGAAACACCCCTGAGTAGAGTCCTCTGTCTCTGCCACTTTCTCATATCTACGGCTTCACATAACTATTTGCAATAGTAGAAAAGCCAGTTACAGTTAGTTCAATCCAATTGTAAGCTGTATATCAACTGTTTATAGATTGGTACAGAATTTCAGATCTGAGATCATTAACTAAAAACTGTGAAGTTGTGTTTTTGTTTGTCTTTTCTGTGCTGTTTTTTTTTTTAAAACCTATATTTGGAAATTGCATAAATGTGTGAAATTAGAAACTCAAATGACACGTAAGATGTTTCAAGCATACATATCATCATAGAATTAGATTTATATTTGTTTATATATTTTATGTATATTTATTTGTTTCTGTAGATGTATATGGTAGTTTATGCTTCTCAGCAGAGTACCTGTCTATTATATCAAATACGAAAGCTTATTTAAAGTTTATCAGGACGTGGTGTTTGTGTGAGCTGTGTGAACCAACTGCTACCTGACAGAAAGCTACTTATCTGGGGTGTGCTGAGGCCAAGGAGATTTGTTTTATAAGACCCTCCAAAAAAAAAAAAAAATCCTCCCTCTCACTTTTTCACTTCGACTCTCTTTTTTTTCTCCCTCGCTTTATTACCTCCGTCAGCCCTAATTTGGTTTGATGGGGTGGCTGTTGCATGACAAGACACATGTCTGGGCCTCTGCGTGAGAAGGCTGCATTCACTCTTGCTGGGTTTGTTTTCTTTGCGTGACCATGTCCCTCCCTCTGTCACTCCTGGCACCTCCCGGCAAGTCTAACCCCCCCCACCCCCCTTGACCCTGTTCATACCCTTGTTTGCTGGCATGTGGCTGGTTTATTTGCTTTGGCCAGCTGCCCATGTGAAAGGCAGATTCTGACCATGCTCAGGGAGGGGTGATCTTCAAGTGGAGCAATGCCAAAGGTGTTTGGTAAAACTTATGGTGTACATGTGTATGTACAGAGATAATTCATGGGATGTAGGGGGGTTCGGATGGAGTTAACACCTGAAAGTAACCTTTGCTTTGCATGTGTAGGTAGTGTGTGGATGTATGTTTGAGTATGTGAAACTCCGTGCTTGGTCAAAGGGAGGTGCAGCATGCCCTGTTGTAACTGCTGTTGAGGAAAGACAGGCAAAGCCGGGTCACTCAGAGTTTACCGTGCCAGTTGCCATCCACAAATTGTACTGGAGAAAAGGGAGCATGAGCAGTATGACAGTGTGTGGGGAGTTCACTTGTTCCTACTGATGTAATCCAACAAATGCTCACACTAGCACTCATGTCACTGCCAAATTTCCCCTGTTGTGCTCAGACTGAACTTACCAATTTAGCATGTTTACCCAAAACAAGGGAAACACATTTATCCACCCTCTAAGAATACATTCACTCAAGGTAAGGGCTTTAAAGGGCTTCTCCAACTCCTGCTGCAGCTTGTGTGCAGTTTGGAGGTATACCATGATTATACAAGAGGATGTAAAGTTTGCAAACATGACAAACAAACATGACTTTAAACCTAATCACAAATCAATCTTAATCCTAATCACTTTACAAGTGTGAAGTTTTACAGCTGGACAGATAATTTGCTCTTGTGCATTTCCTTTGTCTATCTGCCTCATCAAAAAAATGTTTTTGGATAACTCTTTTGATATGTAATTTATGCAAATGTTACATTTGGGGTAAAAAGTCTACCACTGAGCTTGAAATGCTGCCATTGTTATACTGAGTTTGTTATTTGACACATGAGGGGTAGCTGTTGTTCAGAAGGTTAAGTGAACTGCAGAACATTTATCATCTTTGTTGTACAGCTACCATGCATACCAGTTAAAAAAAAAAAAAAATAAAAATCAAATCTCTGGCTGTTTGTCCAAATCTGAGAACCTCTGTCTAAATAAATAAATAAAAAACAAATACCAAACTTAGACTTTAAGTCATCAGTCCACATATCCATAACAGATAAAAGTGGCTGTATTCACTTCTAATGCAGGAATTATATTTGTAGACGCGTAGTTGTTTCTATTATAATTTGCTTTCGTGCTCCATTTTCTGATAAAAACATAAAATATGGTGGAGTTTATTCAAAATGAAGAGAAACTTCTCTGTCTGTTTCATTTACAGACAACTACATAAAAAAAACAAAAGCATAGATTGTGTCACACAACCTGTCCTGAAGCAGTTCGTCCATCTTGCTATGTCAGAGAGCGCGTACTGAACTGATATCTTGGCTGCACAGTCTGATAAATGTGCAGAGTCGTACCTTCACCATCTGATGAAATTTACATCACACAGATTCTGAAAAAAAGCATTTGCATTGTTTTTTACGTTTTGGTTCCTGGATGTCTGTAGGATCATGACTTCGCTATTTGATTAATGTGAATTCAAATTAGACCAAAGACAGAGGCAGAGAGAGAGGAAAAAAAAAACATTTTGTCTGAGTGCATTTTTTAGGATGGAAAGAAGAAGAGTAGGACTGCTGCATACATGCATCTTAAGTTATACAAATAGCACATGTTAGCTATTCTACATCATCTGTTTTTGACAACTAATGTAATAACTAATGAAATACTTCCTTTCATCCTTCTAGTGAATCTCCTTTGGTACTGTTTGGAGACCCATGGGAAGCTCATCTCCCTATTCTGAAAACATCTGGTCATTAAAGTTTAAAGCTGAATGACATGTACTGCTCAAAAATGAAACAAAGCTATAAAAGTACACAAAACAAAAAGTGGAGGTATAATAAATGGGATGCATGGATGGATGGATGGATGGATGGGGGGATGGAATATATTTCAAAGAAAAAAGAATTCTGAGTTGACTTGTGTTGGGGTGGCTGTGAATCAGTAGGTAGAGTAGGTAGTCCTCCATCTTGGTGAATCAATCCTCTAGCCTGGTCAGTCAACCTAAATCTTTTCATCCTTGATGCAAAGAGTCTGGTTCTTCTGGATTTTGGGATATCCCCCTTTTCGGGGGGTATTACTAATTGGCGTGAAGAAACTGCTTCTGAACCATAACCCTGAATAAGCATCCAACCAGTCAGAAAAATAAAGCATGTGAAGTAAGTGGATCAACAACCAGACTATCAACCAAAGACATCCAAAATAGCAGGCGGTGGAGTAGGAATGTCAGTGAATGGCAGCTGTAGGTTCTGCTGTAAAAACTTGTTAACCCAAGGTGTTATCAGCAATTCTGCAGGCATCTTGGATGCTTCTGTGTGAGTCATTGCATAAATCCCACCTCTGGCCTGTTGCGATTGGTTTGGTACATTTTGTGCTGGTGGACATGGCTGTGAATGGTACCAAACCCATTTCACAAGAGAGAATTTTTCAAAGTGAATAGGTATGGGTGGCCTGTGTATCAGTCAACATGACTAATCAATCAGAATTCCCTTCTTCACCATGGCTGTTTTAATTTTTTTTTTCTGTAGGTTTTTATCTCCAATGTGTTTACTGGGATACCAGTAAGTCAGCAATATAAGCTAACCAGGGGTTTCTGAAGTGATTTGTTTGAGTATGCAGTTGATTATGAAAATTCTGAGTGTCCACCGAGACTTCCCACTTCCCACTAAGGGCCTGATTTACTAAGATCCTAAATAAAGAGTACTAAATTGCGTGTGCACTGAAAAAGTTTGCGCGTGCTGTTGTTGTGTGTTTTGCGGGTGATCAACTAAGAATGCTCGCGCAATTGATAACGGGTGCAAACCGCAGTATTTAAATGAGGTGTTGCGTGTCTTACGGTTTGCGCCATGGAGAGTCTGGATGGAAAGCAGGATAGACGCAAGCGCAAAATGAAATTTGACGAGTTGGAGTTAGAGATATTAGTGGAAGAGGCAAATAAACACATTCATGAACTACAGCAAAGACATTTAAACATCACCAAAAGAAACGCAATATGGGAGAAAATCTGCGATAGAATAAATGCAGTTGGTAAGACAAAAAGAACGGCAGATGAGGTTAAAAGAAGGTGGCAAGATATAAGGCGAAGAACTAAAGAAAAAGTGGCCTTTAATAAAACTTCGGCAAACAAGACAGACAGGTGGAGGGCCTGCGGAAGAGATGCCTCTAACCAGGATTGAGCAGCAGGTGCAGCTCACCTTCTGCGAGGAGCAGATAACTGGGATACTGGGGTTTGACACGCTAGAGCCAACTGCAGAACAAGGTAGGCGCACAATAAGAAACACTTTTTTCTCCATGAAAACACGTGATTTATTTATTATCACAAATAAAAAAATGAATGTGCCTCCTGTGGCAACCTTTTGCTGAATAATACTCGATTTAACATTCAAATAAAATATTTCTCCTTTTGCATGTGCTTGTGACCGGCTCCAAATCAGCCCTTAAGTTTCAACTATCTGGTTTTCATTCATTCCAAACAAATTTACACGAGTCCGAAAGACTCTCTCTGCGTATTCTTTGATTTTGGCGATGTCGCCTCCTTGCCACAATAACAGCAGCCATCGGTGCGTAATGCTGGGCAGATTAGCACCTTCCTTTCGAACGTATTAAATACAGACGCAATCACAATCCCCGCAATTCCTTTTAGGGTTGGTAAATCTCATTGCGTGTGGTAAATGAACCTATTTGCATTTTCCCCTCCCAGTATTTTGCGCTTTCTGGCGGGTACGCCCCATATTGTTTATTCATCAGAGCAAAAGTACTAAATGAACAGCGTGTGCTATTTTCCTCATTTGAGAGGCGCAGTCCTCTTTGCACGCTGTTAGTAAATCAGCTTGCGCATTGGTTTGCGGGTGGTGTCAAGTTTGCACACGTTTTTACGCACGCAAACCTTTAGTAAATCAGGCCCTAAGTCTTAAATTCAGCAAGGAGTTACAGCAAAAAGCAGTGAGACGGGGCCTATAAATCCAGCGGAGTATCAGAAAAGCAGGACAACACAACCCCACATAATCACGAGTATGTTCCAGATTAACCTCTGCCACTGCTTCAGTCATTTTGTCTGCAGGGATGGAATCACTTGGAGCTGTCTGGCTCTGCAGGCTGGAAGTCATGCTTTGGTTGATGTAAACACAGACACTATTTCCTAATGAGGAGCTGTGGAACAAAGTTACGTCGCTAAATTCCATTACCTCACACAGAGCTGTGAAATTTTCGCATGATAATCTTTATCACAGGCCAACTGCTGCTTCACAGAGGTAAAACACATCTGTCATTGCATGCGTTTTAATGGACAAATTCAAAGTGGCATGTTAAGAAGATTTATTTGCTCCAAATGAGCCCTCATCACGCCCAGATTGTGTGGTTTGTCCAAAGCTTTTTGTGAAAGAACTGGACCACATGTTGTGACAATACATCAATTACTTAAAAGGGCCAGATCTTTATGTTTTAAATTTCTCTTAAAAGACAAACAAAAGACATAAAAAACATGGCTTGAAAAAGATTTTAAAAAAAAAAAACAACAACAAAAAGCCTGTTATGGGAAACAAACGTTTCTGGTGGTCCTTCACATTAAACAGCCACTAACGCAAATGCTAACATACAGACACAAACATGATTTGATTGGGATTGACGAGAGAATGAATGCTTTCCTTATTTTTTTCCACACGTGATCTTAATTCATTTATTTACAGGGAAATGTATTCTCACATTATGGATGTGTAGTGGGAGGGTGATTAAGGACTCCCTATGGAGAGAGACACATGAAACAGACAGCATTTATCATGCTTGGAGAACAGGGTGGCTTCACTGAGATCAGATCCCCGTGGGCTCAGAACGCACATTTGTCTCAAACACACTACGTACATATGCAATGTTGAGACCCTGAAATGCTCAAATACAAACCATTTTCACAGTTTTACTATCAATCCAAAGCAGATTGGCTTTATGAGTGAGCTTAACCACAACTGAAATATTACAAGGCTTTTGATCTAGTGAAGTACTTTCTACCTGTGACAAATTTGGAATCCTGCTGCATTACACCAGTGAGTAAATAAGTCTTCATTGTGGGAAGGCCTGCATCCTTGGTGTGAAACAAATACCGCAACTTCACCAAGTGTGAATTTTAAAGGCCCAAACATCTGCCAAGTCAACACCAAGCAAACAAGGCGCAATATGAGAGGATCCAGACAGCTTTTGATTCTTAGCTTTTATCTTCCTTAATTGTAGGACCCAGCTGGAGATTATGAGGTCTCTTTAAGTCCTGCTTGAATGAGGATATACTGCAGAGTCAGAAGCCAGCAGAGGATGTTTTAAACATAGAATGATCTGATGACATATAGATTTAAATCTTGTTCTGTTCTAGCTGCAAAATGTTTAATTTTATTCAAGCTTTTGGTTTCTTTCACCTGGATGAATGAGCTTCCACACCAGCACACTGAATCAAAAGTTGCGTAATGTAATTTAGAAATGGTGTCAACAAATTATTTGTCCATGTGAGTCACTTTGACTCAGTTAGTTAGAAAACCACACAAATGTCTGCAGTACACATAGCAGAGGATGCATCACAGCTGAGGAGACGTTGGCGCTGAGTCAAGTGATGTCATCAACTGTAAGTAGCCGAACAGTTGGGAAAATACACTTTTGGAAAAAAAAATCAAAAGTGATTTTATACCCTATATACTAAAGAGTTACAATTTGTGAATAATGTGCTGACACCTTGTTACTGTAACTGTGCTCCATTTTCTTTTCTTTCCTGTGGTTTGTTGTCCTGTTTTGCCCCCCCTCTTTTTTTTTTCCTCTCTGTATGTTTGCAGGCCAGAGTTTCCTGGGTTACATGTTGATTTGCAGTTCCATCCTCTGTCCATCCCAGCGTTTACCTCCACCTGTGTGTGTAGATGTTTTCGTGGTGCCGACTGGCGTGGTGACCGGCGACCTGGTCCTCTGGCCATCTCCTCTCAGTGCTGCTACCTGCATCTGTTTATGTTTACGTTTATATGGTCATTATATTTAGTCATTTGTATGCTCGTCTCCCTCTGTCCTACATCCTCTCTCTGTTCTGTCTCCCCTTGTTTCTTTCTTTACCCGGCTGGCCTTCGACAGGAAGGTCCCCCCATATGAACCAGGTCCTACTCAAGGTTTCTTCCTCTTAAAGTGGAGTTTTTCCTTGCCACTGTTTGGCTGAAAGTTTTTTTTTATCCCACTGTGGGAGTTTTATACCTGCCATTATCCTTGTTTAGGATTCAATATTATATTTTTAGTTATTGATATTTGCTCGGGGGTCATGCTCTGGGTCTCTGTAAAGCGCCTAGAGACAATTGACATCATAATAGACGCTATACAAATAAAACTGAATTGAATTGAATTGAATCGAATCGAATCGAATCGCTCCCAGACTTAACTTCTCACGTATCTGTGGAGAGTCCAGCTGCTTCCCGCAACTCATTTCAACTGGTTGTAAATTTATCTTTGATCTTGTCTTTTCAGTCACTATCCACAACTGAGAGAAGCAACATGGATTGACCAGTAAATGGTCTATGTCTCAGCTCCTCACAATATTGCAACTGCACTGCAACATCTGCTTTACTGCAGATGTTGCACTGACCCATGTGTCAATCTGGAAAGCTGCAATTCTAAGGTCTTTGGTTCATTTATAACAAACTAATGTGTATTTGCTGAATTAGCTAATTTCAACTGGCAATCAGCTTCCTCAGTGAATATGCCCTCAGCGTGCCAGCGCAGGATAAAACTGACTTTAAAACAAAAAGAGACTCTTTAATTTCTTATAATTGGTTGGTGATTAATGATTAAGCTGTGGTGTGACAAACTGTTTTACAAGGGCTTTAAGGGGTAAATCAGAAGATCCCAGGACATCAACAGGGTTCCTGCATTTACAATGACCACTAGAAATCAGCAGGGGGATTTGCTTAAAGACAGCTATCTGGGGCTGTAATCTGGTTCATTTATTTGTCCAGTGCCAACATCAGGGGAGATGAGAACCCCCTTCTGTTTTCCAGGACCTCTTAATTTACACTTTAAGTTCTCTATCACATTGTGAATTAAATGCATTAGGTAGATCAGAATGGCAGAGCTGATGAAAAGATTTGTACAGAAAGAGGCATGTTGGTATTTTACTCTAAATTGGTACCGGTTATTGTTGACTTGTATTAAGAACCTTGCCCGTAAAAGAGTTTAATTTGTTGTGCTTCTCCGCTTAAGGTTGAAGAACTGTGCAGTCCCAAAGTGTCCTCTGATAAGACTCATTGTCTTCTGTGTGTTCTCAGATGTATGATAGACAAAAAACTGCATAAGCCAAGAATAAAAAAGACCGTAGAAACGAAGAAGTACTGTTTTGGTATGTGTGTGAGTGGGTGAATGTGGCTTGTAGTATAGTCACTATGATGAGAAAACCTCTATATAAATCCAGACCATTACACTCATTTTGTCTGTATTATTTAACAAAAATTAATTAAAAACTTGCAATAAGTATGCAAAACAGATGTTTCAAAATTTCCTTTGTATTTTTGCATGCACAAGATGCAATCAAACTATATATTTCTGGAGAAGTGCATGATAGAGTGATACATAGTGACATTGGATATGTACCTCTGCGTGTGTGAGAGCTCTTCAGGTTTTCCACTTTTCATCGTGTATCAGGCCATGTGCTTTGCTTTACAAGGCCATGAATGAGTGATGGCATTGATGATGAGCTGCTGAGGCCATAGAAAGACAAGGATAGCCACGGTACGTGACATGAATGGAAAAATCCTTCCTGCTGTTACACATGACGTGAGAAGGATACATAGAAAGCTCCAGGAAGGAGAAATCCATACCTCAAGTTTTCAGTCTTAATGTTTTCTGAGGGTTTTCCCTGTGTCACTCCCTCCCTCCTCCTTCTCCTGTTTCATGACTCTCAATTTTCTGCATCCTCCATATCTCTAAAGTGGTGAAAGATGTCCATGAGTAGTAAGGGCAGAGCTCAAACTGACTTCCAGGACTCACGCAAGACAATTTATCTCACTTAGGTGCTCTAAAACCATCTGGCCACCCCTCATAGATAAAAACAAGGCAGTGTACTGTTTGGAGACTTTCCCAAGTCATGGCTACGACCTGAAAGCACCTTTAAATGTTTCCCCCCCTGCTCTCTCATTCTTCGGCCTCATTTGGTGCTCCCTGGAAGAGTAACACACTTCCTCTGACACGCTGCAACTGCCGCTCATAAATCTGCAAACTTAACTAAGGGCCCTCAAATCTATCAGCCTGAGTGCTTTGAATCATGGGGCCACATCATGACACGCACAGAACTGGGGGGCGTTCACAGGTGCCCCTCCACGGAGACTTATGACCGGCTCCCCCCCACTCTGCAGTCACGCAAGCGCTGCCCCGCTTGTGGACCTCTGTTTGATTTTACTGCAGCCTGTGGGGGGAAACCAGACGTTGCAAAGGCCCTGGGTCCACATCAATTTCACGAGCAAAGTTACAAAGAAATAAATCATTTTGAAAAAGAAGAAGGGGAAAAAGGGGACCTGGTGTGTGTGTGCTGCCTTAACCTATCAAAAAGAGTGAAACACTGGAACATAGTCCTTTTGAAGTTGTTTTGCACTGTCATGTCTTTATCAGTAAGACATCTTAACTGCCAACTTCACGCTGATAAAACCCAGTCGTATTGTGTAATTGAATATTATTATCAAGCATTTAAATGCATGGTTGCTGAATTTAACTTGTTTATCACATTTCCTCTTGACATGCAAGGTTCCAGGAACAAGACCTCAAGTTTTATAGGTCATTTGAGATCCGCAATTTGGCTTCACACAGCAGGACTTCAGTCTAGACTTCGTTTATTAAGATGCATGAGGAGCGCGCACACAAAATATGCCAATAATAAATCAAACTTTGTCACATTTTGTGCTCTTATTAGGGAACAGGGTCATTAATCTCAATTATGTTCTGCTAAAGACAACAATAACCCATCAAAAGGTAATGCCCTTAACCAAATTAAGTGTAAATTTATTTTCTTGGGCTGAAGTTAACAGCTCCCCCCCCCAAGGTATGCAGATTGTAATCCACTCATGAAGTCCTCAGCTCCAGCACCTTTTCCCTACCCTCAACCTCTATGCCAGTGTTTTGTGTCAAAATCCAGAGAAATCCCTGAACCACCAATGTGATTTAAGACTGAGAGCAGTTAATTAGTTTGCGTGCTCAGTTTCACTCTGTGAAAGGAAGCACACATCTACACGTGTTAAAACTTCCTTTCTGGTGGCTACATTCTCACTCTGGTAACAGTTTTATAGGCTGGCGTGAAAACTGAACATTCTGTACCAGTCTCGTTGTGAAATCATCTACACTTGACGAATGCCTCAAATGAGGCATAGATATTATTTATATGTATTTCTCAGAAACAGAAATACACAGGAAAGAGTAAAATCAAATTCCAAATGTCTGTAGGAACTTATAGCTATATCTTGTTGAGTTAAAAAAAAGCTCCATTGTTGATCTCTGGCTCAAATAAATACATATTTTTGCTTGTCATATCTTTTCAGCTCTTGATATTAATATATTTGTTGATATCCGATTTTTTTTTTTGCCATCATTTAAGAAGAGGCTGAAGCATGACAGCAGCCTCAGCTTTCAACCTAAGTCTCTGCTGTAGCTCAACGTATGGACATACACAGGCGTGCCAAAGATGCCTGGTGTGCACTGCATGAAATCCCTCCTTTTGGGCAGCACAAATCAGATGTGTATGGGAGTAATTATCCCAGCTTTTTGTCTGCTTGCAGTGGTTCTTTAGAGGACTGATCAGTCATAGATAGATAAATAGACCTTGTTCTCTCAATGTCACTCCTATACCCATAAATCATTGTAGGCAAAGGCTACTCTTGTGTCTACTCAGGATACACGATATAAACTTTATTGCACAACTTTAGTGTCAGCACCTTAGCTTTCATACATTTGTCTGATTGTCATTATGTTTTGTTCCAAGAAAAAAGGAGAACAAATCCCCATCAGGTTTTCAACAGAATGCAATTTACTCTACGAAACATACTGCATATAATTAGACTGAACTAAGGGAAACATGACATGTGACATTAAATTTTGTTAAATAAGGTATATCCAAGAGTATTTTGGTTGCCGAGAGTCAGAATCCCCAAGACCCATGCCTTCTCTATTTACAGATCACTCTGTTTTTCTGCCATCACCTATGGTCATGAACTGTGGGTAGTGACTGAAAGAACAGGATTGTGGGTACAGGTAACTGAATTTAGTTTCCTCGGCAGGGTGAATGAACTTTCCGTTAGAGATAGTACGAGAAGCCCTGTAATTTAGGAGAAGAGTCGCTCCTCCAGAGGAACCAGTTAAAGTAGTTTGGGGCATCTTGTTTGGCCTGCTGGATGCCTCCCTGGATTTAAATCCTGCTGGATGTAAAACAAGAATACAAATAGAAAGTTTGTTTTGGTCAATTTGACAAAAGAAAAGTCAAAATATATAAATTGAAAGACACCTTCAACTTTTATTAAGTGGCAGTGATTATTGGTGAACTCTTTAACCACTGAAATCACTGTAAAACCTCCGCAGTTAATAACGCTTTTCTTAATAGTGGTTCTGGAAATTTCTGTTGTAAATATTGAAATGTGGCATCACCTCACTGAATGTTCATTGATTTGAATACATGTCCGAAAACATAAAACTTTGCATGATAGTTTCTCCAGACTTTCCCTCTGGCATCTTATCCCAACAGGTAACTATGAGCTCATTTCTTGTTAGCCGGTAGATACTGCTCTCTGTAGGCTCAAGGTAATTATCTGCAGGCACGCAACGGGCTAACTGACTGGAGGTTGGCCCCCAACACTGTGTGCTCACATTCTTTTTTCTTTGGCTTTCTGCCATCTTCATCCCATATGACAAACAAGCTGGTTGTAAAAGGTTCATATTTTTCTACGAATCATTCACTTTGCATTCCACTGTATGACTGAAGCTTGAGGCTTTGAGGTTTTTGTGATTAAGACAGTGCTTCTGTTGAAAATAAAGTCATCCTCAGTAATGACTTCCAGGAGGGCACTCCATCCCCTAACTGGAGGAAAGATAAACCAGATTTCAGGTCAGAGCAGTTGAGCACACAAGGGATTTTATTTAGAAAGAGTTGGGAAGAATGAGAGACATTTTTAAAGGAGTCCTTACAACTATATGCAATAAAATGCTGCCCTCTTGTGTCAAAGTGATCTCAATGTTTTTCTGCAGTGGTTATCATGGTCACACTGGACTCACGGTCCAGAGACACCCATGTAGGTTTATTAGGTTTAGCACTGATCCTGGGAATAAAATATTCTCCGCAACATAATGCAGACTCACACTGTTTGTTTGTCTCATTTGTGTCTGTGTGGCCCTGCGATAGACCTGTCCAAGGTGTAACCCCTCACTTGGTTAATGAGAGCCTTCCCAATACCTGGGAGACCCTGCACAGGATGAAAATGAGCAATTTTTAAGAAACTGATTTAGAGTCATACCTAAAATGAATCCTAGCTCCTTTGCCCTTCGCAAAGTTTCATGATTCAGGCCAAGACAGATGAATAACCTGCATTGATCATGTGTCTCTAACTCTCTTCTCACCTAAGAGAGGATTTGTAAGGGGATGTTGCAGCTGATTACGGGCGTGTGATAGAGTTGACTGTGAGATATCCCATAGGTGAACCTCCTTTGGGATGAATATGGTATCTGTTGTGGGTGGGAAAATCTGGAACAGCCTTCCTTATACAATAATGGGATTGTCCCTCCTACTCTTCCTTTAAGGGAAATCTCAAGAATTGGCTTGAAACATCTCAAATCTGTGCTCATTAATTGTTGATTGTATTTTATTCTATAGTTCACCTGCTGAAAACAGACCCGACCTGTGACCTGTGTGTGTACATATATATTTATCTACTCTATACACAATCTCGCTTACTTGGGTTTAACCATGTAATGCATACCTAATGCACTGTAAAACTCCGTACAACGTACTATGCATTTTAAAAACCTGTGCAAATGGGCAACGTGCAATAATTTGAGCATTTACATCATATTGCTAAAAGCACTTTTGCACTTGCACTTTACCTTCTTATGAACATCTGTTCCCTCCTCCGGTCTGCAATCAACAGGCCTGCCTTGTTTTTTTTTATTCTTTCCATTCTGACTTTCTTGTGTTGTTACAAATGTGTGATCTAGACTGTGTCTATGTTTTATATTATTTATACAGTGTGTGTCGTGTAATGTTGTATGTAGCTTTTTATTGAGTCCTACAGGGGGACTGCCGATGCAAATTAGCCTTCTGGCTATAATTGAGTATATTTACATTTTGAATGTTCATTAATATACAATGTCCCTCTACACTAAATAAAAAAATATAAATAAAATAAATTACACTGTGGCTGTGCTGCTGCTGCTCTGTGAGTTTTTCATCCTCTTCTGTGATCTTGCTGGAGTTTTAAGAGTTAATAAATAGGAAATAATATAGAAAAGCAGAGTAGCTATGTTTTTTTTTTCCCCAGCCCAAGGCTCTTCACCCCTTACTATTTCACAATGCAGAGTTAAACATTAAATTTAAAATAGTTTAAACTTTGTGTGTTATTTAAAAAAAAAACAACTAACAAATGTAAAAAAGAAAAAAAAAAGCAAATACCAAGTTGATGAACTCAGGTGAAGATGACTAAAAGGAACAGGCCCAAAATGGAGAGAAGTCCACCATGGTGGAGCTTCTGTACTGAGCTTTCCCTGCTGTAAGGCTGCAATGGTCTGCGACGCAGTGATGATACATGTGCTGCAGGTTAACATAAGTAAAGCTCACCCCCTGGTGGAGAGCAGCATTAGACATCTAGGAGTGACTACTGGGAAAAAATGTTAACCACTTAAGAGCATAATGCTCGTTTAAAAAGAAAGCTCATGCTTACACAGAAAGAAAGAAAGAACTGCACCACACATGCAGTTTCCCTGGTTCGTGATGCTCTCATTCATCCAGAGCAACAGGTTGAGTGTGAACATGGCAACAGATGGTTCAGGATCTTGATGCCTTCTACTTGCTTTCTTTTTTTCTTTGAAAGAAGTTGGTCCATTCCAGGAGCAGCCTTCTGTGCAGAACAGAACTCTGATCTTTCAGTTGATAAATCACTGCACGACAAGAACCCTGCCAGCAAAGCCACTTACAGAGACCACATATGAAGTGCTTATGTTTCTGGTTTGGGGTGACTGATGTTAAACAGAGAGATGTGATTAGCACTTATTTGAAATGTGTACGTGGAAGATCATGGCAAAAAAAATGTGAAACAGCAGCGTGTGATGCTACCATTGTAAAAAGTATTAACTAGAGAAAAAGAGTTTCCATGAAATGTTCAAGTGTTTATATGTGATCTGCTTTGTTCTGAATACCAATGTCATTAATAAGGTTCAGCAATGACAGACTAAAGACAACTTTGAATCCAGTGAAATGCTAAACAAATTAAATCCTGAAGTTCAGCAGTACTGATGTAAAGTGATAGATGTTGCCAGATCAGACCAACAGAGCTGACCAATCAGAGTAGAGATGATTTTTTTTCTTTTTTATAAACCTTGTAAGTCATGTGCAAAATTACAACATAGGTTTTATCAAGCCATTATAAGCACACTGTTTATGGATATGCTTAAATGTTATAATGGATGATCTGTAACAGGATGAGTAATATTAGAATATGATTATGAATATGATAGAGATGATTGTGGGAGCTGTAAACATCTCTTTTATTCATATTTCTACAGTAAGCATCTATGGTTTCTTGAGAGATTTAATATTTTTCCTCCCATTTGAATTCCCACCATTGAAAAAAAAACTATAAAATTCATCCTGTGTTGAATAGAATTCAGTTCCAGTTTAATCAATCGTGTTTATATTTAAAGAAAGAAAATCACACATCATTTGTTCCAGGAAAAAGCAGATTTCCAGCAAAGGAACAGTTTATGCATACATATATTTCACCACTCACTGTAAAAAAAATGAAATGAAATCATGCTAGTCTGGTGCTGTGACTGCAGTTTAACAATTCTCCCTGTGACATTGCCTGTTGTGGTGGTCTGGTCCAGTAAGGACATGAAATTGTTTATGACATTTCATTAAAAGAAACACAAATCACAATCGCATCTGCTAACAATGTCACAGTAATAAGCAGCAGCCTCCAACAGGGTTAATGATGTTGCTAAAGTACTGTCATCAATTACTGATTTATGCTGCTTTCTCCTGGCTTGACGGATTTCCAAGATGGGAACACCAAAGGATTTGTCTGTTTTGTCTCTTTCTCTTTCTTGGTCGCTCATAGTACACACACTTCTTCATATTTTAACCGAACATCTTGTGTCGAGAACACCCATGCAAACATGACCAAAAAAAAAATAAAAATAATAATAAAAAAATAATAATAAAAATCCATCCTTCCAGCCATTATCTATGGCCACTTCTTCCTATTCAGGGTTATGGGGGTCTGCTGCTAGAGCCTATTCCAGCCCTCTGTAGGCAAAAGGCAGGGCAATAGAACGGGACAACTATAAAAACTCCTAGAGTCAGTTTAGAAATCACACTAATCAGCCTAATATGCATGTTTTCGGACTGTGGGAGGAAAATACCTACCAATGTATGTTTTAAATATTAGAATAAATTAATGACAACATCTCTGCAAGCTTCTTTGTCACTGGATTAACTTTTTCCCCAAAGAGCATCTGGGCTCAATCAAACATTCCTTTCAGCTTAAACGCATCAAAGCATTATACCTTGATATGAACAATGTCTGTGTGGTCACATTTGATGTTGAAAACGGAAGCTGTGGTGGACTAGTGTATTTACTTGTACCTGTAAATACATGTACCTGTATTCAAGTGATTGTTGAGAAGGAAACCAGCTCCAGAAACCAAGAAGCATTCAGAAACTGGTGTGAAGATAACACACTCACTGTGTGAAGGGTGGAAGAAACTTAACTTTTTGACCAAAAGAGGGCAACATCTCACTGCTTTGCTTCATTAAAGTGTTGCATGATTCTGTGCTAAATAGCTATGACATACATTACAATAAAAAAAATCCTTCTTCATAATCACAAAATTCTTATTGAAAAGTGTCCGTTTTGTTTAAATTCAGGCTGTAACTGCTTTAAGCTGCCTTGTCTTTTTATTTATTAATTTATCTCATCTACAATACAGTCACAGTCATTTAAATGATAACGAGATTTCTATGGTTATTTCCAACTGAAAGCAGGCCAGAAACTGGACAAATGTACCTGAGTGAGTTTTTGCTCTGTTTTTCTTTTTTTTTAGATGTTAAAACAGAGTATAGGTCCACTGATGTCTTGACTTTTCTTTCACATTTTCAGTTAAAAAACAGTTTTCTTTGTGCAGAGCGTTCCCAGGCTGTCTTGATATGGAATTAGTCTGATTATAACGGATAAACAGTGTTTTCAAACCTCCAGCTGTCCTTTGTGGGATACTGTGACATCACAGACCCATGTTAGAGCAATATTATACAGCCTCTTCATCTTTGTTTCTTGTCAGTTACAGCATGTGTAGTGTATATTTTCACTCTTTTATCTTTCCTTGTTTAATTTTCTATACTTATTTTTCTTGTTTTATCTCCTATATGAAGTAAACTGAGGGTAATGAACTTGTCGTGAAGATAGGCCAGTGTGGCCTTAAGGGGTGGGATGTACAGCGTGAGATGCAGTGATACAGACTTGGTGTTTGTCCCAGGCCTGTTTATCTTAAGTCGGGGCAGGTCTCTCTATGTCTCTCAGGCTCGTGGCCACTCGCTGTCTTTTAATTTCATGCCAGAGTTTCTCACAGATCAAAGTTTTTCACAGACTCACATTGTTCATCTCACACCAAGAGACCCAAGGCCTCACGGTACCTTGTTTGATTGCCTCACGCCGAAATGGTCAAAATATGTGTTCAACTGTGTGTTGAGATGTGTGCCATGGGAAAGTACCAAAATGTTTAAAAGGAAAAAGGCACCTGTAACCTGATTTGTCTAAAGTGTCATAAGAGGGGTACATGAGGCACCAATAGAATCGTCTGAAGGACACCTACAAAAAGAAAAAGGGGCAGTATTAGACATGCCCCTAAATTAATCATTTTCATAATAGACAGGTATAAAATATGATATATAGATCAGAAAAATCTGCTGTTCTGCAGATTAACTCAAGCTTTTGGACTCTGTACTTGTGTGCTGAAAAAATAAAGCTCTCCGTGCATGACCTAGTCCAGACTACAGTGCTCTTTTTTTCTGCTGCATGTCTACTTAAAAGAAAACTTGGACACTTAGTAAGTTTTTGAAAAAAGAACTTTGACAACAAAGACAAAGTGTGGAGACTGAGGCAAGGACCAGATCCAGATGACAACTTCCCACTGACAGGGTCTACAGACCAGCCTGAAGCTCCACCACGTCACATGCTGCAGTTACTGAGTCTTGGACCACTCCGTGGAAGAGAGGTATAGAGTTCATCTCCACCTCATAAATCCAGCGGCTGTGAACAGCAGTGCAAAAAACATGGCAGAAAATGTTGCATTTGTAAAAGGATCCCTGTGGTATTTTTGGCCAAAGCAGGCCACATATGTTGACCTCAGAAAGCCTGTGACAACTTATGAAGAAAGGCAATGATGTAATTCCTTTAGGATTTTGTAAAGTTTGTTTTAAATTGTTTGATCATTGTGCGGAGCAGAAATACTTGGTTTAAATTTTCATTATAAATTTCCACTTCTCAAATTTCCAAAATTCCAATATGTCAGTTAGTTTACATGGATATGATCAAGACACCTAGAAATGATCTGGAACAATCTCTACACAACTCTTTGTCCTTGGTTTACAATTTTTCATCAATACATTGGAAATTAGGTCTGATGCTGAGTCCATATCCCTGTTTTGAATGTCAAATGCTGCTGCAGCAACATGCTCCAAAATGTTATGCTTGTCAAAACTGCTGTATAAGTGTAAATCACAAAGTAGGTGCAGCTTTTTTGATTTGATTTGAGATTTTATAGATCACAGTTGTTCACGTATCAAACACAATATGAGCGGACCCCTGAGAACGATGTTAAGACCGAGTTCAAGTGTGTCATAAATTAAGTTCCCCTGTCTATTTCTTGGTTTTATACTACTACATATATTACTGCATTATTGCATGCAGCATACTGGTGTTGCACCCCAAAGAGCTTTCCCAAGAATGTTGTTGACTCTGGGTTTAGGGTGGCAGAATAAAATACTTCACTCAGCATTACTGTGTCCCTTTAAGACTCAGCTGGCATCTCTGATGGAATTACTTCACTTACTGAAAAGAGGTGCTTTCTTCTTGCCAATCCTACTTTCATCAGTTTTTTCAGGATTTTCACCATTGTGCCATTTTGATAAGTCAAAAGCATTAAAAAGTATCATATTGTCTTTTACAGAAATTAGTATCCCATTCCATCCTTTTCATATTACAGTAGCATTCACACCCACAGCCTCAATGTGTGCTACAAATATGAAACTAACAATGGAAAAACAAACAAACAAAAAAGAAACCAAATGTGCTGATGCTGCCTCCTGGTGAAAACAGTCAGTTCAAACAGTATGTGTCACAAATATAACAAATCAATTTATTTCCTAATTTCTGGCCAAAAATGTTTTTTTATTAATAATAATCAGCATCGTTATAGATAAATAAAGAGAGATTACCATAATTTGATTGATGAAAGCACCTCTAGAAGAGCATCTTAAGCTTCTCTGTGGTTGTTATGCTGATTAAGTCATTACAGCGAGCCAGTGGGGCTTCCCCAGCCATTTACTGCCCTGCTAACAGCTCTAAATGCATTCAAGACCTGCTCACGGTCTGAATAGGCGAGACAGGATTCATTGATGGAGTTTTTATTGACTGTTTGGAGTTAACTCAAGTTATTGAACCATGTGGTCAGCCTGGTGATGTCATTGTTATCTTCATTAATGGCTTCTTCCCCATTAGATTGCTATTAACACTGAATAATGTGGGGAGGTGAGAAAGCAGACTTCTCTGTCCGTTAGACAGTTATTCCCTCATTTATTATGCCAAAGCGTAGTGCAGATAAGGGAGCTAGCTATGCAGTTAGCGGTGTTTGTGATGCTAGTAGATTGTATATCAAGTGATTTGAGTATCGCCGTTTATCATTAATAAATCAGTGTTGCCTGCTGTGAGGTCAAAGATAATTAATTCAAGGAGTATCTTTGCTTTTCACTGCAGGCTCTTTGCTCTATTGTTGTTTTCTGCAGTTTTATTGGTGGTTGGTTACACATTGCAACTCGGTGCCATATGGCAGATGAATATTTGATGGCCCTTAATGGAGCCTTTGTTTTCATGCCTTAGCTCTGTTGTACCCACCACTTGCGTCTGAGGACTGTGCCGGAGCTTTTTGGTTGACGTCCATTTTGGAAAGCCTCCCTGGTGAATTTTGTTGGTTGTCTAGCAGTGCCTGCACAGCAGCTGCAGTTATTTCATTTGCCATGAGGATTTCCAAGCAGACAGCTTGTTTTGGTGCCGATGCCTTGCGAGATACAAGAACATAATCGCGCGCGCACAGAGGCCTCACATGTGTTCATTGCCCTGCACCTTGAACTTGTCATCGCAGAGGTCACCAGATCACCTGCCATCAGTCAAACAGAGTCAGCCCCATGTTGAATAAATCACATACTCCACATAAATTGGGATACACATTTCAATATTTATGTGCTCTGGGTACAAAACATTGTCGAGATCAATTCTGTTGAAGAGATTAAGATCTTCGTGCATAAGAGATATGGCCCTGCTTGTCGTTCCAATTATAAATGCGGCAGTGAGGCAGTGCAGCTCTTTATTCACTTGATGACCTCATCCTCTCTTCATCACAATCCATAACCATCTGACAGAGAAGTTGCTCCCGCGGATGATTCACTGCCGGCTTGGCGCTGTAAAATGATCTTGTAATCGAAGTGTTTTGGATGGAGGGTGTGAGGCAAAGGAGCAGCGGGCACTGCCTTGTGTTGGAATGTGGGATCTCAGATGTTGTGTGTGCATGTTCAAAGCACCTGTTTAAGATTGTATTTGCATGTTTGAACTTGTATACTCACAAACACCTCTCATCCCTCACATTACAGTTATTTCTGCAGGTCAGAGAGGGCATGCTAAGGTGTCGGCAGCGCACTCTTTCCTTGTGTATACAGCATAAACACACATTCACAGCCCTGTGCAGCAACCACAGATTGAAGCTAAACCCTTCTGTCAAAGCGATTGCTCCTCAGCCTGGGAATAAAACCTGATCAGCATTTGTCTAAAACATTTGTAATTAAATGTATAAATCGGTTTACAATGCAACAACACTCTTCAGTCACCTAATCGTGACTGCAGCCCCACATTTGTTCTTTATATAATGATTTCACGTAACAGTGTGACCACAGAATATAAAGTAAACATCCTTTATGAACCATGGACATTTCAAATAGCAAAGGACAAACAAAACAGGCGGTTGAATTTCTCCCATTAATTTTTTATCACCTCTCTTTTACAAGGTCACAGGTTGCAAACCATACTGGCCAGTGCTGTAGCTCGCTGGACTTCCAACCTAACAATCAAAAACATGGATAGATGATTTCCTTCTCTACTTGTGAACTTCATTAGCGGTTAGTTTGTTTTCAACCATCTGGCTAATTCTGAACACATTCATACCCCCTTCTCCTTTATCACCTTACCCCAGACAGTTATTAAAGCAAGCTCTGACATGGCCTGCAGCCCATCCCTCAAGTATCTGGCCATGACATCAGAGTCTGCAACCAGGTGGGGGGTGTCGCTTTCCTTTCTATGACCCATCAACTTAGCCCGACATGCAGGTCAGCGACCCCAGTGCAGTAACGTTATCCTGGAGCTCGACACAGATTCAGGCTGATCAGAGGGAAGAGCAGAGGTGGAGCAGCAGGAGACACCACACCACAGTGAGGAGTGAAAAAAAATCTGGACTAAAGCAGAGGGAGGAGCAGAGGTTATGATCAGCTAATCTGTTTTCAGGTGCGACACACATGGAGACACACTGAGGTGTGAAGGGCCTGGGAGGAACAAAGATTACAAACCCTGGGTTCATGTAACAATAGAAGTGCAAACGGGGTGATGAATCTCACGTGAGTGAGAAAAAATGGGGAATAAAAGAAGGGAATGTGGAAGTTCAGGTGATTAGGCAGGTCACTGTGGGGTCCACTGCAATTGGAAGGGAGGTGAGAAAGACAACAACTTCAATGAGGTATTGGATGAGACTACTGATTTACACTTTTTAAAAGGGTCATTTGGCAAAGTGTTTGCTCTGCAAAGTGTCAGCCAGTTGTGAAAAAGTTGTGCAGAATAAGAATAATGTAAAAATAATTTTAAAAAAAAAAACATTTTCCTCTTATCTTTCCCTTTAGTTTTAAATTTGGTCAGTCAATTTTCACCACACCATTCTGTCTTTGAAATAACCCCTAAAGTAAGTCTGAGGCGCAATTTAAGACAGGAATGATCTCACTTTGGAATCAGCTTTCATTATGAATTGACAGTTTCATCACAGACGGGTAGAGTTACAGATTTGTGGCTGAAGGGATACTTCAAAGCGATAGAAAGATTCTTTGTGGTGCAGTGCTTCCTCACAATGCCTTTATTGTGAGAATCTTGTGGTTTGTCAACATTTTTTCAAATGACTGTTCTGTTTTTAGTGGAAATATTGACTGGGAAGTGCCACCGCTGGCGGGCAGGAGACAGCATGACATCATCCTCTTTGTGTTGAGGTTTTAGGTTGGTGACTGCATAAAAAGCTGCCATCAGTTTGATTTGTGTGTCTGTTTGTCAGGACCTCCTGCCTGGCACATCCGCTGGACAGAAAGGGGTTTTGCTGAGCATGACGCTAAAGTACATTTAAGCTTTTCAAATGCTTTCAAAATTTGGGTTTCACTTACTGAAATTTACACGAGAAGATTGATGCCATTCTCTGAGTTTTCAGAGTAAATATTAAGGTGCATTACAACCGGCACACAGTTTTGAAAGCATTGAAATCAATGGTAAATGGTAAATGGACTGCACTCATATAGCGCTTTCATGGTGCCCCCAAAGCGTTTACAATGGCCTCTCATTCACCTATTCACACACACATTCATACACCAGTGGGCAGCTGCTGCCATGCGAGGCGCTGCCAGACCCACCGGGGGCAAGTGAGGGTTCAGTGTCTTGCCCAGGGACAATGGCATAGCTGAAGTGATGTTTGAAACTTTCCAAACCTTTGAGGAATTTTTGATATTTCTGCCTAAATATGACCTGTAGGATCATCATCATAGGTGATTTTCACACTTGCCAAATGTGAAATTTCAAGATCATTGTTACCTTCCTCAAGAGTGGTCAGCCCACCAGGCGCAAGGCGAACACTGAACAACAATCATGAGCAATGCAGGGCTGTACGGAGAAAGCAGCTGCTCTCCAATTTTAATTTTTTTCGTCCACCTGAAGTTTGGAAAATGTGATGGACTAAGCCAGAAGGCTATTGGGGCAGATGACAGATGAGAGCCAACAGAAAAATTTGGTAGACTAATTTTGCTTGGAGAGAGGAAAACAGCCCATTTCAGTATAAGAACCTTCTGTGAAGCATGGTGGTGGTAATATCAAAGTTAGGACCTGTTTCCCTGCATCTGGTAGCCATTCCAGCAGAGGGGAACCCTCAGGGCCTTCTACGCCTTCAGAGAAGGCCTTAAAAAATCAAAAAATATGAGTATCAAATTATACATAAATATATATATATATATATATATATATATATATATATATATATATATATATATATATATATATATATATCATTTAATTTAATTTAATACATATATTTAATAAATTTTCTCTCATTTATGTTCAAAAGTTAAGTTTACTGTCAAGTTCACATCAGCAATGAAAGGGTTACTGTCCTGAAACATGTTATCCAATCAGAATTGTCTGTCTTCATTAATGTCCGGTTAGCTGGCTCATTAATTGGTTAGGACTTCATGAATCCCGGGGAAGGCCAAGCTATGTGTTTTGGTTTGGAGAGTGATGGGAAAATTGACCAATCACGATTTGTTTTTAAGGGGGCGGGACAAAAAAAAAATATCGTAGGCCTTCATGAAGTCCAAACAGCAGGTAGATTCTTTTGGAGCTCAATTCAAAGGACAAACTTTATGACGCTGCCATCGCCCACTTCACAAAGAAAGACAGATGAATGGATTTCATTTTCATGTAAGGTAGGCCTATGTTACAAGCCACCTTGATTATTATTTTTGAGTGATTAAATCGGGCCAAGTGGACATTCAGTTATTTGTATTTATTGCGGAGGTTGTCTGTAAAATTTCCAGTGGAATTTGTGCCTTTAATTCCTTTGCCTTTAATTCAATATGTAAACTTATCAAACTTATCAGCAGTGTGTGGTTGGACTTTTGTTTTTTAGAAGCCCCCCCCCCCCCACACACACACACACACACACACAGAAGGTGTAGTGGAATCTATGAAAATTGTGACTTTTGACATCAGTATTCATTGTGCCATGCCTTATTGCGCATGAAGAGGTATTTGCACTTCAATCGAACTTAAAAAAAATCTTTGTATTACCAGCTTTGTGTAACTTTTGCTATATTGTGCATTTGAAGTTGTTTAGTTTGAGGATGCTAATAAATTTATTTATCAATGTGTGTATGGCTTGTGCGCCGTGTTTTATAGCGCTGTCTATGGCGAAGAAATGAGCATCGGTGTCGATGTCGGTGTCAGCAGTGTTATGGGGGTGACGTTCTGGGTGACCTCATTTTATATTTCCAGATTTTGGCTTATGTTTATTTAATGTTGCCTAAATAGTCTCCAGTTTTATGAAGTTACTGTTGAGAAAGTTTCTTGTTGCGGAGATTGTTATGTTATGGTCTATTTGTTTACATCCTTGTCATCGTTAATTCAAGGATTGCAGTTGTTAAACGCTTTGAATTCATCGTACTGTTTCTTTTTTCCGTGATGATTTCTCTTCTCGGCAGTGAGGGCCGAGGTGAAGGCCCAGCTGTAGTGCTCACGGTTCGCCACTGCATTCCAGTAATACCCAAACACTTTGAAAACATTCTTTCACTTGTAAAGCTTTAGTAACCCTCCCAGTCACAGCCATTTCCACCAGTATAGAATGTGTCCAACCAATCACAATGAGATGGGCTTTGTGTGACGACTCATTCAGGAGTTTCCAAGAGACACTACACAAAAAACCAAGATGGCTGCAGAATTTCTGATAACATATTGGCTCAACTGGCTTTTACTGCAAAACCAACAACAGCCGTTCATTGGTATGGATACATGTAATTTTGGACATCTTTTGGTCCTACTTGTCTGATTGTTTCAAATTAAAATTGAAAATAAAGGAATCAGATTAATTCTTTGTATTGAAGTGGAAATAAATTAGGATGGCTGGCTGGCTAGGTTACATCTAGAACAATGTATTCTGGGTTATATCAGGGGACTCAAAGGGAACTGTCTGAAAATCTGTCTATGAACTAATTTGCAAGAGAGTGTCACAAACAAGACTGAGACCCACAAACATTCCAGTTGAAGCTGGTCTATGCAGCTAAGTGGGCTACAATTCATTCAAAAATTAAGAATTACTGGATGTATAAAAAAAGGGCAGCACGGTGGCTTAGTGCAGTGGTTCCCAAACGGTGTGCCGCGGTACACCAGTGTGCCGTGAGACAAGTGCGGGTGTGCCGTGGGATTTTGGGACAACCATACTATTCTGCCCCTGCTTAAGTGTGTTTGACGTCCTCAAGCCTGTTACACCAGCTCGGCAGATAGCTAACAGTTTCCCAAGAAAGAAGCTGAGGTTTCTTTTCAGTCTTTACTGAGGAATCATTGTAAAACTAAACAAACATACAAATATGTGTAATTTATCTAAATACATTCACATACAAACATAAACAAACATGTTTAAAATCACAGAAAAAAGTCCGCTAGCTTAATGCTAACGTAAATGGGAAATTGCATAGAGATGCTAGCGGTTAGCATGTACGGATTCGTAAATGTATTTTCTACTATAAACTGTTAATGAACGATCATACTCCAAATGCGGTGTTACAACTTATGAACATAAAAATAACACTCACAGGCAAACGTTTTCTGGCCATAAAAAAAAAGAACAAAAAGGATGTGAGCTTTCCTTCTGTCTGTCTCTCTCTACCAACTTGTTAACTGAAACTCTCCCGGACCAGCTACTGAAACACTGAAGGTACAATTTAGCAAGAAAATCTGTGTGTTAAACTCAAACTCAAAACAATAACATCACACATACAGTATATTATTATTGCAATATACAATTACAGAAAAGTAATTGTTTTTTAATTTACTATAGGCCTATCACTACTTTGTATGAACTCATTTAATATTACGGAGACAAGCTCACAATTCTTAAACAAAAAAAAAAACCCTCTAAGAGAACTCCATATTTCGCTGATCAGGCAGTTGCGCAGGTGGGAATTATATGACTGTGACACATCGAAACATCCAATGTAAATACACATAACGTCAATGCAGCTTCCTTGCATTGACAGTTCTTTGTTCTTAATTTCTGCTGCATTTTCTTTGCCTAGTATTCAATTTTGTGACATATCTGGTTTATATGGGTGTGTTGCTGCTTTGATGAAACCTAAATTGATGAATTTTCAAATTAATTGTTGAAATATTTCATTTATAGATATTCCATGAGCAATAGAGTTGTCTTTGTAATATTTTATTTTATATTAGTAAACAATTATCCACATTGACAGATATTTTTCATGATATGAGTGATAACACGTGTTATAAAGGCTATTTGGCACAATAGGTGTGCCTTGAGATTTTTACTTGTCCTTTGGTGCGCCTTGGGCACAAAAAGTTTGGGAACCACTGGCTTAGTGGTTAGCACTGTTGCCTCACAGCTAGAAGGTTTCTGGTTCGAACCTCGACAGGGGGGGTCCTGGATTGAACCTCTGGGCCTTTCTGTGTGGAGTTTGCATGTTCTCCCTGTGCTTGCGTGGGTTTCCTCCGGGTACTCCGGCTTCCTCCCACAGTCCAAAGACATGCATGTTAGGTTAATTGATAATTCTAAATTGCCCGTAGGAGTGCATGTGAGTGTGAATGGTGTGTCTCTGTATGTGTGGCCCTGCGATGGACTGGCGACCTGTCCAGGGTGTACCCCTGCCTTTCGCCCGTAGATGGCTGGGATAGGCTCCAGCAGATCCCCGTGACCCTTCAAGGATAAAACGGGTATAGAAAATGGATGGATGGATGGATGTATAAAGCATGACATGCCACTGATTTAATACCAGATCATGCTGCCAGATAAATAAATGACCAGGCCAAATATTTTTGCCATCATTATTTCTCTAATGATAATTAATCAATTATTAATTATTACCGTACCGTACCGTCTTCTTCCGCTTATCCGAGGTCGGGTCGCGGGGGCATCAGCCGGAGTAAGGAAGCCCAGGCCCCCCTCTCCCCGGCCACTTCTTCCAGCTCCTCTGGGGGGATCCCGAGGCGTTCCCAGGCCAGCCGAGAGACATAGTCCCTCCAGCGTGTCCTGGGTCTTCCCCGGGGTCTCCTCCCAGTGGGCTGTGCCCGGAACACCTCACCAGGGAGGCGTCCAGGAGGCATCCTAACCAGATGCCCGAGCCACCTCATCTGGCTCCTCTCGATGCGGAGGAGCAGCGGTTCTACTCTGAGCCCCTCCCGGATGACCGAGCTTCTCACCCTATCTCTAAGGGAGAGCCCGGCCACCCTGCGAAGGAAGCTCATTTCAGCCGCTTGTATCCGCCATCTTGTTCTTTCGGTCACTACCCAAAGCTCATGACCATAGGTGAGGGTAGGAACGTAGATCGACCAGTAAATCGAGAGCTTCGCCTTCCGACTCAGCTCTCTCTTCACCACAACAGACCAGCGCAGCACCCGCATCACTGCAGATGCCGCACCGATCCATCGGTCAATCTCCTGCTCCATCCTTCCCTCACTCGTGAACAAGATCCCGAGATACTTAAACTCCTCCACTTGGGGAAGGACCTCATCCCCAACCCGGAGAGGGCACTCCACCCTTTTCCGGCTGAGGACCATGGTCTCGGATTTGGAGGTGCTGATTCTCATCCCAGCCGCTTCACAACTGGCTGCGAATCGCTCCAGCGAGAGTTGTAGATCATGGCTCGATGAAGCCAACAGAACCACATCATCTGCAAATAGCAGAGACCCAATCCTGAGGCCACCGAACCAGATCCCCTCGACACCTCGACTGCGCCTAGAAATTCTGTCCATAAAAGTAATGAACAGAATCGGTGAAAAAGGGCAGCCTTGGCGGAGTCCAACCCTCACTGGAAACGAATCCGACTTACTGCCGGCAATGCGGACCAAACTCTGGCACCGGTCGTACAGGGACCGGACAGCCCGTATAAGGGAGTCCGGCACCCCATACTCCCGAAGCACCCCCCACAGGAATCCCCGGGGAACACGGTCGAACGCCTTCTCCAAGTCCACAAAACACATGTAGACTGGTTGGGCGAACTCCCATGCCCCCTCCAAGACCCTGAAGAGGGTGTAGAGCTGGTCCACCGTTCCACGGCCGGGACGAAAACCACACTGCTCCTCCTCAATCCGAGATTCGACTATCCGACGGACCCTCCTCTCCAGGACCCCTGAATAGACCTTCCCAGGGAGGCTGAGGAGTGTGATCCCCCTGTCCCCCTGTAGTTGGAACACACCCTCCGGTCCCCCTTTTTAAAGAGGGGACCCCAGTCTGCCAACAGCGGACCACTGTCCCCGTCTGCCAATCCAGCGGTACTGTCCCCGACGTCCACGCGATGCTGCAGAGGCGTGTCAACCAAGACAGCCCCTCAGCATATAGAGCCTTGAGGAACTCCGGGCAGATCTCATCCACACCTGGGGCCCTGCCACCGAGGAGCTTTTGAACCACCTCGGCAACCTCAGCCCCAGAGATAGGAGAGTCCGCCCCTGAGTCCCCAGACTCTGCTTCCTCATTGGAAGACGTGTCGGTGGGATTGAGGAGGTCTTCAAAGTATTCCCTCCACCGATCCACAACGTCCCGAGTCGAGGTCAACAGCTCCCCATCCCCACTGTATACAGTGTTGATGGAGCACTGCTTCCCCCTCCTGAGACGCCGGATGGTGGACCAGAATCTCTTCGAAGCCGTTCGGAAGTCGTTCTCCATGGCCTCTCCAAACTCCTCCCATGTCTGAGTTTTTGCCTCAGCAACCGCCAAAGCCGCGTCCCGCTTAGCCTGCCGATACCTGTCAGCTGCCTCCAGAGTCCCACATGCCAAAAAGGCCTTATAGGACTCCTTCTTCAGCTTGACGGCATCCCTCACTGCTGGTGTCCACCAACGAGTTCTGGGATTGCCGCCACGACAGGCACCAACGACCTTACGGCCACAGCTCCGGTCGGCCGCCTCAACAATAGAGGCCCGGAACACAGCCCACTCGGACTCGATGTCCCCTGCCTCCCTCGGAACATGATCGAAGTTCCGCCGGAGGTGTGAGTTAAAGCTCCTTCTGACAGGAGACTCTGCCAGACGTTCCCAGCAGACCCTCACAACACGTTTGGGCCTGCCAGGTCTGAGCGGCATCCTCCCCCACCATCTGAGCCAACCCACCACCAGGTGGTGATCAGTTGACAGCTCCGCCCCTCTCCTCCCCCGAGTGTCCAAGACATGCGTCCGCAAGTCCGACGATACGATTATGAAGTCGATCATCGAACTGCGGCCTAGAGTGTCCTGGTGCCAAGTGCACATGTGGACACTCTTATGCTTGAACATGGTGTTCATTATGGACAATCCATGACGAGCACAGAAGTCAAACAACGAAACACCACTCTGGTTCAGATCGGGGGGGGCCCTGCCTCCCAACCACACCCCTCCAGGTCTCACTGTCGTTGCCCACGTGAGCATTGAAGTCCCCCAGCAGAACGAGGGAGTCCCCAGATGGAACATTCTCCAATACTCCATCCAAGGACTCCAAAAAGGGTGGGTACTCTGAACTGCTATTTGGTGCGTAAGCACAAACAACAGTCAGGACCCGTCCCCGGAGAGAGGCTACCCTCTCGTCCACCGGAGTAAACCCCAATGTACAGGCGCCAAGTCGGGGGGCAATAAGTATGCCCACACCAGCTCGGCGCCTCTCACCCGGAGCAACTCCAGAGTGGAAAAGCGTCCAACCCCTCTCGAAGATACTGGTTCCAGAGCCCAAGCCGTGTGTTGAGGTGAGTCCAACTATATCTAGCTGGAACTGCTCAACCTCACACACCAGCTCAGGCTCCTTCCCCGCCAGAGAGGTGACATTCCACGTCCCTAGAGCTAGCTTCTGCAGCCGAGGATCGGACCGCCAGGGTCCCCGCATCCGGCCACCGCCCAGCTCACTGCGCAACCGACCTCTATGGCCCCTCCTGCAGGTGGTGAGTCCACTGGAGTGGGGGCCCATGTTTCCCTTTCGGGCTGAGCCCGACCGGGCCCCATGGGCAAAGGCCCGGCCACCAGGCGCTCGTCTCCGAGCCCCACCTCCAGGCCTGGCTCCAGAGGGGGGCCCCGGTGACCCGCGTCCGGGCAATAAAGGTCCTTTATGAGCCACACTTTGTCTGGTCCCTCACCTAGAGACCTGTTTGCCATGGGTGACCCTTCCAGGGGCATAAAGCCTCCGACAACATAGCTCCTAGGATCACTGGGACACGCAAACCCCTCCACCACGATAAGGTGGTGACTCATGGAGGAGATTAATTATTATTGTTTATTAAATATCTATGACTTTTAGGGCTTAATTAAAAGTTTCATTGTAACACCCTCTTCCCCTTTGTTTCCAGTATTTATTGTGAGCAAAGTCAGATCCTTCTGGCTTCAGGTTGATAATTTAGAGAAAGTCTGGTCTTGTTTAACTAATAACATGCTTCCAAATAGACAAACTATTATTCTAGTTAATAAAATCCATGAAAGTAATTTTCCTCTGTGCAGATTCCATTTACAGTAACATAAATCTAGACTGAAATACTACACATGTAGTTGCAACTGATTCAAATTCAAATTACTTAATGGTTACATGAACTCAAATAAAAACAGAGGCTGAAATTAAAATAAGGGTGGTGAATCCAGCCATATAACCAAGAATATTAGCTAAAGGTCACTGAAATACTGCACTCTGAATGATGCATAAAACAAATGCAGAAAATGCATCAAACTGTGTCTTCTGGGGCTGTCATGTGACTCCATCTTTTGATTTACATTTTGTTTAATTGGATGATTGTATAAAATAGTAAAACATCTGTCCAAATAAGAATGTCTAAAGACAAATGTGACCTGGACAGTACAGTTGAAATATGACTTTATCATCTGAACTCTCTGCTTTAAGAAAGTGGCATTATGGGTAATGTGATTGTGACTATTTTTGGGAATTTGGATACAACTGAGGAATGTTTCTAGATAGACAAGATTAAATTACTCATAATTGGCCATTAACTGTCCAGATGGGTCCAAGTTCCAAAATAACTGTTATCTAAATGTTATTCACGCTGTTCTCTGCCTCAGAACGAATATATAGAGCCAGTTAATGCAAAATTACATTTTTGCTGATAACTTATCATCTAAAAATGTCAAAATGGTTTTTTTCTGTTCTTGATAAATATAAAAGTGGTGACACTTCAAATGACACACACTACTCTCTTATCATCCCCTTATTGCTTTAAAGTTGACCTGGGCTGCATCCCGGCCTGACTTTAAAGAGGTCCCTTTGTTAAAGATGGTATGTTCACTCACGGACCATTCTTCAGCTGCAGGTGGCCAGGAGCTCCCTGCTGAGCTCTGCAGAGTACATTAGCCCATCAAAAGGAGAAGATTAAGCAGTCTCGGAGAGACTGGGAGAAACTTTTTCACCCCTGCTGTGCCTTGCAGCTTTATAACTTTCAACTCCTATACACTATATGCTGCACTATGTATAGTGCAGCTTTAATTTACCCTGGAAATCCAGATACATAATCAAGAGAAAATGAGGAGAAGTTCACTAAATAATTTTCAATGAAGTTAAAAAATACTTCTGTTTTTTTTTTTTTTGACAAGGTTGGAAACAAATAAATAAACACGACCCTCCACTGAGCTCTGGTTGTTCCAGTAGAGATGAGAGATGTTAGACTTGAGGTGGACATAGCAGAGAGAAAACTTCACAGGCTGCTTGTCTCGTCGGAGAAATCAATAAATCTTATTTTATGTGAACTTCTCGGGAAAGAATGACCCAGAAACACTCACACAGATTCATTAGTGATGATGTTTGCTTTTTTCCCACAGCTGGAAAGAGACTGCAAGCTGCTGCCTAGGGGCAAAGTCAGAGGACAAAAAAACAAAAGAAAACAAAAAATCCAAAGATTTTTTGAGCTATACTGTAGATTTCTTTACCTTGTGGAAATGCCAACATAAAATATGCATGCTAATGCATGCTTTTTCGCCCCCACTGAGAGATAGACATAAAGCTGTAGTTTGGCCAACAACAGTGGAGAGGTCCTAAGTGCAATGCCAGTGTCTCTTTTTAGTTGACTGTCAGAGTCATTCTGATCAATAAAACATAGTGTTTGACAAGCTCCAAAAGATCAAAAGATATGAATGTCATATTTACTATGGGTTGAATACGAACTGAAAAAAAAAAAAAAAAAAAAAATGAAATAACAAAGCTACTCTTGGGGGAAAATATTGATCGAGAGCCACAGCGAGGTGTGAGGAGTTCAGGTGCACGATCGTATTGGTCTGTGCATCCATAGATTAGTGGGACAGATGTCTGGGTCATGTGGAGGTGAAGGTTGTAGGTTCAAACCCTGCGGCTACAGAATGATATCTGCAGGTTGCAGAAAGGTTACATCTCTTGATGATGTCTGTTTTGCATCCTCTCCAAAACAGATTTCTTGTTTAAGCACCACCGCTTATATCCAATTAAATCTTTTGTGTAACATTGAAGGTGAATTTAATTTATTTTTTTTCTTAAAGGATTTGAATGCCTTTAGGTCATTATCTGCAGTGAATGTATTTTGTTTGAATTTCATTATCAAAATTCTCTCCCACTTGAAAGGGGACCCTTCCCCTCCATTAATAATTGACATTTTATTACTTATCGTCCTCAGTGTGGCAGGCGTGCGCTTTGATGTGAGCCACGTTCTTTTATCAGCACAGTGCGGTGTATTGATCGCTGGGCAGATAGGAGCACTATCAAAGGGATTCCTCGTGGGGCAGTCAGCATCGGGTCACCTCATACTCCTGGAATGTGGTCAAGCACGGCTCACTCTTACTATCACATGTCTTTGCATCTCTTTACCTTTTGGGCGGATTATCCTGCGTTTGTGCTCCCAATCTAAGTTAAATATCCACCAAGAATAACAAAATTGTTCAAATGACATCATGTGAAGTGGAAGGACAAGGACGTGTTGAGTAGTGTAGGAAGGCGAGATGGGCAGACCGGCTTGTCTCCACTATCAGTTAGGTCCCATGCTCTGGCTGAAGATTACAGCAGAAGATGATCTCATTCATAATGCTCATTACACTACACTGGAGAGATGCTTATTGTCTGCTTAGTAACAACTGCAGACTGTGAGTAAACAATGTAAATAACAGTTGGCCATGGTGTATCAGAAAAATGGGATGCTGTGTGTAGATACTTGATTGATGATTTAACAGTCCATGCTAACAACAACCAGAAGACAAAATGGTGGAACATGAGCAATGGGAAAACTCTTTAATAGCATCCTACTACATATGAGCAGATCATAATTTCAGGAGAATGGTATCAACCACCTGTACTGACAAAGACAGAAGTCCTTTGTTTTACTCTGTGAGGCTCTCCCATCTAAATTCGTTTAAAAGAATGCAGTTCCATAAGAGGTTGCGGCTCCTCAAAAGGGCAGGCATTGATTGTTATTCGACACTCTGAGACCAGTCGTCAAAAGCACTTACAATAAAATTCAGAGAGCAACCATGATGAGCGTATCCTATTTAACCAAGGAAAAAATACACAACCCATTTTCACTGTTGAACACTTAGAGACCATTAGCAGCTGTATTATGAGCCAGTCATTGTTCCATCATCAATATCCCATAAGTGAACCTCCACATAAGGGTCTGGTGGCGAAATTCTCCCAGGTTGGTGTTGTTGATGACTTGTCCAGCCTGATTGACAGCACTTTTGTCTTCTGTGGATTAGACAATCTGACTTCATCACAGTCCATGAGGGGGTTCACATAACGCCAGCTGGAGGTCAGCGATGAACAACCCCCTACATTTACAGAGCTTCTCAGAGACACTGTGCTCCACTTCACTCAAACTTTCAAACCCTGACCTCTGCTCATTTACACACTCTCACACATGTATGAGAACGTCACTGACACACTCTTGGGCCAGAGTGTGATTTTTTTTATGAAACATACATTGAGGAGCATTCATGGGTTTGGTACTTTTTACAGCAGCAAAATTTTCAGCAGATCCTGACTGAATTATTGATTTTCTGTCAGATTGCTTTTCTTCAGTCATTAGAACAATAGCTCATGACTCTTTCAGTTTTGTTATTTTTGACGCAAGGTTCCATTTGACTTAAAAAAAAAAAAAAAAAATTTCCAAAGTGATGAAAAATTAATACAAATGAAGGCTTGCATCCTCTGGCCTTTAGTTTTGATCTTTATCCTCAAGACCATATTTTTATGTCATAACAATGGAACTGTACATGTGTGCATGTGTATACATGTGTATTTGTTCAAATAGACTTTGGGGAGCTGGAGAGAACTGTTTACGTGCCTATTGATGATTTTCTCTCATGGCCTCCCGTTGTTGATGAGAAATGAGAGACGGCTGTGTCTGAGGACACACACCCTTGTCCCCACATGGGGTCAAATGACTCTAAAATACTTTGTTTACACTTCTACTATGATATCTCAGCTCTGAACCAAGTATAGTGAACTCAAGATTACGTAAACCTGGTAGAAACAGGTTTTTCTTGATTTGGCGTGAGCTCCATTACTAATATATTATGTAATGTGAGGAGAAGGAAATGTCAAGTAAAATAAATTTGAAAACATCACGCAAATATAATACAAATATGAAATCTCAAAAAAAACTGAGCTGTAATCATTTCTTACAATTCATTCAATTCATGACAGTTATTAGCATAATCCCTCGCCTGGATTCATAAAATTGCAGTCGGCGAAAGGAGTCAGGGCGGACTAAAGATTTGTGTGTTGATTCACAGCTCCAAGAAAGAAGATATTGTGGGTGTTTTTTGTTTAATAGCTACTGCATCATTCAGGGGCATCTCCTTGTTTCATCTGGCTGGAGTCCTAGAGCTTGACGAACAAGTGCCTGGATAATTATCCACACCAGTGTTAAGTACAAATTGCACAGACTTGCCCTTCAAAGGACGTGCTGAAGCACATCAGATACAGTAACTACTCAGCTATCCCCAACCCGCACCAACAAACCGCTGAAAGAAAAAAAGTGAATCTACAAACAAATATACAGGACTGTATATATGTATATATATATATTTATATATATATATATATATATATATATATATATATATATATATATATGTATATATATATATTTATATGTCCACACACACACTTGAAACTGTTATGAAGCTACCTTCTTTTTTTTTTTTTTTTGCATGAGTGACAACAACAAGGACAGCTGGCCTAATGAGACCAAAGTTATATTTGATGTCCAACATCAGACTGCACACCTGAAGAGTGTGACTTCACGATAGCTCTAATCTGATAATCCAGCAACAAACCAGCAGTTGTTGTGAGGATAAAGGATTAGCCACCGTTTACTTTTGTCGCTCTTTGAACCAGAAAACACTTGAGAAAAAAAAAGAATGTCACATGAAAGGATCGACTCCTGAGAAAACACCGAAATGGGGCGCTAGCTCTCTTCAAAGAGGTTGAGTCACTTCAAGCACTGAGACAACTTTCTGAACGCCCATTGACTGGGGTTATGTCGCCGCCGTTTGTCTTTGCAGGTGTCAATACGTGTGTGGGGGAGATATTTTTTTCTGTCTGTATGTGTCTCTCTGGCATATCAGGTAAGGTCTGTCTCCTGCCTACATTGTTGGTAGATAATGAGGTGTGATTAAATATGAATGCTAAGTGTTTGGTGGCTGCAGCCCAAAGCTGAAACCAGATCCAGTCGGGCCCAGAGGCAGCATAATTAGTAGCTGATGATAGATGCCATTAATGTTGCTTTAGCACACATGCCGCTTGAAGGCCTCTAAGCTGGACCTCCACGCAACAGAAGGCTGCCTTTGAGTCATCCACAGTTAATTAAGTTGCAAATAAATAAATTGTGATACAGCTGTGGTTACTCTCCACTGTTGTAAAAGCCCTTGCACTGATTGTAATCAGCTTTATTTTAATTGTTTAATGATCAAGGTGATTAAATATTAAGCCATTTCTTATTTTTATTTGATGTTTTTTTCATTATTACCTCTAGGGATTTCATGTTGAAAGGATGTTGAAAATCCTATGGAAAACAATATCAGCATTTCAAAGTGCTGAAAGACCAGTGTGACGCCTTTTATGGTGGAGAAAAGCCCTTTGTGCACGCCTGAAGGACTGTGTTTGGTTTTGAGGCCTCTTTGGACTGTCATATCCCTGGTGTGAGATTGACTCACCCATGGTGCGTCGTCTCCAAGTCTTCATCTTGTGCCTCTGTGCAGCATGGCCATGGACGCTGCTGAGCTGCCGCACTTAAGAGGGAAAAGTAGAGTCATGTTCACAGCTGTAAGGACGTGTTTGCTTTAAGTTGCTATGGTTAAATGTGTGCAGCAGATTAAACAGTGTGCCTTTGTGAAGGCTGGATAACTGGTCAGTTCTCCCACGCAGTTATCCAATCTTAATCAATCTTATCTTTTGTGTGCATGTTTGTCCATGAGTGTTACAGTTGCTGGCACACACGCAGCCTTAATTTCTTCCAGTGAGTGAATAAACCAGCTTGACACATCAGAGAGTATTATTAATTAAAGCTCTGACTTTTTGAGACGACTTCAGCATATGAGATACCAACAGGCAAATCCTTACGGCAGACTTCTTCAAAATGAAAGCTTAATTTGCAGGCTTTTCATTTCTGGACTTTAATGTTGCTCTGCTATAATATAAACCACATTGTATCATGCAGGGCTGTGCAATGTGAGGACAGCAGTTGGTGTATGAGGGATCAAAGAGTTTTTGGTTCAGTGAAAGATCAGAGGATGTTGAGATGTTTTTCCTCTTTTCCCAAAGAAAATAATAAAATTAATGTGTGTGCAATGACAGTGTTACTATGAACCATCTCTGATTAGCATTGTCATTACAGGGGCTAGGTGATATATAGTTTCACATGTTAAAGAGCCAATCAAACATTTACAAATCATTTCCTTAGAAGCCTTCTGCAAAACAAGATTTGCCATCTTAGTGATTTACCAATTTGATACCATGAAAGATATGATGGATTAAGATAAAGGTCTGGGAAAGAAGCTGTGTCTTTGAAGAAAATTGCCAAATAATTAAATCTGGACCTTATTTTCTTATCTTTTGATATTTAAATAGTTAAGAGGGACAAAGTGTTTTAAATCAGTCCAATATTGTGCAGGAGTGCTGTAGGCTAACTGGCAACAATGAAAAAGCTGCAGTCTAATCCAAGCATCAATTCCTTCAGCAAGAACAAAGCACTTTGTTTTCTCTTTTGTCCTGCCCAGCTCCTGTGTGCGTCCCGCTGGTGCAAGGTCAATAAAAAAGCTTTATCAAATATAATCATCTATTCACTACATGCAGCAGGTCTTTCCAATCTTGGATCTTCATTTTTCTTTAATAAAGGTGTTTTGGCTGAGGACATACTTTCTCAGATGAACAAAGACACTTTACATCACAGCCTACTCATTTAACAAGAACCAAGCCAAAATCCAGGAGCAGTTTGTCACAAACTAAGTACACTTGTCCTATGAAGTAGAAATTAAAATTACAATTTGATAGGTGTTCATAATGAAATGCATTTGACTAACCGATCATCAGCAAGTGTGCGCATCAGAAACTATCTTAGAGGAGCAACTACTGCTGCTCATCAATCTGGGCATGTTTCTACAGCCATTTCTGTTTAGTTTCCATCTTTCTCCGGGGGAAAATATTACTCACAAGGAGAGACAAATCACAACTACTGGCTCCCAGGAGTGGATGTCCCAGGAAGTTCACCCCAAGTACAGACTGTGCAATGCTCAAAGAAAAAAGCAAAGAGGCACATGTCAGACTCAGTTACCAGTTAGCAGGCTTTAGTTAGCATGCTAAATGTCAAAGCTCATGACACTACAATTAGAAAAATACTGTTTGGCTTGTTGGGAAGTGTTGCCAGAGAAAAGTCTATTCTTTCTTAAAATATCGTGGCCTAGGCTTAGGTTTACAAAGTTTCATCTGAGCCAACCACAAGACCTCTGGAGCAAAGTCCTTTGTACACATGAGACCAAAGTGGAGATGTTTGACCATAATGCATAGCGCCAAAAGCAGCATACAAGTGCAAAGACCTCATACCAGCTGTCAAGCACAGTGGTGCAGGAGTGATGATTTGGGTTTGTTTCGCAGCCAAAGGAGAAGGGAAACTTAGCAGTCATTAACTTGACCATGAACTCCTCTCTATTCCAATGTATTATAGTGTCAAATTTGTCTGACAGCTAAAGCTTAACTGAAACTGGGTTGTTCAACTGCTTCCAAGCACACCAACAAATCTGAAAAAGAATGATTGAAAAAGGAAAGAATCAGTGTGTTGCAATTACCCCATCAATGTCCAGACTTCAACCCCATTTGAAATGCTAAAGAAGGACCTTCAGAGAGCTGTACGTAAGTTAATATCTCAGACCTCAGTGAAGTAAAGCAACACTGAAAAGAGAATGGGCCAAAACTCCGCCACAACAACATGAAAAACTGATAATGTCATTCAGGAAATGATTGCATCATGTAAATGCTGTCTGGTGGTTTTACTTGCTATTGAATCATAGGATGTACATAGTTTTTTGTTTTTTTTTCTCACAGTAGCTGCTTTTTGTTTTAGCTTTGTTAAGTATTGTTGTTCTTAGATTTTATGTATATGATGGTAAGACTTAATCAGGACTAGATTTTTATTGAAAGAGAGTGTTCTCTCTTTTTCACATTACTGTATGCTTTGATATTACATTTATATAATGATAATAATAATGATGTGTGCAACAATAACCCACAAGAGAAGTTCAGTTCAAGAGCGTGAGGTTTGGCCAGCAGTGGAACATAGGGATGTATGATTACCAAACGAAAGGTGGTCGTTTGTGTTGGCGCTCTCAGTTACAGCAGTCAGATCAAGTGTCATTGCGTCATAAATAGCTTCAGCTCTACAATATCTAAAAAAGACTGGGTTCAAACACAAAGTGATCCCTCTCTATCCTTGCTTCACCTGGAAAGACCTGTGAGAGGTTGTGCACCAATGATTTTTTTTAACAATTATCTTGTTAAAAATGTAGTTATCTCACCTGACTTTACAATCATAGATGGATGGATGGATGGATGGATGGATGGATGGAAGGAGCAATTTTTTGTGTGAAACCAAATCGTAAAGTGCCATATTAAAGGCACGCCTATATATTCCACACATTTCAGAACCTCCACTAGCTGGCTTGCCGTCAGGATGTGGTCGCCAAGCATCATCTCAAGATGGAGCAAATGAAATCCTCCCATCTAGTTTTCGCACACGATTCAAATGCTGAGAATGCTTTGGTCTGAGACACTATGTGAGTATTTGCGAAACATGTGTGCGCACAACCATATAGAGAATAAGACATCAAAAGGCTTTTGAGGTTACAGAAGAAGTAGGGCATGTGATTGTGCAGCCATGTGTGTTTGTGTGTGTGGTAATGTGCATTGCTCTTCAAAAAGAGCTCTCTGATGTCACATAAACTGATGGTGGCCCTCTCAAGGGTTCTCAGGCATCTGTGGGAACTCGCTAATGGACATTTACTTCCACAGCGCAGATACGAGTCAGTGACAATATTGTTTAATGTTAGATAAAAATAGTTACTACAAGTGTTTCCTTGGAGCTATATTTTTGACAGTTTGACAGTATTCTGTAAATTTACTCTGATTTCATTGAGCAGTCCGGGTTTGTTATGCTTGGTTGTGTATTCCACAGGTCCTGAGAAATGCTTTTATTTATGCAACGCAATGATCCGCACACTGACAGACATGACTTCATCTGTTAAATCAACAGTGTGTTACGTTTAAAATACATGCTCTCACACTAGACAGTTCCCAAGGCAGGAATGAATTTATCAATATTTAATTAAATTTGCAGAGGCTTGTTTTTGTGTTTCTGAATGATTCCTTCAGTCTCAAATGCTGGTCACTCTGTTAATTCACAATCTGTGGGGCAGAGTTATGCAGTTATACAGGTCAACAATACAGTGTACCTCACTATAATAATCTTTTATTACATGAACCTTCCAAAAAGCACTTAAAGGCACATCTCTGGCTTTATTCACAGCTGATATGGAAGTGTAACCCATTAACTCTCACACTGTCCCAACAATGGCCTGTACTTAACAAGATTCTTTAAGTAATTACAGGCGTTTTCTTGTCAATCTCTCAAGTGGGAGATGGACATAGATGGGGGGGGGGGTGGGATGACTTTTGTTTGGCCAGAGTACAAAAGGAAGATGCAACTAATGCTCCCACATCTTTAAACCTTTTGTTGTTTACAGCTGTCGCTCATGCAAGAAGTGATCAAGTTTCCAATATCACAGCGCACAAGGAAACCAATCCTTCCCTTCCACGGCACTTCTCCCCCTCATTAAAGAGGCCGCAGGTGGAACAAAGTCCAAAGCTCGTAGTCTATTTAATTCATGCAAGGCTGGCAGGGAGCCGTGACTTCTCACACAGCTCAGTGGTGGGACATGATCTCACTGCTGAGGGACAGAGTGAGAAAAAAAAGAGGAGTTGGGGGCAGGGGTGATGATCTGTGGAAGAATGCAGAGGGTCCGCCCAGCTCCAGCTGTTCCAGGGTTTATTGATAAGTGTGATAGCTGTGACAGGAGGAGAAGAAGATCACAAACACCTGCACTCCATAACATGCCTTCTGCAATCAGCCGGACTTTGTTAAGGATTAGGAGATTGACTATCTATCAATCACTCGTAAGATAAAATAATCATCAATATAGATGAACTGGAGATGCTTCTTATGATATCTAATTTTACGTAGATGCTGATTATCCTATATATTTGTATTAGACGATGTAGGCAATAACTGCCTTATAATGTTCTTTTTTCCATATGTGCCCATGCCATAGCACTTGATAGAATTTTCTTCCTTATGATGAGTTGACATAGCGGTCCTCTCCATTCACCTTGGAAGTTGAAAGTTGGAACGGGGAATGACACCACACCTGAGATGACCACAGTCCAGTCGCAAAGTTGGAAAAAAAACATAAACATGAACCCTCATATGCCATAAAACTTTCCCAGCTTCATTCTCGCTGTTGCCTGCCAGCACAACACTGCATGCTGTATTCAGCACATACAAACAGCAAACATGTCCACTGGTGAAAAGTGAACAATACTGTGTATTTGTTTGACTTACTGTGAATAAAATAAGACATAACTCTCATAAACAATAAAATTAGGTGAGCGTTGATTTTGTGGATGTGGGTAACAGCCCTGCTGGACTCTGAAGTTGAAGCTGGAGAGGCCCATAAGCATCCCAGCCATTTGATTTGAGGGGGCGGGTCCCCCCACCTTTCAAAATTATTCATCTGGACCCCCTTCCCACATTTACCATGTAAACATATAAGTCCACCCAGTCCTGTTTCTATTTTTTTTCCTGTGGAAAGGTTGGTGCAGTTAGCTGGCTAGTCTTTGAATCTAAAGTTAGTGTCTAAAAACCTATTAAAATGCTCCAGAATGCAGGAAATCTACTACATTAAACATTTTCTGGGGGAAGGCCCCCAGATCCCCCACCTAATGTGTGGAAGGACAAAACCAAGAAGTAAGTCGACTTACTGAACTTCCCCAGACATAGAGACCACCTGAGCACCGTGGAATAGGACATGTGAGGAGGCAGCACTCACACTCATCCAGGTCTTTACAGATCTGTGTCTTCCCCTTGTGCCAGCGGCTTCCTCCAGTTATTTTATATTCCTTGTGTGACAGAAACATCGTCTGGAATTTCCTGTAAAATCAATTATCTATATGGCTTGTTCTGGCTTGTGGCTTTTTTTTTTTTTTTTACCGGAATTGGTTGTGTCTGCAGAAAGTGCCAAGTCCAATGTGTTACGGTCATCTAGTGGATAAAAATAGCACTATTTTGTGGTGATCGGATAGCCTCGATTCCAGGCTATGGTCTCATTATTTCCATGAGGAACAGATTACAGACAGAAACTTCTTCGTTGTTTTCAAGTCCAGTAGAAAAGGTTGTCGCAATGTCATTCAACATTGCTGTTGCTCAACATTTATCAGCTCCAACTTACATAAGATGTTCTTTATTTTCTCCATTGCTATATCTATATATGCTACATAATGGAAATAAACAAAGGTCAACACCTGCCAAAAGAACGTGCATCACTGCCTAGTGTTTGGTTGTGTAATTACCGAGCCACGCAAATGACAAGGGCAAAAAAATTAAATAAAAAGAAAGCAAACAATGACTTAGATCCTATATTTAGGCTCAAGTGCATAGTTGCTACACATAAGCTTGAATCAGGTCAAATTTTCCTGATCAAGATATCAACCTTCTCCAGTTAAATGTTTGTCAATTCCACTTACACTGAACAAAAAGCAACAAATATTTCTCACGTAACAGCTGGTTGAAATTTACCAGAAATTGCTCTGGTTGTCTAAAAAGATTGTCAGTTTATGTCAAAAATAAAGTTTGAATGACAGAGAGAAAATGGATATTGTGATGTAAAGAATTATTGTTCCACAGTAAACCGGAAAATATATAAAACTTTCACAAGATGACACGAAAATAAAGAGGTTTATTTGTGTATATATTTCACCTTTATACAATGATCACTAATTTAACCCTCCAGATGACAGCAGTTCACTGGCTTCTGACCACATGAGCGCAGTAGTAGTGTGAAAGCGGTCTCGTGCTCAGGGGAATTTCCCGTCCACGTGTCTGAATATACGTGAAAGTAGGCGGGATATAAACAAAGTCAGCCATTGGTTGTAGCACCGCACGTAAATCACACTCTATTTACTAATTTTCTTGGCCACGCCCCCATGGCGGAGTCTCTGCGGAGTGACGTCGCGAAAAGAAGTTGGCTTGTAGCAGTTTTCCTCACAGAATGGAAACAGTCGTGGAGGTGGAAAGGACTAAACTCGATTGACTTGGCAGGATATTCAAATCGTTGTTCTTCTTTTTTTTTTCTTTCAAGATCATCTATATAAAAAAACAGCCGATCTTTGTGGTAAGTACATCTGTAAATGTGAACGTTAATCAGCTGTGCAGCGTGTTAACCTCCCCGTCCTGACGAAGGGGAACAACGTGCTGCTGTTGTTGAAATAGACCTTCTTTTAAACCACATGTTGTTTGTACCACACTAGGAGGACAGTCCAGCTTTAAAAACTTATCTTGTCATTCATGCAGCAGGGTTTTTGATTATACCGGCTTTTCCGGCTAACAGCTCTGCGGGTGAATGAACGTACAGCTGTGGGTCTCTGTCATGTATCGGCACTTTGTCACAACAGCCACTGTTGTTTCCTCCAACTACGCCAACAATAAACATATGCAGCCACGCAATTATATCTTCTAAGGCGAATTTTCTTTTTTTTTATTATTTTGTTTTGCCTTATTTTACACGAATCTTATGTTATTATATCAAGATATGGGTTTTTGAACGCACTCGTTTAAAAAAGAAAATGTCGCGAGACTCCGGTTCCGCTTTGAGCTGGCGGACGTCTTGATATGATGTTACATAAAATCGAAATTATGTTGTGTGAGAGTGTCTTGATATCGCCGGATAGAAACTACATGAAAACAAAGTCACCTCAGCATGGATAGCCAGCCGTCCAGCCTCGCTCCGCTGCTGCTGGGTTTTCTGCCTCCAGCAGGGGGCGCCACTGTCTGACACAAACAGGCAACTCTGCCTGATCAGTGGAGCAAAGCAACACTATATTTCAAGAAGTAAGCTTGTCTTTTTTTTTTTTTTTTTTTTTCTGAACCCATGTCCTGACTCTTTGCTTTCCAAAACAAAGCATTAAGCACACTCAGAATATGCTCAGGTTTGTTCTGCAGACAGGGCAATCTGCTTATGTTGGGTGAAGAAATGAAAACTCCTTCTTGGGGGGCTGGCAGGCTGACAGACCAGGGAAGGGAGAGTGGTTTAGGATTTTCCTCAAGGACTGTCATTACCCTTTTGCTGTGGACCCTAATTTGGAAGTGTGGTAGCATTGTAACCCGGTATTACAACTCAGTGGTGACTTGGGGTTTTGCTAGTGAGGCAACTTGAATTTCACCCATGTTTTGATAACTTCTTGACCCACTGTAGGATTCAGGGTAAATTGCAGTGCATCACTGACTATGGAGATATTGCCAGGTTTTGTCTGAGATTCTTGCCCATGCTGTGGTAAGATTGGTATAATGGGTTTACATCATAAGTTTTATAATATTAATATTATATGTTTGCATTTCAGATATTATCACGCAAATGGAAACTTATATTTGCAATGGTTTGGTGTAAAAGTCCTGACTCTTAATAAAATCCATCGTAGTATAGTTAAGAAATCCAGACTTGTTTTTCTTTCTTTCTTTTTTTTCACTTAGTCAATCACACTTGCGGCACAATTGAGTAGCCTAACCGCAGTGAATTGTGTGGTTTCATCACTGAGTTGAGCAGAGCCAACTATTTGAATAAGCATTCAGCTCTTTGTCTCTAATGAAGGAAGCTCTGTTGGTCTGTTTCTCCTCCCCAACTAATCCACTGTGGTTTTATTGATTTGAGAGCCCTCATTAGAGGCCTGACAGGTTGTCTATAATGATAATGGGTGCTTTGGAGGAATGAACAAATAATGCATGTATTTGAGACTGTCTCATCAGATCTAATGTGATTTTATCTATGGTTACAATCATTAATCAAGGAAAAAGAGACGCTTCAACAGTGGAAGACAAATGTGCTTCATTTGTTCTCAACATGTCTCCTTATTTTCAAGGCTGCTCACCTTATAGCTCCCCCGTATGGACGATGAGGAGGATGATGTGTTCGAGCCAGATCCCCTGTTCTGGTGCACAGCATTCAGGGAGATAAAGTGTGAAGACCAGGGCACACAGACACCTGGTCCTGCCCTGGTACCAAACAACGGCATGCTTCCCTGTGGAGTCGCAGAGGAGCCCAGACCACTCTTCTACGGTGAGGCCGGTGACAACTTGTATTACAGAATAGAAAAGGGAAGCTTGCCTTCTGTGTGATAGCCAGTGTTATAAAACTCTACCTCGAAGTCATAACCTGAGACTCACTGTGAGAAATGTGTAACAGTGTTGCAGCACTGATCTCACCCTGGCGCCTGACAGTCGTTTTCACACTCACTTTTATGGTCTGCATGGAGTGTACCCAGCTGCTTTGCTATTCAAAAGCCGCCAGTGTGGCATTGTGGCTGACAAGACGTGACAGCAATCCTCACCTGTGCAACAGCTCTTTAGAGAACCGATTATCAGTGACGGCAAGTTACACTGGCGCCAAGCACAAGAAATCATTCGAAAATAGCTGCATTAAAAAGCTCACTGACCTTAAAGTTTGGGTCATGTGAAATTGTTGTTTGTGAGTGACTTATAAAACTGTTGAGTGTAATAAAACAACAGCTGGGAAATTTGTTGTTGGAGCCAAGCAGTCTGTTTGTGCACAATCACACGCATCAATACTTGACAAATCTTTCAACCCTTCTACCTGTAGTAAAAGAGAAGCCTGTCCAGTCTCATTGTTGCATTTAGATCATTTTACAGAACACATGTTGGCTACAAGATCGTAATTATCAGCTTTGACACCAACAGGTAACGCAGGTTTTCGATTGCACTTCCCAGCCCAGTTTGAGCTTGCTGGGGATCTTGAAGCAAGGCAGCAAAACAGCGGCGAGGAGATGGATCAGCTGCCCCGACAGCAGCCTGTGGCACGCAGTGTAGAGGCTTGCATCGGACAGAAACTCCAGCTGATAGGAGACCAGTTTCACCGGGAACACCTGCAACTGGTGAGGAAGAAAAATGCACTTTGGTGACTGCACAAACAGGATTTTTGGCATTTGATGCTGATAAACAAGTATAACTTACCAATCATACCTAAGTAACGTTCTACGCAGTCCATCCCTTCTGTGGCTCACTTTAAGCATAGCAGGCCACCTGATTTCTCTGACAGCATTGACATTTGACTAATAAAGCGATCCCCGTGACATCTACTGGCCAAGTACATCTTAATTAGATGAGACACAAAAACTGAGCTGGTAAAATGAAAATTACAGACATGTTGTTTTGTTTTCTTTTCTATAACAGCAGAAGACAACACATAAGTCTGTTGTCATCTAATTAAAGGTTATTCTGTTTGTATGAGTGACCATTTGTACACATGCATCCATTCAGCTCAATAATACTTTATGTATCCTCAAAGGTAAATAATTTGTTGCAGTAAGTGCCGTTACTTAAGTTTCTTCAGAGAGTCATAGGTGGTTGCTGCTGTGGGCAGGAAGGATTGCCTCTAGGGGTCCGTGTTACAGCAGATCTGAAGAAGCCTCTGACTGAAGACACTTTTGTCTTGTTGTTGAATCACTGTGTTGTGAGGAGGGTGCTCAGGATTGTCTAATATGTTTTTCATCTCATGGAACTGCGCAAAGAAGGCTAATCAGCTCTAGAGGCTCCAGAACGGTCCAAAGGGCAGTGTCAGGTTGCCCTCCAAACCTAGAAAGAAAAGGCTCCACATTAGCAGCAGCACATACACAACTTTTCAATATTTGGATCTCATGTTGATCTGACAGAGATTAATGGAGGGTCAAAAGTTTGCTCTCTTTTATTGTACTTGCTCCATGTTTGTTTTGGAGAGGCTGTGCACATGCAGAACTTCAGCCCAGTGTCTCACCCCCACCCCCCCACCCCCCACCTCTTTTCCCCTCAAGCCAAAGACACCACAGTTCCAGGACAGCCCTTCCCCCACCAACCCACCAACTCCAGTCCCTTCCCCTGCCTCCTCTTCCTGTTTATTTCTCTCTCTTTTCTCTTGTTTCCTCACTGTGCCGTGGAAGCATGGAGGATGCCTGGTCTCAAACAACACAACTGTGGTCAGGGTGACAGTGTCCACAGGGTTGGCACACTGCTTCTACTCGGTTGTGTTGTCAGACTGTGATATACTATATTCTTTGGGTTTTTAAAATATACATGTGCTGCAGGGAGAATTTCTGCAGAGTTCAAATCCTTTGTTTCACAGGTGGTTAACAGTCTAACACGCATATTTAGTCCCACATGCACATTTAAACACATGCTGATACGTACAGCAAAAAGCAGAAGTGGCGGGAGTAGGTAAACATGTTGTAACCCGAAGCTCAGCACGTGAGCCCAGAGGAGAACAGCTGTGGTTCCAAGGAGCCTCCAGTCAGCCCCTTCACTCAGCAGGAAGTGATAGCAGATAAGAGGTCAATACTGACACAGGCAGTGTCAAAAGAGGGGGAAAAAAATCCACAATGATGTATAAAAATGATGGATGATCAGAGGTCAAACTCTACATTTCAAGTAAAAACTGTCTTCAGTTGTCTCAAAACTTCCCGCTTGGGAAATTGGTCCCACCCATGTAACTCAGTTTTTAACCTCAGAGAATGAAGTGAGAGACAGTTTTTTATTTTCTCATACGCTTATTGAGCAGATGTTATTTATACCCTTGCAGCAAAGCATGACTCATGCATTGTGACACTGACGAGCGCGCACAGAGAACCAGACAGTCAGACAAGAGGGTTGCTGTGGTGTGTGTGCAGCCGGGATACTGACGCACATCGGAGGCTGGCCCGGGTCAGGAGATGAGGAAGTGGCTTGTGCGTCCCTTTTGCTGGTTGAGTAAACAACACAGAGGACAGTCAGAGTGAAAACGTCCCTGTGAAGTTACATCCTGCATAGATATTTATCGTGAGACTGATGACTGATTGAGAGAATGATTTTTTTTTTCTTATCTACATGAAGAAGGGCAAGGCCGTTTGTAACACTAATTTAAAGAGCGACCAGTGTGATTAAGATTATGACTATTTCTTTTACTCTGTGTGTGAGAGATGTAAGTTTTGAGTGTATCTGCGACTGGCTCTTACAGACTGATATGTGTTAGTGAGTGATTTCCAATCACTTTCATGCATGAATAATGAAACCTTTGTAATTAATATTTTTGGCTCTGGTTTTGCACTTTATCATATTGTGTGTGTATGTGTGTCTTCATAAATGAATACACCTATACTTGTTTTTCTGCTTTTTACTTTCTCTTACTTCTCACTATCATATGATCCGACAGTCAGTACAAAAACTCTCCATTGATAATGGCGCAAGTGTTTGTTCTCATTCCTGTCGCTCTTTTCATATCGGGTGAATTCAAGGCAAATTTTTAATTGCAGACACTTGCCCTTAAGCAATCCAAGTGCCCTTGACTGCCATCATACTGATGGATTTCGGTGCAGTGCGGCTGTAAGTGTTCTCCATGGGAGTCTGTGGCCCCTGGCGAAAGGAGGGATTAGGTAGCAAAGGAGTGCTGGTGGATGCTGACAGATAAATTGCTCCTCAGCCAGAGAGAGCTGGAGGGGACTCTGAAGTCCCCAGAGGATGGCTGACATTAGCTGGCCCGCCATTTGAGACACAGCAGTAATGACAGTCACAATGGCAGGAAGGCTGCCCCAGCCTGTGCAGGGCAAGGAGCAGAGTTGGGTTTCATCCCCATGTTTTTTTAAGAGAGACGACTCCTGGTGCTTTGTAGAGGAGGTGTTGAAAGCCAGGTTGAATATCTCCTGTGGCTGAGCGTGTGCGTTTGCACGCACACTGTGCTTATGGTTTTATCTCTTAACTGTTCTAGTGAGGACACAGCACTCTCTCCTTTCAGCACTTGTGCAAAGAGGGAGTAGAGGGGTTCTACAAAGAAGAAAAAAAGAAAAAAAAATCATTCATTAAACCATGATGGTTTGTGTAGATGAGAAAGCCACTATGCGTTGCAGTGTATTTTGTAATACTACTGTTGCTTGTTATATTTTTCTCTGGCTTTCCTCTCTTTGCTGATATGATTAATCTAGAGTTTCTGGGGATAGAGGTTGGTCTGTTTACTTGAGTGATAAGGCAGAGCTTCTGAGCAGCTGGCTTGACAGACAGTGTGCAATAGACACTGACAAAGCACATCAGGGTAGTGTCAGAGTGACGACACGGAGAATCTGGCTGGACTCTGCCGCTCTATCTTGTGCTAAATTTAGAGTCTCATTTTGACAGTTGGTGGCGTGACTCATGGGTAAATTGTGACTGGCCTGTGCACACCTCATGTTGGCGCTCCCGATCTCTTTCTCTCTTTGTTTATATGAAAGTCTCTTTAACTTGACAGAATTGAGTGCAAAAGGTCACAGGAACGTTCTGTTTTTCACTATAAAGATTAATCTCCCCTCGTGCAGCACAGAGTAAACACACCTAATATTCCCTGAGTTGGCTCATTTTTTTTCCAGCGGCCTAGCTAATACTTGAAACTCATCATTAACATCACACATCCATATACAACATAAATATTGTTTCACCTATGACGTAACTTTGGCCTCTTCGCTTTTCGCTCACAGAGTTGTAACCAGCTGTGGTCTCATTAAAGTGGGTTTTAGGCTAAAAAAGACTTCGAGCATGGCTGTATTTACCAGTTCGAGCCTAGCTGGCGGTGAGCTCATCCACTTTGTACTCCGTATAATATTGTATATTTTTATTTGAATGAGATATTTTGCTATTTTTTTCAATGTCCTTATTAAAATATAAAGCTTGCAACATATAAAGCTTGCCTGGGGATAACGTCCTTATCAAAATATCCCCAGGTAAGCTTTATATGTTGTGTGCAGCAGAGAACCTCTCAGGACACTTTGTCATATTTTTTACCTCAAATGTTAAGAGTATTTGATAATTAAGAGTATGCGAGTGGAAAGTAAAATATACACTCATGCTGGGTAGAATCCTGCCACAGCTTATGCAACACCATGCAATGTTCACCACAAACTGATTACAGGCTTATCACAGTACTCGGGAACTAACTAGGTCAAGGTTTGGACAATATGTCGAGTCATGTGAATATGGCAAAATCTAATCTTTGTCTGTTGATATTTTGACTCTCATAAACCACCATAAATTGTTGTCAAGAGAAGGTAGAATATATTTTTTTAAATGGTTGCCTTCAGTTCATTGACCTTATGGACTGAAAATAACCAAACCATTATCAGGCGTAGTGGAGTCTGACTTTCACTGGACTACTGTCATTCTCTCATGCAGATGCATGTTTTTTAGAGACTCCCTGCCTCTCATGAGGAGCCCCTTAATCCCTTTATGTGCAATTATCTTATCTCAGGTTCTCAATGGCTGAGATAGCATTATCCCCTTAATCGCACACAATCCAGTTGGCTCGCAAATTTAAGAGTCTCCTCCTTAGCTGCTGGCTGCTGGTCTCTGCCAGAAAGATTTTTTTTTAAAGTGTGACTGTATGATGAATGTGTTTATAACTAGGGATGGCTGTTGGTAAGTAGCCTGTGTGGGGATCCCGTACAGAAATGGAGGCCTGTCTAATATTGTTGGGGACAAAATTAGGCTGTTGTGAAACTGTCGGCGTTGTTCTCTCTTCTCAGTTGGCCCTTTTCAAGGTGTCCTTTTTAAACTGTAGACATCAGAGCCAGCATAGACATGTGATAAGACTTTTAGCATCTCTGTATATTGCTCTAACATCCATATGCTAATTTTTTTTGTTGTTTCAGTACCATCAAAACCAAAGGAACCAGGGGCCGCTGTGGTGGCGCTTGGCTACAGCTCTTCTCAACCTTCTGTTTGATAGGGGGTTCATTGCGGGAGGAGGTGGTGAAGGATGGAGGTGAAGGGGATCTTCTCCCTCCATCCCTTGCCTTCATCTCTGTGAGGAACTGACCTCCTATTGGCACTGTCAAATCTAACACGGGTCTGTTTGGAGAAGGAAGAACAGGAGACAAAAAGGTCGCCGCGGGACGGAGACAACCAACTTTTATACAAGGTCGTGTGGTTTTTCTTTACCAAGAGGATGCCATTATACTGCGAGATTCCTTTTAATGGACAATGTTCATATTTTGACATATGTGTGGTGTAGTAGTTTTGTACAGTTCCTTGTTCTTTGATCATTTTTTTGCACTTCAACATGTATCCATCAACAATGCCCGACACAGACCCTGGGAATGCCTTGTTCAGTGTTCTCTGCCAGAGGGAGTATTGACTTTTTTGACAAGCAGGATGAAATGGTGAGGAAATTTGGTAGGACTCTTTCCTTTTATTGTTTTTTTTTTTTTTTTTTAAGTTACGAAGATGACCAGTCAAGTTGATTTACTTCCAAAGAGGCAACTTCTCAGAACAACTCATTTTGCACCACACCTCAATGGAAAATTGACCTTTTTCGTACATATAGTTTTTTTTTTTAATTTTCTTGATGTTTTTTTGTTTTCTTTCCCTTTATTTTCTTTGCTTTGATATTGTGTATCTTTCAGAAAATTGGAAACAATGTAAAGTTTCTGCACATGAAAAAGTTGGCCCACTGTGAAATGTTATCTAATTATCTATGAATATGTACAGCTGTTTCAGACAAACCTGCTTTTAGTCTTGTGCTATCTGCAAACATTTGAGACTCTTTAAAGTGTAGGAGGTGGGATTTGTAGTAATTAATATCACTGGTCAAACAAGCAAACCATTCTACAAACATTCAAAAAAAAAAAAAAAGCAACAGTACTTGGGTATTAAATGAATTGACAAGTACCATTGAGGAGCAACAAACAATACAGTAATGTACAGTTAGCTGTACACTTGTTAATCAATGAAAGCTCAAGAGCATCACTCAGTCATTTGAACATATCACTGTGGTTAATATGTTTCGTTAGCTATGAACCAGTCAGGGCTATCTCAGAATAATGTTATGTCACCATTTTATTCTTGGTGTAACAACAGTGAATTGAATCTTTGCTGTCCTAATCCTTCAAGGGTCTTGGTTATCATGCAGTTCAGCTGTCATCTGTCTTGTCAGTCTAATGGTATTACTTACAGCTGTTTATGGGCAGCTAAATGATGTCTCAGATGTACATTTTTATGAAATTCATGGGGGCTGACTTTTAAATGCATATAGAAAACTATTGAAAGTCATGCACCATGCACGAAATTAGAGCAAATAAATCAAGCACACTGTTTGAATAGTTTTTCCCTCAAAATAATTACCCTAAGTCTGCCATTATTATTTTGAATATATTTTAACCAGGCATTCAGTTTTTAAATCTGTCTTTGTCCCCAGTGTTTGATATGAGTGTCCTTTTTGTGTTAGATGTGTTCTTTTCTTGTGATTGTTTTCAAACCTCCATGCCCTTGAAGTGGAGCTGTGGATCCACTGTTTTTGCACTAGACCTCCACCCTTGAAGAGTTCAGATTGCTGCCAAGCTAACCTCTCTCTTGTATGAAGGTTTTCGCTTCTTGCCACCTCATTTCACATGTATTCATTCGCGTCCATGACGAATAATCAGTGTTGAGGCTTGACTGATCACAGTCTGGAGTCTTGATTGGACTTTGGTTCTGGAAATGCCACTGATCTGTGCTTCACGCTCAAAGTTGAGTAGAGATGGAGCCACGTGCCTCCATTGGAAGGTTCCCCAATCTGTTTTTCACTGCCCCTATTTTGAACACCAAACAATGTGGCATTGTCAATCTGTGAATCTCCTCCTCTCAGGATACCATTGTGGGAGGTTTACATCATTTGATATTCTATGGGATGATCTTATATCATTTTTGGTGCTAAAAATCAGATTTGGGACATTTTGGCAAACAACCACCACTGACTTAGTAGACAAATGTCTCTGAAATGAAACAAAAGTGAATAAAACTGTAGTTTTTCTTATTTGGAGAACTGAATAAGTTGAAAGACACTGTTGAAAATGCTGTTTGTTGTTTTTCTTTGCTGAACCAAGGCTTTCTTTTGGACCCAAGGAGCAGCACATATCAGGGGTCTGTAATTACTTGCTCCTTACAATGTGTCAAGTTCATCACTGCATAATTAGGGTTTTCTCATTTATTCTCAAGATGTCTCAGGGACAGACTTCGTAGACTACTGGTAACCTTGAGAATCTGTCACCTGGTTAGAAGGAGTAGTGTTGTCACCCATTTATTTAAGATGAAACTCCCAGTTTCATTTGGAGGTCCCTCTCAGCAAATTTCTCAGCACACATGATGGTACAGGTAGACTGAGGAGTCTGAGGCTGACTTGCTGGCTGTGGTGGCGACGGGGGCTACTGAGTATGAAGTCAGAGGTATGTGAGGTACACTGAATGTGGTTGTGGTAATAGTTTCCTGCGGATCCTGAACGCTGAGCCAGTCTCTGTAGCACCTCGTCTCCCCGTTGGTTCTTGATGTCCTCTTTGTGCTGCTCCTTCATTATGTAGTTTTTGTTCATTGGTTCATTTTCTTTGTAATTTATTTTCTCCTTTTTTTATTTATTTTTTTGTTATATTTACCCATTTCTACTGTATACGCTAGTGTGTGCAATCAGTTCTTATCTCCCTTTTTCTGTTTTGGTCTTGCAGTTGTACAGGGTTCAGTTATCTGAGTCTGTGCAGAGCAAGTTGGCAATCATTGTGCCTGACATTGCTTTCTGTAATGCTTAATTCAAACTCCTTTTTATTTGTGTCACTCATCCATCATGGCCTGTAGAAGAGTTTGTGTTTCAGCTAATTTCGGTGATGACTCATTTCACTGATGACAAATTTTCTAACTGCTAATTCTCTGCTTCTACCAGAGAAACTTGTGGCAGTTGGAATATATTGTTGTAACATGTATGTATGTTGACTACGGCCACTCCTCTTTACAAAGAGGGAAACTACAAACCATCTTTCAAGCCCACCTAAGTTTGAAAAAAGATGTTGGGAGGATTGGGTGGACTTTTTCGGTTAAAAATGTTTGAGTTTTCAGAGGCGTTCTGAATTACTTCAGTCTTTTCATTAGCTCCGCCACCGACTTCAGCTGATTTTAAAAATTCAGCAGCTTCGACACAATTAAGCCGTTCTAAACGATAGGACCTATCCCATATTATAAATGAGTCGCCCATCCCAGCACCCATTATCTCTAATGATACGCATAACTTTGGGAAAAATTGAGAGACAGACCCAGGAAGGTTGCCTTCACATTGTCCACAAATCACAGGACGTTAGTTTGTTCTCATTTCTTTTCTTAATCATTGTGTTGTAATCAGTATGCACTGGAAAGTACTTTGTTTCTGTAAATCCTGTGTGTTGTGTGCTGATGTATAGTACATACTCCGGATTGTTCTCTTGGACTAATCTTGCCACGTGCATTGACCAAGTAGGTTCAGGTATGATGGCCTGTTGATTTATTGGAAAGGGAAACAAGCCACCACGGTGCCCTTTATCATTTTTTAAGTGTGAGGTTCCCAAAATGCACACATGAATGAGTATTTTATGGAAACCATCAGTTTCTTGAATTTTGTAGTCCACTTTATATAAATTTGAAGTTGCCTTTTTATTGACGAAGGTTTAGACTTTAATTTCTTTTTGTTTTTTCATTTTTTAAAAATAATTTTCATGATTTCTTCTTCATGGACTTTCTTAACCTATTTAAATGGTATTTTCATAAAAAAAAAAAGGGTCTGCTTTTATAAGAAAATTTCATGCTTATGGAATGATTTTTACATGATCAAGATCATTTTGAGGTCCATAAGATCAAGCAAATTTTTTTTTTTAGTAAGAATGATTTTGAAACATTCCTTGCACATCTTACCATCATGTATACAAGAAACCAGGAAAACCCAAATAATTCATGGGTTGGTTAATTAGGCTTGTAAGCTTGTAGGTGTGAAATACTTGCCCTTCTTTACAAAAACGATAAAGTGTACATGTATTTCTAAAAACCCTGGAATATGCCTTTAACTGCTCAGTTTTAATGAAGTCTTGATTATCACACACTCTCTGTATACCAAGAAATGAGACCCAGCGAACATGTAGCATTTTTGTAAACATTGACTGTGTGTTTTCGAGACTCTACTGTGCACTCATTTTTTTGTGTTTATATATATTTTTTGGTTGTTGATATATTATGGAAGTAAAGACCATTTGTTATGTAGTGCAATATGCTGTACATATGGAGCTTTGCTCTACAAATCTTTTTTCTGGATTTCTTTTTTGTTTATTGGTACTTTTTTCAATAAAACTTTATTGAAGGTGTTGTTTTGAGTCACGTTTGTGTTTGTTTGATCACAAAGCATCATAGCTGGCTTTATAGGTCCACATACTGTGGCAATTGAGCAAAAAGAAAAAAAAGAACATCCAGTTTTCACTTTTTTTGAATTAACTACATCTGCTCTTGGACAGAAAAGCCACAGAAGACAAACTAATTCGCTCCTTTGCTCCCATTCCTTTGAGCCCTAAATTTGATTTAAAGGATTCTGTATTGAGAGAGTAAGCCAGTGATGGATTAGCCCAAGTGCCTGAAGCTAGCCAGGCATTTGAGGCTGTCCAGGCACTTGGCAGAGACTGTACCCATCATATCCCTCCTGCTGTTAGGTCATTAATTTGGGAGCAGTGAGGCTTCCAATACTCTTTAATAACTGCTGTCTGAGCTGCAGGCTCACACACACAATCATATGTTGCATGACGGCCAAGGAAGGCCATATATACAGCAAATAAGAGGAGTAACTGTCACATCCTAAAGCGTTAAGGCTGAGCCAACATATTAGTTACACTGCAGCTTCAGTGCCTTAAGGACAAGGGAGTGATTGATTACTGCTGACACATGTAAATATTAAAGTTTAGTGTATGCTATGGGCCCGTGTGGAGTGCAAAAGTGTATTCATTGCACAATGTGTATACCGATAGAGACGTATTTTGACATCGGCTCAAGATAAAAGTTTATGTGCATGAGAAACCAGTAACAGTCACACGTTTGGTGCGTTTCTTTGCTTTCAACAGAGCAGACATTGTACAGTCTCCTCCCTCAGGGCTGACGTGTGGCACTTGTATTGTAATACATGTCAGATCCAGTTTCACGCTTCACTAGCACCTGACTCACCTGTTTGCTTGCTTACAGCAAAAGAGCTCCCTTGTCTGTGCCCCCCCCCCCCCCCATCCCCAGCACAAACACATGTACACAATGAGTGCGTCAGAGGATGTGGTTGAAGCAGAACAACAACTCCTATCCCAGTCACGCCTGGTTTAACGTACACAACTGTTGAAACTCTCCCCTCCTAATCCGTGTCTTAAATGTTTTAAGCAAAGGAAATTCAAGCCTAAATAGGAGTTAATTAGAAGAGCTGTTTGAAAATCTGCCGGAATGGATAACTATCATACGAATAAAAACTAAAGTGACTTTAAAAATAAAAATAAAAATAAAAAATCAAATATGAACCTGAAGGCAGCATAGGGCCTCCCCGGCTGTTTACCTCGGCTTTGTGGCTCCTGAAATTCTCTCCTCTTGGATCAGCACTTAAATGAGGAGAACACTGGCTTTCCCTGCTCCTAACAATGGCTCCTCTGTTCTCCTGGTTTGGCTGCCTGCTGAAAGAGACACCCATTAGAGTAGCGTCTATCTGTGGGGTCAGGCCCAGGGGTCACACATAAGTACAGCTCTTGTTTACGTCTGCAAGGCCAATCAAAACACGGCAGTCTCCTACTTGCCTGGCCCTCTGGCTCAGCAGACTGAAGAGTTGTTTCTATTTGAAACTAAGCCACCAAGTGCACTGAATTCAGCCTGAGCTTTTGTGCCGTTCTCTTAATCTAAGCAAACGTGATGGTTCACTTAGGGAATAAAGTAGTTGCGTGAGAGAAAATGAGCAGAAAACAGCAGCGAGAGCACCTGCACAGCACCATGACCCCCCCAGAACCCCCCAGCCTTGAGACAGCCTAAAGAAGTTCCTCACATGAGAACACACAGACAATTACTAAATGGTCATATGTGCACTTTTCCTTTTAATTGGGGTATGCTGAAGGTAGCCATGATTTGAGGAAAAGAACTGACTGATTTTCACAAGCCTGATTTCACGTATTTGAGAAATGAAAACGACATAGAAAATAATATAATTAACTGAAAGAACATAGGAGCTGCATAGGAGTATGACTGAACATTGTAATAAAACCACACAGTGTTCCACAAAATAATTTCATCATCCACCGAGCTGGTCTACAAGGCCATGCACACTAAAATAAGAACATAAATTTAAAAAAATTAATTACAGCTACAAGTTCCAAAGATCAGTGCTTCTTGGAAACATAATTAAAACGGCTAAATTGATCTCATAGTCGGTCAACAGAGAAATCAATCCCAGTGTCATGTACAAATTAAACACATCCTCCTCTCTTTGTTTGACGAAAGTCTGAACACCTCAGGGAGTTAAGTCTGTATTTCTGAATCATGAAAAGAAACACGTCAGACTGTAACACATTACAGCAAACAACAAACCGCGTAAAGCTGATTAGTCATTTCCAAATCGACACCTGAAAACACACCCATCGCATGCTGACGGGAGTGGAAGCTACTTGCCTTTTTAACGTAGCTGAAATGAAATGAATAATTCAGTTTGTGGTTCAATAAAAGTAAAATCATCAACACTGCACCAATGACAGTCAGCAATGCATCCCTGGATTTCTGCAGTAGTCTTTTTGACTGCGTACCTGGGACCTATACAAGGTTCTGGGAAGTAAACAAGTGTGCATTTACAGATGTTTCAATGTGGCTCGTGTTTTAGCTGTTTTGCACACAGCTCATGACGGTATCAGGAAAACTGGCAGGCTAAAAAAATTGACACCAGAACCCAACGCGGTTAATAGCTGAATGACAAATGTTAGTATGTATTGCATCATTAGTATGATACAGAAGGTGACACACTGCATGTTACTAGTGGCTAAACATCTGATGAGTTTGATTTCTCAACCATACCTGAATAAATCACAAAAACACCAAATCAAAGATCAGTTTCTTCTTTTCCTTTTGGCTGTTCCCTTCAGGGGTCACCACAGTTAAATAAAAGGTCATTTAAAACAATAAAATGTTGCATTATAAGGCAACTGAAACTGAAATTTTATGATGACAAAGTTATTTTGTTTTGCTTAAACTAATCTTGAGCCCAGAATAAACTACAGCCTTTCTGGATCCAGTAATTAGAATGAACCCTGCAGAGGGGTGAAAGCGAGCATTAACACCACTCTAGATTGCCTGCCTGAACTATCTCCCAGATCGCCTCATTTGTGGATGTGGTGATGAGCTATAAACATCTGCAATGGCTCTCAGTAATGTTCCTGAGCTCACGCAGTTACTTCCAATACCACGTTTTTAATGCAGCGCTGTCTGAAGCCTCAAACAACAGGACAATGTGGCATTTATCTGCAGTTATGTTGCTGGAGTGTAAAGATTTCTGCAGATTTTTCTGAATCATTTGGTGACATTTTGTACTATGATTGGTAAAAATGCAGTTTTTTGCAGGTACATTTTATTTTAATTTTTCACTTATAAGACGACATTAACAGATAATTAAGAAATGGAACATGGATGACAAAGTCTGCAGCATGACATCATGTTTGCATATTAATGGCTTTGAGCATTTAGCTCCAAGTGCAGCCTATAAAGACACCTTGCAAAAAAAAAAAAATCTTTGAGCTGAAAGGTATGGCACTATATTAATGACAACATAAATAATTTGAAAAAGACCTTGCTCATCTTAGTCAAGGATGAAGAATGCCACTGTCTCAGTCTTGGATATATTTGAACCCTTTCCATTCTTCTTGTCCTGTTCTTTGTGCACATCTGGTGATCAGGCAGTCAGTTGTCATGGAAGTAAGCAGCTAAATCAACAGAGTTACATGTTGCTGTTCAGAAGCAGGGGCTGTAAGGGCTAAAAAGGTTCAGCTGGGCATGCCATGCAACTCAGCAGCCATCCCCTACTCCCTTTACTCAACTGTGACTGCACACAGCTGACCTACTCTGGAAAAAGTAAAATAAAATAAAAGTAATTAAAACTCAATCTCTTGCCTCTTTATCCCCTCAGTGTTAGCTCAGCCAACATAAAACAGCTGAGAGACACACAAGGGAAAAAAAAAAAAGCCACTTAACACTTTGCCGGTTATAAGCAAATGCAAACTTCTGATTTTCACTTTTGCATTTGAATTTTTTTTTTTCCGATTTCTAAAGCTCTCAGCTTTTATGCCTTTTCCAACTTCTCCTTTAATATGCTGTGCTCGAGTGGCTCTTTTCTTTCTTTCTCTGCTGAAGGAGAGGTTGGGCAATCACTACACAACGCTGTGAGTTCCCTTTGTTTACCAAGAGTAACCCAGCAGAGCGCAGAGCTTTGTTGAGCAGTGCTTTGCCTCACAGCTGTGACACACGCACGCATGCACACACACAGAACAGAAAACTCTGACTCAAAAACACTAGCAGTATCCTGTGGTCAAGGGGAGGTATTTAAATCCTCGGAGCAGAGCTCATGAACCTGCTGAACTTGTCTTCTCCAGCTCCTGCTGGCTATTGTTCCCTCCCCCCTACTTTTTCCAGCTTTTATCACTTTTTCAAAATGTTCATATTTATTTACCACCATTTGGACCCAATTAAATGATACACCCCATAAACCTGCACGCAGCAGGCAGCAGTCTCTCCCCATATGTGAAAATCCATTCACTGGGCTTGCAGTTTAGAAAGACACCAGTCCTGCTTGATTGTGATGGGGGATGTCACTCAATAGACAGAACATAAACAAACAGGGTCATTGCTGGGAACTAATTGGCAGGAAAAAGATTCCCGTAGCGAGATAAAAATGAGAAGTCACTGTGGTTTCCTGAGGACACACGAGGAGCCCTCTGCACTGGCAAAGCCTACGGTGTGCAGAAATGAGAAGGAAAAAAAAAAAAGCTTGCCTTAAGCTCACTTTCCACATGCAGTTTCTTTACAAGCAAGGAGCACCCATACAGAGTTGGTTAGTTAAAGCCCAGCAGGTTGGCAGCAGGCCAGAGACGACAGACAGACTGCCTGCCTTATTAGCACACACACACCTTGATAACAGGAGTGTGGACTGAAAGATGAGGCCGGGGAAGAAAAACAACTAGTGCAACCAGGGGTGGGGCTCCGGGATAACGTGTGTGTGAGTGTGCATCTGCAGGTTTCAGTGCGTGTGTCGACTCACGCAATGGACCTCCTCCAAACAGTAACAACTGCAAAAACATTGGGTCGAGTGATAAACTCTGAGCACTTTTTCCGAGCTTATGTTTCACAACAGATCACCAGGTCCTCCCTCCTTCTCTTTCTCCTTTTCTCCCTCTCTATTTTTCACTAACCTCCCATCCCCCCACACCCCTGGTACTTTTTCCCTCCTTTTCTTGAGGTTATTGGCTCTGCTCTCCTCCACTCCTTCACAATCTCTATCTATCACATACACAAACATGCACAAAACTTTTCAACCCCACACCCTCCCGCTCTCTCCGTGCGTACGCGCCCTGCTTGCCCTCCTCCTCTCTCGCTGGCTGTTGTTCCTGACAGACAGTGCTGATTTACTCCAGGTCTGGCAGCCGGCCAGCTAATCTCAAACAATTGCATGAGGTAAAGGGTCACTTTGAGGAGCGAGATTTGGACAGCTCTGCTTCTCTTCTTGCATCTTCCAAATTAACTTCAATCTTTCAGAACAAGACTTAGTATCAGTTTTTTTTATATTTTATTTTGGTAATGATACCTCGAAAGAGTCTTTCAAGGGATTCAGCTACACATTATTTATCCAACAATTATGCAAAGACTTCCTTTTGTGATATAGTATTCCTTTTGTGTGCATCTTAATTTCCTTTATCCTTCATTGTCCCACAGTAAAGCCAGTACAGACAATGACAAACCAGCTCACTCGTCTCTTCATGCAGGGCTGTCTCAGCCTCGCTTGCTGCCAGCTAACTATCACTATCCCTGCTCTGTCATTGGCTAATGTGATTCCCCAGAGGACTGGATAAACTTCTGAACCCGTACTTCTCAAAGAGAAAACTTCAGACATCTGGAATTGAGAATCACCTGGGACTGAAGCTCTGAGAACCAAACTTGTCTGTTTTCTGGCTGCTCATCATTAACCTGTGGTCACCTCCATCCTACCATGGGACAACATAAAAAACCCTGCAAACAAAACAACAGATATGCAGAATTTCACTAATAACTTTGGGGAAATGTAACAGTAGATATTTTGTGAAAGGATTATCATTATCTTTAATGAAGCTGTAATTATATTCCTATTTTAAAAAACAGTAAACTTTTTTTCTTTTTCTATGTGCTGTTTTGGCACTGTACTGCTATTAAAGCTGGTGATTCTGGCAGGCGGTCCCAGCAGAACCGCATCAAGGGAGTGCAGTAAAACAAAAACAAGATAAGTCATTCCACTAAACAGATTTGCTCATAAATAATTCTCTTCCAAGACAGCTGAATGAATTTCAAATGTAGACAGAGATGAAGGTGGGCTGGGAAACAAAGTAACGGCATAATTTGTAGTCATGTGCAACATTTTTCTTTGTCTCTACCAACAGTAAAACTGATTGAAACTTCAGCGTGATGATATAAATAGCTCATCGCTTCTATTCTAATGCCATTTGCTGTGCAGCAGGTCACCAACAAATACTATTATGGCCGCAAGGGTTGACCTTAATTCTTTGATCATTCGCTCTGTGCTCCATGTTGGGCTTTGAGCCCTTGCATGACAACTCCGTTCAAGGTGTTCGAGTTGACCTAGTGGCATTTATGTCTTCTGTTATTACAGATAACTGTGTTTCACAGCAACGTGCTTCCTAAGCTTTACACCATACATGTACGAACATTTCAGCAACTGCAAGTTGATGTGAAACTCTTACAACCTTGTGAAAGCATCTCTGTGGTGTGCTTTTGTGGTGCGCACAACGTGCCTCCATGTAGTGACACTAGGCAGACGGAGCGAGCAGCTCTGCAGACCTGCGAGGAGTGTGAGGGTTTCATGTGACTGTGGCTGTGAGCTGTGTTGTGGTGTGGTGAGGTTTGGTAAAGATGGGCCCTGCCTACTAAACGGCTGCGTCACCAGAGAGAGACGGTGGTGAGCCTTGTGGTTGCAGCAGACGAAGTGTGGTTGCAGAAACTCACCACACGGAGCAAAGCAGGCAGAGGCCCTCAACTGTAGCCTGACCATCCTGAAAGCCACTAGCATACTATGTTATTACATCTTATTGAGCATTATAGCATGGCTGATTGTTTGAGTTTAGCATACACGGAGCTGCCAGATTGTGACAATTGCAGTGCAGTGATGTCTAAAAGCCACAAGTCTCCTCCTGTCTCTCGCCACTAACAAATGTTTATATAAACCCAGGTTGTTATGCCGATGAGGGTGCCTCTTGATGCTGTTTTCAAAAGTTTCCTGGGGAAAACAGCAAGTCAAAGTAGATAACACTGATGTACAGTAAATAACTCCTCATCTCCAGCTTTAGTGATAACAAGAGTCCTAACACTATTGTTTTGCCGTTCTTTGACCTATCCCAGTTCTCTGCATTTGACAAGATCACAGTTTGTGTAATAAACACACAGAAGCTTGGTTCATACTCGAAAACAGGGAGTTTCCTCTACCACTGTTGCTGCTGTTATCATACCTTTGGCATGTCCTCTAATGGATTTACACTGAAAATCACGCAGATTAGAAGCATTAAGGCTTAATAAATCCAGTCAGGGATGTGATAAAGATGGACCTGGGGAATCTAAGCTGCAGCCAGTTCCTCCCCGCTGGGCTCCAACATGGGAGCACTCTTTAATCTGGTTAGCTCCAGAGGGATTTTGCGCAGGGAAAAATGACATCAGCTCCCACACTTTTACTGATAAAGGTGGAAAACAGATTCATTCATGGACATTGTTCAGAGCTGAGGGCTCCTTAGGGTGCATTTCCAATTGAATGCACAGATGGAAATTCAAATGTCTACTTGAGCCTGGATTAAATATTAGTCTTATCTTGGCACGATATTGTATGTATAGCAAATATGTTGCTATGGCAGCTTGGCTCATTTGAGTGAGATAATATGGAGCCATAATCTGTCTCATTTAAGATGGTTGCCCAGTTCAACACTCTGTCACACTGTATCGTTTAGTGAACCCGTCCCAGACAACTCATTAAAACACGTTGTTCATTCAAAAACAGGTTTCTTGTAAAGGCCATTCCACCCAGTAAATACTGGGCACCCAGAAATGAATAGTGACTTGCTCTCATGGGCCCCCAAACAATACTGACTCCTACAATGCCTTTAGCTGGCACACAGATTTTAGTAATTAGACTGTGACTGTTGCTGGCAGGGTCAGAGCTAGAGGAAGGGGGTTGACACACACACACACACACACACACACACACACGCACTAAATGCCCAGTGCTTTCCCTTATTCCCCTATGTACTACTATCCCACAGCCCCTTCACTCCCCACCCCCTGTACTCCTGCGTTTATTTACTGGTGGGCAGTTGGTAAGAAGTTAGAAGCAGGCTTTTTAGAGGGGGGAGGGTGATTACAATGGTGGGGAAAACAAACAGGATGGAGCAAAATGGGACTTGGCCTTGGTCACATGGGAGTTATTTATTCGTTATTGGTCCAATGGGAACCTTTGTTTTCAAAGCTTTAGGATGTTTAGGTGAAGAGGTGCAGATAACAAATATAATGTCGAGCGGTAAATCTGCTGAATCATCAGAGAAGTTCTTTTTTTTTTCTTATATTGTGGTGAAGTTGTTCTCTCCCCCTCTTTTTCTTGCTATTTCAATCTCAAGAAGCAGATTAGTTGAACAGGCATCTGTAGAGTTTGGTTCACTGCAGCTGGCCTGATATTGCCTCTCCCCTCCTTTTTGCTCCTTTCTCTCAAACTACCTCCATGAACTCAGGCTGAACCATCTCGTACTGCAGAAGTTTTACGATGCCTGCATCATGGTCAGTCACCCCAAACCAGCACTGGTTGGCAAAGTGGCGTCAAGTACTTAACAACACGTGACAAACTACCCAGAGGGAGAGGGAGAGAAAAATCAGTCTCCCTCTGTCTCTTTCAAACTGCTTGATTTCTCCTCGTCTTTCTTTCATCTGTCAGGATCGTGGCGATTAAACTCGGCTGTAGATTTCTTAGCAAAAACAGACAAAGAAACAATCAGGGACCTCTGTGTCTCTGTTGTTGGAGTGACGTTTCGTTACAAACAATTGCCTCAGATGATGGCTGCCTTCATGAGTTTAAGCGGGAGAGAGAGTCTGGACAACCTCTTACCCGCTCCAGCCTCGCGTAACGTCAAGTTTTCCCCAGGAGAGGAGCTGGGGCGGTGGGGGAAGGGAACCTGGCACTCTCCTGCTCTCACGCACCCCCTGTATTAGAGCATAAGAAGTCACAAGTAGGGAATGAGATAGAAATACCCACAATGTCTCCAACCCCTCCTCCACCACACAGTGACCCCGCGGTCATCTACTTGGTCGTGACCTCTGCTCACCCACAATTTGACTCACGGGGATCAACTTCTCGTGTCAGTGTAGCTGTTTACATATTGAGGCGGTGAGTTCAGTTTGTGCAGAAAATTTTGAGGTAAATGTAGTTATTAATCATAAGGAAAATTAAGTTAACAGGGAACACTGAAAGCATTGTGCAAGGTTAACATGACACTGAACAGTGTTTCAGGATGTAAAAGAAAAACATCATGGCTTTCTTCAAAATACAACCTCTTTATATTAACGCAAAAGTCAGATTCTACAGATATCTTGAGCATGATAGTATCTGTTTAGCATGAATAAACAGAGAGTAATGATAATTGCTTCCAGTGTATTTAAAGGGCAAGAAAATCTTATGAAATGGCATATCAGATTAAGTTTGACAATTTTTCACAGCATAATCATTTCACTCTCTTATTTGTGTTGGCAGCACAAGTTATCGCGTTCACCAGTGCGTGTATGAATTCAGTGTCATGCTGCAGCATTGGAACAATGAAAAACTGCAGCAGCTGGGTCTCGGAGACCAAGAAAAAAAGGGACCTTGTCTTCCTTTTTCTCTGATTCTCTCTCTTTTTGTCCTCTCAACAACTTCTCTCACATGGTTCTCACACCCCCAAACCTCATGCTTTCAATCACACCCATGAGGTTTGAGTATGTTACAATGGTGAGCATCAATGCCCTGGAGTCCACTGAGCCAAGTCATGCTCGTGTTGTTACATGGGACAAGTAGGTTTGTGTCTGAATTAATGTGATCATCAGTGCAGAAAATGCACTTCGGGGCTATTTATATGGATTTTATGAACTTTGTGACTTTGCGAGTGTTTGTGTCTTAGCATAGGTTAACGGAACTGCATATACTGGCATTCAAATGCAAGAATGACTCAAATATTGCTAAACAACTGATGTAGGGTTATAAGCACTGATATGTGTGCATGTAGGACATGGATGGTTTGAAACACAGCAGTAATCCTATTTATTTGAAGTGCTGTCCTGTTTGGCAAACGTTTGATGCCCAAAGGCTGAACTTCTATCCGTATTATCAATGAAGGGGTAATGAGTTGACCTTTGGGGACTCTGTGTTAGTCATCCTTGGAAATCCCTGTAACCAGTGGTTCTTAGTCGTCACAGTTTCGATTCTCTTTTTAAGACTCTCTTTCAGTCAGCCTCCATCTTACCTCTTTTCGGCTTGTCGCCATCAGCTTCTGTACACTGGTTACTCCAATACGCTGGCTTCAATCTCTGTATGGCCAAAGGCCTGTAAGGATGCCATCCAGAGTTTAATTTCATCCTTATCTAATCTTGTAACTGTATGAGCATTACCTACAATTTAAAACCATAAAAATTTGGAATAATGTGGAAAATACAAATAAAAAATGACATTCTCTGGAATTTGCTTTGACTTTTATTTCTTTGCACACAGTAAGGCATCTGAAACTTTTCATGTTTTTTTTTTTTTTTCGTCAACTTTATTCATTTCATTTGTTAACCTATCAAATTCTACATTTCAGGCCTGGAAGGCTTAAAACAAACAAACAAACAATCAAAAAAAAAACATTGGGGCAGCTAGAGCTTTTACCACGTTGTATTATTGATATTTTTCTCACAAATCTTAAAAGCAGCCCGGCACTGAAGACCACCAAGCAATGAAGCATTTCAGTTGTCATTTTGTCCCATTTCTCCTGGAAACACACTTTTTGGTGTGCAACAATAAGGGGTTGTCTTTGTTGGATTTTTCACTGCAATTTTTTTGGGGCAGTTTTTCCACTGCAGACAGGTCAGAGTAGTGCCTGTACCCTCTGGCATGCTTTTTTAAATGTCTTTGGAGTGTAGTTTTGCATTGTCTTGGATAAATGTAATCTTGTGACCTCAGTGCACGTTTCTGTATTATCCATCCATCCTTCTATTATCCATACCCGTAAGTCCTATGCAGGGTCAGGGGGATCTGCTGGAGCCTATCCCAGCTCTCTTCGGGCCAAAGGCAGGGGTACACCCTGGACAGGTCGCCAGTCCATCACAGCGTTTCTGCATTAATGCTGCCATAGCAGTGAATAACAGTAGGCTACCTTTGCCATGACCCTTGATACAACCCACATCATCACAGGTCCTGACTCTTGGACTTGTTGCTTATAACAGAATGGACGGTTCTTTTCACCTTTGCTCCAAAACCAGTCTGGAACACTGATCGTCTGAGCACAGTACACATTGTTTGATGGTCCATCCCAGGAGCCCAGAGATGCCGACACCCTTCAGGGTTAGGGTCTATTTTGGACAGTAAGGTTTAAAGTGGCCTTTGTGATTATATCATATCAGTTATTGATGACTGTTATGTCAGTTGCTGCTGAATTTCCTCAGATGCAGTGCCATCTCAGGGATGATAGATCACTGATATCCACCTCAGGCCTGTGCTCTTGCCTTGATGCACAGAAATGGCTCAACATTTCTTGGATCTTTTAATTATGTCCTGTTCTGTAGATAAAGAAAAATGCAAATCCCTTTCAATCTTTCTTTGAGGAATTGTGACTTGAATGCCTTTTATAGTTTCCTTATGCATTTGTTGGCAAAGTATGGATCCTGTATTCATCTCTGCTCTTCAAAAGTCTTTTCATGGATACAGCTTTTTTTTTTTTTCACCAAACCATCATTACAATCCTTTTATATCTGCCGAAATAACAACATTATTTCTTTTTCCACCTTCTTTGAAATGTGTTGCAGGCCTTAAATGCAAACATGGATGTATATAAACAAATGAAACAAAGCTGACATTCATACTGTCTGATAAGAGAGAAATAATTTGTATTTTCAATGTCATCCCAGCTTTTTCTGATTTGGAGGTCGTACCTCTCAGCTTTCTGTACATTAGGGTTGAACAATCTTCATGTACGAGAATGCAGCTTCCTACCAGGCTTTTGAAAGCTCACACATTGTGCTTGTTTTGATTAGAAATTGCAGCTGGCATCTCACCTAATTTGGTGTAACGGGCCCCAACAGAAGCCCCACGAGTCAAATAAGACTTTCTGGGGCATCTCTGCAAATGGTTTACAAGATAATGAAGTTGATTGTGTTTAGATGTTGATATAAAACAGTGTTATATCTTTTCTAGTTCAAGCAAATACCACCAGCTCAGAGAGTGCACCTGCAACTCTTGCAGCTTTGTCGAAAACACTCGAAAACCCTTTACAGCAAGCTGGGTTTGTCTGTGGATATTGATTCTAAAATCAATTGTAATATAAAGGAAGAGAGCGAAAATGAGGAATTCTGCTCTAGGCCTTTTCCTCTCCCTTTGAAATGATGTTTTTGGTTTGGATTTAGGGCTACTAGCTGTTGAAACCATGCTGATAGTTCTAATTGGAGCTTTGGTCATTGCACGGGGAGAAAATCAGTTGATTTGATTCACTTTTGATAACAATTCTGCGCTCTGGCTGACAGGGTTATTGAAGCAATTGCAGACTTAATCATGTGCAGTGACCTGTTGCCTGTAGCATTTTCTCCATTACCCCCACATTTAAGCATCTGCTGATTAGCATTACTGTAAAACACTTTACTGGTTGCCTCTTTCATTGTTACCGTTCCACTGCGCCCGAGCCTGATCCGTGGAGTTAAACTAAACAAGCTGATGTCATCCTGCCCCGTTATAACAGCCAGAGGAAGCCAGCAGAGGCTCCGGTCTGAGGTAATCACACCACTGGGATAATTGTGCTCTGTAAAACACAAACTGGATGTTTATGTCCATGTCCCAAGGGAAGTCATTAATGTCATCTTAATTAAGGGTAATAAAGCTCTTTATTTCTGCCTTTTGGGATGCAGAGACCTTGACTTGATCCCCGAAGTGACATATGGGTCCGTTAAGATACCATATCATTCATTAAACATGTTTTCACAGCTACACATAGCAATAAGTTTTCCCCACACCAGCATGTCATGATAATCTTAATAAGGAAATAAAGTTATGGGTTGTCTAAGTGTACTTGCCTGCACTGATGTGTCTGTGTTTTCTTATGCTGGTTAGTCTTTTCTCTGCCAAACCATAAACTCCACCCACCTAACTATACAGTCTCGCGCACGCACAAATTTTCTTTTGACATACTTGTGTGTTCCATAAACAACCAAAGTAAAGAACAATGATAATTCCTCAACAAATCTTCCGTAACTTTTCTGTCACATAATAAGTAATTCTGGGCACAATGATAGTGGGAAATGATTAAGCTAGACAAGCATTTCAAATTGGTTGGTTCAACAACTGTGGCAGAAGAGAAGAAGAGAAGAAGAAGAAAAAAACCTGCCAAGGTTAGACCAACCCCGTCATACAGTGACTGGAACTCCAGCAGCTCAGAAAGAATAGCAGTGGGACAGAGAGAGAGGGAGGGAGTGCACACTAATAGGAGTAATGGCAAACAGCTGTCCGGGCTGGCCGCTACAAATACACACACACACACACACACCCACACGTGCGAGGCAGGTGTGTATCCATGTGCCTGTAATAAATTAGCTGCAAGCTTAATTTCATTGATGAAAAGATTAAATCAAAAGATAGACATGATCACATTCACTGAATTATCACTGCAGTGGCTCCAAGCACAACTGCGTGGATCTATTTTCCAGAGGATAGAAGCATTTGGAGACATCACAGTGTAAAAATACATCATAAAAAAATGTCCTTCTTTGAAAATATTATGAAAATGTGTCCTGTGGCGTTAACATTTAGAAACAGATTATTTTGCAGATATTACATCCTGCAGATCTGACATCAAAATTAACTTCCAGTTTCCACTTACAATCCACGTGTTTGGTCTTGATGAGGAGGCCTGAAAGGGGTTTGGAGTAAAGAAAGGTTTATACAGCTACAGTCCCGCCTCTTAGGAGGTACTGGGATAAAAACAAATCTTAGTCGGAGGACTCTCCCACTAAAACTGTTCTCCAGTCGATTGGCAAGTGCCTCAGCCATGTGTTGTTTACTTGCCAACTGTGCTTCAACATGATAGACATGAGGCAGGAAGGTGTTTCAATACAGCTGCATTTTATGCAGCCCCTGTTTTGGAGAGTGTGACTGGCTAATGTTCAGCTAGATTGTGTACTGACTGAAAGGAGGAGATGCTCTGTGCTACTGAGAAAACATGTCATCATCATTGTTCTCCATTGTCAGCCCAGACCCAAAAGTTCAGGACAACAAACAGGACAACTCGGAGCAACAAAAGAGTAACAGTCAAACCGTCGACAGGCAATGTGAAAAGGAGTTGGAGATCTGAGCAGAATGCTTCATCTTTATATTCCTCACACCACCTCTGGTGGTTTTTAAGACATAACAGTAAAGAATATTATTGGAATGATCAGTAAATGTGTGTGTTTTTTTAGGGATGTTCCATATATGCCATGTCCACATCAGTAAGTTTTCATTTTAAAACATGAAACTTGTTATGGTTACATCTGGCCTTCACATTATTCTGGTGAAGTTGACCTTTAAAAAAATGAGAAATCTTGAGCAGCAAACATTCACATTTTTTTTACACATGCAGAAGACACACAGGAGATCAGAAGATGGACAGTGGAATGGCCAAGAGAATGGATGGATGAAATGAGAGAAGGAGGAAAAAAAACCTTTAAATAGTTTTGATGGATAATGCAGTTTTGGCTGCATTTCTCCAAATGGTTTTTGAGGCCTTAATTCATCTAGATTGAAGAGCTTGTATAAAAGAGAGATCTTAACTTTAGACAGATGTTTTATTATAGTTTGTTGTTATTGTATTATACTGCTAAAACTAGAAAAGCACTCGGAGAGCGCAGACCTCCACCAAACAATTCCCCCATGTAGTGATTTACAGATTACAATAAAATCCGCATTCTGGATCAGATCCAGATCAGCCTTTGAAATTTGATAGAGGTTTCCATTGTCAATCCCTGAGTGAAATTTCATGAGTTTGGCCAATAATTATCGGAGATATTGAGAAACAAAATTTTCGGCCCCATTGACTGCAATGTTATCGAAAATTTGAAAGTGACCCAGAATCCAGGATTTCTTCCGGATCACACCCAAAATGAAATCAGTTCTTCCTTTTCACATTTCTGACAACTGCTGAAAATTTCATCAAAATCCATCGATAACCTTTTGAGTTATCTTGTACAGACAGACAGATAAACACAGGCAAAAACATAACTCCTTGGCGGAGGTAATTAGAAGTTGGTACATGATAGTAGCAAACTCAAAGAAGGAAGATGCCACCTCAGTGTTGCAGGAAAGCAAAACAGGAGTAAACACAGAAGACAGAAGATGTGCCACAGGCACGTCTGTGATAACAAAGACCTCAGGTGCATATGGAGAGGCATCATAAAGCCTCACCACAGACCAGTAAATGGATGACTTCTACGCACAGTTTGCAAGTCCTAAATAAAACACAGTCGCAGAAATCCAGGTGCTCTGTCCTTCCCCTTGATGTGAGGAGGACACTGTCCAGAGTAAAGCTTCCTGTAAAGATAACTTTCCAGGAAGCTGCTCAGAGACTTTGCAGACCAGTTATCAGGGGTTCTCCCGGACATATTTAACACCCCTCCGAGCCAGGCTGTGCATCGTGCCAGCTTCAAGAAGTCAGCAGCAACATGTCACAAAGACTGAATCCAGACTCATCATCATGTTCGCTGATGACACCTCTGTTGTTGCAACAGCGAGACACCATACAGAAAGAAAGTGGCTCCACCGGTGAGCTGGTGCCAGAGCAACAACCTGTCCCTAAACATGCACAAAACAAAAGAGATGATTGTTGATCTATGAAGATCAATCACCGCCCCCTGACCTGCGGCAGATTTTTTCCCTTAGCTGTCAGAATGATCATCACTCTTTTAAATTTTTTTTTTAAATTTTTTATCTGCACAGTCACTTTGTAGCTGTCTCTAAAGCACATTTCATACACCAAAGCAACTCAGTGTTTCACAAAAGCATGAAGATGAAACAGGTAACAGGAAAAAAATCAGCAAAAACAAAGAAAATATGATAAAATGCTGCGGTTGCAGTTAATAAAATCATCTAAAAATGAAATAAAATAAGTACAGAGGTAATACAATTAAAAGTATTTTTTGGGGGGGAAAAAAGCAAATAGTTCCAATACTAAAGCAAAAGTGAATAAAGCAATGATTTTGTTTTGGTCCACAGAGACTTGATTCCAGCAGAAGGCAACATAATGACTGAAACATCGACAGTCACAAATAGCATTGTTTTGTGATGTACAAAAACTTATCATCATTAAATTCTAGCGTGTCTACACATACACTGTATGGTGGTTCAGGTTTATGAATTCCGTTTCTTTGTGTGTGTATTCCTAAACCGCGATGATGTGTCTTCCATACTGTTAGCGAAGAAGAAATATTTCAGGGAGCCATGTCCAGCAGCTGACTCTTCATGCAGATAAGCCTCTCCTCATTATTTTTCTTAAACACATCCTGATCTTCTCTTGTTCCTCCTGTTGCCCTTCTCAAATCAAACCGACTTGAGGTGGCAAAGTATCCTAGAATGCATTTCACGTGAATGTAATGAAGAAAAAAGCTCAGAACAGAAAGTTGTGACTTCAGTGTTGTGTAAAAAAATACCTTTTTTAAGATGTTTTTTTTTAAATGCAAGAATGTAGTCCTTCTGACTTCAGAGTCATGGTTAAGTTACCAAGACAGAATCTATTTGAAAAGTTCCTCCTATGTTTGTTGGAGATAAATGTGTTATACTTCGTATTGAGAAGCGTTTCAGCTTAGTTTCAGTGTAAAATGTTGCAGTCTAATGTGGATGAACGAAACCAAAAGCATTTGAAAACGATGGCACAGTTTGAAATCAGTTCTCTTTACGATGTGCTCTTCTGGGTTGCTGCACTTTCTCTCCAAGTGTATATCATGTGACTAGCCTTGCGAACAGCAACAAACATAATTAACAACATGGAGGCAGCAAAGGCTGGTGACTTTGTTGTCCCTGCTGTCAGCTGTTATGCAGCCGACTATTCAATAAAACAACAACTGGCTACACATGCAGAAGGAAAGCCATTATAAGAGCAATTAGCAGCAAAGGTTAGTTTCAGCTCAGTTTTCACCCGTTTTTTCATTCATGCACACATGCCCAGTGAGCATGGGTGGCCATGTTATACCTGTTTACGGTCGTGTGACATTTTAAAGCAGCATTTTCATATTCAGAAAGAAGCTTTTTCTCCATAATGAGAATGCATAATTCCTATCATGGTCAAAATAACAAGAACAGGCAAAAGTTGACCTTCACTGAGACTACTTTTGATTAGTTCTTGTTCAATCCCTTGTGTTCCTATTTGTACACTGTGAATAAGTTTAATTTAGAGCAATGTTTGAATTTCATAAACAGATTAACATAATATTGACATGAACTGAGAACAAAAAGTCAATGAAACAGGGTGAAATTACAATATTTCCCACTGAAATGTGATTCAAAGCACCAGAAAGGAAAACAAATTGAAAATATACTGTAAACGTTATTGAAATATTATATCAGGAAGCTTTACAATGCTTTTTTTTTTTTTTTTTTAACCAGAAAAGTTCTGCTGTAGCAAAGAGCCATAGGGGCCTTCTACTTACTTTAAAATTGAGTAAAAACAATGATTTGGGATTTGGTTTCATCTTTCTTTCTGTGTCCAGCTCTCAGTAGGAACCCTGTGGAAAGGTCCAAAGCCCCGGTAACGGGATCTGGAGAGGCAGGGTCCAAACCCCAGGCAGCAAAAACAATCATCTGGCTTCTACTGGGAGTTAGGAGCAGGCTTGTTGCCAATGATAACAACCCCATGATCAACCACGGCAGAGGGAGAGAAAGAGAAAGCAGCCAGGGGGAGTACAACTGTTTATATCTTGGGTGATGTGTCGGTGGCTATCGTTGTCGGTGATGCCTGACTAGTGGAGCCAAAACGTGATGGGGACTTGAGTGCAACCATTGCATGCAAACTGTCAAACATTAAAAGCAACAAGTGGGGGTACCATTCACTGCTGCTGCTACCATCCTCCATGATATTCACAATGTCATCCAAAAAAGCAAAAAGCAAAAAAAAACCCAACATGCCTAAGCCCTTCTCAGAGTGGTGAAGCTCTTAGTTTGCATCCATATGAACCGTGACACAGTTTACACCACACAACCACATCCTCATCTGTCTCTCCATGTAACAAGGATGATGTGGTCAAGATATCATGCTGGTCATGAAAAGATGCAAATACGCATCTAGAGCTAATGCATAGCTTTAGCGACTGTATGGGCTTCTGGACTGAAAACCTCTCCTAATTTACTGAGAGCAGAATTGTTTTGGAAATCCTGAAGTGGAATTATGAAGCAAGAATAACAATGCACACATACAAAAACAAACACAGATGTAAGCAAGCAAACAGATTTAGAGTTATCCTGTTTGCTTTTGAATGTCTTCCCCTAAATAGAGTTTCTGTGTGAGTGTGTAGGGACGTGTTTGTGTGCGTTTCCAGACTAACTAAAAGGATTAGGAAGGCCTGTCTTAGATATTCTGTCTATTTTCCCCTGAGGCCTTCTAGTGAGGACAGATCCCTGCTGGAGACTGATTCTGTTTGCATGAATCACAGCGTGGGTGTGTGTATACGTGTGATCTTGTGTGTTTATATGTATCAGACTTTGTTTGTGCTTGGTCGTTTGCCTTTACTGTCCATTTCATCCTATTCCACACATTTCCCAGTTTTTTTTTCTTATCTTTATATTCTCCCTGACGACCATCCTTCACCTAAAACCTCCCCTGCAAACTCCCAACTGAAAACAGTCGGTTCCATTTACATCTGTCATAAAAAGACCACTTCTTGTCTTCACCTCTGAGTCACACTGATTGCTGCTGTAAAACATTTCAAAATGCACACCTGTGACCACATAACAGTCACCCACAGCAGTACTTGTATGTCATTTAGTGCGCTGGTGTTCGGCTACTGTTTTAGAAGAATTACATTCAAAGCACTTTGCTCCAAAAGTCTGACTTCATTACCCAGAAATCAGTAAAATCAACATTGCGGAGGTGGAAACTGGGGAAGTGTTATGGCCCCGGCTGTTCTTGGAGTAATGGACAGAGTGAATGCTTTTGTTTTAATTTTTTTTTTTATTTTCATCTCTCCCCCTGATTTCTTGTCCCAGTGACTCCAGCGTCTGCCATGGATTGGTCCAGCTTGATCAGTTTTGGATTTAAATTCATGACGCCTGATCCCAGCGGCCCCTCCCTGACGGCAGTGACTCTCTGCCACCAAAACCTCATTTATTGTGTTTTCTTTAGATATTTGTTAGTGAAGTGGTAGGGGTGTGCTTATTTTCTAAACTGTTTTTTTTTTTCTCTCCTGTTTATGTTAGCCTAGGGAGTTAGGGTTTGTCATGTTTTTTTCTATTTTGGTTTGTGTAGTCCTGGGTTTACAGGAAGGGCGTTCTATTTGTTTGTTTGTTTGTTTGGATTTTGTTTTTTTTTGGCATCAGTTCACTTTGGCTCACTTTTGCTGACTTCGTGATAAATGTAAAATAAATGATTCATTTTATTTCACTTGTTATGCCGATTTTTATACAAGTTTGGGAATCATTATAGCTCTTACTGTGTCTTCAAATGTTAATTCCAGTGTTCTCTTCTCTGAATGGGGGTCACTTTTCTTTTTCCTCATTACAGTCTGAACTTGAGACAAGATTTACTATTGCCCCCCCGGCCTAATATTGTGAATGCAATTAAGTCAAACCTTCTCTCAGTTAAAGGCCTGCTTAGAGATTTACAGTTGATCAAAAATTTTTAAACAAACATCTCTTGCAGTTAGCACTAACATTAAATCAGTCAGAGGCCTGTTATTCTTAACCCTCGACGATGTGAGTTACTGATTGTGAAATATCTATGTGGATCTCTCTCGACTGTGTGTCATTTAATGACTGCTCTTTGTCCTCACATCTTCCTTTTCCTCACATCACTGCAAGAATGCAACCTCTGACGGTTTTATTCTAGAGTCCAAAGAAGAAATTCTGAGAAATTCTGTCTTTCTTCATGTTGAGCGAGGAAAGGTTATTAAGAGTTCAGCAGTCCGACAGCTGAGTTGAACAGGGTGGTGCTGTGAAAAAAACCCTCTGTGACCACGAAAACTTCACAGTGCTCCTGAATACGTGCCAGCGTGTGCGTGTCCTTTGCAGAGGCAAGTGTGACCCAGTTAATGTGCAGTTTACTTCAGCAGACAATTCTTATCTTTGTTGCGGATCTGCAAGAGTTCTGTGGTTATTTTCTAGTTTTCATCACCTCACAGCCCTTTGTTGCTGCTGAGAGGGCTGGACTGGTGAAAAGCAGTCATTTATCTTGACACTTTGCTCTTTAAATCTTAGTGTACAGAACACCTGCTGGATTCAAGTCAGCATAATGTATCATGATTCAGGCTGAGTCAAGGACTCCCTGTGACTCCATACATAGTCCAAGACAGGTACGATATTTTTACACAGAAGTAGGATAAACTGGACTGTAAAGAAACCTGACTGACAGGCTGCCAGTGATCAACCAGAGAAGGAGAGCAGCCTTTTTGTACAGCTGGAAAACTGGAGATTGCAAAGGCATTTGTGACTCCTGCTCAGACTCTGAACTATACAGAGCTTTCCTGAACAACACCTGCGGTCTGTTTCTGGTAATTTCACGAGTGTCAGGTCACAGTGCTCCAGTTAGGGCCATGACTGCTGAAAGGATTTGTCACCACAGCAGGGACACATCCTGCTGACTGACTGACTCAGGATTTTGGAGGAAAGCGTAGTAGTTTCATTTTACTGCATCTGACAATTAAACCCTCAAGCGTACAATCACACAAAATTTGCTAGAAAAGAACTTCAGCTAACTTAAATTGAATAGAAGCACAGCAAGACTAAGATCTGGTTCTGTCCTTTGACGAAACAAAGAGGGTTCTTGTAAAAAGAAAAACCTTATGCTTAATCTGTTTCTGGGTGGAAAAAATATGCCTGTGTAAAAGTTGTGCAAAGCGTGCATGTCTTCTCTCTCTGTCTTCTTCCTCCTGCAGAGCCTGCAGGGTCTGCCCAGGCTGTTTTGATTTCGCAGTGGGTGAGTGGCAGCCTCGACCCCACCTGACCCCCACAGCCCAGCTTCTGCTGAAGTCAGCATCTTGCAGCAGATTGGAGCATGCAGTTTTTAAACAAAGCCCCAGTCTCGCCACCCTGAGGGGAGCTCATCCACTTCATTTCTTAAAGGGGCCACGCACCAGCTCAACTGGTGGCTGTTTTTGGCACATTTTAGTTTCTTTTTTCATTTTTCACACAACTGATTCCCTTCTGTGACCAACACAACACAACAAGTTAAGTCAGTGACAGCACTGACAGTTGGGTCCTCTCTGTGGAAGCAGAACAGCCAACATTATGTCACTGCTACTCAGAAGTAGCAGTGACACACTTAAAAATCACTTTTAACTTCAAATTCTCACTCTTTACCTTAAGACATGTTTAAAGCTTTGTGAGAAATCTTAAATTCACTGTCTAATATAACCAGAAAACCTGCAGCCTGCACTTGAACAAGCTGGTGGTTATTGTGTGGCTGAATTGTCAAACATTTGCTAAACATGTGCAAGTTTTTATATGCTTCAACATTTCTGTGCATGTTTTTTCTTTTTTTAAAATGTTGGGATTGTGTGTTTTTATGCTGTGATGTGTGGAAAAAAAATGAAACAAGTCCATGCACTGGCATCGTTACAGACATTAATGCATGAGATTCAGCTAGAAGAGGTTTAAAAGGCAGCGTGCAGAGGAACAGAGCAGAGTGAGGGATGGTGCAAAGACAGGGTCAGCTTGGTCAGGTCAAGGTAAACATCCCATACAAAACACCCGATCCACTCATGCACACAAACCAGAGTCATAGAGCTGCACGTCTTCTGCACCTGACCTAACTTTATTGCCTCTGTATGCGCTCCCTGGCTGAGTGTGCTGTGTGTGGAGGATTTGTGTGAACAGCTGGGTTGACGATTTCAGACCCTAGACGCAGATCATCTGATATCTCTTGGCTGGCCCTGAGGTTTCAAGTCCTGGAGAAACAGCATCCATAAAGAAACTCTTATCTGGACTGGGCCCCTTTACATTGTGCTGTTAATAAAATACCCAGAGACTGACTGTATTCTAAATCCAGGACATAATTTAGATAACTACACTAAAATCTAAAAGTGAATCATCAAAAATCATCAAGGGTTTTGTCATTTTAAACTTCTTGCTATATGTTGGCTCAGACTAACACTAACTCTTCAAAATGAAATTATGTACAAAGAAGCTGATTTTTTTCCACAGAAAACTGTCATACTTCATTACATTTGCAACAAAACAGAGTCTGACCTCTTAGATAACTTTGAAAGCATTAGTGTTGTTTGAGGCTTTCAAATACAAAATGAAACACATCAGTCAAATTAACCTCCATTTACATTTTGCCCTTTCAGATTCAATTAGTTGCACAGGATGATTTAAGGACCCTGTGCTGAAGTGTAATGGTGCTATTACACAGATGTCTGTGGATCACATAAGAACTCTTTATCTAACACTGGCGCCACTGTCTCTGAAACTACACAGCCCTGCTGATCATCTCATCATGAGATTCACATTAATTTTTGATTAGCACTGTGTATTAGTGCATCTGTGTCATACATGGGGGGAGAATAAGCCAGAAATCTCTAGTATACTTTCAAAAGGTAATAGATAACATAAGATTTTTATATCAAACCCCACTCTGACACTTTTTACATTTGCACTTACAGTGGCTGCGGATACATGATGTTTTTTAATTCGGAATTAATAATTAGGAATTAAACAATTCCGAATTAAACTATTTTCCTTCGAGTTTACATGGAAATAGTAATTCCGAATTAAGGTTTACATGGAAAACACGTTTGTTTGGCTTTCTCCAACTCCGCTTTAGGTCTGGGGGTTGGGAAGGGTTCTGATTGGATAGGGGGGGCGGTCCCCCGGCCATCTACCGGAAGAAAACAAACTTAGCTAACTCGATTAGCAACAACATTCCACTTATTTTTGACCTGGGTGGCGTCTCTATCTGTGAAACCTCCTTCATTTAACCTGGCCGCTTTGAAAATCTCACAATTTTTATGTTTCCTGCCATCTGTTCTTTTAATTATTTCCAGTTCCTCCAAGCTATTTATTAAATAAATCGTCTCTGCTCTTAAACACCGTTTACTGCGTGCTGCCGGAATATAAGCGTCATCGTGACAGACGGGCAAGAGAACGAGCATGCGCAGAAAGACGGGAATTAATTTAAAGAGGAATGAGCGTATACATGACCGCGGAATTACTTAATGCGGAATTAAAATGGGAATAATCCAGCCACTTTCTTCGGAATTAAGTTTAATTCGGAATTGACATTTTCATATGGAATTAAGGGTTTACATGGTAACTTTTATTCGGCTTTAACTTTAATTCTGAATTAAACTTCCCATGTAAATGCACCCAGTGTGTAATTGTTCCCGCTCTCCTGTCCATTTTCACACACTATATATATATATATATATATATATATATATATGTATATATATATATATACATATATATATGTATTAGGGGTGCAAACTCCCCCTAGGGTTACAGGTGGCTCACGGTACAGTCCGTACCGTGGTTTCTGTGTCACGGTTTTGGTATGGATGCGGTACAGTTTCAGACCACCCGCTGCCCTAAACCTGCGATCGCAAGATACCGAGTTTGCGGAAAGCGCAACTCGTATGTCGGCGCGTAAAAGAGCGCGTCCAAATGGCATAAATGTGCGTTCACCTGGTCACATGTGGACGTGCACAAACGGCTCTATCTCTCGATTATGCATCACCGTATTACTTGCATACGTTTTTATTCTCTTGAGGTCAGAGGATGTCTGGTCAGCAGTTGTGGTGGATGTGGGAATAGTCACGGCCAGACACGTCAGTCTGTACAGCTGTGGCATGATCTCATTCAGATGTTTGCTGTGGAGGAAACCAAGGAGATCTTTGTCTCTGGTGTCAAGCTGGAAGAGGTTGGATGCGGGAATTTATTTCCGATATGTCTGAAACTGTTGGTGGTCGAGGAGGGACAGGAACATTAATTGTTCGTGATCTTTAAATGCGCATCCAACGATTCGTTCTGCAGTATTTTAAAAAGCACATCAGCTGCGCCAAGACGCACAACTGGTAACAACTGGATCTTACGCAGGTAAGATCGCTGGTCTATGAGCTGTAGCCAACCGGCCAAAGTGTGATAGGCTGGTCACTTTGAGTGAGAGAGGTGAGTGGACTTTGACATGCAGTGGCGGGCCTGTTGCGTAAAAGGCACGCACGCTCACGTGTAAGTCCAATGCAAAGTTATTGGAACATAAATACTGCGGGACATAAAAGCGTATTGTCCCGTGCAGGTCGTACCTAACGTTTCAGTATTTTACAGAGTACCGTTGCATACCTAATATTAGGGATGTTAATTGGAGCTCTGTACAGCATTATTTCCCAGTCAGCTGAAGCTGACGAATGAGAGCAGATTGGGTCTTTTGGGAGGGGTCAGAGACCCCATTCAGACCTGGCATTAAAATGTGTTCTTGGAAATCCAAGCACATGTGGCTAATGCTAATGCAAGATCTGTGCACATTCCAGGATAGATTCAGATCCCTCAGGACTATCGCTCAGGACGCTTTTGAAGGTTATGTGGGGCATTTACATCTACTTTCTCATTGTAGTCTGAACACAAAAACAATTTCCTGGAACTCAAGCCAACATCTTAGGAGTTGACTCATTTGATTTTGCATGAGAATGACTTTTCTCTGACAATTTAAAATAACCACGCATCTGGTGTTTGCAAGCGGAAATGGCACATGTGTTTATTTACATGTACAGCAGGACTGTAAGAGCTGATCCCTAAAAACACATTTAGGTACACATTTAAATGTGTGAACATGTGCCAAGCCCTGGCCACTTGTAGTCAGATTTCTCAGGACACATGTTAATACCTGATCTTAATGAGACCAGTGTGGTTTTTTTTTTTTTTATGTTGTGCTATGCACAGTAAGAGAAAACATTTTTTCTTAATCTATCCTATATCTATTTTTTTTTAACTTTATTAGCAGCTTATAAGATGTTGAAATCATATGTAAATCATTGACCCTCCCATCACTCATGTGGGTCATTAAAGTCTTTTCTCTTTAGTGTAAGTTGTTTACCTGGTTTTGGCTACATGAATCAAGGTGTGATTGGTTGCGAAAAAGTCTGGGTGCACTTCTCACTGCATTGGACTGCATATACAACACTGCTCAGTTTCTGTTTGGGTGACGGGCAGCACTGCAAGAAGGTTCAGTTGCATCTTGTTCAATTCAATTCAATTAAAATTTATTGGTATAGCGTCTGTTACAATGTCAATTGTCTCTAGGCGCTTTACAGAGACCCAGAGCATGACCCCCGAGCAAATATCATTAAATAAAATTATAATATTAAATCTAAATCAAGGATAATGGCAAGTAAAAAACTCCCACAGAGGGAGAAAAAAACCTTTAAGCCAATCAGTGGCAAGGAAAAACTCCACTTTAAGAGGAAGAAACCTTGATCAGGACCTGGCTCATACGGGGGGACCGAAGACCAGCCGGTTAAAGAAAGAAAAGAGGGGAGACAGGACAGAGAGAAGAGAGCACACAAATGACTAAATATAATGACCATACAAACATAAACATAAACAGATGGAGGTAGTAGCACTGAGATGAGATGGCCAGAGGACCAGGTCGCCAATCACCACGGCAGTCGGCACCCTGAACACATCCGTACACACAAGTGGAGGCAAACCCCGGATGGCCAAATGATGGAAATGCAAGACAGCATGAAACCCAGGAAACTCTGGCCTGCAAATACACAGAGAAAAAAAAAGGGGGCAAAACAGCACAACAAACCACAGGAATGTAAAGAATATGGAGCACAGTTACAGTAACAAGGTGCTCCCAATTAATTATGAATAAGCTGGAGGAGGAGGAAGGGTGGAGGAAATGGAAGGAAAGGGGGAAGAGCAGTAGAGACACCACTCAGCAGATGATGTTGGCATCCCCCTGCAGTGTAGGCCTATAGCAGCATAACTATGACGAACCTGTGATTAAGACGAGCCTACTCTAGTCTTAGCTCCTACAACTATAGCTATACCTATTAGCCCCAACACACTATAGTTTAGACTAACTGTAGGCTTTACTGAACAGAAATGTTTTCATTTTAGTTTTAAAGATAGAGATGGTGTCAGCCTCCTTAACCCAAACTGGTAGCTGGTTCCATAAAAAAGGTGCCTGGTGGCAGAAGGCCCGTCCTCCAAACCTACTTTTGGATATTCTAGGAACGACGAGTTATCCTGCACTCTGAGAACGGAGAGCTCTATTAGGCGCATAGCGTGCTATCAACGCTTGTAAATAGCGCGGAGCTAGGCCATTAAGGGCCTTATATGCGAGAAGCAGAATTTTAAACTCAATTCGAAATTTCACGGGGAGCCAATGGAGGGAGGTTAACACGGGGAGAGACGTGATCTCGCTTACGGATTCCTGTCAGCACCCTCGCTGCCGCTTTCTGGATCAATTGGAGGCTATTCAGCGAGCTTTTCGGACATCCTGCTAACAACGCATTACAATAATCCTAGTCTAGAACTGACAGAATAATTTTTCAGCATCACCCTGGGAGAGGATGCTCTTATCTTGGCAATATTTCAGAGATGAAAAGAGGCTGTCTTGCAAACCTGATTAATATGCTGCTTAAATGACATATCCTGATCAAAAACTGACTCCAAGCTTTTTCACAGCTGTGCTGGAAGCCAGCATAAACCCAGTTAATCCATTCCTCGGGTGTTTGGGACTAAAGACAATAACCTCTGTTTATCCGAGTTTAGAAGCAAAAAGTTAGAGGACATCCAGGACTTAATGTCATTAAGACACACTTAAAGTTTAGCCAAAAGTTTTGTTTCCTCTGGTTTCATAGATAAGTACAGCTGCGTATCATCAGCGTAGCAATGAAAGTTTATGCCATGGCTCTGGATAATTTTTACGAAGGGCAGCATGTATAAAGTAAAAAGGACTGGTCCCAGAACTGAACCCTGTGGGACGCCATAGCAGACCCAAGTCCGTGTAGAAGAAACGTCATTAACATGGACGAACTGGAACCTGTCAGATAGGTATGACTTAAACCAGCCTAATGCTGTCCCTTTAATTCCAACAGTGTGCTCTAATCCAGTGGTTCTCAACTGGTTTGGCTTCAGGACCCACCATCACCCTAAATGACAAGCCGTGACCCAAATCACGAGTCACGGCCCACTTTTGGGTCGCGAACCCACCACTTGAGAACCACTGCTTTAGACAACTCTTAAGGTCTATATTTCAGCTGTTTTTGTTTTGTTGCTGACTAACTGGTAGAGGTGGCACTTTTTATTAACCTGTTGGGCTGTTTATTTTGTGAAAGATGTTTTTTTTTTCCAAATTAAGGAAAATTTCCAACTTCTCAAATTTATTGAATGAAAAGATCATGCAGTTTGAATCGGAGATAGTAAAATAGAATATCACAGAATGCCAACACAACACAAAAAATAAGTTTATTGATGAACCAAAACGGCAAAAACTAAAATGACTTCAAGTGGGAAATATTTCCTTTGATGCTCAATTAGCTGCATTTTAATTAAATCCAAAACACTTCGATTCAGTAACTTCAGCCTTTTTTAACAGACTCAACATGCACAAACATGAAATAAAAAAGTGCAACCACTGAGCAGTAGTTTCAAAAATAACTCAAATATGTAGCATTTGCTGAGTACCCACTTCCTGAATATATAACAATTTCCTATTAAAACTATCTAGTCATTTAAGCATTTAAGCATTAATCATAAAGCTGACATAACAAACAGAACATTTCAGTAACAGCCATTTTTAAGATTTAACAGTGCTTTTATGCACAAACATGAAATAGTAAAACAGTGCAACCACTGAGCTGTAGTTTTAAAAAGAACTCAAAATTTATAGTTTTAGCTGAATAACCACTCACTGACCTTTGTCTTCAAGATAAAAAAATCCATATCTCATATATTCTTCGTTGTATCTGTGTTTCACCATGCTCAACATATGTAAACAAACTTGCAGGTCTTTTTCTATGGTTTGAACTGGCGCGTGTCAATTCGCATTACAGGGCATTATCGCCATCTACTGGTAAGGAGTATGAATGACACGCATTTTTATTTATTTTTTTTTTTAGCATTTCCTTCCCCCAAGCAAAGGCCCACGTCCCACTGAAAACGGGTCTGCGACCCACTTTTGGGTCGTGACCCACCACTTGAGAACCACTGCTCTAATCTATGCAGCAAAAGGCTGTGATCAACGGTATCAAAAGCAGCACTGCGGTCCAGTAGAAAGAGAACAGATACTAATCCATTGTCTGAGGCCATGAGGAGGTCGTTGGTGACTTTAATCAGCGCAGTTTCTGTGCTATGATGAGTTCTAAACCCTGACTGAAAGACCTCAAATAGATCATTTCTATGCAGGTGTTCTCCTAACTGGCTAGCAACTATTTTTTCCAGAATTTTAGAGATAAATGGAAGGTTGGATATTGGTCTATATTGGATATTGGTTTGCCAATGATGTCCGGATCAAGAGATGGTTTCTTGAGCAAGGATTTTATAACTGCAACTTTAAAAACCTGTGGTACATATCCTAATTGTAGAGCAGAGATAGGTTAATCTGATCCAAAAATGATATACCAATAGAGGACATAACATCTTTGAGCAGCCAAGTTGGGATGGGATCCAACAGGCCTTTCAGTGGCCAATCAGTGGCCTTTAGGATTAACATGGACGAACTGGGTGAGAAGTGCAATCTCACCGTCTTTGTTTCTCTTGTGCCAAAATTTTTTCTTACAGACTCGCATTGTTTGTCCCACGCCAAAATGTGCATACAAATGTGTGCTATGTGGTATGGGAAAGTACCAAAGTGTTTTTAAAAAAAAAGGCACCTGCAACCTGATTCATCTAAAGCGCCATAAGAGGGGTACATGCGACACTGATCAAATTGTCCAAAGGACAGCTAAAAAAGAGAAAAAGGGGTATTATTAGACATGCTCCCAAGCTGACTGCTCTCATAATAGACAGGTATAAAATATGATGTATAGATCAGAAAAATCTGTTGTTCTGCAGAATAAGTTGAGCTTTTGGACTCTGTACTCTTGTCCTGAAGAATAAAGTTCTCTGTGCTTGACTTTGTCCAACTACAGTACTTATTTTTACTGCTGCATGACTACTTCAAAGAAAACTTAAAGACTTTGAATTTTTTGAGAAAAGAACTTTGACAACAAGGACAAAGTGATCCAGACGACAACTGGCCCCTGAGTGGGTCTACAGACCAGCCTGAAGCTCCACCTAATCACCTCTCACCCCAAAAACATGTTGTTTAGGCTAACTGTTTCGGCTAATTGGTAATACTAAATCCCACTGAGGCTTCATATACATTAGCCATAGTGTGATTTGACTATAGGAATAATTATAGGAATAATAGGAGTATTTATAGGGATTAATCTCATTGAATAAATAAATTGATCTAATAAATGTGTGTGGTAGTTAGAGAAAGCTGCTTGTGTTGTAAAAGCACAAACTTCTAAGATGTGCAGGTCACCGGCCCTCAAGGACTGGATTTGCCCACCCCTGCTCTAAAATGATGATTCTCTAACTCTGTGATCCCAGGTAAAGACAATAGAACTGAAAGGTGAGATCAAACTTGACTGACACTCAGGCCAATGCTAATGTCACCACATATCTGCCTGATGTTAAGATGGCTACCTTTTGTTGGAAAAAGGAGGCAGTATGAAGAAGAAGAAGAAGTCCCCTGAAATGGGATGGGGGGGGGGGGGGGGGTGTCACTTTAAAGTGAGGGCATTATTGCTAAATTGACCACAGATGAGGCACATTTATACAGTGCCAGTGCTTTAAATGTTTTTGTTATTAATCAGTTGGACACGATGATTGTTATTATATATACAATGAATATCCAACAGGGATGATGTGGAGGTTATGATGCTTTGATGCATGGCGGGACTGGGACGGGATCGAACCTTCAACTTTTTTAATGGAGTACAATCCAGTCTGCCCACTAAATAAAAGCTGCACTCAGTGTTGATGTACCATCCATTGCTGTAGTTATGAAGTAAGGAGAGTGACACTTAACCTTGTGACCCCAGACTTGTTTTTCTAGCCTTCAGGCCATTGCTGCCTTATGTACAACGCATAACCTTTGTCTGTCTAGGCTTCCTTTCTTCCTCCTGGCATTTAGTGCCTGAAGTCATCAGAAAAGTCACAGAAAAGAACTTTGTCATCCAAACTGGTCTCCAAGGGGCCCGTTTCACATTCTAATGAGCTACTTTTAAACACTGTTTCCTGTCTTTCCTTCTCACATTTTTACAGTCCAAAAGAAATTTCACCAGAATATGTTAGTAGAATATTTAAAAGAAAAAAAAAAAACCTCCAAGAAACTTAATACTCTTTTCTGCTGCAAGTGTTGTTTTCTGTTTAATATTGGCCGTTGCTTTGGTTTCTATGACTTTACCAGAGAACTTCAGTGGAAGAAAAGAGCCAACAGCAATAACAGTGATCCATAATTAAACACCAAGGAGCATATTAGTTTTGTTCATGTGGCAAAAAAAGTAAACAAGGGAAGACATACTGTTTACCCTAACCTTTATGAACCTTAACCTTATTTATTTATTTATTTTAAAAAGGGAAAAAATGATAGTTTTGAGTAGTTCATCATATCAAGAAATAAACTGAAACTTTTAAACAGAACAAATCTGAAATCAACAAATCTAACTTCTGACATCTCGTATCCCAAAAGTCCTTTTCAGAAATCTACAAACTGTTAATGATTTGGGGGTTTGTACATACATGAGCCAAATGTTCTCCTGTATTTCTCTGTATTTCTCAACAAATAAAGATGGACCCATTGAACAACTTGTCTGTTGATCTCTGAAGTTCACCTTTGAGGGGTTAACCATTTTCCAAAGCTAGACTTTAGCAACTTTCTGGTATAGTTAAGTCACAGTTCAATGTCTCTCTCCTACAAGGTGGTTTTCAAAACCATGCCTCTGGATTTTTCTGGTACAGTAAACAGCAGTTTCTACATACTCTTTAGACTTTTGGTCTGGTCTGCTGTCAAGGAACTCCCCTGGATGGGGAATACATCAAAATGCAGTGCATTACAAGCTGCCCTTAACTGTGACACCCAATGGCTTTGACAATATCACAGATGCACAATATGTTGTCATCACACCAAGACAGCCTTAATTGCTAGCACCATAAAGGGTTCTGTGCAGGATCTTAGCTGTTCTCACTATCATGCTTGTCTGGACAAGCATCTCAGATATTGTTCCTGGTATCATCCACCCAGCTTGGGGGTTACAACCCCCAGTGCCCTGATCACTATTGGCACCACTGTTGTTTTCACATCCCACACTTTTTCTAGCTCTTCTTTTGACCCTTGGTATTTCTCAGGCTTCTGGGGTTCCTTCTTCCTGATGTTGCTATCACTCGGGATTGCTACATCTATCACTCCTGCTGTCTACTGATGCTTATCAAACACCACTGTTGCAGGCTGATTCTCCATCACCAGTATATAAGTCTGGATATGTAAGTCCCAGAGTATCTTGACCTGCTTGTTCTCAACCACCTTTGAAGATGTCCTCCATCTTGACCCAGGGACCTTCATTCCATACTCGGCACAGATGTTCCTGTGTATTATACCATCTATCTGGTTATTGTGTTCCATGTATGCCTTGTCTGCCAGGATCTTGCACCCTGCTGTGCTACACTGTTTCGGGGGCTTCTTTGCACAGCCTGCATCTGGGATCCTGTCTGATGTAGTAGACCCAGGTCTTGATCTTTTTGTTTAAAGCCTGTTCATGTGCAGCCATGATCAGTGCCTCTGTGATGTCTTTCAGTCCAGCCTTTTCCTGCCATTGGTATGTTTTTTCAATGTGAGCAACCCCTTCAATTTGGCCGTGGTACATGCAATGCAGGGGCTTGTCTTTTCGTCTTTCCATGATAGCCCCTCTGGCTCGTCATCCATGCTGGGTTTCATTTGACTAAGGTATTTATTTAGCAGGTCATCAGTGGGGGCCATCGCCTTGATGTGTTCCTGGATGTATTTCCTCTCCTAGATACCAACTTCCCAGTATTATCTAGTCCAAATAATATCCTGATCATCTTTGATGCTCTAGATCCCAGTGAGATGAATCAGGGAGTTGATGTCACTCACGTTCTCGCCATACAACTTGATATCATCCATGTTGAGGAGGTGACTGATGGTTGCCCCATTTCAGAGTCTGTAACCGTAGCCACTCTTGGTGACATGTGTGGCATTGAGTCATAGGCTTTCTCCAGGCTAGAGGTCTTCGGAACAACCCGAAAAACCCGAGGCTCCGACCCGACCCGAATTGGGTCTCCGGTCCATGACTCCAGGTTCGGGTCGGAATCAGTACAGTTAGTTTCAAGTCCGGTCAGTGCTCTCTGACAGGGTGGGTCCGCATTTACTAGAGAGAGGTAAAGATATTGGTGGTGGCAGCTGTCACTCACCCCTCGCCCGTCTCCCGCCCTCTTCCAAATCCAATAGGCTGCGAAATGTCAAGTAACAGGTCAAGCAAAAGTAAAACAAACAAACAGTAGTTTGGTTTAGCCTATGTCAGGACTCAGGCCAGTTAAATGATTATTCATTATCCTGGCGTGTTTGTCATAAAAAAATCGTGTTACTGTAGTGTGTTATTACTGCTATGGCTGGCAGCTGAAAAGCACAACGGATCACCAACATGATAACGTTGGATGAGAGAATATGTTCACGACACATCCTGAGGTGTAGGCTATTGGCATTAGCAGTTGCTATAAACAGCATATGTATCCACAAAGAAAATAACCACATGGATTTATTGTTGTTTACATCATGAAGCCAATGCAGCAACTGAACTGGATAGAAGAAGACAACATTTAGGTAAGAAAATCAAAGTTTTATTCAACGCTGGACAACTTTTAACATGAGCAGCTATGGGCTATATTGTCTCGGTTCTATTCGGTTATCTCGGTCCGGTTCGAAAACTAAAGACTCGGGTCGGGTCGGTTGCGGGTCCAAATATTGCGGGTCCATTCTGTCATGGCCCGGGTCAGCCATAACTGAGATTTTGTATTTTCTGTCTGTTTTGTCAAGTTGGTGTCTCTCCATGTCTGTAGTGCTTCCTGTTTTACTTTGAAGGTCTGTCTTGTCTTTGTGGTGTTCAGCTTTTCTTCCTCCCTCTTGTCAGCCTGATCATTCACACTTGCCTCTCATTTGTTCCTGTCATGGTCTGGGGCGGCCATGACAGCCATTTTGGTTTCTTTTATGTTCTGTGTTAAGTTGCTGTCAATCCGTGTCTTTTGTGTTACCTGTTTCCTGTTTTACTTTGAAGGTCTGTCTTGTCTCCATTGTTTTCAGTTTTGCTTCCTTCACTCTTGTTATCCTGATTGTCTGCACCTGCCTCTCGTTTGTTGACCTGTATATTTAAGTCTTGTCATCTCCCCTGTCTGTGCTACTCCGTTGTCTTCATGTCCATGGGTTTCTATGCCGGTTTGTTTTTTGTCTTCCATTTTTTTTTGTGTCTTATGTAAGTAGATCTTTGTTCCATGATTTTGTCTTGTTTCCATTTTGGATTACTTTTGTGGAGTTTTGTTTTTTTTTTTTGGACTTTGTGTTTTTTCCTTCCTGGTGGATTACTTTTGGGGATTTTTGTAGTTTTCTTGGACTTTCGTTTTTTGTTTTTGTTGAACAAATACTTTCCTTTTTTTTTTGCACTCCTGCGCCTGGGTCCTTCATTCTGCCTCACACCTGATTGTTCCAGACTGTTTATAAGTCCTGTCACTCCCTTTCTGTTTGCTGTTCATTGTCGTCCTTACCCCCCGCATGTCAGTCTGCACATCATCCTGTCCATCACTCTGCTTTTTGGAAGTTAAGTTTGGATTTTTATATTTTTGCATTTTGGTTTGTTGGATTTTTGAAGTTTTAAATTTTTGGATTTTTGTTTAATAGAGACCTTTTTGTTTTTGAACCTCCTGCACCTTGGATCCTCCTTCCACACACCCCCACTCCCGTGACACATGCGGGTTCGAAACCCGGACTTATGATAATAGCTCGGGTCGGTTTTGGCTCAAATTTTCACGGGTCCATTCGGGTTCGGGTCCATGAAAGTGGACCCGTGAAGACCTCTTCTCCAGGCAGTGCGCAGGTTGGTGCTCCCTGGTCTTATAGTCCCAGATGACTGCCTTGTCAACCAGCAGCTGGGGCTTGGCCCCTCTGGTGTTATTGCCAATCCCTTTGTGTACTTTGCACATGTAGTGATCTATGTGCCTACTCAACCTTGCCACTATGATGCCTGATAAGAACTTCCATGTGGTGCTCGCGCAAGTTATAGGCAGGTAGCTTGATAGTATTGTTCTCTTCTGGGGGTTCTTCATGAATGGAATTGTCTAGCTTTGGGTTAGCCGCTCTGGGTGGGGTTTATGGGGTGAGGTTAGCTTCTTTAGTCAGCAGGGTATGTATGTATGTATGTATGTATCAGAATCTGAATCAGTTTTATGGGCCAAGTTTGTGCACACAAACAAGGAATTTGACTCCGGTTGCTAAGCTCTCTTTGTACAATTAGAATAAAAATATAACAAATTACTAGCACAATATATACAACAATATACAGCAATATATACAAGCCAACAAGCTAACATGTTATTGTGCAATATTTGTGGTTCTTCTGACACTCTGTGACTGTTAAGAGTTCATCAGAGCGACAGCCTGGGGAAAGAAACTGTCTCTGTGTCGGCTGGTTTTGGCGAACAGTGCTCTGTAACGCCTACCGGAGGGGAGGAGCTTGAACAGTCCGTGTCCGGGATGTGAGGGGTCTGCAGAGATGTTAGCTGCCCGTTTCCTGACCCTGGACTGGTACAAGTCCTGGATGTATGTATGTGAGCGAGCATGTGAGCACATCTTGTCATGAAGAGCCTAACAGCTTATCATAATGATTTGTAATTTTTGTAGTTTTAGAATAATCACAGGCTTTTGGAGTTATTCAGGTGTAAAGTTGCTCCAGAGGTACCAGAGATTCAAATGGCTGAAGGTGTTGGCTGAAAATGTACACTATACAGCCACTTTAATGGACATAAAAACCAGGGAGCTCAACAACTACTTTATCATATTGTTTCTTGTCTTGATCCTGCTGCTGTGGTGTTTAATTGGCCCAACAAGTTATCCTTAAAACACCCTGCCACCATGTGAACACAATTACCATAATAAGCATCTAATATTAGGAGTTCTTGCTGGGGCACTATTAAATGGCGGAGTTGGTAACCACAAAGTGACACAGCAGAAACAAATTGGTTATACACACACACACACACAAGAGTGATTAAATCTCCCAGTACAGTTTGCAGTCTCATAGTTAGATTCATGTCTTGACATGTACCATGACCTCAGTAGCGAGGAAAAAAGCCTGAGGCATGGATTCACACTTTAAGCTGGAACTCTGACACGCTGCAATGGTTGCAACCTGCTGATGCCAGCAATCATTTGAGTGTAATGGGTATGGAAAAAATACCATGAAATCCCTCATTTTCAAAAGTAACCACTTGTGATGTAGTCAGAACCCTTACAAAAACATGTGTGACTGACATATGCTGCTTTGAAAAAAAGTTTGTCTTTTGGACTTCAGTGTTTCCCTCTCCTTTAGTTCTAGCACAATGTGCAACATGAAAGCCAGCCACTTCAGAGAGTTTGTTGAGCTTTTAACTTCAACATGCGCCTTCTGAGACCTCCACTCACTGTCAGAGCACTCAGAACAAAGCACACCATCCAGTCAGCAGCCGGTGGAAACATTACACTACAGTGCGTGTGTCCGTGTGTGTGAGTGTGTGTGTGTGTGTGTTTCTGGGAGAGATAGCAGGACGGGCATGCTGCATTAATAGATGAACACATTATTTCATGGTCGCTGTTTATGCTTGTTTGGTTTCTGACTTCACTGGTATTGATTTGGCTTGCTATGTTAAAATCCAAATTGTTTTACACTCAGCTTGTTAAAGCAACTGCACCAAGCACAAGGCTGATCCTAGCATGCACTACATGCTTGTAGTACACAAGTCTGAATCCTGCACAGATGTGCCACCCACTTCCATTGCTAGATTATACTGTCTCAATAAGAAATGTTAACAACCCTGACTGAGAATATTTTCTGAAATAAATATAAATTAACCACTTTTAGGTAATCAGAATAGTTTAGTGAGTAAATAAATTAGTAACGTAATAATTACACACATAAAATGTAACACTGACAAAATAATTGCCGCTCTTTGTGAATATTTTACTAAAAAAAGCAGCTTGTAAACATTTCTTGTGGTCATCTAGAGGGTTCTGTCCGCTGGTCGTCTCTGCCACTTTTCCATTATATGTTCCAGCTCTTAAAAATTTGCAGGTGTTCCCTTGCAGTAGAAGGCTTTAGCACTTTCAATGAGGTTTAGGTCACAACTCAGTCCTGGCAGGTTTCTAACAGTCCATATATTCATTCTGGATAATCATTTTGTGCTATTGGATATGTGCTTTAGGCCATTGTTCTGCTAAAAAGACCCAACCACAAATTTTATTATTTGACACTTGGATAGAATATTTTGCTCAGCATAGTAGGGTAGTTTAGGCTGGGGATGTTCAACTCCAGTCTTGGAGGGCTGCTGCCCTTCATGTCTTAGACGTTTCCCTGCTTCAGAACACTTGATGCAAATTAATGGGTCGTTAACTGACTTGTGTAGACCTTGATGAGAAGCTAATGATGATCCATTCATTTGAAACAGGTGTGTTGTGGCAGGGAATCATCTAAGACATGCAGGACAACAACCTTTGAGGACTGGAGCTGAACAGCCCCAACTTAGGCTCATTGGTTCAGTGTGCAGTATGCTGCATGAAAGGGACGAAAACCATCACTTCTGATCACTCAGGTCTGTCTGGAGCTCTTCAAATGTCCTGCATTGTGGCTTTTGCACAGCACCAATTTTTATAAACTTCTCTCATAGATTCTCATTTACATTCTCAGATTCTAGAAGCATTTTAAAGTGCAGGATTCGTGAAATTGTAATATTTTCATGATAGCATTTTAGAAGCTCTCAAACTCCATCTTGTCTTTTAAAGAAGAAATCTTGAAACAGTCAGTCTTTTCTTAAAGACTGAATCTCTGATTGTTTCATTTGCATTATAAATATAACATTGTCCAAGTGGCCTGCGCTAGTGTGAGTACATTTTATGCATTTGAAGGTGATCTGGGACATTTGGGTCCACATTTTCTTCATAGTCTAAACATGAAAGTACCCTGGTATGCTGACTACTAAACTAAAGTCATCAGCTTTCAGAGTGACTCATTTTGATTCGGTGTGTCAGTGATCACATCAAAGCTCTTTACGGCCGATATTTCCTTGTATTGTATACACAGCTTTATTGGACATATCTTGTGATGACTAAAGTTTTGGAAAAAAGAAAACGTTTGTGTCAGATTTTCTTTGTCTTGCTATTTCTGGCTTCTTTTATTGATTTGTTTCCCATGAATTATGCCTAGTTATGTCAAGCCACTGCTCTAGTGTTTAAGAAATAACACCATGTTTGGGTTTACCAAGCAAAAGTCATGTGCATGTTTTTTTCATAGAGTGTTAAGATCAGATGCATTTGGGTGAACATTTTAATGCCAGGTGTGAACACACAGGCTAAACACTTTTGATCATGTTTCTCAGTGCATGTTAATGCAAGGTCTAAATGGAGCTGTTCAGAAACCTTTATTTTAAATTTTTCATGTTCTTGGAACTGAGTTAATTATTTTAAAAGCATTCATTTTAAAGCGTATAAATAATTGGATCCAATGTACATTTCAGATCCACATTTTTTCATTTCACTTCATGTTTTTTTTTTCTTAGCAACTTTGGTCATTTACATACGTTTAATCTCTTATTTACAATTGTTTCTGTGGTACTTTCATTTCAGGATATTCATATATCAATTTTCATCTCAGAAGAAAATAAATATATTGTATCGAGGAGAATAGCGTGAGTGTTTAATGAGTGTCCACACTCCATCATGAAATGCCCTCTTATTTCTCTGTGGACAGCTGAAGAAGCCAAAATAACTCTGGCAAAGCTTGAAAGCAAACATGACTAAGATGACTACAAACACACCTAACTCAACTGAAGTCCGTGCTCATTCAGTCCAATTTGTCCATTTTGCTTTTATGTTATCCTTGGCTTGAATGCAAACACAACTTCAAAGGGAGTATTTGACCCCTATTCTCCGTCCCTCCACCCACCCACCCACACACACACATGCAGTACTCTTTGCCAACACACTGTTTTTAAATCTCCTTGTGGATGAACAAATCAAAGACTTCTGTTGGCAAGAGTGACCTGGTCTGACCACTATGACTGGAGCTTATCTTTTTTTTTTTAAACAAGCAGCACTCCGAGTTATGATTCTGCTGGTCACCTGCCTCTCCACAGCCTAGGGGCTGGAGGGTGGGGGATGGAGGGACATGAAGGGGATAAGAAGTTGGGGTTGAGAGTCCATTTCTTCCCACTTCTCTCACCTGCAGCTCTGCAGTTTCCTTTTCACTGATCATATTCCTTGTTCTCCTGTCTCTTTTAGACATGTAACCCTCTTCTCACGACTTGCCCCCACCCCTTCTCTTCATCCTTCTCTCTTCGCCTCATCTGGGCAGCATTAACAGGGCCGCTGACACGCATGAGTCTGAAGGGCGTTCAGCAGTGTGGAGACATGCTGTGTGTGCCAACGGAAAATTCTCCTTCCAGCTGAAAACAGCAAGCCCCATAACCAGGCCACTGCAGTACTGCCACCTGGCTCAGTCCGGTGTGCAGATTGTGGTAGAAAAGATGGCCCAGAGGAATGATATGAAAAGTTAAAGAAGAGATACTTTTTCTAACTATGATGCATGTGCCAACAGTGGAGTGAGCTGACAAGAGGTGGGCCCTGACCTGTCGCTCAGGTTGATGCATTAATCTGCTGACAAGCCCAGCTGCTCTCACAGCTCAAGCCTTTCCAGAGAGGCTCAGCTCAAATCAAATTGGCTGTCCTCTCTAGTCTGAGCTGCTTGACTCAGATCTATGGACTTAACTGTTACCTGAGGCTAGTCAGACCAAGAGGCCGCCTCCCTCCCAGCCAGCTCTCCTAAATTATAGCCTTGCTCAGCTCGTAACGCCTGAGGCCTTGTGTGTATACAAACGCAGTGGCTACGTTGTTGCCTTACACATAAACACAAGTACATGCCACAAACTATACAGAAAAATGCAATAGAACAGACAAGGTCCCTTTTTTGCACTTATCTTTGAACAGACTGTTCCAGATTAGCAGTTTCACCGACCTTGGATGTCCTCCCCTGCAGACAAAACTCTGTGCTGTAATTATCCTGTAATATGAGTGCATGCCACATTATAAATACTCTGAACTCCACAATTTTGTATTCCTTGATGAAGAAGCCACAGTCTTTTAACAGCTTGTGCAATACTACTGCGGTTGAGCTGCAATACTGTGCAGACAATGAAGGTGTCACCTATTAATACATAATTTAATGTGTAAACGGATTTTAACAGTTCACGTAAATCCTTCATATCTGTTTTTCAGTTTTAAAGAATTAAATAATCGTCTTAAAATTCAAAATAATCAAATAAAACAAATATAGCATTTTTCTCAATAATGACAGGCTTTTCATTTTGGGATAAAACTGAATGTGGCAGTTTCTCTTTGCGGTGGTTGCAACCAGCAGCTCGACTGTAAGGTTCATGTATTCAAAGTTTACTCGGAGTGAGGTAGTTTCTGCCGTTTGTTATTCGATTACAACACAAATGTGAAAGTTTAGTGCTAGATGGTTGGACACTGATGATTTTACAGTGTAAGCGAAATATAATGGGCAATATGTGGTTGTGTGTTGAAGTGCCACAGTAGCTATAGCGCTGGTACTGTATGTCATAGCTGGGGTCTGGCTGGTAAGCTGGTTGGAGGTTAACCACTGGGTCCCACCAGTCACAGAAGTGCTGCGGTACAGCTGCATCATGCCAGCCACCATGAATCACAGCGATTCTCGTGAACGAGAGTGATCTGACCAGAAGCAACGCAGCGTAGTTTAGAAGCAACCATCCACTCTGCTCCACTAAAGACATGCCAAGTCTATTTTGACAAAGCCACACCAATTTACGTTGTACACATGCTAGAACAAGCTAGGAGGAAGTCAGACCCAAGAGTACATCGACTCAGATCAACTTACACAATAAAACAACCCAAATGGGCTCCGACTCAGTTCATACAATGACCTTATGTTAACTCACAGAGGCCGTGGGTCAACAATTCATGAGATATTTAAACCATGAACAACGAGAGGTTAATTCATTCATTTGATAGCACACATCATTTCTTTATGCAGAATAGCATAAAGAACGGGACATGGCCACAAATATGTCTTTAAACAAGCAGATCACCTCATGAATCTCATGTGGTCTCAAAACCTCGAGGCAAACTCATAATCTCAAAAATCCAGCCAAGCAGGCAGCACTTGGAAGCGCTCTTCTCCTTAAAAGCTCCCAGTGGGACATGAGGTCTTTCTGAGGACTTAACAGAACTGGAGCAAAGCTGCTCTAACACCTGGTGGGACCCAGGGGTAGCTAGTGTTAGACTAGAGGGTACAAGATTCAAAACCACTCTGAAGCTCGTCTTCAAGACTCAATACATAAAAGTCATGGTTTAAAAAAAACATTAAAAATTTCCTAAGATTATTGGGACAACTTGGCTAGCACGCAAGCTGGTAAGCATGTTAGTGATAACCAGCTGGCAGCTATTTAGCACTTTTTTCATGGTACCATTAAAGTGTATATAATAAAAGAGTAATACTATGATAGAATATCATAGTATTACTTTCTCCACATACAGTCGCGCGTTACTATTTCAGTTTCATAGTATTACAGTGATACTATAAAATAGTGGTACTTTTTCATCGTATCACTTTGTGCCTCAAGATTGTAATAATGAGTCTTTGCGGTGCTCAGTTTTATTTCCAACATTTGTGGTGTATTCGGACATAAAACCCTCTTATTTAACAGTGTGCAACACAGCAGGCGAGAGAAAATGTGACCATTGAGACAGACTTTTAAATGCCATTAAAATAACACCAGCCAATGTTCAGACTCATTTGTGCTAAATGGTTGAGAAAGTTGAGAAATTAGTTTGCCAACTAGGAGAAGGTGTTTAGCCTTTTTGAGATTTTGTCGCTTATCTGTGTGATCAGAATGCACTGTCGTTGATTAATTATTATACAAAAATCAAGGTTTTGTATGAGTTTTTGTCTTACATAAAAATACTCACTTGGAAGTCAGTTTAAAGTAAGGGTGGTCAACTAAAAATAATGCCTTTGAAACTGGTTGGCTCAGTGGTTTTCAACCTTAGTTTTTTACTATTAACTCACACACTGTTGCACCCAGACTCACATTAATTCATGCACAACATACCATAACTAAAGCTTTTTACAGTCTGTCACAAATATGACTGACATCTCATTGCTGATCAGAGGAGTGCAACCTGAAGGTGGTCGTCTGTTTTTTACCTAAAGGGAAGGCAGGAGTGCTTTTCTGTAAATACAAGCGGGATGCTTCCTGGAAAAATATTCGCTTATTCAGGTTGTGAAGAGAAGCTAGGACCTCCCTCCCCTCTGTCAGCTTCTCCAGCCCTTCCAGGGGAAACACAAAGCCAACCAAGAGATGTAATCTCTCCAACATGTCCTCTTGGTTGGACATGCTTGAAACACCTCCCCAGGGAGGAGTCCAGGAGGCATCCTAATCAGATGTCCAAACAAACTCAACTGGCTCCTCTTGATGTGGAAGAGAAGAAACTCTGCTCCAAGTCTCTCCCAAATGGCAGATCTTTACACTTTATCTCTAATAGAGAGTCCAGCCACCCTGCGGAGAAAACACATTTTAGCCGCTTGTGTCTGCGATCTAAGTCATTTGATTATTACCCATAATTCATGACCATAGGTGTAGGTATGAACCTGTTAACAGAGAGGCTTGCATTGTGGCTCAGGTCTGTCTTCACCACAACAGACTAGTAGAAAGTCTACATTACTGTGGGGGTAAAAGGGCCAAAAGGTAATGAAAAATGAAACAAAGTCAAAGGCCATATTCAGTAATGTGTACAAGCAACAAAGATCACACAGAATGTAAGTCAATAATACACACTATAGTATTTTGAATCAGTTATTTACGATTTATGCTGCATGTCAGCTGACCACATGGTCTATGACAAGTTCCATACAGCTAACACAGTACTTGTTGCTACCTTACATCCATCACAAAAGGGAAAACTGTACAGCTAAAAAGTGGGAAAAATAATCACCGAACCATGACATTATATTGCTATTTTTCTTAAAGTGTGAAATCATGAGTGAAGCTTTGACCTGAAAGTAAGAACTCGTAGAAACTTTTATAATGTAACTCCTCAAATCTTGTAATTTATTGTACATGTCAGAAAGAGAAAGATGAGAAATAATGTATGAGAAATGGGAACAAATGATATATGACACATGGTACAGATAAAAGGAGAGAAATGTGACAAACAAAGAGAGAAAGAGTGTGTGTCAGTGTTCTTGAGGTCAGGCGTCTTTGATGTCAGCCCAGTAGTGCCCACATGTCCAGCCCCTCTGCCAGGAAATTACAACTCCGTCCCCCCGGAGCCCTGCTGACTGCTGGGAGAAATACTCTGTTTGATGTTCTAAAGAGAGATCTCCAATGCAATTTAGTCTTTCATCTCTTCTTTTCTGTGTGTAATTCACCCAGACTCTGACAAAGCTACCAACATTTTCAAAAGTCCAAATCAAAGCTATAGTTTGCTGTAAAGTAAACAGTTTGAGATGCAAAGAGAGAAATGTGAGAGAAATATAGAATGCAACCTCTTTTCTAGTAATGATGGTTATTTGTGTAATTACTTCATTTCTCACAGAGTCTTAGGTTCTCACCTCAAGGTCCATTTGTAAGTATTATAGCTTTCAATCACACTACAACTTTCATGCATTATAAACTCAATGCAACCATTAGTCTTTGCACTAAATTGAATTAAAGGGTCATACAATGCTATTTTATTTAAATGTTTATCTTCCCTGCCAAGTGGCTGGTTAGGCTCGCACTGAACTGCATTTTGATGGTAGAAAGCTTTTCCAACAACCAGGGTCATTTAGGGGGTCCTTTCCTCTACAAAATCTATTTCCCTGCAGAAATCAGGGCTGAAAAAAATTCTGGAGGAGGAATGTTGTCTCAAGAAACACCTCTGGAAGGGAAGTGATAACAACTAATCAGTAACCTCTGGTTATTCCACAGTGGTCAAGTTCTGAGGCTCAAATAAAAACACTCAAAATATGTAGAAATAAGTAACATTTAAAGAGTTTTGGAGCATGAAGCTGAAGGACAGTTTCTTGTGGATCAAGGACTTCCTGACTTACAGACCCCCAGTATGTCAAGAAGGGCACCTCCATGTCCTCCACTATCACCCTCAACACTGGTGTTCCCCAGGGCTGTGTCCTCAGTCCAGTCCTGTACACACACACACGATTGCGCCGCCATCCACAGTTCCAACACCCTCATCAAATTTGCTGACTACACAACAATGATGATGAGGCACCATTCAGGGAGGAGGTCCAAGCACTAACGGCCTGGTGCAGTGACAACCACCTCATCCTCAACACTAAAAAGACAAAGGAAGTCATCATCACTTCAGGAAAACAAGAACCACATGCACACTCAGGCCTAAGTGTCAATGGGGAAGTGGAGCTCCAACCTTCAACTTTCTCAGCCTGCACATCTCAGAGGACCTGGGCTGGAATGTGAACACCACCCACACTATTAAAAAGGCCCAGCAGCACCTCTTCTTCCTGAGAATGCTAAGGAGGGACAAACTCCCTTCACCTCTGCTCAAAAACTTTTACCCCTGCACAATAGAGAGTGTCCTGACCCGTTACGGATGCACGGTGTGGTATGCCAGCTGCACTGCATCTGAGAAGAAACAACTGCAGCGGGTCATCAGGACTGCTCAGTGGATCATCGGCTCCCCGCTCCCATGCCTAGAGGAGATCCACTCCAACCGTCTTCTCCGAAGGGCCAGAAAGATCCGACATGACCCCACTCACCCAGGGCGCTCTTTATTCTCCAGCCTCCCCTCTGGTAGATGCGGAGTCCTGAGATCCAACCGGCTGAAGAACAGCTTGTTCCTCGGACATAACATTCATGCCCAATGGACAATTGCAATAACTTATTTGCACTATATATTTATAATTATGTGAATCATTTAATTGCACTTTACTACTATTTAATTATTCTGTGACCAATTAATGTAACATGCTGCTACCTGAAGAGATGCTGCTAAACAGTTTCATTGTATCTTATCTTATCTTATCATGTGTTTCTGCCATTGAGACCACAGAGCACCACTCATGATGGGATGAGGATTGAATCTAAGCAAAAAAAAAAAAAAGATATCTGATTGTTCATCGTCTTCATGTTCTAAGCCACAAAAAAAAAACAAAACTGCTAAGAATGTGACATTAGCACAATTTTCGTAATAGTACTTATTATTAGGACTTCTTATTAGGTTGTACTGTGAGCAGCACAGCTTCTGGAAGGAACCACAAATGTCATCTTAATTAAAGGTGGGGTAGGTGTTCTTTTTTTGCAGCACTTTTTAAAATATTGCTTGAAAACCTTTTCACATTCCCATTGCACCCACTGAAATAAAATGTTTGCAAAAAAAAAACGAAACGTTTTGGTCCAGTCTAGAGGGTATAATCAGAGAAAAACTCTGACCAATCAAAATAGTGATCATCATTACTTTCATTGGCTGCATAATACGTCCATCAAATATCAATGCACTCCCACCCATCCCTCCCTCCCTCCCTGTGGTTCATGTAGTCGTGAATCGTGTGAAGGCGTGGTTTCGAGGGGTGAGCTGAAGAGGAGGAGGCGGAGCCTTTGGGAGGAGCGAGGGAGTGTATATTTTCAAAATCTCACTTGAGTTGGATTGCTGGAATGGTTTTTTTTTTTTCAAAGAACACCTACCCCACCTTTAATTACCCTAAATTACACTATACTTAAATTTTAAGTGGAAATGCAAATGACCCGTGGCTAAAATAATCCATTAGCTCCTTATAAACCATCCAGGGCTGTTAAACTCCCAGTTTTGACTAATAAACAGCCCAGTCAGAGCAGACTGCTTCTTCCAGCATGTGGCCTTATAGAAACTATGTTTTGGAATGAAGGGCAAAACACATGCCCATTTTTATCATCTCCAATTAAATCCAACAAGCAATATCCCACAGAGATTTTCTTTTAAAACCTCTGGAGTTGGTAGAGACAAAACTCTAGTGCAGGGGTCTCCAGTCTCGGTCCTGGAGGGCCGGTGTCCTGCAGGTTTTGCATGCTTTTCCTGCTTTAACACAGCTGATTCTTATTAATGACCGTCATCATCTTGTCATCACGTTCAGCACACGTCTGTTAATGACACAGTCACTTGTATCAGGGCGTGTGTAGAAGGAGGGAAACATCTATAACCTGCAAGACATCGACCTTCGAGGACAGAGATTGGAGGCCCCTGAATAGGATATATATTATTTTCTATTTAAAACTTTTTAAAGCTCAAATACTGACAAGTATGTTGCTCTGACTTGTAGGGTAACAACATTGAAATGTTTTTAATTTGGGGGATTTTTAAGGCTGGTCTAAAACCTCTAACTCAGTGACACAACTACAGCTGTGACCACCTTCCTCAGTTCTCCTCTTTAAAAAAAAAACTGAGCCTTATCCACACCAGCATTTAGGCTCCATGTTGGAAAAGAGCTCCACCCATATACCACCGTAAAATGCATATCATACTCCCATCCATGCTCACTGGGTGTTCCAGTGAAAGCATCTCTCATCTTTTTGTTTTTTTAAATTGCCAAGAAACAGATACAAGAGGAAGACATGAATTCCTTTATTGAAGAGTTGACTTCCAGTATTGCACAGCAGTTTTTGGAGCAGCGCCACACCTTTAAAAAACAATCTGGTTTATGCCAGGAAAAGAGTCACATGAAAGATTGACCACAGTTTAAGGGGATAGAATCCACAAGTACTTTGTTTAATCAACGTGAAGAGCCAACACCGCATAGGTTAGAGAGTGACACACCTACTCAGAGATTCTATGGTCAGTATACACTCAGTGGATTGATTTTGTGTAGAGCCGTGGTGACGGAGAGTTGAGGATCACTGCCCACACCTGCCTCATTTATCACCGAGCACTTTTACAAATCTTTACCAGAGACAGTTGGAATTAACAAATACACAGCTGTGACAATTTATCATAGTTCGATTCCCTCGTTCCCTCTGCTGCCTCGCTAGCATCTCTGCATTATTGGCAAGGCATGTCCATGATGTGGGTGCACAATTTAACAATTAGGGTGACATAGCTCACAACTGGAAAGTGGTTTTAAATATAAAAATATGTAATGTGCGTTCGTGATTTCACATCTAAGTAATTCAGTTAAATCAAACTCAGCTCTGTTTGACCCCTTAGTGGTCAGAGATCCGTCAATCATCCTCCAGCTTGCATGGTGACGTTGATGTAGGAGCAAGTTAAACTACGCTCCATTTCTCTTCCATTCTTTTTCATTTTTTTTCTCTCTCTCAAGGCCTATTTGGACTATCACATGGCTGATGTGCTAATGTTGAACATCTGTCTTATTTCTTTTGGCACTGATATATACATTTGGCAGGATATCATTTAAAATTTAATACCCAAAACAAAAAAAGGACCTGGCTTCTCCAGATTCATCAGCCGCGGTTGATGAGCTCAGGCAGGCACAAACAGCTGTTTTGCGTTGCCCTCCACTTGCTGTAAGCTTTATTAATCAGCTCTTCGTTCCCCATGATTTATGAAATAGTTACACTTGAATAGGGAGGGAAGAGATGTAGACTGCAGGCCCAGCTGGTGGTGCTTGCTTGCACCTAGTCAGATTAAAGTTCAACAATCTGCTGTTTGGCTAAAGAGGAATATTGCTCTTTGAATCTAACACCACCCCCAATGGCCTTCTGCCTCTGCCTGGTGCTCTATAGTCTGTGTTTACTACAGCCATGAGGTTGCAAGGGAGTGCCAGATTTCAAAACCAACATTCAGAGTTTAAACGTCTTTCTGGTTTGCTTTATTTCTTCTGATGTGACTGAGTAAAATAAATAAGTGTGACCAAAGCAGATGATCTGACTGTTTGTATAAGAGGGAGGCTTTTCATGACATCAACACAATGAAACCACCACTGTGGTGTTTTACTCTGTTTCACTCTGAGACCAAGGTTTTTTTTGTTTGTTTGTTTTGTTTTAGTTTTTTTTTTTTTTTTTTTTTTGCTGCTGGACCTCATAAGAGTTAAGCGGCTGGTTGACCTTGTCAAGCATTAGACCCTTCCCCTTTGACTTTCCACAGAAGGGCCTTAATATGCTCTTTTCTAACACCCCAAGAAGAAAGCAGAATATATGAGACTAATAGGACTTATGGACAATTGCTTTCTCAGTGGTTAGACAGCTGCCTTTGATTTTAAATGGACTCAAAATCACAACGCATGGGCGCAGTGCTTGTGTGCACAGTCACAACAAACAGTATAATTAGCAGGTCCGTGAGAGTGCTGATGAATGATGATCAGAATGGCCATATTTGACAGCATGTAGGTATATCATCATTACCTAAACCAAATAATACCAGCCCATCCATAAGTGACTTGTGCTTCTCCTAATTGTGTATGATAGGACCATGTAGTCAAAGGGGTTTGTTTTGAGTTAGCTTCAACGTGAAACATATGGAACGCTATAATTTCTTGGCAGGCTTACGGGGCAAGTGCCTGACCTCTTCCTGCAGCTCTTTTGTTCTGAGAGGGGCTGGGAGGTATCGGGGGATTGCTTATCACTTTGACACAGGATGCCAGCAGGGGGTTCATGGTGCAAGAGGGGAAGTGACAGTGTGGCACTTGTTTGTTTTCATGGGGAATGTGACAATACTGTGACACACGGCTGTGCACCTCAATGAAAAAAAAACAGGAACAGAAGTGGCGTCCTCAGAAAATGTCAGCTATAATTGCTGGTGTTATAATCCGTTGCATATTTGTCAAACCAGACAGTGGTATTGAAGTCTATTGTTTTGTTTATTGTTTTTTTCTTGCTTCTTTCTCACCAAGTCTCTGTAACATAACTGCAGAAGTGCTTGAGACACATGGAATGGGGCACATGTAAAGAACTGCTTTTCTCTGTAAGTGCCTAGTGAGGGGATGTGGTTCTTCGGTCAGGCACACACAGACATGGGGGTGATAATCTCACTCTGTCACAGGTGCATTTCCCTCGAGTATCTGTGGTTTTACAGACGAGTCACACAGCTGTGTGTGTTTGCGTTCCTTCTGTAACAAAAGACAACAGCTGCCGGAGTCTCAGAGAAAAGCAGCAGCATATTTGCAATGACCAAACTGATTTCTAGTATTTGTGGATAAAAGTGCAACTTTTGCACAGATGCAGGACTTGCTGTACACTGGTGCATGACCCTGAGCCTCTAAAATGTATTTGTTAAGGAAAAGCAATTTATTGTGACTTGTCTGCATCAAGGAATGTGGTGGAACACTAACATCAGCTGATTTACACTGCATGGAAATACTTTATACTCAATTGAGAAACTGCGCTTATGTACACTAGTGAATTAGTGTTGTGGTCATTTGCCTAAAGTATCAATACAAAAATATACATCAGATATATCCGTACTTGGGAGGCTTTCTAAAATATAACAAAAACCGAAATCTGGAATTTCTTTATTATTTTAGAACTTTTATCAGTCAGAAATACAAAAGGAGTTTTAAGTTTCAAAAAATATGAGTAAATCTACAATTTGATGCCACAAGTCCACTGGAAAAGAAAAAAAAAAACAACAAGTATGCAGGCATGTTTACCACTGTGTTTCATCACCCCTCTTTATAATTACACTTTTAAGTTCATTCAAGAATTAAGGATACTAAATGCTGCCTTTTTCAAGAAGAATCTATGTCTAGTCTGCCTGAATACACTGTTTAAACTTCTCAAACAGTCAGTGGTGGATCACCTGATTTCCCTCTTCAAGATGTGCCATGTATTTTCAGCTGGCAACAGACCTGGACTTTAGGCAGACCAGTCAAGCACGGTACACACTTTCTATGAAACCATACTATCAATTTGTGCAGAATGCAACTTGCGCAATTCTCTCACTGAAGCACAGTTTGAGTAAGTTTGAGTAAGTGCAATAACCTGCTCCAGTCACTGTATTCGTTATCATACTGTAATGAATTGCACTGTGCAAGGGTGCAGTATTCTTCAGTGCTGCAATGTCGTGTTCTTCTCTGGAAACAATATGCATATTGGGCAGACTCTTTTCTTCTTTTTCCTGCCGTCAGTGTTTGTGTCTGATGTATGTGCAGCTGCCGGCTGCATTATGAGCCCGAGATAAATTTCTCTTTGGCAGCAGTGGTAAAGCCCCTTCTGAAGAAGAGTAATTTAGACCCCAACATTTTTACCGACCTGTATCCAACTTACAGTTTTTAAGTAAAATCTTTGAAAAAGTGGTTTTTAACCAAGTAAATTATTTCTTAATTAAAAACAATATTCTAGAGAAATTTCAATCTGGTTTTAGGATGAACCACAGTACTGAGACAGCCCTTTTAAATATTTAAAATGACATCAGGTTTGATGCAGACACACAGAAACTCACAGTCTTGGTTTTACCGGATCTTAGTGCTGCCTTTGATACACTAGACCATCACATTTTATTAAACAGATTCAGAAACCTGGTCGGCCTCTCTGGTACTGTTCTTAACTGGTTCAGCTCTTATCTCACAGATCAATGTTTCTTTGTAAGTATGGATACATGCTCCTACAGAATGCATAAAATTAAGTGTGGGGTGCTTTTGGTCCAGTTCTTTGTAATCTGTGTATGCTTCCCCTTGGGGACATCATCAGGAGACATGGCATCAGCTTCCACAGTTATGCAGATGATACACAGCTGTACATAGGCGTGTCTCCTGAAGACACAGGACAAAATGATGCCCTTTTTAACTGTGTTTCAGATATCAAGACATTAAGAACATAGCCAGAGTCCGCCCGATTCTCTCTCAGGCTAACACGGAGGTGCTGATGCATCCTTTTATCTCTTGTCGTTTAGACTACTGTAATGCCCTGCTCTCTGGTCTTCCCAAAAACACCATTTCCAGTCTGCAACTCCTCCAAAACTCAGCAGCACATGTGCTGATGAAGACCAGGGGGCGGGAACAACGATTCTAAAATCACTGCATTGGCTTCCTGTGTGTTTCAGGATCGACTTTAAGCTTCTTTTATTGGTTTTTAAATGACTTAACGGTCTTGGGCCATCTTATTTATCTGACCTGCTTTTACCATATCAACCCTCGTGGACCCTGAGGTCCTCTGGTACTGGACTTTTAATCATCCAAGAGTTAGAACAAAAACCCACAGGGTGAGGCTGCATTCAGCCATTATGGCCCTCATCTGTGGACCAGCCTGCCAGAGAACATCAGGACTGCAGAGACTGTTGATATTTTTAAAAGGAGGCTCAAGACTCACCTTTTTAATCTGGCTTTTATCTGATTTCTTTTACCCTTTTATTTCTTTTATTTTACGGTCTTTAATCTGTAATGGTTTTAATGATTTAATTTATTTTTGAGTCTGTGCATTTTATTACCATTAAATCTTTAAATTCTATTTTTTAAACCCATAGCTTTTACATCTCCAAATTTCTAGATTTTTATACATTTTATCATTATTGTATCTATTGTTTGTTTTTATTCTTTTTTACTGTCTTTTAATCTTTTAGTTTTTAGCTCTAGTGTTTCCTCATGGGGCCCCTCCACACTGGGAGTTGTGTCTGGTCTGTCCGTGGGGGGTGTGGTCTTGGAGATCCCTCTGGCCTGGAGGACTGGGGGGGGGTCTGCACAACGTGTAGAGTCTACCCTGGTCTATCTGGGTGGAGGTGGTCTCTGGGACGGCGCTCCTCGTGGTCGCAGGCTGTGCCACCTCTCGGTGTGGATGGCCTCCCATAGGTAGTTCCTCCTCACCTGGATCCTCAGTGCCCTCCATGTTACTTAAACTTTTTATTTTGTGCTGTGAGGGTACATGTGTGTGCTTTGTGTGTGTGCAGTTATATATGTGGGGGTGAGACAGACGGGTTTTTATTATGTGTTTTGTTCCTGTTTTATGTCTGATTTTATTTTATGAAGCACTTTGTGTTGCATTTTATATGTATGAAAAGTACTTTATAAATAAAGTTTTGATTTGATTTTGATTTGACAAAAAAATTGATCTGATTGAGAATGAGGTCTGCGAGTGTCCTTCCGAAATAATCATGAACCTCCCAGGATACAAACGTTACTTGATGATAGCATATGTCCATCCAAAATTCGACTACTTGTACCTTTGCATATATGCCATGGTCAATGAACCCCCATAAAATCTAAAGCTGCTTTTCCATCATAGTTTTGGTGCAAAATTTAACCAATAGTTTGAAAAGTTGATAAAACTCAACAGCGAAATGATTGCATTTCTACAAACTGATGCTATGCAAAAAAATGTTGTGCTTTCTTCCTCTTACAATGGTTTCTTTCAAGAAAAATAGCACTGGGTGTTCAGAATATCTTTTTACTTTGGGATGTTAATTTCTATTTCTGCAACCAATCTAGCTCTCATTCCTTTTACTTGTAGGTATCTGTAACAAATTGTTGCATAGCAATATACGAGAAGCCTGCTATGTCTGATGGATTTATTAGAGGTCATTGTCTATGATTTCACATCGAAACCGTGGATTTGAACTATGGGATGATTCATGCAGTTGGGTGAGGCAGTAACTCCTCTTATTGCATCTGCTACTTCATGCTTGAGGGAACCAGTTCCTACAGAAAACTGAATGTGACTTTGGTGCACCATGTGCTAAGAATATTCTGCTTTCAAATTTTATTGAATTTCAATATTGGGGAGTTTTTGTGAAATTGACATGTGTATATTCCCTATTTGCAGTTCCAAGAGGTGATGGAAAGACACACTGGCTTTTTCCCCTTTTACTGATAACAGTCTTGATGGTCTTTCTCATATTTGGCACATAGTCTAAACCCCAACATCCACTTTTTCCAAAAGCAAAGTGAAACATGAACTCATATGACCACAGAACACATGTCCACTGTCTTTCTGTCAACCTCATATATAGTTGTACCCGAGAAATTTCTGCGGTCTTTCTCTACAGAGTTGATGTATGGCTGACTTCTCGTGTAGAGTTTGGGTTACATTTCTGGATGCAGCCGTAAACTGTGCTGAGTAGTAATGGATTCCCAAGGTACTCCGAGCCCATGTGGTTATAGTGATCATGGTGACATGATGGAGCCAGGTGTTGACGGTTTCTTATGCGGTACCCCCTGACAGCTTGAAGGATTAGCAGGGATTTTCAACCTTGCCTTTTGTGTACTAAGATTTCTGCAGAATCCCCAAATCCTTTACGCTGCTTAAACTGCTACCACCTCAGCCTGATAAGTGGCCGTAAACCGATGGAAGGATGGTTGTGGCTTCTTGAAGTCAACCCCTAAATAGTAAGTCTAAACCTGTCCCATGCCAGCTTTTATGAGTATACTTCCAGTGATTTGTAAATTATTAGTCATATTGAATAAAGAGAGTAGCTAGAGAAGACGCATTCCTGACAAGTGGCCCCAGCACTGGTTTTCTCTTTAGTTTGACATCATCGCCGTGATGGTAAATGCTTAAGAGAGTTCTGTGTGATTTTGCAAGTGAGTTTTTGCACCTGCAAATCTTCCTTATCCATTTTTGACAACTGTCATTATATAGGCTACTAAAGCAGATTATTGGTAGTAGTCAGGAGTCAGACCTGAAAGTTTCTGCAGTGCGTTTGCTTCTGAGAAACAGAGAAGATGACAAAGATTAGGACGAGTCATCTAGAACCATATTGGCCCGACTATAGGACAATATTTTATTCTAGAAATCATATTCTCAAAAATGGGATGGTAAGTTATAATTGAGGTCTAGAATTTTCTGTTGTCATTACACATCTGCACTGGTAGATGAAGCCGCACTGAAGCAACCAGTGGGTCGAATGGAGCAACACAGTGTGCGAGCGGATCTGATGTAAAATTAAAGAACGATGCCATCGTCTTGAACAAAGGGGCTCGAAAGTTTTTTTTTAGTCTAGAATTTGTTTTTCGCAGACTGAATTGTTAATTTTGTTCTTGAATTGAATATAACTGGACTGAACTGGACTGAACTACATGGTTGTTGCTTATTAACTGAGTCATAGTCTCAGATTTTAAGAGAATAAAGTTTATTAAATAGTACTATACCTTGATCTTAAATAACATGGAAACCTGACACATACCTGTACCTAAAGTATGTAACCATACTTCCTAAAAAAGACGAACTCATTAAAATGTTTAACAATACAGCAGAATGTTATCTCTGTGTGATTTTTTTCTATAATAATTGTACAATAAAAAGTTGTTTTATGAATAACCTTATTGTCTTCAACATATTTTTATTTTCCCAAAATGATATTTGAAAAATAACGGGTCGTCTTATAATCAGAGTCGTCCAACCAATACGGTAATCTCATCATTTCTAACATCATGAAGGACAGCTCCCACCCCGGCTCTGACCTGTTTGACCTGTTGCCCTCAGGAAGACGCTACAGGGTCATCGGGTCCAAAACCAACAGACTAAAAAACAGCTTCTTCCCCAAAGCCATAACTGCCTTGAACCAGTCTGTGCAATATTCCACCAGAAGTATAAACTAAAAAAAAAAAAAAAAAAAAAAAAAAAAAAAAAAAAAATCTGTTTATAGCATCTGTTTATAGTATCTGTATATAGTATCTGTTATGCCGTCTCAGGACTTGACTGTGCACCTTATATCCTCATACCCCCACATTCTTTTGTTCATACTACCTCGATTATTTGCACTATTTTGCTTACACTCCATATATTTTGTACTACCTCGATCATCTGCACTATTCTCTCTACATTGCATATCTTTGCACACTGATCCGCACTGTTTGTATTTTGCACTATTTTTTTTTGCACTGTAACTGGAGATGCTGCTCTTAATCTCATTGTACCTATGTACAGTGACAATAAAGGATTCTATTCTATTCTATCTATTCTATTCTATTTTGAATAGAATGTTTTTGTAAAAATTAGAATCTTTACTATGTAAAAAGTGTAGCAAATCGAAGTGTAATAAAGAATTTTTCAGATCAACATCCACGGTTAGTTTACTCTTGGCCTCAGGTTTGGCTTTGACTCCCAAATCCAGATCCGAGTGTTAAGCCAAGAATATTCACTGACTTCTAGGAGATTCTCTCACTCTCTTCCTTTTTCTTTTTTTTTTTTAATTGGCTTGTGTTGCAAACCTTTACAAGTGACAGAGGCGAGATGCTTGGAGATAAGCATGAAGGTGAAAATTTTGGCTTTTCCCAGAAAATTCTGACCTTTTTTTAAAAAAAAAGATAAATTAAATAAGAATCATTCCTTAGATAGCAGATATACCCCTTTAAATTATCAATTTTTAGGATGTATTTCAAAATGAATAATACATAATTATATAGTTAAAGTGCTTTGAATATATATTCTTAATACATTAGAGACAGTTTTCAGTCAACATGAAAAAAAATGAAAGTCATAAAAGTCCCAATGATAAAAATGCTGCCCAAGTCCATTATATTAATAATGTGATAAATGTCACAATTTGAGTTGAACAAAAAAAAAAAAAAAGAAAAGAAAACTGCAGTACAGCTCATAAATCATAGTTGAACATGTTTGTCTCGGTCTCCTCAGAAAACAGAGGACATTTTAAAAGTTGGTCCAGTGCCTCCACTCTTTGACCCCCTGACCCGTGGAACCCAGATCTCCTTTAGACTCCAGAACGTGGGTCAGCTGTGTGACCCCACCCGGTTTGGCTCAGCAGGCTAATGGCCTGCCACTGTCACTGCCTGCCATATTCTGACAGCTCTATGAGACCTTATCACACTGGGCAAACTGGAGCACACAGGCCAGGGAGGAGGCAAAGGGGGCTCTTCTGTGTGCGTCAGATCTCAGTATGCATTTGTGTTACACAGAACTGATTTCTGCTATATTAGAAACACACGTGGACAGTAGCCATAGTTGCGGACATGAACACAGAGGGAATTGTGTGTATATAGTCGGTGGAAGCATGTAACCCACAGAATATTAAAACAAGGGTGACATTAGTGGTTTCACGAATGGCCGTGCAGAAGGAGAATTGTATGTCTGTGTTAAGAGGTCCTGTGGTCCTGAACAATGGTTCCTCTTCATCTGGTCATGTGGTGGTGAGTGTGTGCACGTGTGATTTTGTATGCAACTGCTTGAAAGTGTGTGTATGTGTGTGTCCCTTGCGGTGCAGCGTGGTCACATGAAAATAGCGCTAATGAGGGACTACTGTTCACAGCTGGCACCAGCGGTCAAACCTCTACTGCACACACACAGACACACTTCCAGAGATTAGAAAGTCTGGCAGTAAATAGTGCCATTTGACAAGATTTCCTCCAGGCCTAATGGAGAATGTTCATTCTGTCATCATATGATGGATGACACAACTTTTGTGGGTTTTACATTTATTTGAGATGCTTTTACCTTAATTTTAAAAGAAAAACAAGAAATGGCAGCTGGAAACACATATCAAGAGTTAATGCTGACTTAGCAAGTGTTACTGACATGACTGGTCACTTGATCAGATGCTTTTGCAAGACTAATGCTTGTCATCACAAAAGAATTACCACCCAAGTCAGTCGTTTGCAAGTCCATTAAAAAGGCACAAAACAGAAATGATTTCGTTTGTGCCGATGGACTGAAGTTGAGAATCTTTAATCACGACACCCAACATGGCCTTCAAAGTCATGTATTACAGTGTGAGTTTCTTTTATATTTGGATCATGTTTTGTGACTTCCTTTATGAAAAAGTGTTCAGTAGGTATTGTGAGGGTATTTTTAAAGCAGGTTAGTTGGTTTTTGTAAACTTAGCTAAGCCCAACCAATAAAGGGGCAACATCCAGTTTTTCGTTGCCCTTTACCACTGAGGGAGGATGGAAAATCACCATTAATTGAATGACTACTTGAGCATGTCAGTCTCAAGCAATCACAACCATCCTCCTTCTGGGTTTGAAGCCAAGGAGGAAGTAGATTTTGTTGCAGTTCCTCAACTGACTACAAGGTGGTGGCTCCAAAACAGAGCAAATCCCCACTGACTCCCATGTTCAAATGGCCAGCTTTGCAGCAAAAATAAACATATTTACAGATCAGAAAACAGTTCTGCTTTTTATAGTTAGATTTGACTTCCTTGACAACCGTATGGGGGGAGAATTTATTTTGGACCACATCAGATGAAATTATATACAACAAAAAAGCTCAACAATGAAATGGCTTGATGTCATGCAATTGACAGCTAGCCACTGAATCTGCATTGGCTATGATACCTAGCAGTTGTTGTCATTATTTTACCTACTTAGCACTCTAGCATTATATTGACATTTCTATTTAGTAAAGCCTACAGTTAGTCTAAACTATAGTGTGTAGGAGCTAATAGTAATTGTAGGAGCTAAGGCTACAGTAGGCTCGTCTTAATCACAGCTTCGTCATAGTTATGCTGCTATAGGCCTACGCTGCAGGGGGACGCCAACACGATCTGCTGAGTGGTGTCTCTAGTGCTCTTCCCCCTTTCCTTCCCTTTCCTCCTCCCTTCCTCCTCCTCCAGTTCATTCATAATTAATTGGGAGCACCTTGTTACTGTAACTGTGCTCCATATTCTTTACTTTCCTGTGGTTTGTTGTGCTGTTTTGCCCCCTTTTTTTCTCTGTGTATTTGCAGGCCAGAGTTTCCTGGGTTTCATGCTGACTTGCAGTTTCCATCCTCTGGCCATCCCAGAGTTCGCCTCCACTTGTGTGTGTAGATGTGTTCGGGGTGCCGACTGGCGTGGCGATCGGCGACCTGGTCCTCTGGCCATCTCCATCTCAGTGCTGCTACCTCCATCTGTTTATGTTTTGTTTATATGCTCATTATATTTAGTCATTTGTGTGCTCTCCTCTCTCTGTCCTGTCTCCCATCTTTTCTTTCTTTACCCGGCTGGCCTTTGGCAGGAAGGTCCCCCCATTTGAGCCAGGTCCTGATCAAGGTTTCTTCCTCTTAAAGTGGAGTTTTTCCTTGCCACTGTTTGGCTTAAAGGTTTTTTTTTTCTCCCTCTGTGGGAGTTTTTTTTAACCTGCCATTATCCTTGTTTAGGATTCAATGTTATTTTTTAGTTAATGATATTTGCTCGGGGGTCATGCTCTGGGTCTCTGTAAAGCGCCTAGAGACAATTGACATTGTAACAGACGCTATACAAATAAAATTGAATTGAATCGATATTGACTTCTGAGCTGTGAATAAAAACTTAACAGATCCACAATCCTATTTTAAAGAGATTAGATTTTCTTATGCTAATGTGTTGTGTTAATTGTACTGGGCTGCAACTGTGTACTGGTTGTGTTAAAAGACTGGTTGTGGCTTTGGTCTGGAAGGATCTGAGGACAACTCTTAGCTTAGCTTAGCTTAGCCATGCTAACAGCAGCAGTCATTTCATGTAGCCATTGACACAACAATTGAGAAGGGAGGTATTGTTGCGAAGGCCACCAGCTAGGATGACTGACTGCAGGTCCCAGAGCTGCTGGTTCCACCTCTTTGCAACATGGCGCTGCATGGTTCAAGCAAACTCATAGGTGATGGGGTTACAACCCCCATCACCTATGAGTCATGTGACTCATAGGTTTGAACTCATAGGTGATGGGGTTACAACCCCCATCACCTATGAGTCATGTGGCTCATAGGTGTCATGTGATTCATAGGTGACAGTTTGTCCATAGCTTTTACTGTCAATGGTAAACCTCCTGTAGCTACATTTTAAAATCAGCTCTGGCAGATCTCCTTTCAACTCGGTACTCATTTCAGATGTTGTTTCCATAGCAACATTTGAAATGACAATGGATGTACAGATAATTCAGAACTATTGTAAGGTAACATTAGTTAGCATCCAAGGTTGCCATGAGTAAAGCTATGTTAAAATAGCTCACTTGTGACTTGGTTACGTGGGTGTGATCCATCAAGTTGCAAAGCTTTTGCATTCTGCTCCTAACCCATTTTTGGACTAAAATGAGTTGGAGTCCCTGAGAAAATTGGCTTCAAAACCAAACCTAGAGTGACATCCAGCTCTTTTTGCTTGAACCATTTTTATTCTGTGCATGTATAAATTTTAAATCTAACCTAAAACTAATGGAAATCTGATGTAAACAGTTGCTTAAAACAAAAATGAGCATAGAAAGTTCTGGGTCAGATGGACAAGCTAACTTGGACCTCCTGGTTGACAGCTGTGTGTACAGCTCCAACATTGCATCCTCCCTTGTTTCATATTATTTTGACAAGTGAATGGAAAACAGCTACTGATTACTTACCTTGAGCATTTTATTATTTTGCTGTTTACAAAAAATCATTTTAAATTGTCTGCAGTGGGATATGGAAATCATTTACGATGATTATGCAAATATGACAAGAAGAGTACAACAAGGTGACATCATCACATCAATGCTTCTCACAGCAAACTCCCAGTGGGACTAATAAGGTATCCCTATTTTGTAGATGAATCTCTTAACTTTTCTTTTCTCCCTGTTCTGTATTGCAGATTTTTTTTTTTCTTGGCTTTTTGCTCACATGCTTTGTTTTTATTTGTCTGGTGCTATTTTTATTGTTTGACCTTTCCAGTAAAAGCTGCAGATGCTTGCATAGGGGAATACAATTTATAGACCCGAGTTGTGGTTTAATTCACAGTAATTGCAGACACATTTACGTGCACTCACAAAAACAAACACATACATTAATTCATATTTCACACACACACACACACACAATATATATATATATATATATATATATATATATATATATATATATATATATATATATATATATATATATATATATGCAGACTTGTGTGTCTATTGTACCAACCAGCAATCATGACCCCATCAGGAGACTTTTGGACTTTTGGCCAGAATCTTAATCCCTTGTCCAAGATGGGGAATTTTGCTAGCAACTGCCCAGCATTCCAGGTGATACATTATCGGAGGGAAATGCAGGCTATTTGCAGCGTATATATGAGTCTAGCAGCCAGAGTTTCTCACTGGAAACAAGCCAGCTGACAACATTTGACAGCGCCTGCTGAGTTTTTGTGTGAAAATCGTCTTCAGCTTGAGAACCAAACACACTGTGTAATTGTGCCCTGCGTCAGACACAATCTACACCAACATGTTGTTATTGCAAACAAATGAGAATTAATCTCAATGTTTTGCCATTTTGTATTTCCACATTTTGCTCTTTGGGTGCCTAATTAAAGAGTTAGATTAAAGCAGCCAGCGTGACTTAAGAGAAGCCATCTCATCCCCTTGATGGAGGAGATCTGTTACTTTAATTACCGTCTTCTTCCATTGATGTTTCACTCCAATTGCTCCATGGTCAGATGATGATGGGATGAGCTGCTACTCGTGGTCATGGTCGGCAGTTTGAAGATCACACTGCTTCTGAAATGCTGATCATGCAAACACACCAACTAACAAAACACTTTCTCTCATCAGGCTCATATAATCAATGCCATACACTGCTTGATCATAGAAAAAAATCTTTAAAATCAAAGATCTTATCTTTCTTTTGTTTCTCAAAGTACATTATTATGAATAATGCTAGACTGGTAGATCCCCCAGTTTGAATCAAAATAAATGTAAAAAAAAAAAAAAAAAAAATTAAAACCACCACTACTTCTAAAAAAAAAAAAAGAAAGAAAAAGATGTTTATGAAAGATTCTACCGTGCCTCTGCTGTCCTGTGTACAACATCAGATCCTGCAGATGCAGTTAGTTCATACAGAATGCTGGTGGTATTTATTGATTTATTTTTCTTCTCTTTTTTTTTTTTTTTTTTTTTGCTAATGAAAACCATACGCAAATTCTATTGCATGAGGGAAGATGTGCTGTGGAAACAGAAGATGAGCCTGGGGCTGAGAGTGATACATTACTGCTTAACCTTGAGGGACTGCCTGGAAGACACTGGGATCAGAACTCAACACCACATGCAGCAAGGAGCGAATAAAAGTGGAGTTTGAACCCATCACATCACTGTGAAGAGAAACTTAATGTTATGTTTATGTTAAGATATGTCGTTATATGGGGTTTCTTAGTGTGAATATACGCAATGTGTGCTGAAAAACAAAACAAGTGAAAAGGGAAAAACATTTGAGTGAGGAAGAAGATTAAAACCATGTGTTTGGGGCAGTGCCATGTATTCGTTGATGCCTGGAAGAGGTGGCAGTTTTGTTTTTGTTTTTTCTTTTTTTGCTTTTCCTAGCGTGCAGATTAACTCTCAATCATAGAGAATCATGGCAACAACTGAGGGAACAAAAGTGACTACAGAGAGATGCCATTGTGGCTGTATTTCTGTTGGACTGCCCTTCTATCTTGTCAGATATTACTTATGGCCCAGGTGGCTTGATGCCTTGTCGCGTGGTTGAAACATGAGGAGAGCCATATTCATCACTTGTTTGCAGGTACCCTATCTGCCTATTTTGTACACTAACTGTACAAGTGGCACTTTTGAGAAATAAGAAGAGCTGAAGGGATGAGCATTTAACCAGTATTGTTTCTATACCCGTCTATATGACCCGCAAAAGCTTAAGAATGTACTATTACTTTAAATTTTACAAAAGCATACAACATTTAAGTAAAACCTTGTAAATAGGTGTGATATATTTCCTAAAAGATTCCTTCGCAGTGGCTATTTCCGTGGTGTAGCGGTGTCCTTTTTCCAGTAGCACCACATACTGTTGAGGATGAAGACTGCAGTGAATGAAGCGCCTGCCTGAAAAGCTTAAGCCATCGTGCTGACATCACAATTCGCCGGCGCAGTGACCAACGCATCAAGCATAATGGGTAGAGGTTTACGGGGTGGGGTGGGGGCACTGTTCATGTGGATGTGCAAATAAAGTTTTACAACCCCAGCTGTTTTATTGTGCCATTTACTGGACAGCAGGTGCAAGGCTATTAAAATCTCCCTATTAAAAATAAAATCACTTCAAAATGAATTGCACAGCCGGTCTGTGAGGACGAGCTGAAACAGGGCAGTAGCAAATGGGGATGAGAAGCAGGGAGGAGTGTGAAGGAGTAGTTGCTCGAGGTTAAAGGTTAGTGCCAGAGGAGTTGAATCACTCCCAAGTTCACAAGCCGAGCTTTGACTCTGCTAGAAGCTTGACTCTACCTTCAAGCAGCTCCAGAATACGCTTGTGACCGTGTATCTGCTCACACACAAGTTAGTGAGACACCGAGAGCAAGGCCCTCCCTCCCTCACGCAAAGTGTGTGATTGTGTCAGCACATCAGGCGTCCTGCCAAAGGGAGGGCCGAGTGAAAAAGTTTAGGTGGGGGGAGGGGCCCACAGGTGCGGAATCCTTAAGCCTGGGGGAGGAGAGGAGAGTTTAAGAAATAGAGTGGAGCGAGTGGACGGGGCAAGAAAAGAGGAGAGGAGAAGGAACCCTAGTCTGTGATTGTTGTTGGGTCAGCACACTTTTTTATGACTCCAAAACAGCCAATGGCCTGAAACGGGACAAACAGGCGAGTACACAGCAAGGCCAGCGGCAGAGACGGAGGAGAGGGAATAGCGTGACATCCAAACGTGTCAACAAAAGGAACGAAATTACTATCTAAAGATATCTGAGTCATGACATATTATATACTTGGCCACTTCGTGATAGAAACTTTCCTTGAACTTCTCTGAAATGTGTTTTAGAGAAGTAGGAAGAATTGTCACCATGAAACTGAAATGAGAGTGAATATTCTTTTTACTCTGAGCCATTTTCCCCCTGCTTCCCTTTCCTCTGCTCAACACACATATGCAAACACACTGAATTAGCTTTGTCCTAAAAAAGAAAAAAAAAAAAAAAAAAGAAAAAAAGACGGGGAGAGGAAGAGGGGAAACATGCTTGTAGATTGTATTTGCTCAGCAGAATTTAATATAAGCGAGCTAGTGGTGCTTTTCTTCTGGGGCCAATCCCCTGGAGACACATCCATCTCTGAGAGATGGTTGGGAGGACAAAGGAGGACTGCCCTCAAGGCTCAGCCCAGACGTGTTTAAATACACACACACACACACACACACACACAGACCATGATGGTGCACATAGATATCAACAGTTACAAACACACACATAGCCATGCACAAATTCACACAAGCGTAGCGCTCAGACAGAGTCCGCCTTGTCTGACAACAACTACAGACATAGAACAGAGGGAGGAGGAGGAGGGAACTGGGAATAAAAAGAACTGAAAGGGACACTGAGAGGTATACCAAAGTAAATGGATGGACGAAAGGCTGCTGGATGGTGGGACTTAAAAGCAAAAGGAGAAGCTGCTTTCAGCGGAGGAAGAAATGGTAATACTCCACGACAGCCCCGTCGGTCTGAGGAAACGGCATGCGGACATGTTCATATGAGAGTTCTGGCAGGCTTTTCAAGCAGCTCCAATCTTCCACCTACTAATGCTCAATCACTGTCAGTCATTTCTGGCATGTGTCTGACAGCCCAGTTAGCACTGTTACTCATTCCATGAAATATATAAATATTTTTAAAACCCAACTGAGAAAACAAGCAACTACATAAAGAAAAAACTCTCATGCTCCTCAAGTACACCCCTCAAACTTATCTCCACATATCAAAACCAACTGCAACCTATTACATAAATTTAGTTTAAGGAATTGGGTAATTGTGCTTTGGTTAGTTGGTATAACAAGTCACGTAATCACTCTAGTGCGAACCCTTAGAGAATTCATGCCCTGGAACAGCCTCTAGCCCTGCTTAGTTCATTTCCTGTTCCTGACGGAGGCAATGAAGGATAATAAGCTCTACGCTACACTTACTGCTTTTGGTGATGCAGTCATGCAGCTTCTCTAATAAGGCAATCAGAGAAGAGTTAGAGAAACAGAAAGACACAGGGCTGCCCTACTTCCCTCATCCCTGCACCCCCTGTATGACGGATGCAGAGTCCCTCCGCTAAATGAAAGTGTTGAAATGTCATCGAGACCACAAATTCTGATAAAAGTCAAAAGAGATTGCTCGTGTGTTTGTCTGAAGTGATTGCTAAAGTGAAACTCTAATCTGATGCGGTGTGGTATGGTGTAGTGTGGTAGAGGCCAGAAGTTAGGTATAAAACTGACAGTTCCCCTGAGGGTTGTTGCTAAGACAGGCTGTTTGAGGAGCAAACTTTAAAGAATCATATCCCAGTCCAATGGGGCCGAATAGTCCTGTCACACTCGTCTGTTTATGAAGAGAGATGAGAAGCAGTGTGCCCTGTCAATCACACTAACCTTGTGTCCCACAACATCACACTCTTTCATTTTTAGTTTCTTCACCACAGTCACAAAGTACTGCTGAGGCTGGTAAAATACTCCAACAAAGCGTGATTACAAAGAAACAAAGAAACCAATAAAACAGAGGGATATGAGTGATTCATATTACAGCCCTGCAGACCGAACCAAACTTAAATGTGATTGCTACCGCATAACCACCATCCCTCCTTCCCCCATCCCCCCACAGCAATCTCAAAATCATAAACAGATCCCAGTTATTTTCTCAAACTCTGCCACTGCCAGGGTCACATTTGCCCCGGCCTGGCTGCAGATACCCAACACCAACCATGTTACACACTTACCCAATTACCTAGTGGGACTTAGCAGCTGGGGAAAACAGGGCACGCGCCCCACACACACACACAATTACGTGCATGCACAGAGGGTTAACATGAGGCAACGGGGTCGTCAAGTGCACGGATACCGAAAGTGTATTGAGTTGTGAACAGGCCTGGCGTCTTCCCAGCTGCCTTTTGGCCATGATACAGGTGCCACACTATCACCACCCAGACCTCTGCACCCTCCATCCACCCCCCACCCCCACCGACCCCAAAACATATCGTAACAAGAGTGAGATTCCACAACAGGTGCAGCAGGTTAGATTGCAGGCCCCCAACACGCAAAGGACCTTACTCCTATCACCTCCACTCTTGATTTTTTGAAAACCTTTTTTTTTCCCCCTCTTCTACATCTTCTCTTCCCAACAGCCCCGGGGAGCAATCGAGAGGTCCAACCTGAACACGTAACCTGAGTGCAGTTCTTTGCTATTGTGTGAAGATGTTGAAAAAAAAAAGGAGAGGAAGTGTGAGGGGATATGTTGGACAGCTCGGTGGTGTTGCTTATATGTGGTGTATTTTGGAAGCAGCAAATAAGAGCATGAGATTATGTTTTTTTTAGCTCGCTGGCACTGGCAAAGTCAGTCACAGCATTAGACATGCTGTTTTTACTTGCTGACTGTTAATTCGTCCATCTGAATGCTCAGTTATGATTGACAATATAAAAATGCAAATACGCAAACAAGTGCTGTGTTTGTGTACTGTTTGTATGCATACACACGCATGCACAGAAGTTTCTTAAAAACACATGAAACTGGCATTCATTGACTGTTCTCTACTGTATTTTCTTTTCATTTCTTTCCTCTTTTTTTTGCAGTTAAACTGCTGCCTCCTGCATTTCATTATGTGAAATCCAGATGTTCTTCTTGGCTGCTGGTGAATGTCTTCAGCTGTGTATGACACTGTTGTTGGCCTCTCTGCGCTGAGTGCAGACAGAGAAACGACGCCTCAGGGCAAAGCTTTCTGCTCTCTCTACCTGCCATCTCCGTATCCAGCTTCTTCTTTGTCTCTTTCTTTCACCTCCCCCTCCACTTACTCACACTTTTGCACCCTCTTCCATGTCTCACTTCTCATCCCTTCATCCTCATCTCCCCTCTTGCTGTGTCTTTCTGCTGATTTTATTATCTGCTCCAGGAGACGAGGCTGCTCTGGCCAGTGACAGGTAGTCAGAGGGCATGTAGCCGGCTCCAGAAAGTCTGCCCCCATACCTACCTTGACACCGGCGCTCCCTCATTCACACACGCACACACACTCACACACATTCATTTACAGCCTGAATGGTGAGCCACTCATGTTAAATGTCAGCTAACAAATTACTCAAAGGAGTCTTGAGGGTTCTGAGAAAGCAATGTGTTGCTCATATCTGTCAAGCCAAACACTGCATAAACTTAGTCTTTGTTTTGAATGAATAGCACTCATCAAGGCTTCGGTGCTGACGTTTACAGTCAGTGCATGAACAAGTCTCACATTGGGGCTTCCTCTTCTTTTTGGCTGAGAGGTACGCAAAATAATGTGGGAAGAACGGGTTGGAAAGGCGATCATGGTCTTTAAACTGTTGAGAACGTTTAAGTTTGGGATGTGTGGAGATAAGAAAATATCAAGGATTTTGTTGCATTTTCTTTTTTCAAACATAGATTTTATAAATGGCAAAGCATATGAAAGATTATTTTTATCCACATCTCCGAGCCTCCCACAGAATCTCAGAATCTATGACCGAAGGATTATGAGACATTATGTCTGGTGTTTTAATATTTAATATCTATGTGCCTTGTTTAATCCAAGTCCAATATAAATTCTGTGGCTGGATATAATTTGTTGTCTGTCACACGTCTTCCTCTCATTTCCACCTGTCAGTACCTATTTCCACCTAAAATGCCAAATGAAGTTTCTTTTTCATCTTTGGGTTTACCTGAACAGTTGTTCTTACCTCTGTTAAAGACCCAAGAAAATGTGGATTTTGGATACTTGTGTCATTCTGCCCTCTGTTGATCAGAATATGCAATTACACAATTAAACTCATTGAATATAATCACAATATATTTTTAACATCTTTTATCTTTGCACTTTATGTATTAATTCATGCAAGTCTATTTTCCATCTCTTATTTTAGGAAAAAACATGTATTTCCTCTCTTGTAAACCCCAGCATGTTTGATAATCTTGCAAAAAAGCGAGTGACAAAGATCAAGATGTACCAGTGTCCAGTGAAGCCTCACTTTTGTCGTCTCATTGGCCTCAGCCAGACAGGTCAGTTGTCAAAGTTTCTGTCTGGCAACACAGAATCAGATCAGAAGCAGCTGACAGACCATCGTCTAGACATAGCCCAGAGCCCTTCCTAGTATTGTATGTTGGTGGTTGGTGGTAGCAGAAAAACAGGAAGAGTGTGTGACTAAGTCTGTAATAGCTCAGGGCCTGCAAGAGTAAAGGCTTCCTGTCTTAAGATGTTGCTTTTTTAAAGATCTGACCGACAGAAAGGCAGAATATTTGTGATTTTAGACTGATGTTTTGTGCAACAAAATTGGGACGAGGTGAAGGTCAGTGCCTAAGCTGCAGTTCCTGTTTTCAACCACACAGTGGCAGCAGAGCAGAAAGGAACAATCCTGTCACGTGCATATTTACTCCCTTATTCCTTTCTGATTTTATTTATTTGCTTCTATTTAGGTTATCATTTTTAATTTTTTGCATTTGCATGTTTCTATTTTAATAGAGTTGCAGGTAAACATTCTGGCAGTGATACGCATTTTGGTCACATCTTTCACATGTTTCTATTGTAGACTAAAGAACATTTATAATCATTTTCTGGCAAAAACTTATAATTAATCAAAGAGTTTTTTCTTGACCAGATCCTGACAGATTTAGTCAAAACTGTTCTTGCCATATTATTCTTGCTATATTAGTGCCACAATTTGATCACAATTTGAAAGTTTCTGCTTGTTCATCCTTCTTGTGAGGACTGGCCACAGGCTCTTCATGGAATTATGATCCAGGAAATTTCCTGGCCACAGATACAAAATTTTGATGCCTTGACATCTGAGTCACTTTGTCATCATTTTTACCTTGTGACATGGTGCTCCATCAAACTGGAAAATGTACGGCTCATCACCATGTTGCTCCTGCATTGTTGGGAGAAGTCGCTCTAGGAGGACGTTTGGATACTAGTTTCTATTCATTGCAGTGTTTTGGGGTAGAATTGTAAGTGAACCCACTTTTTTACATGAGAAAACCCCACACATGGATGGTGTCAGGTTGTTTCACTGTTGGCACGATACAGGCCTCATGGGAGTGTTCATCTTTTCTTATGTGGACAGGTGCTTTTCCAGATTTCCTAAACAACTGACCGGGGGCTTCAGCGGAAAGCTTGTCACTTGTCTTTTGCTGTGCAGGTTTAGTACAGTACAGATAACCTGAAAACACTAAGATAAATCAATGTCCAAAGGCAATGAAAAAACCTCATTCCATTTAGTTTCACAATGCTGATTCATGTTAACTGATTTTATGCCTTTACTGGAGACTAAGCAAGGAACATAAGCAGAGACTGTCAATGGCAAAATACAAAAATACCAACCAGGAACAACCAGAAACTGACAGCTAAATCAGTTTGAATTTTTAATGAGATCACAAAATGTAATCTTACTTGTCTTAATGTAGAATTCTAATCTACATTTAATAAACTTTCAGCTGAGTTTTAACATCTGGAAACAGGGAAGAACTCATTTGTATCCAAAAAAGGATAGCTGCTGTATCACCAAGATATTAAGATGACCTTGACATTAAAGCTTTTTTGTTGCCTGTGAAACCTAAAGTATAGAACAATCAAAAAATTCTTCAAAGAAAATAATTTAAGCCAAATTAGAGTCTCTTGCGGTGATGACAAGGCTGCAGGAACTGAGTGAGAGATCTTTGTGCTGCAAGTCTTATTGTCCTTAAAGTCAAAATATGTAACAATGCAACTTCTTAGAAATTATTTGTAATGGGGCCCACATGCAGAGGCTACAGTCCTCATGCAGCTGAACCTGGTTCTAATCCTGAATCCTGTGCTCCGTGTCATCTCCTGTCTCTCCTAACTGTCAAATAAAGGCCACTTGTGCCCAGAAAAATAATTTGTTATGAAAACATAGTTACCTGCTGGAATTGTGATATGGTGCATTGTTTTTCAGTTAAAGTGTACAGCATTCCCTTCTTGCTTTGCAGCAAAACCATCCTCATGGCAACTTCAGCCAATTCCTTGCTCTCTTACATTGTCTATGGGGATCCCCCTGATGGCTCCAGATATTTGGCATGCTATCCATCTGCAGCAGGAGATAGCTCATTGGCAAGCACCACTGAGTTTTTCCACGCATAATGATCAAGCTTTCATGGGCAATCACGTCTGCTCACCAATTTGCCCCCCAGCCTGTATGCCAGCTTGGCCAAATGGTCTACCCAGGCGGTACTCTCAACATGATTAATATGCAAGTAGAATACACCATCAACCAACGTAAATTTCTCTTCTTCATTTGAACGTATGGTTTATTTTACCTCTAATGAAACAATGTGGTATTATGATGCTTGCCTGACCGTCCTCACTCCGCAGTGTATTTTTAACAGCTCTCTGGTCAACACAGCAGATCTACCCATGTGTTTAACATGTCATCTGAATGATTGTTTCTTTGATATGTTTCAATTAATTTGTTTGGTTTTTGAATATTTTAAGATGAAAATCTTACATATAGCAGTTTCATCATGGCATGGCAGAATTCTCCTGTTTCCTGTCTCGTGTAGAGGTATGCCTGCTGATCATTGTTGTTTCATATTGAACTGAGCCAACTAAGAGCTGTATTTATTGTCTCTGAGCTACTCCACTGAACAATATAGTATCTCTGGCCTACATAAAAATACAAAGTGGACATGGGTTTTCATAACAGCCTATAATAACCCCTTTTACTCTCTCACATACCGGGATTTTTAAAATTATATACTACAATATTGGATCCATAAAGTTTATGGATCCACAGAAGTATTTATACAACACATACCTCTCACTCTCCCCCTCATTTGACCTGCTTCTGCTTTTCTTTGGTCCATGTGACTTCAAGTATGCACATGTCTACAATGCTAATGATGTCAACTTATTGCTTCACTTTTGTAAAGGTCAGAGAACTCACACATTTCTCACATTCTTCCTCCTGCCGGTTGCCCCTCCCCCCTCAAAGACGGGAGTAAATCTGTGTCCCAGACATAACATTAGGCTGTGATCATTTTCCCCTCGCGAGGTAGTTGTTTCACCTTGGCGCTTGTGTTAGTGGCACTGTAATTATGAGAATTTACAGCTGAAACACAGGTTGGGACATTCCTCTGCCAGCTGGAGGTCTGCCTGTAAATCTGTTGCCTTCATGTGTGAATCCTCCCTGACTGAAATCCCTCAGATTCTCATAGAACCACTTTCAGCATGTGCGTTCGCAGGTATTGTTTGCTTCCTGGCATGTTGTAGTGCATTTTAATGCATTCAAGTTTAAAGTAGATTATTCTGTTTCTTTATTTATTTTAGTTTTTTTCAGTACAACAGTTCATAATTTCTTTTTATCACTTAATAAATGAAAAAGAGCACTTAAATGTGTTTTTAGAGTATTGGACATCAACAACAACAACATGTGAAAACATTTAGATGCTGCTGTTTAAAGTAAAAACTTGTTTTATTTTTATTTTTTGTTTTTTTGAAAGACAGAATCATGACTGTAGTTGGTCATATGTTATGTGTCATATGTTTTCTAAGAATGATCTGAATGATCAAACTGGTCAGAAAAAGGAAGAGAGGAGGAAGACCTACAGCTTAACTTTAACTAGCCCATCCATCCTTATTCCAGGTGCTTCACAGATGCCAGAGATGAAGAGAGCACATATGTGCTGTAATCTGAGAAATGAATCAGCTTCAAACAAAGATACTCGAAACACAGGTCAATAGACAAATGAAAAAAAGAAAAATATCCTAAATCTCATGTGTATGATGCTTGCACTGCAGGTTTGGGTTAGTTTTTTTAAAATGGAAAAAAATAATTAATGAATTAATCCTTCATTTGAAAGAATGTTGAAGATTAACATTTGAACATTTAAAAGCTGTAGCATCATTTCCAGGACGAAAAGAGAAAACAAAGTCCATATTCTGTTTGTTAGTGTTTGTGTGTTGTAATCTGAGCTTCTCTGTTCTATGTTGTGGCAGCTGTTCTGAAAGCACATGCATGTGATTACACTTGGGTTACTCCTGTGCAGTTTGAGCACCCGGCAGAGGTCAGATACATAAATCTTTTTGAAGTGTAAAACTGCATGCACGAAGTGAGAATTGTGTACGTCCATTCTTACTACTAGATTTACATAGCCATGCATACATTTGGTTCTCTTTAATCAAATTCAGAACATGGTAAAATTTTACACCCTTGCAAGGTCCTGATTTCCACTCTCATTTTTAACCACTAATGCATGGACTTGGATAAGGATTGTATGCAGACACTCCATTCGTTATCAATTTGGACATAAAGACGTTGTTTTCACTACAGCTAACCTTGACAATGAAAGCAAAAAAGAAACAACCTGTTGAACGTGAAGCTGAGAGACTCATCACTGAATTGATAAAAAATAAAATGGATTTTATTTACTGGTCTCAGTTCTGGATTCACAAAAAATAAATAAATAAACTGCACAAGAGGGGGAAAAAAAGTAAAACAAGCTATCTCCTCTGTAGCATCAGAGCAAAGGATCCTGCAGGAGTAAATAAATAAATGGTTTGATAGCAAACTTGAAGCCAAAAAGCACATAAGAGACAAGGGAGCTTTGTCAGCAACTGGTGAATATATATAGCCTGAATATTGTGTCATACAGTCTTACCTGGAGATGATCAGAAGGGAGACACACATGTGGTACAGACGGAGAAACCCAGATGTGTTGATTGTTTTTGAAACAGATTTTAGAAGTTTAAGGCGCCGCATGAAGGAACTATCATCAGTTAAAAGAAAATCAGAACGCTCTCCAAACCTTCATTCTCTTCTTGGAAAGTTACCAAGAAGCTTTTTTCATGTTTTAAATATAATTTCAATCTAATTTAAATAAATATTTGATTATTTTAAATGATAAAAGTAAACTAACTGAAAACCACCCAAAATAAATTTGGACTCCCATTCCGATGATCTCTTACAACAACTGCGTATTGTTTATAGAACTATGTCACATATTAGCAAAGACAGAACCAGAAAACAGAACTACAGTGGACATCATGGCAAGGTTGACAAAGAGGCTGAAGAAAGCAACATTGGAAGAGAAAATGAGAGTGACTGAGCAAGAGACTGAAAAAAAGCAAACCCTGGACAGAGTCAGAAAAGCGACTTAACCTCCACCTCTATAGGGGAAACATCTGAGAAGGAACTAGCTCAATTCTTCGTCACTTTAGTATTACATTGGTAACGTTTTCCCAGCGCTGGCATCCTAGCACAGAACCACAAGACTACAAGGATTTACCCATCAAACCATTTTACCTGCTTCATCCTTTTCAACCTGGAGGGCTGGAGTCTGGTCCATCAAATCCTCTCCACACAAAGACAAACAAAACCATGCACAGTCACACTCACTCCGACACAGGACAGTTTAAAATAACCAGTTAACCTAAGTCAGCAGATCAACCCCTATCAATCCCATCACATACCAAAACATCCGTGAGCTGGACACTGAACCCCACATCACCCCTCACTGCAAAGCCCGAATAAATGGGGAAGGTTATGTTAGGAAAAGCATCCATTGTAAACCTATGCCAAATCAATATGTGGATTGGGTCGAATGTGATCTACCCCAATATGGAAAAAGCCAAAAGAAGATATTTGCTTGCTTCCTGATCAATCTAACATGTATATTTTTGGATTGTGATAGAGAGCCTTAGTCAAAAAGACCAGGAGAAAACCCTCGGAGGCACTGGGAGAACATAGAAACACCACACAGAAAAACCGGAGCCGGGATCCAAACCGGAAACCTGCTACCCACAGTGGGCAAACTTGCTAACCACCATGCTGCCCACGATTCTCTTCTGAAACTGTCTGATTTTATGAAAAATCTTTTTGCCTTCTTTGTCTTATTTCATCCTTACCATATCAGGGTTCTCCACCTACATGTGTATACTGCGTGAAGTGTACATAAGAGAAAAAAAGAAGAGAAAAAATTAGACATAATTCATATTATTGATGCTGGAATGTAATATGATGCCTTAAAAATGAACTTTGAGCCTGTTGAAATGAGAGCCATTCATGTGAGCACAAGAGAGTGTGAAATCTTAAACAAGTATGTCCAGCTCACGCTCATTGTAGTTTACGATCGCGCAGAAAATCTGGGTTACAGCCTCACTCCTTTATTGTAACTGTAGACTTATTGAGGTCAGTGGTTCAACGCTCTCAATGATTTCCTGTATGAAAGAGAAGATCACACTGGACAGGTGTTATAGTGACACAGAGGGGTTCTTTTAGGCTCCAGTCCACTGAGAAACTCACGGTCATCACAAAGAGTTGCAGATGAAAACTTCTTTGAGGGCCACTTAACGTTCCGCTGCGGTTTGGTGGGGGTGAGCAAGTACGCCACTTACAATTGTCAAACAAGTTAGTGGCAGTTTGCTCGACCGGGTCACAAGATCTTCCGTTAAAAGGAGTGCAGGGGAAGTGAGAGTGAGCCCCAGAGCTGGGCATAAGCTAGAGCCAGAGGATTTGAGCCATGACTGGAGGAAGTCTCTGGGGCTGACTCAGTCGGTCATGATGCCAGCCGAACCCAGAAACCTTATGGAGTCATTAGAGCTCTTTCAGGAAGCGTTGAGCTCATTGAGAATAGAAACTGCTGTGTGCGTGTTGTAGAGTTTGCATTCTATTATTGACGTAATGTTTTGACTTTGTTCCTTTGTTCACAATGAACATGCATTCCTAAGACTTGCAGCTTGGCTAAGCTTTAAGAGGACACTTTAATATTTCTAACTGTAAAAGTTTTAAGCTTCAAAATCCACACCAAAAAGGTGTTTTAAGTAAGAGACATGTGCAGTAAAAATCAAAGAACTTCATATTATGCCACAATCCCTGTTCCCCTGACGTGAGCAGCTCACAGCTTTAACAGAAATGAGGGGTGGAGTCAAGTGTCTGTCTCCGCCCCCTAAAACCAGCTACTGTGACCGGAGCTGTGAAGACATGGTTGAACAGAGTTATTGTACTGCATTTCTGTTCTATTTTTGTTTTTCCTTTTATGCAATATTTAGTTTGTGGTAATCCACACCTTCACCACTAGATGTTGCTACGAACTACACACCGCACCTTTGAACAGCTTGGCTAAAATTTGATCACAAAAGCAAAGACTAATGTTTAGATGGTAAATCGTCAACCATATATCGTATATTTCGAAAGTCAGGATGTAATGTTGGAAGGATGGATGGCACTGCAAGTGTCATTGCAGGTATTTGGCCATGAAAACGATTGGTCATATTCACATCTTGAACTGATGACAAGGGTTGTATAAAAGGTTAAAGCATTACATCTCAGGTGTTACCTTTCAGTCTTGCCAGAGATGAATGCATGTACCTGATTTCATGGTAATAAGTCCAATGTGTCAAGATGTTTCACACAGAAATCACAAAAGTCACCTTCAGGAAGCTGCTACAGGAAGTCTGAGGGTATTGCCAGTGTCATTAAGGTGCACTGTCCCGGTCACGTCAATGTTAGGGATGTACATCTCACTAAATATATGTGCTCAACAAAGCCAAAGGTGGTATTGAATTCTCTGGACTGTTTGACCTTATGGAACCCTTTAAATCTTGAGCAGCACTGTTCGGAGCCATGAACAGAAAGACTCTGCTGCTGTGGTTACTGCAGGACGGAGAGAGTAGGACAGCAGGAGACCTGAAAGCACATTATATTATAGGTATATTTTTTATGATTCCCTGCAAGATCAGACCTCATAAAAAGAAAAGGTAAACAGAGCGACAAACTAGAAACTAGACAATTGCATATGGAAATTATCCATCCATCTCCTCCCACCAAGGAGAGTGGGGGATGCTGGAGCCTGTCCTAGCTGTCTCAGAAAGTGTTTTTTATAAACTTTACCTGGAATCCCATTCTGATCTCTCACCAAAAAAACATTAGAGGGCTCCAGTTGTTTCAGGTATCCAAAGAGTAGTTAAGAGAAGTTAGTTTAAAAGAAGAGTCAACAAAAAGGAGAAGTGATCATCTTTGTTGATTAGCTATTATTTCAATGTGTTGTACAGCTGTTAATAAAATAATAAAAATAAATCAGTTTTCTCTGTGTTCTTCTTATTTTGGCTAAATTTGTGAGATTTGTGGTTTGGTTTGTTAATAGCTCTTTGTTGTGTTTTTCTTTTCCTCTTTTTCACTACTTTGATAAAAAGAAATAATTAAAAACCAGATGATCTCATCTGCTCTGAGTTTGAAACAGGCCTTTCGTTAGTGTATGTGTTGCATAGCCTCCACACTAAATGCTCCATAATTCTGCTCTTTAGTAGCATCTGGATTGCTTTGAAACTCTTTCAGCTGTCAGTAAGCATTCCCATTAAGCCCACCGCTCCTCACCCCCATCCCACCCGTTGGTCTGGATCCGAAAAATATAGTTCAGCACCATGCGCTCACGCAGAGATAAGCTAAACAACTTTGATAGCCAGCACAGTTCACTGATACTTGGAAGGAAAAAGCCCGGCACACATCCTGGAGACTTGTAATCAGGTGTGCCGCACGCTGTCCACTCGACAAGCATTCAACACTCCATGTCACACTCTGCATTCGGTTCTGCTCCCAGTTAGTTCACTTCCCATAAACATCACTCACACCCAGGTACGTCCCTGCAAACACATCCTCACCACTAGCCTGACACTTACACAGCTGCACAGCAGTGAGAGGTGATCAGAGCACATCGCAGAAGGAGAGGTCATCTAATCTGTGGGACAGCCCCCACAAACTGAGCTCTCATCATGAAGTATCCAGAGATGATGAGGTCACCTGAAACAGTGTCCACACAGCCTGGTTCTCAGTCATCATACTAGCGGTTCCACTGTAGGAATAAAAGAAGCCGGTGATTTGTATTTTCTCAGAGATCTGTGACTCAGAGCATCATTAGCACACATACAGTACTTTTATTCAAGCCCTGCAAAATGCCCTTTACTGCCACACCTTTTTTCCCCTGTTTGCTCCATTAAGAGACAACCAACACCCAGAAACATGGTGTTTCAGACTGTGTTCTAGCTTTGGGAAACATTGCTCAAGCACATGAAATTAGCCCACATCAGCTCCATTACCACAAATTAGCCATTTCAGCTTAGCTTAGCTTAGCTCATGCCAACCTATGACGTTAACATTCATTCTGATTGAATCTGTCCCATCAATCCTCCCAATGAACTTGCTGCTCCGACTGCTGCTCCGACCGCTACAAGAGGTAGATGAGGAACTAGAGGCCATTGGGCTGAGGATCCTTTGGTTAGCCCTTGCTAGCAGCCTTTGACCAGGGGCAAAGGTACCTACTTTTAGCTGCTTTAGCCTAGCTTCATCCTCTAGTTAAAGGCCATGAGCTTTGAGGTCAACTCAGAGCTGATTCCACTCCACACTCTGTTGAGGCCAACCTGCAGTGGTCATTCCATGAACTCCAATTGTCCTTACTTTGGCATGTGCCTTCAACTCTGGAAACCCATTGTTTCCCCTTCTTGTAGTCACAATAGTGTTGATTTGCCCTTTTCAGAGAGAGATACTCCTTTAATGATCCCCTGGAACATTTATCAAGCCAAATACATTGAACGTGTACCAGACATTGTTGTGACTCTTTCAGCTGGCCCTACAACAAACCCCCCTACTCCATGATAGCTGAATGAGAGTCCTGGGTGAGTTGCCATCTGGACCCATTGAATGCAAGCGCACGGAAACTTGGGCTCTGCAGCGTCCAAGTCTGGTCTGTCATCAGCCAACATGGGTGTCCGGTCAGCGGGTCGGCCCACTTGACGACTGCTTCAAGCAGGGGACGCGTAAAGGGAGGGTGGAGGAGAGGCAGAGGACAAGAGCTGATTTGTCTTGCAAGGGCTGATTATGCGTGCTACGGGCCCGTTTTCCTGGATGTTGTGTTTGTGTTGGAGCGGGTGGCTCCAGGCAGATGTTGCAAATGAAGGAGGTGCTGTTGTGTGCTGACATAGTGGGGGGGGGGGGGGGGGGGGATCTTCTCACGTGACATCTGATTGGTGTTTGCATTGACAGAAAAATAATAACAGTAATAAGGAGATTTGATCCACTTTGATCCACTGGAATATTTCTTTTTGCTCTCACAGCACAGAAGAGAGGACCACAGAATTAAAGCACTCAGCCTCCAGCTGTGCCCACACACTTACAAAGCCATCCATTTGTCAATGCAAGCATATAAACACTGCTTCAGCAAATATCACACGACCTTTTAACTTCTAACAGCCATCTGTATACACAATAAGACACATTAAAACACAAATAAGCACACAAACGCTCCTTCACACACAACGTTGCGGAATCACCTTGCTATGAATATGTTTGAATGTAAGGCTTTGACAGACAAACAGGTATAGTAAACAAAGGGGAGACAAAGGGCTTTGCTTTAAATTCAACATCACGAGTCAGTCCAGATTTTTTGTTCCATATCACTGGGATTTAAGTGTCAAATGGCCCATAAAGCAACACAAATTTTTCAAAACTCCAAATGAGAAGTGCAGAGCGCAACTTACATTCACGACATTCAAAAGTTACATTATTGCGCAACACAGGGACAAGTTGTCAGATGGATCCGTTCAAATCCTCCCTCCTTTCATTTCTTGTGACTGGTCGGTGCCTGTGTCAGTCAGGGGGAGGGGTGCACCGCTAATTTCTGTATGCCTGCATGTCAATTTAAGACTCAGATTGCGTTTCTGTGCGTGGCTGACAGTAGCAGCGAGCCGTCCGCAGCCTCGGGGTTGGATTTCTACGCGTACTCGATCAGATGAGGCGCTTGGGACGCGAGTCTACCTGCCGGCGCTGAAGCTTTGTCTTTGGGTTATTGCTGCCTCTGAAAAGGCATCCCCGTCTCGTGGTGTGGCTTTTTTTTTTTTTTTTTTTTTTTTTTTTTTTGCTTTTGAAGTGGGCTGACGTGAAAGAAAGCTGGCCCGAGGGGAAGGAAGGCTCGTCATAAAACTTTTACAGAAGAGCTGACAACTTTGGAGTTAGTGGCGTTGATCGTGGCGAGTTCATGTGGTTTATCAAAGTCTGACAGCAGCGGATTGTTCCTGTGGAAATCGTACTGAAGGAGTTTTTTTTTTTTTTTTTTTTTTTTGGAAACATGCTCAGCAAACGCTCCGTTGTGTTACTGAATGCCCTGTTTCTGGTGCGTGCGCTCGCGGCTCAGCAGTGCACGCCCTGTAACCTCCGGACTTGTCCCGTGAAGTCCCCGCACGGCTGCGAGGGCGGCCGGAGCCCGGCCAGGGACCCGTGCGGATGCTGTGATCGGTGCGCGCGGCTGGAGTGGGAGCCGTGCGGCGGGCAGGACTGGGCGCACGGCTACTGCGCCCTGGGGCTGACCTGCGCCTCTGTCAACAGAACCTCAGCAGCGACCATTCCTGAAACTGGAGTGTGTAAAGGTGAGTTAAACTGAATGAAGATATATTACTGACTCATAAAGAGAGAGAGAGAGAGAGTATTTGATGGTGCTGAGTCGTTACTTGGCCAACCATCCCCTTCTTTTAATGTCACTAAAGCATCACTGTCCAAACGTCAGCTCAGCCCTGACTGCAGTGACTGTGTTCATGTTTGACTTGACTCTTGCTGCTTGGAGTAGCTCCCAGGTCTGAGGGAGAGGAGTCACGTTTGGCAGCTTTTTTTCTCCTCAAAGCTTCATTCACCCTTGGCTTGGCTCACAAGTATTACAATGTGCCTGACAGCACTGATTTGGCACGAGGTCTCAGCTCTTCTAGTAGTAGGTCCTGTTCTTTTAGCATCCAAAACATTTAGAATTCAACTGAGATAAGGGAGATGAAAGTGAACAGAAAACTTTTAATCACAGTGATGTACTGTTCTGATCCTACCAAACAGACCCGGTCTTTTATGCAAAGGATGTGCTCATTTTTACGCACAATATGTGCAACTTTTCAGCTTCAAGAGAAATGTTGAGGGTTTCAGGTTCCTCTCTGTTAATGAAGTTGCTTTTGCTGGGCTTCCCCAGGGGAACAAACAGTCAATGGAGCCAAACCAGCCTTTCCACCTGCATTCTGTCCAGCCTGTTTTTTTGATGATTGAAAATGACTGACAGGGCTGTAGGAGAGAGTAAGCAGCTCTCAGTGGGTGTCCAGATCTCCTAAACCTGCGTTTCCATCATCTCTATGTAGGGTGGTCCATTTCAGGGCTCCACAGTAGTTTTTAAGGGTTTTCCATTCCCCCGCTGCTCCCAGGAGATACGGGTGCTGATTATGGTTCAAGTACCACCTCCTTTCTAACTTGATGCTTTGAAACAGTCAGGAGACCTAATGCGTCATGTCTATGGTCCTGCTGCTGACCCCCTAAATTAAATGCACATATGCACACCAGTCCTGATATCCCAAAGGGTCTGTTCAGGGGGTAAATCAGTACCTACCAGAGTGTCTGCTGGAGGCTGATCCCTGATTTCCCACCTCAAGGTGCAAGGGTCTTAAGATGATTAGACCTGCAATCAAGAGACCGGGGTAAATGTTTCCGCTTTTCTGATCCCCTGCTCGCAGTTTGATTTACTGGGTGGTCGAAATCTGTTAGCGTGGAGGCACAGAAACCTTGCAGCGCAGGTGGCACGTTGCATATTACATGAATTGGATTCCTTAGTGTTAATGTTTAGGCTCCTGCTCTCGAGTGAAAGGTGGTTACCAGACTCGTTTCTGCAGCCTTGGGAGTGATATGTTATCGGAAAAAGAACTGCAAATGTGCTGGAAAATGATTTTTAGCTCAAAATCCAAAAATGAAACTCCAAGAAACAGTTGTAGCTCACCAAAAACAATATGTTATTGCATTACTTCTAATCCTGATGTTTAAGCACTTACGTGACAAAAACTGTTAAAAATGCAAAGAGAGTTTATTAGCTTTCTCAAACATGTTACACTTGCCCAGACATTTGTTTGGGGGCAATGTTATCTGTCTTGTTCAACTGATCATATCTGCCTCAGTAGTTAGCCTGCTGGATGGATGAAGCCAATCAGTTATGAGTGATTTGTTTTAGAGTTCTTATTGTTTTCTTGTATCTATTCTCCCAAGTCAAGTTACCTCTTGAGACACTCAACATACCATGTAACAGAATGGCTGTCTGACAGGGACGCTATGTCCACTGCACTCCTTCACATGCCTTCTACTTCTCCCTTCCTCTGGTATTATCTAATGTTTCAAAGACTTCCTTTTAAGCTCGCTATCAGCCTTAGGGCCTCTAGAGGTCAGCTTTTCCATTGGATGCCAAGACAAGCAGTCTCAATGACTGAGAGAGGAATCCCCTGCGATGTAGCCTTATAGACTTTGGCTAGAGACATCCCAGACTGGATAATAGATAACCAGAAGGGACCATAACTGGCTTGAATATGGCTAATGATTTGTAGGCTGAGACATCTCAGAACAAACGCGCTCACTGGGGGGGCGGTCAAGCTAAAATTAGTCAAGACAGTGCTTTCAGTGTACAGCCTTTTACTGATCTTTTGCAAACTTTTCTGTTTGCCAGGTTTAGCGCTCCACATAGACAAATGCCAACACCATCTAAAAAAAAAAAACTACTCCCGCAGGCACAGGGAAGCTTAAGGTGGGAAAAATAAAAATGTGAAGGTGAGGATCATTTCAGGGTGAAAGGAAATCACAGAAAATGTTTTGGTTGGGTTTATTTCACTGAAGAGCCTTCTTGTGCTTTGCCAGTTCACTGGCCGTGTGGGAGAGCTATTAACAGCGCCGGCTGGCTCAGGTTAAAGGTAACATTTCATTCACTGCTTCCACTGGCCAGTGTTTACTGGAGTGCTTGGAGAGCAGGAGTCCTCAACAAAATCAGCTCTATCGCTTTACTAAGGATGTTTTCTGTTGCAATCTCATTGAGTCACTTCAGCAGTTAATTTTATCTTATAAAGATATGGTTGTATTTTTCATGGTGAATATCTGTTTTTCATTAATATAGATCTACATATAGAAATGTGGAAAAAGAAATGCATCCTCTTTCAATTCTATTCTAAAAAAAAGTGGTAGTGGTGAGGATGATACTTGACCCAAGTTAAGAGAACCTACCAGAAGGATAGATGACCTCACATTTGACTCTAGAATAAGCTGGTATTGATAGAAGTTCATGATCAGTTTAATGACTGCAAGGCACTCAGGTCCAAATTATGACCCTTACACTTCTATACCTGACAGTTGGTATGAGGTGTTTGTGCTGTATGTGTTTTGGTTATCTCTAAACCAAGTGTGGTGCTGTGCATTATGGCCATCATTCCAGAAGTCTTGTGATTTGTTCAGATGCAAGTTGGCAGTCTTCTTCTAATTGTGCTGTCCTTTTTTTTTTTTTTTTACACTCTATGTGGTCATTGACCCATAGCTCTTGAGTATTTTGAAGTTTTTCAAACCATTCCATGGTCTGACCTTGAGATAAACAAGTGTGAAGATTGGCAACTCTTTTAAAGGTTTTGCACTTGTGATAACAGAACTCTTTCTCACTGCATAATGATGGACCTCAAATTGTTTGGAAATGGGGTCTTAACCTTTCCCAGACTGATGGGCAGCAACAATTGCTTGTCTGTCCTCCTTGGCATTGAGTAAACACACACTTGAATGCTCCAAACCAGCAAATTGCTATTCATTAATGATCAGCAAATTAACAAATTAATATTTGTTTCGCAGTACCTAGCTGCTACTTCACTTCTTAATTTCTACGGAAATAGTAATGGTGGACTTACTTTGTTTTTTGATTCTACATTTTAACTTAATTTTTGTTCAATAGATAATGACTTGTTGACCTGGAAAGAACACATTGTTTTGTGTGTGTGTGTGTGTGTTTTCCTGAACAAAGCCATGGAGTTTCATTTCTTTTTGGTCACTTTGAGTTACCATATAAATATATTTTATTTATTTTTTAACCTGGGACAGACAAAGATTTTAATTTCATGGGCTTTAATTAAAAGTAGTGTCAATGGTACGATTAACCATTAAAGGTCTTGTTTATGTTGCATGAGTAAACCTTTGACACATTTTCCTCTGGTGCATTGTTCTGATATGTTGCTGTTTTGGAGAAGAAAGCCAGAGTATTTTGATAAGCTGCAGTCGCGCTTCCACGCTGTTGATTTGAGGCCCACAAGTTAAATGCTTGGGAACGGGATACTCTGTGTTACAGTTTGTCTTATCCTGTTTATTCTGCTGCCAGTCTTATTTCTTTTGGATCGCAATGAAGGAGGGTAATTTGGGGGTATGTATCTGTGTTTATTCATCCATGAATGTGAAGGGAACACTGAGGGTAATGTGTAAATTGGGGCTCTTTAGTCCCACAATCTTGGTGGATATTCAGCTCACACGACTCTAACTTACATTCCTTCCTATCGTAAAGGTTTCATCCAAGTGAGGCTAAGCCTTGTGTTGCCATCTCTGGGTAGGACTCACAAGGAAAAGCAACAATAAGTGGGTATGGTGCGAGTGGCCTTAGTTCAGAGGAGGTGTTGCTGCAGCCAGCAAAGATGGAGGCCTTGGGAGGGCCTCATGCTGTGGAACAAAAGCAAACAAATGGGCTCAGTAGCTGTAATAATGTGTGTGGCACAAGCGGAAGAGGGGAGGGCTGACTACCCGGCAATACACCAGGCAATTCAGCGTTGGTTGTTGTGACAGAGTTTGGAAGCTTTCTTTCTTCTTAATTATGCTTTTCCCATAACTGTCAGCACACAAAAATCGAAACCTGATGTTACCTCTTCTGCCCCTCACAGTACTACCGGACTTTCCAGACGCAGGTCTTGAGGATGAGCGTTGCCCTCTGATGACAGGCTGTGACACAGCAGGAGGTCAGTGTGTGTGTGATGCCCGTCACTCCTGCTTGGGCTCTTTTACCTACCCTGACCAAGAAACCTGTATGATGTCCATCAGGACAGGTAAGACTTTTGCTCATATCTCTTTCTACATTAAAAGACAGATGCACATATGAGAGCAGGATCTTGGTTGCAATGTAGCCTGTTATCCATAGGAAGGAAAAAATCTATAACAGATGTGGCGCTGAGGTGACTAATGCTACTTGCATACTATAGTGATGACACATGTTAACATGTTGCGTAGTGTTTCCGCACACTCCATTGAGCGCTGTCATTGTGTGTGACTCACAGATGACTGTGGTTTGTGTGTCTGTGTCTATGGCTGAACTTCAGAAGTCCTGAGGCATGAGCACCGGGAAAAACACAGAGAAAAGTACGTGGGACCATCAAACCCAGCATGCATGTTCTCTGGATGTAACCTGACCGCTGAGGGCTGCATGTGTGAGTCTCAGAGCTGCCACCACCACTTCGCCTACATCAACCGCAGCCAGTGCCAGGAAGCAGCAGGTAATCTCTGGTCCTTTTAGGTGACCAGTAGCTCCACTCAACTCAAATTATTTAGTCTCTGAAGTCGATTCAACTGAAAAGTACATTTACAACACAGAAATTGCATCTTTTTCTTTTTTTTTTTCCATACAAGAATTCATAGAAGATGCACTACATCACCTCAAAGTAACACGGTCAAGAGCATTCCTTTCTGTATGTCACAGCTCATTATGTTTGAAGGGAAACCTGGGGGGAGGAAAAGAAACCCATCAAAGGTGCTGAGTGAAAAAGAGGAAGTGTGGTCTGACTGTCAGAAGTAAAGAAAAACAGACAGTGTGTTTTTAAAGAAAGGGAGTTGTCGAGACCTTTCAGGGATATACCGGTGCTGGAGATGCTTAGGTGCAAGACAGTCGTTAAACTGTGAGTGAATGGGCCACAGTATGACTAGGAAGTGAAAAGGAGAATCCTCTGAAGGTAGCAACCAGAGCACAATGAATGTTTCTTTAGCTTCGATCTCAGCAGCCTCTTTAAGATGTCGGTGTGAAAAAGATAATTGGCAGAGTAAATTTAGTTCCCCCATTTGGATTGCAAGGTGTCTGGATGATAGACAGGCGCAAAGCAGTGTCTGCCTCCTGAGTGGCATGTTCAAAATGGAACAAGACGGCTGCTGAGTGCACTCACTGAACTTCTGAGTATGTCAGGTAGAACTCACCATATTAAATATGCCTTCTTGAAACTCAACCTGAATGGGGGAAAAATAATTTGGTGTTGTTTTGAACACATTAGGTGTAAAGCATCTAAATGCGTTGGCTTTTCAACGTATTTTTCTCCTCTGAATTCCAGAGGAAACGCAGCTCTTCAGATAACCAACACCGTGGCTGGCACAAAGCCATAAGGACACATTTGAGTTTGTTTAGTCTACAGCTCACAGCGAGGTTATTACAGAACATCCACGGTACAGCTGCATGGATGTTTGTTTCAAGCCATTTACCGGTAAATCCCACAGGAAGTGTATTCAAACATAAAGTTGCGCAGACGTATCATCAAGACCAGTGTTGCAATAAAAGATGCCCTGTCTGTGTCGTTTAACTCATCTCAAAGCCGGAGCCCTCTGGATGACGGTTTAAACTCGCACGGGGGAAAACTGTAAACAACATTTTTCAGCAGCTTATGAGTTTTCAATGCAGCAAACGCCCATCTGTCTTATGGGCTCTTCTTAAGCAGGAGACAAGGATATGTGCATCTGTTATGCCTTAAATGACACATGCAAGTGGAAGGATTCACACGTTGCTTGCATGTGTCGATGCAGTGTAACATTACGTGTGGAACGAGCCTCAGCGCCCCAGGACACGTGTGTTTGTGCATGTGTCTGTGTGAGATAATTATCTTGTCTTGTTGTGGCTGAGATTCCCCTGTGTCTGTCATCAGCAGGAGCTTTCTCTGCAACCAGGCTTGGACTTTTTTGGTTAGGATCCACAGTGCTATTAGCCTCCTCTTTTTCTTTTAGATACAAAGACTTAAGCTCATTGTCATTGTCAGACTGTGACTCAAAAAATCCCTGTACACTTGCTCTAATAACATTAAAAACTCCAGTAATGTTGCTGCTACCACCGTGCCTACTGATTTTAACATTTAATTGTCAGCATTTTGGGTTTTGGCAGCCAACAAATGAAGGGAAAAGGATGGATTTGAGTGAGCCTAAGGAAACTATGCACATTGACTGAGTAGCCACCTGCCACGAAAGCACCCCTCTAAACTGCAGTTTACAAAATTATGTCTTAATACCATTCAGATGGGTTAGAGTTAGGTTATTAGAGTTATTTTTGAAAAATATCCTGGAGGGGGCATATTAGCTGCATAGTCCAAGACTGTTTTTGTACTCAGTGGAAACATGTTCATTCCTGACGGGCCTTTACAGATGGTTGTCTGTGGAGCTTGGAATGAATTTTGATGCCAGTTTCAAGTGGTTCTTCGGGGGAACTCCAGTTTTTGTCCAATCACTTCAAGAAATGGAAGCAGATTCATGTCTTAGGACCTGCAAATTCCCATATGGTTATCATTTGTCCTTGCCTTTATTTCACTTTTTCACCGACAACCTCAAACCTCAGTGTTGTCAGATCTTGTTCAATCTTTGCTCAGAACAAAGCTTTTAAGATCTAAACGAACATCTTTTTTTGTCCTCTCAAAGTTCCCAAAATGTTGAAACATTGTTTGTAAAGAGAACCACGGTGGTTCATCATTAGTGAAAAAGCCCTTTCAGTGGTCTTGTGGGTTTATCCTTCTGTTGTACCTCACTGATATGTTAAAACCCCAAGTTACTGTTGATTTTTTAATTAATTTATTTTCATTTAATGATGCTTTGGCTTTTGGTGGCGGTATAGAAAATGCCGATGTAATTTGTCTGCACAGTTGGAAGCAACCAGCAGTAGACGTTTTGCCCACATGTCAGAGAGGAAAGAAGACGTGATAAGTTAAAGAGAGGAAGGGCAAATGCAGGAAGATAAGAATCACAACAGAAACCAACTATTTTGTTGAGGTATTTGTGTACAAGCCCCAGGGTCATGTCAGGGTGGTGTTTGGTAGTTTTACACTCCGGGACAGTTTACATATTTCATTCATGATAAGGTCCCTTGGTGCTATTTAGGAGGAATTCCCCTGCTGTTGCTTGCTGATAAGAGCAAGCACAGGAGATTATGCATTTTCCTTTTTTTTTTTTTTTTTTTTTGGTTATTCATTGCTACTAGTATTATTTGATGCTGACATATGATTATAAGTAGGGATAAATGAAAAAGCAAGTCAAACTAAAGCAGTCAAGCCATGTACTGACTTGCTCTCTGGGCCTTATAATGGACAGAGTGAAGAAATGTGCCTCGCAGGCATGTGGTAGTTCACAAGTGGCTCATCAGACGGGGAAGCGGTGCCCACTATGATGCCACGGCACCAAGTGACGTTGCTCTCACAAATCTGCTTGCCTACGTATGCCACCTCCATCCAGGCTCTCTCTGCCCTTGTGAAAGGACCGTTAGTTCTGCTTGGCTGCAGCCTCTTTGTGTCAGGGCTATTACTGGCCAAGCCAGACCGCCACCGGTTGGCGGGGGCACGAGACATCTCAGTGCTGAGTGCGTGTGCTGTCTGAGGAAGCATCGGCCCCTTCATTTCCCAGAGTGTGTGTATTTATTTGTGTGTGGAAAGTGATTTTTAGAAAGGAAACAAAGCTCCTGGGTGGTTACTGAGACAAAAAAACAATGTCCCTTTAAGGCATGATGAGGTTTCTGTCCGTCCACTTACTGCTCATGGTCAGCCGCGAACCAAAGTGGGCAGTATTAAACCAGCAGGAAAAGCCAAAATACACACAGATGAAATTTTAGATTCTTCCTGCATGTCCGACTTTCACCTATTCCCTTTATTTGGTCCAAAACTCTACTTAATGACTCACTCATAACCACTGGCAGCCTGACAACTGGAGACTAAGACAGTTGCTGATGTTCTCTGGCTCATTCTTTCATTCTCGTCTATCATAATTCTTTTCCTTTCTTGTCTGCAAGGGAAAAGGTCCCTATGGCCAGAATGCTTACATAACCCTACTACCTCTTCTGCAGTTTTAACATCTGTCTGCACTCCAGGTCGCCTATGGACTCGTTTTTTCCATTTGTTATAAAAGAAAGCTGAGTGTGGTGGTCAATACACGTGACAACTCTTCAGTTTTAAAAAGAAATGCAACACCAAAAAAGGACAGTACAGATGGTAGACAAAGAGCCAAGAATAACATCCAAAGGCGTTCAAACTAAACCCCAAAGTCAATCAGGTTGAGCAACAAAAGATTTAAGGGTAACATTATTTTTTCCCATATTATTGAAAGTCAGATTTTTGTTATGAGTGGAACAAACAGTGATGCTAAAAAAAAAAAAAGCTAACACTTTTGAGGTTCCCTGGAAGCTTCAGGGTGGAGCTGCCTCTGCCGAACGTTTTCTGATTTCTCGAGCAATCCAGTGTCTTCTTTCCACTTTTTTGCCTTGATCATTTAATACCCACAATAAGTTGTAAAATCTCTTAAGGTTTTACTGCAGGGAACAGTTACCACTGTAAAAACAGCTTTCAAACTCAATTTCAGGCTTAATCCATTGAGAAGATACAGACAGGGGCACAGCAAGCAGCAGCTGTCGAACAAGCTCCAGAATGAATGTGGTTAGAGAGCATTGTTTATGACAAGCAGCCTTGAGTGAAAGCAATAAAACATTAATATGTGATTGTATCACTGTGGTTATATTCTAAAGCACAAGTAATACCACCCACGACGTGAAGAAATGTGTAACATTTAAATGCTGAGTGAATACCAGCATGGTACCCCCAACACTCTTATGATACGTGTTGGAGGGGAGCAATATGCTTCAATGAACTTAATGTGCTTAATCCACCCTGTGCCTCATTAAAAATACAAAAAACTGATTTAATGATCTTTCAGTTCCTTGGGGGGAAAAAAAGCACCTTGTTTTGTAGTAACTTACAGCCAGGAGTTGGTTTGATTCACTGGAATCAGTGTTGGGCAAGTTCACTTTCTACACTAACTAGTTAAATTCATAGTTCATAGGAATGAAAATGAACTAGTTCAGTTCACCATTTTAAAAAATAAATTAAATAGTTCATTTTTTTTTAATTCTTTTTTAATGTTACTGAGAGCAATTATTTGTCAAAATGATTACCACTGCCCATATACTACACCACCACAAACGGCAATTATTTTATCCATTTTAACTGTCGAAAACTATTGGTCCAATTCGGAATCCTTAACCAACCAGGGTTTACATTAGCATTGAAGGGACAGTCCATGTAAAACTGTCATTTCCATTTCAACTTCTCTCTACAGCAGCCGTTCCCAAACTTTAGAATACCAACGGCCCAATTTGAAATGTGAAAAATTCTCCTCAGCCCACCAAAACCTTTAATCACAACTGTGATCAACATACAGGACAAGGAACCATGATCCGATTTTATGTAAGGGGTCAACAAATAAAGTGACACTTGTCATATTAAGTTAAGATGACAGTAGAATAACACTTAACTGGTTTGTTTTATTACTTCTTAATGTTTTTTTAATCATGTCATTAATATTATACAGTAAGTAAAAACATATTTAAAAAAGATCGAGGATTTAAAACATATTTGTTTAATTTTAATGACCTCTCATGGCCCACCTGCAGTACCACGATGGCCCACCAGGGGGCTGCGGCCCACACTTTGGGAATCACTGCTCTATAGTATATTAAAAATATGAGGAAAAACTTGCTGCCAAATGGTCTTTATTATAAGACAAAAACAGGTACTTAAGGTGCAAATGTTTTTTCCCCCCATTTCAATATTTCAATCCCCCCCGGCAGTCGGGGCGCTCCTCCGGCTCTGGGTAACTGTAGCTCTCATCTTCCTTCATGATTGTTTTAAACGTTTGACGCAATTTTTGGCATGACAGAAGCGACAGCCCATGTTGCCATGTTTGATTGATTTCCTCAGATACAGATCAGGCTCGTTTGTGGTGTATTTTAAATGGGGTTCGCTGGGAACCTGGCACAATTTTGACCGTGTGTGAACTTTGAAAGAGCGTCGTTCACAACTGCCCAAATGAACTCATTCATGCCCCACGGTGGTGAAGGGGAAAGTGAAGCGCTCTCAGTTCACGTTCACGAAAAATATGAACTAGTTCGTGAACTTTCCTTCAATGAACGTGTTGAGGCACTTGATGCGCACATGCTAACACTCTACTGATGTGCAAATGTTTACCTCCACATCATGGACATTCTCGTGACCTCGCTCAATCACACAGATGTTCTCGTGTAACATAGTTAAACAGCTCGGTTCAGTTCCCACTAAGTCTTCCAACCTGGTGAACCTGTTTCTGCCTTTTGTCCAGGACTTATCTACCCTGTCTTAGGTCATCACATTGTGTATATATACCCACACAGGTAGTAAAGAATGCTAACTTTCTCAGTTGTAACTGCTGGTGGGCACAGGTCCAGGCCCCCACAGCTTGATGTGAGAGACGGCCCTGATGTGTCCCCTTGTGGAGCAAACTTTATAAAACCTGAGGACAGACCAGAAACCCACGGAGGGCAGCTGGACTGAGAAGTCTTTGTTCTCTGCTGATTTGTTTCCAAAGTCAGTCGGTGAACAGAACTCACATTGTGCTCTTTTTCCATGAGTAAACTCTGTCAACACTGCCTCCTCTGCTTGGTAAAGTTGCTCTGGTTTGGGAAAAGGGTTTGCTCCTTGTCCCTAGTATAAAAGGATCAAAGTAAAAAAAACACTGAGACTGAAGAATTTGTCTTTCTTGGATGAGCTACAAGATGCCAGAAATATGCATTGTTTACAAGAAGACTATTTACGGGGCAGTTTCCACATCACAGCTTTTCCAGGCCAGGTGTGTGTGTGTGTGTGTGTGTGTGTGTTTTTAAGAAAAATATATTGTTGCAAAATGTGCTTAGCGGTCAAAGGTTTTCTATTGTCTGCTATTTTAGTCATTTTGAGAAGCACATGTTTCTTAATCTTCACCAAACATTTATCAAGCAAACTAAATCAGGGCTTTTATGTTTGTGCAAGCTTGTGTATTGCCTCTATTGTGTTAGAAAAATTGGTTCTGCAGTCGCTGACTCACTAATTATAGCCAATTATGCTAAGAGATGTGCAGGATAAAATCCATTTGCTGCTGACTTTTTCCATCCTTTGTGTCTGCCTATTGTGCTTATAAATGTTCTGGCTAAAAAATTATATTAATTAGACCTGCAAGGGTTGGACCCCATCCATGGTTGGATACAATTCTATTCATTTGAATGACAATGGTGTGTCTGCCAGCTGCTTTTCCCAGCACTCTCTAGCCCCAGCCATTATCACAACTGAAAGAGCAATCAGCCTTCTCTGTGGTGCAGACAATACACAGAGAGTGTTTTTCTGTGGGGAACCTTGTGCAAGATTGTCCCATCGCATTTTCTGTGGCTTTAAAAGCTTAAGGTTTTCATATGCAAAACTGGCCTTGAACTGAGCAGCAGTAAACTATGTTAGACTTTATTGGAAGTAAAACATTAGCCAATCAGCACTGAAACCAACTGAGGTTTTTTTTTTTAACTCCAGCATAGAAATTACGCCAAAAACCGTTAAAAGGGTTGTAGCCTCCCTTAATTCTGGGGTTTCCCCCCTATTTTCTATGACAGTATTCAGCTACAAAGTTTATCAATGAGAGCTTTGTGGTAGTCTTAACTTTTCCAAGGTTGCTTGGGTAAACAGTGCAGTATAGATACCTTACACTACTGCTGTATTTATCCAGAGCTGTCCAGAGCCAAAAAAATTCAACATTTCCCTTGTCTTCATTTTCATCTGTCAGTTATTTTACCTCCACCCACCAAAGAAAAGCAGTCAAAGACCCTCTATGTTTAATCTAGGTCAGGCAGACATCAAACGGCTACTTAACCTTAAGTCAGGGGGGCATCAGGTAGGAGGAGGGAATCAGTGTTTAGAAATGGAATGAGTATATGAATGAGTACATACAGTATGACTCATGGGTCAGAACAGAATTGTGATCAGGGTTTGAGAAATGAGGACCTTGAGCCTACTTACTGATTTCAGAGGGATTTATTTGCCAGAATTTAACTGTTGGGCTAGAGACACAGTCTTTGTCTCTGCACTGTGGAGCCAGTCCAGCAACAGTCTGGGAAGATCATCAACAGAACTCCTGGAAACTTAACAGTACCAAAACCCCAAGCACCCTTATGCAATCTCAGCCTGTTTCATTCCCTCAAAAACCATGTATGCAAAGACCGTCCAGCAGTTCTCATAACCAAACTATGAACTTCTTTACTTCCACAAAACGGAATCAATTGTTGACACATTTTCTCCCATAAATGTGATCATTTTAACTAGATGTGCATTTACCAAATTGCATTCATTTTTAGCCATGATCCCTGCATACCACAGACTGTATAAAAAGAAATGGACAAACCCATTGTGACATCACCCATATCTGGTGGTTATAGAAGCCAATTTTGGGCTCTGACATATTGGCAGGAGCTGGACTCTAGAATTAACAAGCCTTTCAACTGGTTGGAATAAGTCCACCTTACCTCAGTTACCACACGCTAACTAGCTTAGCTTAGCTTAGCTCTTGTTAACCTAAGATTCTAGTTAATGTTAGCTTACAATAGTGCTTCTCAATTATTTTTCTGCTGCCCCCCCCCCCAAAAAAAAGGAAGAAGAAAAAATTTTTGCGCCCCGTCCCTCCCCTACACACTCTCCGTCGTGACTATATTTGTCTTTAAAATTGTTATAAGTACACCTCTGCATAACACTGTATCCTTATTATCATTAAGGAAAAATAGATCAACTTAGAACAAAAAATAACTTTATTAACATTGTTTTTTAGTCTGTAAAGATTTGCATCTATCCTACCGTTGTCACATGGAAGCTAAGCGCTACATCACCATTGTCATATTTCCTCGTCTTAGCTTTCTGGTGACTTTTGTTTGTCTCATTATTTCCATCTCTCTCTGCCTTTCTTTTCATCCCTGTTAAATATTTTTCCATGGTGTCTCTTGAAGGTATCTTTACTGCATTTCATGTATGTGCGCACATGTCTATGCAAAAAAAAACAAACAAACAACACCATTCACCTTATTCCTGGGGGCGCAACTGCAGACATAAGACATGTCACTGCAGACATGATTATGGGTGCAACTTCCTGTGAGACGCCGGAAGTAGCAGTAAGCCATTGGCTAACCATGGTAGCTGAGCGTGGATAGTGATTTATTAGAAAATATTTCTCTTTCAGATTAATATATAAGTTACTGTTTTCATTTCTGGCAGATGTTTGACAACCATAGTGTTTTCCAAAAATGTTCCTCCAGCACTCCTGCACCTGTTGCGCTGTTCGTGGCAGCACTAACAAGAAGACGAAGCTAAATTTGTGGTTTCAACAACAGTGTTTTGAACATGCATCCAAGACAAAAAGAGAGTTCCTGTGACAAGCGGTAGTTTCCATCGCCTACCGACAGATGTGGAAAATATGCTGAAAATAACGTCCAAATATAAAACAACGGTTGCACACTGTCATTACAAAATGCAGTTGAATTTATTAGTAAAACTACCAGAACAATCAGCATTCACGTCCACAGTACAGCAGCAGTGTGGCTGCAAGATCTGCCTTGTCCTGCAATACATGAACACTCTGCTAATTGTACTTAACCTGACATTGAAACTAAAACCCTCTACTGTGTAGATGCTGATACACTTCAGAGCTTTTTTAGATAGTTCATCGCTTCACTGTCAGAGGCAGCCGAGTCAATAAAGTAGCTACATATGCTGATATAAGTTATCGGCAGCCACTTCTTCTGGTCGTCCTTCCATCTCTCAATAACAGTAGGCAGAGGTATGATAATTGGCCAGTTGAGCTGTTACAAGTTTTATGTCCTCAGTGCCTGAAGAAAGAGGATTAGCCCGTACTCTAAGCATGTAAACAAACACCAGTTCCGGTACATGCCGGACATTGCACCCATAATTCACAAGGCCTCATGGGGTTAGGAATAAGGTGGATAGGGCTAATATTCCCTGTGCGCACTGTGACAATGAGAGCACCACTGCCACCTACTGGAGTGGATGTGCAATTTCACTTTATTCTTGTACGACGAAAAAAGCATGTTTGCCAGGGTCACACGCGCCCCACTTGGCATTGCACCGCGACCCCTCAGGAGGGCGCACCCCACTATTTGAGAAGGACTACCGTACAACATTTCTCATCCAACCTGTCCTCATTCCAGATGTCGCTATGGAGATAACATGTGAACTGCCAGGACTGCCAAAGCTCCAACCGAGCATGCCAGGGACCCGCGGTTCAACCAACCTGTGGATAGCAGTCCACCTAGTCAACCTGGAAGGGCCCAGGCCAACCTGAAAGAGTCACCTCAAGGTCTTTCAGGTTGGCCCGAAAGAGTCTGGGGGCAAAGTGGCTCAGGTGTAGGAGCTGTCTGTGACCAGAGTTGATGGACCATGAACTAGAGGCCATACAGCCAGCCATCCTCTGGTGAGCTCTGGCTAGCAACTTTCAGCCAGAACAAAGGAAGTAGCAGCTGGTTCCTTCGTAATGTTTTAATCCTGGACTCTTCCTGGCCACCCCAGAGCCAGTTGTGGCAGTCTGTTGGTACAATTAACATAACAACAGGCCATGTTATATTTAAAATAAGAGTGATTATTCTCTCTTTGGTTTTTATTGACAGCTCAAAGGTCAAGTTCACTAAAAGTCCCTTGTAGCTAAAATCATGATGCAACAGAGTGCAATGCAGCTGTCACACAACACTGGCCCATCCATCCATCCATACATCCATTATCTTCAGTTTTATCCATAGTTGGTTCACGGGGCAGTAGGTTTGGCCCTACCTTATGCATAAATTTGTGGTTTATTATATTTTAACCGATGAGGTATGTAAAAAATTTACCCTGCATAAAGGGTAATGGTCATTCGGTGAACTGCACTTTTCCCTACACATGCAATGGCTTCAGCTTTGAAAAACGGATGTTGTTGCATTGTAAATAATGCATTTCCAGGATGTACCCTTTAGTGTTTTCATCAGTGGAGAAACAAGTGATTGGATGCCAATGCCAATTGCTTTTCACAAAGACTCTACTCTGCACATTTTCTGTACAATTCAATTCAATTCAATTCAGTTCAATTCAATTCAATTCAGTTCAGTTTTATTTGTATAGCGTCTGTTACAATGTCAATTGTCTCTAGGCACTTTAAAGAGACCCAGAGCAATACAGACATCAAAAACTCATGTAAACACACCCCTTTGGTTGGAGTCATCCATCCTTTTGTCAGTAAGCTACTGTTCTCATGCACATTCTGTACTCACACAATCTGTATATCTACTTTGAAAAGGGTCCAAAATACACCCCCGAGACCCTTGCCTGTATTAGATGTACCCCTTACACCTCAATTTCCTCCAACAAGGGGTATCAGAGCTATTATCTTGGCTTTGCAGATGATTAGAAAAACGTTTCCTGGCATGCTAAGTAAAGGAGAGTCTGTAAACTGGCATGAAGAAAGGTACTGTTGAAGGTTTGCTGCTATTAATGACTGGTTTTAGAGAGCAAAGAACTGTTTGGATTGTGGGCTAGTCAGGCTGGGCTGAGTGGGATCAGAGTCGCCTCTGCAGGATATGTGGAGAGCCTTGTCACGTCAAGAGCGAGTTGCACTTTCACTTCTCCAACATGATGCTGTAAAACTGTCACGAACTGAAGTGGGGATCTGATGACCGTGTGCAAAGTTTGTGTTGGGCGACTGTGTGAACCCAGCCTTCGGTCCGTAACATGAGGAGCATCGCTCTAAAGTAGTTCAACTGACACTACGAACAGGCAGCCGTCTCACACTCATGCACTCACACAAAGTACAGCAACCCCCCTCTGTTCAGCGGGAGAACAGAGTTTGCACTGTAAGAACCCAAAGTAGTTGAAGGCGGTGTTATCCAAAGGAAGAGAGAAAAAAATTAAAAAGAAGCCCACTTGTAAATGCTCCTTTCACGATTTATGTTTGCATAATGTTGTAGGCTGCACACCCACCTGTATGTTTGTATTAATTTGCATCTCTGTGTGTGTGTGTTATTCCTTTTTTTTTTCTTCTGCAGAGGAGCTAAGGTGTGCAGGGGTGACATGTCCTGATCTGCAGGTGCCCTCCTGCCCCAAGGGTTCAGTTCTGACCAAGAGTTACACACCCCCTACTGGTTGCTGCCCCTCCATACCACCCCAGTGCACTTGTGACCTCCGTGCCTGCCACAAGCCACAGTGTCCAAGTGGACAGCATCCCATTCTGCTTAGTCAGGCCAGCGGTCAGCCAGGAGACTGCTGCGATGTCTTCGAGTGCCAGAAAGGTGATTCCACACAGCTTCACACTACACACTTTGATTGCTCTCCCGCTACGACACAACTGTGCACAGTTGCACAGTTGTTGTGAGGTTCTTAGCCAGGCTTTCCTCACTGTTGAACAAATGTCCATAGGAAAAACAAAAGTTGCTGATTAGATAATTACAGTGTGCCTGTTTATTAGGCTGAGTCAATGCCTTCTAGGCTTAAGAATCCTGGTTCAAAGACTTTTTTTTTTTTTCCAGCGTTGCACCCACAAATTATTCTATTGCCCAAAGAGATGTTAAAATAGAGGGTATTTAAAAGCAAGCATCTGGTTTCAGATAAGCTAGTGTACCATTTTTCTCATCTAGTCAAACACAGATAGAGGAAATACAGAGAAAAAGATGGAAGAGAGCAGATGTTGAAACTTCAGCGATGGCCAGAAGAGACACGGGAGCAGGGAGGGGACCTGTGGTATAGGCCTGTTTACTCTGCATACCCAACAAATATTCACTGTTTTACCAACAGAACAAATTTCCATTCTGGCCCCTGCAGATGTATAAATGAGTGCCATGTCCTGGAATTAATGGACTTAACAAACCCAGTGACCAGAAAAGTGCTTAGGCTACGAATTTGCTCAACAGAAGTGCAGTGTCAAAGAGTTCCTGTCTGGTCACACATCCAAAAGGGAAAAGGTTCAACAGTTCATTGATGGGAATGCTTTTTATGTGCTCCAGTCTGCCAGTGGGGAGGGTAATCGAGTCCGGCAGCCCGGTGGGGGTTGAATGGTAGCAGGGGAGGCCATGGGATCAGTGTTTTGATAACAAGTGTCTGCTGCTCTTTGGACCTGGGGTTTGATGCCTTTTGTGCCGCTTCTACTGTCCGTTAAGCCTGCATGACTGCGTGCCGCATTAGAAAGCTCTACAGACAGGGACACGGACAAGGACACGCACTGGGCCCCACTGATAAGTCCCCAGTCTTCCAGCAGCCTCCACAGCACCAACAACAAATGCAGCATCTTATAAAGTCTAAATCACCAACATCCTCCAATGGAGAACATTTTAACGCACCATTGTATTGTCTAACCCTAACCCTAACCCTAACCCTTTGTGAGACTTGGACTGATTAACTTGTTTCCATTGCCCACTTGGCCAGGGGCTGATATTTAGTCCAGCTCAGTGTGTGGAGTGATGATAAATTCCACCTGTGTATTTTGGATTTACTATCTGCTTCACTATTGGTTGGAGAGCAGCTGTATCTGTGTGGCAGCTCAGATCTGGCAGCACAGTCCTGACCTGATGTCATCTGATGTCCAGAATGTTTGATCCTTTTTATCAGCGCTTTGGCTGGCACCGTTTCTGAATATGTCCCCTGTTATCAGGCTTGAATTCAGAGTTGCTTCAGTGTTGCACATGCTGAGATTAAGCAACAAGGCTGAGATCACCACACTAATGATTCTCAGAGGAGGCTCGGTTTGACGTTGTTGTAAACACACAGCCAACAACTGCCATGCTCTCAGATGTTGACTGCTTGTGCTAGTGTCATGAGCTGAACTCGTATTTTAAAGTTGACATTAATGAATCCCATCATCCTTCATCTCTGGGAAAAGTTTCTCACCGTACTTTTGCTTATGATCCCTGTTAACCATGAGAGACACCAGAATGACAGTTCATAATGAATGATTTAAATGAACTTTTGGACAGTGTTTTTACAGCCCTTCCATGTCCACATCCAAACCTCACCTCATTTTAGAGAAGACTGAACATCAAAAAGCATGACTGGAATTTGGACTCTGTGCCGCAAGTTGTTTTAGGGATTACCATTAACAAACACTGCGGAAATCGCATGTGAGCATCCCCTCATGTGACTTCCTATTGCTTCTGTGAGCGTTAAAAAGCCGTTCCCTCGCCTTTTGATTTCAACCAGCTAAAGTGCTTATTGTATTTTCTCTGCCTTGGTTTTGCTGCACGCAATTGGGACAGCAGGAATCAAGACTGAGAGATAAAAAAAAAAAAAATGCCAAGGAGGAGAATAAAAGATCAACAAATCCCCCGCTTCACTTTCAACTCAGCTGCCACACCTGCTTTGTGTTAAGGGTGCAGTGCTGGTTGTCAGGAGGCATGGGGTCATTGGCACAGACACTTTGAGTCTGTACTCAAAGGTATGGCGTACAGATGCTGCCGTAACCTCTGCTCTCACTTATAGAAACCGTTGCCCCCACATGTCCTTACATCTGTGCAATGCATTTTTTTTTACACTTTCTTTCATGACCACATTCTCTCACTTTTTTCATATGTTTGATGAAAAAGTGGTTACTATGATATTGAGGCATCCACATCACTGAGGAGCATTTGAACAGGTAGCCATTGAGAATTTGTGCTGTGATCCTGTTTCCTCCAGCTACTGTGATTACATTTGGATATTCGGTTCATTTGGTGCAAATTCCACATTTTTTCCCTTCCTGTTGTCTTCTTTTTTTAGGCATATATATATTGGATGTAACATTGGCCATAGCAGATCATGAACAAGATCAGACCTTGTTTTTTTATTATTATTATTTATTTATTTATTCATTTTTAGAGGTTACATAATGAAGCTAATTTGATTTCATGTGGGAGAAGGCAGCTGAAAGAAGTTCTAAATGCTTGGATGCTTTTGGGAAAGACGGGCCTGAGTGCTGAATCACTCCACCTGCCACCAGCAGACTGAGCCTGGATTCTGCCATACTCGCAGACCCATACTGTTTTCTTTTTCTCTGCACTGCAAGAGTCCAGAACCTCTTCAAGACTTGATAGATCCCTGTGAAATTCCTCGCCACAAACCCAGTTTCATTGTCTTGATGAATGCCAGTTTCACCCCACAGGCCTAACTGCAACCATCAGAATCCATCTCAGCACCATTTGGTTTAGATATATTTCTCTGTTTTTTTAGAATATGAACAGATGCTTGCAGACTTTAATTGACTGCAAGCAATTGTGTTAGTCTCTCTATGATGAAGCTTAAGGGTTTCTTTTTTTTTCTCATATGGTTATAACAAAAAAATGATTGTCAGTAATCTCAGTTAATTGTGAAGGACACTTGATTTAAGCATTATCCTCCCCATATGTGGTTCAGTTTCAGGCTGATAACACTCGTCTTTTTGTTCCCCAGTCTCTCCCAAGTGTGTCCACAACGGAAAAGAGTTCTCTGAGGGAGAGGTGTACCGCATGGACCCCTGCTGGCTGTGCCAGTGCCGTGGAGGAATCTCTTTCTGCTCCAAGGCAGAGTGTGCCGAGCTGGACTGTGAAAACTTTTACATTCCTGAGGGCGAGTGCTGCCCTGTCTGCAGAGGTAAACACACTTACCTTGTTATTTGATCTGAATGTGACAACTCAGTTCATCACAACACGTTCAAGTGCGCCTACGCCCCTATGATCCTGCCTTAATGGCTCCCTTCTACAACCAACTTCCATTGTTGTTAACATGCGTGGCAGCCAGGGATTCATTTCAACTGGTAGGTATGGCGTGGCTTTTTAAGATCTGGATCTGACTTAATGGGGAGGCACTTTCAAAAACACATGTGCTCAAAGGCAGGTAGGGAGCTCCAATATGTGTATTTGGCATTGTTAAAAAAAAAAAAAAAAAAAGAGGGGGGGGCTTGCAACACATATGGCAGCCACATTATAGTTTACCAGAAGCCTGTGGCTGGAGATGGTAGCCAGCTTTGACCTCTTTGCCTGCGTGGCCACAGTTAAACGGCTGCTTGGGAGAGGGAGGCGAACAAAGAGGAAGAATGCTGAGCAGTCAGTGTTGGAGGTACACCTTGTAGTTTGTAGTCTATTACATGACACAAGCACTTTTTTCACAATAGAAAATATTGGATATATAATATTATCTGGATAAAGAGACATATTGATGGTGATCTGACCTTTGTTATGAATTATATATAATTAATTTCCTTTGTATATGAATGCTTTAACATGATCAAATTTTACAAATTTCACTCAAGACTGCTGACCAAATCAAAGGGTTACAGCTGAAACTCACATGGATGAGTTCAGACTTTTCTAAAAACATGAGTGTATAAAAGTGATGAGGTTTTCACGGTTTCTAATTTGCAAATTTCTCTCAGGTTGACACAAGACTAGCCCGAACTTAAATCCATACATATGTTGTCACAAAGCCAATGGCCTCTCCCCACTTTTGAATGTAAATGCGTCATCTGAATTCAACAGGGTTTTGTCCTGAGCTCTTGGTCAAAGTTTCCATTTCTTGTTCCATCCCTTGTGTAGTATCCTTCTCACTCTGCGTCCTGTTATTCAGTCCCAGTAGAGGATGTAGTATGAGACACACTGGACTGTAGCTTTCACTGATGGTTACCAAACTCAATTATACATGTCACTTGAGAATCAGGTCAAAGATTCTACTCTTCTCTGGCATCATCTCAAAGCCCACAATTTTTTTTTTTATTATCTTTTTTTTTAACCCCTTCTTAGATGTGGAGTTGTGGTCGATGGACAGCACCAAGGCCAGCTGCTGGGTGAATAATAAGCTGCGAGCTCACGAGGAGCAGTGGAAGGAGGATGACTGCACCTTCTGCCAGTGTGTGGATGGAGAGCCTCACTGCACAGCCATGGCCTGCAAACAGAGTTGCCAAAATCCTGTGAAGATCCCCGGGGAGTGCTGTCCCTTCTGTGAAGGTACGTAGGGGGCCTTCAGAGAAAATAGCACTTGGTTTATATGTTTATTAAGGGTTTAGTGCAGAAAAAAAATCTGTATGAGCTTCACATTAACCCACATACCTCATGTGGCTCCGCCGTTGCAGAATCCATGCAGCAGAATCCGTGTCGGCGTGGGCTCATTAAAAGGGAGGCCACGCAGCATTCTTAAACCTGCAGGGTTCTTTGTGTTGCTTTATTACCCTTGCCCACCAAAATGAGACCCACCTGTGTGTGCGAGGTTATGGGAGGCTTTTAAAGCAGGAGGTAGCATAATTGAAATGGATCTTTTTTTTTTTTTGCGTCGTAATTTCCAGCTCATTAACCTGCTCCTCCCACAGAAACGTGGCAAGAGGCGTTTAAAAGCAGAAGGGAGGGTGCAAATTTGTATGTGAGTGTGGGTATTGTGCTGTCCACAATTTTGTGAATTAAAAATGATGATGGCACAGGTTCAGGTTGACCTGGAGCACTTGAGTCCAGGGGATGCTTGCACATCTTCACGGTTAGCCGGTTGGAGCTTTTACATGAGCCAGACACATTTTACTTATTAATAGGAGACACTCCTGCACAAAAGGGCGGAGGAGTATAATCCCTCACACAGACACCCACCTCAATGTAATTGCTCAACATTTATCTTTAATTACTGTTTAGAACAGTGTAAATTGGTGCCTATTACAGTTGGCACAAAAAGGATAGATAGAACATCACACCCGAAGAGCTTTAGGTGCACACACTTAATATAACTTTATTAACATTATAATAATGTATCTGTGCAAAGCATGGAAACCAAATTTGGGATTTTGACATTCTAGATAGTCGTACACAACAGTTTGATCCACTGTTTGCCCTTCCTGAGGGTTCCTCACTACATGTAATTTACTGTTTACAGATTCATAATCGTAATAAAACTGCATTCTGTATATTAACTTGTGGCTGATGGGAGGAGGACTATTTACAATTGAAATCTTCATAACTCACTTAATTTGCAACCAGTTCTAAAGCAGTTTAGTTTGTTACACATTGCGGGCATGTGTTTGTAACTGCAGAGGATAATTAGCGTTCATAGCAAAATGATTAATGATGCAATCTAAATCACTTTGTAGAACCTGAATAAGGTTAGAAAGGTAATATTCAAGGGACCATTTAAGACCATTTACCAATTGCTGATATCCTCATGGCAGTTCTCTCTCTCTCTCTCCATCAATCCTTTGTTCTCCAGAGCCCTCTTATGAAACAGTTAGCCCCATGCTGTGCCCGCCTCTGGAAAACTGCTCCTTGTCAGTGAATGACTGCCCCTATGGCTTCTATCAAGACAAAAAAGGATGCCTCCTCTGCCAGTGCCTCAACAGTAAGTTCTCGTTTATCGCTTTTTGTGGAACCTAAACAAAAAAAAAAAAAATTCTTGGCATGACTTTTAGAAGCATGGAGAATTGGTGCATGCAAATACCTGCGTGCTTCTGCTGGTGTCAGAAGGAATTTGGCAACCGCTTGGTTTTGACTAGACATGCTGATATTCATCACAACTTACTTGCATCTATACAGCTGTCACAGGAATGTTCTCATAGCAGATCACGTCTTCGCTTTTTGACGGATTGTTGTGCCCACGATCAGATGGCCTCTCTCAACTCTTTCAGATGACTCCTGCCCTGACTTGGGAAGATACTGTTCTCTGCGTTGCCCTATGGGGTATGAGAGGGATGATTTTGGCTGTGAGGTGTGTGAGTGCAGTACTCCGATGCCCAAGTGCCGACCTCTGACCTGCACCAAAACCTGCCCTTATGGATATGTGTACGTATACCCTCTGACACCATGGTTTCTCACCTTCCAAGCCTAGCTACGTCCCTTTCTTATTCATGCTTTCAGTTGCTTTAAAAGGATGAGGTTTATCAGTAAAGTAACACAGAAAGACTACATGCATTAAAATCATTGCAAATGATTATGTGATGATGGATAGTTTCAGTGAAAATTGATCAGTTTCTTGATGAGCAATGTAGAAACATTTCACCAAAATACTGACCAATGGTTGTAAAACTTTAAATGTAAAATACATATTTAAGTTTTCTATCTATAAAATGTTGTGGAAACTGAAGTGGTCGAAATTATTAGCCCTGAGACCAATTATTTACACATTTAAAACTGCACCGGAGCAATCAATAAGCATTTGAACCTTATTTAAAGGACCCCGTGAACAGGGCTCCTTCCAATTGATTGAGAGAGACTCCTCTTAAATTCCTTTTTAAGAAGTGATATCACCATGCCACCGAGTAAATAAGTTGGCCTGTAACCCAGACAGGAGATACTGGATTCTCTTCAGAAAGGCTACAGTGCCATTTCCAAGTGTTTCTCTGCGTCTAGATTGGCTGTATGTTGCATCATTGCAAAGAACAAGGAGAGAAATGAAGAGCATACCTTGACATGGGAAAAAGTGCAAGATTTCTAAAGACTTTGGAGAGGAAAAAAGTGAGAGACATCACCAAGAGTCCAGTGATGTCTGAAAAGATTACGACTATTGAACTAGCTTCTTCTGGACTTGATGTTTTATGGGAGACTGTTGTGTCAGCTCTTCATCACAGTGGCTTCGGGGTCATTGTGAAAAACTACTCACACAGTGGCACATCAAAGCCAAACTAAAGTTTGCACTTGAACATCCTAAACATGTTTCGAGTGTGTTGATGTTTTGGAAGTCCTTTGGCCTGATGAGACTAAACTTGAGCTTTTTGAACACACACTAAAGCAACACTTTGAGTTGTTAATTGTCAGATGGTTAATCACTTTAGAATTGGCATGTTTGTTTTTTCTTGTTTCAATTGAACACATCAGTAAAATATTTTAATTTAGACTAATAAAGATTCGGCTCCTCCAGAAACATAGAAACACTTGGTTGTGGTTGTTTCCATGAGAAACTTAATGCTTTTGTTTGGTTTTACATAAAAGGGGCTAATAATTGTGAGTTGTTGATTTTTTTTTTTCTTGTTTTTTTTTACCTGATCCTATCATATACTTTAGTAGTTTTTTTAATATTATTAGGGGGTGCCCCACAGTTAGGGCTTGCTCAGTAGCAAATATTACTGCCGTTGTTTAGCATCTGACATCAAGAGCACACCTACTAGGTAGGTCATTTCCAGGTTTAATCCACGTGCAAGTGTGTTTGTTTCTGTTTGTGAGTGAGTAAGTTACTGTGAGGTCCTCACTAGCCTCTCAGCCCCCTGCAACCCAACTCCTCTTAATCCCTTTTAACCCAATCAAACATCTGGAAGTGCTTTGGACCGGAGTGCTTGGTACCCAGACCCTTCTCTCTTTTCATAAATCATCATTCTGTCTCAAAACAACGATCAAAAATGCATCAGGACAAAGGCGCCCTTTATGAAACACAAACAGTCGAGAACCTTCTGATATCCGAGCCATACTCTCCAGAGCCACAGCTAAAGATGAGCCTGATATGTCTGCAGAGAAGAGGACAGAGGATGTGGAGAATCCTGTGGGGGATAAAGAGGAGCAGGAAGTCCGGGTTTTATCCTTCATAAGCAGCTGTTAAGGTCTTGCCTCAGAAGTCTGAAATCCTCTGAGAGTTTGATTGCCTCATTGCACAGGTCTGTCTCCTCAAACAGGACTTCTGCAAGTGCTATAATTTATATACAAAGCAACATCAATGTAAACCTGATTGTAAAAGTTATCATGCGTGTGCTGAGCACATTTGTAAGATTGTAAATGAAGGACATTTTCAGGATAGTATTTACAGGTTAGTGTGCAGTTTTGTACACTCCATTATCAAAATCTTGACTTTGACACTCGGGTCATGAATGGTATTCTTCTGGCCATCACAGTTGCACCACACTGGAAATTGTGCAGAGCCAGCAGTCCCTGGGCAGGGCCCCCCAATGTCTTCCCAAGCCCCTGTATCCCCATGGAGCCTATGGTGCTGCTTGGCATTCCACACACCTTCTTTAAACAAAGCCTTGCTCTAAGGTCACCGGACCCTGTCTCTGTATTTGTACAGTGAGGCACTGGTCAGCCTCTCACAGTGTTGCTTCTGTAGCTGCTACTATCTTTTCAGCAGAGGTGGGTCATTCTGCTGAGCCTGAAATTTCTGTCCTCTTTATGGGACACATCACAGATTTGAGAGATGAAGATTAATGGAGTAATTATCCAGGCTTAATGAAGCCTCAGTACAAAAGGTAGGGATCATCGCTTACCGGGAGAGAAAGACAGAAAGGAAGGCTAAGCAAGAATGAATGTTGCAGCGAGGGACTAAGAGGAAGTCAAGAAGGAGAAGAGTGCAGACACGGCTCATTCTTCCAACTGGGTTTCGACAGTTTATCAACCTGCAGGTCATCCATGTTTTATTAGGCAGATAATTTGATCCGAATGGTCTGTTTCCGGCTCCTGCACTTCGTAATGCTCCCCTTTCTTCATGTAAACGTATCCCTTTAATGTTGATTTACTTACGTTTCTTCCTTCATCAATTAAGTAAAATGTGCAGCCGTTAGCAAGACCTTCAGAAGCTCCTATCTCCCACTGTCCTTTCCTTTAACATCAACAAGTCCCATTATCAACATTAGTTCTTATCAGACAATGTTCACTTGTGCTTTTATATACGTCTGCCGGGGGCTTTTGGAGCAATAAAGATGGCAACAAAGGGAATTGAAAGCATCTGAATTGCCTTTAGATTGCCTCTTTAAAAGTCTTTAAGGTTGGTATGATGTGCAAACCACAGGCATGTCACATGTTGGCCTTTTATTTGCCATTCCTCAAAGGCGGCTAATATAGAGAGGGAAAAGCGGGTCCAGATGTTGATTATTCTTGACTTGAGCATCTGGGTTTCACTATGTCACAACACTACGTTGTTCCAAAGATCTTGGAGAAATCTTCAGTTTGAAGCAATATTAAACAGTGTGCTGCTTTTGTTTGCTTCCTGACACACTGCTGCAGAATTTCACTTGCATTCATGTGTGCTGCATCATGCGCTTGTTTGTCCCCCCTGCAGGAGGAACAAGCATGGCTGTGAGATGTGTCGCTGTGTCAAGTGTCCACCCTTCACTTGTGACAAACACTGCAGCAATGGCTATCGCCAGAACAGGAAGGGCTGCTCCATCTGCATGTGCAAAGGTAAGAGGGAATCCCATGCTCGTCGCAGTTAAGTGGCAAGGTCCTTCACAACTGTAATTGACCTTGAAGAAGGGTCGCATGGGCAGTATAGTGGCTTGGTGGTTTACAAGTTGCCTGGTGTTGCCTGCTCACAATCCCTGCTGGAACGTTTCTGCATGCAGTTTTATGTTCTCCCTTCGCTTGTGTGGATTTTCTCCAGGTTCTCTGGTTTCCTTCCCAGAAACATACTTGTTAGGTTAGGCTAATTGGTGATTCTAAATTGTCCATGGCAGTTTGTGGTTGTGGGCAGCATTGGTGGTTAGGTGGTTGCCTCACAGCAAAAAAGATTCCAACAGGGACTGGATAATGGATGGATGGAGTGCATAGTTGTTTGTCTATATATAGCCCTGTGAAGGACTGGTGTACCACTACCTTCTGCCCAAAAAAGAGCTGGCATAGGCTTCCTGAACAAGAAGTGGGTATACTGTACATGATGAATGGATGGAAGACTCACCATCTGTCAACCAAGTCAACCAAAAAGTCTCAGATTGAGCCCCAGACCAGCAATGTGCCAGTGTTTCTAGGCAGGACACTGAACCCATAATGGCTTGCATTGCCATCATGCTGCCAGTCTCAAGCCTGGATAAACTGGGAAGGGCATCCTGAACACAGCTGTATTGGAGCACAGGACAGACTGAGAAAGGAGAGGATTGTCAGGAGTACTGAATTAGATTTTTTATTTTCAGAATCAGTGACTTCTGGCTGTTATGGTGCAAGATTTTCATGCATAGTATGCTTGTTTTGGTTCCTAATGGTGTTTACTTTTATACAAGGGATGTGTGTGCAACCCTAATTAGATTCCCTCTGCCCAGAGTTTGAACTTGGTATTCAGGAGCCATATTTATTCTACATTTCATGTGTTGTATTTATTTTGCCGGTTTAGCTGTATTATAAATATTCCAGCTTCATACAGTCTTCCTTTATGGTAAAATTAGCAGTGAAACGTGCTCCTCCACAAACAGAGGAACACACTCTGACCGCTGACCACTACTGTTTACCTGATTTTAAAACCCTTGAATTTGTGTCTGTGTATGCTTTTTTTCTAGGTATTTTTGTTCCATTTTTGTTTTTCAAGATGCAAAAATAAGTGAAGAAACATCCAAACATCTGCTGAAACTGTATGCTGCAGTTCACTGCATTTGACTTCGTTCCAGATTCCTTCAAGCTTCAAAAGCTTTGCTGTGACAGTTTGGCAATTTTTGTCTCTTAATAAGGTCTCTGGGTGCGCTGGAGTATGTTTATGTTTAGGAAGGTTCTTAACTGGGTGAAATGACCCAGAAGCATCTAAGTGGCAGGCATGATGAGAGCTGGTCAAATTCTTGAAATTCTCTGTTTTAACTCAGGATACACCGGGCATCTTTTATGACATGAAAGGGTATACTTTCATGTCATAAATGAAATAAAAGGGAATCAATCATTCTTCATAATTCCTTCCGAGCAGTGCATTCCCTTGCCATCATACTAACTGGCATTCATGCAGATAGTTACTGGTCATTCAATAATACTGGACCAATTTACTGAAAGAAAAAAAAAAGATTTTTCTGTTCTTTGTGTAACATCTTATTACTTTTTGAATATTACAAGTCGTTATTTACATTAAAGACTAAAACTTCATGTTTGTGTTTGTAGAAGGCGATCATGTCCCAAGCACCACTCTCCCAGCCCCGATCCCCGGCTACTGTCTTACCTCCAATGGGCACCGCTATGAGGAAGGTGAAAGCTGGCATGATGGCTGTCGCGACTGCTTCTGCCACTCTGGACGGGAAATGTGCGTGCTCATATCCTGTCCCGTACCCAGCTGCTCTCATCCTGTTGTCAAACCTGACCAGTGCTGTCCAACCTGTGAGGGTACGTCTGCATTCATTTATGTCGACAGAGGGTATAGACCAGGGGTGTCAGACTCATTTTCACTGAGGGCAACATCAGCATCAAGGTTGCCCTCGAAGGGCCAGATTGACAGCATGAATGTAACAAAATGCAATGAAAATCAAAATAAATTAAACTACACCTTATTATATTGTTAAATAACGGTTTCTTTATTATTCAAGTTTCAAATATTTAAGTCATTATTATATTAAATTCAGGGTTTGTGGTAAACATCACTGAGAGTATCCATTACCTTGGTTTCAGAAGCAGAAGCGGTTCTTTTTTCGTTTTTCTTGCAGGCTAAATTTAGCTTACTTAGCTCCGTGTTTGCTGTCAAAATGCCTACGTGGATTCAACTCTTTCACGACTGACACTCCCCTCATAACACAAAAGACACTTTTCTTGGACATGTTGGGGTTAGTTTGTAAAGGTTTTTCTTAAGTTCATCAGTTCTGAAAAATCGTCTTACTCATAGCAACCGTTATTGTTGGGGGTAATGACGAAATGCATGATGGTAGATGTAGTTTATTGTCAATATGCACTTTAAAGCGGTGTAAGCTTATTTTAAGTCTTAAAATATTGGTTTAAAATTTAAGCCAATAATGTCCAAGCTCTCAAGGGCCACATTTGGCCCAAGGGCCTTGTGTTTGACACATGTGGTATAGACAAATGACTTTGATTTAATTAATAGTTTATAGTTGTATTAAAACTGCACTCAATTAATTACCCTCTTGGCTAATGATTTAGGGGAATCATCCAGCTTATAGCCAGTCCATAGTTTAAAATAAATAAATAAAAAGGTGTGCATTCTTGCATATGTGTGACTTGCACATCTTGTGAAGATGCATCTCAACTGTGTAGTGATTCCATCAAGACATTGTCAAGTACACATGCTAAAATGGCCTGCATGCATCCAAACCCCTGTCCCAACTACTTTAAAAATATTTTGCCTGCATCAATTTCATGACAAACAGAGTTTTCCAACACAATGGGAGCATCACATTAGACTTGAGAGGTTAAAATATGCAAAATATCGCTGCAGGTTTGAAGATGAGGTACTTCTGTATCTTGGATCACAGTGGGGTAAAAGCCACATGCAACTCTGTTTTATGGACTATTTATGATGGGCTTGCGGCAGTTGGCCGTTCAAATATTTAGAAGTAGGATAATGTCAACAACTTTCAGAAGCTATGCACACTTTGGAGTCAGGGGACAACTACATAATTCTTTGCAGATGTGTGCTACTCTGCTGGACTTAGAAAAAAAAAAAGAATGGAGATGCAAAGGTACACCACCGAAAGCTTCCCTTTACTACAAATTGTTGTCCCAAGCATCCTTAATCTACTAACGTTCGTCTACGTTTACTCTTTGAAGACCATTGCTTCTCTTCATCATGTTGTAGTATCGTTTAGGGCTGAATGAATGAATTTGCAGACCAGAATGCAAATTTGATGTTGGAAGACAAAAGTGACAATGTCCCTTCTTCCCCTTTTTCTGCTGTAGATGAGTTTGGCAGTGGTCAGCCAGAGGGGATGGACATGGTGGTGTGCAGAGCACCTGGGGGGGAGTTTTATGTGGAGGGGGACACTTGGAACCTGGACGAGTGCACACGCTGCACCTGCAGGAAGGGACGTGTCCTTTGTGACACTGAGGTGTGTCCCCCGGCCGTCTGCCAGACACCAGTCAAGAACAAGGACAACTGCTGCTATGTGTGCCCAGGTAATACATTTTTATAAAAGGGGTGTGGGGGTCCAGCGACAGACAACACTAGTAGTTGTAGGCAAGGATATATAAAACTATTTAGGTTTGTGCTATCAGCAGGTGGTTTGGAAGGTCTTGCATACCTGGCTTGTTGGGCAGTTTTATATCACGCACACAAGCTCATAGAGAAACCCGCAGCACATACAGGCTGCTTTCCCTCAGCAGGCCACACCAGACTCATCCAACTCTGATTGCTCAAAAAGGGTGAAAAGGTTATGCTGAGTGAGATATGAGAAGCATAGTTAGACGTAAACGTACAGGCAAATGCAAAACCACATCCATATTTTATTTACAACTGAACCTCAAAACACTTCAGTATCTCTTACACTTTTGTAAACTTACAAACAACATACCCCGAGCACTCCCAAGCATGAGGTCTTCAAATCAGCAATGCATGACTGCGTCTGAGAGCTATTCCTTGGGAATGCCGGCCCGCCTTATCGCTGCATCTCCCCTCACAAAAGCGGACTGTCAAAGGCCAGGCTTTGATATATGTATGGGCCTGGTCACCAGGAATGTGGGAATAACACACATCTCACTGACAGGCTCCATGATGCATGTGTACAGTAGAAAAGAGCAGTGGGTCCATGCTAATCAGGGTCATGAAAGGGCTGTAGATCTCGAGCCTGAGGGGGGTGTGATGAAAAAGACAGCGATAAGGTCTCAGACTGAGCTGACGTCTGACATATGGAGTCACTTGTCTTTGTGTTCAACATACTGTTAAGTGTCTTATCTTGTAAGTGGACCTTAAGGCCCAATAAACCTTGTGAATCGAGACATTATAAAGCAGGGTTAAATGCAGTAGTCGTTTAAAACACACACACATTTCAGGTTCCAGTTAAGTGAGCTAAATGGATCTAATGTGACATACCGCGCAGCCTTACCCATTGTTTCATTGCTAATCCTATTTACACCTGATTTCCACCCATAGAAGAGACACTGGATCCCTCGCTGCCTGTGAACAACAGCCAAAAGGCGTACTGCATAACCGGTGAAGGAGATGTGCTGCTGGCTGGCGACTCCTGGAAGGCTAATGCCTGCACCAGCTGCACTTGCAACAACGGAACCATTCAGTGTTTCTCTCAGCGCTGTCCACCTGCCAACTGCAGGGTACCGGTTTTACGCAAGGGCCAGTGCTGCCCGCACTGCCTCGGTGAGTTTTCAGGTTGTGTGTCAGTAGGGATAAAGCCAACTTTTTATGTCCAATATATATATTTTTAATTGTGTACTGTTGATGGGAAAATTCAGGTTCACAATGCAACATGTCTAAAAAAGGAAATAATAGAAACTATGCTGGTGTCCAGAATATGTGTGTGCATGCTTGTTTGTAAGACCTAGCCACTCTGGCGCTGCATGAGCAAACACAATCACTAGCTAAACATTCCATGTGACACATTCACGGTCCACTCAGGCCAAAAGCATTCCTCGAGCATCCGCACATTCACACGTGTTTCCTGTCCCATGCTGGATCGGCCTGCAATGCTCTCACCTGCAGAGGCACAGGAGGGCAAAGTTCTATGTCAGTTTTTCCTGTAGAGGAAAACTACATAGGCACCCATTGTTTCCCCTGATATATAGCTGTCCTGCCTGCATTTTCTTTCCCTTGTTATTTGCCCGGTGGAAAACTGAGCTTTTCACGTAATGGTTTTACCGAGTGGCCCAGTGGGAGTTAAGAGGACAGACCCTATAAACACAGTTTATCAGCTGAGACGCCAGGGAGTGTAAACACTAAGTCATTGTTTGAAATATTTTGCCTGGCAAGTCCTGCGTAACACCATGCCATGTTGGTATCTCGCCCCATCTGAACAGAGGTGACGACGTCAGTGCCGGTGAAGGTGTCCACCATTGCCTCCAAGACAACGGTCACTACCCCAGTGTGGGTTACTACTGTCACTGTGCCACCCATCACTGCTGAAACAGGTTAGCTGATTGTAAAACTTCACTTCATCCTTTCACAGTCCATCCTTTTAGTCCTTTTAAACCTTTTCTGACAACCCATGTGAGTACTTTCCTAATGGAAGATAGTAGGAGTGGGTTCATATAGGAATTAACTACATGCTGAAACATCAGTGATGAATGGACACAAGCTAAATATGATTTCTATCCTAACACCCAGAAATAGGTTTTGATCTTAAACATCTAAGATACACATATACCAAATAGTTAATCATTGATGGCTATTTTTAGTTTAGTTTTGGTAAATGGGATGGACACAGTAACGAACAGGCTCTCTGGGGACTAAATGTTGAAATGTGTGTGTCCCACAGATGAGCCTGGTTTGAGTGAAAATTACCCCAGCCAAACGGAGATGGCCCTCATTTACCAATCAGCTGCCTGGATCTTGGCAGGCCTCCTCTTGGCCATCATCATCTTCCTCGTTGTGGCATTACTCATCAACAAGAAAAAGAAGTGGGTGCAGATGTCCTGCTACAGTGCACCAAAGAAGGTGAGAGATCATCAGTAAATCTGCTTGTTTTGAAGCACAGCTTGAAAATGGGCCTAAATTACAGACACCATCCAGCTGAATTCTCAGTTAAAAAAAAAAAAAAAAAACTAGGTATTTTCCTTGATCTTCCAGTACCTGCCTGTGCTAAAGCTGTCATGACTTTAAGATGAATGTAGCTTCCCTTTGGCCTGTTCTTTAAGATGGAAAAAGGTCGTGTTTCTCATAAAATCATAACCTTTAAATGAGACTGTAATGCCAAAAAAGAGTTATTGCCTCTTTTTCTTCATCACCTCTACATAACCTAGTAACTCGTCACCACATACCAGCTTTGAACAACATCATGATGTCTTGTTTTCCCCCTTTCATCCCTCCACAGACGGTGATCCTGAAGAAGCATGTTAACAAGAATTCTGTGGTCTACATGGAACCCTTCAAGGAGAATAAATTTCAGAACGTAAAGAATGACTGCGGCATCATCCACTTTTCTCCAGAAATGAACTCCCCGTGTACAGACAAGATGACCATCCCCAGGGCCAAGCTAAGCATGGGCAACAACTGGACGCCGTGCTAAACAACAACAACAAAAGAACTCTGCAGATCAGAACTGTCCTGAACCTCTCGCTCCCTCCCGCCGTGGCCCACCTGGGAGTCTCCTTCTTCCCACCCTTCTCTGTGTGCGATAGTTAAACTGAGGATGTCCGACTAAAGACAGGACAAGTGACCACTCTCATTATGTGTCCATATTCTTCTGCTTTCGGACATTCAGATGGAATGACATTTTAGGAGGTGGACGGACAAGTGGATTTACGAAGCTGTCCTTTAAAACTAGAAAAATAGATATGTGGAGAGGCTCCTCTGTCAAAACCAGACTTTGACTGTGAACACTTTAATATTACTGCTTCTTATTGCCTCTTTTGAAACTGGAACTTGAGGGCAACATGAAGACGGGAAACGCTTTAGGTCGGGGGTCTGGGCTTTCAGGGGGACATTGAGGATGCATGGCCTGCAAAGTCCAGCAGGGCTTCATGGATCTAACCATTGTGAGGAGAAAGCCCAAAGAAACTGACAAACGGGGTTCTTCAGGCAAAACACGAGCCAATAGGCTTCCCAAAGACCCCCAGATTCAGTGTCCTGCTTTAGAATGTGTGGTTTCTATCTTAGCTTTTGTATATTTCTACAGTACTTGTACTAGATTTTGTTCTGTTCTTGCCACCAATTTTTTTTTATTTTTTATCATGAGTGTCTTTATAGGACCACATAAAAAGGTCGTTAAAGCCAGTCTAAACACCCGCAACCCTAAGTGGAGTGCTGTTCGTTTAGATGGCGTCCTTTTATGAACAGCAGTGGACAAAAAAACAAAAAAACAACAAAAAAAAAAAGTGGTGGCAGGTGTTTCATCTGGATATATGAGGAATGTCTTTGATAGCGTGCCTCACTTCATTCACAGCTACGTGTGCAAGCAGGGAGCTACAGTTCATGCCACAACGGTTTGAAAAATCCTTTGTAAAGCCTTACTTTTATAACTTCATTTTGTTAACTGTTAGACCACATCAGGGAAAAAAAAAGTAACCAATCCACCCATTGAACAGTTTAAGATGTCATCTGTTCATATCCAGTTAAATAATGTGATGTGTTGTCGTAAGGGGACACTGCTAAATGTGTACACGTGGATACACGTTACAACAACAACAGCGGGTCAAAACTATATAGCACTTTTTTCTGGAGCCAGTGTACATGAAAAAAGAATTAAAAAAAAAAAAAAAAAAAAAAGAGCTCCCTGCAGGATTCCTGGAGGGATCAAGGCCCTAATCAGGGATTTGAGTTGGCATATCAAGTACACAGACATGTGAAACCCCTTCAGTGGACACTGTTGCAGCTAGAGGCTCCGTGCCAGTCTGACCAGTACAAGGAGAGAATGTTGGGAAAGCGTTGCGAAACAAACTCCAAGCCTAGTTTGAGGATCAGAGTTCAGTCTTTTGTCAATATTTCAGTACAAAGACTATTATGATGCCAAAATTGGTTAGAAACCAATTTATATTGAAGTGTTTTCAATACATTTGTGTCTGTTTAATCATATGCTTTAAAATGAAGAGGTAACTGTAAAAGCTTGTGTAATTCTTTGTTTTATGTATAAAAGAAAAAAAAAGTTAGTTTAAAGAAGTAGAAAAAAAGAGTACCTTATTTATTTTTTACATAGCTTTATTTATTAATACTAAACTGTAGTTTGAGATTTTTTTTTTTTTTTGGGGGGGGACTTTTAGTAGCCAAAGCTGCTGTACATTGTAGACCATTTATCATTTCTATCTGCTACATTCTTTACGACCTTATTTATTTCACTGTCGCAAATCTTGTAAATACATTTCCTAGATTATAAACTGTAACATTGATACTTATTTTAAAAAATAAATGTGTGAACCAAAGGGGCTTGGACTGACTTTAACTAAAATTTCCCAAAGAGCAGTAATGTCAACCTAGATGGTATCAATCAGTGGTTTTGTTGAACGTGAGCCAGGATTTCTACTCCACATGAGAATTGGTCCTGTTCTGGTTCCTTATCACCTGGTTGATTTTTTTGTTTTTTGCTTTCTAATTGATTCTTTATCTTAGTAGTAGATGTGTTTAGCAGAGACAGGTTGTTTCTGAGGTGGGATATTATGAAATGTAGGTACGAGCAAAGAGCAATCAGACTTCATCTATCTAATTTGTATCTTCCAGTGTTTTTATAAGCAAAGACACATTGATTGGATGTGGAAAACTGAATAATCCTATGCTGTTATCACTTGTCCTGCAAAGCTCACTCATATAAGTCAAGTTAAGAAATTCTCCTGAAGATGCAATAAAGCAATCATCATAGTCAGTTTACCATGTGCTGCCATATGAAGCTTTCAATAGGTATAGGAATATTTGGGATCTCTTCTGTATCAAATGAGCAATACAGCAATTTAGCTCAGTTTCACTAAAGCAGAAGAGAGGATCTTTTGAAATGTGTAACTCAACAGGTCCTTCTTATACCTGTGGAGGTCAAGTCACTTTCAGAACAGTTTAAGAGCCATTTGGTCTCTTGCGTGGTCCCTCTCTTTGTTTTCTCTTCCATGATTTACTGTCTTGAGTCTCTGTCACCTCCGACATGTCAAACTGTAGCTTTGTGAGCTACTTTCATTGTTGTTGATGCTTAACGTAGAGCTATGTAATGTAGTCGAAAAGACCAGGGTGGAAATACAAAGTTACTTTGGCTGGTTTTGCCAAGAGCAGGGACAGGAGTCTTCTAAAAGTCTTCAAATATTCCTTGATATGAAATACGGGAAACCTGAGTACTGTGAAAATGGTATCAACTAGGTGGCAGCACCGGTTGGAACCGGTCTGTACCACTGTATTTGAGGATATTGTGCGTCACGTAAACTTCCGGTTTTGAATTCAACTATGTGAACTCCCACTGACTCGAAAGGCACTAACTAACCATTCGGGTTACAGGTAAAACAGGGAAGAATATCAATGTGCTGAACCTCACAAGAAATTCCAGGCTACGGTCCCGTCAATTTGGCAAGAAACAGATCAACACTGACAGAGACAAAAGGTTCCGGCTCCCTCACACTCAAATTACCTGCAGTCGGGTTGCCCCTATTGAAACTGATGTTTAACATGAAATCAAGTATTTTGTGCTGCTTTAAGTGTATGAAGTGTTACTTGTTTGTGAAACCTGCTTTTAATGCTCTTTAGATTCATGGCAAAGCTGTCCTGTCAAAGCATGATAACACCACAAAATTTCACAAATAGCCTAATAAGCACTCGTGGCATGAGATTAAGTACAATATTACAACACTGATGTTTAGTGCCCTAATAGCACTGAGCTAATAATAGAGGACCACCCATATTACCCGTAAGTAGGTCAGGTGTTGTACATCAAATACACACTACATAAATTCATAATTACTGATAATCAAGTGATTAGAGCGTGCACCTCTAGCTGTGTGTTAACACAATACCACGAAGGGAAAACATCAGCAATGACCTTAGAGAGCCCATCAACCATTGAAGTTAAAAGATCATTTCCAAACATTTCATAGTGAAAAATTAGTCCTAAATTGCAGTAATTAAATTGATCATCAACTACTACCTACACCAAAGAATTGTAAAGCCTAACATAAGGCCATCCATCCAATGTCTAAAGCTCGGCTGAAAAAGGTGAAAAAGTAACAAGAAACAAAGACACAAAAGGACACGAGCAAATCTAGAAAAGGAATGTCTGAATAGGAAAAGAAACAAGTGAAATTCCAGATATTAACCTGATTGACATGTTGACCTTAAAAGGATACTTTGGTTTTTGGAGGTGTGGTCTCTTTACCACGCTAAGTACTTAGTGTTTGAGTGAATGCCATATTGTAGAATTTTACACGTCACTTTCACAGCAGACTGTTACACCGACCATGTTACAACATGGATGTACTGCAGTGGAGCGACATATGAAACAACTGGTGGTAAAGAGACTGTGTAAATTAGCTTGTATCTTCAACAGGTTTAAATACAGTAAAATGATTAAAATAATGATAGTTCCAACTATCAATAATAGTTACTAATATTAACTACCGTATATTCCAAACTATAAAGCGCACCTTAATATGAGCCACAACCACTAAAATTTAAATTAAATATATATTTTGTCACATATAAGCCGCACCGGACTATAAGCCGCCGGTATCCAGGGTGAGAAATAAGATATTTGCATCGAAAGATTTTGTACCATAAGTGTTTTAGGGTTTTTTGCACTACCTGCTAGAGCGCCCCCCTGAGGGCTGAAGAAAAATTCATAGAAAAGCCGCATCTCTGTATAAGCCTCATGGTTTAAAGAGTGGGACAAAAGTAGCGGCTTATAGTCCGGAAAATACGGTAACAGCTTTCCTTTGAGCTGCTGAATTTTATTTATTCATGAAGACGGATTATTTTTAGTGTAAATTTGCTCCTCGATGATCGCACGAGTGAATACCTGCAAACTTCTAACTGGGATTTTTCCACAATGATTTAATAGACTGATGTCCTGCACAAAACAACTGCTTAAACCATTATTTCAACCTACTGCAGTTAAAAGGTTCTACTACAAGCTACTTAATCATCGGGTTTACTTAGTTTTTCAGACAATGCTTTACACTTGACACTGCTATGTGTCACGTTGTTCCTTTTAAGTTGCATTTATCTCATTTCAAGACCTGATAAGACAGTTTTTTTTTTTTTTTTATGGCTGTACTCTCTTTTCCACATGCTTATACTGAGACAGAACTATAGAAAATTATTCAGAATGCACAATCGGATCGCTGCCACTTGTAAGGCAACACTTGATATTCAGATCACTATTCAAACAAGGTTTTAAGAGTCTGTTTATTCCTGCAGATCTCATGTGAGCATACACACACACACACACACAGGGCAAGACACAACATATAGGAAAAAAGTGCTTTATTACCTCTTTCCATTCTGTTGCTAATTTAAAAAAAAAAAAAAAAGTAAAACTCCTGCAGTCATGACACATAATCCTCAGTAAATAGCCCTTTCTCTTTCAAACTCTATAGTTGCATTAAGGCAGTGAAGTCAAGTAAACTCCTTGTCTAGACCAGAAAACACCAAAGGGTTTTGGAAAATACAGACTTTGGTTTTAATAGCTGAATTACCATTCAGCTTGGTAAAACAAAAGTAATTTCTGTCTTTGGGGCTCACATTTTCCAAGTAGAAAAGGTATGAATCCAACAAATCTTCAGGCTGATTCTGTAGATCCAAGGATAAAAACAGTCTCAGAGAGCTGGCTGACCCTCAGGTAGAGTGGAACAGCTCCCGGGTCAGCGCAATCCCAGGTGCTCACAGGAGGATCTTGTAGTAGTCGTCTCTATAGCTGTACAAGACCACCACAGCAACCCTGAAAGACCACACGTGTGTTATATCAATAAACAATAGTGAAAGAAAACACAGATTTCCAAATTAAAGTTCTCAATATCAGGATAAGAGGATTTCTGGGAATTTTATGAAGAGGTATTCAATGTTTATTGTGAGGAGACAACCTTGCCAGCGGGATAGAGACCCATAACTCATGGCAACCATGAACATAAATCAATACTTTGAACCTGAACTCCCTTTTAAAGGATGTTTAGTCAAAAAAAACTAAAAAAAAAAAAAAAAACTTAAAGGATCGACCACAGCAGCTACTGGATGGAAAATTGGGTTATTACATCTTCTAAGACAGACAAAATTTCTTTTTGCCCACCAGTTGGATTTATCACCAAATACCTGAACACTAATCCCCCCATTAGCCCCAGCTGCATTCTGGGTTTAGTGCTAATGAGCAAATGTTAACACGATGAGACATGGGGTAAACTATACTCCTCGCTGAATAGCTGAAGGTTTGTGGATGTTCTCATGCAGACATAGTTTAGTTTCACTGTGCCTAAGTACAGCCTCACAGAGCCAACATGGCTGTGGATGAGACAAAACAGCAGTGAAGGCACAGGTCCGCATGATGGTCTTGCCTTCAGTAGCTCTGGCTCAAACGAGAGAACAAAAAAAAAAAAAAAACTGAATACAAGATAAGTTTGCCAGCAAATTGACTGTTGCTTGAAACCTTTATCCCACTCATCTGGATATAGTTGCATGTGCTCATCAGTGCAACTGATGAAAACAACTAAACAAAAGCATAAAAACACATGCTGAATGCCTCCATTGTTGCCTCTGTGATGCTCATTTATCAAACTCTTACCCCCTAAATGGCAACTAAAACACAGAGCAGAGACAGAAAATTAAAACCAACTGCTCTCGAAATGCTTTGATTCATGTAGTTACAGGCTCATTCAAAAAAAAAGAAAAAAAAGAAAGAGAAGATAAAATCTGATGGATCCCTCTGAGGCCATTCACAACACTTGAAGTTAAAACACGGGGAAGTTAGCCTACATCAGTCAACTGAGGTGTTAAGAGCCAGACACCAGAAGACCAAACAAGGAAAAGCCTTCTCCAGATTTCACCCCAGGAAATAGGATCAGCTGAGGATTTAATGTTCTACAAGGCAGTGGTTATATGTCTAACAGCTCTCTTTGAAGGCCTGATTGTCACTGTTATACCTGGAGTTAGTGGGTGCCAGCTGCCTGCAAAAGGAAGTCTCCCTATTTTTTGAACATTGTCTTTAACTTATTTAACTGTTTACTTCTGGCTTTATTTTGAGAAAGATGACAGGTTAGAAGTTTGAGAAAAGTAGCAGGGGTAAAAGGCTCATCTTCACAATACTGGTGTTTCCAGTGATTTTTTTTTTTTTTTGAAAGTGCATTTTGAAAGAGTACGTCAATAATACATTTCAGAAACTCAAGTTGCAAGCTGCAAAATTCAGCTTTTATGAAAAAGAGCTAATGTTCAATAAGGAAACAGAAATATTTGCCTTTTGCTGCACAGTATGAAAATCAAGTGTTAAGAGTAACGCAAACATCAAAAACGGCAGCGCACCTTTTCGTGATCTTAAAGTGGTGAATCTCCTCACAGATGGACTTCAAATAGCGCTGCTTCGGAAGACGAGACAGCAGAGTCTTGACGCTGCTATTGAACTGTTCTTCACTTTCAAACTGAAAAAAATAATAAAATGTTAAAAGCAAAGAATAAGGCAGGATTAAAAAAAATTCGGTTCAAGCAAGACATAAATACCAACCCGACTGACTCCTAACAAAGTCTGGAACGGATTAGTTACACTGTAGCAGAAAGTGTATAGTGTCTTGCAAAGTGCCTTACAAAGTGTCAAGAGATCTCAAAAATCATAAAACAAGCAGCCTTTGGGGGACATGAAACAAGTGTTTCCATCTGCAACCTTGAAGTATACTTTTTCCCCATCTAGTATAACAGTACAGTGAACCCATAAAGCAGAGGGCTCATAGAATTTGCTGCTTTTTTTTTTGTGACTTCTTGTAATTTACCATAGTAAAAACCAACTTTTCCCAGCAATACACACAGTATATTGTCAGGGGCTTTATATTCTGAATGTGTTGTCTTTAACACATGTGCTGCAAAGGGCTGACTGTATAGGTGGGCCATTTATTTCTGGAGCTGAGGCTTTTACTTGCATAACAGCAGTGTTAAGAGCATGTTTCGGCTTTCTTTGTGTCCCTCGGTTTATAATTAGTCTTTGTGGAAATGAACCTGGGAATTTATGAGCGAAAGGCTTTGGTAAGAAGTTTGGAATGTGAATATTAACACCTCCTCAGGAGTGTTTTTTGTTAACTGCAGTGCGTGTCTGTCACACATGCGAGTCTTGTGAAAAGGGTACCAAATTAGACTCTTTACGATCTCCCTGGCTGTGGAAAAGTGCAGGGGAGTTCCCTCACTCCACTCCTCATCAGGCAGGACTGTAAGGAAGGAGACGGGATTCCCTCTTCCTGTCTAGGGTATTGACCTCTGCAGGCTGTTCTTTCCATCACCCCTCTCTCTAAGAGCCTTCACAAGGATGCAACCTTTTATTAACTTTGCTGTGCTTTTGATACAGCGAGTCAGGAACCAACCTCCAGAGACAGGAAGTTGATTAGAGTTTCCTTCTGCAAGTCCACCTGCAGGATTTAAAAAAAGAAAGAAAAGTTACACAATGGAGACCTATCTCATACTGCACAGACCACAATATCTGAGATAACCACATACTGCAACTATTACTGAATAAAAAGCATCATAAGGCCAATAGCCTCCTGGGTTCATTCTGCTATGTTCCAGCCTGGCTGATACACAAGCAAACATGCAAAAATGAAAGCTACAGGCCTGTGTAACTGCTTATGAGCATCAAGAACATCATGCCTACAATGTTTCAATAACTCTTGTTTAACTATCCATCGTGGATACAGTCCAGATCCACACAAGTTTTGCAAATGCTTTTGAACGTTTGAGCAACATTGTAAAGAAGACAAGCTTTGAAGATTTATGTTTAGAGTATCTGGCCATAAATCTACAATGCAACCACAAATAAACTTAATGTGGCAGCCATTTACATTCATCCAAAATGACACACTGGCTGCCTTCTGTTTAGTGTTTATTGTTCTGTAGTGACTGGAACAGATTCACAGCCATCTCACCACCAGCAGGGGATTTGAACATAATAAGTATAAATGGGACTGTTTCCCGTGATGTTTGTTGTTTTAGTAATTAAATGCCCGCTCCCCGTTCTGTGATTTCACACATGGATTCAGGAGATAAGGTGGTAGAGGAAAGGGAAAAAGTAGGGGGCTGGCATTAAGAGGGATTAAAGGGAGAAACAAACAATAGACTTACTGCCAGAACCTCAATGTCATTGCTCCTGTTCTGCAAATTGCTACCAAAATTCTGTAATCTGGTCTGGATCTAAAATGGGAGGAAATACAGTACAAGAGAAACAGAGAAGGATAGAAAGATAAAAAAAACAAACATACAAAGATGTATTAATTCCTATTACAAGCCTATGTAACTGCTTATTACTGCCCATATGAAATAGCTGGAAACGAATCTAAAATCTTTTTAGAAGCAAACCCTTGGATTGGCTCCAAGTTACAGGCACAATACTCCTTATGATGAAAACTCAATGTTTCAAGCAGATGCACAAAAAGTCACCAAAAATGATGGAGAGTCTTCAGAGAAACATGGGTGTGGCCTCACTTACAACAAAACCTAAAAATCCATGTCATCTTCATGTACTGTAATTCTTTACATTAGAGATGAAATAGCTCATGGCCTTTGTGTAAAATAAAAATATTAAAACACTTCACAGTCTGCATCATAGCTTTAAAGAGAACATAATTATGAAAAAAAAACATTTCCTTGTTTGACAGGATATATTTGAGTATATGAAGCCAACACCACCTCAAAGAAAATCCAAAGAAATAAACAAAGAAAGAAAAGACTCTTTGAAAACATCTAATTGAGTGAGCTGTTCAGATTTGCAGGGTCCGGTGATATCACAGACCCAGAAAAAAGTACAATTATTCAGATTCTCTGCCTTTAAAGCATTCTAACTTCTTATTTTGCTGCATTTTGAAGGTGGAAACACAAAGCTTTACCACCAGTTTCAAAAGCTATAGATGAGGGACTAGAGATCTGATGTTAATAACACATAATAATGTTAATAATTTTATGACTACAATATCTATAACTATCTATAACAATATCTATAATAAGTATTCTAATAACTGAAATATTAATAATGAAGCTTAAGCTTAACCCAAGACATGAAAGAGGCATGGTGCATTTATACTTTTGTAAATTAAAGGAACATTCATAAAGTTAACACCAACCATATACTTTATGAGATGGTAGGAAATTAAAATATGTTTAAACACAAAAATATGATGTGAATCGAGGAAGTTTAAACTTAGATTAGAATACATCCCCGATAGAGGCTACCTGGGTGCCATAAAAATAATATCCTCTAGGTGGCAGCACTAGTCAAAACTGCATTTGGGCCTTTTGAACTAAACAAAAAATTTCTGGATTTGAACGCAACAATACAAGACTCCCGCTGATTTGTAAGGCACTGATTTATCATGTGGGTACGGACAAAACGGGGAAGAACATTGATGTGCTGAATCTCACAAGAAATTCCAGGCTGCGTTCTTGTCAGCAAAGAAAAGATAATCACTGACAGCGACACCAGCAGGGATCCACTCCAAATTTTGGAGAATTTTTTTTATATGTTTGTTGAAAAATGGTAATTAATGTTAGCGAAAGAGCAATAGATGAATGTCAAAATAAACTACTATTTCAAGTTTCTCACAAAAAATGTCATTCCACTTTACAAAAAAATAAATAAATAAGTGGCGAAGGAGAAAAACGTGTTCTCGGTCACGGTTCGCCTCTTCCCTCTAACCATAACCAAATAACTAAGAAGAATGTGTTCTCGGTTAATGGTTAGAGGAAAGAAGCCAAATGTGGATTTTTCTTTTTTTTTTTTTTTTGGAACAGGGTTGCAATAATTAATATGTCATTCCAAGCTTCATTTTAATTGGCTAGTAAGTATTTCTGACACTGTTAGAAATTCACATCAGTTAGTCTTTGGTCGCAAGACTGTGTGACGACTGTCATCAAAACCACTCACATTGTAGGATGCAGGACAGCCCATTCAGACCAAAGACATCCCCACGATTCTTTCATGACGTTGATCTGTCGTCTACGACAGCCAAAAGTCATACAGTATATAGGAGTCCTAAGATGGCAGCAACAGAACGGAGATGCCCGAATGTGTTTATACACACAGGGACCCCACCCACACCATCACTGAAGTGGAATGACATTTTTGAGTTTTGTGTTTGAGTTCTCATTTCTAAACTGCCTTGAGTCACAATGTTTTGGTCCCTAAAGAAAGCTTCCAGTCCTTTTTTGTGTTATTTTGACTGTGGATTGTTCCTTTAAGATAATGGTATTATGACAAAATCGATCCATGGACAGTTTATTAGGATATTGGGAAGTTATTTTTGAAAAAAGCCCTTATGTCTCCTTTAACTATCAGCTTTGCAGTAAACAGTCTACATTTGATCACAAGCCATCAATACTGAAGATCGCTGTGGGGGAGAATGTTGAGATGCAAAGGTGGAGTTACAAAACAAAAACAAATAACGGTGTGGACCTGAAAGCCTCATATTCTTTAAATTCAAGATATCCAAATCCTCTTTTTTATGCCATAGTTTAACAGTTTTAACTTGTAGCCATTGGAAACCACTAAGTAAGGTAAAACAGGGGGGAGCAGAAGAAAACTTATTTTTGTATTTGATGATGGGTTTGTGTGTAAAGATGCATATTATTGAAACAGAATGAAAGGACTGACAGAAGGAAATGTGATTGAGACACAACAACAAATTTAATATCTGAAATCAAATGAACACAAGTTCCTGGTTGAAAGAGCAAAGTGCTTCACAAACCTGAGTCTCATAGCGTCGTCTTGTGCTTGCAGAAACTTTCTCTGGACTGATGACGTTCACATTCATGCTCGTGGCACCACTGCTGCCATGTTGCTCTGAAGAGCCTGGAGACAGTTTCCACATTTACCCAAATGTGAGGCTACGTGTTAGACTTACATCCACCAGGTAATCAGACATATTCCAATCAGACAACAGTCAAATGTTTTCTCGCTGCTGGTAGCTGCTGTTCATTTTAATTAGAGACATTTGCATTATAACTGGTATAAAATCTAACGCAAGCCCTTCTGGGTAAATCAGTTAATTGCCAGACATTTTTAGAGCATGTAGGACATTAATTTAGTCACAGCCTAACTGTATGAAAACTGTAATGTGTTTTGTGCTTCTATATGATGTAATTTTTTACAAAGATCCAGCATAAAGAGCTTGATTGTAAAAAAAAAAAGAGTTGTGGCCGTCTGTACCTGTGCTGTTGAGCTGTGATCCTTTAGGGTTCTGGAGGGTCATACTTTCAGACATTTCTCTGCAGTAGCACAAGGACAACATTCATGAGACTTGTGTATGATTCACAGACATCTGAGCAGAACATTTACACAAATGTTCCTTTACCTAATGTTTCTCTCGTCAAAGAACTTGGTCCGACATTTCTGAATGACGTGGTCCGCCAAATCTGACTCTTGAATTCGTTTCTCGGACTGTCTGTCCTTTTCAAAAGATTTGACCTGAGGGCACAAAATGCCTCAATGTATCCAGGACTCTGTATTCTGTTATCTTCAATGCTAGCTGTTTACTGAGCTTGATAGCGCCGTTAAAAATCAAAAACACTGTTTCACCTTCACATAGTTTCCTTCTTTGTCAGAGACAAGGGCCATGCATGTGATGCCTGCCAGCCTGCAGTGCTCCAACAACGTCTCCTGAGACTGAATACACACACAACAGAAAAAAAGTTGAACTCTCAAACATAAATTTTAGGTGCAACTCAGTTGTAACAATACAAAAGAAAACCCGGCGCACCAGTATTGGTACTTGAGAAAACCGGCCGGCATGGACCCTGGATTTTTGAGAACTCCAAACTGCTGACAGCTTTCCGCCCTCTTACATGTTATAAAGGGTGTATGTTTTTTGTTCCATGAGTTACTCAAGAATCACAAATCAGCTTATAAATACGCAGGAATTTCCTGAGTATTAGCGTCACAGTTCCTCAATTTAGCTGTGAAAGATCTTGCTGCTGAAAGACTGAGGTAAAGACACATCAACTAAGCACAAAGGCCAAAAGAAAAAAAAAAAAGCTTCACAGCTCTTCTACTGCAGCAGTCTTTTATTTTTAAGTCATATTCTGTTTGGTATGAGAAGCGCATGCAGCTGGTAAAGATTTAGATTCAGCCATGACAGTGAGTATGTAAGATGTAGGCCCAATTTATTCTCATTAACTTCAGTTTGGTTTCTCAGCCAGACTAGCTAGTGACGATGTGGAACAAACCCCGCAGTGTAGCACAAGTGTTTCTTAGTGCATTCATGTGTCACTTTGCCTTGTCATCATGTAAGCTTTGACCCTTCCTCTTATAACTTTCCCCAATGCAGTGAATTATGTCAGGTCAGCTCCAGCTTGGAGGCAGATGGACAGCTGGTGGTCTTGGCTGACTGTGCGTGAAAGGGGTTTGCCATATTTGGCTAATGAAAGCTTAAAGAGCAGAACATCTCTTGAGGATGAAAACAGTCTGCAGAATCTGTCAGCACGTCAGCATGTGAACAAAAGTTTAGAAAGTCGAGTGAAGGGGAAGTAATTGGTGCGGACGTCTAACGAGAATTTCCCACTGGTTAAGGGACTGACTTGCATACGTAACCAACAAAAACGCAAACACTCGATGATTTGGAACATAATGCTGCTTGTTTTCAGAGAGCCTCAAATTCTCCTAATTGCTTGTGAGGACTCCAGGGAAATAAAGGCGGCCGGTCGCTTGTGTTCTGTGATTGCACTGAAAGACAACGAGGCCCATTAAAGAAACATTTACTGGAAAGGTGGAAAGTTGCGACATCAACAATAGGACATAATGAGCAGCAGAGGAAAAAACAAGATGGGCGTTAAAAGTCGGGCACAAAGCCGTGGCAGCAGAGGTTGTTTACACAAAGCGGGCTGAGATCAGTTTGTCGCATAAACATGAAGAATGTGACAGAAGCGTGGCATAAGACGTTCTAGGCCAGGGCATAAAAGAACTTTGCTTGGAAGGAACTGATCTCAGCCTGGCCATCCTCCAATCACAGCACAGTAATGATGAGGACGGTGCTGTGTTGTGTGATTGAGCTTCTTTTTAAATGAAACCCAAAAGCAGAGCTCACACACAACAACAAACACCATTACTGATGCTGTCATGTTAAGTCTGCTGCTTGCAAAAGGAGCAACTTTTTCCCCAGGAACAGAAATCAAGTGTTGCCCTCTGTAGGACTGATGAGGTTGCTACAGGACCAGAGGCTTGAAGGAGGGGTCCTCGGGAAGTTTTAAACAATAGTTTCAGCTGTCTATTTGGAGCTGCTGAACTTTTATTAATTGAGACAAAACCTTTATTAATGGAGGGCGAGTCTATTCTGTCACTGAATACAAGAACCTTGTGGTTGTGCTCAACCATATTCTGAGATGGGACTCCTGGACTGACCCCCTGACCACTAGGTGGTCTGCTATTGCCAGTGCTCATGCACTGGCAATAGCAAAAAGATCAGACCAATGTGATGTGTAATAGGGAGAGATAACTGGTGGAGCATGATACTGTTTGAGAGAGAGTGGTGTCCTTTCCTGTCTGCAGTTTTAGAGGAAAATACACAAATATGTCAATGCGAACTGCACCTTTCCATTCTGATGAAACATTTGGTTCGTTATGGCTGCTGACCTGTGAGACATCATAGGCAATATCTGCAGAGATGCCGGTGCTCCACAGCTTCTGGACAACACTGATGGCTCTGGACATTGAAGACTGCCCTACTGGGACTACCAGCGCGTCGCAGGAGCTCACTGTTGGCTAACACAAACAGCAAAAGATGTGTTCGCTTTCAGCAGAAATGAAAAACAAATGCTTTCAGTTGTTATAAATGAAAAGAATGGTTGTTTAAAAAGCTATGTGGGTAATAAACGAGCCATTTTAGACAGTTTTCTGTCTGAATCCAAAACATAAGATATTGATGCAGTTCCAAATATAACTCCATGGCGTCAAGAGTTGCCATGATCATAGTTATTAAGATGTTTCTAAAAATGGCTGTGTGGCAGCGGACAGCCATAAAAAGCCATCATTAAATATGAAACTGCCTCCTGCTCCTTTATTACAGTAATTAGGAATGTCAAATCCCACTGTGTGTGTTTGTGTGTGTTTCTGAGATGTCTCTTACTGGCTCCTCCATATTGGCAATAGCAGCACAGACTTTGTCGAGAGCAACGCTAGCTCCCACTGCACTGGGGGCTGGTACTGTGGAAGCTGGCACTCGAAATTCAAGGATCTAAGCAGTACAAAGTATATATTTTTAAAAAAGCATTAAGACACCTAGTAGGCTAAGTTACAAACACCGTTTCATATAAAATTACAGCAATACAGACAGAATATACTGTATGAATTAGTAAAAATGCACTTCACATTTGTTTAAAAGTTGAGGGGAAAGATTTTCAGAAAAAAAAAAAAAGATGTGCATGTAAGCAATAACTTCAAGCGATTCATTGCTTTCTATACATGGAACATAGATGAACGACTGTGAAACCTACCAAATGGTCATAGCGTCCTCCAGCAGCTACTATATCCGGTACAGTTCGCTTGCGTTTCCTGATAAAAGCCACAAACTGGAAAATGACTCCAGAGTGGTGCTGCACCTTGTACACCAAACCTAAGTTAACCACCACCTGTAAAGTGGATACACCTGCATTAAAAACAAGAAAAATTAAGAAAAAAAATTTTTTTTTTTTTTTTAACCCTTCATTTTCTTAAAATTCAAATCACCCTCAGTTTAACGCCTAGTCTGCGCAAAAGCACACAGAGCTCCTCCAGGTCCTTGACACCCTGCTTGGCCAGCTGGGTGACAGCAGTCTTCTGTTTGGTGAGTGATGTCAGTAGTGGCGCCAGCTCCTGGAGACTCCCCTTCTGTTCTATGTACTTATACAGTGTTTGGAGCTAAAATCGAAAGACGAGACAAGAGATGTCAGTGTTCGTACGCTGTCGGAGAACAGGAATCAATTACCAAGCCAAGATGGATACTTACACTGTTGGTTGACAGTGAAAAGTTGCAGAACTTTGCCTCCACCTCACGCTTGGTCAGCTTTTCACTCTACAGCAATCAAAAAGAAATGGGGGGGGGCAGCAATACAAAGTGTTACCAGTTCTATATTTGCCAAGTACACTGTTGCATATGTTCAGATCAGCATACAAATAAAGAGCAGGTGCAACGTGACCTGCACTGACCATGGCATCACACAGTACGTTGGAGGCCTGGCTCAGTTTGTCCTCTGGGACACCACTGTGAAGCAGGATGGCCTTCAACAAGCTGGTGTGGTTCAGGTAAATGTTATAGTTCCTTTCCTGTAGTTAAAAACACACCGTTAACCCTCTCAGCCGCAATTATAGACAATACCAACAACACCGCTGTGCGATGAGCACCTCAGTGAATAATAACTGTTGTGTCCGGCGGCCGTCTCCTTCTGTCTGAATCACATATTCTTAAAAGCTTAAAGTAAAGAGCAGGCCAGTGCACAGGATCAGAAATAGGCTCTAGAAGGGATGAACTTGAGGCCAGACTCAAGGTTGACTGGGTTCATGAAGCATGCAAAGAGAGCTGCGACCGGAGACTGGCACAGCACTGGGATGGACGTGAACAGGAAATGGATTGTACTGGAAAGGAGGGAAGGAACTGGACAGAGCTAGGCATAACAGATTTACTACATAAACAATAAATACAGTGTAAACCAGTCAGGCTTACACACGCTTTCGGTATGCTAAGAATGTGAGTAGGAAGTATAGGAGGAAAAAAATAACAAAAGGTCAAGTTGAGCTGATGGTGTTTGTAGGAAAATAAAGAAAGATACATCAGCTCATGGACAAACTGTCCTGTCTGGATGGGAATTGAAACAAAAGCACAGCACAAACTAGGTGGCGGGTTCAAAATGCAAGCAGTTCATGTGCATATAACCTGAAGGGCAGGAAACTCCTGGATTATTTCAGAAATGGTGTAAATAGCCTCTGCATCAGGGAGCAGGCTGTTGGTGACAGGTGTGATAATGTCAAAGGCGCACTCCAGAAGTTCCCTCGGGTGGGCGCGATCCAGCTTCTTGGGGCGGAAAACACGCTCAACGCTGTACCTTCAAGTAAAAACAAGAATCCCATACTGACTTTGTTTGTCATTATCACTGTTAGAATCTTCAGACTGTATGTACTTGACTCAAACTAGAATTGAAGAAACATAGTGACTGTATAAAAAACTAATCTAATCTGAAGAAGCAATCCACTGGTGTTCTAGCAGACAGAACTAAAGATATAAGACATTACAATCACACATTTTATCAGAGACTGCAATCTCAAGATGTTTTTAAGAAAAGGACAAAAAGAACAAACACACAAACACATTAACAGTACAAAATGTAGGCATGATTTTATACAATTATTCAGTTATAAGGCATTATGTATGCAATAACCAGAGGGTTTTCTTTCTTTTTCTGACATATTTTGTAATAAAGTGGTACCTTTACTAACGAAATTAATTGGTTCTGGAAGTAGTTTCGTAACCTGAAACTTTTCGTAAGTAGAGACGCGTTTTCCATGTAAATGCCCTAATCCGTTCAAAGCCCCCCAAAATTCGAACATAATTTTTTTAAAACAAATTATACATAATACATGAAATGACATAAAAACCTGTAAGAAATACATGTTAGAACTAGAAAAGCACTCGGAGAGCGCAGACTTCCACCGAGCGCAACAATTATCGAAAATAACCTGAAAATTTCGTATGTAGAGATGTTCGTAAGTAGAGGTACCACTGTAGAGTGCACAAAAAACCCAGGACAGTGTGCAACAAGCGAAAATAAAAATATACACAATAAAAAAAAAAAAAAGCTTTTTTAACAATAACTTATCTTTCTTAATTGTTCAAAAATAAATACATTTGGGACTAGATTTGGGAACTGAGGAGACCAACTGCTCCGACACAAACTGTTTAATTATTATTGCTTAAAGAATTTAGCTGCTCAACAGACTGAATCTACTTTTTTTATTTTAATCATTATTATTGTTTTTTCAATTTTACATCTGAAAAACTCAGATGTAAAGAAGCCTATCTTTGTTTACTCGTTCTGACCAGTTATGAACGTGTCAGCAAAAAAATGATACTAAAAAAATCTCATTAGTTATGTGATTTTCCTCCTTATGTATTCAACTTGTGTCGAAATGTTTTGAAAGTGTTCCACTGACAGCTATATTGAAAAATAAATAAATAAGCCCTCATGTTGCCTTTGTATTTCTTTTTCCCCAATTAAATATATGAATCATGACTCTTTTGAAATCATTGCATTCTGGCCTTCTGTTTCTATTTACATTTTATACAGTGCCAGAACTTTTCTGGAAACAGGGTTGTAGTTTGTAAGTACATGTTAAAAACAATGTCACTCTGTAATTAAACTTTGTAACCATTGCTAAAAGAATATGTGTTAAATCATTCGTCATCTTTACCTCTTAAGATGTGTTATATTATTGCGGCCGACAAATCTTGCAAACCCCATCTAAAGTGAAAACAGAAGTGAGACATTGAATGCCGTTATAATGACAGTGAAGTCAGTGCATACCAGGCTGCAATCAATCACTGTGTGGAAACAACCATTTAGTCCTCAGGGTTTCCTGAGGCAGCAGGATCTTACGGCGGCTGCTGATTGCAGCCTCACACTGCAAGTGTTTGCATTTGCTGATGCAAATAGTTGTATAATGAGTGTTTGTGTGCAAGTGTGGACAAGCACATGTGTTCATGTGTGTGCTGAACTCACGCGAAGGTCATAGGGCAGTGTAACCAGCATTCCACTGTGGTCCATGAAGCAGGCCAGTTCACTGCCATCGTACAACTTCCTGTTTCTGGGGAGGAGCAGTGGAGTCTGGAGACGCACCGCACCTGAAGACACGCATTGCGTATCATTGCAACATGTCCATTAGGTTAAGCGACCCACCCCCACGGCTGCAGAAAGAACTGATGCATGTGAGCAGATACAAACAAGTACAGCTGGACACCATCAGTGAAGCGCAGAAAGGCAGCACCAGCACATGCACTGAACCTCAGCGGCCAAACAGTGAATGTATTGTTCAGCTGCCTCACACTTGAGCAGATGTCAGGACCCTAAAACAGGGTTCCAACAGGTCACGAGCGCAAGTGGCCTGCAGTGGAGAGTAAACAAAGACTCACTTTCACGTGCATAGACGTTAAACAAAGGTAGTGTACACACCGTGCTTCTTAAAGATCCTGGTGATGATTTCATACACATGCTGCTGCAATTTGGCAGTGTTGAAGCTGAAGGTGCCCTGAAGGAAAAGCAAACAAACAGCCTCTGTGAGGGATCAATTAAGCACGAAAAGGCCCTCTGCTTGCCTGTGAAGGCAGCATGGAAGAAAGTGAGGGGACATTGCAGCTATTCATGAGTCTGCAGTGACATCTACAGGTGGATGTGAGAAAATCAGTGATGTTCCCCTGTAAGTATCCACTCCTAAGTAGAGATGCTACTAATACAATCTACTATTGATACCAGGGGCCGGTACTGGGATAATACACAGATTGGATATTAAAATGATGACACTGGCGCAGAGGGAACAGAAAGTTAAAGCCTCAGCATTGCCTAGCTCTGAACACAGCCCAAACTTAAGCATTTGTATTTTTTTCCAATCCCGTTCTGCTTGTGCTGAGCCACTGCCAAAAGCCTCTTTTTTTTTTTTAATAGACAATATCGCACAACTATTGATTGGTCAGTTAGAGACCCAACTCTGAAGTTTCTGTTGTTATTTTGTAAATAAATTGGGCTTTCAAGCTGGATAATTTTACTTCCTAAACCTGCTTTTCGCTTCCCTTTTTACCCTCACATACAATAATTCCAGGGGCTGGATAATTTAGATATTTCTTCTACAATTGTTTTCATTTTATTTCTAGCATAAAAATTTCCATATAAAAAGTTCATATAAATATTCAATTTGAAAACCTTACAGTTGTTGCTGCTACCTGTTCCATTCAAATGCATTTTCTTGTTATTATATTTAAACCAAGAGCAAGTTTGGGATATTTTTCCCTCATTTCTTAATTGCAGTGGGTTACTACTATAACCTCACACAAAACCAACAACAATGACAAAAACAATAATTATGATATCAATCAAGACAAAAAGATGAAATAATATATATAATATATATATATATATATATAATATATTATGTATAATTAATAATATGAAAATCAAGATTTCTTATCCGGAGACAAATATCAGTATCAGATTGGAAATTAGAAAAAAAAAAAAAAGGGGGGGGGGATTGTTGCATCTTGACTTCCAAATTACATAGTTTTATCTAATTATTTAGTTAGTCTGAACTATGAGAAGTTTGCTTTTTAACTTATAATCATTTAAAGGTATGGTGGGAGATCTTTTTTTGAAGCATTTTTTACAATATTGCCTGAAAACCTTTTCACATTCCCATTGCACCCACTGAAATAAAATGTTTGCAAAAAAAACGAAACGTTTTGGTCCAGTCTAGAGGGTATAATCAGAGGAAAACTCTGACCAATCAATGTACTGATCATCTTTATATTTATTGGCTGCCTAATATGTCCATCAAATATCAATGCACTCTCCACCTCCCACCCCAACCCCCACCCCAAAAAAGCAACAGCCATGTGGAAGATAACTGAAGAACCAAACAGAAGAAGAGTGGTTATCGGTACGGCTTTCCAGTGCTGGCGCCAGCTAAAAAATGAAAAGGGGCTCCAGACCGACGCCAAGGTGGCCCAGTTTCTACTGGATAAGTAAGATGATGCCGTTCTGATTATATAATATTTCAACATACTGATCGGTTATGGGAATTGTAGGCCTATTCACCCAGTCAGTGAGAAAATGAAAGATGATGACAAAAACTATTGTCCATCGAGTGACATGACGAACATATTCCAGCATGTTTCGCTAAGCTACCAACTCTGTCAACTAGGCTACAGTACTATGTGACACCGTTAGGTAGGCTGTTGTTATCCTTGATGGAGAAGACGCCATGGCTTGAAGTTAGCCAGCCACTCTGATGCTACTTGTTGTTGGCGAATCGACGTGAGTGCTCACGAATGCTCGTGAACTTCCGTGACCGCTAGAGACAGCGTGCGCTTTCATGTAGTCGTGAGTTATGTGAAGGCGTGGTTTCGAGGGGTGGGCTGAAGAGGAGGAGGCAGAGCCTTTGGGAGGAGGGAGGGAGTGTATATTTTCAAAATCTCACTTGAGTTGGATTGCTGGAACAGTTTTTTTTAAAGATCTCCCACCATATCTTTAATGTAATGCATTCAAACTTACTTTGTGTCATGTCATTAAAGGAAGATGTATTAGCAACACTGTTAACTGATCTGAAGCGTCTAGAGCTGATTGTGTAAAGAAGGATGCTTCATATAAAGAAAAACATATTTGACAACCCTGAGCGTCATCTTTACAACACAGTAATTCAACAACAAAGCGTCTTCAGTCAGACACTTCTTCAGATCTGCTGGAACACAGACCGCTACTGGCAACCTGTGTTCTCAGTCTGTACCACAGCAAAACATTCACTGGGACTGGCACCGATGCTGCCCCCTACAGGATAAAGTAAAACTAACAGGATTGATGGAACTGGGTGATTTGGACATGATCCTCTTGGGAAAATATTTAAATTGACTGTAAGATAGAGATCCTCACCTTATGCAGGTCTATATCATAGGTATAATCCATGACTGGTGAGGTGTTCTGGGCAAAGAGTTGCCCCACCATGGTGCGGTAGGCCTTGCCGTTGACATTGGCCATGGTGTGTTGCAGAACCTCATGCAGCTCAGATTCTTCCATCTGAGGCGGCGGCAGAAGTTCACTTTTTAGCAGTTCCTGAGCAGTAGGTCGAAGGGCCGGGTCGTGTTTCAGAAGCCACTCTATTACCTTCCTCTGATGGACACAAAGAGAAGACACAGAAGGGTATTGGACTGCTACAATGCGATTTTAGACCAAGGAGGAGATGTGGAACACAGGTGAGTTGTCCTCACCTGTGTTCCATGTGCAGGAAAGTCCTCTGGAAGAGAGATGGGCTCCTGTAGTGTTCAAAGAAATGAAAGTTAATAAGAAGCCATGGTTAGAAACTCCATCAAGCTCAAATTGGGTCTCCTGATGTACCACTCGCAGCTGGCTCAGGACAGAGATGCGTTCAGCACTGGTGGTCATCGGACGAAAGGACATCTCAAAGAGGATGATTCCCAGACTAAACAGGTCAACTTTCTGAGGACAAGAATAATGAAAAAAGAGAAATTAAGGAATTGTACAGAATCAAGAAGGATAAATCAGTGTATTGAGTCAAATAAATGAATTTTACTCTCTTACTTGGTTGTAAGTGGCTTTTGTGTTTCCTTGAACCTCTGGACTGACATAGAGGGCTGTGCCAACCATGCCTGTCATGTTACCTGAAGACAGTGACGCAAAAGCAACTTCAGATGTCAAGTAAAAGAACATATTTCAACCTTTACAGATATCAAAATTCAGTGTTGTATGACTACTGTATATTTGAAATGTACGCACCTGTTGGGTCTGGCTTTGACATTGCTGCAGAGCTACTTTCCTCCTGCTCAAATGTACCTGCAGCCTGTGAGAGAAAACTCTTTCCATGAAAAGATCATAACGTAAGACAAACATGAGCTTTTTTTTCACAGCCTTTCAGCTGGGTGAACCATCAAACTGTGTACCACGTTAGCTGGATGATCCGTAGCCAAGCCAAAGTCTCCAATTTTCACATGGTCCTGCGAGTCAAGGAAGATGTTGACAGGCTTCAAGTCCCTGTGAATCATTCCCTAAACGAGAACACGGAATGAATGAGTTAAAAACAGGGCTTTATTCTTTGCAAAATGTATTAATTTGAAAAACAAGTTTAACAACCTGCTCATGGATGTAAGCAAGGCCATCCAGTATCTCCCTGAACAGTCTCCATAACCGATTCTGGTCCAGGTACAGGCTTTGATCTATTGTGTCCCTTAAAGTGCTCTTTTCACAGTATTCCATCTGTCAGAAGCACGAATCATGAGTCAGAAATAAAGTAAAGATGTTAGGTAGAAAATGTGGAGTAAAACAAGAGGCTTACTTGTATATACAAGTAATGTGCAATAGTGAGACTTCGATCAGAGTCTAAGCTCTCCGTTGTGTCAGTCACTGGCCTTTTGCTTGGCTGAACCTGTGAATGAACAACATCTGTTTGCTGCATCGCACTGGATATTGACAAATTTAAGAAAAGTGAATAAATAGCTTAGTGAAACTGTTCAAACCTGTGACATCTCATCTGTGCTATCATCTCCATTTTCAAAGATGATGTCACTCCTTGAGTCACTGTCTGATGGCCTGAACAAAAAGCAATACAAAAAAATAAAAGTGATGTGTCAATGTTTGAAGGGTTAAAGAAAAGGGTAAGAGAAATGGGGGGGGGGGAACATACAGAAACGAGGCACCAAATACATCTTCATCATCTTCCTCGTCATCATCTTCATCACTGGACTCGTGTCCGCTGCACTTGGCACTAGAAGATCTCTCGATGGATGTGGACCACTCCACAGAGCTTGATAAAGCTGGAGGGGGTGCAATGTCCTCCGCGTTGTCGGGGAGACCGAGCTCATTAAGGCGCTGCGGCTGATTTCTGGACTGCTCGTGATTCTCAGGAGTGCTCTGAGGCTCCGAGCTGTCGGTGTTGCTCAGCACTCCCGTGGAGGGCATTTCATGTCGCTCGATCCATGCGTTGTAGTAGCGGACGATGTTCTCGTGATTCAGGCGTGAGAGCAGCGTCACTTCACCTTTGATCCGTCTGAACTGCTTACTGGCTGGATTGACCTGGATGCGTTTGACAGCATAGTAGCAACCATCTAGTTTGTTTTGAACCTGCATATGAAGACAGGGCACAGTAAATAGCAGAGAAATTTCCTGCATGTACGTTGCTACTGTTCAAAAAAGTTCTTTATGGGGAGAAACAACTATGGTTCACCTTAATTACAGCACCAAAGGCTCCTTTTCCAAGAAGCTGAAGTTCCTCAAACTCATTGAAATAGCGAGAAAGCTGCCTTTGCAACCCTGAACTGAAGGGAGCACTGAGGATGTGGCTACGGGGAATGACTGATGATGCAAAGTCTACAGCTAGATCTGGAAAAGAACAAGTGAAAAATGACAATTTACCAGACTTTTTGTAGGCACAGATATTATTATTTGGTGATGATTAAAAGATGAAACATTCTCATTCCATTTTTAGTTCAACAACTGCATCTTTTTTTTTTAATAAAAATAAAAAGATGCAGTAAAGTAGAGTAAGGTGGGCGCATAACTTTCACCAACATCTGGGACTGTAACTGGCTTATGAAAGGCTTTGACTTGTTTTCTGATCCTGTTCCAATAGGTCTGATTGTGCATAGGTGTCTTCTTAAAGGTACGGTAAGGGATTTCTGGATGACATCACATCTGTTGATATTTGAAACAAAACATCAACAAAACACAGAGAGCTAGGTTCTCCCTGTGTTCTCAGAGGAGACACATCCCATCATGAACTTTCCTAAGCTGTCGTCTCTGAGTTACCACGACTGTACAAAGACATCGTCAATGAAGCTCTGTTACTGTGGTTCAACATGGCAACAGCAAGTCAATGGAGGAGATCTATGGTGCCACTTGTTTAGTATAACATTAGATGGGTGATATTTGTGGTGCAAGGAAGGATAAGATCTAGTATATACTGTAGTTTATGTAACTGCAGAAAAATGGTCGACCTAACACTCATCAGGGTATGTCAAACCATCTCTTCAGATTCTCAATATACTTTCCTAAGCCCAATGCAGACCAGTGCAGCCTCTTTAATGAATAAAGGGAGATGTCATTGTTCAGACATCTCCAATATGCATGTCATAAAATGGCCTGATAAAACCCATTTCAGCTTAATAAAGGAGGAGACAGAGAGAAATGTGGAATAAAATCTGCTCTCGACTAGATTTAGTTCACAGTTAACTGAACCCTCTTGCTTGGGGATTAAGTAACCTCCTTTTGTAAAACAGAAAACTCAAGAGTTTCCCTGCATTCAGGTTCAATATACTCAGAGTTTGTACATAACTTGCACATCAAGGGATTCCAAGGCCTGAGCAGCTGCATGCAAGCCTCACATCACCAAGTCACTCCATATGCCAAGCGTCAGAGCACACTACCGCTTTGGAATAACGACTCCACACGACTCATTCTCGGTTTGGCAGGAAGACGCCTGCCTGACTGCATTGCACCAGTTGTAAAGTTTGGTGGCGGAGGGATAACGGTATTCAACTGATTTTTCAGGGTTTGGGCTAGGCACGTTACCTCCATTTAAGGGCAATCTTCATGGCCAAAGACATTTTGGACAATCCTATGCTTCCAACTTTGTGGCAACAGTTTAAGGAAGGCCCTTTTCTCCTCAAACATGACTGTGTTTCAGTGCACAAAGCAAAAACTATAAAGACATGGTTTTGTGTGGAAGAACTTCCCTGGCCCACATAGAGCCCTGACCTCGACTCCATCAAGCACTTTTGGGATGAACTGGAACAGAGATTGTGAGCCAGGCCTTCAAGTCCAGCATCAGTGCCATATCTCATAAATGTTCTGCAGAATTAATGATTACAAATTCCCACAGAAGAACTTATAGATACCCTTCCAAGAAAAGTAGAAGCTGTTGTAGCTGCAAAAGTGGAACCAACATATTAAAGCATATGTATTTGAAAACGTCATTTCAGTCCCTGTTGGTGTAAAGGTCAGGCGCCCGACTATTAAGCAGGTATTTAGAGCTGTCATCACCGTTTCTTACAGGATCTACAAGTGACAAAAATGCAAAGTAAACTTAGCCATGTAAATTTATTGTACTGTTGATCTCTTTATATGAAGTTACCTTTCCTAATTGTGCTCTCGATATTTTGTTAACATAATTTACATTTGTTATGGTGAAAAGTACGCAACCTTCTGGGCTGGAATCTTGATACTGTGGCAGGTTTTTGGGTGAGGGAGGCTTGAGGAAAGAGTGGTCCAAGAGCTGCTGAGTCATCCAGCGTTCAGCATCATTCAGACACACGCACCTTTGGAACAAAGACACAGTAAAATAGGCAAATTTACCACAAAATCTTCTGGTTCCAGGCTGTAATAATCCAGCACACATTGTCACTCATTATCTGCAACTAAATGATGGATGATTTGGAAAAAAAAAAATTGAAATCATCTAAAGTAACGTAACCCTTTTCCTAAGTTGTAGCATGAAATACATAACCTCCTTGGCGGAGGTGAAAATATTCATACACAGACAATTCCTATTGGAGAACTGAAAGTCCGAGATAGTTTGTGCGCTCCCGGTAAACACGCTCAGGCAGAGCTGTGAGAACATATTCTCAGCACTGGGCGTCGGGAGCGGCTGTGTGTACAGCTGCTCCCAGCACCTGTGCGTCTTGGCACAGCTGATGTGCTTTTTAAGATACTGCAGAACGAAGCATTGGATGAGCATTGAGCCAAAGGAACAGGTATGATGACATCTACTTTCTACCACTGAGCACATCTCGGGTGCTCCGAGTGCAAGGAGAGGGCCAGTACACGAAGGGATATGTGCACCGTACAAGAAACTCCACAACGGTGTTCTGTGATCTCCTCGTTTCCTCCACAGCAAACATCTGGATGAGATCATGCCACAGCTGTACTGACGTGTCTGGCCGTGACTATTCCCACATCCACCACAACTGCTGACCAGACATCCTCTGCTCTCAAGAGAATAAAAACGTATGCAAGTAATACAGTGATGCGTAATCAAGAGGTAGAGCCGTTTGTGCACGTCCGCATGTGACCAGGTGGACGCACATTTATGCCATTTGGACGTGCTTTTTTACGCGCCGACATGCAGGTTGTGCTTTCCGCAAACTCGGTATCTTGCGATCGTGGGTTGCGGGTAGCAGGTGGTCTGAAAACACCCGCTACCCGCTATCCTAAACCCACGATCCCAAGATACCGAGTTTGGTGAAAGCGCAAAAGACACGGCCATTGCCACGCCTACAATGTGAGTAAGAGAGTCGGCAACGCGGGTAGCGGCTTTACGGAGGCGGAAGATTGCATTAGCGGTTAGCGGAGGTTCCTACACCTGCAATTTGTGGGTGGGTAGCGGGAGGTGTACGATCGGGGCCTTAGTCTCCACTGTGCTGGAGTCAGAATTACTGACATCCACTGACACATGAAGGGCTGCTTTAAGTTATAGACTGACAGCACATGAAAGGTTATCCTAACAGCTGCTATGAGGGACTAAAATCTGTCATGTGATATTGCCATTTAACAAAAAGCCAGGAGTCATAAGCAGAAACACTGCAGTACAATTATTAGATTAGAATTCACATCATTAAAGGCTCATAACTACATGTGATGCCATACTCGTATTAATGAAATCGGTCAGACATCAGGCAATTTACCGACTGGTATGATTTAACTGTTGTACAGAGTCGGTGCAGATAGGAGCAGGTGCTGTTTGGTGTAACCTGATGTATAAAATGTGCTTTAATTTGCAGCTTGCCATCACTGAGCTCCTTTACAGATTTATCATTTGTTCCCTGTCCTATCAGACGGTATAACTGCTTCATTGTTCCTTTTTTCATAGTCATGAGTAAGGACTTGCAGAGCTGCAAATTACTGCAGAGTTATTCTAATTAAATATAAAACTCATAATTATATAGTTAATATGTTTATGTCTCTATTTTATTCTCCTGGTTTAGAAAGCTGTTTTATTTGTGTTTGTTTTTATTCCAAATGAAGATATATGTAAACAGCTAACACCAGCTTTAATTCCCTTTGAGATATTCAAGGCTGTGTGAAACATTACTGAATGTGGTGAGAACTGCAAATTACAGTGACACCCGCAAGTTATCTGTACATCCATTTATCTAGTTGTGTTTTCTTACACCTTCTTTTTTTGCACCTTAGGACTAAAACAGTTTTGGGCTGATGGCAGGCATGTAGAATTGATCAAAATTTAATTGGGATTTCATCACAGCAATAATGTCTTTGGCTTGTGTTCTGAATGACATGTATACTTCAGACATGAACTCCATTTGGCCATGGCTGAGTGATTCCTAAGTAATAACAAGGCGCTGCTGCCGTTTCATAGGTTTGTTTTTTTGTTTTGTTTTTTTAAATCACTGTTGTCTGATTGTTTCTATCTCAAACTGTTCATTCGCCCTTAAGCTGCCATTCTTTAACTTAAAGCTATAATCACTTATAGCTTTAAAAGCAGAAGGAAACGTTAACACCGTAGTCAGGTAACTGGAAATTATTGCCAGGAAGAATATAATTTGCATTAAATGGTTTATAATACTAGTTTAAAACAGTGGTGTGCCCCCCACCATACATACTTGTGAAGGAAATCCTGGAAGTCAGCAGGCAGGCTCGATGGCACCGTCACTGGATATTCCTTCACTTCTTTTCCCTGACTTAGAGCCAGCAGCATCAGCCCCAGGCTCCACACATCCCCCTTCTTGCCTGTTTTTGTTGGCATTGCTGTATCTTCAGAGAAACGCACATGGGCTTGCTCAAAAATGTCCTCTTTGCAAATCTCTGCAAACCTTTTTGATAAGCTGTAATCAGTCAATCGGACGTTCCCCTCCGAGTCCACCAGAACGCTGGAAGCTCCCAGCTGTTTGTGGACCACAGAGTTGGAGTGAAGGTAGTCGAGAGCCGCCAGCAGCTGTGCTGTGTAATGGCAGAGTTTATCGAGAGGGACCGGGGTGTTGGTGATCAGGCTCTGGTTTAAGCTGATCCCAGCCACATGCTCCACCAGCAGGTTAACCATGAGGCAGTCCTCCTTCTCAATGGAGATCAGAGCCTTGTAATGCACCAAATGTGGGTGATCCAGCCGCAGGAGGGAGTTGAACTCATTTTCTGCTGCATGGATCTGGACAACATTTCACATGAAAACAGAAATGCACAAAAGTTTTAAGAAACTGTGTTTCAGAAACTGTTTTTTTCCCCAGAAACATTAAAGCAGGTTATCCTGTAATCCTTTATTCTTCATGCTACCATCCACCTCTACTTGCCTGCTTTTTACAATTCTCGATCTTTGCTTTCTCCTGGCTGGTGAAGAACTTGCCCATCTTCTTGTTCCAGCGCAACGACCACTCATAGATCACAGCATATTCTCCAGCGTTTGCTTCAAACCCGCAATACACCCAACGGCCAAGCCGCTTGCTTTCGCCTGTCAGAAACACGCACACAGGCGTACTTGTGATTTAGAGGTGCGCGTCAAGAGATCTGACACAAGACCAGCGGCATCAGCTCTGACAGCTCTCACCCAAACTCTTCCCTTTGTGAACAATAAGTTCTCCAAAAATGCTGCTGTTAAAATGAAGAAGCTCCTGCGGCCGGTTGTCCTCATTAAGAGTGTCTCGTCTGGTGAAAGAAGTGCATTTCCAGGAGTTATCTTTACATCTGTTTAACAGGAGAAGCAGAACAACATTTGGGAATGTGTTGAGCGACGGTTGTGTACCTGTGCCGTGTATTGGAGGTAGTCCGACGGCGGTTACCAAAAGCTTTCTTTGTTTCGAGCAGTTCAGGAGTGACTCCAGCTGGGCTGGATGGGCTCACATTCCCTGACTGCTCTATGCTCTCAAGTCGCTCCTGTGGGGAAAGAAAAAAAAAAAAAAGGATTATGACAGCGTTTGCATTTCTGTGTATGTTCAAAATGTTGCATTCATGTTAACTACTTTTTACAGCAAACTACGAAAAAGAAATGAAGACAAACACCTGTTTGGCCATTTCCTTTCTTCTCTTTTCCTCTCGCTTCTCCTCCTCTCTCTTTTGGATGACTGCCATTATCTCTTTTTCCTAAAAAAAACAAAAAAACTGAAAATTATCACAAAAACACCACATTCACCCAAGAAAGAAACAAAAAAACGGAAACTCATAGGTCCCTAATGTAAAACAATCCAGTTTAAATCAAACAATTTGTCTAAAATGAATATATTCTACAGTCTTCAAGTCCATGTTTGTGTTTTTCTTTTACTAGAGTCAGTACAATGAAGCCCACTATTTCTGGTGAACACATGGTGAGGTTTTCTGCTTCTTATTTACAGTAATAATTATTTTGGCTTTTTGAAAAGGATGGACAAATAGAGTTGCTTAAAGAAAATAGAAAAGTTACTTTGAGTTTAGTTACTGGCTTTAGCTGTGATAAGGATGGGAAACTCAAAAAGATGCCCCCTCCTAATAATTGCTTTGGAAAGCTTCCAACTCTGAAAATTCCAAGAATTTGGAAACCCTACTGACAAATCACTTTAAAACTGCATCACAGATACTACAAGGTGAACAAGAACGGATGACTGTCTCCCGTCCTGACCATCTCCTCCTCCTGCTTGCGCTGCTGGTCCATCCTCTGCTGCTCCTCCAGTGCCAGTTTCTCCTGCTGCCTTCTTTGGTTCTTCAGCATCTCTTCATGAAAAGACCGCGACGGAGGTTTGTTGTGCTCGCAAAGAAAGCCCTGGATATGGTCTGCTAGCTCGTAAATCATCACCTGAGAGCCCGGGTGGATGAGTTAGTGCAAATGTGTCTAAACTTATTATTGTACAGAATGTGAATTTGTCCAAATGTGACTGTCAGCGCATCCTCACCTCCCCACACCGAGCAGCTGCCAGTTTGGCGAGTTCGCTCTGGAGGTTCTGGAGGTTTTCATTTGAAAGACCTTTGGCATTCTTCAGCTCCAGCTCCGGAGGCCTGTTGGTGTCCCATTACAGGATGTTAATGAGACAGAATGATCAGAGTAAGACAGCTTTTAAAACACTGGATCTTAGTTATCATTCCAACCTAAATCACAACTGTTAAAGCAACAGAGCTCTAAGAAACCAGTTTCTTGCCAATTTCAGCCAAACCATTTGAGTCCATGTGGATAAAATCAAAATAAATTGCTTCAATTATATAAGGAGATTAGAATCTAAGTCAGAAAGTGGAAAATTCTCTGCAATGACAGAACTGTGGGCCTTGTTCTTTTTATTACCATCTGTACTCTGCACATCACATCTATGTATTTTTTTTTTTTTTTAACAAAATCATGCTCCTTCTTACAAGCAATATTTCATCCAGATCTATAAAATTCTAATTCATTTAAAAATCTAGAAAATATAAAAATAAACGAATAATAATGACAACAATCCTAATGATATACGCAAAACTACACAAAACCCTGTGAACCATGTAACAGATAAATATTTAACTATATAGACACAAATTTGTGGGGAGATAAAAATAACTAATGAAACAAGTCAGTAAAAAGAAATGATAATGGGGTTATCAGAGCCATTTTTCCTTATGTATTTCTACTGATCTGTCATTTATCTGTCATATTAAGGATAATATGCTTTCAGAGAGACCTCATGAATGCATAATATGTCAACAATGATGGAAGGGTTTAGACTGGTCTGAAAGCCTTGTTTAAAGGACTTCACAACAAAAATCTGTGGGTTCTGCCAGTCTGCAGAACTCATGACGTCACAGATGTTTTCTCACATTAGGATCTGAGCTTCATACTGAAATCCTGGCATTTTCAGCTCCAGCTGGTCCCTATATAACATACTCCTGCTCAGTTGCATGGAAAAAATAAAAAAAAAAAAAAAAAATCAGCTAAGATAATAGCCTAGTACTCACACGTCCGGGTACGTGGGAGGACATTTCACCTGCAGGTCCACAGTCACGTAGCATTCCTGCCCACTATTCAGCCCTTTGGGCCGCAGACAGAGATGGACCTCTGGAGGCCTTTTAACCTGAAAATCAAGTTACAGGCGCTGGTGAGCATTTTTATTACAGGTTTTCACTAGTACATGTCAATTTTTATCCATCACCTTACTCACAACAAGAACTGCATTCTGCTAACATTTCTAGCTACCTTCCACGGGTCCGTGCTCCGCAAATCTTGGAAGTCATCCCCAAAAATAGACGCGAGGGCCTCTAGTTCATTTTCCTGCTGCACCGTGTAATCGTCTGTCCCATCTGTTGGAGTGTGCTGATCGCTCATTCTTCTGCCTCAACTACATGGCAGTCCCCAGTCCTGTCTCACTCACAGCCGTCAAAGAGGAGGAAGAGGAGCCGCTCAGAAAACCGTTCCTCTCCTGCTGCACTCAGCGCCGCCCTCCGACACTTCCGACACTCAGAGTTTAGAATATTAAATCCTCAGTTTACTAGCATAAACTGACGTTTCCGCAGCAGTTTCTACTTCACCACAGAGTCGATACGCACCCACAACAACGCTGCAAGTGGCGCATGGCTGTTGCAAACTGCGTGTCGCACGTGAAACGTCATCACGTTGCTTTCTCGAGAATGGCCTCTAGAGGGCAGCAATAATTCCACAGGGATGTTGAGACGCTTTTTACTGACGCAGGAAATATACAGGCCAGATGCTCTACTTAGATAAGCATTATTCTTTATTGGAGGACACGGTTGAAGAACCGTGTTTGGTGACTTCAGCGTTTGTACATGAAAAGTAAAATTGTGATAAAGATCAAAATAGAGAAAGCGATAAGTCTTGTGATATTCTCTAGTAACACTGCTGGGTCATAATTATTTTTTTTAATTACACCTATTTCACAGTGAGTGTCTTATAATGGTTGAAGAGGGTGCTAAAGGTGAGTGTGACAACATTACTGTCATTTTGATAAGTGTCAGAGATAATTCTATTTATTTATTTATTTTCTTAAAGGTCAAAGGCCAATAAGGACATTGTTTTTAAATTGGTTACTTTTATTCCTGTCTCTCTTCATAGGCATAATTTGTTTTAAATGTTTGTCAAAAACGGTCAGGAGGCACTTTTTTTTGTTTGTGTAGAGATTCAGTTCTGTTGTCCTTACATTTCTGTTAGAATTTACAGAAATACTTCCCTTGCTTGTTAACAGAGAAAGCCAGATGGGAAAAAAGTCTCCAACCACAACACTACTTTTTTCCCATGTTTCAACACAAAATTATATCCTTATACTTGGACAGTTGGTTGACATCACGATATTTGTTCTCACTTTATTTGGCATTTTGTATTACACTGGATCATTTTTCAGCATAAACCATGTTTAGGATGAAAGCATCTCTACTGACTGTGTATTTTTTTTTATCACTAAACTCTCAAATAAGGCATTCACTCATATCATGCACTGACATTTTCAGTTGCCTGCAAAAAAAAAAACTACTCTTCAATTTTTTTCCTCACATGCACAACTAATGTACAAAACATAATAAGAATTTGAGGTTAACAACATAACTTCTGCCCTTCACTGATGCATTTTCCATAGATATGAATAGAGATATCAATTATTCCTCTTTTGACTGATTCTACTGCCATCCATGACTGAGTGATGAGGCATCTTTCAAAACCAGTGACATATTTTTTCTTGTTGTTTTGATAGACATCAGATTCAAATGCTCTTTCTTTTCATACATGCTACAAAACACATTTGATATTGAGTGATTAGCTAGATCCATGTGGAAGCAGATGCACTTTTTTGTGCATCTCTACACATTTATTCTGGATTTTCACTTAATTGGACACCTCTATAAACTAAATGTGAGCATGCTTCCTGCACAGATGCAAGGGTGTCACTGTAGGGAACTGTCACAGCACTTTCCTGTGCATCAAGATTAGATAGTTATCTGCAAAGTATTACCAACTTTTTTCACAGGTCCTAACATCCCTCAGTGCAGAGTAGTAAGCTTATGTTAACATAGGTTTCCTGTCATAGTGTAATTACTATTTCTGAAGTATTCCTAATTTTGTTTTCATAATGTGCAAAGCCTGAGACTGAATGTTGTTTGTAACTGCTGTTTAATTGAAAAAGACTGATATTGAATCAAAACACCTTTTATGTTTTAGTCCAATCCTTGAAAAGTTTTTTTTTTTTTGTCAGACAAATAACTCTGAGATGCTGCATCTAAGTGCTCTCTTTGGCACTACAGCTATAAATAGGTGGATATAGTCAGACACTGTGGCGCAAAAGAATGTTCTCACATTCCATCAGCTGTGATATAATCTCACATTTTATACAACCCACTTCCTGACATGAAGACATGACTCAAGATTTTTTTTATTTTTCATCAAACACAAGCAGCCTACTCTAAGAGATTTGACCACATGCTATAATATATTTGCAATGGGGACAACTGTGTTGTTGAAAATTTAACATAATTTTAAAATCTTCCAAATAGTACATCAAATATTTGTATATTTCCTGCAGAAATGACAGTATTACCTCATAAGGTGCAATTCACATCAGGGAAAATACACTGCAGGTGGCACAAATATGGAGCTCCTTTTTTTCAAACTCGCAGCTTGGGAACCTCAGTGGCTGCTCATAAATGACTCTGGTGCTCCCCATAACCCTACATGGAGACAGCTGAGCCAATCAGGATGAAGCACCGACACTGGGAAGCCACTCAGATGGTCAGGTCAGACAGAGAGGCCTGGCATTGCCATCAGCTGTTCCCCAAGTTGAAGAGGCTTAATGCACATGCCAGCAGGTTTACAGACATATACAATGTTCTCATCTCCTTAACAAGACTCCAGTGACACTGCATTAACTGGGCCAACTTAGTGGGCTTTCTAGGTAGCTATGGCAGCAGTTATACCTCCAGGGGTTATGCTGTGTCTTCCTTCCAAAGGGAAAGTGTCACATAAAGCTTGGATTAAATGGATTAAAAAAAAAAGTATATCATACTGCATTGTTTACAAAAACATCACTCAGAAACTCAGTATTTGATAAAACATTGCACCGAAGCATGAGGTTGCATGCTCTTTTATACTTGCTTATAAATAATACTACAAATGATAGTGGAGAAAAAAAATTGCGACTCAATTATGCATAATTTTACATTTTCTGTTTCCAAACAACCAGACAAAATTTTCTTTACTATTAATTAATTATTTTCTTAAAACTGTGAATTAATTTAGCAGAATCCTTGTCATGAAAGACCCCATCCATGTATGTTAAACACACTCTTCCTGGGGCATGTTGATTTATGCTGGAAGCTCTTATTTGGACTTGTGTGAACTCTAGGCTCCACCCCTGATCTGCAGACCCAGCGTGGGTCTTATTTAAGGGGTTCCCTTCACCGTGAGCCTTCGTCCCAGTGGAAGCATCCGTGTACCAGTACACCTTGGTGAGTACATTGCACAGCTCTAAATCGCTGGGGATAGTTTTGGAGTGGTTTCTGTTTGATATGTAACAACGAACTGCTGCAGATTTTTATATGCATGAATGAATGAATGAATGAATGAATGAATGAATGAATAAGAAACTGCAATTGGTCTACAGACTTGCAGTAGAGAGGTAAAGCTGGTGTTGTAATGACTTGACTGCAAAGTGATGAGCATTGATTGGATCATGTCTTTCCTGTAGTATTAAAGGTGACCCTAAGAAATATTTAAGATAATGTTAAACTTTCTTCCTCTTGCTTCTCTCAGTGTAGAGCACAACATCTGAGAAGATAGTGGGAAAATCTACTAGTAATGAATTGCATGTCGTTGGGCACAGAGCCCATTGTAAACAAACGTGTCACCATACAGACAGATGGGTGCCGGTCTGACACTTCTAATCTGAAATAGCTGGAGATCCATGTGCCACTTGTTTCACCCTGTTAGGGATATTGGTGTTGCTGAACCTAAAATAGATCTCAGATCTCTTTGTTATGCCCCTTTTTTGGTGCTACCTCAGCAGCTCTTAGAAATTGCAGGAACAATCCTGGCTGTGGAGATATGATATCAGTGATTGTACAAGCCGAGGACCAAAATAGCACCCAATGGCATGTTTAATTAGCACAAGATAAATAGCTTCCATGGAGGTGGGTTGTGTTAGTGTTTGCAAGGGATAATACTTTAAGAACAGTTATCAGATAGTGTTGGCAGGTCTTCAGAGCTTTGTGGGAAGCAGTTAATACACATCAATCATTTGGGTGTTGAAACGATAATCACTTCATCAAGTTTACAGCCACTCCAGAGAAAACGTCTGGGACTGTGTAACAACAACAGGTCTTTGTGAAATACTCAACAGCTGTTCCTAAGTCCCCAGCCTTAACACTCTTCTTACATTTTACATCCTCGCTTGCTCGAATTCTAGACCGCCCCAGTAAAGCCTAATCATGTGTGACGACGATGAGACTACCGCACTGGTGTGCGACAATGGCTCTGGCTTGGTCAAGGCTGGATTTGCTGGAGACGACGCTCCTCGTGCTGTCTTCCCTTCCATTGTTGGAAGGCCCCGCCACCAGGTATACCCTTAAGAACACTATATTTTATGAGGTATGCGTGATTAAAAGTAAAAGAGGTTCTTAATGCTTCTCTCATGTTTCCTTCGTCAGGGTGTGATGGTGGGTATGGGTCAGAAGGACAGCTACGTAGGTGATGAGGCTCAGAGCAAGAGGGGTATCCTGACTCTGAAGTACCCCATCGAGCATGGCATCATCACCAACTGGGATGACATGGAGAAGGTGTGTGTTGACAAGGGAGACTCATTTACAGCATTCATGATAGTTGACCTTCTTCATTCTTTAGAATTTGCAGCTTGGCCAGTCATCATCGTACAAGTTGCTTTATTTTTTTTTTTAGATTTGGCTCTTTATGGTCAAGACCTGGCTGTCATTTATCTAGCAAGAGGTTATTCTTGACTTGATATATACTGTTCTTTTTCCTCTGTTAGATCTGGCACCACACCTTTTACAATGAGCTGCGTGTGGCCCCAGAGGAGCACCCCACCCTGCTCACTGAGGCCCCCCTGAACCCCAAAGCCAACAGGGAGAAGATGACTCAGGTATTTAGAGCTCCATTCATTTACTCAATCACATGCTTTGGATTGAGCAAAGTTTTTTTTTTCTCATTCTCCTTGGTTTTTGTTGCAGATTATGTTTGAGACCTTCAATGTTACCTGCCATGTATGTGGCCATCCAGGCTGTGCTGTCTCTGTATGCCTCTGGCCGTACCACCGGTCAGTTACGATTTTACATGTATCCAATTTAGACTGCAGTCATATATGTCATATACTGAGACTGTACATGTCCAACACTTAAGTGTAAAATAACTTTGCATATGCATGATAATAAGTATAAATAATAGACAAGGGTTTCTCTTATTTGGAAGAATTCTTGTGTTATTGTAAAGGGGGATATTATGACACAATGATGTAGTTTATGTATTTAAATGAACTTAAAGATGACAAACATTTAACTTCCTCACCCTCTCAGCAATGCATACCTGACTCACTTTTGTTCTTCTCTGCTTTGTAAAGGTATTGTGCTGGACTCTGGAGATGGTGTGACCCACAATGTCCCCATCTATGAGGGTTATGCTCTGCCACACGCCATCATGCGTCTGGATCTGGCCGGTCGTGACCTGACTGACTACCTGATGAAGATCCTGACTGAGCGTGGTTACTCCTTTGTCACAACCGGTAGGGCGATAGAACTATTCACTTGATTGTTTGGGATATGGATGTGGCTTTTTCTTCAATAATCAAACTCTGTACTCCTCAGCTGAGCGTGAAATTGTGCGTGACGTCAAGGAGAAGCTCTGCTATGTAGCTCTTGACTTTGAGAATGAGATGGCCACTGCTGCCTCCTCTTCCTCCTTGGAAAAGAGCTATGAGCTGCCTGACGGACAGGTCATCACCATTGGTAATGAAGCGTTTCCGTTGCCCAGAGACCCTCTTCCAGCCTTCCTTCATTGGTGAGTTCAGCATCTGCACCTGATAAATAAAAAGCATTTGCTTTTTATTTGAATCCCTGATTTATTTCTGTTCTTGTTGTCCACCAGGTATGGAGTCCGCAGGTATCCATGAGACTGCCTATAACAGCATCATGAAATGTGACATTGACATCCGTAAGGACCTGTACGCCAACAATGTGCTGTCTGGTGGCACCACAATGTACCCTGGTATTGCTGACCGTATGCAGAAGGAGATTACAGCCCTGGCCCCAAGCACCATGAAGATCAAGGTGAGAGAATGCCAAAGGTTTTAACTATTTATATTCATTGTGAAGCTATTTAAAATTCCAATACAACTTAAATTGTGCTTATTCCTCACCTAGATCATTGCTCCACCTGAGAGGAAGTACTCCGTCTGGATCGGTGGCTCCATCTTGGCTTCCCTGTCCACCTTCCAGCAGATGTGGATCAGCAAACAGGAGTATGATGAAGCTGGCCCCTCCATCGTCCACAGGAAATGCTTCTAAATACACAGCCATTTGTTTTCAGACGGGCTTTTGGATGTCTTTGTCTCCTGTGTATATATGTATATGCCCTACTGTAATAAAGATAAGCCTTTGTGAGAGTGTCTCATGCACTGTTTAGTGACTGAAAGAAAACATGAGCAAAGGAAGATGGAAAATTAACAAAAAAGAAAATCTTGGTCAAGGTGTAGATGGTCTCCAGGCCTCTGAGTGAGGTTACTATTATCATTATTTTTTGGAAGGTCAAATGTAATTATAATAAGAGGCACAATATGACCAGAATCACGCATGAATGGCTTTGATGACACACATAATGACACATAATGTGATACAGACAGAATGAATGGAATGAAACTCAAAATTCAAAATGTTATTACAAAGTAAAAAAATGACCAGTATATAACATAAAATAAAACTAATTTATTAGAGACACAAAATGGCCCAACTGCAGTCAGTTTAATTTTGTGTGCTCATGAGAAACATTGAGGCCATATAACCCAAGTGTAGATGATGTACTAGATTCTCTCACAGAGCAACCTACTTCAAAGGTTATTGAGGATAATTAGTGTCCAAATTCACATTTGTAGTGTAGCATGAAGCCTATAGGACAGAGCTCAAAAAAGGGACACCCTCCAAAAGTGAGGGGATGGAGGTAGAGCTGAGTGGTGAATGTCCCGCATGAAATCTGTCGCTACAAAAAAGAGCTGGAAATTTATGTTCAAAAAGGGAGAAAATGCATCTTTCTGTGAACTGTTGATCAAAACTTGTCACAGGCATCAGAATATTTTGTCAACATGTGGAAACCCGCCTTTAAATATCATTATATTATTAATATATATATATATATATATATATATATATATATATATATATATATATATATATATATATATATATATATATATATATATATATATACTTATGTGTGTGTGTGTGTGTATGTGTGTGTTAATGCACACATTTTCTGAAGAAAAAAACTGAATAGTGTATTTACATCCGCCAACAGTGCACCCCCCCCCCCAGAACGACCCTGCGCGTTGTAACAGACGTACCCTTCGAAAGTTTGTTCGAACGGTCTCCATCCAATCACAACGCAGAGCGCAGGGAGCGCCGCTGTTTGAATGCACTCCGGAAATAGTTCAGAAAACGAATTGACGAACGAGTTTCAGTACAATGCAGTTAACGAGTTAACGATTTAAGTCTGTGTAATTAGACTTAATTAATTAGTTAATCACACTTACGACTGAGAAAGTTAAGCAACGCTTTTAGGTCGTGTGACAGAAGAAATCTACTTTGTTCTTTTCGGGTAGGAGTTGTTGACAAACAAATGTGACTTGTTAACCTAGCTGGCTAACCACAAGCTAACTGTAGGACTGTCGCTGACGCAGGAAGATTTTAGATATTAAATAACAGTTACATAATGTAACATTAGTCAAATCGTCAATTTGTTCAGGTAGTGGCAGTTTGAATTTACCTTTGAGTCGTTAGAGGGTTGTTGTGATCGAGTAGCTCGTGAGCAGACGTAATAAGTTCCACGCGAGGATGAGTGAAAGGTTTTGGAAGAGTGATTAGATTAGAAAGGCTGGGCTCCAGGCCGAGCTGCTGGGAATGCCATTTGATATTGTTCGTGACAGGAGATCTAGAGAAGTTTGAGATAGGGGGATAAAGGGTGAATTTTGGTAAGTGCGAGACAAGTTTGAAAATGAAGGTGGTAGAGAAAAACGTAATGCGGCTCGTGGCCGTGCAACAGCTCCGCTCGGTTTATGGAATAAAGACAAAGAACTGGAACAAAAACAAAGCAGCCAGCTGCAAGTCAACAGTCAACAACTCGGTAAGTTCTCTGTAAAGCCATCACGCATGATAGCAGCATTTATTATCTTTATTTTTGCAGGGGCTGTGAGACTTTGTGCTTCAAAGTCTGTTATAATTACGTTAAACGGCGAATCAACAAGGTCACTGCATTAAACTTGAGCACAATAGTCTGCAGTCAAATTAGCATATTCCTGACAGCATCAAGAGTCAGCTGCTGCAGATGCTTTTGTGAGGCTCTCCCTGAGATTACTCACACTATAAACTTCTTTGTCAGCAAAATAAAGCAAAACTCAAGATACAAAAGGGCAACGCTGTCCTATGAAATTTGAAGTTTAGTCTTTTGGAACATGTTTGTCAATGTAAAATTGACATACAGCAGAATTTCACTTTTGTATATTTTGCAATGTTGAATATGAATTTGACAACTAAAGCCCACACCCTTCCTTTTTTCATTAAAATTGGTACATAGGAATCACAAGTTTTGTTGCGACAGACTGTCTGGCTTTTGTAATGACTGTTGAAATTCTGCTTCATGAATAGACCATACAGCAGAATAACCCTTGGTGAAAATCTGGAGAGTGAAGAGGGGGGGGAAAAAACTGCCTCAAATTTTGCTCCGGAGTGGGGGGAAAAAAAACAAGAACTGACGGTTCTTGAGGCTGAAAATCCAACATAGCAACCTTGTTCAAGCATAGGAATGCTTGGCATCTACGGTTAAAAGTGATTCAAAGAAATCTTGGCAGTAAATTTGGGGCCATATGAAAGTGTAGTTTAAAACAAGGAGAAAAAAAACTGCAATCTCATTTGAATACAGATCAGCTCATACGTGGTTCAATGCTGCAAACTGATGAATAATACCTTATTAGACATAATATTTTTTCATGCGTAACCCCCTTCCTTTTAAATCTAACATAAATCTGAATTAATTTCTTCTCATTTATTTATTTTTTTCATGATTTCCCAAGACAAAGGTTTTTGGTGTACCCCTTGGACAGCTTACCATACTATAATATGGAATGTGGAAGCGTGCCAAGGTAAGCTGAATAAATCATTTTGCTTTGCTTCCAGCTGGCGAGTCATTTCTTGTCCTTCCTTGTTCATCCCGTACTAATGATATTTGACTGTCCTTTTAGCTTTCTGGTTGATGCATGCATGAAACTGCTAGCACATGTTGATACAGAAGGTCTGTTCAGAAAATCAGGTTCCGTCGTTCGCTTGAAAGCGCTCAGGGTGAGTGTTTACTGAAGATAATTATGCTTTCACTGAGAGGCCTTGGGCTGGGAGGTAATTATTTAACACATCAGTTGTGTTTTGTCTAACCAGGCAAAACTGGAGGCAGGAGAGGAGTGCTTGTCAGCAGCTCTTCCCTGTGACGTGGCAGGTCTGGTAAAGCAGTTCTTCAGGGAGCTTCCAGAACCTTTGCTACCCGCAGAGCTGCAGGATGCCTTCCTCAAGGCCCAAGCAGCTCCCCACAGAAGACGAGAGAGTCTCTGCCACCATGCTGCTGTCTTGTGTGCTGCCAGACAGATCCATCTGTGTTCTGCGTCACTTTTTTGACTTTGTCCACAATGTGTCTCTTAGGTATTTACTTTTCATCTGAATTTCTTTTATTTTTACATTTTCCTTATCATCTTCCGATTATTTACACTCACCATAGATATTTCCAGTATTCTCTTTAACCTTCTGTCAGAGAAAAATGAATCATTTTTTTACATAAATGTTCTTTTCTTTTTCCTTACTTGATTTTAGAAGTGCAGAAAATAAAATGGACAGCAGCAACTTGTCTGTAATTTTGGCCCCCAACCTCCTTCACTCTGGAGATGGTACAGAGAAGATGAACGCCAACACTGAGAAACGCCTCAAACTGCAGGCAGCCATGGTGCAGTGTTTCATCGAGAATGCTTCCAGCTTTGGTATGACTTCAGGTATCGTGCCTGCATGTCATTTGTATGTCAGTCTGAACAGTTGCACTAAAGACTGGACTGTGCTTGTGTGTTAAAGGTGTGTTACCTCAGTTTCTCCAAGAGAAAGTTCCCGCCATGATGGGCTGTGAGGCAGGGGTTTTGTCTCCCAGTCACGATGAACTTGAAGAACCAGACTCACACGTGGGGATGAAGAAAAAACACAGACGCAGCTTTGGAGGTAACACTATCATGAAGATAATTTATATGTTTGATTAAAGATGAAAAATGTAAATGTTTAAATAAGACACTTCATTGACCGGATAGACTATTAGCACTGGCATAACCACACTAAGAATACTTAGTAACATAAAAAAAAACCATGGAAGAATGATTTAAAAAAGAAAAACCAAGCAAGCACTGTGATCATAAATGGATCATGTCATTTTGAAACCAGTTTAGGTAATAAATACTGTTTATATGGTCGGGTTTCTCTCATATTTCAGATGTGGTCAGTGGTGCACTGAATAAGATAAAAACTAATAGAACACCCTACTAATGTCACCCAGGCAGACAGTTTTGGTAGGTATGGTCACATGAGATGAGATTTGTTTCAAGAAGCATGATGATGCAACGTTTTAATCAATCTGCCACACATGAGACGGGCTTTCTGTTATTCAAATAGAAATCAAGCTCTTTATTTCACTTAATTTGTAATCTTCTGGTTTGCTGATGAATTTTGTTCCTTTGGCTTTGATCCATGAATGAATAACTGTCAGATGAAGAATGCCTGCCATTTGGGCTTTTTTCCTCTGCATGTTTGGCTGTCATTTGCATGGATATTCATCCACAAATTTCAGAATGGGCTTCTTCTTTGTTCTTTGGTTTAGGAATTAAGATCAAATCTTACTTGTGAAGAAATTAATTGTTTTGTAATTTTGTCAGTCTTTTCCTCTGCAACTCCTGTGATTGCAACACCATCCTCCAAGCGAAAACTTCCTTTGGAATCTGTCCACTCTTTCGGATTTTCAAACAAGAAACGTAGATCTGTCAAAAAGAACCTTGGGTTAGAATTACTTCCCAACATTTTGTTCAGCGGGACCTCCACTCCAGGATCAGGTATTGATGAATGTTTGATCAGTTGTTGTATTTTATTTAACTCTCTTTATGTTCTAATTTACATATTTTCCTTTTGTATATTCCAGTCCACAGTGCTTCGGGGGTCTTGGACTCTTCCCAAAACACCCTGTCATCAGCAGGGACATCGAGAAGGCAACCCGCTACCTCTGCAAGGAGGAAGAGCAAACGACTTAGCAACAGACATGTCATCAACAGGTGACATTGTTTTCCAACAGTCATTCAAAATCCACAATGAATGCTGGTTTTAATTTGTTTTTGAATTTTAAAAACTGGTCTCAAGTTTGCCATGACTCTTGAATTTGTTGAGGCAGATTCTGACAATTTATACCACTGATTATCTGTCAAGACTCATGGTTCATTGTTGGGTTTTAGTACATTAGTAGATGGTGTGAATGAAGCGCTGATTCCTGACGCAGCTGCGCTGACCAGACTCTTTTCTTCATTGCGTTATAGCCCAGTCCAACTATTTAATTTTGTCTTAACTGAGAGAGTCTGTTAAAGCAATGGCGGACTAGAAGGTGTGCATTTGTGTTTGTGACTTTGAGTGCGTGAAGTCCCATCCTCCAACTATCTTCACCGTTAGCTCGGGGCTCGCAGGGATACTGACTCACCAAAGTAAATTGCTTGCACAGAAACTGTTGTTCGTTCAGTCTCACCTGTCTGCTTGCTGGCTCGTTCACAGCTGGAGCTCAGCTGTTCTGTTCTGTGATTTGGTTCAGTTTGTTCACTGAAAACATTTTTTCATTATTTATAATACACGTGGTACAGACATCCCACCTTGCAGGGTGACGTTTCCACCACAATAGTATGGGTGGGTGAGAGGGGCGGCATGGTGGGGACGTCAGCCCGACAGTGGCAACAGGACTGAGTTTTCCACGCGCAAAATGACACCAGGGGTCGTTTAAGCCTCAGCTTGGCTCAATAGTGGAAAAATGGCTATAGAAGTCCACTGAAAGTACAGTGTAATAACTGACATTCCTTTTACAGTCTTTCTCTCTCATACACACACACACTCAGTTCATAAAGTAATAATGTTAAATGAACATTCAGGAGTTAAAACAAGCCTTGGCCTTTTGGATCGGTACTTGAGGCCATTCATATTTCTGCTTCGTGTCTATTGACAGTAGTTGGAAGCTAAAATTAAATTATATTAAAATATGTTTTGATATGTTCTGTTGCCTGCTTTGCTAACATTAACATTAGTTGGCATTTTGCTGCAAACACATTCTGTTCTAACTCAAAACTGCTTAGATACACATAATTTTAATGAAAGTTTACACGCCTTACTGTCTAATAATAGAGCTGGGGTTGTTTTAACTCTGGAGTCTTTCTTTAAATTTAAAGGGAACCGTTTTTTCTGACCTTTTTTGTTTTGTTTTTAATCCTTTTCAGAGTTGAATCTGGAAGAGCTGGCTGTTTTTCTCCCAAAATCAACAAAAAAGAAGCTCCACGCAAGTCCCTGCGCTTGCGTTTCAGCTTGGGGAAAAGCAGTAAAGATGCTGTAAGTGTGGTGGCCCAGTAGAATTCAACCACTTATCTGGATCAATGTTAAACAGTAAAAAGAGGATCCATTAAATGCATGTAGCCATACGCTGCAATTAACTGTTTTTGAAATACAAAATGTTTGCACACGCATTGTCATGATGTGATGAATGGTACACAGTAGCACTTTGGAGTCACATAACAGAAGTTTATTTTTCAGTCAATCATACATTTAAACTAATGCACCCTTTAATATTATGTAAATGAACTGTGTTCAGACTTCCCTCTGGCACCAAGACATAGGATATTTCCTGTGTTCAATTTTTATTGTTTACTATACTAAAGCAGGTGGAAGTGTTCATATATTATGCATGAAATACAAAAGAAAATACTGTGAGCCACTTAAGTTGCATGATAGTAATATGTATATCACTGACTTAATAAAATGTTGTTAAAAACAAATCGATTATCTTATTTCTTCTCTGTGGTTACTGTTGTCTTCTGGCGAACTAATCCCAGACCTTAATATTAACATATTAATGTTACAGTTTGGCTTAATTCTGTTGGGTCCTTTTTAACAATAAACCTCTCAAATTTAATCCTCCTCAAAGGTTCTTTCATCTTTCATTTCTCCTTTCATGCTACTGATAAAGGGATCCGAGTCCATCGGCTTGCGACTTGCTACACAGGAGAGCACCACCAGTTTCCGTTTCACCAAAGAGATCAGTCCGTCAGTTTTTGCGAGAAAAACTGAATCCAAGAGTGAGTACTGAATACTTGAACTGTATTCCCCCCCCAAACGACGCAGTTATGCTGTCAAAGTTATTTTTTAATTGGAAATGCATACTTATGCTCCACCTTTTTTTTTTTCTTTTCTTTCTAGGTACAAAGTTCATTAGCAAGTCCGAAGACAACTTGTTGACACCTCAATGTGACTCAAGTGCTCATCGGTCCATGTGGAGCGGAGAGACACCTGTAACAGCCAAGTCTTATAGCAGAGGCTCTTTTACAGGACACTCCCGTGGACACGTGTCTGAAGAGCAACTACATGTCGGAACCGACCATATCCAAGTCTCCAGCAGTGAACAGCCTGCCAATGAAGTTGTGCTGTGCTTCGAGTGCAGAGAGCCTTGAAAGTGAGTGCTCCATCACTGAAACAGTGAAACAAACCGGTCCAGCTCTACTGAGGATCAAGAAGGACGCCACAGAGCCTGGAGGGGATGTGCAGGCTGGTATACCGGATGGTAGTAGCTTCATAGGGGAAAATGTGATAAAAGCATCAGACAGTACTCCACTTGTGACTCCCACAGTTAAATATTTGAACATGGAGACCTGTGGGTTCCCGACTCAGCTGGGCCTTCTCGCAAATGTACAGAGCATTACTTTTGGCCCAATTGAGACTTCTGTTCTCTCTCCGTTGCATATTGATAGTACAGTCTTTGAGTCGAGCGTAAACTATAGTCCAGGTATTAAGGATGGTAAAGCCAGTCCATTTAGTTGCATTAACAGCACCTTTTTGGGACAAGCTGAAAGGGAGCCAAAGCAGGAAAACAGCAGGCTTATTGATGCTCTGGATATCCAGAGTCCTGCTCAGTTCAAACCCGGTGTCTGCCCTGGACTGCAGTCAACTCCATGCAAACGGGGTGTTGAGCCCAACAATGAGCTGGTAACACCAACTAAAACTAGTACAGTGGTCGATGAATTTCATGAGAAGAAAGAAGTTCCCCCAGGAATTAGTAGCCAAGTCCAAACCCATCAGTCCAAGTCACCATGCGACCAGAATGAAAAACCCCGGGTGGCAGACCACATTCAACACTTCAACAAGCTCACTATTCACTCTCCCTCAGCCTCGAAATCTAAACAGATCAGATCGCCGCTTAAGTTCCAACGCACCCCTGTGCGACAGACTGTCCGCCGGATCAACTCTCTCATGGGAGACAGAAGGAGACCCAACAGAAATATAGAGTTCACTGCCTGCAGTAGTGGCCATGTTGCCAAGGCTGTGAGTCTGGAGAGTGGCCTCTCCCCCTGCCTGAAGCTTCAGCCCCAACAGGGACCGCCACAGGTGGAACGGCAGAGAAGCTTGTGCCGTGGAAAGAAACCACCTCCAGTCCCTCCAAAAAAGCTGAGCACTCTGCCTCGAAAATCCAACTCCTGTGCTTTGGGTGACATGACCAACAAAGTCCAACCAAAGACCAAAATGGATTGTTCTGCTGTTGATCCGTCAGGAGCCCAGAAGTCTGTTGTGCAGCAGGTTGCAGAGAAAGACATGAGCCATTACAGAGGTTCTCCCAGAAACCCTCTCTACCAAGGAAAACTGCTGTCTGCTACGAGACCCATTGATTTATAGTGGATGTTTGTCTCTCTCTTTTTTTTTTTATTCTCCCCCCCTTGCTAAGAAGCTTCTTTCTGGTAAGACTAAAAGACATTAAACATTCCAACTTATACAAATGTTCAGGGTCCTAATTTATTTAGCAACATAAAGTGCTGTTTGTGATGTATTAAGACCATATTGGGGGACGTTGAAATGCCTTTTGTAAGTTATATATTGACACAAGCCTATAATACATGTTTAGAATAGAATGTGCAGGCCTGATGATGAAAAACGTGATTGGAGGTGTGACTTAAAATATTTTGTTACATTTTTATTTATACATTTTACAGCTATTTCAGATGTAGGTGTAGATGTAGGTAAAAATCAAAGCCATTTCCTTTATTTTTTTTAAATAAAAATATTCTTACTGTCCTGTGACATTACAAGGGAGAGAAAAAAAAGCACCTTTTGATGGATTTTCTGGAGGGGAAAAAAACTAAACAATGTTGATTAAATCATCTGTTGCAGTCCATTAATTTCAAGTCTCCCAGTCAGTGAAATAATTAACTTTGTAAACTGCTTCAGGCAAAATAAAATGGCATACAGCTGGAAGTCTTGGTGGTTGCATCATCTGTTTGAGAGAATGACTGACTGACTTGGTGGCACCACGAGGGGGCGTCCTACAGCTACTTCTCACTGGATTGCTCATTTATTGGGACTCCAGTTCCATGCTGTAACAGGGCCAGAAACTCATCCTGTCACCAGGAAGCCAAGTTGAAAGTTCTGACTAGCTTGCTGCAATTTTATCCAGACAGAATGAGTTTTCGATCAGCTGTTGGAAAATGCAGATGTTTGCAGCATGTCTGTGTACAAAATTATTGTGCAAGATTTAACTGCATCCAGAGCATACTTTATAAAAAAAAAAAAAAAAAAAACAAACATACTATTCTGCTATGAAAAAAATCTCAGCCAAACGGGAGAAAAATAAAAACTCCCAACTGCTTTTGAACATGATATACAATTATCTGATATATAAGTATTTGACATTGTCTAGATATTTATTCTCCGCTTTCAAATAGAAGCTTGGATGTTTGTCATGTGTGACAGGATAGATTGGACAAGAATATCCTGTTTAGATCTTCTGTTACTGCAGGGAGGGGAGCACACTGACCTTTTGTTTTGGTTGATAAGGAACAAAGGGGCTCATGATGAGAGATGATGTACAATGTTTTTTTATTGTCATGATATCTTCTGTTTATATATATTTCACAAAATAACTTACTGATGATTTATTGACCCATTTAAAGCCTACTAAGATCACCTGGGTTGCCAGAGTTTTAAAAAATTAACTTGTTTTAATTAATTCTTTCATTTTATGGATCACAGACACTAATAGATTCTCAATCTCAAGAAAAGCCAACCAAAGTCATTTTCTTTAAATGAATATCCTGAACTCCTGAACATTCACAGTCACATTACTGCCGAACATTCATGATCTAAATTCAACGAGTTATTGAACTATCAGGCAACCCTGAACTTGCCCTTTGCAATGGATTTAACTTGTGAACAAAAAATGACATTTGTAGATTTATTAAGCAGCAACAAAGTAGTCGATTGTAGTGCTGATTGGAAAAAAAAAAAACTCTATAAACCACAATTTGGGATCAATACATTTACATGATCGGGAAATTATTGAAATTGTAACTTCCATAGTTGATCAACTGTCAGCCGTCTGGATTCACAGGTGTCCTGTATTATTAAACCTCTATTTGCGAGTCGCTTTAAGTTGTAAAAGGAACATTTGAAACCTTAATAGAAAAACTTTCACTTTTTCCACGCGCGCAAAAGGGCCTGTTCACCCCCAGTCCGTCTGGCCCCCTCCTCCTCCTTTTTCCTCTTCCTCCTCCCTTCCTGCATAACCTCGCTGTTCCTCGGTTGTCTGCTTTCTTGAAGTGAGTTCAGGGAAGTGTTGAGGGGGCGGATAGTCTTGATTTTCTCGACATCGTGCTTAGCCAATAACTATTGTGCACATCTCAGCTGGCAGGCATTTAAAAGGGAGACAGTCCGGCGCTGGAGCAATTTGTATTAAACCCCCTGGCCCCTGTCTATGGAGCGCTCAGTCTCCCACCCATCCGCAGCCCCGCCAGAGTACAGTCGACTGCCGTAGGTGCCTATCACCTCCAGAGGTGACGTACAAGACTGACAGGATCACATCATCCCTTTTGTAGCCGTGGAGACTCGCACAGTTGAGTGAAATTTGGATTATTCTGATCCTAAACCACTTATTTTTTTTTCTCCGACAGTTTACTTTTGAACCATCTAATTTGTGGTTCATATGTAAATCGCAAAAATGCATGCTTGTTTTCTATTAATGTGCATGTGAGGATATAGAGAACGCTTTCTGACAGATACGTTTGTGGTTTTGCTTGGCTAAATCCGTTGCCTTCTTGGGTTCATGGATACACATTTTGGAGCATACTTATTCCCCACATATCCATGGGGAATTGTGTGATTCAGGTGAAACAATATGTTTCACTTTAGTCTTAATTTTCACGCAGAAAGAAAAGAACAAGTCTTTTCCGTGCGTTTTTACGCAGCGTAAAGGTTTTGGAAGCGTCATCTCGCCTCTAGAGATGAAAGGTGAACAGGTGATCAATTCTGTTATTTCTTCTCCCTAAGGATGGCCATTTCGGTGCGTATTTTCTGCAGTACGGTTTTCATCATTGGGCTGCTGTCCTCCCCTGTGGATTCAAAAAGAAACCGAGGCACGCAAGGGGCCATTCCTCATCCAGACAAAAGCAACCCAAACGAATCGGAGCAGCAGCCGCAGCCCCCGCAGGCAGGCTCTGGGTCCCCGCAGAGGCCGGGCTCATCCTCACCGGCTGACGAGGTGCTGGAGTCCAGCCAAGAAGCCTTACATGTGACGGAGCGCCAGTATTTGAAACGGGACTGGTGCAAGACGCAGCCCCTCAAACAGACGATCCACGAGGAGGGCTGCGTGAGCCGCATCATCAACCGCTTCTGTTACGGACAGTGCAACTCATTTTACATCCCCAGGCACATCCGAAGGGAGGAGGGTGCCTTCCAATCCTGCTCGTTTTGCAAACCGAAACGCTTTACCACAATGACTTTTACTTTGAACTGTCCGGACCAGCAGCCACCCACGAAGAAAAAGCGCATCCAGCGCGTCAAACAGTGCCGCTGTATTTCCATAGACCTGGATTAAAACGCGCAACACTGAAAAGTGTTTTTTTTTTTCTCCCATACTCTAATTCTTCTTGGACAGGATTGTAGGTAGAGAAGGCGTCCGTCTCCATCTAGAGATGCGCACCACGAACACGAACACACACGATTCTTAACTCACTCAACGCGTGAACAAAAACGGACAACATTTTACTCCTCACGAGTTTCAAATCAAACATCACTGCACGGAAACGCTGAGTTGGAACGGGCACGTTTTACGCACGGCTTCCTCACCCACAATAGACACAACGAGACAGAACTGAGCTCCCGGTTTCATGTAACGACTCACTGCTCTAAACACTGTGTGAATGGGAAATATCTCTGTCCAATCCTGTATTTAACGCATTTGTTTGTAGAACTGGATGTTTCCACTGTGTGGAATTTTATGGATGAATATTTGAAAATGGAAAAAAATGTGATGTTATTTCGACTTTTCAAGAAATGGAATTTCGAAGTTTATCAGAAATGTTTTTTTTTTCCTAATTTTTATTTTATTTTTTACTCTAATATCCTAAAGAGCCAAAAGTCTCCTTAGTTAGTGAATAGACAGTGTACAGTGTTGTTTTAGTATGAAGACTGAATAAACTGTTTTAAAATGTAAAATTCTTTGATTTAGCCGATTTGTTTATTCCTTTAAATTATATTTGAGAGTCTAATAAACTGATACTGGGGTATTTTGTGCATATTTGTAACTGCAAGCGGAAAAAAATAATCAAACTGTGAATTTGTCATCAGCATTGAAACCTTAGAAAGATTTGTTCTAAGTCAATTTTAAGTCATGATATACCTCCCTAATCCAAGTATTACTTTAAATGTTTCCATTTAACTTACTAGACTGAATTGCAATGGACTCAGTAATAAAAGATAAAAAAAATTGTCTAAGCCCCCTATTTGTAAGAATTATTTTTGAACGGCTGCCACAGGTGTCAATCTGCTGAAGAGGGCCCAAGTCTTTTTTTTTTTTTTTTTTTAGTTCAGAACGTCCACCTGTATGCACTGATTGCTCCTTCACAAAAATCTTGACAGCCCAACAGCTTGAATATTCATTTCATTCACTTGAAACATACTTTTGTTAAAGCTATATGATGATAAACTCCTCCTGTTAAAATAAATAATTTCAGGAGATTTCCAAGCGCTAGTTTAGATGTCCAAAAACAAAGCTCGACTGTCAGATTTCATTCAGATGCTTAGTTTATTGAGCTGTCCAGCAGCTTTATGAACCCTTAAACGAATATGACGAACCAGGCTTCTAAGATAAATACCAGATTTACATGGCCAAGTGGTTAAACATCTTTCAAAGTGCAAGTCTTCAGCCAAATGACTTCTTCAGCATCCAATAGTTTATTTTCTGAAATTTAAAACAATTCCATAAAATCACAGAGCACCTACGTGAGAGCTACTGAGGATTACATGAAATAATATACACAAAGGAGAGGCTACAACAAATCCTTGGTCACCATCTGCTCATTTCTGTTTTTTCAACCTCTCTGAAGGAAAATATAGCAGTTTAAAGTTTTGGATTTTTATTAAAAAAAAAAAAAAAAAATGGCACCAGTGAAGAACTTTAGAGGGTTAAAAAAAAAAAGTAGTCCAAGGTGCAGTTTGATGGATAATCTTGCAACGTGTAGTCTGAGGTATTACAGTTTACATGGCTTCTTCTCGTTACCCAAAACGCAGCCCCTGTTGCTTCAAAATGAAGCACAAACGGCAACTCTTACACTTTATCCACATAAATCTCCGCTGCACAACACTCAAGTAACACACATGAGAAAATATACTTTTCATCAGAACGGACTTTCAAGCAGTTCCCAGTCAATTCAGTTACAATTCAGAAAGCCAGGACTAATGCTTTACGCTTAAAATAAATCTCTTTTTACATACAGGAAATAGACTTTGGGTCAATGACACAGGAGTGTGGTTACATTGCACACTTGTACATAAAACTCAACTTTATTACTCCGTCTTAAAAACAAAGCTAACAGTATTTCATCATGACGCAATACAATTTATACATCTTTTAGCAAATAACCCATATTCTTGCATAGGAAAAGCGGTGTAAAAAAAAGTGCAAGACAGTTGGAAAATAAATGCACGCAATAAGCATTACGGGGAGAGCGTGGATTACAGCGGCTCGGATGTACAGCTACCACAAGAGTGGGAAGGTGCTTAAGATTTTGCGAGACACAATAAGGCAAACAGCGCAATTTCTCTCTCCTTTTTTTCCCCTCGCTCTCCCTCTCTCTTTTTTAAATCATAAGCGAGTGAGCTCATGGCTAAACCTGCTGTGTTCCACTGTTGTCTTCAGCCAAACTTCGACATATCTGCACACATATCTTATACAGAGCAATTCATACTGAACGCGTCTTCATCAGCACTTGAGCGAACTGTAGGCCATTTATCTTCTTCCTCAAAGCTGCACAGTGTGACATATTTACATGATTTTTAATGAGCCATGGTGAATGAGAAGCTTCTTTTTGCTGCAGAAAAGGACACTGGGAGCTGCTAACTTCCTGCTTTAAGGGCGAGATCTGTTTTGTCAACAGGGATTTGCCTTTCAGCAGACAGCGCCAGGAAGCCATATTTGTTCCTACGACAACACCGACACAGCTGAGCCACTTTGAGTACGGCCGAGTACTTTCGGTGCGTACTGTATCTTATCTGATGAATTTCAGCAGAGAAAACAAATTCTCGGCTTCTAACGATCCAGCAGGAACCTTGTTGACGTGTCAGCTGGCACTGCTGAGAATCCCACTGAACCCCAGAGACCTTTCACAAGCTGGGCACTTTAGAGGTCACGCCACGCTGGATGAATGAGGTCAACCTTTGGCCTTTAAGACTCCCATCACATCGGCTGTGTCAGCCATGCATCCTCGCTGCAGGGGTTGTAAAGAAAAGCCTCAACGTGGAGCTGGTGGAGTGGAGGGAATGGGGAGGGGGGCGGGGGTATCCAGTGCTGTTAGTGGGGCAAAAGATATGACAACAAGTCTGGTGAGGATTTATTATGTTATTGTGTGGCAGGTGGTAAATGCAGAGGGGATCAGGGCCTGCAAGCTTTCTCATCTCCGGGATTCCTCATTCCTTCTTCTGCTCCGTTACTCGCTGTTTCGCTCAGCTGGAGGACACACTGGCTTCTTTCTGCCTCAGCCTCTCTTTCTGTAGGCAACAACCACAAAACGATTAAGAAAAAAAAAAAATTAAAAGTAGCTTTTAGGAAGTTCTATTTCTGGGCTGGATATAGACTAGTACTTACCAGACTGTTGGCATTGATCTTTTTGGTTTCTACTCTCTTCTCCGCTGTGATCTTCTTGATGTTTTCTTGAGCTTCCTTCAACCTATCGAAAGAGAAGAAATGCCCACAAAGACTTCATATTAGAAAACCCTTAAAAAAAAAAAACACATGGAAAGATTGGTTATGTTAAGAGAGAAACCTCACTATAGGACGTTTGAGTAAGAGCAAGACATATTGGTGTCTCCCTGGAGTCATACACACACATACACACAGATCCTCTGGAGTTTGTAATTAGTGAAAGCTTAAGTGAGAAGCAGTAGATGAGATAATGGGGGGGCTTTTAAAAAACACTTGGATTTTATGATGGTGCAAACTGTATTTAAAATAAAGGTAATTGTACATAAGCACAATCAGCTGTGAGTAACGTGAGACAAGATTACAATTAAAAGAGAGCTCAAGGATCCACAGCAGGGCCGCCAAAGTCTCCGTGTAACTGGGAATTTAAGGGAACTTTCACTCGTGCATGCATTTTCAGAGTGTGACGAAGGGTCACAAATGCACTTGCTTGATATTTAACACTGCAGCCAAAAAGTCTGTTTGGACATCGATGGATTTCTGCTGCACTCCCGGGGCCACAAGCGGTCTCTGGACGTGCAGCTCTTCTTCCCTTAGAGCTGCACGTCCAGCATCATTATAGCGTTCATCAGTCCTTCCTTGATGTGCAGCTTTTTAACAGCTACAGGCCCCTGTCCGCTTGCCAGTAAAGCCAGGCGGCCGCCAGGAGGGTCTGCAGTCCCTTGGTGGAATGCCTCCCCCCAACGTGACGCCTCAGGTCAGAGGAAAGATCATAAATTCAGGCACCAGTCCTTCAGAGAGAGGACCACGGCTTCAGCTACTCCCATCTGCCTCCTCTTTGATGGCCTCCCTCTTTGCTTTAATTACAACCCAGCATCTGCACATCACCTCTGTACACTTGGTGCTAATTTGACATGATGTCCAGAGGTGTTTAGCACCTATCCCAAGCTGACAAAGGCAAGAAATGTAGTTTTAGCGTGCTTAGCCTTGGTTTACATGACACACTTTGAATAAAGATGACCATTAAAACAACACTCCAGCAGTTGAGCAGTTTTAACTCACGATGCAGAAGAATGATGAGAGAAACATTAAAAAAAAAGAAGAAGTATTGAATTCCACATAGCAGAGACCAAAATACGCCAATTTTAAAGCTCCAGTGTGGGTTCAAGCTCCAAAAGTACTGAATCTTTCATTCTCTCTTGCCAAAATCAATCTTTCTTCTTTTTGTCTCCAGAATTTTAGATAACTGTGATACTGAGGAGGAAACTAAATCTCCATGACAGAGAAATTAATATTGCAGCCGTGCAAGAATCCAGCTCACCTCTCCTTGGAGATGTTTTTGCTTTGTCGTATCCAGGTGTTCTTGAAGTCGTTACAGAACTCGTACCAGAGCATGAAGACGTGATTCGGAGTCACCTCTTTCTCTCCAGCTTTTGGCTTTATACCAAAGTAGCCAACTACGTCCTGGAAACTGAAAGAAGAAACACAGCAGAGACTCAAAAAAACAAAACAAAAAAAGGCAAATCATCTCAGACTGGTGTATTTTGGTGAACAGCTCCAGATTTTAAACTGCATCAATAAGTACAAGGACGCCCAAAACACACATCTGTAGGATGACTAAATTTCAATTTGGACAAGCATAGAAATTGATGGATGTTAGCGTAAGAGGCGAGAAACAGAGCTAGAAAGAGAGAGTCCACCCAGCTGGGCCACAGGAGAGAGCCAGTAGCGGCGACTCCATTATCACATTGACCTCCACAGCCTGCAGGGGGAACGCTGCCAGACGAGACGAAGACGGCCAAGAGCAGGCAGCTGCTCCTCCAAACACACCATGTCCCTCTCAAATACATACACACAAAACTGTAGAACTCAAAAGGACTACTCAAAGAGCATACTTGCTGGCAGACAACCATGAAGTAGATGTGCACGCAGTAAATCACAAACCGATCTGTTAATAAACAGATTCCCTGCAGCGCTGTTGGCCTCTTCGGCTAATTCGATTGTAATCAAATCTGAACTCTTCACGAGGCTCTCAGTAGCACACACGAGGCATGAAAAGCAGCCCGCTGCTTCAGAGTCCCTCTGCTAACCCAAACATGAAAGACATTTTCTAGCTGTGCCTGTCAGAGGGTTGATAAAAGGGGGCCATGATTCACGGGATGCTCTCAGTCCCATTGACACCCAGATAGGCTCTGACCTCCAGATGCAAGGTGGCTTTTTGCAGCGCTAATCTAAGACATGTTCATGTGGAAGTAAATGGTGCCCAGACGGCCAGCTAGAAAAAGGAATTTCTGCATGAGCCTGCTTCTCATTTCCCAGTGATGCATCATACTGCTGGGGTGCTCGAAACAGGAGCGCACTGTAGATCATTCTGTACGCTACAGAAGTTTGACGAACAGGACTCGGAGATGTTTAGATCGACCAGGCAGACGTGCCGTCACAGGTAGCTGTGCTGCAGCTGCCCGGTCTGGCATGACGAACGGGGGGACTCTTCTCCATCAGCTCCTCTCCTGACCCTGGGTCATCATGTCAAAGCTTGCACAAATCAAGCAACGAGCTTTTCCTTTTAGCCTCCTGAGCATGTGAAACAAGCAGATACACCAAGAGTCACTCGAAACAGATGCAAGCAACCCTCTCTTCATTTGAGAGCGCCGGCTGACTGCACTTGCACACATATGCACACTACCACCTACGCTTCTATAATCAATGCTACGATGCCATTGCCGTGAGAGGGATTACTGCAGCACCCACAGACAGCATTCCTCACTGACAGCTATAAAAAGGCCCATTACAAACCCATGAGCAGTCGTGAGAATCGTAGGAATACTTGGACAAGCAACTCTGCATTCCTTTGTTTACTGAGCAAAAAGATTACAGAAGCAAACTGTATGTTGTTGGCTAAGTCAGTCATGTTCATCATATAATGCCCAAGTGGAATGAAATACCAATCTGCACCATGAAAAGCCTTGCTGTAGGGTGTCTGGAGACGGGGCACTTGGGCCAAATGAAATTGAGCATGATGGGAGAGAAGAAAACTTAATGAGACAGAACTAAGGACAGAACCAGAAATCCTCAGTGGAGCCCAAACACGAAGCAGACAAATTAAATCTGCATGTTGAGGAAAGGCCAGGTAAAGATCAAGCAGGAAATGAACTTGTGCAGATGTAATTCTCTTTATGTGCTTTCCAATTAAGCCTGAAATAGCTTAGATTTGTTTGACACTGATTTGGATACTGTTTTATAATTCCTGAGAGACTTTTGTATTTCTTTATTTTTTTGCAAGTCTCTCATTTGCTTCGAGTGGGCACAAGTTGTGCGCCTAACACAGTCGAACTCAGTGGAAATAAATCTTCAAACCTGATTGTTAGCTGCTTGCTGATGTAGCTAAGACACGGTTCATAAACTCGAAGAACAATCTCACACATACAGCACAGAGTTTCTTGTTTCATCACAACCCAACATTTAAAACTGTCAGATCAATCACAAACAAAAATACTTCTGATTTACCGAAAGGTTTTTCTTTTTTGCAATGATCTGTTGTCATTTCATCTTATATAATTTCAAAATTGCATGATAAATAATTAATATATACAGTCATGGAAAAATTATTAGACCACCCTTGTTTTCTTCAGTTTCTTGTTCATTTTAATGCCTGGTACAACTAAAGGTACATTTGTTTGGACAAACATAATGATAACCACAAAGATTGCTCATAAGAGTTTTATTTAAGAGCTGATATCTTACCATTTTCCATGGTTTTCTTGATTATAACCTAAATCACTTAAGTTTTTACATCAATAGCTATGGCGTTGTACTGCCAAAAACACTGCTTTTATGCATTCAGTGTTTTCTTTTCTGTCTGTTTTAGTCACATGATGACGTTTAGTGGTACCAGGTATTAAAATAAACAAGAAAGTGAAGAAAAAATGGTGGTCTAATAATTTTTTCCATGACTGTATATTCATGTGTGTGATATTATCATAGAATAAGCTAAATATTAAGATAAAAACTAAAATGATCTGATTTTAGTACTGGTAAAGCTTTCAGCTCTTGATATTAAAGGTGTAAAACTTTAATTCTATTATATCATTCTATTATAGTTCAGGGACTTTTAGATATTTGATTTTTGGTTTACTTGCATCATTTTCTTGTCAGATTTGTATCTGGGTATGAATTTGACATAGTTTCGTGTCACTCTTGGTCTGCTAAAACCAGTAATATAAAGTGTATCTTATAATTGTAACAATAATGTTTTGGTCCTTTGTCAGATTTGATATTAATCAGGAAAGTAAAAACCAAATGAATTCATTAAATAACTGCATATTGTACCTAATAACCCGGTTTTGACTTTATTGGGCTGTGAACACACTGAAAACATACTGAGCTCTGACACCTTGCTTCAGTCCTTGTCAAAACACTGATTCATGCCGGTTGCCCTGCATCAGCGGGCGACTTGAACAGGTTGAGCTTGAGGTACCTGGCAGCACTTAGGATGTGCCGTCTATGTCTTTTAGCATTATTCTTTCTTCCACTACCATTTGTGTGAGGATCCCTCATCCAGCACAGATGTGAGAGCCCACCCAGGGCCCGGCGAGCCCGCTGACGCCCATATTCATCAACAGCGTGTCACTTTTACGAGGTGGCTCTGTGGGAACCTGTGTGAACAAAACCCCCCCCACCCCCCACCCCTCAGACTCCCTCTCGCTTTACCTAGTACCACTCAAGCAGCCCCCTCTTTAAGTGAAATTAAAAGCAAACTTCATTAAAGGTGAAGGTGCTGTCAGCTGTGGGCCCTTTTGATCAATATTCCCCCCTGAGTCCAACACCTTTGTTATTGTGGTGTCAGTCATGCACAACAGGGTGCGCACAAGCATGCACACACACACACACACACACGCAGACACTTCAGTGGACAGAAATATCACTCCATGGTTAGGGAGGGACCAAGACAGAAAATGAGAGGTGCAGCTTTCCTTTACCGACTTTTTGGCTCAAAAAACAGCTGCATAGAGCAGAGCAGTTCAAAGCCATTTGCTGAGTTATGATGTTGTCCAAAGCAATCAGCTTTATAATTGTTTATAGGTTTAATTTTCTTGTGTCCGGTGTCTTTCACCCTCTTCTTTATGTGCTTGTGTGATTTATTTTGGAAGTTGGAGAGTTTCGATACAAAGCAAACAATTCTGCTCTCTATCCAAACAAGGCAAAAATAATCTATTTGCTTTGTTTGTCTGCTCCGCCATCTTTTTCCAATATGAAATGTTCCAGATATGACTTTGCTCGGACAGCAAGCTCAGCGGCTGCCAGTGTGTCTTGCGCCGACAAATCAAGTTGCCTCTCAGAAAACTCTGGGGAGTCTTCTGCACAAAACATGGCAGATAAGAATGATAGGAACTGCAGTGGAGCAGATTCAAGGCGTCCAGGTTTAAGTGTGTATGCGAAATCCCACTGCTGTTTCTGTTGAGCATAAGAGAAGTTTATTTACCTTGATTGTAAATTTTAAAAAGCCCAGTAGTTAGGAAAGATGTATTAATGCCAAAATGTGAAATTTAAATCAACCCATGGCTGCCTAGTCAAAGGCTCGCTCTTTTCACCAAAGCAGATGAATCCTAAAAAGCTCCGTTATCCTTCTGGAAACTTTATCAGCTGCGGTCAATATCAGTAACACAAACAGTAAGTATTAGTGTTATCTGATAGCAGTTACATTATCTCTTTGAAGCATGCTAAAGCAGAGCTATGTCTCAATTTCAGTCTGCGCTTGTTGTAGTCAGTTTCCTACCTTTTCTGAGCCGTTTCGAGCTGCTTTTCTTCGGCGGAATGCTCCTTTTGAGCTGCAACATAGAAAGAAAACATTGCATCAGTGGTGGAGTAGATTATGACACTTGACAGATGATAAATTTTCCCAATGACGGCCCCCCCCCCCTGACTCCACAGGAGGGCGCAGTGTTCAACAGCCACCCTTAGAGTTGTCCGTCAAGGGACGAAGAAGAAGTGCTCAGGGGACGAGGTGTCACTGACACGTTGGGCGCGTCACCCAAGTGACTGTTAAGCACATTGTAAAGTTTGACATGCCTCTGCGTGTTGATGCCCTGGAGTGCGAGCGTGTGACGCTGGGGCTCGGGGGCGGGGAGCGGCGCTCTGCTTGCGGAGCTGCGTGAGTGTTGACATACATGTGAGTGTTGTAGCTGAAGCACAGCGGCTTGGGAACTGGAGGCTCTGTGGACTCCTGCCATGTAAAAGTGTCTAAATGCAAGGCAGATGTGTGCGGCGGGCCAGGCCGAGGTGCAAGAATTTATCTAGGGCCAGAGAGTGCCTGTGATCTCAGATTTATTGCATTTTTCCAGATTCATCCTTTTTACAATGATGGGGGACCTTTTCTACTTGAAGATTTAAGAGGGGGAAGTCTCCAAAAAATTGTTCAAAGGCAGGTTTGGGGGTCTTTTGGGAGAAGGTGAGCGAAAGCCTGCGATCAACAACCCCTTTTACTTTTACTCCTTTTTTACACGTTTGTTGGGTAAACCTAATGAAGGGGTGGGGGGGTGGCCATGTCTGGAATAAAGGGAGTAGGGGGAAGAGGAGAGGGGCCGTGACCAATGGTGTTAGTCTCAGTGGGGGTCAGGCTGGCGCCTGAGGTACCCCTCTGGTGCGACTGTGCAGAGGTGGCACAGGAGCCGAGAGGCTGAGAGAAAGAGAGCAGTCCAGATAAAGAATGTGTGAAGTTTCTCTTCCTCCGCTCCACGTGTAAACATGAAACCACTAGTCGCTAACTAGAAAGTTATGAGACGTGCATGCTGAGAGGGACAATAAATTAGGCCTTTAAAACTCTGACACTCTTTTCCAAACTGCCGCTTTACACAGCAGCCAGATAACAAAGAGATGAAGCGCAGTCTATGAGGGATGCTTTTTCATCTCTTATCCTACCTCTTTTTGAACGCAGATGTATTTCACAGGCTTCATCAAAAACAGCCTCCCTTCATGCTTATTATCGGCACATTCTACCTCATTTACGTAATTCATAGTCATCTAAATAAGTGGAAGTTTGGTGACTTGTTCTGACTCACTGGCAACAGTGAAAACACAAGGCTGTGTGATGATACACAAGCATTTTCCGTGGAAAACTCAGCGAAATGTGACAAGCTGAGATTAAAAGCAGGGATTTTTCTTTCAATTAGTCATGGCACATATTCAACATGAAGTGTCCCCAGATGTTTCAGAGAGCTGCTATTAAAAAAAATAAAAATAGGGTTGCTAATTAGAAATGTGATTTTTTTTTTTTTTCTGGGAGTCCCCCCCCATTTTATTATAGAGAATTTTCAGAAAAAGAGGGTTATGTCTTTAAAGTATGACAAACAAACTGTTGAACAGACGAGACATTCCAGACAATCAGATAAACAATGACTTTAGAGCGGACATATTTAAAACAAATCAAGTACAAGAGAAAAGGCAAATCCCAGAGGGTGTACTGTATCTAGGACTGGGCTTAGAGGAGAAACAAACACAGTGACAGGAAAAAAGCAGGAGCTGCCTTACAAGAGGATAGATCACTGGATTTAGATCTGGGAGAGATCACACAGGCAAGTTTAAGAGGCAGAGAGCAGGGTGTTTGGGTTCACTTTCAGGACCCAGAGCCAAAAGCGACTACAAAGTTGAGTCTTTATTTGTTCAATATCTACACAGGGACAAATGTTTTCCAGTGAGACTTGAACTAAAGCAAATCTCTGCATTGTTTCTTGCAGGTTCATTTCAATATGTAAATCATGTGTGTGACACATAGATCTGTGCGTAGAATGATGAGTCATAGTTTAATAGCCTTAGGCACTCTTTGATGTAAGAGTTTTTTTTTTTTGTTTTTCTTTGTCTTTTAAAGTAATGGAGTCATCACAAACTAACTAATAACTCACCCCTTCTCCCAAAGCAGAGACAACGGGGAACTTTGCTTATGAAAAATATGTTCTTACATATATAATCCTCAAAGGTGTATATTCAAGACGCGTCTTTCCAAACCAATGCCATTTTGTTCGCCTGTGTCAACCACAATGATTTTAAAGTCTTTCAAAGAGACTGCAGCACCGACCGAGGTTCATGGATAAGAAACTAACTCAAACAATGTTGGTTTGCAGTAATGGCTCTACTGTAATTGTACCACAAACGCCTCCCAGTTTTAAGTGTTGAGGACAAAATGCAAAAGAATTCTTGCCCAAAGTCACTAGAGGGAAAACATTTAGGAGAGAACCATGCTGACTGACAGTTTCTGGTGCTACATTCGCTAACTGTGGCCAGAACTTTGAAGCAAGTTCAACAGTCTTCAAGGTCTTTTTTTTGTTCACCAACCCCAACATTCAGCCTCACACACAGCATTGGTTAATAGATCTGCTAGTTAACACAAGCCAAAAAATTGCTGCTTGTGAAAATGCCAGCATTGTTAAGCTTATTACTATCATTGCTGTATCATTTATGTACTATTTCACTATAATTACAACAGTGTATTTCATTAAATAAATGTGCAACAGGTATATCTTTATGGTTGGGAAGATAATTTTGACCTCTCTTTCTAGCTAATCCTGGCTATAGGCCTGTAGTTTTACAGATCTGGGGAGCAAGTATAGAACATACAATCAAACATAATTCAGACTGATAATGAGGGCTACATGCCTCATTCCCAGTATGAGGTCATTTTTTGGCATCACCCAGAGATTTCAATCAATTTACTTTAAAATCTCATCTACTGCTATGCCATGTTTCCATAGGCAGTTTCATTTACTGTGATCTCTCATGTAAAAGATTTTTTAATTATTGAGAGAGACATGAAGGAAGAGACCCTCTCTCACTATGCACACACAAAGGCTCCCAGTTTGCAAGGAAGCAGATGATGTCTTGACGGATCTCCCCTGATCTTCATTCAGAACACAAACAGCTCTGTAGCAGGACTGTGTGGCAATGACTGACAGTCCAGGGTTAAAGCTGAAGTTGTGTGGCTAAACCGTTTGTGTGACTCATTGCTTAAACCATCGCTCATGGCAGTGTGTGCAAAGTTACCTTTAAAATGTAATACTATACTCGTCTTTTAATTCCATGTACCCGCTGAACTAAAGTAATGAGTAGTTTTTGAAAGAGATCATTTGGGAATTGTGCTCTTTTTGTTTTCTTTCTGTGTTAATTTCAGACTCCTCGTAAACACAAAAGCCATTTGAAGACACTATAAGAATCATTATTTAACATATAACACAGTTTAACAGTGTGTTATGTGTTTAGTGTCAGAAACTACAAAAAGAAGACGGCGCAGCAGGAGATTGCCACCGCCTGGGTCAGAAAGCAGACAGACAGTGAGATGACCAGGGTTTCGGGGGAACCTGTCACGGTGGTCCCCAGGAGTGATCGACAAAGGCCAGCCAGGCTTTACAAGACCACAGCCAGAGATGTCCTGCCAGCTTTATGGAAGCTGGGAGTCCATGAGAACCATGTTAGGGGCAATGTGATCCTTTCTACAGGCCTGTAAGACCCCTGTCCTCATGCTGTCTTTCTCTGCACCGAGACGCCCCCTCTCAGCAAGACCAAAAACACACATTCACGGGGAGAAAGATTCTCCACCGGCCACAGGACTACTCTAAAAACAATCATATCTCCTTCCTTTCAAAAGATTCCTTGCTGTCTGGGTGAAAATGTGGCTTTTCTAGCCCTGTACCCAAGGTTTCACGATCATATCCCCTACAGTGGGGGTGGCTAAACAGCTTTCAGTGCTCTCAGTGGGAGAAATTGTTTAGTGATGACTATCAGTCAAAAGAGGTTATGCAAACTTAATTAATTCATTCTTTTAATTAAACTAGGTGACAAGTTTTTATAGCCGTTTTGGCAGGATGTAGCTACATAAGTGAGTTAAGTGGTAATGTCTGACTTCTGACTGTTTTTGGCAGGTGTGTGGAGTGATGGCTCTGCTCAGAAGTTTACACATTCATGAAAATGACATGTCAGATGATTTATAAGAAAATGCAGTTTTTAAGTTGGTTTTTTTTTTTTCAAATTTTCTAAACAATATATTCATAACATACGATAAAAGCTCCAAAGCAAAGAACAAATGATGAATAATGTTTAAACAAAAACATGTATAATTTGGCTTCAGATTTACAAAAGGATCTCAGACAGACTTACCATCAGATATGAATGTCTCCATCTTTTCTTTGAATGGCTGCAGGTGTTCCTCTGAGGAATTAGCACACACTTTCTGGACCTCCTTCTCACAAGCTGGTTGAGAGAGAAGAGAAAAAAAAGCACAATGGGAGATGATTACTGATCTAACGACATGAATTAATAGAAAATAAATAGAAAACGGTGTAGTGGATTATTGTTTGAGATATCCGAGACAGTGAGGGCACTTCAATCATGATTTATGGATGTGTATTTGTGGTGTCAATGTCTATGTACATGACAAAGATATGCCTTTATATCCCAACAGATACAGCTACAAAATAGAATTTCTCTGGTGGTTGAGCCAAGCGTGATCTTGGATTGCTGAAGGAAACCAGCCCGCCGCTCCTTGGCGTCATCTGATGCTGATAGCCAGCTAATGGGACATTGTAAGCAGAGTCCAATGGACACACAGACCAGAGAGCGATGATCCACACTAATGCTAAATGACCAACAGATGGAAGACTCATCTGACCAGTAGTCAGGCTTACAAATGGTATTTATTTGCATCGAAAAAATACAACAACTTTTTCGGATCAAGTTCAAAAGCTTTCAGATAAACTGCTTGTGCTTCGCCTTCAAAAGGAGATGAAGACACTTTTTATTGTGCAAGAGAGACAATTCATATGCAGATGTCAGCATCTGCATGGCCACAAAGATCGCCGTGGCTCCGATTAATGGGTATTTCATCATTAGCCTGTTTGGGGTTGAAGCTGTGCAGGAAAATCTCTTATCTGCACATCCATCATTCATTTTATTCTAACAGAAGGAAAACAAGGACACACAAAGTGCTAATTTGCTTCATTTTCCTCAGGACATTTTCACCAATTCAATTTTCAATTCAATTCAATTTTATTTATATAGCATCTGTTACAATGACAATTGTCTCTAGGCGCTTTACAGAGACCCAGAGCATGACCCCCGAGCAAATATCATTAACTAAGATTATAGTAGTAAAGAATTCCACCAGTAAAGAATTCTCCCATAGTTACTGTTTCTGGGTTAAAATTTGGATATGTGTATGAATTAAAAAAGGGCAAATTATAATTAGTAGTGAGGCAAACATTTAACTCGCAGGACTGATAGGATTTTTCTAGTCCTATAGAAAAAACAGGTTGGAGGAGGGAAAAAAAAAAAAGGATGCCCTGTTCTCCATGAAAAACCCTGGCAGCTGCTTACTTCTGCCAGGTATCTGTTGTCATCAGTTTAATTCTACAACCTCTGACAAAAATTATACAATCACCACACTTTGAAGCTTATTCAGCTGCCTGGTTTTATAGAAAATATACAAATTACAACTACTTTTTTCAATTTAACATTTTTTTCATTTAAAGTTGTGGGAAAAACAGTATGGAATAGCCTTGTAATTTGGATTTCTAGGAGAAATGCTCACACAAGTCTGAATATGTAAATTGGTCTGCAGTTAAACGAGAGTGCTCGCAGACCTTTTATTAGTGGCTTTACCTCACTGACTGACAGGAGACATGGCACTGACAAGAGAGCTGTCAGTTAAAGCTGAAAAACATTATAAAACTTAAAGGTAATTCAACATGGATTGTGGCAAAAGATGTTGGATGTTCCCAGTCATTTGTGACTAGAATTTGGAGAATGTAAAAAAGAATGGAGAATGGAAAGGATGTAAATGGGAAAACCAACAGGTCGACAGTGATAGGTTTCAAAGTGTCAGAACATAAAACTCAAACTCATTTTTACCTACATAAAAGCCGAATGTAAATCATCATTATCAGAAAAATAGAATTTAGTGACAAATTACAAATCTGCAAGAAGATGATGCATGAAGTTTAATTTGGCACATTTCCAATGGAATACGTAAAGAATACTGCCCGGGAGAAGAAAAACAAAACATTTCAACAATGTGTAGATCCATAAAATTTAACAATATAACTTGAGGGGGGGGGGCTGAAAGCTGATCTGTCATCTATGAAAGAAATCTGGAACCCGACTAATAAAGAATATCATTATTTATTAGTGAGGTGAAATGAAAGCCTGAATTAATTCATGCTGTGACAAAAGCTAGAGAAGGTGCAACGAAGTACCAACTGAATTTGTTATGACAATAATTTCATCGTTTTTTTCCCCCCTTTTAGATGACATGATTCCATAATATCTTTAACTCCATCAGAATAAGAATACCATTAATAAAATCAAATGTACAATTTTATTTGATGTTTGGGTTATGTCAAGCCAAGAATGCATTTCTTTCTCCCACAAAAAAATAAAATAGCTGAATCCTCCAAAACTGGTGATACTATATATATATATATATATATATATATATATATATATATATATATATATATATATATATATATATATATATATATATAATATATAAAAATATAAATTTTTCTGCTCTGTATTATTACACCCTGCACTACTTCCTCCCAGTGTTACTATACAACTAAGTTTATTCACTCCAAACAATGAACAATCAATCTTCTAGTTCAGAAGTCCCCATTAAGTTTTTTTTGACTTTTTTTTTTTTAAATATATGCCTATTAACTACTTGTCTTTAAACCTTATTGAGTAGAGATATTAATAAAAGACGGCACAAAAAAAATACCATCTCTAGTTAGCATGCTAACTATCTCTAGTTAGCATGCTAACTTTAGTAAATGTGAGCAATATTATACAGCTGAATTTGATGGCGTGTCAGAACTGTTGTTGTTCACATTTTGTTGAAGAATTAACCGTATTGGTCAATGGCTTGAACTCTTTTATAGAGAACAATTACACATGTAGAACATTTATCAGGATAAAAAAAAAAAGAAGAGAAACAGAGACAATCCCCTAATTAAAGGATTAGAAAATAAGAATGACCAAATAAGGATATTACTTAGTTAAGTTACTTTGATTTTTTTTTTTTCCTTTAATCATTTCACCTGCTACTACAGGTCAGAAACATTAGATCGCTTACACCAAGTTGTTTAACATGCCGTTCCAGTTTCTGATTTCTTTATGGTTCTTAAAGGTCTAATGAAAGATCCTTTTACACAGTGCTTCACAATAAAGCGGTAATGTTCTGACTGCACTGTATTCCATCCTAAGTACTCTCTGTGCATGTGAACGGCGGCAGATGTGTTTGCGGTTTGTGGATGGTTTTTCATTGTCGTGCCAAATGATCCAACTCACACAAGCTCAGAGGAAACAGCCGTGACTGAGTGAGTTCCAGCCGAACATTTCCCCATTTCCTCTCAACTGTATGCCTGGGTTAAAATACACACAGGCGCCTGGTGAAAGAACTTTGGCACAAACCTCCAACCTGTAAGTCATTAATGGTTGCTATAAATACCTTAACTTGCTTATGACTGCATAGCTAAATAGTTCTATAACAGAGCAAAAACATTAACGGTCTGGCCGCCGTCTCACTTTGCTGCGTCGCTGCTGTTGGATGCGAGTTTGTCTTTTATGTTTGCAGTGGAACTGTTGCACCTGCAACACAGTATACCTAGGCTATTACAACTTTTATTTATTAGATATCTTTTTAAATTCGGAAAGACACATGACATGTAAGGATTATAATTGAGAAGTAATTAGGTACAGCCACATGGTCTGGATGCCAGTACACTTTAGGTGAGCGCTAGCAGTTACTAAATAAAAAACAGAAATCAGCAGCCATATAAACACAGCATTCAAAATATTCTGTTTGGATAAACCACGTTTCCTTACCAAAAATCCCCCAACTCAAACGGACCCATTAAAATAGTGTTCAAAACAGCAAGGCTACAATTTAGAGGCAGCTTGCTTCCAAATGTGGTCCAGACAGCAAAGGCCGCAAGGAGGAAGCCCACAAAAACACAACAGCTGTTGAGAATAAAAACTAAAAGCTTAAATTTGAGAAATTGTCTTGGAGTGATGATGCATTTTTTTTAAAGTTCACAGGGAGGATTCTCCTGAGAGTACGTGAGAGATGCCATCAGGGTACAAAGAAGACCTGAAAGGCCCTTGCTAAAGATAAAGTTAATTTTTTTCCAAATACAAAAATGGATGATGTATAAAAAAATAAAAATTAAAATAATAAAAAAAAAAACTAAAATGGGGAAAAAAAGTTTTTTTTTTGTATGTTGTGCATGTTAATTCCAATGAGTCATCTAGCCTTTTAGATAAAAGAAAATATAGTAACTGCATTACCAAAACATTAAAAGAAAATGTTATTATTTAATGCTAAAGATTAATTCAAATGACTGAAAGCAGGGAAAAATGAACATGCACTGACTAAAACAAACTACATAACGCAGGACGCTTTAATGTGGTAAATGTCATGAGTAAAATCAAAAGACTCAAACCAAGTGCATTGCAGTATAAAAATGGCTGGCAAGTGTATGTATGGTATATGTATATAGACTGTATATAAGACTGTAATGAGATGAAACTGCGTTTCTTTTTCTGTTTATGACTTGTGAAACAGAGCAGAAAACAATGGTTTTGCTTTTTAGTTTAAAAGAACGACCAAAAAAAAAAAAAAGAGTTTGTCAGTTGTGGGCTGCTGATGGCACAGTTTGTCCTAACAGGCTCTCTGTCCACCCATGGAGCCACAGGGGACCAGTTTATCACCACAGTCAGGATCAGAACGGGAGCCCCAGCTCCCATCCAGTGTTACTATAAAGGAAAAACACCATCAGCAGTTTTGGAGCTGGGGTGTCAATGTACTCTGTAATGAAATATTGTTGACATCACTGAAAAGAGTGTTTTGGCTCTGTCTACGGCTACATCATCAACAAAACCAGCACATGTTTTATGCATTGTGTTAAAATAACCAAACCAGAGAAAGGCAGATTTTTCTTTTTTTCTGACTGATTCAAAAAACAGTGTACAGAAAAACCAACTGTGAAGATAAAAGCATGTGGCAATTGTTCTGAAGCACTCAACCAGCACGAGCAAACATGGGTACTAAAATCCACCAAATCTGAAGGGCTAAAAGTGCACCAGCTATGTGAAGTGTGAACATGACAACAGCTGTGGGTAAGGTAATCGCTGCTGGTCGTGGAAAAAAAAAAGGAAAGTTAAACAAGCAAGATTTCAACATGCTCTCAAGATTTTATGCTGTAAGCAAAAGCTGCTGGTAAATTAAAGCACCAAAAGAACATTCATGAGCGTAATTTGAAGAAAACTGTCAAGAATGCATAAGACTCTCCAAAACACCATTTAATCTCAATTCCAACCACTTGATGGATGAATTCAACATCAAAATGTGGCAATTGCCCACAATCTCTGAAGCTACGGATCAACAAGACAGTAAACAAATAACAACCCAGAGGGGAGGAGACTCATCACCTGTGTTCCTGTTCTGGAAGATATGTTTTTTCTTTGTCTTCAGGTGTTAAACCAGTACATTGCTCTAGTCTCAGCATATTCTAGTTACTTATACCTGGAAAATGAATCCTCATACTGATCCCCAATTGTCTTTATTTCCAGCAGACAGTAAAGCCTCCAGCACTTTTTTTCTGTGGGATTAAAAAAGAAAAAAAGCCTACTATATCCCCTCTGCAAGGCGAGCCAAAAATTGCCTCAGCTGGGAAAAGTTAAGACCTTCTCTCCTCTGTCCACCCCCTATAAATCAACCAACTAACTGCAACTCTTCCTTCAAGATTTTGCTGGAGAACAAAGCTCTGGCATCTAAACAACTCTACTCAGGAGTTAAAGTTAAAACATTAATGGTTTAAGGATGGAGCCCAAGATTAATAATTAAAAAAAAAAAAAAAAAAAATACAAAATTCCCAGTGAGAGAAACCTGCAATTATTTACACTTGTGGTTTAAAAGGTTTTATTTCCAGAAGAGGGTCATTTACAAACTGATTAAAAGATCGATATGCACTGGCAGAAATACTTACAGAATAATTGAAAATTAGCAATCTTTTCTTCCACGATCATTTGCAACAAATTACATACAAAGCCCCTCAATTTTCTCATAATTTTTTTTCTCGGTCAGTTGGAGGAGAGTTGACATTACCTCTGCATGCTGACTTCACACATGCTGTCGTAAAACAGACGTCAGGCTAAAGGCCCTGCCTGAACCTGACATTAAAGGCCATTTAAAATCAGAACACTGTCTGATTTGCTACAGTGATGAATGCCTAACCTGGGCCAGGTCTTCTGTGAAACACTAAACTCTCCTGAGCAGCAAATGAGCTCTGACTGTTTCTTTTTATTTGATCCTATTTCATTTGGTTGCATCCCTGCCTGCCTGTCTAGTCGAATTATGTAGTAGTTAAAAGTATCTTTAAGTATGTCGTCACTGGTCTGAAAGTGGTCGTTTAAAATGTTACTTAAAGAGAAAAGTGTAGCTTTAATGGGGAAGCCCAGCTGAGCAGAATGTCAATGATTAAAGACAATATTTAGCACAGAGACAACTAAATGCTCACATTAAAACTAGCATAAACCAAATGCATTTGTCTGAATGCGAGTGCAAAGTGCTACAGTAGGTCCTCGTGGCCTCTCACTCATCCCTTTCCCTTGAGTGGAGCCCACAGAGAGGTCACCACCCTCTCCCCAAACAGGAAGCCCCATCAAAAGAGGATCATGTTTCTGCACAAGCCAGTGAAGAAGAGGGCAGCCAAGCGGACGGCGACCCGCCCCTGAGCATCACCAGTGACTAGCAAAGCAAAGAAAGACAGAACTCCTGCTTGTACATTCATGCACAGACTTAAATTCAGTATCTGCATGAGATATGTACTTGATCCACACATGGAAACTGTCTGTAGCAATATGCAGAGGGGGGGGGATTATGCTGAAAAGGTGACTTTCCTACTGTTGGCAACAAGTCTCCTTGACCTTTGACCCAAGTCTAGAGGGCAACACGCTGCCGATCACCGCAGTCGCCACCTCAGGATCAGGTGAGGGGCAGACCACTTCGCTCACCAAACTCAAACAGCGCATGTAAACCAAAGTGTGATTCAGTGTTAGCTTCTCAGTGTCAGACAGCGTTCACACAGCGGAGGGAGTGATCTGTGTTAGCATTATAATTAAGACCAGTTGCGTTCTTTAGGCTGGTTTATAATAGCCAGGCATAAATATTTATTCCAGGCGGCTGGAGAGGATAAAAATGGACGGAGTCATAGGTGGAGCTCACCAAACGTCCAGAATCCAATGCCCGCCCTGTGATGCTAATACCCCTGAGGACTACTGTGCCAGACTGTGCTGCAGCAGAGATCAAATACGAGGGCCCTTATGTTGCATTTATTGTCTTCAGGTCTTCCATTTTTCCTAATAAATGAGTGACAGCTTGAGGTGGGTCTGGGTACTTTAGTAGACTCTTTGTATTTTTCCCTCAGGTCAGAGAAGAGAGGGCTTTAACAGCAGTGTGGAGCATATCTAATTGCTTTCATATGCCGTATTATTGCTTGATTTAAATAACCACAGACACCAGGGGACTGCAGGGCATCGCCTTTAACCTCTGCACGGCCCTGCTGAAGACTAACTGGCTGCCTGGCTGGACTACCGAGTGTCTCAGTGGCTAGGACACAACAAGAACATATCATCCAAGTTCATTTTTTTTATTAATCCACCAATTGTTGCTGTGGCATTTCTTCATCAAAAATGAATGGTGTCATATCTGTTTGGAGCATGCTAATTATTAGAAAAAATAAAATAAAAATCTCTGGAGAGAAATACGTGATGTTTCTAAATGTTTTGCCATTCATGCCAAAATGGGGGAGGCTGTGGTGTTATGATCAGATGGAAGTCATGATGCAACATTTTGAAACTGGGAAAAGGTGCTGCAGGTTCTAAATACATCATCAAACCAGTCCAGGGGAAGCACATTTACTTTCAAACTGCTCTGATGAAAGATGCTAAAACATACAATTACGCAACCTGATTACCAATAAGTCAATATAGACCTAAAATTCAATGTGGTTTCATACCAACGTCTTTATCGTCACAGTGAAAATGAAAGCACTTGACGCAGCAGGGCATGCCTTACCAGTTAGATCTCTCTTCAGTTTTCTGACATCTTTGGCAAGGTCATCAAACTTGACCTGAGCAGCCTGGAAGAAGTCTTGAGGCTCCAGCAGAGGGAATACACTTTTTTCTGTACCAGCATGCTGGTACAGAAAATAAATAAATGAAGAAATTACATGGAGTCATTTTAAATAGTGAAAACACTTTCTTTTTGATGGAAACTGATTTCACTTACTTTATCAAAATTACGCAGGTAGTACAGAACCACATAATCCACCAGGTTGATGCGATTGTCCTGAATAAATGACAAGACAATTAAGATAAAAGTGAGTGTCTGAGCCCATTATGTTAACACTTTCCAGAGCATCATGGCACTGTAGTAAGCTTTTAAGTGATGTTTACCCTGCTCTTGACATCCTTTAGTTTAGGGAGGATCTCCAGCCCAAAGCCATCAGCCTGACCTCTTGTCCTATTCCCTCCGTTCATGTAGTTCCCGAAGGCCAGAACAAGGCCAATCACATCCCGCAACCTATTACATTCTAGCAGCTCCTGAAGCAGAGACCCACACAGTCATTTTTGGGTAAGTAACCCTTTTATGTGGCTTAATGACAAATATGAAACTGTCCTTGTTGATGTGATGTCCCTACTTTGCAGACACTGGAGATAGTCTCCACCTTGCGACGTATAGAGGCGATGGTGTCGAGAAATACTGACTGGAAGATGATGCTGTGGGCTCGGCCTGCAAAGTCAGGAATCTGGGAGAGCTCATAGAGAAACCTGGAAAACAAAAAGGGCAGGAGGAACAGAGGGAGGAGGAACGGGGTGTGATGTGTTATGACAGAATTAAACAAAACGTCTAACAGGAAGAACTATCTTGGGGCCTTGGCAGGCCGAGCTTCCCCAAACGGGCTGGCTGAGTCAGTGTTGCTTTTCACAGGCAGGCGGGCAGCTGATAGTCATGAGCGGTGCTGCTCGGCTGGGTTTGAAAGGTCCACGGGGTCGGGTGGAGGGAAGGCAGCGAGCGGCAGATGGAGACTGATCAAAGGTAGCTCCGGCCTGATGCAGGACGACTTATGTAAACAGTGCAGTGTCGGAGGGGAGCTGAGCGGTAACATCCTGTGTGATTAGCCCCTGCTGATGGAGGTAGACACTGAGTAAGGATGACTCAGGCAGCTCTAGTGACAGCTCTGGTCAAACATGGAAAGGGGAAGGCCAGGCTGAGCAGCACCGCTGGATCCAAACCTCGTTAGCCGGCTTGGACTACTTCACCCTGACTCAATTTCCATTAATGCATAAGTTTTCCAACAAGTTGTAAAAACTAGATAAAATACTAACTTTGTGTTGACATGCAAACTAGAACCCCTGTGTGTTAAAAACAGGATTCCTCAAGTATATAATATGATTATGGAGTCACTGATCTTGATCCATGTGTGAATACACTTTAATCTAGGTGAAGAAATAATATATCATGAATATCAGACAAAAATATGTAGACGGTACTAAACATTTGATGCCTGAGCATCACTTTAAAAAAAAAAAAATTTAGAATTACATCTTTACTATGATTCAATGAAATAAACTACCGACATGCGCTAGAAAAATACAAGAGCAACTGTAAAAAAAATATTCTTACTGTTCAGGTTTGTCCAGCAGTTTAACGTCATCTTCTTTGGAAGTCTCATAATGTTTCGTTATTTTCTCTATCTCATCACTGGTGGCCCTCTGCAACAACACAAAGCATGTCCATAATCCAGGATGTAGAGCATTTTAACTTTAGAGATGTAAGTAGTGTAAAAATACAAGTAGATCAACTGTTTCAATGAGAAGTATTCCAATTGTTAGATATAATAAAAACATATATTTTCAAGCCTTTAAAAATATATATGTATATTTTTTTTTTATCCAATTCCTTTAATACTTTCACACAACTTATAATAATAATAACAAAGCTACTTACATTTTCATACAAAGCCTCAATGGTCTCCAAATCCACCACAGAGTTGTCCACATTAAGAACAGCTAAGAGAACATTAAAGAGAATAATTGCAAACAGTCAGTTTTATAAAAATAAAATCTTGGCCTAAGTAAACTGCCTTTTAAGTGTTGACAGTGAAGAACAAGTCCAAACAGAGACCTGAACAAATACGATCCCTGCAACTTTGCCAAAGGTAAGACAGTTCAAAATTATATGTGACAAACTACATACAAGACATCCTGTGTATCAAAGAAAACAGAAACAATGATGACTACAACCACAAATAAAAAGAATATTCAAGCTAAATATGGGTGCTACTTGTAAACTGAATCGCATCTGCCAAAATAAATATAAATATACTGAAAAGCATGCAGCTGAATACTAAACCAAGAATATTAGCTGTATGTGGAGAAGCTGGTACAGCTGGATGCTGAGACCACAGACGCAGGGCCAGCACAGCAGCCCCCCCCCCTTCCAGAGCAGGCTAACTGGGGGACAAAACCCCTCGGCATGGCTCAGAGAAGAAAGCCTGAAACTGCTTAACCTCTGAGCCCGCAGCTAGAACCACCACAGCCAACAGCCAACTAATGATTATGGGGGGTGAGGGGGTGGGGGGGGCACAGTCGAAGGTGAGTTGAGCAGGAAACAAGGTGCAGGATGTTGTCTTTGCCAACAAGTGCAAAAAGCCAGAGTGTGCACGATGGGAAAAATGGAAAGACACAAAAAGGAAAAGTTGCTCCTGTTCAAAGTCGGAGAGGTCTCCCAGGTTTACTGCTTACTAATTGAAGGGGGAGGAGGGCGTCAAGATGGGAGGGATGGCTCCACTGCTCCTGGATCAGCTGACAACTGTCTGCCACGCTCTGCTCTTAAATCAGTCACTTGGTGTGACAGAAACATTTCATGATCCATCACACCACAGGAACTTTAAAAATGGGAAGAAAAAAAATTGCTGCAAAACCCACACTGCTGATATTGTTGTCCATGGCTGGACATCTCCATCTTCAGTCTCTGTGATATACAAAACTCCCTTCTCCAACAAATTATGTGTATATAATTTCACTTTTTTTTCAACCACAAAGAATGCGTGTACCTCAAAATACAAAACAATGTTAATATGTATAAATACATTACAACTTTATTAATATAGAAAAGTGCTGATATTGGTATAAATACTATGACACTTGTTCATTTTTATCAATTTCGGCAATACTGCCGAAATGTTTCAGCTAACAAGCCAACTAAATCTTGCATTCTGGTTTGCAGCTGGTCTATATCAGAAAAGCTGTCAATGTGGTCCCTGGATCAGAGAAAAACGCTGGAGGTCCATTTCCTACATCTTATTAGAGTGGATTATTCAGTCCCTCAGCCATGCAGCCGTCAATCACACACCAAAGGGGGGCTTGCCCCAGTGTGCACAGAAGCACTCTGATCCGAGGGGAGCCGGATATCTCTCCACACCGACAGATCAAAGCCTGCCTGCCAACGGCCTCACACCCTCTCCTTCCACTTTTCACTCCTCTGTGTGTGTGTGTGTGTGTGTTTCTGTGCTTGGGGTGAGGTGGTGTGTGTGGGGGAGAGCCTCCCTTTGCCCTTGAACCATGGTGGCCCTTGAGGTCCCCCAGTCACTTCAACGGGTGCCTTTGACCCTCTCTCTCTTAACCTGAGTGCTGCCTTCCCTTTATTCCCTCGGACTCCCTCCCTCTCTTGTAGCTGTAATTACATTACATGTACCATGCCCTTTTAATTTGGCAACAAAGGGGAGGCAAACAGGCGAAGCCAGCCTTTAGAAGTGCTTTTCAAGGTGCTGTCCTTTATTGTGAAATTCAAATTGTCCATTTCACATACACCTCCCATTAAGGCCCAAGGAAGCAGCCTCATGCTGGGTGGGAACAGGCCCCTTTACCAAACCACCTCCACAAACTGACACTGGAACAGACAGAAAGGCATTGAAGGGGAAAAGGGGAAAAAAAAAAAAAAATCTAAACAAGATGGTTGCGCTGGTATATGTGCTTTTTTGGCTTGCGTTTGAGGCAGTTTTATGTGGTAACACAGTGTCTGCTAACTGTGGAAGGTGGTTTTGTACATGCTTAGATCATTAGTGGGGTGTCAGTCCCATTAGGCTTGTGGAAACCGTCACTGGCTACAATAAACAGATCTGCTGGCCGCATGCTCAGACTAGCAGGCGGCAGGCACTCTCCGCCACAGTCCCAGGACAGGACTAATTCCTGGCCCATCTACGATGTCCCCAACACACATACTATGTTTACACACCCATGCAGCTATACACACATGCGCCTGCATTTTCCACAGAACAACCAAGCAAGCAATCAATCTGTGCAGCTCTGCAAATGAAGGGGATGGCAATTTGATTTTAAGCAGCACAGAAGGCCTGACAGAAAAACTGGAAAGCTGCTTTCATCCCACTGTCCCATCTCTTGTTTTGACTAATTGAGGCATTTTCCTTCCCACTGTGGCAACTGGAAAAATCATCCCAGCTCCATGCAAGTCCAAAGTTAATCCAAAGGAAGTATCTCAAGTTACAAATTATCTTGTCAAGAAGTAGGAATTTATCCTCTGCTGCATAGTGTGCTATCTCATCTCCAAAAATAACTCCATATGCATTTCATCAGCGGTCATCCTCAGTTTGCTGTTAGACAGGAAAGTAAATTTAGGTCGTTACTGCAGATGGTAAAACAGAGCTTCTTCCTTGAAAGACATGAAAGATAGTGCTCACAGGTTTCTAATGATGTTGAACATACTAAAGATATATGATTCACCTAGCTGGATGTCCTTCATCTCCAGATGCAGACTCGATATGAGGATGCCAACTGCCTGTGAGCGCTTCCCATCCAGAAGCTTGATGATCTACAAAAACAGAATGCAATTCATATTGTTGAGAGCAAATCCTGCAATACAGATTACAGATAGGAATACTATTTACAACACATTACATTCAGTTAATTTTTTTTTGTTTTGTTTTGTTTTTTTTTTACCAGAAATTACATCTTAGGTGTCTCCAAACCTACATTCATCTTAAATTGTGTTATTTATATGTTCAACAGACAGTGAATGAAAAACTCATTTAAGTAAAAAGAAAAAATTCATAGCCTCATCTGAGGCCGTGGAAACAGACAATAGATGATGAGCCACAGAGGGTAACTGAAGCCCCAACTTAGTCTAAGCAGTGGGTGAATCATCACCTGGATTGAGCCTCACAACAAACTGTCTCAAGCTTCACTGCTAAAAAAGGAAAAAAAAAAAAAAAACATCACAGTGACATGAACAATCTAGAAAACAAAGAGCATGCACACATTTAAACACAGATGGCTGGGACCCACTTTATCAACAAATGAATGAAGTTATACAAAAAATAGTTCCAAATCCAGGTTAGTGAAGAACATGTGTGAGATATAATCAAAAATATCAAGTCGCAGTGAAAGTACAAAGGCTGCGACAGTCTAGAAGAGAATGGTGAAGAGAAGCAGGGTTTTTATAACAAACTATAAATTCACAGGATTTTTATTTGTGCCTACACATGGTCACAATTACTTATGACCGAATTAGCCATAAAGCCAGGGAAAGTTTTGGCAAGGTAAAGCCCAGCTCTAAAAGTTAATGCGTCAGGCTTCTTCATTAGGTCTTATGGCATTGCTGGCCACTGGGCTGTCCAGTGGGAGCTGGAGAGCAGGAGCTTTAGAAGTGGGTATTGCATTACAGGGCGTTAGTGGGTGCCATGCTGCTTCCCGCTCTATTACCTGGATCACTGGGGATCCCACTCTGGGATCAGGCTACCAGGCTTTCCCAACACCTTTTAATTAACCACTTTGGATGGGCCACACTAAAAGCGGCACAGGAACCCTTCCCGCTCACCGTGACTGCGGAACCCACCAATTAGCCCAAACAGTTAAGTTAATGAGAAAAGACAACTGATGTTGGATGCTTGCTTTCAAACATGCAATCAGCTTTGTTGGGTGGAGGGAGCGGGGCGATGCTGATGCTGACACAGGCAGGCATCAAGAGCAAATGGCTCCCTCCTCTGGATAGATGGAGAACTGAAGGCAAAAGTTTTCACTTGGAACTGATTTGGATACTTGAATAACAAAGACTGGGCAAAAAAAAAAAAAAAAAACACAAGGAAATAAATAGAATCATGGAAGTAGACACTGGGAGTGTCAGAGCATTGAGCCGAAGCAGGTGGCTGATATTAAGCGATGTGGGATGCAGAATCAAAGCAGAGCAGATAGTTTACACTGGCTGAGCAGCCAGCATGCTCCTCGTTGACCATCATTCTGGAATCACCTAAGTAGATGACACAATAACAGCTGAGTCCAGCAGACTTCCCACAAATACCCACTTCACTCTCACCCAGCAGTGTTAATCTTACACCCACTCTCGCACGTCATAGCCATGACTTCAAATATGCCTTTAATAAACGTACAATGATTGCTCATAAATGATAAACTGGATAAAACTACTGTTTGTTTAAGGAGATCTGACTAGCATAAACTTGATACAGCTTTGATTTATGTGTGTATAGGAAACTGTGTTTACTGATGCGCATATTTGCACAAAGACAATCTCAACAGCATGTTTAACTGGAATGATTTCTTCATCTCTTCTTTCCTCCCTCCTCATCCTTCAAGAATGCACCAACATGCCCATCCGTGCCCCCCCTCCCTCTAAACTACTATAGGTGCACCGTCTTCATTGCCTCCTCAAGTCAGTGGAGTGAAGACACATGCATGCAATTACACCCCCGGTCCAGTCCAGTCCGGAGCGGTCTGCTCTGGTGGGAGAGCTCTCTTCCATGTCATCTCCTTGGCTTTGATATGCTAATCAGCAGAGAGCGAAGGGCTCCAGAGTAAACAAAAGCTTTGATTTTTCTTTGCCACACATGATAAAGATTAACTCACTCACGTAGGCATGGGCTGCATCCCTCGTGTTTTTACTTCTGGCGTGTGCAGTTGCTGGAAAGCGGGGAAATGGCTTATATGCATAATGCACACACACATTCCATTCCCACCCAATCATCTCCTCTTGCCGTGCGGAGCCCCGGGCCGTGGCGTTAGCATGATCTGGCAACACTTTCTGAGCAAGTGCATAATGACTCGTGGGGATGTTCTGTCAACACGCGCACACACACACACACAGGCGCGTAGCAAAACATACACATGTTGGTGCATACATAAACTAAAACAAGGCAACACACACACACACACAAGAGGTGACTGAAACACACTCTTCTAATGCCGACACAAACGCAGATTCTCTGGCAGTGTGAGATTCCCAGTGTGTTGACAGAGACGAGAGGCAAGGAGTCTGTGAGTTGACTGGTATTGGTATTCACAGAGGGACACACACCACTGTCTGGTCAGGTTCTCTGGAGTAAAACATGCTGAAAAAGCCTGCGGGCCTTGGCACACGTTCATGTACTTTCAGCCACTGAAAGTAAAGAACCAACTCAGCACAGCACAGTCTTTCTGAGAGCTGAAAACATTTACATTTACTTTAACGGTTAAACCGTTAATGCCTCCAGTATCAGTTTAATACCTGCAAGCAACTATAGCTCAAACAAAAGAATTTGTTGATTCCCAAAAGGTCCATCTCTGTGATTGAGTAGTCCAAATCTCAGTATCAGCTATTCCCTGTACCCCCAGAGCTTTCCCTTCTTTTCTTTCCCATGCTGAACTTCTTGGAAGTCATCATCCGCTAGTGATTCAGATAATTTCTCTCTAAAATGATTTCTCTCCCTTCCACTCAGAGTATAAACTTTCAGGGATAAAAAATGATCAAGTAAACAATTCTCTCTTACTTTGACGAGCTTTCCACGAAGCTGAACTTCTGAGCTGGCTCAAAACAACCATGCTTTCATGTATTCTCCTTTTCTCTTTAATCCTCAAGTTGAACTCCAAAGGAGAATATTTATACTAAATGTAAAAATACTGAAATAATCACAGCACTGGCAGCTAAATGTTTAAACTCCTATCAGGCACGTTTCACAAGCTGCAGTTGTCTACAAAAGCAGAGCAGATCCTTCAATATAAAATAATCACAACCCACTCTCTAATCTTCCCTTCACTGGAAATTAGAGAAATTGGTGCTGATTCGGTTGAACAACTTCTTACCTGCAAATGGAGTTTTAGACCGATTTCAGTCTGGCTTCAGATGTCACAGCACTGACATAATACTGATTAAGGTCTCAAATGGCATTCATCTGGTGCTACTTGATGTTAGTTCAGCCTTTGATACTGTGGATCATAATATCCTTCTTGGGTGGGGTTATCAAGCACAGTTGTCAGTTGCTTCAAATATCTCAAAGCCAGAGGCCGTGTTGTTTCCACAGATGATCATAAATCTGGGCTCAACACCATCGCGTATGAGGTTGGGTCAATTCTTACAACTCGGATTCTTCACCAAAAATCGGGACTGTGTGTTAAGTGTAATTTAAAAAAAAACAATGAAAATGATTTTCAGATCTCATAAACTACTACATACTTCACATAACATTTAAAATATATCAAATGCTTTCTATAATATAAAGAAAAAATATACATAAAAGCTCATTTTGAATTTGATGGCAGCAGCACATTTCAAAAAAAGTTGGGATGTGGGCAACAAATTGTTGAAAAATGAGTGCCACTTTAAAAAGAAAAAAAAAGTGATGTGACATGAGTGGGTATAAAACTCTATGCAGACATTTACTTGGTTCTTTGACTAAATGGATTTCATTCATTCGCCTTACTCTAATGGTGATTAGACAAAGTAAATTACTGGATGTTATTCACTTGCTCAGAGAACCCAGGCCCAGATTAGATGTAGAGAAGCTCGTGCATGGTTTTACCTTCATCAAATGGACTAACTAAAATGTGCTTCATAAACGAAGTGGCCTTGCTTTGCCTGAACACGTAACAAACCCAGTGTGTCAAAGATCTTTCTTAAAAACCGATTGTTGAATTGGATATGGATTTTTTTTTTCTTTTTTGGATATGATTTTGGATCAGCAGTGTTGCCATTAAAGTGGTCAAACCTCCTCCTCCTCCTCCTGATGTAAGATAAGACAAGAGACAGTTGTCTGACTTGGATCAAATATTTGAGTGACGAGACTGAACGGAGAGTGCTGGGACGGAGACCAAGGACAGAAAAACACACACACACACACACACACACACACACACACAGACAGACACAGTGTGGCCCTCTGGAGCAGAGTGGAGCCTTCACAAATTGATCAGAATAGGGGACGTCTATGGATTTAGCAGAGAGAGTCTGGGGCAGCGGCCGATTCTCAACCGCCTGGACGCCACAGTGAACACCAAGAGGCAGCTGGACGCTGACGCAGCGCTGGCTGCAGCAGAAGTGCAGAGTTGCAGCATTTGACAGGGCGTCAACAAGTGAGTCTTTGAGACTTGGTGGGTTGGAAGGAACGGTGGATCAATTAGGCAGAAAGCACATAATTGATGGTTTTCCTGGACTTGCTTCACATTGACAAAAGGTTGCATCAAAAAATGAAATCTGAATCCTCATCTGTAATACACTTTTGGACACGAGGAAACACACACACACAGACACACAAATCTGTGCGCACAAGGGAATGAACTTGAAAGTCCCGGTCTTGCCTGCAATTGCCAGAACTTGCAATTGCAGGCAGTCTGGAGGAAGGATCTGATGAGACTTGCAATCCGTTTCTCCCTGATTCGGTGTTTGTTATATCTTTGTGGAATTCATGATTGAAGGATGACAGCCCACAAAAAGCCTCCTTTAAACGAAGCTAAGCAAAAGAGCACGATTGCAGTCGGTAAACCATCTAAACCTCCATCAGGAACGTGGGAAATGACAGCAACCAAAATCAAAGAAAAGCACGCACAAAAGAAACAAAACAAAAACAAAAGGCAAGTCTTTAAAATCCAAGCTGAGTGAATCTACCTTCTTAGTTTTGGCTTTCTTCTCATAGGTGTCCGACAGGGGCTTCTTTTTCTGCTGTAGTGTGGCTTTAGAGAAAAGATCCTCAAATTCATTGGCATTGACAATGTCAGGCTCCTTTAAAGAACCCCAAAGCGTGTTGTTGCTAAAAAAAAAAACAAGAACACGTTAATATAAACTAATGCATCAAAAACAGTTCATCACAGCAGCTCAGAGAGAAGGCAAAAACAAAAGGCTTACATGAGCTTAAACTGAGCGTTCCACTTTTGGAAGCTTATTTGATGTGTATTGATCTGTTTTCCATTTTGCAGCACAACAAAAACTTGGCAGGAATTCCTGCCATCTCGACTTTCAAAAGCGCTGTTTATGAGCTAGGTGATAAAATAACAAAAGTTTCAGACACGCTTGTTTGTGTAACATAGGATCATTTCCCGCAAGGACAAAAATATGGGAGGCAAGAGCTGTGTCTCTGAAGTTGCTGAGTAACGTGGAAAAAAACAAACAGAGGCCGAAACGAGAACAGAGGGTGGCTAAAGTTAAGAGGATGTTCAGCACTTTGCTGTTACAAACACATCTTCTTGCAGGCATCTGGCTGGGCTTTCCCTCCCAAACTCTGTTAAGCAACTGGACATTAACGGCCCACTCCACAGACTTGAAATCAAATAAACCTAATCCAAACAAAGACTCTAGGATGACAATGTTCATGATTTCCTATTAACTTTTCACACTTTGCAGTTCCAATTGGTAAACACTGTTTCATGATAGAAAAGCTCATCTGTCAAGGTCCATATACAGTGAGAAAGAGAACCTAGACAAAAACAATCTAACGAAAGAGCCTATGACGTCTTAAATATCAGGACAATTAGCTGCAGTAACTCAATTAGTCTCATATAAACCGCACGTAGTCTCGCTCCTGTTGCAGCAGTGACAAGGCTTAGCTGGGGCAGCTGAGGAGCTGCCATGAATATCCCCACAACTCTGAAAACTACAGTACTGGAAAAAAAAAAAAAAAAAAAGAAAACTACATCCAAGTCCGCCAAAAGATTTCCATGCAAGAGAACTTTGTAACTGGCTGGATTATGGCTGTAATTTAACTCAATCAATACTCAAAATTCAATATACGCAGCTTCCCAAAAATAAGTCACACAGGCACAATGCAAATTGTACTCTTCGTTTCAGTTTACGTTCGGACTTCCAGGCATCACTTCGACCCTTTCACTGCTCCCTCTCATAACTCAGACCCTCACACCATTAACACACATCCAGATATAGTTAGTTAAACATGTTAATGTCCCTTAACTTGGCCCCTTAGAGTTGAATTTATAGCTGACATGAAGCTGCCGTGGTGTAGTCAGTCTCTCCTTCAGTGCTGGCTAGGAACTGCGAGAGCAACACATCCCCCAGCCATAATCCACAAATTCACTGTAAATGGTCTGGCAATCTCAAACTAAACCGACTGTAACTTTGATACCTCATAGTGTTCAGACCCTGTCAAAGATCCCATTAACCTGCAGCCAAGAAGCTTTGGGCTTCAATGAATAACGGTGCCATTCTTTCAGCCTTAACTACTGGTCACGGTGAGAAAATTCTGAGGTAGCGAAACAAAATGTGCAGTTCAGTGGCATGAAAGTCTGTCAAATCAAGAAACTCAGGCAGTCACAGGATCACCAAGAACAACAGTTCAACAGAGTATGTGATCCACCGACTCAAAGCTGGGCATACCCTCGAACGTTGCTGCCCACTTTCACTTTAAAACGTTTCTAGAGCAACTTTAAGGAAGTAAGATATATACATACTTATTGTCCTGTATCTGTATCCTGGTCCAGTACAGAGGCTTCATGGGGCAGGCAGGCTCGATGGCAGGTTTCCGTGGGGTCTTCTCCATTCTCTGGCCGAATCCCCCCATGGGGGGAGGAGGAGGGGGTCCGCTACCTGGAGGAGGGGGAGGAGGAGGAGGTAGACAACCTCCAGGTAGGCCAGGAGGAGGAGGAGGAGGAGGAGGTGGTGGTGGAGGAGGTGGTGGTGCACCAACTCCTGGCGGAGGAGGCGGTACTGGCACTCCAGTGTAGCCTGGTAAGGGTGGAGGAGGAGGAGGTGGTGGTGGTGGTGGTGGTCCTGAGAGACTTGGTAGGGGAGGAGGAGGGGGTGGTGGAGGTGGTGGTGGTGGGGGATCCAGAAGGGCCAGTGGGCATGTCAGCTTTGAGAGTCAGTCCAATAGAGTCCAAGTTGAGTTTTTTAGGCAGGTTCTGGCTGGGGCTTTGAGCGTGGTGACCTCCATCATCCTCGGGGCTCTTAATAAAGGTCTCCCTGTCTGTCTGTATACTCACAGTGCGGTAGGTCCTCAGAGTCAGGTCATCTGCAGTGGACACAGCTACATCACGGACTTCAACACCTTCCTGACCCTTGCTCCGCAAATTATCTTTTTGCAGTTTAACTATGACTCCCTCCAGGCTTGATATAGTGACAGCGTGCTCACCTCGGAGTTCGAAGATTTGAAACTCTAATTCAGACTGTAAAGAGCAAAATACCAGACAAAAAAAACAAAACTTCAATCATGTGTTGTCATAGAATCAAGTGGTGGACAATGTTTTTCATGGAGAGAATTCAGATTAAAAGTATAGCTTCTGAGGACCTTTTATAAGATTTTATCAAATCTGAAAGCTCCAGTGTTCCACTGATGTTTGAAACAATGGAAAACAAACTCATCAGAGCAAAGCATTGATCTGAGATAAAGAGGAAGTTACTGTGATCTTATTCTATCAGATGTTCTTTCTTTAGACCTTTTTAGTTCAGAATCAGAAATATGCATGTTTTCACTTTTTCTTAGACACCAACTGTGGCTTCTTTGTGTTAGAAGCTTTAAAAGGTTGACATCAAACTAAAGGCTTCCAGGAGACAAACTGAAAAACCAAATCTCAGGTCAGATTTTTCAAAGCAATTTATTAGTGGTAGAAATTATGTAATAGAGCCAGAAGCTATGTTCTTTTTTGTTTTTTGACTTTTCAAAGACAAAGTTGGCCTTAAGTTGGCAGAGGATAAACACCTGAGACTTATTGCTCTTGATCGCTGAAACACTGGCACCTTTTAGGTAGAACTGTCATTATAGAGACAAAATAGACAGCTCTCACTGTCTGTGTGGTAAGCACAGAGGCCATAATACATTACAGTTAAAGCTTGAATAAAAGCTTGGATTAAAAGGGGAAAAAAAAGACTGTTGCATATATTAAGTAACAAATCTGAGGAAAACGGTCTTGGATTTAGCACGACTGGAGCTCCTGCACTTGTACATTTCATGCTCACTTAGCGCCATCCTGTGGCCATAGCCATCAGTTGCAAGGGGACACTGTTGTGTAGTGACTGGACCTCATAAATGACTAATTGCAAAAATGCAGTCATTGTGTCTCCTTTTTTACACCTGTATAAAGTATTTAAGTAAGAATCTTTGTAGTAAAATATTTATCGATGACTAGTTTATCCTGAGAAAGACAGCAAGCGATCCACAGCTGTTACAGTCAACTTACATGCATCTTTTCCAGATCTTCTTTGCACTTTCTCTTCAGCTGCAAGAGAGCAGCCTGGTGTTCTGAAAGCAACCAGAAGAAGGTCATTTGTATCAGAACCTAAGCTCACTCTGCTGACAGCATTCATTTCTTCACCTAACTAGGTAAAATATTTCACCACTATTTGTTACTCTGCAGAATTGGAGTGATGTCGTCAACATACATGGTAAAATGCTTCAGAAGGGTGGGTCACTGTCAGCATAAAAGGCCTGACAACTCAACCAACCAGTTTTAAATGACACTGCAATCTAAATGATTTTGTGAGGTCAAAGCACTAATGTGAAAGGTTGAACTGCAAATCAAGTCAGATTCAAGTACAAATTGATCAGCTTTCACAATTTTTACAGTAAGATCAGGGAGCATAGAGCATACATAACAAATTGAATGCTAACTTTGACAAAAAAACCTTCATATCTACAATCAGTAGCCATATACTGCATTAATTAAAATCAAAATAAACTTTATTTATATAGCACTTTTCATACAATAAAATGTAGCACAAAGTGCTTTTTTTTTTTAAAAGCAGAGTAAAATCAAAGTCGCTCCCACCTCTAAACCCCGTCAATGATAAAACATGTGTGATCAAAGATAAAAAAAAAAAAAAAAATATGGATAATATGACTTGGCACGGAAGAACCAGAGGGAACAGTATCACGGCATCACAGGGAGCCATCTGTATCACCCCAGAGTGCCCAACACCAACGCTGTAGGGTGGATGCATGGACCCCACCACAACCCACAGGAGAGTGTTTGCTCTGGTTGCTGTGGCAACAGACTGAGGTTCCAGCCATCCCTGATGTGCTTCTGTATTTGTATGGCTTGTGTAAGTTTCAACACATATGTGATGTCAAATTGTGAGAGACAATTTTTTTCTTAAAATCAGTTTTGTTTGTGTGCATAGGTTTTCTTCAACTGCTACATGCTGAGTTTTTTTTTTTATAGCCACAATAGCACTCATTGTAATCTAGACAATTTGACTGTACAAATTAACTCTCATTTCTGCATTTGACAGTGTTCACTTGCATTTACAGTTAATTCCTGTGAAAAGGTTCATCTTACTCATGTGATCCTGTTAGTAAGTCAATCTGCAGGCAGTTTCAGGTGGTAATTAATGCTATACTGTGGTAATGATTATTGCAAGTCAGTGAATCAGGTTTATCTCAAAAAAAGTATTATCAATGGACTCCATGACCGTGATGCTGTTTTATGCACACTAAAATGTTAGATCAAAGAAGCATATACACTTTTATCTTTATGGTACACAATCTGTACTCTTGCTCTGCCTTTCACATTCAACAGCAAAGCTGAAACACAGAGCACAGATCACTGAACTAATCCACATTAGCTCATCTTAATCTATTCTCCTGATAAATCTGCACCACAGGGAACATCAAGCATCTGTTGCACCACTGCTGCATGCTTACTTACAACACAACTCAGAGCCTGGAAGAAAAGCTTTTTACTTTCTTATTTAATAAATCATGTGTGCTTGTGTCCCATTTGTGTGCCATTATACCGTCAGAATAGAAGATGAGCTGAAGAAACTGATTCCAATTAAATATTTTTCTGACTAATACAGGAGCAAAAACATATAGATGGCCAAAAAATAAAAATAAATAAAATAAATAAAAGCAGAACAAAAGGTCCAGATAGATTCACTATGATCTAAAATAAGTTTAAAGACATTTACACCCTGCTGCTGATACTTAGCAAGCTTGGCTCGACTCAGATATTCAAAGAACAACTTCAGTTCTGAAACAGATGGATTGATGTGTAAAAACAAAATGTAAATAAAAATACATTGCTACAATTTTCAAATCTTATCATAGATCAATTTTTTTTATTCACAACAGAAAATACAAAATATATAATACATAAAATGTCAAAAATGGGATAATGTACCACTTCATGAAAAATAGCTTATTTTGAATTTGATGGCAGTTGTCTCAAATGAAAAAAAAAAACCAAAACAAATAAACAAAAAAGGACATGGGCAACAAAAGGATGGGAAATGGAGTGGAGCTAAAGATTTGATTAGTTTGCAACAGGCCAGTGATATGATTGGGAGTAAAAAGGATCTTAGAGAGGCAGGTTCAGTCAGAAGAAGAGTTGGGCAGAGATTCATCAATCTGTTCATAAATTGTTAAACAATTTCAGAATAATGATCTCCAGTTTAATATTATTAAGACTTTGAATCTAAAGCGAATCATCTACAATGTATAATATCATAAAAGGATTCTGAGAAACTGGGGTGCAGGGGGACAAGAGCCAAAACCCCAAACCAATATTGGATGCCTGTGATCTTCGAGCCATCAGGCGGCATTGCATTAAAACAGATGAGAAATATGTTATAGAAATCAGTGCACGGACAAAGGAGCAGTCAGTTTAGCCACACCATCCATAAAGGCAGGTTAAACCTCTATCACACAGAGAAACCATATGTGAATATGACCCACCATTTTCTGTGGGCCAATGCTCATTTAAAATGGACTGGGCCAAAGTGGAAAAACTGTTCTGCAGTCAGACTAAACAAACTGACTTTTTTTTTTGGAAACCATGGACGCACATCCTCCGGACTAAGAGAGAGAGGGATAATCCATCTTTTTAATTTTCAAAAGCCTGGATCACTGATGGTACGGGAGCACAAGAGCGCCTATGTAAAAAGCAGCTTGTACATACGGAAAGAAGAGATCAATGCTGACTGGGCATGCAGCGATTTTGAAAAAAAAAAAAAAAAAGATTTTAATAGATTTTTTTAAATACGATTCCAATCGATTTAATTGAGCCATGAATCGCGATGTGGCTTCCAGGCCAGCAGAGGGTGCACTCAAGTTAAACTACATTCTTATTCAACGTCACTATATGTAGCACCACGTGTGACGCACTACGTGCTACATGCAATTGTCATTACACATCTGCGCCACTAGATGGAGCCCGCACCAAAGTAAACAGTAAGCGAATCGAGCGTCTCAGTAAAGTATGATGCAAGCAGGATCTGATGTAAAATAGAAGATCACGCGACTGACTCAAGGAAAGGGGTTAGAAAGTTTTGTTGCAGTCCAGAATTTGTTTTTTACAGACTGAATTATTAATGTTGTTCTTGGAACCGAATATAACTCTGGAAAAGGAAAAGGCTGGATTTGTGTAAGAGAAATAATAATAAAAGTAAAAAAATCAGTAATTTGCCTGTAAATTCATTTTGTGTTTTATATGATTCAAATCGTGATTCAAATTGTATCGTGAACCCTGAATCGTAATTCAAATTGTCAGTTGAGTAAATCATGGCATGCCTAAGGTTGACAGGTATACAGGTTTTAGAGCAACAATCTCCCATCCAGACAATATAGGAAGAGCTTGCATCTTTAAGCAAGACAATGCATCTACTACAGAACTAGATATATATATATATATATATATATATATATATATATATATATATATATATATATATATATATATATATATATATATATACACACACATTTATTAGGGCTGTCAAAGTTAACGCGTTAACGCGTGATGAACGCAAAATAATTTTAACGCAACTAATTGTTTTAACGCGCGATTAACGCGCCGGCCGTTGATGTACAATAGTAGAGAGGAGAGTAGGTGTTGCCTCCAGGCTTCATGACCATAGTTTTTCAAAACAGGAAGTCATGGACTGACGTCGACAGCTATGCCGCAGACAGACAGACGTAAACAAACCTCCGTTAGCAGTAGCTATGATAAAAATGGATACAAAAGATACTATTTTGAATGGTAAGTTCAGCTTCAAAACCTTGCCTCATGGCTAACTCCACAAGATAAATGTTGTTTGTGTTTGCTGTCGATGTGAATTTAGTTACCACCGGAGTCCGACTACTGAAATATCACTTGTCCGCTAAACAGAGCGCAGATGCAGAGAGCCCCCCCCTGTTTAAAGCAAACCACGAAGATATTTTGTATGAAAAACATAAGAGAAAATATTGAGTATATATATATATATATATATATATATATATATATATATATATATATATATAAATAATGGATTTGGCATTGTAGCAATAAATAAACATGCATTTGTTTTGCATAAGGCAAGCATTTGTGTACTCTCATATTAGGCAAGGCAACTTTATTTGTAGAGCACAATTCGTACACAAGGCAATTCAAAGTGCTTTACAGATGCATAAAGTCACAAGAAGGCAAATAGAATCATTCCATACAAGCATAAAAATAATCAATAATAAATAAAATTAATTAATAAAAAAAATTAATTAAATTAAAAATAAGAGTGCAGATAAAATCCTTCCAGTCATCATCTTCACATCTAAACAGAACTGTTTTCAGCCTGGATCTGAACATTGTCAGAGTTCAGGTCTGTCTCACATCTTCTGGAAGACTGGTCCAGATTTTAGGAGCATAAAACTGAAATGCAGCTTCACCTTGTTTAGTCCTGACTCTGGACACCAGCAGGAGACCATTACCTGAGGTTCTCAGAGTCCAGGTTGGTTCATATGGATCTAACATGTCAGAGATGGACTTTGGGGCCATGAAGAGACTTGAACACAAGTAGAGCTGTTTTTTAAAGTCTATTCTCTGAGTGACAGGAAGCCAGAGACCTCAGGACTGGACTAATATGGTCATATTTCCTGGTTCTAGTCAGGACTCGTATTAATAAGAGTAATACAACTTGAAAAAGATCTGTATAAGGTAGATTTAGAACAGAGAAAAAATATGCGATTAATTTGCGATTAATCATGATTAATTATTGACAGTCATGCGATTAATCTGATTAATTATTTTGAGAAATTGACAGCCCTAATATATATAGATATATATAGATATATATATATATATAGAGATATATATAGATATATATATATATATATATATATATATATATATAGATATATATATATATATATATATATATATATATATATATATATATATATATATATATATATATATATATATATATATATATATATATATATATATATAGACCTGATATTTTTGTTAAAAAAAAAAACACAAGGGGATGCTACACAGTGGAAAACACAGCCCTGTCCCAGTATTTTGAGATGTGTTACTCCAGTCAAATTCAAAAATTAGTACATTTTTCTTTAGATAGTAAATTTTCTCATTTTCATGTTTCTTTCGTGTGAAGAAAATATCAATCTATGAGATTTGTAAGTTATCGCGTGTCTGTGTTTTAACCTCAGTACTCAAATGGTTGCATTTACTAAGATAGGAGATCTCTCCTGTTGATTTTATTGTGTTGACTTGCTGTTATCCACAAAGCCGATCAGGGAGAGGTGTTTCAGTGTAAGCTTAACTGTCATGATCGTCTGTCAGCACTCCTCGTCTTAAATGTCAATACAAGCAACAACATCCCAAACCAGTCTTGAAATTCTTACCTGCTTCAGTATACTTGAGCCCCACCTTCTCCTCCTCATCCTTTGGTTTGGGTGGCGGCCACACGGCCTGCAGGACGTCCTGGAGTCCGGTCCTCACTGTCTGTCGGGGTTATGACCTCCGTCTGTAGGGAGAAGACACAAGAAAATATTGACCTGCATGACAGTTTCATTTATGTCTCTGTAGTAAAGATAAGACACCAGGACAACATAAATTGCACTCTTTTTTTAATTTTAAAAACTACATACACTTGTCTCTTTGGGAGGTGTCAATTCCTTGCTCGGAAATTTGGAGGTCCTCTCAAAAATCAGCCGCAGACTTTCCTTGTCATTCCTGATTTTCTTTTTCACCGCCTCCAGGTCCACACCTTCAGTCTTTTCCTTTTTGACAGTCTTAGGACCAAAAAAGCTCCTAAAGGTTTCATAGGCCAGGTCTGAAGTTTTTCTTTTCTCAGGAGAGGATTTGGGAGTTTCGGAGTCTGGCGTTTCCCCTCCCGCAGCCTCTCCTCCATTTTCACACTCTTGTTTGCCATGTGAAGAATCACCATCCGGCCCGTTATTTGACTGAGTGGTGTCATCATGGTTCTCCAGGTTGAGCAGCTGACTGAGATGTCCCATTGCGCGGCTTTTAGATTCTGTAATGGATTTGGGCTCAAAGTGCCTTTTAACAGGAGAGGCTGTCTTCTGCTCAGGGGAAAGCTTGGCTTTGTTAACGGTCTTCTTGAGGCTTAGCAGGGCCAGATCAGCATCTTTCTGTCTCTGCTTGATCTCTGACACCACCTCCCGGTCTTCCCCAACTACACCTTTCTTCAGCACCCGTAAACCACTAAAGAGAGCTGGCATCTGAAAGGAAGGGGGAGAAGGATATTGTCATACTGCTGGATGAGGATGGGCTGGAGGAGGTTACAGCTGATGCAACTGGTGATGGTTTTGTTCCTGGTGTCTCTGGATCTGCAGTGTTCTGTGCAGCAGGGCTGGAAACTAGTTGGCTGTCGTTCAAGGACTCCTCAGGCACAGATACCGGAGGTGAATACATCTCAGACCCTGAAAGTGTCAAACCAGCAGTGTTTGGTTGCTCCTCTGAATTGTCCAATGATCGGTTTAAGACTTCAGGAGTCTTTGGTCTGGGAGGAACGGAAGTGGACATCTGAATGGGGTGAGGCTCCGCAGACCCTGCCCCAGCTCTTTCCTCAAGTGCCTCATGGTTTTGTGTTTGTTTTAATGGGGAGGACACATCACTGTTATGGTCTGGAACCTCCAAAATCAGATGTCCAGAGATGACTGAGGGAACAGGCTGAGAACAATCTATGCCAGCATACTCATCATTCTCGTCCTCTTCCACATCCTGCTCTGTGTTCTCCTCAGCATGTAATGTTTCAGCCATGACAGAAACTGTGGCTGTACTCTCCTTTGGAATGAAGTCACCTCCCTGTTCGGACACAGATGAGACGAGAGATGGCTTGGAGCTACCACTACCAGCAAATCTACTGGAAAATAAAAGAGCTTCTATGTGTGATTTTTCTTTAAATCCGTGCGTTCTAAACAAAGGCACTTTTGGCTCATCTTCTTCCATGTGTTCTGCTGCATTATCTCCCCCCTCGGGCATGGTAGACGTCCAGGAACTACTGAGTTTCTCCTGCAGGCTAGTGCTGCTGAGTGACATCTCCTCCTCATCATTTTCTGTGTCACTATATGTTTCGACCCTTGTAACCTCTACCAAATCTGGGTCAACTGTGGATCCAACCGCTGCTCCACTTTGTTTACCAGAATCCGCAGTGGATGATTCAGGCCTTTGCATTGTCACATTGTCCTTATCCACATATAGATTCCCTTGGATGTTGTCTTCACTGGTAATTTGATCACCTTCAGCCACATTAGTCTCTCCATCTGACAGCTCCTTGTAAGATGTCAACACAGCCGGACACACATCTTTAGAGACAGCTCGATCTCGTGTGAAGAAAGTGCTGAAGGCATTCAGGATGGAACCAGGGGGCTGCTTACCCGGTTCATCCCAGTTATTACTTGCACTATCCATTTGTAGTCTCTGTGTCAGTCCAGCAGAGAGCAAACAAGACCAGACCAATGCAGATAGTAGTTTCAGTTTCCTTTTTACAATGTCACAGAAGGTTCATATCCCCACTTCCAGTTATCCAAGCTGCTCCTATTTCACTTCTCCCGCTGGCTAGGAACAAAAAGCCTTTATACCTTTATATGGACCAAATCTCCCCCATTCCTCTTACCTTCTTCTGGAGGTTGGTAATTATTAAAAAAAAAAAAAACATCCTGTCATCTCGTTTAATGACTCACAAACAAGTTGTATATGGTGGAATTTCACAACATGAGTTCAAAAGCACTCCAGCCTGAATGTTGTCAGTGGCAGTTTAGTCTTCTCCGTGTGAGCAAGATTCCCATAACACAGCAAATGAAGTCAGGCTGTTCAGTGGCTGGAAACATGTCCTGTAATCTCCCAGGAGAACAGAGTTCACCTGCCTTTCACAAAAGCCTTTGGAACCCATTTGGACACGTAAGCGATAGGTTACTGGTTGTATTTCGCCACATGTCGGTGTGTAGCCTGGAATTCCTGACTTCTGGCTTGAATCTGTCTGTCGCGGAAGAAAATCTTTTGCACTGGAGTGTGAGAAAAGTTTCACTGGTCTACCCGGTCTGGAGACGCCTTCCCTCAAGGTCCCTCCCTTCCTGGGAGGGGACCTGAAGAGCCAGGCACCACAGGTGTCCGATTACCTCTGCTGACTTCCGTGAAATAGCTGTTGGAGGTAAAAGAGCAGGCACATAGGGAGAGTCAGCCTGTGATCAGGTAGAGAGGTGTGGAGGTCCTCTACAGCAGTATTGCACCATAAAGCGGTGAGCTGCTGCAACACTGGGCTTAAGACAAGGTGATTAGGGAATCTGGCCATAGCCAGCATGAGCTAATATGCTAAGTCGCTACAGTGTGATTAGCAGCCTGTGAACAATACAGAGAGCAGGACTGAATTCAGTTAGACAAACAATAATTACATTCACCTACCTTCAACTATGAATGTCAACACACTATCTATATCGCTACCTTTCAGATCCCAACTGGAAGTTTAACTGTCGGCAGGCTGTTAAAAGGTTTCAGTTACCTTACAAGCTAAAGCTAGCCAAAATTTATATGTGAAAAAATGTTAAGGCTCAACCTGAATTACACCTGGTCAATACGGGCCAATTGGGTAATAGATAAAAAATATATATAAAATTACACGTCAAGACACGGGACCTGGAGGACATACTCAAAAAGTGGTTGCCCATAGCAACCAAAAGTCACCTTCTTGACTGCTTGAATGAGCACAGCGTAAACTAGATCAACTGCTACTTTGAGTCATATGTGGAAATGTGCTTCATTGAGTTTTACAAATCAAATGTTGTTACTATATTACACTAAAAGAGCCCCAAATGGCCTTCTGTGGCTGAGGAATTAAGTTAAAGCAGCTATTGTTCATGCAAAATGAATCCCACATAGAAGTAACATGATTGATGTGAAGCAATACACATGACATGTCAACACATCAGCGCTGTGTTGACATTAATCCTTGACAAGTTGCATGTAGACACAGGGTGAAAAATATAATGATGACAAAGAAGTACCTATTTATGTACAGCATGTTCTTTGTATTATGTTAGGTGATTATGCTCATAGCTAGGGAAGTTTGGATGCCAGTAAAACCATGCAAAACTCGTGCTGATGCTACCCGCCCTAATCCACACCCAGATAATCTACCTCATTGATGACAAGAACCAAAAGCTCAGCCACATAGCGTGATGGAATGTGGACAGTCTTGCAAAGGAGGAAATCATTTTTGAATAATTTCCACGACAGTCAAGGTATGTCACTGTTTTTTTTGTTTTTTTTTAAATCATACTTAATGCCTAAATACCTTGAAACAGTTAATAGTTTCCTGTAGAAGCAATGTAATTTTTTTTGGCACAACTTCACCTTCTTTCATCATACCTGCAAAGTTTAGAGAACAGATAACAGAAGGAAGTAGAATAGTTGTCAACAGAAATACCTACTGAGGCATTTTAAAAAGTTTAAAGAAAAAGAGGAGATTTTCTTTTTGTTTACTCTGACTCAGAGGTTTGCTTGGAATTATCAGTCAGTTTTGATTAAGTACTGTGGTCCACAGATGATAATCCATGACCTGCTAATCCATTTCTAAGAATTTATGATCAGGTGATTAAATGCTCAAATGGAAAGAAATCCCCATGAGCCTCACGAGGTGAAAGAACAAAAGACCGTGCGCACACACTCCACTAGGCATGATTAACATGTATTCAAGCCAACTTCAGTTTTAAGTGTTTATTCTGCTAATGTTTGAAAGCTCTCACCGTGCACTCCAGCTTGGGGTAGTAAGGTGTGTCCCCGATGATGTCATCCTCAGGCGGTGTGATGCGTAGGAAATCCAGGTGGTCAGGACGTGGTACACGGGAAAGGAGCTCCTGAGGGTCATCGCCATCCAACATCCAAATATCATCCTGCCGCAAGAGGGAATCATCTAAACAAACACGCACAGAAGAGAAAAAAAACAAAAAACAAAAAAAGAATGGCCACAGGGTAATTAATGTTCCACTGTGTGTTGCACAAGGCAGCAAAGCCTGAATTAATTACCAAACAACAAACATAGCAGGTAAGGGTGTCTGTAACACAGCCAACTAAGCACCTCTGGCTGAACCAAACCATTTTTACTTTTTCTTTCATGGGCAACAACAACAATGTTATGAGGTAGAAAAAGCAATAAAACACGCATCAGTATAACAACACTGAACAGGCAGCAAGCCAGACATGGCAGACTAGAGGGCATACGGATGCTTTTATCTGCACTTAGCCAGCCTTGTTCCCATAATCAACATCACCACACTGGTCTACTAAGAAAATACAAATGTTGAACAATGGTTTACAAAACAAACAAGCGCCACTGCATGATCTTGATTTGCATTCATGACATCTTCACCATAACAGAGACATGGCAAAACATTCCTGAGAACAACCACTCTGCAGGCAAGGGTTGACTGTGAGCACAGGCCTGTGTGTTCAGTTAACCTGAGGCCTTGTTATAATGGAAAACCAGGAGTTGACTTCAGTTTACAATAGGAAAGACTGCCCTCTTCTGGCCATGTAGCGTAGTGACTGTATTATCCTGAAGACTGCTTGGGAACCAAACCTGCCGTAGACATTTAAAAAAAAACACTGCAAGCAATATCAGCTGAGTGAATCTCATTTCCTAAATGGAAAAAACACCATATTATTGTCATAGGAACAGAAATATGGTCCATCAGCCTTTAGTCACCATCTTGAGGGAGTCAGTTATGCAAGAATAAGGTTATATTAGTCAAAGAGAAAAAAAAAACTAGGATAGAAGAGTGTACACTGAAGATTAAAGTACAGATTTTGGTCAATACAATTGTCTCCAGCTGTAAGACAAAGCCTCGACCTGTGTTATGAGGTGGAGACGGAGAAATTCACCTCATTTCCTGTTCATTGAGAAGCTAAAATATCCCATAAGTCCAGTATTGTAATGAGAATCCTTAAATGGGACAGAGAGTAATACATGACACAGCATTCACTTCCAAAGACTTGCAAGTCTCTTTGAACAGAGAGCCTTCACATAAACCTCAATGTGAGAAAATGAAAAAAATTGTGCAGTTCAGCTTCAGCATCCTAGCACAATCACTCATATTAAAGCAGCAGCCAAGCATTCAGTCTCTGCAGTTATCTATGACTATGACAGCAGGGGAAAAAAAAAAGATTTGATTAATAACTATTCATTATGATAATGCAGTACTGCATGGTCCCGCAGCGGGAACTGCTGACTGTTTTGCTGGGATGGTTCCAACTGCAGATTTAAGGCCAGTCTGGGCCAAGAAGAAAACCACTGATCAGGAACTGCTCTCTCCGCAATTCCTCTCTTGGAAAAGCTTAGGGCCACAGTGCTATCCGCCAGCCATAGAGACAACAAAAAACATCCTTTGAGATATGTCTGCTGTATTCCTTCACGCTTGTCTGTCATGCGTCTGTGATTCACCTGGCTGCCAGTTAAACAGTATTTTAATTAAATTTAGCCCATACTGCCACCATCTGGCCAGGGACAGAAGAGAATGCCCATGCCTCACTGTAATCCAATATACTGAATAGTGTATAAGGACACATAACACTGCAATACAATAACTCTAAACAGACATGGAGAAAAGCAACTTTTTCATGCCTTTGCCAACAGAAGCACTCCATGTATCTCTTGTGCTCTAAAAGCCAAGGCTGAATCACAATATCCATCAAGTAGGGATGTGAATCTGACATAAAAGTGATACGCAAATAATTTTCATCATCTCAGCCTGGGACAGCATCAGTCATCAAAATATTCCCTCTATTCCTCTAAGACTGTGCTTTAGCAAGATCATTGTGCTGAATCATGTCTCTCTGACAGCCAGAGTAAATACAGGTGCTTCCAAAGATCACATCTGCAGGTACTCTTTGGAAAATCTGACAATGAAAATCACTACATGCAAGTGAGCGGCTGTCAAAAAGATTTTGTTTGGCATTTGTTTAGTGTTTCTGTGAGGGTGCAAGAATTTTATTTTCAACAATAAATCCATCTATGTTTTTCTTGAATCTAAGGGCATCATATGGCTGAATCTAGCAGGTGGGAATTGCTGTCAGTGGTCATGGATCAATCTGCCAGTCCTATCAGCTGCTCATCGGGCTCATCACTTATCCGGTAGTCTGAGAGAGCTTCTTCTAAACTGTATGGAGCACTCTAATACAGACAAGACACCTTCCTTCTTCTTTTCCTAAAGACAGACGAGACGCAACTGAAAGAAAATCCCTCAAAGGAATGCAGTCTTGTTCAGTTGGACACAGCACTAAACATTCATTACTTTAATATAAAGTGTATCTTTATGGGTATATACTTCTGGCAGCCTCCACCCCTTCCAACACTTGAAACCAACAAGGACAGACGCTGACTTTCATGTAAAAGATTTAGAAAAATGCAGAATTTATAAATCATCCTTTTCCTATGCAGGCTTGTTGGCTATGTCAGGTTGGCTGATGAATAGACAGGTTTGGCTGTTGGGGATAAGATTCATGAAAAGGCAGCTACAAGTGGAAACTGAGGAAGAGCACTGCAGTGGTCTTCATTAAAGCCCAAACAGAAACATGGCATCATGCTCACTGAAACCTCACTGAGATGCTGTTTTGGAGGCTAATAGGATGTACAAAGCCGACATGAAGGAAGAGTGCTTTTATTGCACCTGTCAGGTCATAAACTAGAAGACGGAATTTGGTTGACTCCCATTTGTGAGGAGAGACCATCTGAAGCTGCACAATTTCCAAAAGCACAAGCTGGAACATACCTGACATTTTCGGAGATGTTTGTGAATCAAAGTTATTTATTACAGAAAATATGTTATATATTATAGGAAAAAAGGACCTTTGTGCCTTGTTTTTCTGCTAGCAACACAGAGAATTACTGATGGACAGACCTGAGAGAGAAGTTCTCACAGCCTATTTAATGAATGGAGTTGATTATCTGAATAGAGCCAGCCATTGTCTTCACTGGTTGGAACAATGTTGCTTGGCATTGTGTTGAAAGACAGCAAGCAGAGAGAGAGGGATGAGACACTCTTTCTCTGCAATGATCATTTGCACATGACCTTGCAGGAACATATTAGGTAATCTGATTCTGGTACTGGCTTCCATATGTCAGAGGATTATAAACAGTAAATCTGAGAGAGGCAGGGGTTAAAGAAGAAAGTGAGAGACTAATGCTCCATTTGATTAACACTGCAAACAAGGAGTTTCTGATATCCAGTGAAAAACCAAAAGCTTTATTAGTTGCTCAGTAATTTGAGTTAGGTTTCTCAATCCCACTTTCTACATTTCCACATCAAGGCAGCTTGCAGACATGTAATGAACATTGTCAGCCAGATGTTGTAGTTGCAGTCAGTTCTATCGAGCTTTAAATCCTTTTTCAGCATTTCTACATTTTTGACATGCTGCAGTGAAGGTGCTGTGTAATCCCAAAGGTAGAACAGAAGCTGGTGCGCATTAATGGAGAAATCAATAGAGCTTACAGTCTCTTGTGTGGCTGACAAATCATATCTAAGCTTCCTGTCCTTGTCAAAATGCTGCTAAACAGACACATGAACTAAATACCATGCACACCTTCGGTAAATGCAGGGTTTCTGTTATGCAGAGTGCAGCGCAAATGCATTAACATGTGAAGTAAACAAGAGAATTTGTTACTTTAAAATCCCCATCACTGCCTGCATGATCACGCTCATTAATAAAGATCGGGCTTCGATAATAGAGTGCAGATGAAAGCGCCCGGGTCATAATTAATTCGACCTTTTTGCAACCCATGAAGAGCCAAGCTTCACACTGACCCATTTAGGCCTTTTAGCCGGGCCCTGTGATGTTCATTTATTTGTATTAACATCTGAAGTGTATCGAATTATCAACCAATCCCACAGAAATCTACTAAACAACCATGATTCAGCTACACTAAGAGAGGGAATTTGTTGAAGATTAAAAGTCCAAGCCTTCACTCTGGGGATTTACAACAAATAACTGGAGGACAGCACGATGCAAGAAACAAATCTGGTTATATAGAGTCTCATGTTTGGTAAACAAAAAAAAAAAAAAATCTCTGCAGTCTCATCGGATGAACTGAATGTTGCATCTGAGTGTGGATGTCTTCCACTTCATCATAGAAGTATATATAAAATGTACACTGGAATAGTCATTGGACCCCTTCTGATGAACTGAAATAAACTGCTAAAACAAAACAATTAAAACTAACCTGTGCTTACATCTTTAGTGTTGATATAACATGAGTAAACTGACAAATGATGGTTTTACTGATTATTAAAACTGCTTCTCACAAAACATAATTCCAAAAGCTTTGAAGCAATTACCAAAGAACTTTAAATCTCTGCTTGAATAAATCTTTTTATCAAGAAAGGTTTTAATGAGAGAGATTTGTGAACGCTGTATCTTTTTGCACTGATGCAGTGCAACAGCTGTGTACGGGAGGCTAAAAATAACCCGCTGTTCCTCCTCCAGGTCATACGCACTCACACACTGCGGGAGAATATGCCACTTAGAAAGTGCTTATAAGTAAGATTCAAATAAAACAGAGCTCTTTGAATCAAACAGTGCTTTGTAGACAAAGCCAAAAGGAGAAGATCACTGCTGAAACAAAAAGACAAAAACAATCTCTGATCAAATCTTCCAAATGTAGGCAACAGTTTTTCCTGGATAATGAGCTATGAACAGGTAAAACTAAGTGTGATTTTTTGGACTGCAATCCACCAGTCTGAATGTAGTCCTTGCCAACATGGAAAGTACAGCCATCACCACAGTTAAACATGGTAGAGGTCCCATCATGCTGTGGGGCTGCTGTGTTGCCTCTGGAACTTCAGGCACTGAGTGCATCAAAGCGATGACACAATGAGCAGATTACAATGACATTTTGGAGCAAAATCTGTAAAATCATTATCAGAAGACCAGGTTTTAGGTGAAGGTTTTAGGTCTGTGAAAAGAGGCAAACATCTAACAAGTAAGAATGGTTGAAAGAAAAGATGGATTGTGTGAAAATGGCCAACAATGACTTCTGATCTCAATCTTGTTGGCATTTTTTTTTTTTGTTGCAGGCAGAAAAATGAGCTTTAAACATAACGATGGAATAGCAGAAGAGACGTTAAACAGATGGCTACACGATCCTTCTGGATGACAGAAAGAAATGTTAAAATGCTGTTTGTGAAGATTCTGGAACAATTATTGAATGTGTGTTTCGCTTTATTTTTAAGATATTTTAAATGATTACTGGTATGTACTGTACTTTTCTGGGTTCTAATAACTCAAACCATGGCTAAGGCTAATGGGAAAAGAAGAAATTAAATAATGCTTCCATCTGTGCAGCATCATCTTGGTTGTATCACTGTGATTGGATCAAAATAATGTGCATTAACTTCAAACCGATACAGAAACCCCCTCCTCTGATCTAAAGAGGAAAAGGTCATGGAAGGGCATGACCAAGATTGCTTAATACCAGCAGGGACAGAAAACAGAGCCCTTTGGCTGATCATTGATGAAAAGCCACTCTGACATCTCGGAACTAAGCTTTTACTACCATTATGGCATTGCAGGGATTACACTTTGATGGTTCATATCCATTTATTGTACCATCGCCTGATTTGTATGCATCACACAAGATTATAAAAAGGATGAAAATAAGAGAATTCTAGTCCTATTGTTGTAGCCCTTGTGATTACTGGGTCTGATATTTTCCTCCAGCTTCAGCCTCCTGTGAACTAGGTGGGATATGGGTTAGAGGGAGGGACCACAGGCCCCTAAGAGTTCAGACTAGCAATCTTTCGGTTCCCATCGTGCTCACAAGAACTGTGGTCAGGTCGAACCCCGTGTCAACTTTAAGCCTTTGATCCGGGACATTCCCACTAATCTCTGCCTTCCCTGGAGTGCCGAGTGAGTTAAAATGAGTCACCGGCGAAACCATTCACAGGCCTCACTTGGCCCTTGCACAACTCTGCTGGAGTTTTTAATTTGTGGTCACATTTACAAATTTAAAAAAAAAACTGCAGTGACACACTAACAAAGAGATGTTGGAAACCAGCCATCATGTGCTGAGCAAATCTGTTCATCAGATGACAGCTGGAGTTGATACGTAAAACTACCCGTTCAGAAAATAGAGACATTACAGATTAATTTTCGTGCAAGAAACCTCAAATGCTAAATCTGACACAGACACACATCCCTCCATGTCTTCCAAGCCCTCTCGTTTCTCGTTCTGTCCTTATAATCCAGCAGCATGCCACCTGAAGGGTTTATTTTGACAAGCACTTCATCCTACTAAGGTGATAAAAGCATTAGTAAAAACTCACCTGTTGTGGTGGAGTTACTGGAGGAGTTCCATTTGTAGTTGCTCGGCCGCCTGCTGAGGTCCAGATCCAGGCGAGTGACAGTCCGCTTGTTGCCATTCTTGTCGACGTCCTCTGTGAAGATTTTGGGTTCATCCGTGTTACTGGAGCTGTCTCGATCAGGGTCCTTCGTCCTTATCTGAGAGCAGTACAATGCGGTGGTTGAGCTGTGGGCTCCCCTGCTTATAAGAGAGAGGAGACAGCACTGGGGACATGCTCTGAAGACTGTTTGAAGCTGGGAAAGATGTGTTGAAGACCCCGGCGAGAGAAGGTGAAGAGGGGCTCTTTGAGTGGGATCTGGCAGGGGCTGAGGGCTCTGCAGCGTGGGACAGGGGCAGCCGCAGCCCATCAGAAAGTTTGTTTAAATGTCTTGTCCTTACTGTTGTCCAGCAAGTGGTCTCTATTTGATCCTCTCCACTTTCCTTTCTCCTTCCTGGCATTTACTAGTCGCTGGATTTGGCACAGCCCTGTCTGGACTTGTGTGGCTGACATGGCGTACTCTCCCTTCCACATTCTGCACTTTGGCAACTACCTCGGACCACCGTGTTGCTTTGGCTGATTTCACTCAAAAGCTGCTGAGCAGACTTGACCACTGATGCATTCTCAGTGGGAGAATCCGACCTCTTAATCGGTCGAAGGTTGCTCCCGCTTTCCCGTCTGGTCAGACCCTGCATGAGGCTGCACGAGGAGGACTCATAACCCAGCTCGCCATCACACTCGGAGAAGTCATTACAGAAATCGACGTCAGGGACAAATGTGTGGTTGTCCTCCATTAAGTCCCAGCTCTCGTGTTCAATCTGGAGGGGTTCCTCCATTGGCGAATCGGATCACTAACATAAGACCTGGTGGTCACTGGGCCGTCGGACATAGGGTCAGAGTCCGTGATCCCTGGGATCTGCTCTGCCTTTGCAGCTGAAGATATGTTCGTCTTGTTCTCAGATGGAAGCTCCACATGTGCATGTCCCTTGGCAACTTTCTTTTTCATCTTGTTGTGCAAATCTTCAGCATTTTCAAGCTTTTTGCTTCCCAGCTTTTTCAGCTTTTTGCTCCTGGACGCACCTCTCCTGTGCTCTGCGACGGACTGGCCGCCACCGCCGAGAACCTCACCTCCAAGACGAACTTCCCGAGCCTCCATGTAATCCTGGAGTTTTCCATCCTGGTTGCCCATCCTGACTTTGTCAGCACAATCCCGACAGAGCGACAACAAATCCGTCAGCAGCTGGTGGTGTTCAGCCGCCAGAATGCAGAGCTCTGCCACTGCTTCCTCTGTTGCCCGCTGAGAGTTGGAGAGTTCGCCTGAGGAGTCGCAAGACTGACCTCTTTGTTCGGACACCATGAGATCCTCCTTCCTCCAGTCATGGTCATTACCGGTTCTTTCTGAATGAGAGGTTCGGCTCTTGTATTTGAAGCTGGGGGCCCGCCTCTTGGGAAAGTAGAGGCTGATGTTGCTTTGCTCACGGATGGGTGTATACAGAAATAAGACGCTGTGTGTGCCTTCCATGATGGGTGCCATGCTTATCCATTGAGCGCTGTGAGTAAGTGGTCAGCCAGCAGGCAGAGTGAGTGGGCTCGGACCGCTGAGGACAATCTCATGCTATTCATCACCTGGTCGGATGCTGTCAGAGAGAAAATAGCACACAGACATAAATCTGACACTGAGATACACAGTATATTAATCCTATTGGAGACATTCATCAGCTGCAAATCCCAGACTTTGTGTGTGTGTGTGTGTGTGTGTGTGTACCCAATACTCTTAACTTCCAAACCATTTCACATTCGCTCTCCTCTACAACATCTTTCTATAAATCCATGAAGCGTTTCTAAACCGCATTTCATCAACAATTCAAGCCGCCGCAGCCGGAATCACACAAGGTGACGACACATTCAGAGTCCACGTTGGGCTGCAGTCAAAGGTGTTTACAAGCGTAACAGGCACACAGTTCACATGTGATTCAAACGTTTACCTGTACCTCTCTCAAGGGTTTTATCATAACATGATCTCGTGGGGCACCGTCACCTTGCAACAACTACGAGTGGATTTATCTGTGTTAAAATGGCAGCATAGTTAAAACTCTCCATCAGGCTTTCGAGTTGCTGATGAGCACTTCAAGTGAGACCGACGGCATTTTTTTTCTTTCCTCAATGCATTATCATTTAAAACGGATTATATAAAACCTACTAATATTCCTATTATGAGCTTCAAGTTAATGGTTTGTATTCCTTATTTGAAGCTGACTGTGCGCGACAGTCAGCTGCACCGGCAGTCGGTAAAATGCAGCGCCACTGTGCAAAAAAATAATAAACAAACAGTTACTCACCCAATTTGGTGGAAAGGCATGAAATTCCCCCTCATCTCTGCTCTGCAGCCAGCCAGCACTCACCGCTGCCTCGCTGGGTCGTCTTTAGCGATCGACGTGAGTTTCAACCAATAAGTAAACACACCGCTGGCTCTCTGCTCTGTGATTGGCTGTTTGATTCTTAAGCACCGCCCACATTTTGAGTCAGTGCAGCTGCACTTTGCAGGTGGGACATGTGATGGTTTTCAGTCGGTGGCTACAGGACAGGAAGAGAAAAGACTGAATGCGTTTAAGTTGTTATAACCCTCGTATCAACTTCTCCTGTTTCTTAAACGAACATTAGCATCGTCACGTTATTAATCCTGCAAGAAAATAAGCGTACTTGTTATTTTAAAGACCGATATGTCACATGTATCTTGGGAAACAGAGCCATCTAGTGGCTAATTTGTGTATATCATCCTGGAATTTCTGCCTCATTTTCAACATGAGAAAAAACCAAAAATGTATATACTTAATTGGACATAACTGAATTTAAATTTAACTGGCAAATATCTAATAATTGAAAAAGAACCCCCCCCAAAGTAATAACATTAAAAAAAAAATATGTGAGAGTTGTCCCCGTGACCCTGCATAGGATTAAACGGGCATAGATGATGGATGGATGGATGGATGGATGGATGGATGGATGGATGGGAGAGTTGTGAAATATGAAGATTCTGAGATGAGACATGCAAGAACATTACCACAAATCTTTTTACAAAGCACGCCTATATTTTAGAAAACAAAACAACATTTGACAAAATACAGCAATTTACCATAAATAAGCTAAAAGTAGTATTTACATCGGGTCTGCCAGGTGGCGTAGTGGTTAGGGCAGGCGGCCCATGTACAGAGGCTACAGTCTTCAACCCGTTCTCTCTCTCTCTCCCTTCCTGTCTATCTTTTCTATCAATAAAGGCCACTAGTGCCAAAAAAAATATTTTTTTAAAAATAGTAATGTTTACATCTTATGAAATAAGCAGGAAAAAATGACAACCAGATCAAAACAAATGCACAAAAATGTAGGAAGTACATTTAATAAAAATCAAGGACAAAACAGAAAACAGCTCATAACACTGGATAAAACACATGAAAAAGAAATAAATAACCTAGCATTAAAAAAGCACAAGATTTATCAAAATCCAGCAAACAGACACCCAGTGTATTAGAGAATCATTGCAAACATCTGTTTGGGAGTCTCCTTAAAAAGAATTAAGTTTGTGCTTGGTTCACACTAATTCCTCACTTTTGCATGCATCAGTTTACACTGAGCATTGTGTGGTTGTATTTTATGTACATGTGCTTTTGAAGAGAACCAAAATGTTATTGTTTTGTTTTGTTTTTTATGTCCAATGCCAATTACCAAGAATAGTAAATAATCAGACAACCAATTAAGCAGTCTACCTCTAATATTAGCACTGTATTTTCTGTTTCTATCTTAATAATCAGAGAAAAAACAAATAAATCTGAATGTCCTTAACCTTTGATAGAACAACAAGACTTGCGGTGCCAAAGACGTTTGGACAACATGGAAGCCATTCATGTCAAGAGGGTTTTCACCCTAAACCAGTGGTTTTTAGCCTGGGTTCGATCGAACCTTAAGGGATTCGGTGGGTCAGTCTCAGGGGTTCGGCGGAGGTCAAGACACCTGACTCAAATCATTCATGATGACATGCCATCACTGTCTACAGGTGATCAGGTTACATTGCTTGGCCAATCTGTTCTGCAGGGAATTTGATGTGCTCAATAGTCGACTTATGAGTGTCGTGATTGTACATTGTATGATTTCTTAAATATTTTAATCCATGCTAACTATGTCGGGCAAAAAAAAGAGAGTAGTCGGACGACTATGTAGAACATGGTTTCACATGTATAATTGAACGTGATGGGAGTTAGCGTCCTATCTGCATTATTTGCAATGACAAGTTAAACAATTCAAGTCTAGCAAAATTCAAGACATATACCTATGTCTTGCATTTGAAAAAAAAAAATCATATTTTATTTTTTGTGACACTAGTGAGGATAAAGCAGGTTCAGAAAATGAATGGTAAATACAATAAATAATAAGTAAGGCATGTAATTCATGCAGTTCCATGCATTGTATTGGTTTTGTTCTTTGAACACAGTGATGTTAATGCACGGTTCATCTTGTGCATCAGTAAAGCATATACCTATGTCTTGAATTTGAAAAAAAAATATATCAATAAAGAAGGGTTCAGTGAATGTGTATATGAAACTGGTGGGGTTCAGTACCTCCAACAAGGTTAAGAACCACTGGCCCTAAATCCAGCACAATGAAACTGTACACAAAGCAGAAGGAGGGAGGCCAGGGACTAGTGAGTGTCAAAGACACCATCCAGGATGAAACAACAAAGATCCAGTTGTACATCTGGAGAAAGAACTACTAAGTAATTGTCTCATACAGCAGAAACCCAATGAGGATGAGGAAAAAATGAAAACACCACTAGGAAAGGATGGACCACTGATAAATTGAAGAAGTTCTACAAGTACACAGAAAAGACTGGTCTGAAAGACAGCACAGATGCATCAATCACCCCAGCACAAGAACATAACCTGAGCACAAGAGCAATGGAGACTAGTGTCCACCACATCAGACACATTTCCAGGTGTAGGCTGTGTAAAGATGCCTCTGAGACAATCCAGCACATAACAGAATGGTGCAAGATGCAGGAAGTACATAAAATGCCACAACTAAGGAGCTGGAACAGGAACATCTGTATGGGTTGACAGGCCAAAAGTCAAGATGGGAGATATCGTTAAGAGTGGTGAAGGAAGAAATAGAATAGAGGTGAAACATGAAGACAAAGTGGTGTCAGTGGTAATTAGAGCACTCAACACTGTGACCACCATGCTGAAAGAGTGACTCCAGCACCTCTCAGGATAAACATCAGAGATCTCTGTCTTAGGAATGGCAGAAATACTGCATAGAACCCTCAAACTTACTTTTGCATCCAAATGATTAAATTTAGATCTACCATAGTGTATGTTGTGCTTTAAAGGAAAACAGATGAATTGTCACTGATGTAATCAAAACATGAGTGAGCAAACCAAAATTAATGGTATTCTTTAATAGTCTTCTAAATCTTCTTTCGGCTTTTCCCTTAATGGGCCATCACAGCAAATCACTTTAGCTTGTTTTATGCATCTTCCTCTGCCACACCAGCCAACTGCATATCCTCTTTCAACCATGCTTAGAAATCTCATCATTGGTCTTTGCCTTTTTCTCCTGCCTTACTAGTTCCATCATCCTTTTGTTTTTACTGTCCCTCCACCTTATTTGCCCAAAGCATTTCAATCAAGCCTCTTTTAATTTAATGTCCAAAACACCTCTGAGCTTTTTTTTTACAGAATATGTTTCAAATGTAACTAAGGATATAATGTTTTCCATGCAAATATACACAATTTACAGAAGTGAGGATACGTGACATGAGAGGAGAGGAACGAGATCGGCTGGGAAGGAAGGGAGGGGAACGTGTGGAAGAAGCGGGAAGAATGCCTCCAAGTAGACTTTGTAGATCTTTTCTCAGCTCTGGCGTTAGAGGGCAGCATTGTATCACGTTAGGGAAACATTCATTAAGGGTTTCGTGTAATCGTGGAGATGAGTGAGCTTATGCTTTGATAACGTGGCCAACCTTTGAGCAACCAGTGGTTAGAGAAGAATGATACATGACGTTTTCAGGAAAAATGGTGGCCTTCATATGCATTCATTAATGTTTAACCGAGTTTAATCTCATTTGATAAATAATTCAGCCCTAAGTCATTGTTTTAAATAGGCAAGTAAGTGCACAATAAAGTGTCACTTTTGCGAATTTTTTTTTAAAGGTCTCTTCGTGAGACGAAGGATAACACTCAGCTAAAAACTAGTTACTGAGCTTTTAAACCCCACCATTTATTTTCTCAGACTGAAGGAATTTGATTAAATGCATTTGAGAGGGAACTGATTGATGACAAGTACAGAAGCGCACTTTTGTTGATATGGGAGGATCTTCGCATTTTATAAGTGCTAATAATGCGTTATCTGTCCAGAAATATATCAAAAGTTACATAGTTGGAATACGTAAATTCATGTTCGTAACTTTCATTAAACATAAGGAAGCAACTGGCAGCCTCCAGACTGCTGGTTGTAGTTGCGGCTCATGAAGCGTGTGTGTTCTGCAGGGCGCTGACCATGGTGCTGATTGGGACTGTTTGGTAACGTGCCGTTCGTGTATGTTCTGCAGGGCGCTGACCGTGGTGCTGATTGGGACTGTTCGGTAACGTGCCGTTGACGCCTCGGCATGCTGGCTGAGAGACGGGGCAACAAAGCATCCCGACAAAGCAGCGCCGGACTCGCTTCTGCACACTAATTGTTCGAATGTTGGCGGTTTGAAGTCCGTGTTAATAAGCTCTGGCGGTGACGTCGAAGATAAAGATCCCGCTGCTGTATCTGTGCCACAGCGCTCGGCTTCTTCCACCGTCCCCCAGTTGCTCCAGCCCACCGATGCTGACACACACACCTCCTCCGGGCGGTGAGTGGCGCGTGAGCACAGGGGCTTGACTGATACATGCTGCGCTATTGTCCTCGCTGTATGGCCGTGGATTAGCTATATGCTAATATCGACAGGAGATAGGAACCAGCGGAGTCTGAACGGGCTCCTTTGCAGCCATGGCTGAAGGTGGAGAAGGAGAGGATGAGATTCAGTTCCTCAGAACTGTAAGTACATTTCCGGCCGCTTGTATTTGAATTGTTGTTCTGATGGTTGAGAAAATATCTGGGGATTTTTTCTTTCATTAATTAATTCTGTCGTTTTCTTACAGAGACATGCTGCTTTACTGTGTTGGTATTGATAACCCTCTTCCTTATTGCAGATCTTACAACAAGCTATTGCTCTATTATTTTGCGCATCGCTCACTGACAGCTATTGTCTTTCCTGCAGTATCTATCTCAAGAAGTTAACAGCAGCAATATTCATGCTGTGGGAAACTTAGCTTTTTGCCTTGCTGCGCCCTTGTACCTTCTACATTTTGACTCAGATTGACAGTAAATCATTTGAAATAACTCATATAATTACATGGGTTAAATGTGCATTTGTGCATCTCTTAAATCTCTTTGAGAATAAAGGGAGTTCTGAAGCAGCTGTGCGATTTATTCAAATGTGCTAGGCTGGCAGGGCAAGGTGCCCAGGACCCCAGGATTCCTGTGCAGCAACAAAGGTCTATGCAAATAAGATAAAGAAAATAGTTAGTAATTAATGCAGTATTGTTGAGCCCAAACCAGATTATTCTTACTGCTTCACTTGTTGGATGCAAACCCAGTGTAGAATGTAATACATGCTCATGAGAGACAATCCAGAGATTATATGCCCCTTTCAGGTGTAGCACTGCACTATAGTGGAAATATTTGCTGCTTCATTAAAATGTAATCATCTGGTTCTGGATGTATAAACTTGAAAATCTCTGGCGGTGCTTACACACTGTGGAGGAATACTTTCCTCTGCTGACAGTGACAGATTATGACATGATCTTTTCATCTATGGTTAGATGCATTTAAAAGCACATTGTGTTGGAAAATACCCACTCGTCCAGAATAGATGAAGTGGAGTGCTGGAGGTCTTCCAGCAAACCCCCCAGACAGTAGGAGGTGTTTGGTTGCACATATCATTTGCACTGCTGCTTGTGGTTTCACTTTATTAAGTCGCTCTCAAATCCACAACCTGATGTACATTGAGGCAAACGAAGAATTAATACCTCTGTTCATATATATATATTTATATATATATATATATATATATATATATATATATATATATATATATAATATATATATATATATTTAGTATTATTTGTTTTATTGAAATCACCTCGTGTTTTTAACAGTGAGCATGTGAAGTATTGAAATAGTTTTAGTGAATTATATCATAATTAGGTCCAGTGAAAAAGAAAATATACCCTCTTTTAATTCTAAGGTTTTACAGCTCAGGTTATATTGGGGAAAAAAAAAAACATTTGTTTTGTACCCGGTCTTAAAATTTGGTGAATACAACCTTAAATAAAATATTTGATGTATTACACTTTGTCAATATTTATGATAGCCAAAATGCTGAAGCAGTGTGTGGAAGGAGTAGGTACATAGCTTGATTCAGCAGCATGTAGAACCACCCTTGGCAGCAATATCTTGAAGCAATAATGTGCTGTGTGAAGTCTTTCGCATCACTGTAGATTAATTTTGCCCCACTCATAATTTCTTTGAGCATTGTGATGTTTGATGTTGGGGTAAATGTGCTTGGATGTTCACTACTAGGAAGACTAGTAATTGTCTTGAATTATATCACCTTGTGAATAATCCTTCTCAGTGTAGAATGATTTATTCCAAATTGTTTGGAAACTGCCTTTGTAAAGTGTCATCCATCTTTCCTTAGAAGCCAGAATTTCTGAATTTCAAGTAAGAAATATTAACTGAAGTTAGAATTCTACCTCAGAAAGTTGGAGAAATGTCACCTACCCTGACTTCTGAATCCAACACGGCAGCAACTTACGCCATCAAAGTAAACACTAAGCTACTTTTACTGTTTATAAAAGTTCTGTCTTATTCACATTAAGTCAGACATACACAGTAATGTTTGCTTTTTATTGGTGGACATGTTGCTGTGCATGTTTGTCTGTGCTAAATACTGCACACAGAGTTGTTTTAAATTAGGGTATGCTCCAAATGGCATACTGAGTGAGTTCACTCAAACACAGTGCACTATGTGCACAGTGTTTTTGCATGTACAGTGTTCCAGTGTGAACGTGCTCTTACTGGAAATGACAATGGCAAACTCTCTCCTTCAGGCTGCTTCACCTGTGTTACCACAAAGTTACTGTCAAGATTTGACTTTTCAGTAATTACAAACCGCAAAGAAAAATTAATTGAACCGTATTTGCACCTCATTTGGCTTCCCCAGTAGCTTAATGGAGATCCCAGGTTCGAGTCCTGGTTACTTCAGGAAGGGCATCCGTTATAAAACTTGTGCTCAACCCCTGTTTTTGAGAGATTAAACATGCTCTGAAAATGATGGGCAGCAACAGTTATTTCAGTAGGGTCGTTGCTGATATCTTTCTTCTTCGGTCTTGTGTCAAAACACAACTGATGCTACACGTTCACAAACTGGCAAAATTGCTGGTGATCACATTTGCTGGTAAGCAGTTAATCAAATATATTGAATTAGAAGCACCTTTCTGCTACCTGAACTTTGTATTTCTAATGAAAGAAGTAAGGATGTACTAAGTTTTGCACGCAGTGCTTCTCCTATTTGGCTTGATTGTTGCTGAAAAACATGCCTCTGTGTAATATGTCATATATGTACTTTCTTTCTCTGTGTATAGACCCACAATGTGAGCGCAAACTGTTCAGCTCCTCCTCCAGAAAGTCACGAGCAATGGATTTGATGGAGCCTTGACTAAGCCAGCGTTACCATCTTTAAAATGCTCCTTTGTTTAACTCATAAAAAAGCTGATGGCGTCTTCTAATCTGTAGTAACCTTTTAACCACAGTGCTAACAGGTCACCACATCAGCATGCCTGCCACTTTAAAACAGAGCTGACATTTCAGCTCTATTCTTCTCTTTGCGGGACTTGAACTTAAATGCCACCAATACACAGTCAAGATTTTAACACACAACCTTCTCTGACAGTTGTGGATTTAGTCGATTTAGCTTGTTCATCTGTTTAATCCAATTTGTTGGAGTCCCAGTGGTAATTTTTCCTTCAGATGTTACTCAGGGAGGGGATGTGTAAAGACAATGACTAATAGGAAGCTGCTGTTGCTTTTAAAACAGCTTGTTGCCTTCCTCCACACTGAAGCAGCTGAAAGGCTCTGTGGTGTTGGACTGGGGGTGCAGTTAGCAAGCTCGGTGTTCATAAGATTAAACGTGCTTGTATGTGAGTGTGTGTTGTGTGTAGAATGCAAATGCGGAGCTCTAACTGTGTGGTGCAGTCAGGCTGCACCAGACGTGCCACAACAGAGCACAGTGCAGAAATTATTAATCAGCCAAGCAAGATGCACAGCTGAACTATTCAATGTAGAAGAGCACAACACATATGAATACGAGTGCATACATGCGCACACTCATGTAAAAAGACATGCATTTTTCTTACAGCACATAAATAATATCGGTCCTGCAGAAATAAATACTCTGCATGGTGTCTGATTAAAAGCACATGCACACCAACGTGGAGACTCCATCTTTGCATTCACTGTACAATGATATCACCAAATGTGTTTTATTTGGATATCTATGGGCTGTATTTCTTCCCTGGCATCCAAATGTTGACTGTTATTGGAGTCAAGGAGCTTGATAAAGCAGTTTGCAAACTTCCTTTTCTCTAACAACACAAAGTAATTTCCCTGGAGTGGTAGCAGAAATTACCCCTGCCGGACCGTTGCCTATAAACCCAGCTCAGCAGGAGAAGGGGAGAGAAGGAGAGGGAAGAGAGAGAGAGAGGATATCTCTTAGCCACGGGTAATTTGATGTTGCAAGGAAGAGGAACGGTGCTGATTGTGAGGCAGAAGACAGAGAAAAGCTTCTCCCACAAACTTCTCTTTAATGTCAGAGGGGGAATGGGGCTGCACAGAGAGTTTAATAAGCCTGCATATTGTGTTTTTTTCTGTTTGCAAATGTCCTCAGATGCACCATCTCCATTAGCAAGAGCTTCATAACAAGCAGTGTAGTGAATAAAATATCATTTTATGGTTACATTGCTCAAGGCGCTCATTGTGTAAGGGTAGTTTTCTAAATGAATTGACTTTCTTGTGTGTGCTGTGAGTAGAGCAGAAGACGAGAGAATCATGACAAACTTTTGTTCTTTGTGCACTTTTCTTTTCTTACCTTTCATTTAAAATCATCCTGACAGAAGGCTACTTACAGCATACACACACACACACACACAGACACACAGATTCTCTGTTATGAGGATCCCTGCTAGGCGAATATCAAATTCTGGGGATCTATTAGCAGTTTCAGTGGGTGTAGTGACTTTGAAAAGGCCAGACTAAGGCTGTGACTAATGCAGTGTGGCAGCGCATGGCTTGTTTATGTGAAGGCACAGACCTCACTTTGCATCCAGGCAATGACTGTCGATGCAGCAACTCAGAGGAATAATGCTATGAGCCCAGGCGAGCTGCTTCAGAAGAAAGACTGGAGTATAGCACTGAAAGTGGCTGTGTCTTTAGCCTCAGAGCAGGAGCTTGTGTGGATCCCTGCTGGGTGTATCTTTTATGTATTGCTCTGTTGCTGTTGCGCACTTTTACTGCCCTTCTTTTATATTATTTTTTTCATAATCTGCATTGACTGGGTTTACTGGTTTTCCTGATTTCCTCTTGTATCTCATGAGATTCTGTGGCTTTCCAGCTGTACACTCTGCAGGATGTGATCCACTACTTGAGATCGTAGTAACAGAGGTTCAAAGAGGGTGGCCCAGAGGACACCAAAGCTGAATGCCTGTCACAAATATACATGGAAACATTTTTAAGTCCGGCTGTTTAGTAGTTCAGCACTAGACAAGAACTTGCTAATCACTCAACATGCTTAAAAGTTTACAGCTGTTTGCTCAGTGTTTTAACTCTCCATTGTACATTTGGCTCCTCCTGTTGCCTTGTATGTGAATATTAGAGATTAGCATTAAATTATTCCCCCAGTGGGGAATTCAGTTTAGCACATCCCTGCATCTACTTGAAATAAAGATAGATAGCTTTAATGTTATTATGATGAGGTTGACCGTCATTTCATGGTTGAGTTATAAAAAGTAATAGCTCTGCTTCACTAGCAAGTGAATTGCTCGCTGTGCATTATGATGCAGATTCAAGCATGGAGAAAGGAATCCATGAAACCAAGAAATGTTGTTCTGTTGGTGCAAACTGTTGCAAACCTCGTCTACTGTTGTCTCATATGGTTCTGCCAGCTGTTGCATTCACAAGTTAGATTTTAAAAGCAAAAGCTGTGTATGAAAGCAAGTTTTTCCTCTTTTTTAGTAAGTTGTATATTAATGTCTTACATACTGAGGCTGTATTTATTACATTTTAAAACCTGGCAAGGACCACATGCTACATAGAACCTAAAATTAAAAGAGAGTGTACTTTATTTTCACATTAAAAGAGAGTGTACTTTATTTTTCACGTGACCATATATCAGGCAGAAACCCATGGTCACAACTACCGTGCTGCAGTATTGATTCACCTAATTTTGCTTCTTAGCTCAACCTAAGCATTTATGTTTCTCAAAACTGCCTGTTCAGATACCGAACCTGCAGAAAAGCGAGTGCGTATGTAGGTTTTAGAATAGAAGTGTTGTTCAGCAGGAGGCTTTTGCATGACGAAGATGGGCAGATCAGATAGGCCCGTTATCTACGGGGAATTAAGCCTGCACATCTGCCCAGACACAACCAAGTGTAAAGCTGCTGTAATGAGATATTGATCGTGGCACTAAATGAAGAAATTCCCTTAGTAATGTCAATGGCATGCTGTAAGTGTGCCTGATTGATCAGGTGTATTAGAGAATGAATGTTTAATAAGGCATCGTTGGAAGCTTCCTCTCAAAGCAGACCTTTTCGTCGGTGGTTAAGAGCCTCAGTCCTGCACACCTGCCACTTACGTCTTCAGCTGTTACATCAGACGGTCTCGATGTGACAGCGCTGACAAATGCGCCTGAGACGTGTTATGTCACACTGTGGTGCACCTTATACCACTTCCAATATAGTGTTGGATATTATGCTGGAGAAACTAGCAATTTACAGTTATGATTATGTGGAACAGCGGCAGCAAATCCTCTTAATATTTGACCTTAAACTGCTTCTATAATTTGGTGGTAATCTAAAATGTTATTGAATAAATACATAAATGTTTTTTGTCTTTCACCAAGCACACAAAGAGAAGAGCAATACTGTGTGAAAATTAGGTATAAAAAGAAAGATTTTCACTTTTGATTTAGAGGTCAGTTTAGCCCTTAATGGTTAGGAAAATGTCTGTGTCCATTCATCTTTTCTTGTGGCCAGTTTTATTTGATTTTTTTTTTTTTCAAATTGAAACAAAATTACTTTCTGTTCCCCAACCAGGGCTTCCAGTGTGACCAGAGCCCCTTACAGCACTAACTAATTGCACTGACACTGATTTCACAGCCTGACATTTAATCTTCCTACTACTTCCCGACAGTTATGACGCTTCAGTCTAAAAACAATGCACTGCATCGAAATGTGGTGCTTCAAACACCATAAGGCAGCATGTACAGTCACCTCCATCCTCGGTTGTTAGCTGCTGCCTCCTCCAGAACTTGTGATACCATCTCTCTGTCTCTTTTTCTTCCTCCTGTTAGTTTGTGGCTGTTGGAAATTGTCTCCGTCTCAGATCAGTTAAAGATTCTGTTTAAAGGTAGAAAAGGAATGGCATGCTTGCCACAAGACTGCAGCCACACTAGCTTCTACATGGGTGGTGATTAAATTATATTTTTGTAGCCTTCTTTAGACTACAATGCCATGCACAGATCTATATTTGGTTAAACTACAGAATATTGTTGAATAGTTGAAATAATTTACAGCTGATGCCAGACAAATGAACGGTAATGAGTTTCGCTAGGACCGTCGGAGCTAGCCCTCATAGATTAAATTGTGCAAGCGAGCTTATATTATTGCATCTGATTTTTTTCCAGGGCTGCCAAGTCATATGCATTAACTATGAGAGTCATGCAATTCAACCTGTTCACACGTTCTCACTTCAAGAAGCCCATCAACATTAATATGCATTTCATATATTCACTCATCGAATGGAAAGTTAACTATTAATGCTCGCTAATATTACTTCCACTCATATCATTGGACTGAAATGATGCTGGCATTCTGAACATTGATTTTCCTTATTCGTGAACATTTATGCTTGAGTCACATCAGCCAGAATTTCATCTGCAAACAGCGTGGAAGAGCTTCCATGATCCCATACTAAATACTGGGAGGAAAAGGAATAGGTGCTTTGAAAACATTTCTTGAAGCGGATACGTTTTGATCAGTAGATGTGGTGGGAGATGAGGCTGGACATCTTCCAGTTAGCCAGACACATTGATCTGTTACATGCTCCGTGGCTCTGTAATATCAGTAGCCTGACTGTACAGTGTACTGGGAAATCAAAGCGCCATCCTTGATACTGAAAAGCAAACATGTTTCCTTGTGTATTTTTCAGTCTCTTGTCATGGGTCTATAATATTCCTGAACCAATATACCATAAATCCTCGATTAGAGCTTTTATAGTAGTCTGAGTACTCTCCAGGTTGGTGTCACCTTCATGGTCATCAGCAGTGAGGTGAAGGTACAGCAGAGCAAAAGGATCACAGAGATGCAAATCCACTTGTATCATTCCTTTAATATTCCGTTAATATTTATGGTTCTGCTTCTGTGTTGATGAAAATACATATTTGATCAACTTTAACTAAATATGGCGAGATATGACATTAGTTTCTGGAGTAACACCACTTGAAGTAAAATTCATATACTGAAAACTATCATGTAATTTTAAAAAATAAGAACTGATAAAATGATTAATATCTGCAAGCACTAAAAGAAAAGGCTAAATATGTTTAGCCTAATGTTATTCCTATTAAATAAAACCATTATTGGAATCTCAATTATGCGTTCCCATCGATCTAGTCCCCCGTAACAACAGAAGATTTACTGCTCTTAATCAAAAAAATAATGTTGGCAAATTTCTCTTAATGAGTGTTTTCAGTGTAATCAGGCTTTTTCAGTTTTATTGTTTTTCCCACTCTTTCATTACACCGCAAGAACAACGGCACTGCTTCAATTAAATCCCCCGAGCTTGCATTCTTTGATGGAGTTTTCCAGAAAATTAAGCAAACTTTCTCATTTCCACTTGATATTTAGGATGGTAAGATCATGGTTTGAAGTAGCTGCAAGTGTCAGTGAGTTTAAACTTAACATCAGAGGCAGATGAAAGGTGAAAAATTCAAAGCTTTACCGAGCTTCGAAGCCACGTATATGTAATCAGACAGGTAAACCAAAAAAGAAATACAAAGAAAAAAATTATGAATACTTAAAAAGATATAGAAATAGTGGCAAAAAAAAAGCTATGACCGCAAAATATATTAGGTTCTTACATGTTCCAACTCTGCACCAAGTTTAATTAGTGCATTTGGTAGTTTTATGTAATGTTACTTCATATCACATACAAATAGGGAATAATTCTTATATAATAATTTCTGAGAAGTTGAAGAAGATATATCTACAGTTGATATACAGTGAAAAAGACAGTACACCCTGTTTCGATACTTATCTTTTACAAAAGGACTCGATATAAAAATACTCTGATCCTCACCTGGTCTTAAAACTAGTTTAGTAAACCCTCAGATGAACAATATAGTAGACAGTCATCCAGGTCATGATTATTTCTCAAAGGCTTAAATAAAGGCAGCTTTAATCTTGAAGTGAGTAACCGAGGAAGCTATCTGGATGTAAGCTAAAACAGCGTCAAGACCCGAGAAAGGGAAGTCCAGTAGCCTTCATTCATGCCTTTGAGAACTCAGATGAACAACATAACATGACATATTCTACTGTGTCATCGTCATTTCAGCCAAACCTAAGACAAAAATGAAACACTGTGTGGAAAAACGTGTGGAATTTTGCCCCATTCTTTTATATTGTTACTCCAAGTTATTGATGTTTGCCATCATTTGTTTATGCTAAGCTCTAAAGTTCCAGACTCAAGATTTTAGTCAGGTTAAGGTCCAGATTCAGATCTGTACCATAATGTATTAACCAGTTATAGCAGGACTTCAATTGTCAGACAAATGGGCTCATTTTTGACTTGAGAAGAAAATGCTGTAAATACAGAAGAAAAAAAAGATGCCAGCTTTCCACCATAATGCTTGATAGTTGACACTAGATATTTTTGCTGATATGTTGTGTTGTGTTTAGCTCCATGGATTAGGGCTGTACATCTCCACTTTGTTCTCATCTGTCCAAAGGACATTGTTCAAGCTGTTTTGTAGTTTGTTTATATGCAACTTTGTAAACTTAAGTTCTACTGCCATGTTCTTTTTTTAACAATCCAAATTGGATTGTCTTGAACCTTAACATTTAACATGCTAATTGAGGCCTAAAGAGTTTGAAATGCAGCTCGTGTTTTTGCAGTTTCTCAACATTGCACAGTTTGACCCGACAATAAACTAGCAAAACTGGTTTCCAAAGACATCTGGGATAGGCTCCAGCAGATTCCTGTGACCCTGAATAGGATGAAGCTGGTATAGATAATAAATGAATGGAAGGCTTGTGGTCTGACCTTGGGGTGAACTCATTGGGACATCTATTCCGAGGAAGACTGGTACAGGTTTTAAATGTCTTTCCTTGTGAATAACATTTAAAACAAGACTGAGTAACAGCAAAAGTTGGTTCTCTACGATCATTGCTGATGTTTGAACTCACTTTCATTGCATTGACACAAACCTGAATGCTCCAGACTAGCAAACTGCCAAAATGTCAGCTTTCACAGAAGTACTCACACTTGCTGGTAATCAGTTAATCAATTGCTTTTAATTATTAGTACCTGGATGCTACTTACCCTCCGAATTCCCGCAGAAGAATTCAGTACTTAGTTTTTATACACACTGCTTCTGCATTAAACAATGAGCCAGTGTACTATTTAAGATCCTGATGATCATTGAAGATTGAATTTCCACAATTGTAGACCTGGTTAAAGACTGGACTCAAGAAATGGCATAAAAATGTATGAAAATGAAATAGATGTTGGAGTCAAATCAGTGATTTTAAGATAAAACAGGAGATTAAAAAACAGAAACTCAAATCCATGACGCATTGCAAGTGGGTAACAAGGTCACTTTGTAAAATCCCCTTTTTTAAATGACAGATGACCCTTTTATTATATGTGCTAGTGCTAAAAGTGTAATCCTTGCAACCACAGGAACAAAAGTCATTTGAATCATTACAACTGGTCGAGCATGTTTCTCCTTTTAAACAGCTCCTGTATCCGTCACAATTATGTCGAAAATTCAGTCTCTCCATGAGCCTCTAATTAGCTACTTAGAAAAGTGTTTACTGCTTCAATCTACTGCAGTTGATGCTCACTTTCCAGGAGAAAATTAAGTTACTTCACTTTCTTTGTTCAGTCTACAAATATGTTCATGCTGGATTGCTGCGTTGTTAAAAGAATCTCTGCTACTGTCACCGCTGTCAGTGATTCTCTGTGATGAATCCAATTGACTCAACTAAAGTTTTGCAGCAGGATTTTCACACCAGATGCATGCTGGCTCAACGGCAGCTGCTTCATGGATAAATTCCAGTGTTGCCAAAGGTTTCCAACTGATGGTAGTGGCGTCACTCATAAAAGATTCAAGACTGCACCATGGCAGCACAGACCAGGAGACATTTTCGCTGTTTTTATTGGGCACTTTTTGCTGCACAGTCAACAAAGTGTGGTACCTACTACTTTCTTCTGAGGCTCTGCAGTGATTCTAAGAAAAAAGAAAACCTTTATAGCTCTGTTTATATCTAGCCCTGCAGGTGAAGGAGTGGATAAGCTGGTGGGGAATTTTTTTGTTTGTTTTTCTAATCCATCTTCAAGCCTTAGAATCTCTGCAGCATTGCTCAACTTTCTTCAGCTTCAGACATCTAATCATGGCAGTTTAGCTGAAGATCTGACACATCAAATGTCCCTCAACAGGTTGTTAGCATTTTTTTCCCTTTAAATGTATTGCCAATTGATAACCATCTGTATTTTTTTTTTTTATTTAGCTTCTTCCAGGCTCATTAAGTATGTCTCCAAGTTAGTGACAAGACAAAATAATAATCCTTCCATGTAGCAGTCCATTTTTCTGAATGCCAGCTGTGCTTTGACTTTTGCTCAGGAAGCCTTCACCAGGTTGTCATCAGTAGTCTCTGAACAAATCACATTCGGCACAGAAGTGTCTCAGCTGTAGCGGAGTCTTTGCTTGGTTCTGTTCTGGGAGTCCAACGAAGCTACGCTCAACAGCATGCACTTCAGTGTACTTTTGTCAGGTCAGGCTTAAAAAGACAGCATATTTTTTATCCAGAAGATACTGTTACTGTGAACACTGTTATTAAACATATAGGAAATGAATGGACTCCATCACGGTCTCTGTAGAACAAGATAAGAAGAACATAAGTTACAAGCCATGAATATTTTCACATTTGACAGGCTTCAGGTAATTGAGTTGATTGAGTTTCAGATAATATGGTAAACTGGGCCTGCTGCTCTGGGCCGTCCAGTCTCTATACAAATAAAATGAGAGTTTGGTCTTCATTGATGGTAGCAAGCCGGATTTGTTCCAGGCAGGACTCAGACTCCGTCAGGTAAGCCCTTTTTCACTTTCATGGATGGAATTTCTAGGTGCAGCCAAAAGGCAGAGGAGGTCTGGTTTGGTGTCCCCAGGATTAAATCTCTGCTTTTTGCAGCCAATGTGGTCCGGCTGGCGTCTCCTAGTGTGAAGCAGGGGAATGAGAATCAGCAGCTCCAAACCTAAGACCATGGTTCTCACTCAGAAAAAGGTGAAAAGCCTTTGGAGGAGGAGGACTCTTAGTATCAAGGAACTAGAAAATATGAACTGTGGAAAATCTCCTACGCATGGTAACCTCTTAATTACATGAGAATGTGACGCTTGTTTACATTCTTGTGTAGAGGAAATGGGACTCTTGCATACTTTGTAGGTTAACGTGCGTAATCGCAAAGCGTACGTTGATTAACTTTAGCGCAGTTAACTTTCTGTTGCATCTAGTTCAGCGGCGGCCAATCCCAGTCCCCGAGGGCCGTTGTCCTGCATGTCTTAGATGTTCTCCTGCCACAACACACCTGATTCAAATAAATGGACCATCAGCATGTCCTCCAGGTCCTGCACAAGACTGTTAATGACCCATTTATTTGAATCAGATGCGCTGCAGCAGGGAAACTTCTAAGACATGCAGGACACTGGGCCTCGAGGACTGGGATCGACCACCCTTGATCTAGTTGCTGCATCCTGAGCTGCATGAGATGCACTCTGGTCTACGACTGCGATGCGTACTCATACTTATCAAGAAACTTTGAATCTAATCTTGGACAAGCCAGTTGGATTGATAGGATCTGTGAAGGCATTTATCTCTTTTTGGTTATGTGATAAATCATTTACTTGTTATACAGATTAATTGAAAATAAATGTTTGTCATGTTTGTATTGCATTCATTTTAGATTCCCAGAACTCACAATAAAATGAGTGAGGATGAACTCAGTTCTTAACTTGTCTGAGTCAACTGGTCAACTGTAAAGAAGCTTCAGGGACAAACGGAGACAGCGAATGACAAGATACATTTTTGTGGACTCCTTGACATATCACATACACATACAATACTTTTATTTGTCTGAAATGATTGTCAGAACTATTTAGATTTCTTATTTGGATTTTAAAAATATAACTGCTTCAAGCAGATTTCGTAGACTCCTCCAGATTTCCAAGCTCACGCTTGTTCTACTTTAACTGAATGCAAATGCAGAAACTTTATTCTTCTGGTGGAGTTGAACAAGACCAAACACACCCATCCATCCATCCATTATCTATATCCGTTTCATCCTCCGAAGGGTCACGGGGACCAAACACACCAACAGCCTGATATTGGATGGAACGAATTGTGATAATCAAGACAGCTGCAGATCTTAAGAGACAGAGCTTCAAATGAGAACCTCCCTACGCTGTAATTAATGTTTCAGCGACTGCAAGAAATACTTAGAACACAAAGCAAGTACACACACACAACGGCATTTGTTGTTTTCAAGCTTATTCTCTGAAATTTTATCAATACATTTTAATATGTTAATATTTGTGGGAATTCGTGCTTTCTCAGATCTGCTTAATGGTCTAATTTCTACTCATGCAGGTCAGTGAAAGGCATAAATTCATACAGAATACATTCTGATGATGAGTTGACTTCATTGTTTCTTACAAAGAACTGCGTCCATCGTTATTATGGAATTTCATGATTTTGGACTCAACCAGAACTTTATTTTATTTTTTTATTAAGTGTATTTTCTCTTGCTTTGTTTTTAGGTTGCAAAAATGATTCTCTGTGGGCGGGGCTCCTGATGTAATAACTTCACTCTCAAGATCCAGAATCTCACTCTGAACCTTTTGTGAAGCTTGACAGTCCTGCACAGCCCAAACAATGTCAGCTGAATTATCTGAACAATCCGATTTTTCTATTGACAGATTTTTTTTTTTTCTTGATAGCACAAGGAATATTCCAAGATGACAATGTTGGGCTCTGATTGTGAAGGAGTGGATCAGTGAGCATGAGACATGATTGTCTAACATGGACCGGTCACCATAGAGTTAATTGAGAATCTTGATGTGCTCGAAAAGATCTTATGCAGTATTTCATCTCTCCCATCATTAGTTCAAGATTTTGGTGAAAAATTAATGCACCTGTGGACATTGCATAAGCTTATTCGTGGTTACATGCCGAAGTGAATGCATGATATAAGCGAAGGGTGGTTGAAAAAGCATTAGAGTGTGTTCATTTTCTTTCTCTTTGACCAGGCAGTCAACCTCCTTTTTAAAACAGAAAAAAAAGTTAATCCCAAGTTAAACTAATCAGTTTCTGCCTAAAACATTTGTTGGATGGTGGCATTTATCGTCTTTTATAAGTGACTGAATGCATCTCTTCAAATTTCAAAATAATGACTGTTGGACAAGTATTTAGTTTGATTTGTTATATTTTTAGTGGGCACAAAATCCTGTTTGCCCTACGGATTGGGCACAGGCTCTAAAATTGCTAAATTAACTCCAGTCACTGCACGCATTGATGTTCTGGGTCATATATCCGGTTCTTCCACTTCCTTGACCTGAAAGCAAAGTGTAATTTCCATTACTGTACCACTTGGGACTTCCTCTGGCGTCACACAGTTAAGTGAGTCAAAAATCATACTTGACTTTCTGCATACAGGAAGGCAACAAATGCTGCATCTGTTAGTGCCGCTCTCCCTTTGGGCTGCCGAAGAAGCTTTTCCCAAAAAGTATACAACACTACTCATCAGGAGGTAGAAGCAGCCTATTTTCAGTTCTCTATACTCTGCCACAAAGAGTCTCAATTCCCTCTGTTATTGAGGCTCCTCTACTGCTGCTTCCTGTCCAGAAAGAGGGAAATAATTAGGTCCTTTGGTTCTTTGGTGGAAGATCAACAGTAGCTATAGTGTTGTCACATATTGCCTCTGAGCATCCCCTGTGTCATTCTGTAGTCAGGGGAAAAGTGCAACAACACAGCAATCTTTTCCCACAGTCACTGTATTGCCTCAACTCCAAGGCAGAGCGGTGCTGTAAGGTGCAATGAAACGCTTTACAGCTTCCCTGCTCCTTTAGTATTGAGAAATGCAGTTTGGCTTACTAGCTCCAGACCAGGGAGGGATTTAATCTGCCAGCAGGGCACATTTATATGCTGTGTAAAATTCCTCCTCAGATGACCTGCTGTACAGCTGCGTTCATTTTTAATGGACATTCACTTGTTTAGCAATATCTATGCAGTGACAAAGCCTTGCATCGCAAAGCCAAAAGCAGCTACAAATATTTGGTGCCATTTAAAGTGTAGCTGTTTCTTACTTTGCACTATTTACTTCACTGTGATCACCATACCTGTCTAATCTTCAAGATGGATGGCCTTGGCCCATATGGTTGCTGCTGTTCACAGCTGTACACTGTGAGTGTATGGTGATTGGGTAATTAGATTGCCCACAGTGATTACATAGTCCAAGTCTGAAACAAAACACGTGTCAAACGACTTTTAGACACATATGCACAAAAACCTCAATGCAACAAATATGGGTGGGACAAGAGATCATCCTCAGATTAGATTATCTTCCAGGCTCTTGATGGTGTTTTCTCATTTTTTTGAAAGACAGCTGAGCTTTGTGGAGATGGTCTTGTAAAGCATTAGGGAAAACCTGGAGTACTGCCAAAGGGTGGCAGCACCGGTCAAAACCGGAAGTTACTTCTGCATTTGAGGCGTTTGCGTGCCATGTAAAATTCTGGTTTTGAAGTGACTTTGCAAACTCCTGTCGATTCGGAAGGCAGTGATCTACCATAAGGGTAAAGACAAAATGGGGAAGAATATCAAGTCGCTGAACGTCACAAGAGATTCTAGGTTATATTCCCGTCAATTTGGCAAGGAACCAATCAGCACTGGCTGCGAGGGAAGTGGTGATCCTGCCTGTTTTACTTGGAACAACTGCAGGAAGCCGCAGGAGAGTGAAAGATGTGTCTACAAAGCCCAGGATGAATGCAAGTTCTGCCCACTTACATGTCTCGTTCCATTGGTAGTTGGGTTCCCCCTATTGAGCTGGTTCAAGAATAAGACGTTGTGTGTGGCCTGCGGATAAGATTGACTTACATGACCTTGTGTTACAGATCATGGCATTCGATCAGAGCACATAGTTAAGAAAATGTATCCAATAGTTCTCCAAATCTCCAAAGTGTATTCACACCATCCAGTCTGGGCTGTAGCTGCATGTATTTTCTGCCAGTGGCTGGTCTCTGACACTATTCAGAAACAAGCTGTAAGTCTATCATGCTCAGCAAAGCTTTTAACCTTTGTGTCGTGTTCATTTCTCCCCCCTTACTTCAGTAGAAAAACGGCTACATTAACAGAAAAACCACTGATCATCACCAAATTTTATTTAACTCCCTTTTAAGCTGTAAACAATGTCTCAAACTAGTGGTTTACATGAATAACTGCAGTGAATATACAAAAAAAATACGAGGGGGGGGGGGGCATGTGTCTTCACACACAGGGGCGGCATTTTGCAATCAGATTGTAGTGTGCCTTGCAAACGTAGGCATCACATTTAAAACATATAAGACTTGTTTTATTGTCTCTAGGGGCACAGAGGTTGCATCTCTTCCATTTCTGCCCCTGTTTTATTGAATTTCCCTTTATTGGATAAATAAAGTATTTTTCATTTCATTTCATTTTGGGGGGAGAGCAGCAGGGCAGTGGCTGGGGCTGCAGACTCCTCACCAGACTGGCAGAGGCTGGTGCACGGGGAAGGTGCTGGCGCCTGTTGAATCAGAGGAGTCACTAAAGCTTTCCCAAGCTCTGCCAGAAAGAGTCTCCTCTTGAAACACAATGTTCCCATAACAAACACCTAATTGTTTACTTTGAAATGTGGAACAAGTGTTATACATTTAGTTTGGAAGGTGTAGTTCATGTGGGGGGGGGGCACATAAGCACGGGAATGAGGTGGGAAGAGGAGACACCTATTTGTTCAGTCTGAAAGGGTTCATGTGGGGTGGCGTGTGTGTGTGTATGTGGTAGTGTATTTGTGGTTGTGTACTATCTGATGGATGAACACAATCTAGGGTCACCCATTAATTTCCTATGGTGGTCATTTTTGACCGGGAACACCACAGGTGTTACAAAGTTGAGTAAACTACTCAAAATTCAATGAAAGTGGTTATCAGCAATTATATATGTTCAAATGCCTAGTGCGGAGGATATCATAAGACCCTGAGACAATCAAATGTAAAACACAATATTTATGATTGATGAAAGTAGGAAATCGGTCAGATTTGACCTGAATACGACAGAAAGGTTAAAGGAGGCTAAAATTTTTGCCGGCATCAAGATTAATTTGTCGTGTCACCCCGGTCTGGGCATTTTAATGAGCTGCCTGTCTGAGTGTGAGAATCTTTGAGCTCTGCTTTGCTAGGTTTTTTTTTTCTGTCTCTCCTTCCCTCTCATTCTGTCTGTGCACTGGGGGGGAGCATGTTCAGCAGTTTGCCTCAAGATGAGCATTAGCTCTCCCATTTACAAAGTAACACTGAGTCATGAGAACAAAGCTTTGCTCCCCTGGTCCAAAGTTTGTTTGTTCTCTTTCTCGTTCCATCTTCAGTACTGTCACACCACAGTGTGGCATAAACCGGTGAATCACTCCTACAGCAAACCAGCGGAGAGCTGTAATCTCTATCAGAATATTGTGGAACAAACATTTCTTGCCTCAGAGTGCTTTCTCTGACACTGGAGCAGCATCATGGGAAAAGAAAGCATATTGTCTTACAATTTTTGTCCTGCAGTTAATCACTATCACAAACATGTAGCGGTGAATACAGTTTTACTTTGTTTTGTTCAAATGTACGTACATGAAGACATATGAGTTTCAGATTTAACCATTTGAAGTCAATGGTGTCTCTAAGTGTTATCTAAGTATGCCATTTATGTAACACTTATTTGACTTTAGATTCTGGTTGCATGTGAGTGTCCACACAAATGAGTGGTTAAAGCAATCACCTATGGATTTTGTTTCTAGTTAAAATAGTGTCAATTTAATTTGTAGAAATATATAATATATATTTTTTTTTTCTTGGAATTGTTCATCTTGCTTTTACATTCTCCCATCTGTACTATTGCCAATAACAGCCAAAGTAACTTTGGACTTTAGTCCCAATCATCTCTCGTGACAAGTGTTTATCACTTTACAGCACTATGTCACACATCAACAACAATAGGAATAGCTCAGAGAGTTACAGTAGACATCATGGCACCATGATGGAGACTTAAGAAAATCATGACAGAAGACAAAATGTTAGAGTGACCAAGTAAGAGACCAAACAAGAGTGTTGGTGAAAGCAATGATTTGAGACCTGATTCCCCAGTCGCAGAGCTTGCTGACGCATTGGTGGCAAATTAGCAGCTGGTCAAAGTAATTCACCACCAGGTCATTGCTAACGGCTGACAGATAATAAACTAGCCAAATATCTGGAGTTATTGGGGGAATCCCTTGTCCAGCTACAGTCGGAAGGAAATCCCGAAGGGGGAAAGGGACTCACTCACTCAATAATCAGTTGTTCTTTGTGTGTGTTGTTATGCCTCATTTCCACCCATGTGGTTTTGTTGATTAAATGTGGAATTAGAGACCAGTTGGGTGACTGGATTTGACACCCCTGTTTTATGTGAATAGTAACAATTGTTCCAAGGTTAGCCTTAATGGTGTTGATTAAAACATGAAAATAAAATGATTTGATCCTAACTTACTAATATGATCCAAAAAGGACCAGAGTCCTTTTTTTTTTTCCAAATTAAAAGGGTTGCTTTTGATTTCAAATATGCAATAGTGTCCCTATGTTCTCATCATTTTTTTTTAAGAACTTCATTATAGTTGTCTTCTTCACTTTCTTCCTTTCATATTATTCTTCTGGAAGGCTTATAATGGACCTGAGAAACACAAGGTCTTCTCTGTAACCAGATTCTCTGGACCCGTGTTTGTGAAAGATCTAAGCTACGGCAGGAGAGTGTCCTCTGGGGGCACAGTACACTCCTCCTTTAAAGGCTTTGCTGAGCATGATAGACTTACAGCTTGTTTCTGAATAGTGTCAGAGGCCAGCTGCTGGCAGAAAATGCATGCAGCTACAGCCTAGACTGGACGGTGTGAATACACTTTGTTTGGAGAACTATTGGATACATTTCCTTAAATATGTGCTCTGATCGGATGCCATGATCTGTAACACAAGGTCATGTAAGTCATACAACCGCTGCTCAACAGCGTTTAGTTCTGCAGCGTCCAGCCAGCGGGACCAGTCTGTCCACCACAAAGTCAGTGTGAGCCAGTCTCAAAACAGCTTTCAGTAGCTGCCTGCCCAGGTGATGATGGAGGCTTATCACCCATAACATTGAAAAATAATGTTGCCATGGCCCGGGTCAGCCATGACTGAGGATTTGTATATTCTGTGTGTTTTGTCAACGTTGGTGTCTCTCCATGTCTCTAGTGCTTCCTGTTTTACTTTGAAGGTCTGTCTTGTCCTTGTGGCGTTCAGCTTTTCCTTCTTCCCCCTTGTCAGTCTTATTGTTCACACCTGCCTCTCGTTTGTTCCTGTGTGTTTATAAATCCTGTCAATCCCTTTCTGTTTGCTGTCCATTGTCCTCCGTACCCCCTGCATGTTGGTCTACGCATCATCGTGTTCTTCACCCTGAGTCTTGGATTTAAGTTAAGTTTGTATTTTTTGTATTTTTGTATTTTGAATTTTTTTGTTAAATAAAGTCCTTTTTGTTTTTTGAGACCTCCTGCATCTTGGGTCCTCCTTCCACTCCCCCCTTCCCCGTGACAGAATGGACAGCCAGACTATGGACACAGTGGGAGGCCTCTAAACCTTATGGGGCACCCGATTGGCCCTGGGGGGGCCCAAGAGCCTCCAGCAGGCTGGCTGGAGCTCAGGTGTTGGCCCGGCCCACTTTTTGGCAGAGCTGGCCTCCGAGGCGACAGAGAGGATAGCCTCAGAGAAGGTGAGGCAGGCGGTTGCGGTCCTGGGTGACCCAACAGGCTGCCAGTCTCCAGGGGGATTCCTGCTGCAGCGGCAGCTTGGCAGGACGCTCCGACCCCAGCTGTGGCCGTCCGGGAGGAGGTTCCCCTTTCGGCTCCCGACTCTGTGTCTGTGGCATACCCGGACTCTCTTCTGGCGGCAGAGGAGGAGGTCAACTCCTTTTGTGAACTCTTCCACCGTCTCACGTCCCCTTTGCAGGGAACCAACGATGTGAGGTGGTGATTTGTTTATGACCTCCTCCTGTCAAACCTAGAAGACCTAGCTGCCAATCCCTAGATCCTCACCCTGCCAGCCATCAAACTGATCTATGCTGATCTGATCAGGGGCAGGGAGGAGCTGGTGCTGTTGGCTCCAGCCTCCGAGGAGGTCGACGCACGCTCCCCCAGTCGTGTCTCCGAAGCGGTCGACGCACGCTCCCCCAGTCGTGTCAGGGCTACTGCAGCAGGAGCTACAGTCGGCGCCTCGTCGCCTCCTGGTTCTCAGCCATCGCCGCGTCCGTCCGCCTCGTCGCCTCCTGGTTCTCAGCCGCCGCCGCGGGCGTCCACCTCGTCGCCTCCTGATTTCTGGCCGCTGCCACAGCCAGAGCTGCAGCCAGTCCTTGGCTCCCATCCGGCACCGAGGCCGACCCCCTGGACTGTTCTGGGCCTCCGTCCGGCGCCAAGGCAGACCCCCCTGGACTGTTCTGATCCCCGTGACCCTGCAGAGGATTAATTCCCCAATTCCAAAAAAAGTATAAAATGTAAATAAAACAGAATGCAATGATTTATAAATCTCATAATCCCATAAGACTGAGACTTCTTTTCACAACTGTCTGTAAAGATCTGGGGTGTGAAGAGACCAGTTTCTGTAGTTTTAGGAGAGGAAAGTTTCCGTTTTATGATGCGACAAATGTTTTCTATTGCTAAAAGGTTGTTTGGGACCTAGACTCTTCTCTTCTGATGTCATGCTTTTGGGATGGATAAAGTACTTGGTTTACCGTTGTCCTGCTGAAATATGCAAGATCCTTGAAAGAGACATTGTCTGGATAGGAGCATATGTTGCCCTACAACCTCTACAAGTATTGATGGTGCCTTTCCAGATGTGTAAGCTGCCCTACACCATAGACACTGTAATGCAACCCCAGATCCAGGCTTTTAAACTGTGCACTGATAACAAGGTGGATAGTCCCTCTTCTCTTTCATCTGCAGGACACAAAATCCATGGTTTCCAAAAAAAAAAAAAAAAGTCAAATTTTGATTCACAAAACAGTTTTCCATTTTGACACGGACCGTTTTAGATTAAATTTGGCCCAGCAGAGATGGTGGCATTTCTGGATCGTGTTTATATATGGCTTCTTCTTTGCATGCTAAGGCTTCAACTTGCATTTGTGGATTGCACAACAAACTGTATTCCCAGACAGTGATTTCTGGAAGTGTTCCTGAGTCCAAGCAGAGATGTCCAGTACCTCTGCCCATCTTTGCATCTGAGAGGCTCTGCCTTCTCTGAAATGCTCCTTTTATTCTCAGTCATGTTACTGACCTGTTGCCAATTGACCTAGTTAGTTGTCAATTCTTTATTTGTTTTATATTTGTGCCAGTCACTTTTCCAGCCTTTTAATGCCCCTGTTCCAACTTGCTGAGATGGAATTCTGCCATCAAAGTCAAAATGAGCTAATATTTTCCACGAAATGATCAAATGTTTCAGTTTCAACATGTGATATGTTCTTTATGTTCTATTGAGAATAAAATATGGCTTTATCAGATGTGCAAATCATTTGCGTTCTCTCTCCTTTTTTTTTTTTTTTTTTTTTTTTTTTTTTTTTTTTTTACATTTTACACATCGTCCCAACTTTTTTGGAATCGGGGTTGTACAGTGGCAGAGCTCTGCAGCCCTGTGCCACGCATGATAAAGTCATTCCATGAACTGATGGCATGCACTGTGCTGCATTACACTTGCTGAAATACATCAACCCAAAAGCTTTTATACTTTGACTTCTGCTTTGATTTAGTTCGCCTCTGCTCGTTATAGTACTTGAGAGAGAGGAAAAAAAGAAAAGGTATTTGCAGCAGCGTCGGGAAGACTGGTGAGACTGGAAGCGAAGACACAGATGACTATTTCTCACTGGCTGCCCTTAAACTCACCTTGCACATTGCTATGATAACAATAAAGAAGCATTGTTATTGAAGCATCTGTCAGCAACACGACAAAGTATTTAATATTAGTATGAAATGATATCATGTTCAGAAGTGTTATTCGCTCACTGCAACCTTGTCAAGGTCATTTTGGTTTTGCCATTCTGTCTCCATGGAATCTTCTCCACCAATGTCATTATTCCCATATGCACAAGGGCGCTGTGATTGGTTGGAATGGGGAAAAAAAGGAAGAGTTGCAATCAGAGTATGCTCATTGACTTGTCAAAGCACTCGGAGAGAACAGGGAAAAAATGTTATGCCGTTGCTGTACTACACACAGACGCACAGGCGCACACAGACATTCACACAGAAACACAGCAGAGATGACAAAGCCACGTAGCGTGAGGGAGGGAGCATTAGGATTGAGTCAATTGAATCTCAAGGTGCCCTTGGAGGCTCAGCTCACCTCTCACTTGTTTTTAAGATATTTTAATAAATCATATTTTCTTTCTTGGCATCAGTATAATTTATGTCCTGTGGATTTCAGAATGTCATAGTCAGGGTCCTGTTTGTCAGTACTTATTTTAGTCCAGAATCAAGAATCTCAACAGTTATTTGATTTCCACAGGATTAATATAAATCATGGCAGAACATTGAAGTGATTATCATTGTCATCTTGCAGTAACAACATTTGTTGATTAAAATCTTGGGTGAGGTATTACTGTGTGGATTTTTGTGTTGTGTGGGATCTCTCTGGGTAGTCCAAATTCCTTCAGCAGCCCAAAAGCACACATGACTGTTTGTCTCTGTGCAGATGTGTGATGGATTGGCAACTTGTCCAGGGAGTAGTTTGCCTGTAACCTGATGAAAGCAGAGAAAGGAATTTTCAACCTTGAACTCATAGATTTAATTAGAAAATAATAGCATTCATATTCATCTACCAAACATTGTACACGTTTCACCTCATGAAAAAAAAATTGATGATTAAGTGTGAATCATTTGACATGTCTTTTTAATACCACAACAATGTCTGAAGAGTAATGTTGTAGATATTATTAATTTTGATTTTAAACTTTGGAGAAAAACAGGTGGTGTCTGCTCAGGCCACCAGAGCTGGCCAATCAGAGCAAACTAAGCATTTAATTAAGAAGGTTGCCTTCCAAGTCTCTATTTTCACAACAAACATGCAAATATGGAACAAATTGCTTCTAGCGAACCATTTCATTGCAACTTCAAACATCAGAATGTTGCCATTGCCATCATCAGCTTGTTAGCGTGTTGAAGTGGATAATTCAAAACCACTGAGCTTCTTGCAGATCTATAAAGAGCAAATATTCCTTTGCTGATTCAAAATTTGAGGGATTTTGATTACCTCTAGACCTCTGTCAGATCTAAGTAGCATTCTGGTGAGACTCATACTTTTTAATTACTTTTTTAGAGACATCATGCAGAGACTTTGGGTAGCTGACAGCAGCAGAATCTCCTTAAGTCAAGGAGATTCACAAATTCCTTTTAGATCCAATTCCCACATCACTCTTAAAATCAGTTTTTAAACATCGTGAATTGCTCTCTTCAGATGGGTGTCTTCCCCATTCGCTTTTAAAACGGCGGTGGAGAAGTCCCTTCTGAAGAAGAGCAATTTAGACCCCAACGTTCTTAATAATTACCGACCCGTATCCAACTTACCGTTTTTAAGTAAAATTTTAGAAAAACTGGTTTTTAACCAACTTGATGACTTTTTAAACAGAAATAGCATTTTAGAGAGACATCAATCTGGTTTTAGGAGGAACCACAGTACAGAGACAGCACTTTTAAAGAGTTTAAATGACATCAGGTGGAATTTAGATAACAAAAAGCCCACAGTGTTGGTTCTACTGGATCTAAGCGATGCTTTTGATACCGTAGACCAGGGGTGCCCAATCCTGGATCCTTGAGAGCCCCTATCCAGCAGGATTTTAGATGTTTCCCTGCTTTGGGACACTGTGATACAAGTGGCTGTGTCATAAACAGACTTGTGATGACACAGATAACGACCTGATAACAACCATTAATTAGAATCAGGTTTGTTGAAGCTGGGAAACCTCTAAAACATGCTGGATAGAATAGAATAGAATAGTCCTTTATTGTCATTGTAACAAGTACAACGAAATTTTAAAAAATGGCCAAACAGTGCCAAACAGTCAGTGCAACATTAAAAAGATCAACTAACGGTAATAAATACCGGTGCTACATTAATAAATAAATAAATAAATCAATACACAGTCAAACATCCCCTTCCCGCTCAACCGGAAAACACGCCACCATTCACTCTGTCACAACTATTGATAAGGGTTCTCGAGGACCAGGTTTGGGCATCACATAGACCATCACATTTTATTAAATAGACCCGGACACCTGGTCGGCCTCTCCGGCACTGTTCTTAACTGGTTTTGTTACTATCTCACAGACCCATGCTTTTATGTAAGTATGGATACATGTTCCTCAGAACCCCATGAAATTGAATGTGGGGTTTCCCCAAGGCTCAATTTTAGGTCCACTTCTCTTTAATCTTTACATGCTATCCCTAGGGGACGTCATCAGGATACATGGCATCAGCTTCCACAGTTATGCAGATGATACGCAGCTGTACATCAGTGTGTCTCCTGATGACAGACACAGGACCAATTGATGCCAATTTAACTGTGTTTCTGATATCAAGACATAGATGGCAGAGAATTTCCTACAGCTCAACCAGGACAAAACTGAGGTCCTAGATATTGGTCCTGAAGGCCAGAGAGAGAAACCTTTACCAAAACTTAAGGATCTTAAACCGACCCAATCAGTAAAGAATTTGGGTGTGACTTTTGACTCTGAGCTAAACTTTATCCCACATATCAAAAACATAACAAAAATAGGTTTTTATCACCTTAAGAACATAGCCAGAGTCTGCCTGTTTCTCTCTCAGGCCAGTACGGAGGTGCTAATTCATGCTTTTATTTCATGTCGCTTGGATTATTGTAATGTCCTGCTCTCTGGTCTTCCCAAAAAGAGTATTTTAAATCTTCAGTTATTACAGAACTCAGGCCGCACGTGTGCTGACGAGGACCAGAGGGCGGGAGGACATTACACCAGTTTTAGAGTCGCTGCATTGGCTCCTCGTGTGTTTCAGGAACGATTTTAAGATTCTCTTACTGGTTTTTAAATGTCTTAAGGGCTTTGCACCCTCTTACTTATCTGACCTGCTTTTACCATATCAACCCTCGCGGACCCTGCGGTCCTCCGGCACTGGCCTTTTAATCATACCCAAACCTAGAACAAAAACCCATGGTGAGGCAGCATTTAGCCACTATGGCCCCCACCTGTGGAACAGCCTGCCGGAGAGCCTCAGAACTGCAGAGACTGTTGATATCTTTAAAAGAAGATTAAAGACACACCTTTTTAATCAGGCTTTTAATTAATATTTTAAACTCTTCTTACGTTTTCATCTGGTTCTATCCAATTATACGGTTGCTGCTTTTAACCTGCTTTTAAGATGATGGTAATCTTACTGCTTTTATCTGGCTGTTTTATGCTTTTAATCTTTAGCTTTTAACTTCAGTGTTTCCTCAGGTGGGTCCTCCACACTGGGAGCTGTGTCAGGTCTGCTGTTGGGGGTGCTGTTCTTGGGTCCCTCTGGCCTGGCCGGCTGGGGGTTCCTCCCTTTGATCAGGGGGTCCGCCTGTCTCTTGGAGTTGGGGGGCCCGGGTGCTGGTCCCCCCGATGACAAGGCCTGCGGCTCCTCCCAGTGTGGACGGCCCCAAAGGTGGTGTTTCCTTGATCCTTAGTGCCATGCCATGTTTCCCTATTGTGTTGAATCTGTGCATGTGTGTGATTAGGTGTGTGTGTGTGTGTGTCTAGAATGGAAGGTGGGAGGGAGGGGCAGGAAAAGCACTCTACAAATAAAGATTGATTGATTGAAATTCATTTATTCACTCATACATGAGTTTTGTTCTCAGATTTAGCACACTGACCTACTTCATATTAAGGCCATCCTCTTAAGAGGATACACAATGGGGATATGGGGATACCCATACACAAATCTGATATATGGCCATATATTTAAATAACATATATAATATCGGTGGGAGGAGAACCAATATATGTGAACATATATTGGTACATATTTGGAACATATATTTTAAAATATTACAAAAATGGCCCCTTTTATATATGGAAAATATATGTGGCACATATATGTATGGCATATTCAGCACATATATTTTTCAAACATATATGTCACATATATTAGTATAGCATCAATGTTGGTATATGAAATAGCAATATATTGCTCATTATATGTATTTGACTTGTATATAAAAATAAGCCATCAAAAATATCTAGTCAACAAATTTTAACAATTATTTTGAAATATATGTCATAAACAAATATCTAGACTGAATGTTTGAGCATTTATTCTAAAATATATGTTCTAAACAAATATCTAGACTACATATTTGCACATTTATTCTGACATATATGTAAAGAACAAATATCTAAACTACATATTCCAACAATTATTTTTGGAATATATGTCAAATACAAATATCTAGACCACTTACTTTACCATATATTTTAAAAATATATTTCAAAAGCAAATACCTGTTCTACATGTTTACACATGTATTTTAGAATATAAGTTTAAATCAAATATTGCAATTACATATATGTACATATATCATAAAATATTTTGGCAAATATGTCACCTACGTATATGTACATATATGGCCATATATCAGATTTGTGTATGGGTTCCTCCTCAGCCTCACTTAGTGCTTCTCTTTGTGAATGACTGATATCAGCCAGTACCCCCACCCACCTCCCAGTGTATCAGTCAAATATCACACAGAAAGATGAGATGGTGACACAGGGTTTGAGATAACTGGGGGCAGGGGAAGAGGGTCAACTGTGGGCCAGACAGACTGAGACATGAGAGCTGCCTCCTCTGATTAGAGAGATGATTCTGTATGTGTGTGAGCAACTTGGCACTCAGACAGGCAGGGATGCAAAGCATGGATCAATACTGTCCCGATGTGGCCCAAATCAGCTCTCTGCTTTCACTCTCAACTGGGAGACTGATGGTTTGATCTAACCCAGCCAAGTGTTGGGTTGCCATAAAGGCCTATTAATTTCAATCTGCATCTGAGTTGAATAACATTTTCATATTGATCTGAGACAGGACCATCCAAATTCTTTCCCATAACACACTTAAATGACATCATTAATTCCAGTAGTCAGAACTAACTCACGTGTATCTGCTCCTTTCTGCACATACAATACAATACATACTCGAATGACAGTTGACCAGTTAAAACTTACTGATTCATTTATTCACTCACAAGAACAAAGGAAAACCGTAGATAATATCTACACTAGAGATGGAATGGTTACCGGTATTACGGTAAAGCGTGGTAAAGTTTTACGCGATAATGATTATCGTTTATGTTTGACTTCATCTCATCATCGCGGTCGATTACCGGGATATGTCAATATCATCCTCATTCAAGTCTGTGAGCGACTCGCGACTGTGTCTCACGTGAATTTGTAGTTTGTAACATCGGCAGCGTAGAGTAAGGATGGCGGAAAGTGGTGATAGCACGCAGGACATTGAAAAATGACATGGAAAAATGACTGGAACGCTGTTGTTCTGATGCAATTAAAATATGTATTTATTCCATTAACTAATCCAAAAACCATAACGCTGGCAGTTAGCGCCACAGCGGTCAAAAACCATTTGCCCTTCCAGGTCAAACACCTAACCAATAACAGGCAGCCTACCTTTATACCTGACCCTCAGGTAACAACACAGCGACACCCACAGACTCACAGAGTGAACTACAACTCATAACAACAAATTTGGCTCCTATGCAACTGTTTCTTTATTTGCACATTTATACTTATTTAAGGTTCAGCTTAAAGTCAAAAGTTTATTTCATTTGAACTTGCACTATAATTTTTGTTCCTGATAATTGTTTGCATATTTTGACCTACTATGGTTGTTAAAGTGTTTATTTAAATTTGCACCAGCCAAATAAGCTTTGTTCCTGTTTTTTTGGCTTCTGATGTTTAAGTATGACAAGAAATTCACAAGATTTTGTGGAATGATTAAATGTATGTTTTTTAGACATTTGTACAGCAATTAGGAATACCACGATAATATCGTAAACCGTGATAATATGGTCACTATAATCGAGATATCAAATTTTCCATATCGTTACAACCCTAATCTACACAATGTACTCTGAATTACAGTCTGCCCTTGAACTACATGTGACATGCAAGTTTGCATCGATACAAAAATAAAGTATGTCACATGTGGCTGTGATGGCCCCGAGGCTTGTCATAAGGATTTTCATGGGGGGGCTTCGATAACACACACACACACACACACATACACCCTTACACACACATACAAACATGAGGACACTGCGTTCACTTGCAGATGCTTGTCTTTATTTCTGTGTCGCTGCTGCACTGTAAATGGAGCTCTTTACTGTTACTACTACTACTACTGCTGCACTTCACTCTCAGCAAAATCCCCCTCGCATTAGATAAGAGCCCTGGCAACTGTGCAGAAGTCCCCACCCCTCCTCTCTGTCCCACAGCAGCTACTATCAGCAAATTTATGCTCACTATGCAGCCATGAAGAGTAACTATGTCCAATTCAACATTTACAAGGCCAACCCTATAAACACAACCAACTCATTTACACAACAGTGGCATCAGATGTTTCTTTTCAGCACTCAGGATCCCAAAAAAATGCACTTTGTTGGATTCAGTGCCTATCAATAACAATGGTGTATGTGACTGATAGAAAGACTAAAGGCAAAACAGATTTTATAGGTATAACTCAACTGTGCTGAAAAGATATGGATAGAGTTTACAGGCTTTTTATGACTTTGCCTTTCTAAACCACCACAGTGCCACAATTGCCATTTAAAGCAAATATCTCCATTTTCAGGTATTCGCTGACTGTTTGACAAGCGCTACCAATATTATGTCCAAGATGTTCTCAATGCAAGTCAAGGGAACTATTATTAGGCTGAATCAAAACAGCATAAATATATAAGAGCGAGTGAAAATCTTAGTCATGACTAAACAAACAGTTACATACAGGTACATTCTTTAAAAGAAAGAAAGCACTGGTGAACTCAACAACATCAAAAAGCCTGGATGACCACAGAAGACAACTAAAGTGGATGATTACAGAATCTTTTCCTTGGCGAAGAAAGATCCCTTCACAATATCAACAGAATCCTCTGCTGACGTTAGGCATATAGGCATAAGAAAGCAGGATAAGACTTCCCCAGAAACCATCTTAGAAAAGCCTCCCATGTTTTGGAATCAAATTTTTTATGGAGAAGAAAAGGAAGAGTTCATGATCCAAAGCATACAACATCATGTGTCAAACATGGTGGAGGCAGTGTCATGGCATGGACATGTATGGCTGCCACTGAAACAGGCTCATCTGTTATTGTGACTGCTGACAGGAGAGCCAAGATGAATTCTGAGGTGTATAGGGCTATGCTGTCAGCCAAAAGCTGCAAAACTGAAAGGACAGCGCAACACTGTGCAAGTGGATGGTGACCCTAAACATATTGCAAAGGCAACTCAAGACTGTCTGAGGGGAACAAAATTGAATATTTTACAACAGCCAAGTCTATAGCCTCAACCCAGCAGAGCATGCTTTTGAGTTACTAATGACAGAACTGAAGGCATAAAGGCCCAGAAACAGGCATCGACTGAAGGTGGCTGCAGTGCAGGCCTGGCAATGCATCTCCAGGGAGGAAACCCAGGGAGGAATTTGAGATAATTAGGTGATGTCCATGGGCTCCAGACTTCAGGCAGCCAGTGACTTCAAAAGATTTTTGTTCAAGTATTAAAAACTATGGTTACATGTATAGTCATGCCACTCTGTCTAAATACTTTTGAGCCCTTGAATATGGAAGTAGTTTGCATGAAATGGCTGTAATCCCTAAATGGTAAAGGCTCTTTTTTTTGTAAAACCTCTTAAATTCAAGCTAAAAAGTCTAAGAAACGTTGATCACATATTGAATGTTTTATCTTCAATGTGAATTATGTCATTGTCCATAGTCTATAGTTACTTTCTCATTCCTCATTACTCAATTTATATATATATAGATGCCTTGCTGAAATCAACTCTTCTGCTTTCTCTTGAAGAACAAACAGCCCAGCTAATTTTGTCAAGGTAGCGTAATAGTGATTGAGTGTACACAAAGATCAGTTATAGATGGTATTTCTGTTAGATGAACATATTTAGTGGGAGAACCCACCCCCTCTCTCTTTTCTCACCCTTGCAAAATAAAATAGAAAAAAGAAGAAACTACAAGGGATTGAGTTGTGTGGAAGGATAAGAATGTTCAACGTTAAGTTACATTTCAGCACACGTTCTCAGCTGAAATTTGAATAAATCAGCAAGCACTAAATTTACATTTTGCCAAACTCAAGGATATTTTACTTAATCTCTTTATGAGGATAACACATAATAACCCATATTTCTCAAAAAGTGCCAGCATGAAACAGCCGGCTAATTTTGAGCCACAGTTTTTTGGCAAGATCATCTAAACCCAGTGTGATGTTAAAATTACAGGCAGGATGCCATAAACATAGAATCCTCAAAAGCAGGGAAAAGTAATGCAGAGAAACAGCCGGAAATTAAGCATTGTAACACAAATGATAACCGTTTTCACACAAAGATCTCACTGTATTAATGCTTAAAAAGATATTCCCATTGATTCTAGCAACCAGATACGTGATCAGTTGACTTGAATGGGCATGTGTGTGGCTGAATTGGGTTTCTCTCAGGACACAGCACACACATGCACACAAGCTCCGTGTCTATACTTGTGTAGACCCACAAACTGAAGTCAGTTTTGTTCTGACAGGATGATGAAGTGGTGCTCCAGTGCGTGGCATGCATCCAGAAGGAGAATCGCAAGTTCTGCCTGGCTGCGGAGGGGCTGGGCAATCGGCTGTGTTACCTGGAGCCCACATCTGAGGCGAAGGTAGGTACAGTCTCCCCAGTTTTGCATTGATTCTCTCATAAGTGAAAAACATTTAGTAGAACACAAAGATTCATGTTAAAACTGTGGAACGTCTGCTTTGCTTCTTGATCAAAAGTCACCTTCACACACTTCATTTGACTTCATTGTTTTGGTGCTTATACACAGCCTGACACTAATGTAATCAACAAAATGCTACATGAAGCAGTTTGCAGAAAGGATGCAACCATCCAGACGAGAGACCACTGGTTACACTGTTTTTGTTTAGGTCAACAAACAACAGCAGCCAAGCTGAGATGTTTAGAGAGGCAGCTCGTTGCATCATCAAAGTAAGAACAACAGCTTGTTTCCACCTTGATGAGCTTCTCTTAAAAGGGTTAAGTGACAACGTCACATCTCTGTGGGCCTGCTGTCAGATGATAATACTCTGAAATTACTCCCCTGGATATATGTGATGGATTGTTTCATAAGCAGCAGTGTTGTTAGCCATAATTGCCTACTGCTTTATTGTAGCTGTGTGTGCATTTACTGGCTTGTGCAAATAAGTGCAAGGTTTTAATGAGCAAAATGTAATAGTTATACTTTTTAATCAGCAATTACCACCTTGCTGCACCTTTGTGTACTGAACCCATATTATGGAGCGTTTCCTCTTACAATGTTCTTATTAATGAGAAATATCTCAATAATGGTGGCTGTTGGGGAGATTTAAATTGACATTCTTACCTGCTCACCTGAAGCAAATGTTTTCCAGTAACAAAGCTCCAGATGACATCAGGCATTATTAGCCTCTTCCTCATTGGTTATTTATTAATCATGATCCATTAACATTTCGTATGATTAAGCTCACTCAAGTCGGCATTTGCAATGTCTGCAGATTGAAGCGACACTGGGATGTTTTACGTGAAGAGAGGAAAAAGATGAGAAGGTTGAAGCAAGCCTAACGTTAATTAGAATTTACATGTAAGCAAGGATTGATGCACTGCTAGCGTTTTGTGTGTTCTCCTTTTTAGCTTCTCCAGAAGTGTGTGTGTGTGTTGGAAGAAAGGGCCATGCCTTCATCCCATATTGGTTGGTAATTATACCTGACAGGCGTGATGGATATTCTCTCTCAGGCACTTTTTCTTCACTGCCTGCTGTTTTTATGATGAGGTATCACCCCACGTTTAGGAGCAACAACAGAGTTGTGAAAAAAAAAAGACCCCAACAGGGCCATGTATAAATGGACAGCTCAATAGGATGCCTCTTTTCCATGGTGAACTAGTCCAGTGATGCTGCACAGAACCAAGTGGCAGATTGAGGTTGATTTAATGTGTGCACAGTTTAAATGGCAACATCAATCAGTCTGTGAAAAGCTGCTTGATTATGATATACAACCAGGACTTCTCGCCTGTCAGAGATTCAATATTATGTCTATTGGAGAGATGCCCACCTACCATTCCAGCAGTGATGCTGTGCCTTTATCATGTGTATACTGTGAGTATTTTGATCTCCTTTCTTTCCGAATCAAAAAATTGTATCAACCCCTAACCTAAAAATCAACAGGAAAGTAGCACTCACCTCTGCAGGACCTATTCTGAACCTATGTCTGAAGAATGAAATAAAGATGTGATCTACTGTTATCCAGCATCCAGTTACACTCTCTCCTATTCCCACGTTACATGATTGGCCATAAATCAAATGCCTGGGCATGCCTAGGCTGCTGTAAAGCTGTCTCAATGATCTGTCATAGGAGAGAGCATCCTGACAGGGATGAATTCTCGTCTTCTCCGTCAACTCTGCCCCAATCTGTGCCCCCTGTGGGATGGAAATGCAAGTGTGGGGGGCCGCCATTTCCCCACCCTCGCGCCATACCCACAGCATCGCTGGTGTGCTCCAGATGTGCTGGCTGGTGCCTTCATGGATTCTGGGCTGCTCCTCTTTCCTGTTGCCTCTGTGGTGTGGGGGGGCTGGATGGTTCCTGTTGGGCCTTGAGGGAAATCTAGACCACTGCTGGAGGTCTGCTGCATGGCACAGGCCTAACATACCAGCTTCAATCCAGCATATGTGGTTGTGGTCACTGGTTGATGTTGAGGAAGCATTGGAGGTCAATATCACTGCTCTATCTCTGGCAGCTGGACTTCTTTAGCTCTGGTGTGGATACATACAACATCACAACACAAACCTCCACACATTCATCTTTATACACTGCAGTGCACCACACAAAGACACACAAACTACACCACATATACTACACACCACAGCATCACTGTCTGTCTTGTGTCTTTTATTTAACATCCGCATCTCTCCTTTCCTTTTGTGCTCCACTGTTGGTGGTTTTAGTCCTGTCTGACAAAATCTGTGTTTCGGAAGTTAATAAAGATTAGACTGTCAAAGAGGGCTGGTGAAGGACATTCACGATTACTGACACTCACGTACAAGAAAACTAACATCTGCTGCAAGATTAAATTGTGTAGAAATCCAGGTTTTGCATGATTTCGGCACCAACTATAAATACGTATGCAGACAGTTGTTAACCAAAGAAAAGAAAAAAATATCAGTTTTCAATTATGCTATCTTACACCTTCTTTACACCGCCCTGATCTCTGACGGCACTTCTATCCATCCCCACTAACTGTTACAGTTTCTCCACTGAGGAGGGCACAGGTCAGCTGTTAGGGATGCAGAGAGAGGAGGGTAAGGATGGATTGCTGTATTGGAAACCCTTAATTTTATTTCTCTACAGGGATTATAAAAGAAAAGGACAGCTCAACAAGAGGCATCAACAGCTTGACATTTTACGAAATAAGATTATTCGTGTCCGGAATTAGATGAGATGGTCAATGTTATTTTCTATTTATGTGATGAGGGACAAAAGTACATTTGCCCTGAGGTACAAAACACAGCAACATTAGACAAAATACATCAACAAACACAATGAAATCTCAGATTACACAAATAATGCATCATTTCAGAGCTCACAAATAAAATAGGAAACACAATAAACCCAAAAGGCATCAACAAAAACCAAAAATGCTGAAAAATGTGTTTTCTGGTTTTGTTATGTATGTAACATATTTTGTTAACTGCACTGCCATGAGCTTAGCTAAGGGTGAGAGTAAAGTTGCTCCAATTCCGATACCAGCATCAGAAATACTCACTGATTCTTCCAAAAATCACAGTATCAGGATATGTGAATATCTACAGTACATCTAAGCACCAACTAATACCATGTCATTTTTTCTAAACAGAATCCCAACTCTTCGGCACAGGAAGTTACACAATACTGTCTCGTAGCTTCCTGTTTTGAGCCAACAGATGGGGAAACATTGGGGTGTAATTTGTTGGACTGAGCAAGCCGCCTAGCATTAACATTATGTTGGCAATATTGTGTTATTTTTCGCTGCAAAGCTCACTATGAAGGCTGCAGTTTCCAGAGGTGGCATGAATGTTGCTAAATGTAAAGCAAGGAACATTTTAAAGTACTCAAGGACCCATCAGGTGAAAGGTTTTTAGGGGTGGATGGAGGAACCACATCAGCCGAGTCTTGAGTTAGCTTATCAGAAAAGAGAGAAAGTTCCCAAAGAACGCCAGAAAGTCACAGCAATGATGGGCAAAATTGTGGAATTCATTCTTCTGGGTGACTGAACATTTGGAGTCGTGGTACAGGTAGATGGGTCTGAAACCTCTGTCCTCAAACTCACATTAAACATACTTAATGTGTGTTAAAAGAAATGTCAACAATCAGCTTTACAATGGCCATTTGGACCTCAAACATGATATCTGTTGGATTGGCACTCAACATCGAATAATACTTAAAGCCCAGGTATCAGAAATCAGTGTCAGAAAGTGAAAAATGCAGGGGGCAGCAATCAAGGACAGCAACAAGGGATGAGACAATAAAGATGTCATACATGATTAAAAACACTTACTAGGTGCTTTTTTTTTTTCAGTAGACCTGGCTAGTATCATGTTGGACTCCCTTTGCCTTCAGAACTGCCTTAATTCTTCTTGGCATAGATCAAAGGTGTCAAACTCTGGTCCAGGGCCACTGTCCTGCACGTCTTAGATATTTTCCTGCTTCAGCACACCTGGTTCAAATTAATGGATCACCACCAGCTTAATGGGTTAGCAACCCATTAATTTGAATCAGGTGTGCAGAAGCAGGGAAACATCTAAAACATGCAGGACAGCGGCCCTCAAGGACTGGAGTTTGACACTCCTGGCATAGATGAACTGGCATTGGACTGGAAACATTCCTTAGAGATTTTGGTCCATATTTATATGGTAGCATCATGCAGTTGCTGTAGATTTGTCAGCTGCACATCCATGATACAACTCTCCTGTTCCATCACATCCCAAAGGTCCTCTATTTGTCACAGTTTGTTGTAGAGAGGAACCAAATGCAGGTGACTCACTGGCCAGAGTAATCATACTCATTTATTGATTAAACAAAAAGTACTGCCAGGGAAGGAATTCTAGGCAATAGAGCATGGGCGTAACCACGCATTCTTTGGGGGGGTCGTGTCCCCCCCAATACTGGGAAAATACCAATCTATCCCCCCCAATATTATGTGTAAATATGTTAAATATTTCCTCCTTTTATGAAACCTGGCTCAACAGTCCGTCTCTTGTTATTTCCAAATATTTACCGATCAATTTATTACCGTTTATAAGGAAAACTAAAGTGTGTGACCACCCCCTCCCAGTTGTACACTTGGTTGCGCCCATTTAACGGCTCTCGGTTTGAAGCGCCGGCTCTGACAGAGGAAACAATAGAGAGCGTTGAATGTGAAAGAAAGGAGGGAGCAATGTCTTTACCCAAAAAGCAGAAAAAACAGGACATACAAAGTTTTTTCAGACAGTAAGCAACTAGATAGCTAAAGAGGAGTGATGTTGTCATACTGAGTGTGTTAATTTTTAATTAATTTGAAATATTAAGCTCGTTAAAAAGGGCTCAGTTTGTTAGTTGAGCTAGCTAGCTTGAAGTGAAGAGACTGTATCATACGATATGATGTGTCTTCCGTGTGTGTGCTGTTTTCTCTCTCCGTGTGTCATGTGTATGTGTGTGTGTGTGTAACGCTAGAAATACAAGCAAAATATTTAATGTATCAAATTAAAAAGATCCTCAGGGTCAGTTATTGTTCTTCTGGTCCAATAAAAATATCTGGTCATAATGCAGGCAGCACAGAGAGACAGGGAGAGGGATGCTGTAAGGACAGGCCAGACAGGGACAGTGTCTGAAAACATGGATGATCAGGTGAGACACTGGAATACAAGACTCAACAGCTTGATGACATTTGTTTTAACCTAAGCCTATGTGTCAGCAGTAAATAAAACTAGTAAGAAAAGCAGAATATTCTAAATAAAAATTTCCTCAGGGTCAGTTATTCTTCTGGTACAATAATAATATCTGGTCATAATGCAGGCAGCACAGAGAGACAGGGAGAGGGATTGTGTAAGGACAGGCCACACTATTTTTTTTTAATGTCAAATGAATAAATCTGTATATATAGTCAATTAAAATCAATATTTTACATTTAATTATTTGTACAAATCTATGATTTCATTCACATTAAACGTTTCAGTGTAAATGTGCAGACATTCATTTTGAGACAAATCAACAAAATACAAATTAACTTGGAATTAAAAGTCCATCTTGTGCTATGGACTTTTTGTCGTTCCAATCACAATATTTACATCAACATGCTTTAGGCATGTAATTTTTCCCAGCTGGAAGCTATCCTATTCGCTACTATCTCAGAGAAATTGCAGACTATTCCTTTAAATGTGATTTCAGATGGTCAATTAATAAAAATCACAGAAATGTGGGAAATGCACCTTTAAAAAAATTCTGGGGGAGGGCTCTCATTTGGACCCCCCCAATGTCTATACCATGGTTACGCCCTTGCAATAGAGAACAAAACTAAACAGGCAAAATCCAAATAAAGAAATGTCATTAGTGAGGCTAAAAGAAACCAATAAAGTACCAGCTGAATATCCAGAGAACAGAGGCAAGGCAGGGTGGTAACACAGGGCGATTAACTGGATGGAATGGCAGGGAAGATGTCGACAGACAGGACATTATTTACTGACAGAGGCTGATGAGACACGTGAGAACAAGAGGAGAGATGGGACCAAGGAAAGTAATGCAGAACTTGACACAGAAGAAAACAGACTTTCAAACTAAAACAGGAAGTAACAAAAACGGGGTGACAAGGAATACAAGAAACTACGGTACCCCCAAAACATGGAAATCTAATAAAATCTCAAAAACACAAAAGAAGCTCAAAACCTACATCAATATCCTAACATTATTGGAATGTGATCTGGTGACTGTACGGGCCACTGAAGTACAGGGAACTCATTGTCATGTTTAAGAAACAAATTTGAGGTGATTTGAGTTTTGTAACATGGTGCATTATCCTGCTGGAAGTACCCATCAAAAGATGGATACACTGGTCATTAAGGGATGGACAGGGTCACCAACAATACTCAGGTGGACTGTGGCATTTAAAACTATGCTAAATTGGTACTAAGGGGCCCAAAGTGTGCCTCGAAAATATTCCCCACACCATTATACCACCATCATCAGCCTGAACTGTTAGATGCTTCATCAGACCAGGCAATGTTTTTCCAGTCTTTTACAGTCCAATTTTGGTGAGTCTGTCCAAATAGCAGCCTCAGTTTCCTGTTCTTAGTTGACAAGAGTGGCACTTAATATGGTCTTCTGCCACTGTGGCCCATCTGCTTCAAGATTCACTGTGTTGTCTGTTGAGAGATGGTATTCTGGATACTTTGCTTGCAGCGAGTGACTGTTTGACTTACTACTTTTTTCATTCTGTTTAAATTATTATTATGTTATTCATGAACTGATGAGATTTTGAATTTCCCCCTTGGGGGATGAACAAAGTATATCTAATTTAACCTAATCTAATCCACTGATTAGAAGGTATAAAGTCACCCAACTGCTTTGTGAAAGACTGGTGGAGAGCATGCCAAGATGCTTAAAAGTTGTGGAAATCAGGGTTATGCACCAAATATTTATTTCTGAACTTTTCCTCAGTTAAAACATTATTAATGTGAATAAAAATTATGTACTTGTTTTATTTGCATTTTAATTTTTATTTGAGGTGTATGACATAATTTTATGCAAATAAATGCTCTAAATGACAGTATTTTTGATTGGAATTTAAGAGAACTGTTGTCAGTAGTATATAGAATACAATCAAGGGGCATGTTCACCATGCTGGAGCATCTCCTCTTCTTTCCAAAACAGTTTAAAGACGTCTAGGCATCGAGGTTATGAGTTTCTGGAGTTTTGGTGTTGGAATTTGGTGCCATTCTTGCCTGATATAGGTTTCCAGCTGCTGAAGAGTTCATGGTTATCTTTGACATATTTTACATTTAATGATGCACCAAATGTCCTCTGTAGGTGAAAGATCTGGACTGCAGGCAGGCCAGTTCAACACCTGGACTCTTCTCCGATGAAGCCATGCTATTGTAATAGCTGTATGTGGTTTTGCATTGTCCTGGTGAAATACACAAGGCCTTTCCTGAAATAGACATCATCTGGAGAGGATGATATGTTGCTCTAAAACCCTTATATACCTTTCAGTATACAGTTCCTTCTAAAACATGCAAACTGCCCATATCTTATGCACTTATGCAACCCCATACATTCAGAGAGGCTGGCTTTTGAACTGAACGCTGATAAATTCTGGAAGCTCTCCCTCCTCTTTGGCCAGGAGGACACAGCGTCCCTGATTATCAACAAGAATGTCAAATTTGGTCTCATCTGACCTTAGAACACTTTCACACTTTGAAATTGTCCATTTTAAAGGAGTTTTGGCCCACAGGACATGAAGGCGCTTCTGGACAATCTTCAAATATGGCTTTCCTTTTTGCATGTTAGAGCTTTAGTTGGCATCTGCAGATGGCATGGTGTATTGTGTTTACTGATGGTGGTTTCTGGAAGTATTCCTGGGTCCATTTAGTAATGTCATTAACACAATCATGCTGATGAGTGATGCAGTGTCGTCTGACGACCTGAAACCCATGGACATCCAATAAAGGTCTTTAGCCTTTTCCTTTACGTACAGTAATGTTTCCAGTTTCTCTGAATCTTTTAATGATATTATGCACTGTAGATGATGGAATTTGCAAAACTTTTGCTATTTGACATTGAAGAACATTGTTTTTAAAGTATTCAACAATCTTTTTATATGCACTCTTTCGCAGACTGGAAAGCTTCTTCCCATCTTTACTTCTGAGAGACCCTGCCTCTCTAAGACATTCCTTTTCGAGCTAATCCTGTTACAGACCTGATATCATTTCAGTTTAATATTTGCTAGGATGCTCTCCCAGCTGAATCTTTATAAAATTCCCTGCTAATTCAGTCATTTGTAGGTCCTGTAGCAACTTTTTTAAAGCCTGTAGCGAGCATCACATTTCAAATGAGCTCATGTAGTGGATAAGTGTAAAATTTCCCAGTTTAAATATTTATGTTATCTGTGTTCTGTTGTGACTAAAATATTGGCTCATGTGATTTGACAGTCTTTTAGTTTTCATTCATTTCATTTAGTTTCACTGTCACTAACTTAAATCCCCTTTCTTCTCCCTATTCTGAAGCTAGGTTTGAGCTTCAGCAAGTCCTTGACCAGGTCTACATGCATAAATGCATTTAGTTGCTGCCATGTGATTGGCTGATTAGCTATTTGTGAACAGCTGTACCTAATGAAGTGTGCAGTGAGTGTAGTTTAACATGGTATTTTTTGAGAAGCAAACAGCTACAAATTATGATATAACAAGGGAATCGACTGCTTTTGGTTACCAGTGTGAAGTTGTCTAGCAAAAAATTAAATACCCGTTTTAGATGTGCTTAAGCACCCTTGAGTCTTATCTCAGCATCCATGAAAGAGGAGATGCTAGCCTAATATCATCGTTATCAATATCTTTTTATCAAAATATATATGCAGATATGCTGCGTCAATAGCCGTATATGGAAGTGGGAAGTTTCACAACGTTGTTGTTGAACGGCAAAAATCTGGGAAAGATTATGCTTTATTCTGCAATTGGTACCAAGTGCTGTCTAAACAGCTTGCTAAATGTAACTTTGTCACTTTGACAAGTCAGTTTTTCCACTGTCAATCAGATGAAAGTGGTGTAAAAAAAGTGTTTGTATGTACAATGTATATCTACACATCTAGATTCTCCAGTGGCAATGATGATTGAGAAATGTTCTCCACCTTGTCAATCATGATGCCCCCCCGCGCCAGATCAGGCCCTAAAAGTCTGAATCTGAAAAAAATTAGACCTGAATCTGAAAACATAAAATTTGAAACTGAAACAAAAAAAACAAGAGCTCAGTTTGTTAAAGTGAAAATAAATAATATTTTAAAAAGAATTCGAAAATTGAATCCAAATTCATAATTAAAAATAATTACATTGAAAAAAGCATTTCCTTCAATTTTTTTTTGTATTTCATGTTGTATTTTACAAAGTTCAATACCAAAACTTCAACTTTTAGTTTCAAATTATAGTTTTTCCATCTACAATTTTTATTCTTTATTTATTTTTTGTTTCAAATTTTAGTTTTTAATCTATAAGTTTTGGTTTTTTAAAATTTCAAAACTATATTGGCCCCAATTTAGCTCTTTGTTACAGACCATTGCAGTGTATTTTCTCACATTCATAATAGCGGACTCCACAATGAACTATGCGGTCTACTTTCTTTTTAATTGCACAAACTGAATTTAAGTAATTAGCAAACAGTTTTGTAGCTGAAAACAATATGCAAAGAGAAAGATATGTGGAAAAAGGAAGTGAAGAGGATGGAAAGAAAGTATGGTTCTTCCTCAGAAGTACATATTAGAGGAATGGCCTAATGTGACAGTACCTGTCTAATATAATCCTTCTTTCTGTTCCAATGCAGTTCAGAGATTGAAACAGTGTTTTGTATGTTTCTCCTCATATATTCTTTTCTGTAACTTGAACTTTTTGACGGGCACCTTGACTGACTGACAGTCATTAACTAATAGATGAGGATCAATAAAAACATTTAAGCTACCATATATAAAAAATGATTTATTAGCTCTAGAGTGTAATTTATTGGGGAGTCTAAACACTTTTGGAGCTGAGCACCGCTAAAGCACCCCCAATTGTATGATTCTTGAGTCGTCCCTACTAACGAATATACAGTATAAAATTTGTTCTTGAAATCAAGAAATTTTGCTGTAATTTCTTTTCTTTTGGAGTCAGACAGGCTGCTTTCTGTCCCACAAGCTTCATTACAGTTAAGCCTGGTGATTGCTTGATGGAAAACAAAAAAGGCTCTGCCTTAGTTAACCTGAAACTGGGCTATGCAAAGTTTTAAAATGAGGTTATATTCACCTGTTTGAATGATCCACTTTAAAAGTTGAAACACTCAGAGGAGGCAGCCAGGGTGTTCAGGTTGTTATCATTTATCTTTTGGCCACAGTATCCCCATCGCTGCTTTCCTCGTTCTGTCAGTGAACTTCCTGTCCTGAATGCTGCTGCCCTGATTTGGAATACAATTTCTCCATTTTCTGATATTGTTCTTTCATAAACAGGGTTTGATCTGAACACAGACTGACCTGATAGCAGCAAACGTTAATGTTTTTCAAGTAGCCTTTGATGAATATCACCCACAGTTAATATGAACTTAGTTCAAGCGTGGTAAAATGTCACAGTCAGCAATGTTTTTATGAACAGGCATCAATTCATAATATCATTGTTAGCCAGGGAGCAGTTTTCATTTCCCTGACTTATTAAGATGGTTTGCCCCTCTTGCGAAAAAATACTAAACCACTAAATAAGGATATGTTTTGATGGATGGAGAGATACGTTGATTTTCTTTTGATTATTATTTTTGCTAGAATGTTTAACTTCAAGCTGTTTTTACTTTACCCATCCCTGCTCAAAACATGATTGGTCAATACTACTTTGAAAAAGTAGTATTGAAAAAGAAATATGAAAGCCTCCAGCTGCAGAAATATTGTCCCTTGCTCATTTCTGTGAAGGATGAGAAAAGGATTAAAAGGCACTGTAATTTCACATGACTGACAGCCACTGACATCATCACCAGTGGCCTGACAACACATCAGCTCTTCTCAGCAGATCTTCCTTCTGGCTTAGCCAATCTAGCATCACCTAACTTTGACACACACTTCGTACTCACTCCAGAGAAATCGGAAGCATGAAAACATGAAAGCAAGATCGCACAATGCTGAAAATAATACAGTGAATAAGAGTAGCCTCAAGAAACTCCTTAACAAGATAATTAAGCCATTTTGATTTTAACCCGAGACCAACTGTCCTTGCAGTATGTGCCTCCAGACCTGTGCATCTGTACCTTCGTGCTGGAGCAGTCTCTGTCGGTGCGGGCCCTGCAGGAGATGCTGGCGAAGAGTGGACAGAACAGTGAAGGGGTGAGTGATGGACGGCACAAACGCAAACACGCACTCTGATGCAAAACACTCAGCCAATCCATACGTCAACACATTGTAAGCCATTGCTTAATCATGGGAGGTCCATACCACTTTGATATGAGATTCCAAAGAGGCAACTGTAATCAATGCAGGCAGCTAAATTCAAGATTCTAAACTTGTTCAGCCACTGCAAGGAGATTAATAGATTAATCGGCAAAATAAGCCCAGTACACCAGCCTGGGCACCCTGACTTTACAGAGGTCCAGGCCACTATGAATACTAATGAGAATGAATGGGTGCCCTGACATTACTGCAGCTTTTCCTCAATGGCTGCATGTACTTTTAGCCCTTTGAATAGCATCAAGGCTTGAAGGAAAACAGTGTAATTTAACCACTTTAGTTAATTGACTTCATTTCGAAAACAATAATTCGATTATTCAGACATCCAGTTTTAAGTGGTCTTTTTATTTTATTTTTTTTCCCAATAACTGCATATTTAGTTAAAGTAAAGAAGATTGGAGGAACTTCCAGTCTTCACATGTACTGCACATGTTATCAATATTACGTAGTTATATTTATCAGTATAGTGCTCATTCTTCAACGTACTCTGTGCCCATGAAGTTTCATTAGTTGTCTTCTTGCAAGTGTGCTTCCTTCTCGTTCACCTTGCTGTGACAGATGTGTAACTCTCCCATCTTTATCTTCTATTTTCTGTGTATAATCTTCATCCTCCACATGATAGACACGAGGCCCGGATCGATGGGTATGTTCACCACTCGTGCCATCCCCCTCTCATCCCTCATCGCATGACAGCAGATAAGTTAGAATGCACAGTTTACTCATCTGTTCTGTCCTCATTGATCCCCTTTAATTTCTCCCGCTCAACATATCACCACTGAATATTTATATCAGCATCATTAGAAATGATCAATTATGAAATGCCAGAACCAATTCTTTAAAGTCACTGATGAATCCATGTTTTTTTTTCTAATGTGCACTGGGTGAATAGATGGTGTATAATAGAGTTTTGTATGGATATCCTAATAAGGCGCTCTTGAGATATTACTCCTTAGTCTTCTCACTTTCTAATGCTGAAGAACTAGAGCGCCTTCAATGCTGGATTAGCATCAAATTAACATATGTGCTGTCCTCAGGGGATTCAGATGGACGTTCATTGCAGTATTATTTAATTTTGCACAGCCCACCACATAGGATAAGCTCTCATTTGTCACAGCGTTTTCATCTAATCATGGGGACTCTGTGAGATACAATGAGATGATGTAAACAGCTCAGCTAATACAAACATTTTTGTAACAAAAACAGTCATAAGTGTTTTAGTCAAAAAAAAAAGAAAAAATGCTCCTAGCACAACTCTTTTCTGCTTTTCCACATTTCCGGATGTTTTTTGGCCACAGGGGCCTGTCTGTGCTGCAGAATGATGGATGCCAAGATGATTAGTTCCACTGCTGTTGTTGAGAGTGTTACCTTTAGCTGGGAGCAAAGTTTAATCAGTGTGATCACATGAAATGTTCATGTAAAGTGGATGACTAAATTTGATTTGATTTAGGCTCAAATATTGTAGTTGATTCATCCACCTTAGATAGATGTATGTTTTCCTAGCCATTCATATCTTATGTGACTCTGTAAAAGGGACAAAACCACATAAAGACTTTACATGGCTTTAACTGGCCATTGTTACAGTTACTTCATTACATTCTTTCCACTTGCATTTATCTGTTTTCAATATTGTCTGTATAGCTATTCATCATTCTTTGCCTGTGATGAAGTGTCACGAGAGAAAACACCATTAAAGAGGAAGTGGAGGTTGAATATGCCTCTGCCAAGGTTCTGAAATCAATATGGTTTTGAATAGATGGGCTTATCAATAGGCAATGGCTGGAGCAAATGGGTAGTTCTGGCAGTTTTATCTGGAAGGCAGTGAGACATGTTGAGGGCCTGCAAAAATATTTCACAACAACTAATGTAAATGCCAACCACATTTAACGCAGTGTTCACAGGGTGCTGACCTGTTTGGGAGGGTGCTGGTCAAACAGGCCAAGCGATACAGTCAGTCAGCTGTGATGGCCTCAGGTGTGCTTGTGTTTCTTTCGCTTTCTATCCCTCCCCTTGTTTATTTCAGAGAAGCCACAACACTGCAACCACACATAAACTGCTGCAGGGCTCACACTCCAGGAGCCAGCATCCTGCTAAATGTCAGACATCTAAATTGATATAAGGTTGTCACCTTTGGCCAACAGCTTCTCCTCTTCACTAAAGATGCACAACATAACCTGTTTTTTTTTTCTTTTATCCCTCTTTTATCCAACAGTGTTCTCTTTTCCAGTTGATTGAGTCAAGAGTGTAACAGTTTTGCTCATTTCACTTGTATTGAATTTTTGCTGAAATGTGTTTTCCCCTTCAGAGGATTCTTTTTCATAATGATGACGCACTGCCCAGTACTGAAATTGAGCATGAGACTTGGGTTTATTGGTTGGGGTGATTGCAGCTCGATGTGCCTCGCCGCATTGAGCTCAGTACCTCAGCCAGCACATAGCAGTAGCCAGCAGCACAGAAGAAACCTGGAAGCCAGTGCTGCAGTCTGCACGGCACAACTGCATCAAATCACGGGCGGGCTATTGTCCCAGCAGCCAATCAAGGCAAATAGAGGGGATGAGAGAAAGATGCACAATAAGGATTAACAAGAGAGAGACTGTATATAGCACAGCCATGTTTCACATGTCTCTCAGATGTTACATGGCTATAATTTTGTAAGATTCAAAAGCAGACAAATTTATATACACACATATTTATATATGTGTGTGTGTATGCTTATATTTTTAGTTTAATCTGACATTGTTCCAGAACACGTTCCTAAATGTCTCACCAATAGCATTGCTGTACAAAATGCCAAATCTAGTCAGCTGGTTTCCCTTCATCCCTTTACATAACCTTTTGATCTATCACGTGTGTCATTAAGACTTTCTAACAAGCATCAAAATCAGGTTGAAAGGCTCAGGAGAACGATAGTTCTCTTTGAATAATGGCACTTTTTCTTACCTTAATGCTTCCTAGAGGCTCATAAGAAAGGTGAGTAACATCGGAGGTGCTTGCAGAAGAAGATCCACTTAAGCTCCTCTTTATCCTCCTTGCATCTCTCCTAGCAGAGATGCCATTTGTCTCCCTCCTGCATCTTAACCCAACCCAAAAAGCTATGGAGTCATCACTTGCTCGAGACTGACAGTAGTTGTACATCCCTCCTGCATTCCCGTAGTCGAGAGAGATGACCTTGTATCCTGTTTGCCTAAGGATACAAGAGCCAACAAAAACATCCTCTTGTGGAAAGTTAAACTGCATGTCTTCATTGGCAAGATGAGGTGGCAAACCCTCCCCGGGAGATGTGTACCCCTTAGTTGAGGTCATCATCGTCAGCAAGAAAACCTTCGGTCAAGTCAACGTTCAATGTCAGAGGTTGGACGGAGTTTGAATCAACTGAAAGACGGGCTGTTTTGAGGGGATCTTGCGCTGACATGTGTCTGTGTGCATGTTTGTGTGTGTGTTATCTCTACAGGCAGCGCAGAGCGGTGGACACAAGACTCTACTCTATGGGCATGCCATTCTCCTGCGGCATTCTTTCAGCTCTATGGTGAAGAATTACACACAATGGCCATAATCAGTTACATTTCTGATGCTGCTTTGTCACCTGACAAACAAAGTGTATATGAGTGCTTTGTCTTTTGTGTTTTTATGTGTGTGTTGACCACAGTACCTGGCCTGTTTGAAGACATCAAGGTCACAAACAGATAAGTTGTCCTTTGATGTCGGCCTACAGGAGGATTCAACAGGTAAAAAAAGAAGCTCTGAAACTGTTTCCTTTTATTTCTGCTCCTGCTATCTCTCTCTCTATCTTTGTTCTGTCTGTGATTTCACTCTTTGCCGTCTTTAAGCCGCGTCTTTATCTTTTCCTCTCCTCTTCAATTGCTCACAACTGAATCTCCCCGTGTTTCTTTTCAGCTTCTCTGTTAATATTCCCCGTGGAGCACTGTAGACACACATTGTGCCTCTATTGTCAGTAATGATTACATCTGGGCAACATAATTGATAGTCTTGTTGTGGTATCCTGATAATTGGACTCACTTTTTTCTTGCTGCCATTATTCATTCCACACCATCCAGTGCAGTAAATGAGGAGTTGCCTTATTGTTGCCTTCTGCATCCACATGAGCGTCTGTCTGCTATGATCTTGTACCATCAGTGTTAATAGAGCATATGCTTGTGTAAATTCTTAGTCATCCATGTCTTGGTAATCATCAAAGGTGTGAGTCAAAGGCAACTGAACTTCCTTTTCCTGGTTCTTGAAGATGTTTTACCTTCCATAATAGGGAATGTGAGATCTCTTGTTAACAAGATGGACGTGCTTGAAGCCATGACGTGCTTCTGCTGCCCTGATATTGAACTGTAAGCTGTGGGTTTTCGTCCTTATTATCTACAGAGTGTTATCTACACCAGTGTTATTGTAGTGGCAGTTTACCTCGTGCTATCAGCTCAAGCCGATGCTGTGTGTGATGTCATCAACTCCGCTGTCGCTAAGCTACAGACACTATAACCTGGCGCATTCCCAGCCGCTCCTCGTGATTTCAACCACATCCCTCTACCACATTTCCAACGTTTCAACAGTTTGTCAACTGCTCCACCTGAGAGATAAAACATTGGATTTGTTTTATGCAAAGGTTTGAGATGCATACAGCTCCTCTGCACAACCTGCTCTGGGAAAGGCAGATTATAATCTGGTTTATCTCTCCTCATTCTATAAACCCATTGTCCAGAGACAACCTGTGACAAATGGACTCTGAGAAGGTGGTCACAGGAAGCTGAAGAAACTCTGTGGGGGTGTTTTGAGGCCACAGACTGATGAACTCTGTAAGCCACATGGAGATGACATCAATGCCATGACAGAGTGTGTGACTGACTACATAAACTTCTGTGTGGAAAACACCATCCCCACCAGAATAGTAAGGTGCTTCTCCAGTAATATACCCTGCATCACCAGTGACCTAAAAGAAAAGAAAAGAGAAAGAGCCTTCAGGGAGGGAGACAGCAAATTATTGAGGTCAGTACTAAAACAACTGAAAGTCAAGATTAGACACAACAAGGAGGTGTATAGGAGAAAGCTGGAGAACAAGCTCCAGCAGAACAACAGATTTGTGGTCAGGGATGAAGAAGATCACAGGCTTCAAGCAGAAGGTGGATCATATAGACGGAAGTCTGGACAGAGAAAATGAACTGAACTTAATCTTCAACAGGTTTTTTCAGTGCATTTAACACCATCCAGCCTGCTTTACGATGAAAGAAGACACAGGTGGATGCCTTCACTTCCAGTACAAGTCAGAGTCCTGTCATGTGCACAGATACTCTAATGACTTTGCAGTTGTAGGGTGTATCAGTGATGGACAAGAGACTGAGTCCAGAGAACTGGTGGACCGCTTTATGCCATGGTGTGGGAATCGTCTCACCTTAAATCTTGACAAGACAAAGGAGATGCTTGTAGATTTAGGAGGACCAGGTACAAGTCAAACAGCATTTACCTTTATGGGAGAAGAAGTGGAGGTGGTGGAGGAGTAGAAATACCTCCGTGTTCACCTGGACAGCAAACTGGTCTGGAGACTGATGCTGTTTATAAGAAAGGACAGAGCAGACTTTTCTTCTTAAGGAAGCTTAGGTCCTTCAGTGTTTGCAGCAAGATGTTGCATATCTTCTATAAGTCTGTTGGAGAGAGTGCAATCAGGGCAGCATCAGAGCCAGTGACTTAAAGAGACAGAACAAACTGATAAAGAAGGCTGGCTCTGTTCTGGAGCCTCTGGAGGGTACTTCACGAAGTGAAGAACATCAAGGACAACTCTGGGCATCCACTTCACAACACAGTGATTCAGCAACAGAGTGTCTTTAGGCAGAATCTTCTTCAGATCTGCAGCAACACAGATCGGATCCATCTTGTGCATAGCAATGACCATCGAGAATGAATCACTGAAGCGACTTAAATCATGACAGTAACTGCAACAGTTTAATTGAACTGAATTGAATTGAATTTGCAGTTATGTCAAACTCTGCACCGAAATATTTTGACCAAGGGCATGTAAATGCTTCAGCTGTACTTTTTTTTTCTTTCTCAATTTCATATGTATGTCACCTAAAGCATGCAAAAGTTAGGCAGGTTGGGTAGTCCAGAACAACTTTAACCTCTGTTGTTTTTGCGGTTTCGTGTCATAGTGAAGTTTTGTTAAAGCTTAAGGTGAGTTCATATTGGAAAAGTCTCAACCTGCATCTTTTTTTAACACAGTTTTGCACACTCATTACCGTCTCAAGTTAAGGCTTAGCTTAGATCCATACTTTGTTTTTAGCGAGGGAACAACAGAAATCAATCTCACAGAGGTTGAAAGATAAGGAAAATATTCACATACCATCAACTGATATTCTGCTTCCGACTCTTTGTCTGTCTCTGTCTAATCAGTCCTGGAAATCCTGGAAACACTTTTTTTGTGTTACCCCCCAAAAAATGAGTCCTTACCCCCTCTCCTGTGGGACAGAATATCTGCTTTTAAGTGGATTTCCAGAGTTTTTACATGCAGCTGTAGACAAAGCTATAAAACACACTCACAGAAGGAGGAGAAAAACAGATGCATGACATGTCCCATTTAGATTAAAATATGTAGACAACATCTCTAAGTTTTTGTGTGTGTTTTATTATTGCAGGTGAGCCCTGTTGGTGGACCATCCACCCTGCATCCAAACAGAGATCAGAGGGAGAGAAAGTTCGCATTGGTGATGACCTCATCCTTGTCAGCGTATCCTCAGAGCGATACCTTGTAAGCATACTGTCCTTGAAGCTTTAGCTCGTGTATGTGCGTGTGTGTGCATAATGTCTTGATAAGGGAACATATACTCTGCTTCCACTGATGAAGCGAAATATCTGATGGATACCAACCATGTTACCACATGCTGCACTCTTCTATGACCTCTCTCCCTCAGGAGGCAAAGCAGCAACTTTTTTTTTTGCGCGACAGCAAGATGGCTTACAATTGCATTAAACAAAATATTTGGTTTGAAGAATTAAGATCTTTAGGCTGCTGCCACTGCCATTTTCAAATCAGCCTCTTAGGTTATATTTATCATGTTCTGCATTCCTCTCCCACAGATAATGATTATGATTTATTAATGAAATGAAATTAAAAAAATACTTTATTAATCCCAGAATGGAAATTCAACAAACACTTCTGAACTAGCTTTTTTCAAGCAAAATTATTCTTTCAACATTAGTTCAATCTTGTCATGAGCTTAGCATCAAAGCATTATTATCTTAACCCCAGAAACATGTCCCCTGTGAGGTATGAATTTGGTCACAAAGCAGCCAGGCGGTGTTTAACCCCCCTTATGTGGCAATGGCATGGTCAGATGACTTCTGTTCCCTTGCGGTCCATCATGTCAGTTTGGTACTCTGTCCCAGCTGTCACCCACGGGGTAGTATCTGGAGGCATGCACCATCTGAGGGCTGCAGAGAGACTCAAGAGAGCAGAGATGACCAGGATGTAGCTGCAACAAAATTAGCTTTTTGGATACACAAACACTATTCGACACAGCGGTGCACAAACATTTTTACAGCTCTCCATACGAAGTGTTTACTCAGAGCTTTAGACCCCAGCTGAGCTCTTCATCTTCACTTTTCATCTTGATGTGTCAAAATTACAATGTCAACCTACTATGAAGGCCTCATTTTGCCCTTTTATTAATTTCGGAGTTCTTTGCAAAAGTCTATGGCACCTCATGTCCCATAGAAATGACGATGGTCATGTTACCACCAAGATTTTACTTTTTGCTGATTGGTCAGATCCAAATAAAATGAACCCAGTTTTCCTGTCATGTGTCTAATCTCTCCCCTTTTTGTGAGTGATTAAAGCTGTGCCATTGTTGGTGCCACAGACAGATGGAAGAGGTGTTGCACAACAACAAAATTGTCAGCATGCGCTTAAAATAGTAAAGATGCACAAGTGTGCGATTTGGAACATAGCCAATATATAGAAACGGACTAAAACTCAAGGGACAGCGAGACAGAGGTTTTGACAGTTGCAACAGGAGGACACAGGACGCCATACACCAGGGAAAAAACTTTCAAAATTAAACAGGAAATAAAGAGAAACACAAAACAGGAGTCCAAACAACAAAAGACCATAGGCTAAAACCTAAAAAGAGAAAACTAAACAAGACCCAGATAAACCCATAATCAAAATGAATACCATGACACTTAAGATATAAGCAGGAAATAGAATAATAATCTACTCCTAATTCCATTTTATCTATGTATAAGAAGAGCCATGTTCCTGTATCGTCTGTTTGTTTCTAAAAGAGACTGTAAAATAAATGTTTTTCATCAAGACTACTGGTAGTACAATACTAGAAGTGCCCATCACTTTTGCACAGTACTGTACAAAAAAAAAATGAATATCATAAAATTGTTTGATCTGTTTGAACTGCTTCACCTTATGCACTAACAATCTGTAGACTACTCTTGAGTATACTTTTCTATTATACACTCGGAAGGCACAAATAAATGACTGATACATTTGTTCTTCCCTGCAGCATTTATCCATCTCCAATGGCAACATACAGGTGGATGCCTCATTTATGCAGACTCTGTGGAACGTCCATCCCATCTGCTCTGGTAGCAACATAGAAGAAGGTAGAGGCTTCTCACATTCAATCTGTCCATTTGGTTTCAGATGAAATGAAGCTGTCAGATTAATATTTAGGAAATGCTGACTAATGTCGTCAAAATCTTCCAGAATTTTACCTGTAAAAGCCATCAAATTGCAAAATACTCTTCAAATAAAACTACACTGCTGTGATAGCATACTCTCTTTTGAGAATGTGCAATCTCTGAATTGACTAGTTGGTACCAGTGTCTGCAGCAGAAGCAGGTCCATTTTAAGTCACCATAATAAAAAAATGTTGTTTTCCCTCCAATAGGCTACCTGTTGGGTGGTCATGTGATGCGCTTGTTCCATGGTCATGATGAAGTGGTGACCATCCCGGGATCAGACCAGAGTGAAGAACAGCAGAGGTGCAACACAGAGCTCAGCTACAAACCACAACAAACTGTACATACAGCAGCATTAGGGACGGTTGGGAAGCAGTAGCTACACAGTACTGAGAGATCTACTAGTTAGGTGTTGTCTTTACTTCCTTCACCCTTCATCAAAATCTCTCTGACCAGCGTGACACTTTGCTCTCCAGGGAGCCAGAATGGCTGCAGGTGTTATTTTTAGCTGCAGTATCATTACAGGCTGGCAGCACAGATAAGGTAGGGAGAATAAAAATGGCACACAGGGCTTGAAGTGGGTCAAAACCCTGGATAGCCACCCCTACACATTCAGCCAGGTGCTAGAAGATGTGCCTCTTCCACTTAGACACACAGATACGCGCACGTGTCTATTTTTAGAACAGAGCATGGCAAACATGGGGCGGCATTTGATATTAATTTTAGCTTTGGCTTTTCTCCTAGTTTTGTCCTTGAAATTCAGCAGAAAGAGTTTTCTTTTTAGAGTTCATACATTTTTCTGGGGCAGATCAAACACACTCCAGGCTGGCATCACGGGATGATGAGTGTATTCTTTTATCTTCAGACCCAGTCACCCATATCACTGATAGACAGTGTAGCTGTGGGTTATCAGAGCCCATGTCTCTCAGTTTGAAAGATGTGATGCTGTAGTCGGCAGACTGGATACAGCCCTTGTGCTAGTGTGTGTTTTTGTCTTTGAATCAAACATCTTGTCAGTGAACAACCATGTGACAAATGGAAGCTGAAATAAGAGGTGCTATTCTTTCAAGCTAGGATGAATGACCTTGACAGTGAAAGCGGCGGCTAGATGGTTAAAGTATCCACAGACGGACCACCCACTCATGCTTCCCTGGTCTCCACAGGATAGTCAACTATGAGACGGGTAAAGCAGGTGCCAAGGCGAGGTCCTTGTGGAGGCTGGAGCCTCTCAGAATCAGGTGGGATGTGCTTTAAATTACATTTCTTTCTGCCTTGCTTCCTTTTTATTAAAAAATATATATATATTTTCATCACTCTCCTTTCTTTTTCCATCTCTTATTTGTCTGCTGCCTTTGCCTTCCACAGTTTTCTCTCTGTACTAATTTTGTCCATTTTTTCTTCTCCCCTACTTAAAACTTAGAGGTTGTTTGTTTTTTTTTTAAGCTCCCATCATTTTCTCCTGTCCTTTCCTTGTTCTCCACTATCACACTTGATGATCACTACATGTTTTGTTTTGAACTGCCTAAACAGAAACACAGTGCATCATCAGAGAAATGTTTTCATCACTTAGCTTTGTGTGTTTCACTCACATCCATACAAGATAATTAACAGCTGGCAGCAATGTTTAGATCAAACTAATTAGCTAATGCATTTTTCTGTCTTTGATTGTTTGATTGCACACTTAATTTCAGTGTGAGGGTGTTTTAACTTGACAGCTGGAGCGGGAGTCACATCCGATGGGGCCAGCCCTTTCGACTACGACACCTGACCACGGGTCACTACCTGGCCCTGACTGAGGACAGGGGGCTTGTGCTGCAGGACCGAGAGAGGTCTGACACCACTGCCACAGCCTTCTGCTTCAGAGCATCAAAGGCAAGGATGCCACACACAAACACACTGAGATGCATGTACTTGAATCCCCACTATTCTTCAGCGTGACCCGTGTTATAAGTGATCAGCCAAAGGCTTCCCAACTAAATAAAGGGATCTACTCTGAACCTTCAGAGAAAAACCACCCACAGACATTAGGCAAGAAACTCATAATTTGTATCATAGACAGTCAAAATTACAGGAACTATTGGACCAGTGAAAACTACACCATAGAGGTTAATTGAATTGAAATTTCCATTTGCAACTGAGCTGACCATTTAGCTGCACTTGGTATAATGGCATTTCTAGATATGAGCATTGATTATCAGCCAATTAGTGACTCTTAAAAAGTGCGTTTAAAGCTTGTATTGTACAATATAATTGAAGTAATTTGTCACTGGATTCCTCATGTCCACTATAGGATCCTTTATAACAGGAACAACACAGTGGAGCCATAAATAGCAGATGCAATGACATTTGATTGGTTTTGCATACTGTTTGTAGGGCCCGAGCATTTCATGACAGCTTTCCTTATTCTTTTCTCCCCTGTGCAGGAAAAGCTGGAGCAGAGCCCCAAGCGAGACATTGAGGGGATGGGGGTAGCAGAGATTAAGTACGGAGACTCAGTGTGCTTCGTCATGCATGTGGCCACAGGGCTGTGGCTCTCCTACCAGGCACCTGATGTCAAATCTGCTCGTCTGGGTCCCCTCAAAAGAAGAGTGAGCACAAATCATACAGATGCGAATCACAAACATAAACAGACAAAATTAATGAATATGATTCCACAGAGCAGATAATTATTCCAGGGGTAATGAGTTGAATTAAAAAGATTGTTTATTAGTTTGACATAATATAAACCTTTTCCCTTGGCTACTGTAACAGACGTGATACAAAATGTGCGTGCAGTAGTGTGTGCAATTTGTTCACCATGTCAAAGCCAGACAGCCTGAAGTCTCAGAACCGATTTGTAAGACAATATGTCTCAGTGAGGATGTCTGAAAAATTAGCTATTGTCACACAGAGATTGCAGTATAAAGACACACTGGAGATCCCCTCTTCATTGTGTCTCCACTCTCCAGCTGTGCATTCACAGTGATCCCACATATTCCCTTCCCGATGTGTTTTCACAAAGCATTTCACCATTTCACAACCTGAACAGTCTTTTCCCTTAGTGTCCACAGTCAGCACAAGTCCCCCGGACACTGGCTGCTTTATTTAGTTGCCACTGACTAAAACACAGCCCTGAATAAATTAAAATTAATCAAAAAAAAAAAGTTTCAACCTGGGTTGTCCCTGTGGGACACACACAGTAGAGCTGGCCTCATTTACCATGTTGCTGTTGCCTTTCGGGGTTCTGCTGTGGCTACAGGAGAGATACGCAGGTCCAGCTTCAGTGGAAGGAAGACAACAGCCCAGCTTCAGCTGGCAGAGGCTAATCAAGGTTACTAAGTGCTTCAGCAAGGTTTGCCCAGCGGCCCAGTGGTTTGTAAAACAGCTAGTGGAGCTAGCCTCTTCCTTTCTGACCACTTTGCTCGAAAAACCCAGTGATGTTTTTTTTCCAGCTGTATATTAGGCTTGTCTAGGCGTTCTCACAGCAGGCCTGATTGCCGCTGTCAGATGTGTAAATATTATTCTGTTTTCTTTTATCCTCTATGCAGACTTTGAAGCCGTCCACAAGCCCCCATTACACCTTTCTGCATTGCCTCTCATTCCCATCTCTGTTACACCTTTGTTACCTCTCAGCTGAGGTGTAGCAGCTATGGAATCAAATATTGCACTTTTCTGCTTTTGTGTCATCCACATGGTCGGAGTAAAGGTGCTACGAGATAGAAAAGACTGGCAGAACGTACTTCATTTTTTTCCTCCTTCTGCCATCTCACTGCCTCTTTCTCTCCATTTCAAGGCGTGCCTACATTCAGAGGGTCACATGGATGATGGGTTGACGCTCCAACGCTGTCAACATGAAGAGTCCCGCGCTGCGCGGATCATCCGCAACACCACTCTGCTCTTTAACCGATTCATCAGGTACACAACTGCTACAGTTGTTTGTTACAGCTGCTTTAATATTGACAGTTGGCATTTGCACCTTAACCATTAAAACATGTTTTTTTTTTACTATACATCATGCCAGGTGTTTTGAAAATGTTTCTGCGTCTTCTTTTAAGCAGTTGTCTATACTGTTGGAATAAAACATGATCTGAATATCATGCTGAATATCATGAATAAATTGTCTGATACACATTTTACATGGGAGATATTGTAATGACCCCACAGTACCACTTATGAGCCAGAACAGAAGTCTATTGACAGCCAGCACTTTCTTTAGCTCTCTGAAATGAGAAATTGCGACAGGGACTATTCAGAGGTAATTTAGAGAATTTACAGTTAATAAAGGTGCTATATGCTGTTTAAGAAGGAATAATGTTAGCAGACATGCTTTTGTTGTGGGGAGTGTGACTGGTTTTAAATGAGAATTTCGGAGAAGCGGCACTAAGATGAAGTTGGCCTCAGGGTGGATATTTAACGTGTTTAGCTGGTGGCAGCAAACTGGAAAAACGTCCAACTGTGAATTGGACAGACGTACTGCTCTACAGATTTTGTACGTCAAAGTGCGCAGACAAATTTCAGACGCATTGAGTGTTTACATGCAGGCAGTAGCCCATTTCTAGCACATTATCTGGATGCATTAGGAGAAATTTGATTTCAGTCGGACTGATGCAATAATGAACTGAATGTCTTAATACTATTTTTTTTCCCAACAGCTTCCAAACCGCTTGACCCAGTGACTTCAAACCAAAAACTGAACTGTTGTGCTAGAAGAGACAAATAGGACACACCTTTTATGGCATTGGAGGATTTTTTTTTCTATTTTATGTTATTATTTATATGTACCATACTTTGTACCATTTATATACGGTTTAAATGCGGTCGTGAGAGTGATGCAAAACACGACCAGGGGGCATCTATTTTAAGCCCAAAATTACATCATTTAGACATACTTGCAGATTAAACCCTCAAGTGGTTCATTTGAGGTTTTTAGTCCCAAGACGTAAAACCAAACATTTTAAAAACAGCTTTTGTTACTGCTGCTATTACACTTAAGAACAAGCTGTAACATTTTTCACATTTATTATAGAGCTTTTCTTTTATTTCAGTTGGTATTTTAAATTGTTTTATGGGTTTCTATCGATTATCTGCTATTATTTCATCGTTCTTTTAACTTATGTTGAAGTAAATCTGGTTTAGCACTGGAACATTTTATTGATTTACTGGAGTTTGATCTTTTACCGCTGTACATAGTGTCTTTTAAACTGAAAAGAAAAACATAAAGTTGTTGAGATTTCTAAGAAAATTGGGGTTATGGTTAACTTAATTTGTATTTTATCGTTGAGGATGCTATTATTAAGGAGGGAGCGTTTATTGGAGGAAGTTTTTTTCATCTTTAATCCTGAATATCTGTCAGGTATCTAAGCCTGAAACTAACTTTGTCAAAGCAGAAGCAGCTGTTCACACCCTTTTTCGGGTATTGTCAATACCCACATTGTTTACATTTTGTAATGAAAAATCAAAAACCCAGTAAGATGGTTTAGTCAGAATTTGGAATGATATAAAAACAGTCATCCAGCAGATAAGATGACAAGAAGCAATACACCACAGTGTTAGCAGATGTGTTTTCTTGGTGAGGATGCTGTGACTGGTTCTGAACGTGGGTTTTGTACAACCAGCTGCTTTTTTCTTACCAGCACATTCCATCAAAGAACCTTGTACCAAAAACATAGTTCGGAGCCATTCTGGCCAACTCTAAACCACTGTATGCAGCCCAGTCATTGCACTGTTACTCATCCCTGCACACATAATGTGATTGCCCAATTAAATCAAATTATCATCCACATTTGTCTTGAGACACTCAGAGTAATCTGCACAATGTGCTGTCATCAGTACAAGTTACATAAGCAAATGATGGTGAAGCATGACTAATAAAGATGATAAATCCCAGTCCCACATGCCACCATGTCCCCAAATTATAGCTGAAACCAAAATATTGACATCTGAAAGCCCCTGGACCCTCACACAATCCACACTGTTGTGTATAGTGAGTGGGACAAGTGAAGAGTCTCGCCCTGGGTCTGGGTTTTTAGAGTGGGGAGCCAAAGCCCCAGACAGCTCATGCTGTGGACCAGTCATCCATTTCCAAATGGCAATAACTGCAGCAGTGTCGGGGCTACGCACAGCCAACTATGAAAAAGGGAGGCGTTGCACACATAAGTGGATGACACCTTTATTTGTTATCAAAGGGCTCTCTGTCCCTTGGGTTGGGCCTCAGGGCACTCGTGCCAGTGACATGTGAGAGGCTGTCAGACGCCCCCCACCACCACCACCACCCCTCCCACGCATACGGCAGGAGCTATTTTTAGAAGGCCAGCGGAAATCGGTCTTTCAGCATGAATTAACTTGTGGGCTGAACACGTTGTTAGTCATCCTCAAGTCTGCGCAGCACAAATGCTGTCTTCATGAATGGGGGAGTTTTGAAGCTATATATGATCTCAAATCTCAGTGGGGACGTGTTGTCTGATTGTTTTTTTTTTTTCTTTGTCCCCCCCATTGCAGAGACCTTGACTGCCTGAGTGTCAAGAACAGGGCAATGATTGCCCTGCCTGTCGAGGAGGTGCTCCAAACCCTCAATGACCTAATCACCTATTTCCAGCTCCCTGATGCTGAGCTGGAGCACGAAGAGAGGCAGATCAAGCTGCGCTCACTCAAGAACAGGCAGAACCTCTTCAAACAAGAAGTGAGGGTCACCATCACAGAAGGCTTAGCAAGCCAGCAGCTCAGTGAGCGATATTACCAACTATTTCTCGGTGCAGTAAATATTACAATCCCTGAGTACGTGGCTGTGTGTGTGACTGAGCCGACAAACGTACAAAAGTGTGAAAGTGTCAAAAGCAATTGATCCTTTGTCGCGTGTTTCATTAGCCGTCCAGTTTTTGGAGGTGCTGCATATAAAAGTGTCAGCAGTTTTGGTGTTATAAGTTTTCCCCGAGGCAACCATGAAAGCATTGAAGCTTCCTGCTAAGCCTCCAGGACTTAAATTGCTTTCATCAATTATGATTTGTCAGCTGGCGTGCTGAGGGGCCCTGTGATGTCAACTATTCAAACTCCTCTTTACACATTCATGATACAGCAGCATGAATATGCTACCAAACCTTTGAGAGACCTTAGATGAGTAGGAATGACTTAAATGTAGTATCTGCTGTATTTTTATTTCTCCCGTGTAAAAGAGATCATTGATCTCAGTGGGACTAGCCTTGTTAAATCAAGGTTAATAAAACAGAAGTAAATATTTTTTTTTCCCATTGTATTAAATTTTTGTCTCCTGTTGGACTGTCATAGGCATAAATAGGAAGTCTCTGTTCCATCCTGAGCGTATTACATTCAGAACATCAATTTGTCACTGTACAAAGCTGACTCATGATTTTTCTAGGTATTGTAAATCATCTGCATTCTTAATTCTGTCTTTTAACTACCTCTATTTCGCATGTCTGATCACTGAAGATATTCCTCTGTTGGAAAAATAACATTGACACAGCCACCAAATGGGACAGGAATGCAGAAAGATCTGCATTCAGGATAGTCCTCATATTGCAAGCTGGAAAGAGATTTCACCAAAGAAGCTGTTATACTAATGAGAGTCTGTCATTACGATGAGAAGTCTCACTATTTAAGTGTTTAGACTTATCAGGCAATTTAAAAATTTCAGTATAAGTGGAACAAGTTAGCGGGACAAAAGGACATTTAAAGAATTATGTCATCTTTCAAAAGTATTAGTTTACCGGTTGGAGCAGCCCTCTTTTCAATAACTGCCTCCTGAGTTCTACTGAGTCAGTCATTTCCTTGATCTGTCCATGATTGACTTTTGCTGAAGCAGCAGCCAACGGTTTCTAGCTGCTGTTCATTGAGGTGTGCTATCTCCCCTCACTGCAAAGCTCTTGTTTGAGAAGGATGGGAAAAATCTCAGTGGAATTTAAGACCGTTCAGGAAGGGGTCAGGTTATCACTCAGTCATTTGTGAGACCTTTTCTGGTTCGTCAAACAGTGGCGGACCATGATACACATAGAGATCACAACCTCCCTGAACACTGTTGATCATTTGGAAAAAAATACCAATATATTGAAAAATTGCAAGAAACTGGCAGCACGTTTAGAGGCTGATTTCTAGTCTATATTCATCCCGTAACAGTCCAATAAGCTCACTGTTAATGGTCGCAGCGATACAGTCTTCCTGTCAGTGATGGATAATATTACATACATTGTGTAAATACTTTTCTCTACTTGTGGGTTAGAGTCACATTCATGTGTTGGGTTGGTCTGCTTTTTTAGGGAATGCTGACGCTCGTGTCCAACTGTATCGACCGTCTTAACGTCTACAACAGCGCAGCTCACTTTGGGGAGTGTGCCGGGTCGGGGGTCGGAGCAGCCTGGAAAGACATTCTCAACCTCCTCTATGAGCTGCTGGGTAATAAGCTTGCCACGCACACATATACACTCGTACACACGTAAACGCACAGATACACAAATGCTCGACTGCAATCAGTCATGGGGACAGTCATGAACAGGTAAAGTGCAACCTTTAATCAGAAAAAGTTGGGCCGTAATGTGAAATTAAATTTACATGAACCTGCTTTTCAGGCCTGTAAAACATTCCAAATGTTGGGGCAAGTGAATGATGCTAAACAGTTGAAAAAAATGAATGATGATGTTTCAAAGAGATGATGTCAACGGGTGAGTGTAATGACAATCTGGTACAAAAGCAGTATCCATGAAAGGTCTTTGAGTCTTTAACCACTTTCATAGAGATCACAGTATGAGTGCACAATAGAGATCCCCTCTTTATTCCACCTTCACTCTCGAGCTGTGCATTCACAATGATCCCACAAATGCACATCAACTGTGCTTTCACAAAGCTTTATGGTATTCCAGAGTCTGGAGAAGTTCTCCCACATAGCCGTCACATTTGGGCCTATTCTGGGCCATCTTCTTTTTAGCACTCATGGTTCAGTTATGCTAAGTATTATGTGGGGCAGACATGTTGCAAAATTCATGAACTGAGCCAAACATGCCAGAACTTGGGTTTTGGCAGTGGGGCTGTATTATTCAAGATTTAAGATAACTTTATTTCTCATTGAGCCAGCGCCCCATCACAACAAAATTACATTCCAGTACATCGTCAAAGAAAACATACAAGAAACAGACAAACAAGGGTCAACGGGGCTGCAGCCAGGTGCCCAGCCTTTCATTAGTTAAGGAAATGAGGTGACAGAGACAGAAGAGGGGAAAACAAAGTATCTCTCACAATGTGTCAGGACACATTGATACATGTGTCAGGATGTGTCAGGACACATTGTGAGATTTGAAAAAAGAATTACATAAAAAAAAATAAATAAATAAAAATCTGTGACTCTGACGTGGCCCAAATTTTATCAGCTAGTTTTGACATGGGATACGAGTGTTCTGAGGGCCAAATGTTGGCAGAAAGCCCAAAGAAAATTCAGAATTGGGCCATGTCTGGTGTATTTATTTCCAAGTTTAGGCAGCTACACTCAACTTTGGGAAAAGAAAAATGCCCATATTTGGGCCAAGCATTCTTTGATATCTTGACCTTTTCCTCAAATATTCAGTCCACCAGCAACTCCCTAATGTCTCTGCCCACTGACAGCTTTATTTAGTCTGTGCTGAAAAAAAAGTAACCTGGTTGTGGTAGGGGTATTATATTTTTTTATTTCTTTTTTATTAAATTTTTGGGCACTGGCAGCCTTTTTTCACAGTGAAGAGGGAACAGGAAAGCAAGCAGAGAAAGCAAAGTGTCACTACGTGTCCAACTCTGATTTTAATCACTGTCCACACTGATCTGTTTTGTTTGCTTTTGCCTGCCATGCTGTTAATGTTACCCATGACCCAGTGTCGTCAACCCTACTGTCTAAAATTCACTTTAACCTCTTGTACTGCTACCATATGCTCTATCAGACACAGACGTATCTCACTAAAACAACCTGGCAAGGGGAAGTATAATTTTTTGCTCTTCCTCTCTGTCTGCATATTTTGTCTTTTATCTGATGAGCACAATGTTTGTCATGAGCATCCATTCACCAGCTGTCATGTAAAAGATGCAATTCCAAGCAAGAAATCGCGAGCAGGGATGATCCTTCATATCGCCTGAATGAGGCCAGACTGGCCTTCAAGAATGTCCTTCATGTTCTTGTTTACACTGAGTTCACCTTGTAGCTCATATTAGTGTTCCAGCCACGTTTCTGTTCCCCTGGTCCCTCCTCCACACACCTGGTGCAGCGCAGTGCTAAGTGGATTTCAGATGTCTCCCTCCTTTCTTCTCCTTTTGTATATATTAGATGACCCTGTCTTTGTATTTATTTATTTATTTTTTCCATTTAGGTGCATTTAGCCCACACACCTTTATGTCTTCCCCTTGTCCCATTCCCTCCTTTTATCTTAGGTACCTTTTAACATTAATATGTTTAAGAGTGTCAAAGCAGGACCTCTGCCTTAAATGGCTTTGGCATGAATTTAAGATGCCCACCTCTGGGTGACATTGTTTTGCCGTTATGTAAGCCATCATGTTACATAATTAATAAAATGAATCCATACAACCTGCTACCTGTTTTGTATAAAGTCAGACTAATGTACACTGTTCTCCTGACTTGCAGCAGCACTAATTCGAGGGAACCGGAACAACTGCACCCAGTTCTCTAACAACTTAGACTGGCTGGTGAGCAAGCTGGAGAGACTGGAGTCTTCATCAGGTACATTCAATATTCTGGCACATACTGTGCTTTTTTTTTTTTTTTTTTTTTTGAGCGTGAAGCATTCCAAGATCACAGCTGTGAATGTCACTAATTGAATGCCTTTGATAGAAGCGAGGAGGAGTGTGTAGGTGCCGGCACAGTTGGTGCTGATTTTTTTTCTTTTCCCATATATTTAAGATCATACCGGAAGCACTCCGCGTTCTCTGTTGATACATGTGGACTGGATGCCTGTTTAACAAGTGTCCTCTGCTGTGTCTTTCTCTTCTGCTGGTGCTAACTAATTGATGAATTTTGAAATCGCTCAGGCATCCTGGAAGTTCTGCACTGCATTTTAATTGAGAGCCCTGAGGCACTCAATATCATCCAGAGAGGACACATTAAGTCTATCATATCACTGCTCTACAAGCATGGACGAAACCACAAGGTGAGCTCTAAGTAGCGGTGCTGTGGTCAGGAGTTAATACAGGATACTGTTGTGGTATAGAATGTACCTCTGTGCTCTAATTTTGTTTATAATGATGTTGAGACACATGGATATTGCATGCAATTTAAGATTAAGGAGAACATGTTTAAAGTCTTAGTGCATTGTCTTTTAAGTTTTTACAAAGTTACTCTAGTCTGGTTTCTGTTTGTCATCTTTTAACGTCAAACAATCAAAGCCATTTTCTCTATTGAGCAAATAGAGTTAACCGTATTAAACATAACAGCCGCAGGAGGTTTGTTCTTGAGACAGCATATTGTAATTTTATTATAATATGTAGCCAAAAATAAAAGGCCGTGGTATATGCTGTGTTAACCTAGACCCTTAGAAATATTTAAGTTAAATTAAAAAAACAAAACAAAACATCAAAATTGCAGCCTCTGATCAGTGACCCCCAAAAAAGGATCACCTATTCTAGGTCACTGTCTGTCTGCAGTTTTTATTGAATGCAAGAAATAACAAACCTTTTTATTTCTCCATGTGTTTATAACTAGTGATCTTGAGATGAACTATTAGCTGTATTTTGCTATTTGTACAGAACCCACTTATCTGTTTCTTTAGCTAAGTGGGCTCTCCACAGTGTCCCCGCTAAGGTAACTAGCTGCTGTCTCTGGTGTCATATTACTTTTGTAAACCAAACAGGTGGTCTGATTCTTAAGCACTGAAATATCACCAATAAACTATTTATAATTTTTAGTCACACAAGAAAGAACACATCATCCCCTGAAACTACTTTATGCCCGTTAATCCTGTTGGGGCTCCTTGGTTGTGCTCATATTAATCTAACCAAGAAGATTTCTTGAATGCACATTTATTTCCACACCAGTTCCTTCTCTACCCACTTCAGCTGTAAAACGTTTCCACTCACCTTTTACCAGCGTAAACTTCCATCCTTGACAGGAAGTTCATGGGGCTTTGATTGTCACATGACAATAATGAATCAGTCTGTCTACAAGTGAAATAAAATCAGGAACAGTAAATGTTCCTGCACTTATATAGCACCTTTGTAATGGTGTGTTGATTTACGTAGAGATTACATTGTCTTATTCACACTTTGAGTGGAAGAACTTTCTACTTGAAGGAGAACTTCTTTCACCTACTGAACTATAAACACCCCTATAAACACACCTTGGCTGGGTCATGAATCAAACTAAATGCATCATTTTCCTGCGAAAGCAGGAGGAAAGGATCAGTGATGGAGTGACCTGTCACTCGTGGCTTAGCTTCCCAGATCATTTCATTCTTTACCTTTACTAAGCAAACATCAAAGGAATATTATTGAACATGTTTTAACTATAACAAGCATTGCTGAGTAATTGTGCAGTGGTTGCGTAAGACACTGTCCTCAGTACACCAACCTGGACAGTGATTCAGAACACACATAATTTGTCATTTCAGGGCAAATATGGATCCATATCCAGCGTTTAATGAGGAAAATTAAGTCAATGTGTAATCAGCTGATGGAGAACTGCTCTGGTTTTGCACTCACTGTTGTTTCTTATTACCTTTCATTCTCTTTTTTCAGATACTGGATGTGCTCTGCTCGCTCTGTGTCTGTAATGGCGTTGCTGTGCGAACCAATCAGAACCTGATCTGTGACCACTTGCTGCCCAAAAGAGATCTGCTCTTGCAAACCCAGCTGGTCAATGATGTCCAGAGGTGAGAAAGCTGTCCAACCACCATGTCAAGCATCATGCTTACCAGACGTTTTATTTTATAGCTGCTTGCTGCCTTCTAAAATGTTGAGTCTTTGATTGGTGTACCAGGCAGGGCTTAGTAACTTCTTGTGATTATTAATCTTGTGAATGTCTTAGTAGAGACTTGGCTCAAAGCAGCATAAAGAAAATATTGCATTCCTTCACATCCATTGTTAATGATGTGTACATTTCTGCTTGGTAAACACTGCGTTATGAGACTCACTTTGGTTTTGCAATAAGTTTAACCAGCTCTAGAGGCCCAGCTACTTTATTATAAGAGACATAGTGTGTTATAACCTTTTTTCAAACGTTGACAAAAATTTCCTGAGGTCTCAGTAAAATGAGTGTGACATGATTTAGACAGAGATACAGTACAACAGCTCATTTTTCAAACACGTCTACAACTTCGTTCACAACAGCTGGTCTTAGAAGACAGTTACACACTTCAATCCATCCCTGCAATTCTTCTGCATCTTCTGCATCTCTTTTGAAACTGGTGTCACTCCCAGGACACCAGGTAAGCTCATTTGCTTGAGCAGGCTCCCCGTTGTGAATCAGGGCCATTCTAGTCAGTGACAGGAGTCCCATTGGAAGCATCCTGAAGTGTTTTTGTAGCATCCTAAAAGTGAATGTTTTTTTTCATTTGCTCTGCTTGATATACGCTTTGAGTCTATTTTGGTGCTTGATTGCTGCGAAGCTAAGGATGTCACCAAACCACTGCAAAGCTGGATTTTGCCTCTTCCAGTGAGACCCAGTCATTAAAGATTTGCTTTTAAAGTTCACCAGATGCAGCATGATGTGGCTAGGTGGAGTTAATATATATGTGGTGGCTGGAATAATTCCACTCAGTTATCAGTCTGTGATGTCACAGTTTTCTGCAGATCTGAACGGCTCACTGAACGAGCAATTTTAAGATTTAAGCCACCCCAAACAAAGTTCTAGGATCATCTTTTGTGTGAGTTTGTGAGTTAGCAGTGATTTCAAATGCCACAAAAAATAGTCTCAAACCCCCAAATGCCTTTTATTTCTTTTCATAATATGTCCCTTTTAAATGTGATTTAACATTTAACAGTCCAGCCTGTGAACTGGATGCACAGGACACGCACTTATTACTAGATACCTATACTCTGGGTTGTGTGGCCTTAAAAATGTGCTCTATATTTTAGAATGGTGACTATGTACCCTCAACTATTATGTGATATTCAAGCCATGAAGCGCTGTATGCTAAATAATTTCTGTAAGGATTTGATTATTTTTTTTCTGTTCTATATCTCTGTCCACTCACTACTGAAATTATGTTTTAGAACCTAAAAATGTTTTTCTTTAAACTTTTTCTGACAAAGATCTTGGTATTGGTATTATTGAGAAATAAAATAGTGTAAGTGAATATCTGGTAAGATGGTATTTATTCAATAATGTCACATCTCACTTTATTTCTAGTATGAGACCAAACATCTTTCTTGGGGTAAGTGAGGGCTCAGCTCAGTATAAGAAGTGGTACTATGAGCTGATGATCGATCAGGTGGACCACTTTGTGACCAGCGAGCCCTCCCATCTGAGAGTCGGCTGGGCCAACACCAAAGGATATGCGCCCTATCCTGGAGGAGGAGAGGGCTGGGGGGGCAATGGAGTTGGAGATGACCTGTACTCGTATGGCTTTGATGGACTCCACCTCTGGTCAGGTAAGTGGGAGGAGGAAAGCTCAGTGTTTGTGTGCATTAGCATATTGAAGACGAGCTGTAACACTGGGGTACAAACAAGTAATGTCTAGGCACAGTCAGAGCTCTGCGGGGACGATCTCCTCACCCAGTGTTCAACTGAGTGAAACAATGTGTTCCGGTGTTTCAGAGAGCTAGTATCTTTTAGAGCTGTGCGCTTGTCTTAAACAGGTCGTGTCCCACGGGCAGTTGCGTCTGTGAACCAGCACATCCTGACCTCAGAGGATGTGGTGAGCTGCTGTCTGGACCTGGGAGCACCCAGTATCTCCTTCAGGATCAATGGACAGCCCGTCCAAGGCATGTTTGAGAATTTCAACACAGATGGACTGTTCTTCCCAGTTGTCAGCTTCTCTGCAGGCGTCAAGTAAGTGTTGACTAAAGTCTACTCTGTTGCTGTCTGGAATGACCAGACACACTGATGCTGTGGTGGCTTCGCTTTAGGGGCCTCATTCATGAAATCTTCGTAAATCGGGAAAAAAAAATGTGCACATAAATCACATCTTTACTAAAAACCTACCCCTGATACACAAATGTTGCATAAAACTTAAGATTTGTTCGTAAGAGCATGTGTACATTAATGGATTCCATTTAATTACAACCTGGCGGTGCTCACTAATTAGCATGAATCCCTGCCCTGAGACCACCACATGAGGAGTTGTAAAGTTGCATGCTCAACCTGCACATCTGCCTTCACGCCTTAAAAACTTGGCACACATGGTGGCCCTATTATTTGCTATATTGCTCTGTATTGTAGCACACAGGCGATGTTTTGCTTTTAACACACATTTTAAGAAATAATGGATAGGCATAAAATTTATGAAGCATTAATTTACTCAATTGTTGGTTATTTAAAGGTTGTTGGCTCACAAACCTGGTACTCCTTTTGTAGCTCCAATAAACCTTACATGTTTCACCTTTTACAAATTACTTTCCAGTGTTTACATAGCCTACTAATGCTGGTCAAATGAAACAACTTATTGAAGAATCATTCAATAAGTTGCTGCCATGTCCAAGTAGATTCATAAGGGGCGGCATGAACTGGTTTTGCAGGCTCTCAGGTATATTAGGAGCCTCTAGCAGTAGAAAACCTCATTTCAGGGTTATGTTGTGCAGGACACAGCAAGCCAATGTTTTTTTTGCACTCCTCTTGGTTTTACAGAGGAGGGTACTGCTGCTTGCGTCAAAGCACAAAGCGCCACAGCTTCATGTACGTGTGCTCTGTGATGGCCCAAGTTGCTGTGTGGGCCTCTGTCAGTCTATCAGGTTTATTTAATGAACCCACTGACATTTTAGGAAACTTAGCTGATGCTTAACTATGCAAAATGCCCATAGATGAAGATAAATGTGTTTTCTTTAAAATATATTTTCATGTTTAGAACACGTTTTAAATCTGTATAATGTAAAAAAAAAAAAAAAAAAACAAAAACAAAAACAGACCATTTAACTCATTAACATTATAAAGTCTAATGACAGGAATAATTATTGGCACTCCTCATTTACACAAGCTCAACACGTGTTCATACTTATACAACGTAAAGTTTGGAACCCATTGATAACAATGGAGAATAGATTGCCTTTTTTGAGACGTTTGCCAGGCTCTGACTGCAGCTGTCTAGCGCTGTTTGCTCATGGGTCTGCTTTTAGCTTTGTTGCCTGGGAAGGTAATGCAGCCTGATGTGGTTGAGATTCAGATGTAATTCCAGAATAATACATTTCTTTATATTCAAAACCTCCTGGGTATCTTTCAGTGTGTTTTGTTTCATTTTCCATTTGTAATTTAAAGTATAACAAAAAACTGAGAAGGGAGTACATCTTTATATGCTTCAAAATTCATCCAGCTGCTTTTGTCTTCTGATACCAATACCAACTCTGTTGCACAAGAAGCACATATCCTCATGCCATCACGTTGCCTCCAGATGTTTTATAGATGCTGTTTAATGCCTCAGATAATGAGTCATTCCAAGCCTTACATATACTTTATTGTTCTTGTTACTTTAAGTCGAGGTTGAACATATTTTATGTCCAAATAATGCTGTTTAGGAGCTGGTCTGGTATATTGAGATTTTTTTTTCTTTTTTTGTAAAGCCTAATCTGTTCTTTCTACTTTCAAAGATTATTAATAGTTTTCACTTTATGTTAAGTCACCTTAATTTTGTATGAAGTCTTCTTTTCATGGCAGACTTGAACATCCATCCATCCATCCATTATCTATTCCCGCTTAATCCTCTGCAGGGTTACGGGGATCTGCTGGAGTCTATCCCAGCTCTCTTTGAGCGAAAGGCAGTGGTCCACCCTGGACAGGATCACCAGTACATTGCAGGGCCACACGTAGACAAACAATCATGCACACTCACAATCACTCCTATGGACAATTTTTTAGAACTACCAATTAACCTAACATCCATGTCTTTGGACTGTGGGAGGAAGCCGGAGTACCCGGAGGAAACCCACGCAAGCACGGGGAGAACATGCAAATTCCACACAGAAAGGCCCCTGCCGAGGTTCAAACCAGGAACCTTCAGACTTGAACAGTGATTTGCATTTCCTGGCTGTTCTTTATTTGGCTGGATGTTATGAAGGTGTATTATTTAACATGGAAAGAATTCTGAAATAGCTATTATCTTCCATGGATGTCTACACCTTTTTATAGTGGGCTTTTTTTCTTATAATGTACCAAATAGTTAAAGAATGAATAATGTTCCACAGTTGTGGATTAAACTGAATTTAACTTTGTGACTTTAACTGTTTTGCCAGAGGTTCTGTAGGAATACTTTACACCTGTCAACAAAACAGCTTTAAACAATTGGCCAGTGGCATTTGAGCCTCTAAAAACCTGGGTCTGCACAATAAAGAGCCGTAATTCTTAATACTCTCAATCTCAATTTTAAACCTACAGTCTTTAGGATTAGGTCAAATAGCCAAAGTATGACTTCTATATATAAACTGTTGTCCAAATTTTTCCACATCCATCCCTTCACACATGTTATATCTGTGCCTGCTTCTTTTCACTTAGGGTCAAGTAAGTAGTGACACAACTGTCAAAAACTCTATGTGTGTGCAAGATAGCATTTGTGTATTTTCATCTAAAGGTGTGCATAAATTAAAAAAAAAGTAAAAAAAAAAAAAAAAAAAAATATATATATATATATATATACAGTTGAAGTCAGAAGTTTACATACACTGTGCGAAAAACACACGTTTCCTTTTTTGTCTCAGTATCTGAAGTCAAATCAGACTAAACCTCTCCTGTTTCAGGACGGTCAGGATTACCAAAATTATTTCATTTTGTTAAATGCCACAATAATGACAGAGAGAATTTCTTTTGACATTTTCTTTGAATTTCTTATTTTCTTTGAGGTCAAAAGTTTACATACACAAAAAGTACTAAGTCTTTAAACAACGTGGGGAAGCCCAGATGATGAGGTCATGGCTTTGGAAAGCTCCTGATAGGTTAACTGACAACATGTAAGTTAATTGACGGCACACCAGTGGGTGTATTTAAGGCCACACCTCAAACACTCTGCTTCCTTGTTTGAAATCATGGGAAAATCAAAAGAAATCGGCCAGGAAATCAGAAAGAGAATCATGGAGCTCTACAAGTCTGGCTCATCCTTAGGTGCAATTTCCAAATGCTTGAAAGTTGCCACGTTCATCTGTTCAAACAATTATACACAAGTATAAACATCATTGAAGTGTCCAGCCATCACACCACTCAGGAAGGAGACGGGCTCTGTGTCCCAGAGATGAACGGGCTTTGGTCCGAAATGTGTGAATCAACCCCAGAACAAAAACCAAAGACCTTATGAAGATCCTGGATGAAGCTGGTAAGAAAGTGTCATGATCCACAGTGAAACAAGTCCTGCACCGACATGGGCTGAAAGGCCACTCAGTGAGAAAGAAACCATTACTCCTCAAGAAACATAAAAAAGCCAGATTACAGTTTGCAAAGACACACAAGACAAAGATCTTAACTTCTGGAGACATGTCCTGTGGTCTGATGAAACTAAATTGGAGCTGTTTGGCCATAATGACCAACGTTACATCTAGAGGAAAAAGGGGGAAGCTGTAGACCTGAGAACACCATACCAACTGTGAAGCATAGAGGTGGCAGCATCATGTTGTGGGGCTGTTTTACTGCAGCAGGTACTGGAGCTCTTTATAAAATAGATGGCATCATGAAGAAAGAGCATTACATAGAAATATTAAGGCAACATCTCAAGCCATCAGGCAGGAAGCTAAAACTTGGGCGCAAATGAGTCTTTCTAATGGACAATGACCATAATCTTACTGCTTAAATTGTTAAAAGTGGCTTGAGGATAACAAAGTTAATGTCTTGGAGTGCCCATCACAAAGCCCTGATCTGAATCCCATTGAATACTTGTGGTCAGATCTGCAAAGGCGTGTGCGAGCAAGGCGACTGACAAACCTGACTCAGTTTCACCAGTTCTGTCAGGAGGAATGGGCCAGAATTCCAGCAGAGTCCTGTCAGAAGCTTGTGGAAAGTTACCCAAAACATTTGAACTAAGTCTTGCAGTTCACAGGAAATGGTACTCAATACAAAGAAAACATATGTAAACTTTTGACCTCGAAGAAAATAATATAAAACTCTCTAAGAAATTCTCTCTCTCTTTATTGTGGCATTTAACAAAATGAAATAATTTTGGTAATCCTGACTGACCTGAAACAGGAGAGGTTTAGTCTGATTTGACTTCAGATACTGAGACAAAAAATGAAACGTGTGTTTTTGCACAGTGTATGTAAACTTCTGACTTCAGCTGTATATATATAACCCTAATTCTCAGATGGTTAAAATCATGTATAAAATTTGTATTTTTGTCTTGTATTTAGTCTGTGAGAATACGGTTAAAATAGTTACAACCTTAAAAGATTATGAATGCAAAGTACAATTTTAGGTTGTGGTTTTTTTTCATTATGAATACAAAGATACCCCCGGATACAAGGAACTGCAGAGGAGTGGCGGTTAGCATGGCCAAGCTAAGCTCCTTCCTTCGTACTCAGATTATTCCTAAACAACCACAGCCTGTCATGGTTGTCTGTTAGTACAATCCACACAAGCACAAAAAAACACATCCTCTTTAAAATATGAGCATGACCTGTTACATTTTTATTTGCAGCTCAGAAGTACATATGCTAACCACTAAGTTGCTAAAACCATAACAGCAACGGCAAGCTGTCTTAATCAACAGCAGTCAAACAATGTCAAATGATGCGCGGGCATCTGATTGGTCAGCATTATTGCTTTTATTGCTTAATATTAATTTATCTGATGTAGTACGAAAAAAAAATTCAGGCCCTGTACAGCTGTCATGGAGGTAGAATCTACGCACTGATGAAAAAGAAAATTTTTGTGCCAGGAGATGGTTGCTGCTTAGTGGTGCTACCCAGTTGCTACCAACTGATATGATATAGAACGCATGCACAGTTTGAGGAATAGATGGCTGGGGTCCTGCGCTTCAGTCCAACGACTGTGGTCTGGACCCTGGCCTGCCCTGGGTGGTTGCTGTGGTGATGGCCTCTCTGGATGTGAGTGGGCTAGCTCCTGGGGTGAATAGATCCCAAAAATATTGTTTCTTTACAGCAATGCCCAGAGGGATATTTTGGTTTTTATTTATTTATTCATTTATCTATTTTTGTTAATTAGTAGCATTTTTATACTTTTTTTTTTATATAAGAGACAGAGATGAGGGAGTTGTGTTATGGTTGTGGTGGATTGGGGGGGGGGGGGTATTTGGAGGACTGCTTTGTTTGTGTGTGTTTTTTATAATTAATAAATAAAAAATTTAATAATTTTATATTGGGGTGTGTGATGGCTTTTATTTTAATGTACAATGTTATTATTATTATATAAAGCCCTTTGTGTTGCCTGAGAGCATGAAAAGTGCTTTATAAATATAGTTTGATTTGATTTGAGGAAATCTGGGCAAACATGCAGGGTTATAGGCCAGGGGCTGAGCCTGCGACTGCTGCAGGAGGACTGTAGCTTCTGTGCATGGGCCACCTGTCCTAACCACTGCACTACCAGAGCAGCTCAAGCCTTTACACTTGACACGGAGTAAATGTATTTTATTTTCCTCTGTGTTGTCATAGTAACCACAGATGGTGTGATTGGCAAGTCTTTAAAATGGAATTTCAAGCTCCAGCAGTTTTTCCATAATGCCATGATTGACTCTGGTTTTGAAGAGAGCATTTTGCATCAACAGCTTTCATTCTGAGATACTTGGCACGCAGAGACTAGTATGACTTCATTTTGTCATAGAAGCTATCAGAAACTGAATTAATTACTTGCTGCTTGATTGCCTCCCTTATCCATAAATAAGTAATACTGTATTTCATAGTGTGGAGAGTTGCATGCAATTAAAGCAACATGTATTTTTTCCCCCCTCATTAATCTGATTTTTTTTAAAATCTGTACCAGTAAAGGGAAATGTAAAGAAAAATCAACGCATGGTTTTGTCATTTTAGTCTCAGTTAATGAATAACATAAAAATACATTACAAAGGTTAGATGAAAAGAAAATGTTTTAAACAGAGAAGAACAACTCAAATAGTGCTTCAGTACCCAATACGATAGCCATTGGCACCTTTCACTTATACTAGTCTTTAAATGTTTTGTGCAGTGCTAGCTATGCAGTCTTCCTAGATTACAGATTTGCATAGTGTGGTAAACTGCACCCTGCCTTCATGCCAAATTACTCCACTTAGAACTAAAGTACTAATACTAACTATGTATGCATTACGTGTGATTTTGCAAAATAACCACATTGTTCTCTCATAAATAGCTTGGAGTGAAAAAATGCATAGAGACACAAGAAGCTTGTGAGAATGAGAAAATAAAGGTTTGCAGTATTTTCAGAGAAATCTCTTGCTTTTCTTCTTTTAGGATATATAACCTTAAAAGCTCACAATTTATGATAACATCTTGAACCAAAGCATCCAAACATGGCCACTCCTCCCCTAAATGAGAAAAAGTTAGCAGTGAGCAGCAGCCAAGTAGACAGACAGTTGCAGAACAAAGCCGTAAATTTGAGACATAAAACCTTATATAGGAGTCATTTTACAATCGAAACATTAACTTGTTTTTTTAGGAATATCCTACTTTGCTTGCTTTTATCTCTCAGCTCAATGCACTATTATGCAGTTTTATATGCACTGTTAGATCCCCCAGGTGTGGTTCAGTCTCTGACTAGCAGAGTCTGTCACCGGGACCAGCTCTCCGTCTCTTCAGGTAAGAAGTTGCGGTCTAGGAGGGGTTCCTCGCTAGATTTCCTCAACTTATTTAAGCTGGTGTCGAGGAGATACGCCTAGCTCTCACTGCCTACTTACAGACGTCTACCCCGCTTACCCCAATAACTGACCTAAGAGGAATAGCCGGGTGGCTCGAAGTCCAGCTATCGGTCGCGTCTGTTAACTGCAGCTCTCCTCTTAAGATCTGGGCTCTTGTACCGGCTAGGATGAATTTTGTGGCTTGGACAGCAAGCCTCAGGGATAGGTGAAAATATATGGCTAGAATAACCAATAAGAACCTGTGTATTAGTGCAGAGGCATAACCGAGTCTTCAAAATTCTGGATACAGATGTAATGTCCACCACAACGTCTTATGATAATTTTATATTTATTAAAGCAGATTTAGCAAGGTTAAGCAGCAGCATTCATTGGTTATACAAATTGATTCTACTTGGAAAAGGGAAAAATTGAGCTGTAGCTTACGAATCAGTTCATCTGGTTGGTCCAAGGACAGGCTGGGAGATATGCATGTGGCCACTCTGCGTTTCAAGGCCGCTGTGGCAGGGTGGAGAGAGATCGCGTGGTCAGGCCCCGGGGAACCCTGGTTGGCCCCCCCCCTCCTCCTTACTAGCGGTGAGCTAGGCTAACCAAAAAGGCTCCAACTATTTCTTCAAGAATTGGGGAAAATTCGTCGATCCTGTTCCAAGCGTCTTTCTGTCTTCTTTTCTTGAAGAAATTCCTTCCAGTTAATCCTCCGGATGGGGGTCGCTCGTCCAGGTCCCAGCTGGTCCTTCTTCTTCTGAAGTCGCTCCAGGAATCCACCCCGAGTCCCTCTGTCTTCTCTTTTTATGCGCTCTCTCTCTCTCCTTGCTCGGCCTGCACGAGCCTTCATTTGATTGGTTACCCAAAATTACAGAGGTGTACATAATTATACATAACCCTCCTTGTTTTGGCTTCTCCCTCATACATTATTCACACCCAGTGTCACACAGCCATTTCATAGGTCAGAGATATGAGAAGAGGCGTTCACATAATTATCATACCATCACGACATCACAAGACCCTCACAAGGTTACATTGTTTGTCTGGGGCAAATACTCATTAAGCTAAAGCTAATCAGCTGAAGCTAACCCTTATTCAATGATTTATACCCCATGTCTGTCTTACAATTTCCTTAATTGAGCCATTGTTGGATTGATTCGTTTAACCACAGAATATGCGCTCATTCACCATTTTTCTGCACAAAGCCCACAGTCACTGCCGGTTTCATAAGGTCAGCTTGCCCGGCTACTTCTGCACCTGGCCGATCCAATGCCAGCCACGGTTACACTGGTGTGTATTGCAGAGGAAATTCACTGTTTACAAACAGCAGACTGCTTTTCGCCATTGTTGTGTCTTGGTAGCCCGGAGCTGGCAGAATTATTTTGAAACTTGGCTTTGTTGACATTCCGAAGAGGAACATCGCGCTTCGCTCTGTCTGTCTCTGTCTACTGTCTTGACCCAACAAGAAATAAGTTTTTCACATACAAAACTAACATAGATCCATTACAAAATTACTAATACATCTTGTTTCTGATCATTGACTAGAATCACACACACATTTCATACATTTCATTGATTAGGGATTGATTACAAATCACATAAATTACCACCTTTCTGTTACTTCACTCCTGCCTTTGTTTTGACTAGCCCTGGCCTGTTTACATCACATCACTACCTCTGCAGCAGAGTGTCTCCTCATACTGTGGGTGCTGACAACAAGCCACTTTAACATACAGAGTTAACATTGATTATTGATTAGAAGCTGAGTTGATTCCAACGTTTTCTCAGGGTCACTTGACAGCACGTACTGACATCATATAAGCAACTCTCATAAGTTTCATAAACTGAAAGCAACAGTGGTGTAGCAGCTGTGACCTCACCAACTGCATTTGTGGACTTAAGATCTGAAATTGTTTTAGACACTTCTGCACTCGCTTAGTTTTTCAGTCTTGAATGATGTTTACACACCATCATCGTGCATATGTTTTGTTTTGTTTTTGTTTTCTTGCAGACAAACTGGTGATAATGCAGTGGCAATGTCTGCACCTTATGCCTTCTTCAAAGCATGCTAAACTTGAACACAATTCACATGTTTTTAGAGCAATTGAGGTCTCTTAGTATCACATTTCTCAGTCCACACTTATGTCACCATAGCACTGAGTTGCCTCTTGTATTAAGAACACAACACAACTTTGATTACTTACAGTGCATTTAATGTTAACTTAATTCTTGTCATTTCTATCTGGTCATAACAATGGTCTAAACCACAGCTGACCAAAATGACAAGACTGCTCAATTCATCTTGTTACTTAAGCTTTTTGGTGTTGATGTTAAATGTCTTTTGGCACTTTTTGGCTGAGTGAACACTGAATGATTTAGAAACCTCCAAGCTTGTGGTAAAAGCTCACAGAGTGAACAGATGACCATATCCACGGATTTAAATGTGCCAGAAAATGACACAACCTCACTGCTCAATAATTGAGGGCTGAAGTCTGAATGAGTTTGGTTACGTCACCTCTACTACTTGAGAAGCTATTTTGGGTAGTCTCTGGAGAGCCTTTTTGCAGTGATGGCCTGAGCTCTGAGCTGTTTTTTTTTTTTTTTTTTTTACCCCCAACTCTCAGAGCTTAACTTGTCCCTGTTAGAGCAGAACTGATTGAAGCGGATTAAGCGAAAGAAAAAGTCATTATGTCTATCCGCTTGGTTGGTTTTCTTTTCTCTGGATGATTCTTTTTTTAAAGTAGCTACCTGATTGAGTATGTTTCATATTCCCACACCCTTCTCCTAACGTTTATTTGTTTGAATACAGTATAATCAAACAGATGACAAACATTTTCTCTCATTAGGGTGCGTTTCCTGTTGGGTGGCCGACACGGCGACTTTAAATTCCTGCCTCCGTCAAGTTATGCTCCGTGTTATGAGGCTCTACTGCCCAAAGAGAAGATGAAGGTGGAGCCAGTGAAAGAATATAAGAGAGATGTGGATGGAGTCCGAGATTTGCTGGGCACTACCCAATTCACATCGCAGGCCTCCTTCATTCCCACTCCTGTGGAAACCAGCCAGGTAAGCTCACAGGAGAAGTTTGAAGCAGTGATTTATAAGATAAACATCTCAGTGTTATTCTTTCTGTTCAGATCGTCATGCCACCTCATTTAGAGAAAGTTCGAGACAAACTGGCTGAAAACATTCATGAACTGTGGGGAATGAATAAGATTGAGCTAGGCTGGACGTACGGCAAGGTGAGATTACAGGCACATCACTTTTTTACTTTTTTACTTTTTATTACTCTCTTACAACTAGATCATCACTTAGATGGAAATTTTTAAAAAATCCATACATTTTTCCATGTTTGTGGAGAGATAAACATCATAATTACATATTTTCTCAATATAATTGTCAGCTTGAAATGCATTAATTGTGAGTAGTAGGAGTATTTAACCATCGCAGAAGCCTCTTCGTCATCTTGCTTTCTCTTTTATAATTTGCGGTTCACACCAAAAAGAGGGTAAGTGGAAAGAACACTCATTTTTCATGTTCAATGCTTTTCATATCAGCCATTAAGATGCTTCATGCCAGTTTGTTTGTAGGTAGAAAAATAATTGTCATTGCGCGTTTTAGCAAAAATCATGACGTATATATTGTTTTACCCATGAATAGAACAGGATGTTTGGCAATTTCAACACCACAATAAACCAAGCGCAAAGTCTGAGTCTTGATTGTCTACCATGAGTTTTCATCAACTTTGTTTTTTATTGTTTTTATTTTCTGATTTAAAAACAGTGACATTAAAATGTTAATCCAAGGATGACCTGACATAAAGATTAAAACAAAACACCAAAGACTGCCATCTAAGAGCTAAATGTGAAGAAAGACCCAAGCAGGAACCATCTCACTTCTGGGGTGAATTCGATCAAGAAGTAGGTTTTATTGCAGTTTTTCAACTGGCCACTTGGGCCTGTCTCCCAAAGCAAGTCAAACTCCAAAAATCCCCATGTTAAAATGTCCAACTTTGCAGCAGAAATAAACATATTTACAGTATTTTTCAAAATATGGTTTTGGTTTCTTGTTAAATTTCACATCGATGACCACTCTACAGGGAAAATTTTAGTTTGTACCACATGAGGTAAAGCTATGTAAAGCAACAAATTAATTTATAATTAGGGATGTGGTCTTTTGCTTGGCAGCTGGCATAGCCAGTGGCTACATAGCATCAATTTTGCTGTGGAGTACCTAGCACTATATTGACTTTTGAGAAAAGCTTGTGAGATGTAAAAAAAACTAGGAATGCACGATAACTGTTTTTTAAAACCAATACAGATAACCCATAACTTTTAGCTCCTAAAGGCCAATACTGATAACCAATAACTGATAACACATACATATACCTAAGATCATTACATCAATACTAGGAAGAAAATCAAAAATAGTTTTGACTCTTTAAATGAACAGATATTTATTTTTTCCAATGTAAAACTACTGGCAAGCCTCTCAAACTATTTTCATAAAGCTATCAAACAAACCTATTTGATATCTCACATCAACTTAAATAAGGTGCATTACCTACTGATAGAAAAAAATAAAGGCTCCTTGAACTGATGGAAATACATCCATCAAAATTATAAACTGAAAAAGTTTTCGTTTAAAGGATTTTGGCTTGTGGTTCCATTAAGGTTAATACCTTTAATTAAAGTAAATGAGGTTCAATGGCATTTTTTTTTTTTTTTAATCTCATGGACGCTTTAGATGAAAGAGATAAGGAAGCAGGGAGGGGAGACTTGCTGCTGGCTTGCTCACATTAGTGTTAGCTCATATTAGCTCAGGTTTAGCGCAATTTCAAAACTCCATGGAAGCTATGGTTATGTTTTAGGTGGCTGATCAGGTTTGATGTATTAAAGCTTGTCCTATTTTTCCCTCCTTGTGGAATTCACTTCGGAGCTTTTGTCACAAATAACCAGTGAACTATCTTCTTCTGAAACTTTAACAAAGTTCTATACAATTGACGCCATATTGTTTGTTGTGATCAGCACGCTATGCTGCATGGTACATTCAAGGTGTAACGTAAATTCCCACGTTCCCTCGTTTGCTAGTCGTTCTTGGCTCATACAACAATGGTGATCGTACTTCGAAGTACACGAGTCCAGTACTTGGAATTGAGAAATGGCCAATATGAGGGACATAGAAGAGCCAATTTTCACCATCTAAAACTACTCAAAACTCCTAAATTGTAAAACGAGTTAGCTAGTGTCATTACTTATATTTAAGCTGCATCACTTGTGCATCTAAACAGATTCTTATTTGGTTACATTAATCACCCTGTTGAAAGAAAATAAAAACAATCATGACTGAAGACTTTCTGGTTCATTGTTGATGAATCACAAAATGATGCCAAAGTAACCAGTCTGGTCTACAAGGAACTAAACCAATAAGAGTATGGAACTCAGCTCTTATGTCTATAATGCAAACATTATTTATATATATATATACATACGTGTGTGTATGTATGTATGTATATATATATATATATATATACATATATATATGTATGTATATGTGTGTGTGTGCGTGTATCTATAAATGTGTATGGGTGTGTATGTATGTATACACACAAACATGTATGAAATCCTCCCGTTGCTGACATTGACTGACTGCTTTTAGACAGACCTTCACTTAGTCCAAGAATTAAGTATAATTATTACTGTTTTATAAAATGTATTTCTCTTCCAAAGAGTCAGATGTGCAAGTGTTAAACATGTAACCTGCACATGTTAATTCCAGCTCTTTCTGTCACCAGTAATTTCCATCTGTTGTATTTAAAGGTGGGGAAGGTGATGCCTAGAAAATCTGCAATAATTAGATTATTTTTGAAAGTATACAACCATATTGAGAAGCCGCTTTCTTCTAACCACAAAAACCACATCTCCAGAATCACACGTCTAGAACACATAAACACATACTACGACTACAACTATGACTGGTTATGATTGTGATATAATCTAGCCTATATTAGTGTACTACTTTGGAAGATAAGCCAAAGGCATTTAGGGGTTTCCTCATGTTAAATCCAAGTGACATGGCATCAAACCACGTCAACCATTTTTGTGAAAATAATAAAATGACAGTTACCTCGTCTAACAAAAGTATAGTCATGACATCGCTCTTCAGTCCCTGCTGTCTCCCCAGTTATTGCAGTCTAGAAACTAAACATCAGTGTTAATGTTTGCATTGTTTGTCTTTCTTTTTTTCTTTGGCTATAGCTACCTCCAATACAGACTTTCTTTTTGACCCAGACTGGTTTTTGACCACTGAACCTTTCTGCTAAGACACTGAACTTGCTCCACTGCCAACTAACCCCTGAGTTCCATCAGATGCTGAAGCACCGTAGTCCGTCTTTTCTTCACCAGCTGTTGTGAATTACAGCCACTCTAGTCCATGAGACTGGTCCCAACAGAAATGTGTGTTTTAGAAGATGCATGCTGTTTTGGTGTTCAGCGACGGTTAAACCACTTGAATTTAGCCATGGCAGGTCAAACTATCAACAAATCAGAGACTAGAATGGTGCTGAGAATCCAGTCAATTTTTAAAACACATACATCAACCCATGGAGGCCCCAGGTAAACAGGTCAGAGAGCCTCAGAAGAGATTTCAACCCACATAAGAGGAGAGGTTCATTCAGGTAAACACATAATGTCCCAAAGCCAACTGAAAAGTCAGTGCACAGAAGTGCTCTGCTTCTGAAACATTCCCGGTTGTACCTGAGATTCCATTGAGAATGGAGCCAAAACTGTGGCACAGCCCAACCACAGCACTTCCATTCCCAGTGGGATGGGGTAATGGCAGTGCTGCCTCTACTTGCTTGCCTACAACACAGTCACGCACACTGAATATGCATGGGATGAGCGCACAGAAATGAGCACAAAATTCAGTGGATTGTTAAGAGGTGCAATACTGAGTACACTAAATAAGCATTTTTCAAGCACTCCATATTGCCATATTGATCACGGAACACTTCAATGTTATTAAATTAGAATATTATTTAATTATTGATATAATTTAATTTCCTATTATCAAATGTAATAACAAATTCTAACCAAAGGAAAAAAGAAGCTTCTTCACCCACTCCACCTTTAATTACAATGGCATTCTAATCTCAAGGATTGCAGCAGAGTAACAAGGAAGAATGAGTACATTTATGCCAAGTTATGCTTGGTTACAATTTTGCCCCAGTGGATTACATATAAATACCTTTTTCATGTGTTGTCTGTTTCAAAAATCTAATTCTGTCAGTGGAGGACCCGTCAAAGAAGAAATTTTCCATAGTTAATGTACTATTCACAAAAGAGCTGGCTGGTGTTCTTTGGATTCCCCCCACACATGCTACCGAATATCTGTACACAGCCCTGCATGTTTTCTTCATGAACATCTGCCATTGCCATGCCGCCTACTCTGAGCAGTATCGCCAAAGGGATTATTTGGCATAAAGTGCAGTCTTAAGAGATGCTCTCACTATTCCAATTGCACATGTTTCTTACTCTCTCCCTCAAGATAACATGTTCACCTGCTCCTCATCCACGACATGTTCACAAGTGAAGACTGTCTGATCACTGTCAGCTTGCTCTCAAGCCACATGCCTGACCATTTATTAGTTCACAATGATCTACAAGGCAGTCTGTTTCATACGCATATTTAGCAAACCTTTCAATGTGATATACATGTATGTATGTGGTGTAAATAATGAGACGTGGCGATGACAACAGAAGAAGGATGATGTTTTTAACATTTTTCCTCACCCATCACAGATAAGGGATGATAATAAGCGGCAGCATCCATGCCTGGTGGATTTCTCCAGACTGCCAGAAACTGAAAAGAACTACAATCTGCAGATGTCAACAGAAACACTGAAGTAAGTTGTGTGTTATGAGTCAATGAAGAAATGATATACAGGAAAAACAATTCTGGGGTTCAAGGTAGCTCTAACTGGTTGAGAAGGTGCTCCATGTATGGAGGCTTGAGCCGTTGCTGCAGCTGACCCAGGTTTGATTCCTGGCCTGTAGTCTGTGTCACTGCATGTCACAAGAGCCCAAAAATCTTTGAAAGAAATAAAAATATTGAAGTGATTTGTTAAAACTGTTACATTTCTTTTTCTTTTCCTTTCAGTTTTTCCTTCAGGGGTCGTCATAGCGAATCATCTGCCTCCATCTAACGTGATCCTCTTCATTCTCTTCTCTCACACCATCTAACTTAAAGTCTATTTTCACTACATCCATAAATCTCCTCTTTGGTCTTCCTTGAGTGCTGCCAGGCAGATCCAACCTCATCTTCCATTATATTCACTATCCCTCCTCTGTACATGTCCAAACCATCTCAGTCTGACCTCTTTGACTTTATTTCCAACACATCCTACATGTGCTGTCCCTCTGATGTACTCATTCCTGATCTCATCCATCCTCATCACTCCCAAAGAAAACCTCATCATTTTAATTTCTGCCATCTCCAACTCAGCTTCCTGTCTTTTCCTCAGTGCCACAGTCTCTAAACCATACAACACTGCAGGTCTCACCACCTTCCTTTCGTTCGTGCTGAAACTCTTCTCTTACATCACACCTGACACTCCTCTCCACCTGTTCCAACCTGATTGCACACACTTCTTCACCTCTTTTCCATACTCTCTGTTGCTCTGAACTATTGCCCCTAAGTAGTTAAAATCTTCCACCTTCTTTATCTCTGCTGCCCGTAGCCTCAACGTTCTACTTGGGTTCCTCTCATACACACATTCTATTCTGTCTTGCTGTGGCTAACCTTCATTCCTCTCCTTTCCAGGACATACCTCCACGTCTCTAGCATTTCCTCCACCTGCTCCATGCTCTCACTACAGATCACAATGTCATTTGAAAACATTATAGTCCATGGAGATTCCTGTCTAAGATCTTCTGTCAGTCTATCACCAAAGCAAATAAAGGGCTAAGAGCTGATCCTTAATGAAGTCCCACCTCCACCTTGAACTCCTCTGTCACACCTACAGCACACCTCAGCACTGTCTTACAGCTCTCATAGATGTCCTCCACCACTGTAACATACTTCTCTGCTACTCCAGACTTCCTTATACAGTATTATAGTCATCCTACACACTGCCGTCCTAGGACGTCAGGCTATGCTCTCACCTACCGCTACTTTGCAGTAATTGAGCTCCTTCAGGTTACATCATCTACACAAAATGTAGTCCACGAATGTGCTCCTAACTCAGCTCTTATAAGTCACCCTATGTTCCTGCCTCTTCTGGAAGAAAGTATTCACTACATCCATTTCCATGCTTTTTGCAAAGTCTACCACCATCTGTCCTTCTGCATTCTTGTCCTGAATGCCAAACCTACCCATCCTAATCACATCTGTTGCCTTCTCCAACATGACCATTGAAGTCTGCACCAATAACCACTCTTTCATCTTTAGCGATACACTCCCTCACTTCATTGACCGCACACCGCTGAACTGGTTCACTGTTAATTATCCATGATATGTTATCAGATGTGTGTGTGTGTTTTCATAGATAATAAAAAAGAAAAAAAAAACAAATATACTTGATGACAGTATAATAGCATAACTATTACTTCTACTGCCACTACTAATACTAAAAACAAGAAATAATATTCAATTATAACAATAATAATGGTAATAGGAATATAGATAAAAGTTCCAATCTATTTTAGTTTAATTGAATACTTTCAATACTTTCTGCCAAGTTAGCTTGTGGGAATGTGTGCAGCCTCAGACCCAATTGTCTGATTTAAGTTGAGGTAAGTTAAAAATGGGTTCCAGCTATTGTTTAAGGCAGATGCATTATTGTTGTGAATAAGTGTTTCTCTCTAGTGTAATATATTCTATGAGGAGATTAGTCCACTGACTGGGATGTATTGATTTTTTTGGAATTCTAATTAAGAAAAATTATTTTCTTGGTGACAGTAAAGGCAATAAGGAGTAGATTTCTATGTATAATTGGAAGGCTGTCTATTTCTGTGAGATTACCGATCAAACTGAGTTATGGGGATGGGGATGGGGTTGGGGGCTGCAGCTCAGAATAGTAGTGAGAGTCTCTGCTACTGATGTCCAGAAGAACCTGAACAGGTGAGCAGGTCCATGTAGCATGAAAGTAATCATCTGTGCTACCTAAGGGGCATTATGAGCAGGTATCTGTGTTTGCATATCCCATTTTAAACATTTTCTTTTGGGTGACGTGAGCTCTGTGAAGAGTTTCGTGTTGAATTAGTTGTAATTTTATCAGTCATAGAAAAATGTTGTTGCAGATTCTAATCCAGAAGTCTGGGCTGGAGGACAGGGCAAGATATTTTTCCCATTTTGTTATTGATGTTGATGTTGTTGCGTCTGAGTTATTTCTAATCTTATGAAGTCTAGATATATATATTTTTTAAGTTTATTTTATTTATTTCTTCAATTAGTGGGGGGTTGTGACAGATTATTCATAATCTTTATTTTTGATGTAATTAGACATTTTATTTGTTGGTAATGAAATTGTTCTTCCCAACTTTGAACCTCTGGATTAATGTATTAGATGATATGAACTGGTTATTATCAAACAAGCCCTGGAGATGAGTGACTCCTTTTTGCTTCCATAAAGGAAGGTAGACGGGAATGTTGTGTTGCTGAAAATTAAGGTTGTACCAGATTGGAGTATATTTACATGGTATGAATGCAGATTTTGTCATTTTATTTACTGTCTACCAGACTATCAGAGTTGAGTTGATTGTGATATTTTTACAATACAGTGATCCCTTATTTTTCACGGTTAATGGGGAGCGGTGCCCCTCCGCGAAACTCAAAATCCGCAAACTGGAGCCGGAGCCCCTCGAGCCTAAATAATGTGTTTAAAATATGTTTAAATACCGCAAAAAAGTAGCGAGGCACTGCAGCGAAACAAGACAAAGGCTCAACTGTGGTCTTTCTGTTACCTTCACAGCCTCTGGTCTCCGAACCATAGTAAAGAAACCGCTGGTATTGTGCTATTTTTTGGCTTGTAATTAGCGGGTAACATGCTAACAACAACAAAAGAAACAGTCCGGTTTTCTCTGCATGGAACAGGCACTTTATTCTGGCACTGCAGGAACTTGTAATATCACACAGGTTGTATTGTTCTAACTCTACCTATGAATAGTTGTGGTTGTCATTTTGAATCCATTTGATGAGACGTTGTAACTGATTTGCTAAAAGATAATGATGAAGATTGGGTGCACTAGGCTGCCTAATGATATTTCTTTTTGTAACACCAGAATTTTTCTTTCTCCTCTAACTCACATCCTACCTGTGGGGCATAACCACTAACAACATTGAACATAACATTCTCTAGCTTCAGACTCATCACTCTGACACTCCTTTCAACCTTCAGAACATTCCTAACGAGCTCCTCCTTCTAGATAACGATAGCTCCTACTACATTTCTCTTTCCATCTACATCATGATATAATGGCCAGAACCCTGCTCATAACCTTCTAGCTTTGCTACCTTTCCACCTGATCCTCTGAACACACAGAATATCCACCTTCCTCCTCTGCATCATATCAACCAACCCTCTAGCTTTTCCTGTCATAGTCCCAACATTTAAAGACCCTACTCTCATCCTTAGTCTATCTGTCTACGAACACGCCTTTGTCCTCTCCTTCAACCAACAGTAGCCCAGTTTCCATCTGCACCCTGTAGGTCAATAGTGCCGATTGTGGTCGTTATTAATCTGAGCCTCAGCCGATCCACTATGGGGTTCATGGGTCTTGAGATTCACATAGTTAGTTCGGCATAGGTTTTACATCAGATGCCCTTCCTGACACAGTCCTCTGCATTTATCCAGGCTTGGGACCGGCTCAAAAAGATACTGGCTTGTGACCTCCTGACGCTGCATTTAAACTGTTTAATACGACAGGATGTATTAACAACATCGCATAGTGCTTAAAATTTTATGAACCCTTTAGAACCTTCTGTTTTAGGTTTCTCTGTACAAGAGACTGAGTACAGAGAACTGGTGGACCGCTTTGTGGCATGGTGTGGCAACAATCATCTCATTTTAAGTGTCAGCAAGACAAAGGAGATGATTGTGGATTGATAGGATAACCAGAAATATGTAAAACAGTATTTTCATCATGGGAGCAGAAATGGAGGTGGTGAGTGAAAGTACCTCTGTATTCACCTGGGCAACAGACTGGACTGAGGAAGCAGCATGTTGTTTAAAAACTGCATCAGGTCATTATGACCCGTTTCTCCGTATCTAATGTAGAATATCTAATTCATGTGGGATATTGCTCAGGTGCCATGGCATGATTTTCTGAGGCTAGCTGATACGAATTTAGCTCAAGACTCAAATGTACTGATAACAAGTGGTTAAAATTACTGCATTTCCTTTGATTCATTGTCTTGTGCTCACAACGGTTGTCTTGTACGGTGTATGTGAGTTACCTGGCCATCTCTACTTGTATACAAATGGAGATTAAATCCACTTGCACCATCTGTCCGATTGTCAAGTCAAGTGCTTTGATAAGTGTTGTACAATTGCCTCACTAGAACTCACTAATTATTGGTAAACTAATATACATCAATTTGAATAATTTCATAACACAGCATCAGAGACAGGGGGTAGAAAAAAATACTGAACAAGCTGACTCTGTTCCGGAACCTTTAGTGCTTCATAAAATGAAAAAGATAATGGATACCCCTCAGCATTATGTTCACAACGTGAACACAGCTTCAGAAGATCCTTCCTGCCCTCAGCTAAAACCACCTAGAACGACTCTGAAGTCATTTAAATATGACAGTTACTGCAACATATTTAATTTCCCAAGTATTATGGAATGTATTTGATTATACCTAAAACATAATAAAACATCATAATATTTTCACATATAGAGGGTTAAAAAAATGAATATTATAGAGTAACAGTAGTAACTCCAAATCAATGTTTTTGATTAGTCCTCCACATCAGCTTTCAGGAATGGTTTTTATAGATGTCTTGCTGCACCTTGTTTTGTTCCCTTTATTGTGGACTCATGTAAATTAAAGTCATCTGATATTACAGAGGCCTTTTGTTGTTTAGAATTGTTGTTGTTTGGGGGGGGGGGGTCATGATTCCTGCAGCAGACTCTTCACAGCCATGGGGAAGAAGCTGTTCTTCAGTCTGTTGGTGCGGGCTCTCATGACTCTGAGTCTGCCAGAGGGGAGGTTGGAGAATAGAGAGTGTCCTGGGTGGGTGGGGTCGTTGCAGCCCGTCGCAGAAGCTTTAGACTTGGATTTCCATCAAGAACTATTTCTCCTCAGATATCTTTGTTTACATCATGATAGAGTTCTCTAAAGACTGTATTAGATCTTTTATTTCTTTTACTATCACAAGACATTTACCCACTCCTAGTCGGGGGAACGGGTAACCCTGGAGGTTTATGTACAGTGCCTTGTGAAAGTATTCGGCCCCCTTGATGTTTTCAACCTTTTGCCACATTTCAGGCTTCAAACATAAAGATATAAAATTTTAATTTTTTTTGTCAAGGATCAACAACAAGTGGGTCATAATCATGAAGTGGAATGACATTTATTGGATATTTTAAACTTTTTTTAGAATAAAAAACTGAAAAGTGGGGAATGCAATATTATTGGGCCCATATACTTTCAGTGCAGCAAACTCACTCCAGAAGTTCAGTGAGGATCTTTGAATGATCCAATGTTGTCCTGAATGACTGATGATGATAAATAGAACCCACCTATGCGTAATCAATCTCCGTATGAATGCACCTGCTCTGTGATAGTCTCAGGGTTCTGGTTAAGCACAGAGAGCATCATGAAGACCAAGGAACACACTAGGCAGGTCCCAGATACTGTTGTGGAGAAGTTTAAAGCTGGATTTGGATACAAAAAGATTTCCCAAGCTTTAAACATCTCAAGGAGCACTGAGCAAGCAATCATATTGAAATGGAAGGAGTATCAGACCACTGCAAATCTACCAAGACCCAGCTGTTCCTCTAAACTTTCATCTGGAACAAGGAGAAGACTGATCAGAGATGCAGCCAAGAGGCCCATAATCACTCTGGATGAACTGCAGAGATCTACAGCTGAGGTGGGAGAGTCTGTCCAGAGGACAACAATCAATCCTACACTGCACAAATCTGGCCTTTATGGAAGAGTGGCAAGAAGAAAGCCATTTTTCAAAGATATCCACAAAAAGTCTGGTGCTCTGGTCAGATGAAACCAAAATCAAACTTTTTGGCCACAATGCAAAACAATATGTTTGGTGTAAAATCAACACAGCTCATCACCCTGAACACACCATCCCCACTGTCAAACATGGTGGTGGGCCTGCTTTTCTTCAGCAGGGACAGGGAAGATGGTTAAAACTGATGAGAAGATGGATGGAGCCAAATACAGGACCATTCTGGAAGACACCTTGTTGGAGTCTGCAAAAGACCTGAGACTGGGACGGAGATTTATCTTCCAACAGGACAATGATCCAAAACATAAAGGCAATTCTACAATGGAATGGTTCACAAAAAGACGTATCCAGGTGTTAGAATGGCCAAGTCAAAGTCCAGACCTGAATCCAATCAAGAATCTGTGGAAAGAGCTGAAGACTGCTGTTCACAAATGCTCTCCATCCAACCTCACTGAGCTCCAGCTGTTTTACAAGGAAGAATGGGCAAGAATTTCTCAATGTGTAAAACTGATAGAGACATACCCCAGGAGACTTGCAGCTGTAATTGCAGCAAAAGGTGGCACTACAAAGCATTAACACAAGGGGGCACGCCCCACTTTTCAGTTTTTTTATTCTTAAAATAAAAAATTATTGGAAATTTATTGGATATTTAAATTTTTTTTTTTAATAAAAAAAATTAAATATCCAATAAATTTCGTTCCACTTCATGATTGTGTCCCACTTGTTGTTGATTCTTGACAAAAATTCAAATTTTATATCTTTATGTTTGAAGCCTGAAATGTGGCAAAAGGTTGAAAAGTTCAAGGGGGCCGAATACTTTCGCAAGGCACTGTACTTTTACCACTGATAGATATGTTATACTGGATAACCTCCCTGAATAAAGAAATGGGAAATATGAAAATGTATAGTATTTTTTGTGACATTTGTTAATTTATGTTTACTTCTCTGAAAAGCTTATGTTAAAAAAGTTTATTTTTATTATTAGTATTCATTAATATTCCCCTCCCACTGTTACCAGGGTGGTCATTATCTGGGAGCCCATCAGTTGTTGACAGCTGACAGCCTCTGGGCCAGTGTTTGGGGCTTCCAGTATTGCCAGTTGTTATCAGAATATCAAATAATGGATATCTGGACCAGACCTCCATTTCCATGCAGTGTAATTATTTGAATCCAGATACATTTACATACAAAACCTGATGACAAACTATACTATTGGAAATGAACAACTTTGAGATCATACTGGGCCAGTGTGCCATGTATGTTTGCCGTTATATGTATTAGGAAAAGTATCGGCCCATAAACAGAAACCAGACAGCTTCCAGTTACTGTGGCCTTTTTGCTTAAAGATTGTGCATATTTATCTTTTGAATACCTGTTTATACAAATTACACTGATTGCCTATGGTCCTGTGAGCACTTCGGTGCTCCGCATTACATTTGGTTAAATTTATAATGTTGCCAGTCAGCGTCATTAATAGTAGTTCACCTAAAAGCTCTTTCAATAATAAATGAGAAGATTAAAGAGTGCTGTGATTAATCTTGATCTCCTGCAGTAGAGGACTGAGTGACGGTGATAAGTCTCTGTGCAAAGCCTACCACCTTGTACTCTAACAAGGGGGGAAGTTCAGTCTTCCTGGTATTGTTAGACTTTTTTCTCCTAAATTAGGACCACCTCTATTTAATGTAAACATGTGTTTACACATGTGCCACTGCGATGTTAAAATGTATAGTCATGTGAGTAGTGTTCAGTGTATATGTGTGTATGCGTGTTATATTGAATTATTTTTTGCAGATGAGAGTTTTCTGTTATATTCTCAGTTTGTATTCTCTCTTCTCTCTCTCTCTCTCTACAGGACCCTAGTGGCATTAGGCTGCCGTATAGTCCAGGTGAATCCAAATGCTGAGGATTCCCTCAAAAAGAAAAAATTACCCAAAAAGTAAGTGGGCGTGAATATGGGTGTTTCTGTATCTGGACTGAAATATCTGTTATATAATGTATAAAGAGACTGTAGTCACAAAGATCAATATGCATTTTTAAATTTAGACTTGTGGAATCCCTACTATCCCAGAACATTTCCTTCAAATAAATCAAGAAAAGTATCCAATATTAACATAAAGTCTGTAGTGCCATAAATATTTCTATAAAATCTAAATGTGGATTGAACCTTAGCCATGGTGAATTTACTGAGGGAACAGTATGTTTTTCTGTTTTTTTTCTCTTCAATATATCTCTTTTCCTCCGTAGCTATATGATGACCAATGGTTATAAACCATCCCCTCTGGATCTGTCTGACATAAAACTGACTCCAGGTCAGGAGCTGCTTGTGGACAAACTGGCAGAGAATGCACACAACGTATGGGCCAAAGATCGCATCAAACAGGGATGGACCTACGGCATTCAGCAGGTATGGTCCAGTTTATTTTTGCATAGTATGTTGACACCAAAAATAAGCTGTTTTAAATACAAATGTTACAAAGAAATAATCTTAATACATGAAAAAGGCATGTTGTCCTGTTATCCATTAATGTACCCACCACTATGTATAACTTACCAAAGCACGTGTGTGACAGTCTGACATTTCATAACTGCAAAACACTATTCAGTTCACAAGAAGATATTCTGCAGTAAAGGGCAACAAGCCACTGAACACACTGTATAGAGCACATTTCCCTAATTAACTGGGAAAAGACCCACAACTGCACATACAGCCCTGGAAATAACTGATTTGTTAATCAGGATTTTGTTCTATTTTGGTGCTCATGCCATGAATTTGATAAACTGTCTTGGAATCATGCATGTTTTCATTGTTTATTTTTTTTCCGCCCTCCATAACAACGATGCCAAGTATGTCGTATACATTGTATTTATTAATTTATTAATTTTTATGAAAAATATCTTTTAGACCCTTTGGCTCATATCTATTTTATGTGAAATAGTGTGTAATAAGTTAACTCATTTCTCCTACAGTGTGGGTAAAGGCTCATTAATAAAAACATTGTCTCTGAATCAAACTGACAGAATCAAAGCCATAGTCTGAATGAACAGCGCGCCATTCAATAAAAATGTAAATATACAAGTTTATGTGACCAAATATTGCCCTTTTTTAATCATTTTTCTCTTCCTTTTTTCCCTAATGTAAGCAATACACTAGCATCTTGATGAGTTGTTGCTGACAAAATCATACCTTAATAACTCCCTAGAACCTGATTCGGTTTCAAAAAGTTCCAGTTGAGCACTTCTATGCTGCCATGAAGAAAAGGCATTTAACTTGCATAAAAATAATTTAAGACTTCAAAAATTTGCTACAGACCTGCTTAGGTAGTGCTAATCATACTGATACCATGACTGTGCTATGACCTCCAGTGGCAGTCATTTTAATAAAAATGACAGAATAACAGGAGAAGAGATGAGGGACAACAGTTGAATAGCAATCTATGGTCAGTTAAATTCTATATTAATGGGGCTGTTGTAGCAACCACTGATGAGATAAACAGGGACACTTGGAAAGGGGTTCTCATCAAATGGGTGCATGAAATTATCTCTGACTGCCTCCTCTCTGTGCAGGATCTGAAGAGTAAGCGTAACCCTCGTCTGGTTCCTTATGCGCTGCTGGATGAGCGTACAAAGAAGTCGAACAGGGACAGCCTGCGGGAGGCTATCCGAACTCTGATTGGATACGGATATAACATTGAGCCCTCAGACCAGGAAGGCGGTGAGTTTCACCCATGCAATTATGCCACTGAAGTATAAATTATACAGTATATAATAAAATTCTGATTGCATTATTCCATGACTTAATTTTCCAGTCCAAATATGGGGCTCTGCCTCCTACTCGCTTTCCATTTTTACTTAAAGAAAAGTGGTGTAAAATCATTGGATTTGATTCTTCCCACTAGGCTTTTTGCAATCAGTATTTCTATTAATGGCTTTTGCATTTGTTGAGTGGGGATACCGATCTCCTATTTTACCCTTCATCTGCCCCTTCACACCAGTAGGACAGGTGGTTGAGCGGCTCAGCATTGACAAGATCCGCTTCTTCAGAGTGGAGAGGACATATGCTGTGAAGACCGGGAAATGGTACTTTGAATTTGAGGCCTGTTACAGGAGGAGACATGAGAGTTGGCTGGGCCCGACCTGGATGCAAGCCTGATGTAGAGCTTGGCACGGACGATGAGCTTGCTTTCGTCTTTGATGGATACAGGGTAAGCAGTCAAGCAAACCTAAGTCAGTCTCATTTGTTGCAGTGCTTAGGCTGTGATTTATTTCTACCAGCATGTATTGTACACAGGGCCACTGTCTGAACACGGGCGGCCGATTGTTTGGGCGCTGCTGGCATGCTGGGGACGTCGTGGGCTGCATGATCAACATGGAGGACAAGTCCATGATCTTCACTCTTAATGGAGAGATCCTCATTACCACAAAGGGCTCTGAACTCTGCTTTCACTGACTTTGAAACAGAGGATGGTAAGAAGGCTTGTGTGAATGCAATGCGATGTGGGTGACTTATACTCGCTAAAGGTCAGGGAACATTAGACTGATAATGGGATGGTATAGGGTTGTTTGACACAAGAAATCCTCTGCTCATATTTTAATAAAGCCTTCACACGCAGAGCAGGGGCCATAACCTCGAATGACCATGCTCGGGATGTAAGTTAAAAATAAGTGGCTCCCTGTAATGAAATTGCCCTCATTTAATGTGACAGCTGTAAATTGCTTTTTTGCAAAAGCTGGATTGATTTTTCCTCCCTTCCTGCTGTGTCTGTTCTTGGAGCGTTTATTTGAACCTCCACTCAGTTTCTCTCTTCCCCACTCTACTTCCTTTGGCTGTTCTTCAGGTTTTATACCAGTGTGCAGCCTTGGTCTAGCTCAAGTGGGTCGAATGAATCTGGGAAAGGATGCTGGCACCTTCAAATACTACACAATGTGTGGCCTGCAGGAGGGATTTGAACCCTTTTCTGTCAACATGAACAGAGAGGTCACAATGTGGTTCAGCAAGCGTCTGCCCACTTTTGTCAATGTGCCGAAGGACCACAACCACATTGCAGTAAGATGGCATTGCAGTGAAATACTTGCTGGTTATGAATAACAAAATTAGTCAGATCATGGATTCCAAGATTTTCTTCCTGTTTGCAGGTAACCAGGATTGATGGCACCATTGACAGCCCTCCATGCCTTAAAGTCACCCACAAAACATTTGGCACTCAGAACAGCAATGCTGACATGGTGTTTTGTCGTCTCAGCATGCCTGTAGAGTTCCACTCCGTCTTCAAGTCCAGTCCTGTCGTCGACATGAACGGAGTACATGAGGAGGATGTTTTAAAGGTTAAACACAGGTAATGAAAATGTAGACTTTATTCTGAAATTTGAAAGTGACAACTTTAAGTCACACTTGAAGTAATATTCCTGCCATGAATCTTAAAGGGGCATAAAGTCAGTTTCAGTTAGTCCTTGAATGTTTAAAGTAAAATGGATGCAGATAAATGTATGTTTTGTCAGACTTGTCACAACTGCTAATTACATTGGAACAAAATGGTACCAGTGTCCATCTGGTTTGTACTTATTTAACTCGGTCTCTTATAGATATCCACTGAGATCTGTGAGACACAGTGAGGAAAGTAGACGAGTGGACTACAGCAGCATCACCATGGTATTTAATAAACTTGTTAATCATGGTTCTTTGTTGTTGCAACTCCCACATTTCTCACTAACTTCTCTATTTTTGTCACAGTACTACCATTCAGTGAGAATCTTCGCAGGCCAGGACCCCGCCTGTGCATGGGTTGGATGGGTTACCCCTGACTATCATTACTATAGCAACAACTTTAACCTCAGCAAGAACCGAACAGTGACAATAACTCTGGGTGATGAACGTGGACGAGTCCATGAGAGGTGAGACCTGCTGTTAAGCACTGAAGTGTCTTAACTTTGTTACTTTTTAAGTGCTAAAAGTGTCTGTATCTGCTGTTAACTGACAGTGTGAAGAGGAGTAACTGCTACATGGTGTGGTGTGGCGAGGGGACCAGCACTGCCCACACATCAAGTCGCAGCAATGTGGACCTGGAGATCGGCTGCCTAATAGACCTGGCCACCGGCCTACTGACATTCACTGTCAATGGCAAGGAGTTATCCACATCCTACCAGGTGCTGAATCCAAGCAAACATGAACTTTCTTTTCTTTCTGAAGTCTTCTAATGCTAATGCAGAAAACAAAAGTAACGTTTAATATACAAATATGTTTCCTTCAAACATAAAGCAGATTATATTCCTATACAGCTATAATTATACATGTAAATCTACATACATCAAATTCATAAGCAGAAAATTGGAACATGAAATATTTCATGATATTAATACACATGTGTTTTGATATCCATGATCTGCTTTAGATTTTTTTTTTTTAAAGCATGCTTTATTGTCAATCTGAGTTGGACATTAAATCCATGTGATGTTCAATACAACATAGTGTTTCTTTGACCCAATATTTTCGAACAACCGTCTGCATGTACATCAATGGTTAGTGCCATAATTTGGCAAAACCTTTTGATGTCTGATATATATTCATTTTGATCTCGCAGCAGATATTTTTTTTTTTTTTGACAGGGTGTGAATGTGAATGTGTCCTTTACCAGCCATTCTAATAAACTAGGCATAAACTTGTTGGTTTTATTTGTTATCCATCATTTCTTTTTGGCTTGTTCAAATATACGCCAACATTTTGGGAGTTAACATAAATGTTGGTGTATCCCCTTAATATTTTAAAGATGTTAAATTTGTCTTACAATTATGCAGTGCATAGAGGGTCTTAAAATGTCCCAGTCTATATCAAAACTATACAAGCAGTTTTAAAAGGCTGTTTTTGCTCTACATGTAATGTTTGGATTCCAGGTGGTCTTTATTACTACTCCCAGTCCCACCAAGATTAAGTTGTCCAGTTTAAGGCTGTTTTTAAACTTTTTCTCAATGTATAGAAATGCAAATGTAAAGGGTTTTCTTGCTAATAATCTACTTATGAATTTATCCAAGTCATACACTTTGAAAGCACACCTATTTAACAGTCTGCTCTGCTCAGTCCGTCTGCTGCTCAGTCTGTTGACCCCGAGAGTAACTCACTTAATACCTTTAGATATTTTCCTGGAAGAGCAAAGATGTCTGTTTTGTTGAATTTCTTTACTTGAAATTTGCTCGTTCAGATATACTGTGACGGCAAAATCTTAAACAACTTTTCAAGTAGTATAATCTTCTTACGTTCTCCCTCGCTGGATTTCTGTGAAGCTTCTCTCAGCACTGACTCATCCTGCCAGCCAACACTGACGAATGATCTCACACACATACCCACACACATGCAGTCACTAAGTAGTAGTGTTTTCATGACACATCATTAAGCTGCTCTCCTGACATCATGTTTTCCTGTTCCTGCTCAAGTTTTTAATGCGTGCTTTCTTTTTATAGCTTTAAATTACTTTCTGTTCTTTTGTTTGCTCCAGGTGGAACCAAACACAAAGCTCTTCCCTGCAGTGTTTGTGCGGCCAACCAGCCCTAACCTCTTTCAGTTTGAATTGGCTAAAGTAAAGGTAGAGACGTGCTCCTGTTCAGTGTGATATTTTCATATTTCATATTTTTAGAAATGCCATGTACAACTCTAAGGCATGCCTTTAAGTTGTTCCTTTTTATTATTGCATGGGTTCCTCAGTTCCTTAACTGTAGTTGACATTATGTTCAGAGATAAAACCTCCACACTAGAATATTCATAGCTGTACATCCTCCCGCTTGGGCTACAAGCTTACAGCATGTGTGCAACAAAAATAAGGAGCGCTGCATCAACCATATTAACTGCCATAAAAAAAAAAAAAATTCTCAAAGAGTTGTACTTTTATTCTAGCATAACTGTGGGGTCACATAACTCAAACGCTCTTTTCATCATTCATATTTGTTTGTCTTCTGCAGAACGCCATGCCTCTCTCATCAGCAGTCTTTAAGAGTGAACACAAAAACCCAGTGCCGCAGTGTCCGCCACGACTAGATGTCCAGACCATTAATGCTGTCCTTTGGAGCCGCATGCCCAACACCTTCCTCAAAGTGGAAACAGCCAGAGTGAATGAGAGGCATGGCTGGGTGGTTCAGTGTATGGAGCCCCTGCAGATGCTGGCAGTCCATATACCTGAGGAAAACAGGTGTGGAACATGGTTTAGTGTGTTTGTGCACAGGATTCATTTAGTCTGCTTTAGCTTTTCTTAAAGGGGTTAAGAAGCCCACAAGTTAATAAATATCTTTAAGGTTCAATCACTACAGAGAGCTAGAGAAATAACATATACTGGTGTCGGCCTTCTCATTGTTCCATCACTCCATTATTCCAACAACAGAGGCTTCTGACAAATTCCTATTGGGCTGACTTCCCATCAGTCCAACAGATGATTTGCTCGATAATACGAGGGCTCTTGGTCCAACATCCTGTTGGTCTGAACATAGCCAACAATACGGCTGTCTCATTTGATGTATTTATTTAATGTAAAGAAGGTAGGACACCTCTTAAATTCACTACATCATACAAGTTATTTAACCATACAAGGGCTGTGGAAATAGAAACTGTTGAATGCCATTCAATGCAAAACCATGCCATTATGAAGTCGATTGATAGCACTTTGCTTGAGGGTGAAATTTGTCACTTTTATCTTTTTTGGGAGATGTGATTATCACACCCCAAGACATTTTGACACCAATACATATCCTAATGAGCAAGTGAGGGAGAGGGAGACAGAGGGGTAAATTATAAAGCCCAACAGAGGATGCTGTCTCTACAATATTCTTTCTCGTTTGTCACTTTGTCTCATCTCTCACTTGTTCTCTCTGACACAATTGCAATTTTTGAGAGAGTAACTATGAGCCACTGTGAATATGAGGTAGTCTAGTGGAGCTCCTGAAGACTTGGAATGTCTGATCCTTTCACCTGGTGGGTTACAAGTTGGCCTACACATAGTATGGCCCAATTCCAGTGTGCATTTATTTTGAATCTGAATCAATAGAATACAAAAGATTGATGACTGTGATGTTGCGCGAGCTCTGTAATACAATTGTTTCTCTTTCCTTCATCTGAACACCAAGGCAACCCCTTCAAATATCTCTGCATGTCCCTGGTTGTAATTATGCTGCATATATGAAATTTAGATGCCTCATTTGTTGTCATGATGCATGGCATGTTTAGACATGTTTAGACATATGTTTAGACATAATATTGGATCGCAGGCTGGTCATCATTTTGTCTTTAATCATATTCCCAGATTTATGGCCCGATCTTCCGCCAGATCTGCTAAAGCCGCTATTTAGAGATAGCGGGTAGCGGGAGGGGCGTTCTCCCGCAAAGAACGCAATCTTCCATCCCACCCGCCATCCCACCTGCGCTACCCACTATATTATGTATAGGAGTGGTTATGGGGTTCCACCTGTTAAACCAGTCAGTGCGTCAGTAGCCATTGCCTTTAAGAGCAGGTTGCGCTACCCACAAACCACTATGGAGCATCTTTTCATCCAGATCAGAGCAGCTCTTGTGCACAGCTTGACTGGGACTGTTGTAGAGCTTCCTCCTCTTTCTTCCTCTTCCTCCTTCTCCTCTGCACTGAGATATACATATAAATATTTTTACACAGACAATTCTTATAGGCTACCTGAAAGTCCCAGATAGTTGGTGCGCTCCCAGTAAACACGCTCTAGTTGTCTATGGTTTAACTGTCAAGCAAGCCGTTTAAGACAATCTCCAGTTTCTCAGGGGTTCAACTGAGGCCAAAGCATACTTTTTATTCAAGAGTTAATTCAAGAGGTAGAGCCGTTTGTGCACGTCCACATGTGACCAGGTGGACGCATATTGATGCCATTTGGACACACTCTTGTACGCGCCGACATGCGGGTTGCTGGAGTTTGCGAGTTTGCTAAAAGGGCAAACGACACGCCCATTGCCACACCTACAAAATGAGTAAGGGAGTCGGCATAATGGGTAACAGCTTTAGGGAGCAAGAGATTGAATTAGCGGTTAGCGGAGGTTCCTATACCCGCAATTTGCGGGTAGTGGTTAGTGCTAACGGGTAAGGGGAAGTGTACGATCGGGCCTTTAGTCACAGTAAGATTCATTGGGCAAGTTCAGGTGGCCCTGGAATGGAACTGTGCACAGCTGAATCATAGTGGGCTATATACTGTATATTCAGACGTGTTGGATGGTGGATCAATAGGCATTTGTCGGACCAGTGACAATGACATTGCATCTATTGGTGACTAGTGGTTATTCAAAGGAGCATCATATAAATCCCTGCCAAATCAATACAGATCTTATTTATGCTCAAACCAATAATAATAATAATAATAATAATAATAATAATAATAATCTGTGATTATTAGTATAGTGCTAGTGCAGTTTTAAAAATATATGATTAGATCCAGGTTACCAGTTTTTCATTTTTGTGATAACAGCAGTTAATTTTCTGCTTACCTACATTTTTAGCTCAAAGACATGAGAGTTAAGTGGTTGTTATGTTGTGTTCCCTACGAGGTTTTGTCCAGGTGCTCTGGCTTTCTCCCAAAGTCCACAAACATGCTTGCTTGGTTAATTAGAGATAAGAAATCAACTGTGGGCGCATATATATATATACACACACACACACACACACACACTTCATGCATGGCTGATTTGTTTGGCTCTGTATGGCCTTGTGATGGACTGGATGATTGTCCAGGGTGTAACTCACTTCTTGCCTGAAGCGGGGCATACTGTAGAAGATGGATGGAAGGAAGGCTGGATGGATAATCTCACTCTAGAAATCAAAAACTCAGGGCTATGTACTGCTGTGTAGTAAAAGCAAGTTTGAAGCCTTCAGTATGCTGTAGTAAAAATTTTTGACAGGAAATTTCAATCTTTAAGCTGGAGGATTTAAGATGGAGGCAAGATGGTGAATTTTAGATGGACAGCTAATTTATGATGTCGAACTTCTTCCCTTCCGCAGGGGCAAGGAGGGAATTTTGTGAAATACATTGCCGTGCACAAAAATCTGATCTTTAGAATGTCTTTTCCAAACATCTTCTCTCCCTTTATTATACCCTTTTTTGTTGTCATGATTTCCTGAGGTCCTAATGACATGTCTGTGATATGCTTTGTTCAAACTACCACAGGGATAAAGTTCAACAGCTCCAATAGATTGTTCAGGGCCTAAGGTTTTTTTTTTTTTTTAAATTGATGTGACTGCTCTCTGCTAGCCACTTTATTGCAGTAGCGAATGCTACAAGTTGGGATGTTGTGTGGGAAAATACATAGAAGCGAAATATGTCCATTATAGATCATAACAATATCACATCTGAATATGTCTCTGATCTGGGTCTATAATGGACATAACCCTGCCATCTCAACAACTCACTAAAGGACATATTTTCCCATTAAGGTTTCCCCAAACTAGACGGCTGGGATAGGCCGTCTAGTTTAGGGTATAGATAATGGATGGATGGATGGTTTCCCCAAACTAAGTTTCAGGCTTGTGTTATGTCAATGTTTTTAATTTGGTAGCTACTTTGGAGACCAAGAAAAGTTTTTTTTTTTTTTTTCATCATATGCCTCTTTAAAAGGTGTGTTGACATCATGGAGCTGTCAGAGCAGGAGGACATGAAGAGGTTCCACTACCACACCCTGAAGCTCTACTGTGCCCTCTGCTCACTGGGGAACACCCGTGTGGCCCACGCCCTCTGCAGCCACCTGGACCAGTCACAGCTTCTGTACACCATCGACAACCAGTACCTGTCTGGCATGTTGCGTGAGGGCTTCTACAATGTTCTGATCAGCATCCACCTGGAGACAGCCAAGGAGGCACGACTTATGATGAAAGATGAATTCATCATTCCAGTTACAGCAGAAACGCGCTCCATCCGTCTCTTTTCTGATGCTTCTAAAAAGCATCTCCTGCCAGGTGTGGGTCTCAGCACCTCTCTGAAGCCCCGACTCAACTTTACCCCAGCCTGTTTCATCAGCACAAAACGAGAACATTTGTACAGTCCTCAAATCCCACTGGATGCCCTGAAGGAGAAAGCAATTTCTATGTTGACAGAAGCTGTTCAAGGCGGAGGGCACCACATTCGAGACCCTGTAGGAGGTGGGGTGGAGTACCAGTTTGTGCCAATCTTAAAGCTCATTAGCACCTTGCTGACCATGGGGGTTTTAGGCAGTGAGGATGTTCAAAAGATTTTACTGCTCATTGACACAAATGTGTTCAGAGAGACACGTGAGGAGGCAATCACAGGAACCACAGACAAAGAAGGATTAACAGGGACAGAGGAGAAGGCAGTGGAAGCTGGAGAAGAGGAGGCAGCCAAAGAGGCTAAACAGCCAATGAAGGGACTCCTGGAGAAGAGGCTGCCAGAGCCTGTCAAAAGACAGGTAATAATGAAAACACATTTATGTACACACAGAAGATTTAGCATCATCTTAAATGTGTTAGACATTAATTTAAAGCAATGAGGGTAAATCACCAAAACACAAAAAAAAAAATCAATGAACACCTACTTACCCAAGTATCGGTTTACAGCTAAAGACTGACATAGCCGTCCTCTCAATCACATGCTCCATAACTGCTCCACTGTAATAGGTCTATTCAGAGGTCAGTCAAACATGAAATGGCTCTGTCTCACACAGAACAAATGATCTCCTAGATAATGATGTCTCTTTAACAACTGGGATGATGTTAAACCATAAGGGGTTGTGATGTTTTTCTAACCGTTTTCTTGTAAGAGCTGTGTGTAGCAGTGATGCAATGGCGCCTGTGTAAGCGTTTGTCTCCTCCCCTTGTCTGCTCTCCAGATGTGCGAGCTGCTTGACTATTTCTGTGACTGCGAGCTGAAGCATCGTATCGAGGCCATTGTGTCCTTTTCCGACAACTTTGTTTCCAAACTCCAATACAACCAGAAGTTCCGCTACAATGAGCTCATGCTGGCCCTCAATATGTCTGCTGCTGTTACAGCAAAGAAGACCAAAGAGTTCAGATCGCCTCCTCAAGAACAGGTGAGACAAAAGTAGCATAATAAATGATGGAAATAGTGCTTTGAAAGCCCTGGATCAAGCTTTATTTCAAAGTAGAATAAAATGAATGTGTTTGTCATTCATAATTAATTCATTTAGTTGTATTACTTGAAGGCTCACCCATAAAATGTTTTCATTCATCTTATTCGATCATACTCTTGTGATCATGCGCTAAGATAAACAATATATTTTGCCCTTTTGACACAGAGATCACTCTACGAAGTCACAAAAGACGCTTGTTTTGCCAGTCTTGCTGACCTGTGCTCGCTCACGCTCTCAAATCACAAGTGGCACGATGCCGCCCCAGAGTGTGCTTGCAAATAGCATACTGATGTCGTGAAATCAAACAAGTGACAACAACAACAGCGTTTAGAGCAGTGTGTGCCCCAGTGCTGACTCTTCCTTACACTTGTCAACTCAGCCCTGGCATTAACTATGCATCCAGCTCACAGGCACACAGACTTTGCCTCCCCATTATAGTCTTTCCTCCCACACATCACTGAAGAGCCCCAATGTTTAACTCAAGTGATGTGTTCTGTGTTGGTGTGCAGGGCCTATAATCTGTAATCATTGTTTTGTTTGATTTTTGTTTTTCGGCAGATGTGCATAGAAACCTAATAAATATGCATTTCTTATTGAAAAGCCATATATATTGTTTAACTTTGGAAGCAACAACATATTAAACTTTATTAATGTAAAGATGTGGTAACTGTTGCATACAGTATTTCAAGCCGTATCACAAGTTAAACAAGAAGTTAAGCATTTCCTTACTGGAACCTCAGTACACTAATCTCACCATCAGAGTAACAACTGCTCGGTTCATATGTAACAATCACAAGGAACCAATTTCATCACTTTGTTTGGTGGGAGTAACTTTTAAGGGCTGAGAATCAGGAACAGCGTCTCTGTAATTTCAGCAATTATCTATTATTATGTTTATTCTGAGAGTCTGTACTGTTGTTTCACTGTATTCTATTTCCTCGCTGCTCATCCTGTGTGTGCCTGTTCATCTCCACTGGATGTGTGGCTTAGTTCGCTGTACGTCTCCACTGCTTGACTACTTTTAGTGTGGATTTCTCACAGTGACACACACAGGATTATGATTCATGATTCTCTCTGTGTCACTGCAGCAGTGCACAGAGGAAGTGTGGAGCGGAGCTATGCTAAAATGTGCATGTCGAGCAAGTTACTGGGTTGCATGTATGCCATTTTAAGTTATCAAATCGAGCAGAAAAATTTGAGTATGTAATTATGTTAAACAGAGATATATGTATTTTTTTTTTTTTTGGGGGGGGGGGGTTAGTTCACAGAGGAATAAAGATTAATGTTTGTATTACTTCATATTTCCTAAAAAAAAGAAAAAAGAAAAAAGCAATTAAGAAAAAAAACTATAAAGTGCTCCTTACACTGTGAAAGCTGTGTACTTGCATTACAACCTGGAAACCTTTACCAGCTCTCATTTATTTACATATTGTTGCCTTGTGGTACGTTTGCATACATTACCCCTATGGTGTTTTTCACATACATTGTTAACTGTCAGCCTTCAGACTCAGACGTCATCTACCTGTTCCAAATATTTCTGAAAGCTCTCCACATTGTGGGTATAGGAATAAAGCTTTAAGTCACTTTCCTCCATTGTACCACGGAGTGTGCACATTCAGCTGTACAACAACCCACACAGTACAGCATCTCTGTAAGATCACAGCTGGAGACAGAGCACAGCACTTCACAGCTATTTTAATGACTTGTCATGTTGTCCTACACTCTGTGAGTGCAGAGTGAGATTTAGCTACTTAAGCTCTTTTTTCTTTCTATGGATCCTGCAAGAATGTTACATGATGTCCAGATGGTATTTGAAACTAAATGAGACACTTATATGAACCCTTGAGGTAATTAAACGTCTGTGACATGCTTTGATACAGCATAACTGCCGCCATTTCAACATATTTTTACAGCTCTTTAGGGGTTAGGTGGAGGAAAAGATGGGGAGGCAGAACAATAATACATAAGATAATAATTGCAACCATGTATTTGAATTTGCTTACTGAAGAGCATTTTTCAGATCAAAATATTGTAGTAGGGCCGTATTATGTTGAGGTTTATCTTAATAATAAGGCTGCTCTAAGATGAGAATAGTCACCAGTCTGAGAAAAAGTCACTTAAGGAAAAGGGGCCATCTCATTAGGTTGTTCTCTAAGTGTGTCATTCTTTACAGTTAGATTGGACATTGCTGTGTTTTCATATTTACTCAAATTTCAGATCAACATGCTGCTGACATTCAGTACGGGTGAGGACTGTCCGTGTCCCCCAGACATCCAGGAGGAACTCTATGACTTTCACCACCAGCTGCAGCTCCACTGTGGTAAGACAGAGCTAAAAAACAAACTCACAAAAAAACTGAATAATTTCATTGGGTATGCAGTTTATAAAAAAATATTTTTTAACTATGATGCAGTAAGTCTTTTAAGTATTGTCAAGATTTTACAAAAAAAAAAAAAAATTCATGTGGCATGGTTGCAAATATATAATTTGCACAGTCTTTAGCCAAGCGAGTATTCTGATCATATTCATAATACTGTATTTATATAACCTCTATTCACATGATCCAGATTCACCTCAGAGGAACTTGATTGCTTAGAAATAAAAATTTTTAGGTGATGCAGTATGTATCTATTTTAAATCAGTGCATAAGCAATTAGGGTAACAAGTTGCTTCATGATGGGAGGTGTCCTGGAATAAGAGAAAAAAGGACAGATACACTTTCACTAAAAAAAATCCCTTTAATGAAAATGTATTTCAGACTTTTGAACAAATGCAACACTCTTGAAATAACTGAACTATTGATGTAACCACTGAATTAAGAAAAAAAAAAGGAGGATTAAAAAAAGAGCATAACAAAAGCCCAACTGATCACAGAAATTGTGATGTTGAAATATGCATGCAAATAGATGAGCACAACCCATCTAGCTACTTTGCATTTGTGAAATGTTCCTTCCTCTTTTTGGGTGAATACCTGAAAACAACACAGCGAAATTGAATGGTAGTCAATATAACTTTTGTGATGTGATCTGACATAAAGTTGTTAAATAAGACTACAGTGTTGCTTTGTAGCTATTTTGGTGCCAAAAGCACACAGCCTGTTGGGCACACAGTTATATAATGTCATTACCAAGTCACATTTGCCACAAAACTTAAGCTATTGGGACTGAGCAGTATCTGTTCGTTCTGCCTCCGTCATTGATGCTGAAGTGTTAGTGTTCATATCCCAACATCTACAATTATCTCACTTAATCTCCAGATCACACATTCTAGAAACTGTCCTGTCAATGAACCATCACATATGACAGCTGTGACTTTAAACATCGGAACTGACTTTTTTTTTTTTTCTTAACCAGGATGAATTGATTACCAAACACATGTATGTAATGGCTGGATGATCCCGTATTGTCCTGTTTCCTTTTTGTGGATCGTTTGAAGCCACAAGTCCCTTGTTTTACTACCCTTCTCTCTTTGAAAAAGTAAATTGCAAACTGAGATTATTTTATCATTTGATGAACAAAATGCTCAGCTTTTGGCAGGTATGGAAAACAAAAATGGTGGCAACACTCGGCATGAAATATATCTCAAGAGACAAAGATGGTGTCTTATTGTCATGCTGTGTTAGCTTTTTATTGCACTTGATCTAAAGACTACACTTAAACATGTAAATAGGCAAAAGAAAATATGCTGTTTAGTTTTCTAATACTTGCGCTCACTTATTTTATTCAAATGAGAAAATGGGTGAGACAAAAATCTCAGTTTTGTTAAACCTTCAGGTTAGAGGTACAGTAATATTTTGAGTTAATTTTTTTTCGAAGCATAAATTTCTTCTGAGAAATACAATTAACTTAGTAATTTTTCACAAGTTGCTATTGGTTGTGTCTTTTTCCTGTTATTTTGTGACCTGGCATTGTTCCCCCATCAGCAGAATCATGCCAGTACTTCTTTCCCCCCTCATCTTTCTTTCTGTCTCCCAGCAGAGGATTTATAGTTCAGTGCCTCTGCGTTTGCTCTGACATCCTGTTTTAATAAATAATTGAATTACCCAGTCTTCTGTGCTACTACAGAGTGAGTGGCTGGCCATCTAAGCCTCATTGAGCCAACCTGTCATAGCAGTTTTCTTACAGAGAACAAAGAAAGATGACTTGAAATTGCCAGGAAAAAAAAAAGTCCATATAAGATGCTGTACATCCTGTACTGTGCATCACACACGAGACGTCCGTTAAACCCACAGTAAGCCGAGTTTCACAAAGAGATTGTTTTATTGTACTCCATGGATATAGGGTGTTTGTCTTTTTGTGCTGTGCAGGAATACCTATGGAGGAAGATGAAGACGACCAAGACACATCTATTAAAGGCCGCCTCCTCATGCTGGTGAACAAGATCAAAAGTCAGCCTCACAAAGCAGAAGAACCCACAGAGAAAGAGCAAGCTGCTCCATGTAAGGAAGTCATGGCTTTTATTATAATACTGATTGCATTTACCTGAGCTCTGTTGAAAATGTGTTTCTAATTGGCCTGATAAGGTGGATAAAGACTGATTCATTATTCAGAAAGAATTAAAGCCATAATGGCATTGTAACCATATCAGTATACTGTTCTGAAAAGAGCTGAGTCTTGAGGAATGGCAAACTTTCTTTTTCTCAGTTTTTTCCTTACCATCAAAATGTTAGAAATCAAAGAAGTATTCTTTAGTGAGGCACTGAAGTGTTTTTTTTTTTGTCACAGCCTGTAGTGCAGAACATATCCCCCCACCCCCACCCCCGTTAAAATCACAGACACAAAAATTCATTTTTATTTTCTTTCTTCCCCTTTGCATATTCTGTTTCCACACAAGCTCTCCGTCTCAAATTAGCAGGAGGTCCTCCTATTTCTAGCTCTGTCAAGGAAGGTTCAGATTTACGGAGGTTTCAGTGTCATCAGTTGTGTTTTGCCCAACGTGTGTTTGGCTTTTCTTGTGATAGAGTTTTGAAAATGTACTGGTTTCACACTGGACAACTGATACGGGCCACAAGCAACAAGATGTTTTGCCTCCTTACTCATCTGTCTGGTCTTTATCAATCAGCGCTGTCATTAATCAGTCTATGGTATAAGTCTCCTGGATGATCAGCCTGTTTTGTTTACATGGATGCTGCAGAGCAATGCTGGGTTTTCTGCGTGTATTTCTATGGCAAGTCTTTTGTGTTCCTCTACTTGTTTTCCTTCTGCTCTTTCTCTTCACCTCATCTTTTACAAATTTGTTGAAGCTCCTTGCAGTTCCTCTCTCTGCAGTCTCTGGAGGAGTCTGCAAAGCATCAGTGAGTCTCACAAACATCTTTCAAGCTTTTATACATATCAGTTGATAACTGCCTATGGAAATCAGATTTGGCTCAGTGACCTCCCAAATTTGTCTGCGATATGAAAATTGGCCTCAGATTGAAAGTTGAAGCTGGCCTTCAGTCTTGCATGTAATTGTCCCCCCATAGCTGTCATGTGAGAGGCAGAAGGGGGATAGTTAATGTCACATGCTGAAAGTTTCTGGTTCAAATCTCGGCCCAGTCTTCCTATAGGGTGTTTGTATTTTCTCATCGTGTCTGCATGGTTTTTCACTCGGTACTCCAGCTTCCTCATAGAATCATAGGTGTGATCATTTCTCATTGTGTGGCCTATTTGATGGACTAGCAACGTCTCCAGGGTGTACCCTTCCTTTCACCTGATGCCAGCTGGGATAGGCTCCAGCCCCCTACAACCACTCTGAACACAATGAAGCAGCTATATCAAGTGGATGGATGGAGAAATGACTGGCATGTGAACTGAGTCCCTTCATAGCAGTCATTTCCATTTCAATTTCTTTTCAGTTTTATGATGGTAATACAGAAGCTGGTCCAGGAGTAGCTCCTCCGTCAGCATTTCATGGAAATGCAGAGGGGGGGACTTGAAAGACAAGAAAAAACACATGGATGGGAAAAACACACAAGGATGAGCACATAGACAAAAAAATCAATTCGGGTTATTGTTATGAATCACTGATGTGTAACAAAAGCATAAATCATTGACTGATCATCATTTCTTGACTACGATTAAACCAAAAAAAAAACATTGTTGGCCTTCAAGTTATTTAAAACTGCTTCCCACATTTGGATATCTTGGGTTTTATTTATCAGTGCATGTCCTCATCTATGGTAGAAATTTTCAGACACAAATAAATGTCCTTGTTCTAGAAGTAAAAACAGCACTTTTAACTGTTTTTTATTATCTATAGACCATCTGGCGTGAAATAATGTATTTTACTCCATCTGGAACTGTCCTGAGATTCAGCTAGAAAAATAGAGAATAAATATCAAGCTTAAATTTCCATTGCTGACTACAGACAAGAAAAGGAAAGGCAATCTCCACAGGGATTTGCTGCGACCCTGACAGCGCAGTTTATATAGCCACTGTACGCATTTTAAGAAGCAGAGCAGGATGAAAATAGAGTATCTTTCCTGGAACAAATTGTTTTGGTCAGGGGGATGGCGGTCCCTTGAGGGTGTCGACTGAGGGCTGACGGATCAGAGGACTAATTTTCAGTGGCAAATATGCTCAGGAGCATTGCATCATTGCATCTGTCTCTGTATCATCAGATGGCTTCAGAGAGCAAAGAGGGAGAGCGGAATGATTGAAAATCTATGTACTTTTCATTTGAATAACTATGTGATCGTATCCGTTTGTTGTAATCGTTAAAACGTGATTTGGAAGCCATATTTGATTGTCTCGTTAGCTGAGACTGTTTCATTTTTCCTTTCAGTTTTCTTTAGCTGAGGGTGTATGATTCAACATTTACCAGCTTCGCTTAATTAAACCCATGCTAGCATTAAAGGATGCGCTTACTTGAAGTACTTACTGGATGAGGCTCAGCAGTTGAGGATGAAGAGGGTCTCATTAGTTTTGCAGGGTTCTTGTAATGGACCAAAATAGCAGTCGAATGAAAAATAAGTTAATAAAATAGCAACAATAGTGAGTTTGTGGTCATAAATGATACCACTGAGCCGTGTTTGTTTTTAAATGGGTCACTCTTTAGGTTGTTGTGTAAAATGGGGACATATACGGTAGCTCCTTCCATTTCTGTACGATCTCTGTTTAGCAGAAGTTGCAAAGACATGGATGCTTTAATGTCAAGTGTCCATTATGTCAAGTGAAACTTAAATGTGTGCAAAGAAGTGAGGATCACTTCAAAAAAGGAGGAGTCAGAATTTGATCCCCATGCATCACTTTGACCGTGTTTAGATCTGCCATTAAGATCCGCTCTGAGAAATCTGATCACAAGTGGCAAGCACTTAGCACATGTGTTCCTTCAGGATTTCCCACTGTGATTGGACGTATTCCCATCAGAGCTAATAGAATGATTTTTTTTCTTTGCCAGGGCTAAATGTTATTATAGTGTGATCACCTGTTACATCCAAGTTACCTGTGTGTTTTTCTTTTTTGTTTTTGTTTTTAAACTTCATCTTCAGTTGTTTCCAAATTCTTTTTCCACCAGCAAGATTGCACTTCCCTGAATAGTGAATCTTAGTTTATAATTCACCTACATCCCACCACTTCTCATTTATTCCATTTTATAAGAGACATTAAACATTTAAATTGAGGGTTGCTGCTCAAACAAATCTGAAAGATGGCAAGATAAAAAAAAAAAAAAGATGGAATGTACAAACAAAAGAAGAAGGCGTCTCTCTTGAGAAATACGCCACGTTTATAGTGAGTTATAAGACACTTCTAAGCATCTACTGGTGCAGAAGTCTCTATGGAGTGCTTTCTTTAAGTGTAGCCTCAAGACATATCTATCATCTAGAAGTTAAGATATTCAAATGAGGAAAAGTTAGCGTATCACCAAAGTAATTACCAGGACAATATTTGAGCTATTTCAGGCATGGAGCAACTGACAGGCTGATCATCCTTAGAGCCACTCAAATATAGAGTAAATAAGACAATCATTTATTCTGTGCTGCGAATCCAGCTCTAGCTTCTTCTACATATCACATCATGTCACTCCCAGTGACCCTGAGGATACAGGCGCCACCACTGTTTTGGCCATTATTTCATAAAAATGAAATAAAAGGAGCACAGAGGTCGTTTTCTCCTCCTGATGAATGGTTCATCTAGCCGAAACATTTAATGCTACACATGACAACTTGCCCTGAAGAAATCTATGTGCGGGAGATGCGCACGAACTTTTACACCATGAAAGATGCCGGCTTCCATCAGTGCAACTTTCGACCAGCCAGAGGCACAGAAAACAGATGAACAGAGAACGAGTGAGTGTGTTTTACGGTGTGACGTGTGAGGCAGGTGTTGTGGAGCATGTTGACTGAGAGGAAGAAATGCCACCTCTCATTTCGGAGCACGCCGATGCTTCTGGACTTTTTCCGACTCCAGCAAGCCTCTCGGAAGCAGGATCTCTCTCTTCTGTCATTCCATCAGTTCCTCTCATCAAACAAGACACAGACAGAGCTTTGCAGGCAATCTGTCACCTGGTTTTAAAAAATACAGCTACATGTATATGTCTTTGATTTAACGATTGTCGGTTGTTTAATTGATGTCTTTTTCGCTGTTTTCCCAACCCTCACCCACACAAACTGTTGACCCAGTTTTAATACTGTTAGAGAAACACATGCAAGCTGTCATAACAAGAGCTTCACTTATACACAGAAAATGGGTTTTTAATATCTTTTCATGAATGAGATTGCAAACTAGATGCATTTTCCCAAAATAGGAAAGAAAAGCTCTCATATAGTTGACGCGTATCACATTAGCTCTCCTTTAAAAGAGGAGTCTTGTCGAGTTGTATGATACCAACCTGCTGTTTGTTTATCTGTTTGTTCAGTCGAAGCCGTGACAAAGACTTTGAAGGAGCTGACTGTATTTCTTTGCTTTGCTTAATGTCTTATTTCTGTCGCAAAGGCCTTTTTTGATTTTTTTTTTTTTTTTTTTTTTTTAATCATCAAAACAGGAACACCCAGTCAAGTGGACATCCACTCAGTCTAACATAGCTTTGTGTTTGGACTAAATGTGTCTCCATGGTGTGTGTGTGTCTGTGTGTGTGTGTGTGTGTGTGCGATCAAGGCAGAAGCACTATAAGGAGGCTTGTTTTCTTGTGGTGTCACCTCAGTTAAATGAAAGGAAGGTTGAAGTAAATTTTCTTCCCAACAATATATACATCAAGGACAATACGGTCAGCACGTAAATGCCTAATCAAATCTTTTTTCGATTTTGTGCTTTTGAGTTTGAGTAACCATGTTGTCAGGTGCAGCTACGATTTATTTCATGTCATATGTATCGGAATTTCAGATTGCAGTGTACTTTTGATAATCTTGAAAAGCATTATAGTCACTTACTGTAATAATGCCTTGAACGTTATGACCCAACTCTGTCATTCCCCAATCATTTTAGCTTAACTTACTGTTGTGGGTTTATGGCTCAGATCTTTACTACTTTTATTCACTCCTGCTGGTCTTGGCTGCCATTCTAAAAAGAAAACTTTATGTATGCTGCCTGCCTGACACCAGTGTCAATATGTTCATGATACCAACTTTTCCTGACATTGCTCAGGAAAAGACACAAAATGGAAATCCTAATTATTTGATGTTGTTAAATCTGTTTGAATCAAAGAAACAGATCAAAGTTATTTGTGAAGCATGTAACCCAGTGTTTGTCTAAAAGTAATTCAAAGGCAACAATTGTAATGTTGAGAAATTTTTGTGAAATGTTGTGTAATGCTTACGCATGCTAATTTGGTTCATAAGAATTAGATCAGTGCCATCACTTACTAAAAAAAAGCATCCTAGAGAGACTCTTTCAGAAGTAGACTCCACAAGACAATTTCCACCATGCAAGGAAAAAAAAAAATACAGCATGCAGAGTCATTTTCCCTTCAGTTGATTTATACAACACCAACTGACAACAAAGTCATCTTAAAGGTCGAGGTCAAGTCCCATTAAAATTCAATGCAATTCTTTATTTATAAATTCTAGAGGGAAGAGGGGCAGTGAATACATCAGCTGAGAAGCTTAGAATACTGACAAATCCACCCCCCCCCTTCATTATAAAGCACATTATGATGACATAGTCACTGGAGAGCATGTTGTGAAAATGATTCAGTGTGAGTACATAATAGCAAAGAAAGAGGGTTAACTTAATCTTAAAATGTAGTAACACTAATAGGTATATGTAATAACGATAATAAAAAATAGTTTGCATCAGACTTCACTTTGATTCAGTCTTCAGACTTCGTTCAGCTACACCTGTCTCCAGTCCACAACAGTTTTCCACTGAAAATATTTGTTAAAAATATTTGTTACATTATAAAATAAACCAAAGGTGACTCCTTAATGTTGTGTATTTGAAATTTTATGACAAACAAGAATGGCCTAAAGGATTTTGCTTTCAAGACAACAGCAAAAAGACGCAATACTGATTGTATCCGTTGGACTCTTGGGTTAAAACGATTTGCAAGGAAAGTAGTTCTGCTTTTATTTACATCTTAAATATGACACAGCCTACTTTGAAAAGAGTCATTTTCCATTTGTGCCATTTTAAATATGATGAAAGAAGTGAGCTTTTTATGAGGTAGACAAATTGTTAAAAGTCATGCTACATTAATAAAATGATGTTGGTCCATCTTTACTCTGTGTCCCGCCCAGCCAATCTAAAGGAGCTCATCTCTCAGACCATGATCAGCTGGGCGCAGGAGTGTCACATCCAGGACCCAGAGCTCGTTCGCAAGATGTTCAGCCTGTTGAGGAGGCAGTATGACAGCATTGGGGAGCTGCTGCGGGCCATGAGGAAGACTTACACCATCAGTGGTGCCTCGGTCCAGGATACCATCAACCTCCTGGCCTCCCTCGGTCAGATCAGATCTCTGCTGTCTGTTCGTATGGGAAAGGAGGAGGAGAAGCTCATGATTGATGGACTGGGGTAGGGTTCCAGAAGAGTACCCAACTTTGCTCAATTCTATAAATATCTCCCCTTCGATTATAGTTTCTGATGAGACAAAAACTGTATGAATAAACAATATTTTTTGTCACATTTTGTGAACTTCTAATAGTCAGTCTCTTATTCTCTTTCAAGTGACATCATGAACAACAAGGTGTTTTACCAGCATCCGAACCTAATGAGAATACTGGGCATGCATGAGACTGTCATGGAGGTTATGGTCAACGTGCTTGGAGGAGACAAGTCCCAGGTATAACAACATCCATCATTACATTTATCTTTCCAAATCTGCTTCTTTTTTTTTCCTTTTTCTTAAATTGCACATTTTGACTGACAGTTTACGAGTGATAGTCAGACATGAGGAAATATCACATTTGAGTGATGCTGGTGGCTGAAAATGACATTAAAACTGAAAATGGAAACAAACTGCAGAAAACTGTGAAACTGAAACTCATGAGCAGGTATTACTTCATATATTCCACCCCACAGGAAATTGCTTTCCCCAAGATGGTGGCCAGCTGTTGTCGCTTCCTCTGCTATTTCTGCCGGATCAGCCGCCAGAACCAGAAAGCCATGTTCGACCACCTAAGTTACCTGCTGGAGAATAGCAGCGTGGGTCTAGGTGGGTGAAAAGTATGTAGTGTCTGCCATGTTGGTTTGACATTTGTCTGTTGACTGCTGATTCAAAGCTGACACGCAGGATCAGGAATAAACTAAAGCCTTTAAAAGTGTACCTGATACAAGAAGATGCAGTTGAAACAAAGATGATGTGTTGGAGTTGCTAATCCTCAAAAAAAAAAAAGTGTTCAAAACATTGATAATACCGATTTATGAAAGACAAATTTGATTGATTACATTTTGGTGATACAATCTTTCTAACCTTTGTCCATCTCACTTGTTACACTCCTCATGCAAAAAATATTCATGATACACATATGCTACTATAGATGGGCTCAGTGAATAGGTGACAACAACTTATTTGGAAGTAGAACAAAAGGAAATATAAATCCTATGAATGGACACGACCAATAAAGACATCATTCTAGATAATGTGTTTACATCAGATTTGCATACAGAGTGCTGCATGAACCTTATGATTCTTAAAATGACTGATGTATCCAGAGCAAACTGGTGACACTAATCTCAGGCAAATGTTTGCAGATGAGCTGCTGGTAACAATTTAAAGAGAGGAAACACTACCCCCTGCTGTTTGTTGAGCTTTTTGCTAAAACGTGTACTCTGCCAGAGGGCGGTTGTACAGATGTACAGTATGTGCAGCCGAGCATGATTGCAATTTGTGTTGCAGCTTCTCCAGCTATGAGGGGATCCACTCCTCTAGATGTAGCTGCTTCCTCTGTGATGGACAACAATGGCTTGGCTCTGGCTCTGGAAGAACCTGATCTGGACAAGGTAGGACTCTGTTTTTCATGTTACTGTGAGGTCATTCTGTTTGATACAGAGGAAAGTCGGTTGTTTGGATGTTGAAAGCGTGCCTATATTTCCCTGTGTGTGAGGCCTTAAATAATATATTCTATGTAATTTATCTGTAGGTGGTCACTTACCTTGCTGGCTGTGGTCTCCAGAGTTGTCCAATGTTGCTGGCTAAAGGTTATCCAGACATCGGGTGGAACCCCATAGAAGGAGAGCGTTATCTGTCCTTCTTGCGGTTTGCTGTCTTTGTTAATGGTATGACTGCACTTTTTATTTCTGTTCTGTTTTTCTGTGAAAACATGCAGGAAAACCTAGCAAAGGCTTGAAAGAACTTATTTCAGTTGTGTACAGCACAGCATACCTTCACTTTTTTACATGAGCTTGAAAGTTGTGGTTCATACCGTGTACATTGACTTTTGCAGTGTTTAAATTTTGTACTATCTTGAACCAATGGACGCATGATTTTGTGTTTGTGTGACAGGAGAGAGCGTGGAAGAGAACTCCAGTGTTGTCGTCAAACTGCTCATCCGTCGCCCGGAGTGCTTTGGACCTGCTCTGAGAGGCGAGGGAGGCAACGGCCTGCTGGCTGCTATGAAGGAAGCCATTAAAATCTCTGAGACACCTGCTTTGGACCTGCCGGGCTCTGTGCAAGGAGTCAGTTCTGATGTGTAAGCAATCAAAATCAAATAAATCTACCCATACTGATGCAGAGGCCTGGTCTGTAACAGGAGCCGTTTAATCTCCCGTACTTGTATCTTTGCTCAGGTGACCTTTCAAAATGTTATTCTTCTTGTCTGCCTTCTTCCTCATCTCCTGTAGATCTGCTGATGGTGACGATGAGGAGGAGGTTGTCCACATGGGCAATGCTATCATGTCATTCTACTCTGCGCTCATTGATCTTTTGGGACGCTGTGCTCCCGAGATGCATGTATGTTTGATTGAAGCTGTAACATTTTTGTAGTTTGTCCTGTTTTGATGGTTTTTCTTTAAATCACATCCCATTCCTTTTTTATAGCTCATCAACAAGGGTAAAGGTGAAGCTCTGCGTATTCGTGCCATCCTTCGCTCTCTGGTGCCAACTGAGGACCTTGTGGGAATTATCAGCATACCCCTCAAAATGCCCATTATCAACAAAGGTACTAGTAAGATGCTTTCTCTTTCGTATTGAACTTATATCCAATAGCACGTACTTGTTATTTGGATGTCACATTGGGATATCTCGCACACAGGACATTATTGATTTCATTTCTCCACTCATGCCTTTTTATTAAGCACAGCATTTTAGTGTTCACTCCCATGGCTCTGAGTAAGCCAGTATTGCTCTGTTGATTGATCTGCATAAGTATGGCAAGACTCGGCCCTTAAATTTGCTGCTGTGAGCACCGCCACACAGGCTTTGTCAGCAAGCCAAGAATGAAAAAAGACAGCAAACTGCAGGTCCAGCACCAGAAAACTGCTGCGTGTACTCTTATTAGTACACATGGCCCTCCTAATAAGAAAGGACTTGCCATTATGTACTGTACTGTACACGTCGCCCTGGATCACAACTGCGTGGATTACACTGTACAAATGTGCTTTTCTGCGTCTGTTTTGATTTTTCTCAGATGGGTCAGTTACCGAGCCAGACATGTCTGCCAGCTTCTGTCCGGACCACAAAGCCCCCATAGTGCTGTTTTTAGACAGGGTTTATGGTATTGAAGATCAAAGCTTTCTGCTTCACCTGCTAGAAGTTGGCTTCCTCCCTGATCTGAGAGCAGCTACTTCTCTGGACACGGTAGGTAGAGCTAACAACAGAGACAAGTGCAGAGTTTCGGGGTCAGTAATGAACATTTGATACCATTGAAAGCTGTGGTTTTATTGCGATTTTGTCTGAGAAACATAATTGTTCCTGAATTGCATTTATCAACATTTTGTAGAAATTTAATTGAATTGATAGAAATGTTTGCTTGTTCTCCTCTACGCTCGCAAAACCATATGGCACAGACTTTAAAATACAACAATCAGCCACAACATCAAAAGTTGTCATGCAAGCAAGAATTCAGAGGATCCAAAAAACAGACAAAAATTAAGTAGAAACACGAATGATGAGCTCAAACAAAACACAAGGAAAACTCTGCAATAAGGATGCTCCTAAATAAACCTTGAGTAACAGAGATCGTAAAACTGAGCTAGTCTGGGAACTGACTAACAGCAGTTTTTATACACAGGAGTAAATAAGAGGCAGGTGTGCAGGGGGGAGGCTGTAAACAGGCAGACACAAAGGCCAGGGAGACCTGAAACAAAAACCAGGGACCATATTAATAAAAGCCATAGAACAATAACATGATCAGAGTAAACGCTGACAACACTGTATGTTCATTACTGTGGTGGGTATCATGTATGTCACCAGAACAGCAATCAAAGACCTCTGTGGGTGTCATGTGATGACTGTCGACCCTCAGCATGTTTAGCTTGTACTCCAGTGTGGTGCCTTCATGGAACAGACTGGTGAAACCAAGAAATCACTCAATTGTCCTTTGTCTTCAATGGTGTCCTCAGGTGGCTAAATCAATGCCAGAAATACTCCCAGCTGAACATTTTTACAAGAAAAGTTGGCCATCGACTTAATCTGTCATTAGTTTTAATGTAGTGACTGATGGATGTATTTTAGAAGAACAAAAACACAATTGACCAAAAGTTTTTTTTCAGTTTCTGGCTGACATAGAGGTTATTTGTTCTGGGACTTTGTGTGTGGTGGTTTTTGTTTTGTTTTGTTTTTTCCTTCTTTTTTTGACAGCAAAGACAACTCTTAAGAAAGGCTTGGAAATCCCACATGACTCATCTCTGATCTGATCTGACATTCCCTAAGGCTGCTGTCTGTCCTGTGCAGCAGTGTTATTTTGGCAACACCTAAGAATATCACTTAACCTGCGGCCACCATGTCTTCCATCAGGCATCACAAAGCCCTGATTGCACTGACAGACACTAAGTTTACTTGCATCATGTGAACAAATCTGACATTTTTATGGCAGGAACCAGACACGGCTTTATCTTCTCGTTGCTTCTTTATTTGGCTTAAATAGAGATGTTCACGTTCAGTGTATGTGCCTATTAACTTTCACATGGAGTATGACCTGTGAACTTTTCTCTCAACAGGAGGGTCTCTGCACCACTGAAACGGCCCTGGCTATGAATCGCTACATCGGTTCAGCCATGCTGCCCCTCCTCACCCGCTGTGCCCCTCTCTTTGCTGGAACAGAGCACCACGCCACCCTCATAGACTCCACACTGCACACCATCTACCGCCTCTCCAAGGGCCGCTCGCTGACCAAGGCACAGAGAGATGCCATTGAGGAGTGCTTGCTGTCTATTTGCATGTGAGGAGCAGCAGGGACTTTATGCGTGGGAGTTCAAAGATTGTCCAGCCGGTTCATGTATATGTCTCCAGGCAAGAATATCAACAGCACATTTTATCATCTTTTTAGAAAAAATTCTAATTTAACTCACAGCCAGATTTCCCTAAATATCATTTCGAGTCAGTGTGAAAAGCTTGGTTAGAGTCTGAAGATGCCCAGGGCACTAGCAGTCTTATCTTCTCTCACCCTAATCTGCAGGCACCTTCGTCCCTCTATGCTGCAGCAGCTCCTGCGCCGCCTCGTCTTTGATGTGCCCTTGCTGACTGAATACTGCAAGATGCCTCTAAGGGTTAGTGGAAATGTTTTTTTTTCATTCTTTTATGAAACATGATTTTAATTTGCTTCATCATCCTTTATCTGAAATCCCATATTGCCCTTCATGCCTGAACACCTCAGTTTTAGTTGTTTCTTGTGTCCTATCTGACCCCCTAACTTATTTCAATCTTTCATTTTCTTTATTTCTGCTTTTCTTTTTTCTTTTCTTATTTCTTCTTACACAACCTAACTGTTTTTTGATTCTTTGTGGTTGCTGGGTAGTCATGCTCTGTTCCCTCAGTTTATTACACTAGACTATGAGCTTGATGGGGATCCATCAACAGCTAAAGCCCACCAGTTCCAGTGAAGGTGTATCTTTCATGTAACATTACAGATGTCCACTTCTCTCTTTCACGCATACGCACACTCTACCCACGCAGCTGCATGGATGTAACACATTTGTGTTGTTAATAATATGCCATGCTAGACGTGGGCAGGGAAACGTGGGGAGGGGGTATTTGACTGTGCTATTAAAGGCTTGTTGACTCCGCTGCTCCTCACTATCTGTCAGGTCACATGAGAGGAATACTGGAGATGTAATAAAAGTTTTTCTACAAAGTTGTTTCACACTTTCCTGTACAAAACTGTTTCATTTTACTTTGGAAGAGGTCATTAGTAACTTTTTATTATACTAGCATGTGCAGCTCTTTGCACTGTACATGATACATATTTCCTGCCATTTCCTGTTTTCTTCACTAAATTTAGCATATTCAGTATATATGATGCGATTAACCTTTGCCCTTTGCCATTTCTACATCTCCTAGCTGCTAACCAACCACTATGAGCAGAACTGGAAGTACTACTGTCTCCCGTCAGGCTGGGGCAGCTTCGGTACAGCATCAGACGATGAACTTTTACTAACCAAGAGGATTTTCTGGGGAGTGTTTGACTCTCTGTCCCAGAGGGTGAGATGCCTTAAAATTCTGCAATTTTGTCATGGCTTTATTTCAGCCTCATAATTATAATTTACTGTTCAGCCACAGTAGCTCTTCAGAACTGAGAAACAGTTCAACATAACTCACAGCCTTCATCACAGTCTTGATTAATATGTATTTGTACACAAGGGTACAAATAACCTGTTTACTAGTGCAGATAGCTGGACTCAGAATATATCTTTAAATGCCCACTCTTGAAAGGTAGCTATGATAAAATAGCTTTATTTAAAACCGAAATTGGTACCAAAACACATTTCCTGCATTAGTTAGGTACAATGCCTGCTTACACAACTGTTACAGAACAACATCTCAGGAAATAAATTATACATGCAATTCTTATCTTTATTTCCCCATGCAGAAGTACGACCCAGAGCTATTCAAGATGGCCATGCCTTGTCTCAGTGCCATAGCTGGAGCCTTGCCACCCGACTACATTGATGCCTCCATTACCACCACGGTGGAAAAGCCTGTATCTGTAGATGCTCAGGGAAACTTTGACCCTAAACCCATCAATACTGCTAAGTAAGCTGCTTTGGATCCAGAAATCAATGCAAAATGTACCATTAGCCTGACAAAATATATTGCATCTCCAATATAAGTGTACGACTTCACCAGCGTGCATTGGCACTCCCTGGCAGAGTAATTGTCACACTTTTTTTCTTTTAGCATTGCTCTTCCAGAGAAGCTGGAGCATTTTGTCAACAAATATGCCGAGCATTGCCATGAGAAATGGTCTGCAGAGAAGGTAAGGTCGAAGATGAGCGCATCCACCAGGGTCACAATAGGTACTAAATAGTGCAGTATCGGACTGAGAGCAAGCCATGAGTGTTGTAAAGGATCGGGCACTAGAAATGTCTTGCACTGAGGAAATACCACACATGAGAGCAGCTCAAGAGAATTTCAGTTCATAATTAGGATTGCTTTCCCAGCTGTGCATCCCTGCCTTCTTGTGTTTGAGGTGCTGCTGGGTTGGAAGTATGGAGACTGCGTGGATGAGAAGGTGAAGACTCACCCTCAGCTCAGGACCTACAAAGCTCTGACAGAAAAGGTAGAATACATTGTGCTATAATGAAAAATAAATCGACTATGTCTTAAGTTATTCTTTCTTTTCACTTTCTATTAATGTGCTCCAGGAAAAGGAGATTTATCGATGGCCAATCAAGGAGTCCATGAAGAGTATGCTGGCAATAGGATGGAGCATCGACAGGACAAAGGATGGAGAGAGCATGTGTCAGCAGAGGGAGAATGAGAAAATTAGAAAAATATCTCAAGTTTCGCAGGTACAATTCAAAGGTCAAACTAAAAGTATTCAGTAAAGATGAAAGCTGAAATACTTTCTCATGACTTTACACCAGGCCAGTTGGAAAAGGTTCAAAATGCATCCAGGCTGAGCTGAGGTTTCATTATTCAGTTATCAAGTCTGTACTTCCTGCAAATTGGTAGTCTCTTATATATTGACCTGATGATGAAGAGGTCAGTATCCATTGTGATTAATGCCTGAAAATAAAGCATTCTTTTCTTTTTCAAAGAAAGGGTATTTTGCTGAGAGTTTCAGATTTACTCACACAATTAAATTCAATTAACTGTCATTCTGCTTGACACAACACCGTGAAAAAGAGGCATTGTTCCTGTGTTGTCACTTTTATTGTACCATCAAAAGGCTAAAGACTGGACTTGACAAGGGCAACTGCACAACGTATTTTTGGATAAAAATTACACTTAATGTCCCCTGAAGCATATCTTACCGTATGACAGAGTACACTACCCAGCCTTAGTGAGCCATTGGTAAAGATTGAGAACTGCACCTACAGCTCCTGAAAAAGACTTCCAGCTCATTGTCATATACTTACCGTATATTTCTTCTACTGCTGTTCAGATAGAAAAGTGGTATTGATCCCTCTTTTATGCAAATTTGTTACAAGTCATATGTTGCAATGACATAGATTGTTAAACCACTTTACTGCAGATAAGGATGCTGTGGTACTGTAACAGCTGTAATAGCATGCCGTAATTCCTCTTTTACATATAGATTCAACAAACCCTTCACTGTTGGCCCATTTATCAGGGTTTTTATTTTTTATTTTTAGAGGCTAATGTGAGGAGTTATTAACAATTTTGAAATTTTATCAGTGTTTTCAGCTTTATTCAGAATCTATGACTGGATAAAAAGCAAACACTAACAAAAAGTCAGATTTCGTAGATGGAATATAAAACTGCAAAGTTCTTGTTGGCATTATTAGCTTTTAGAATTCACAAAAGGAACAGAATCGACTTCTTAGATACAATAAATAGAGCATGATTTGAAGTTGTGGGTTGAGATTATAGGTAGAGATAAAAATGTGGAGACTATGTAATTCTACTTTGAGCTGGGTCTGTGAACCCTGCAGACCTAGCATATTCAGACCACACCAACCCCAAACAAAGTGATAGTGTTGTACTTTCAGAGGAGTTTTTGAGTTTTCAGACACATCAAGATGCAGCATATACTTTCAGGCACAGAAAAATCCCCTGCAACTCTTGCTCAAGAGGACTGTTTTAAGTGTTTATCCTTCCATGTATTTAGTCACTATGTTTTGCTAATTCTTTATAATAAGACATTTATGTCTTAAGTTGAGTTGGGAGTCATCAGTCTAAGTTTACAACTGTTGAGTGAATTTTGGTTGTGTCACTTGTTGGTAGTTATTTCCAACAGAGATCAAACAGTAATTTTGTTGATAATCTCCTTCCATTAAATATAGAAAATCTTCAGGCACTGGGAAATGTTTTGGGGAAAAAAAAGCTACTGAAACAGAAATATTGTGTTATCAAAGTGTTGATCCATAGCTAAGAGCACACAATGTCTCATTGTAAGTCTGCTTTCATTCCCAGGCCAATGGCTTTAATCCGAGCCCTATAGACACAAGCAACGTTGTTCTATCCAGAGAGCTGCAGGTGAGTGTTTCTAGCCCATTTGTTTTCTTTGTCCTTTCTTCTGTTTATGAATCAAAGGACTCTCCAATGAATGCAAGATAAAAGGTGATATTTCCTGAATGCAAATGGATAATGTGGGCAAGGCGCAATCCACACTGAGTTTGTCTCTTTTCTTTGGTCCAAGGGGATGGTGGAGGCGGTAGCTGAGAATTACCATAACACCTGGGCCAAAAAGAAAAAAAGCGACCTCGGAAGCAGAGGTGAATCGCAAATGATACTGCACAAAGATACCTGAAACACAGACAGAGGCTGCTTATGTTTGTGTGTGGGTGGATTAAAGGCCCTGCATGGTGGTTGTTGTGTTTTCATGTACCTTCATCCATGTGTGTACCTTGAAGTGCTGGTTTGAATGATTTCGGCTGAGAGGTGCTTACACCCCATCTCCCCTACATGGACACTCAGAGGAGAGAGATTTAATCATGTCTGAGCAGAGGGTCGTTTGTGGTTTCAGGTGGGGGAACACATCATCTGTTGGTGCCCTACGATACACTGACAGCTAAGGAGAAGGCCCGTGATCGAGAGAAGGCTCAGGACCTTTTTCGCTTCCTGCAAATTAGTGGCTATAGCATCACAAGGTCAATACATAGAGAGTATGTCACCAATGTTACGTTAAGGTTTTTACAGCACCTCTTAACATTGATGTTTGGTGGAGGGCTGTAATAAATGTTATGATGAGAGAATGTAGTGTTATGAGGATGTGAATTCACAGATAAATTGTTCTTATGTTTCAGAGGTCTGAAGGACTTAGAGCAGGACTCCTCTTCCATGGAAAAACGGTTTGCCTATAAATTCCTCAAGAAGCTGCTCAAGTATGTTGACTCTGCCCAGGAATTCATTGCCCACTTAGGTATGACAGTATAGCACAGACTCAAAATACTTTCTGCTAATACGAAAATATGCAAATACAAAACCTCTTCTCTCCATCCAGAGGCCATGGCTGCCAGTGGGAAAACAGACAGGTCGCCTCATGAACAAGAAATCAAGTTTTTTGCCAAAGTGAGCAAGTGGCAGTAATGTGACAAAATTTCAACTGTTTTACTTTTTTTTTTCTCTCTTCATTGACCTGGTCTGGTGTTGTGCTCTTTGTTGCTCTTCTTCAGGTTCTTCTGCCTCTCATCGACCAGTACTTCAAAAACCACTCTCTGTACTTTCTCTCCTCTCCCAACAAGAATCTGAGCAGCAGTGGCTATGCCTCCAACAAGGAGAAGGAGATGGTCACCAGGTAGCTCTCTATTGCTTTACACACTGCAGTACTGCATGGCACTCGAGTAACTTGCACCATTTCTTGCTTAAGATTGAAAAATCCTAATTTCTAACCTCAGCTTCCAGAATTAACCTGCTCTGATTTTCTTATTTCCTCCCTGTTTCCCTTCTTCACGTCTCCAGTCTGTTTTGTAAACTGGCAGCTCTTGTCAGACATAGGATTTCACTCTTCGGTAAGCTGATGAATACTAAATGGTCAGGGATGTGTGGCGATGTGTATTTGCATGTGTTTTGCTTTAAGGCCTCAACAACACTAATCATTTTTGGTTAGCACTTTGTTTGGAACAAAAGAGGGGATAGAGGAAGGGTAAAGCAGACAAAAATGTTGCGAAACGTGTATCATTAACCTCGGAGCATACTTTTTCACATGTCCAGCTGAGGTGATGAGCTGAAAATTGATTATTGGTGGGTGGTACATCACTGCCACACTCAGCTCTGACACGAGGCAGGATCAATACAAATGAAAAAAGTCAGGAGAAATGATTGACGATGTGCATTCATGTCGTACCGATGGCCTTTGTGTTGTTTTGTAGGGAGTGACTCCACCACTATGGTCAGCTGTCTGCACATCCTGGCACACACTCTGGACACCAGGTGAGCGCAAATTAGCCAGAATTCAGTGCACACAAGGAACTTGGCAGTGCTGTTTGTTTTGGTCTTTTTTTATTTTCTTGAAATCAAAAGTTGAAGTGCTCTTAAAATGAACTGTTTCTGAAAGGCATTTACATCCTTTCTCTGTTAAGTGGCTCTAAGCTCATCTGGATCCCAAAGAGGCACATTTATTGTCAGTGTTTTCTTTCAAACAGTCATAATTCTTATGGGACGCACTGGCATTAACAAAAAAAAAGCTTCCTCTGGCATTTAAATATGCTGAACAAATTCCATGCAGCACATGTTGCCTGAGGCTCGTAGTGTTCTTTAGAGACAGTGAGCTGTTTGTTCATGCAGCTCACACATAATGAGGCCAAATCAGCAATGCATTATTGTGTCTTGTTTGTTCTGAAGAGCGACAGCTGATGCCCACAGACTCTGTTTTTCATTTGTCCATCATTCCATCACACATCAAGGCTTAACAATAGGTAATTCATTTGCCACTGTTATAAACTGTGAAACGCTGAAGACAAAGACAAACAAAACTAATCATATTAATGTATAACATAGAAACAAAAAGTAAGGAAATCTGTTTTAGGTAGATTATTTCTTTATTGTAAAAATGCATCTTGGCAATAACTCTTATACCTTTGGAAAGCCGGTTTATATTCCTTTTAAATGTAGCCCATTTGTTAGGAACATGCATCTATGTGGGTTGAAGCCTGATTTATACTCGAACGTTAAGTCGAAGAGATGCCCCCCCCACCCACCCTTCGCAGAGACTACGCAGACACTCCGGTGCGCCAACCTAAAATTGTAGGTCGACGCAGACAGTGTCGCAGAGAGGAGAGAAAGGAGGCCTCTGATTGGTCAATTCTACATCCGCATAGAAAAGAGCGCGTCATTGAAGAAATGAGGAAGTACCCACATCTGTACGATTTTCGTTCTCCACACTACAAAGACAGCACTTATTCTAGTAATTCATGGAGGGAGATAGCAATGAATGTGGGTCTAGATACGGCCGAGACAGCGAGGAAGTGGAAAAATGCAAGAGATACGTTTAGTAAATTTAGCTACTCCATGACTGTCCCTCTTGCGTTGTGGCGTGGAATAACATAGCGGAGACCGCGCGAGTATAAATCAAAAGTGACGGTGGCATCTCTGCGACAAGCTGACGGCGTCACATTGCCGCGAGAGTATACACGGCCCTATGAAAGATTTGCCAAGTCTTCTTTTGCCAATGCCGAACAGCTTTTTTTTTTGTGCAGTTGCATTTGATTCTTGTTTTGAGCCTCCGATACTCCCAGGTGCTGAACATGTGGAGGGACATTATGTTCAATGATGAGTCCAGATTCTGACTGTAGCACTTGATTGTAAGGTCAAGGTGTGGAGAAGACGCAGAGAACATTTTGGTAATTTCTGCACCAATATAATATATTTTGGTAAGATTTGGCAAATCTTACATGGGGACAACCAACCTATCTTCAGCTCAGCTGCTCATGTCACAAATGCATGTTCATTACAAATGTGGCACCATTTAAAAGAGAAAAAAAAATGATGTTTTCTGTCTTTTATCACACTCCTTACTTCCTTCCAACAGGACAGTGATGAAGTCAGGTTCAGAGCAGGTGAGGATGGGACTCAGGACTTTCTTTGAAAACGCTGCAGAGGACCTGGAGAAGACCTTTGAGAACCTGAAGCTGGGGAAGTTCACTCACTCCCGCTCACAGATGAAAGGCGTGTCACAGAATATCAACTACACCACTGTGGCTCTGCTCCCCATCCTAACCGCTCTGTTTGAGCACATCACTCAACACCACTTCGGAGTGGACCTGCTTTGTGAGTCCTGACAGCAAAGGAATGATCAAGCGCAGCTGTTTGAAGGGATACAAAAACTTAGAGTGAAGTGTATTTTAGGTTTATTTTGATTAATGATTTTATGCAGGTTTTCCACAGTGCTCAGATCAGTTCAGCTCTGTCATAGTGAGAGTGACTTATATGGAAATTTTTGGCATCAGAAGTCTTTTATGGTTAAGTTTTGATATTAAGTGCTTATGGCTGCAAGCCATGTTTACTATGGCTGTTGCACAATTTGTCAGAGAATCCTCTCATGCTGATCTCTTTATGTTGTCTTTTTAGGGATGACTTGTTGATGCAGTATAATAGCAGTTGGGGGCGGAAAGTATCTGCCTCTAAAAATCAAACCTATTTACAGATTTACATTATCTAGATGGAAAGCTGTAGTGAGAGGCATGCTTCAACAGAAGCATCATTGACAGCAGATCTAGAATATCATCACCCAAAAATATGTATCCAAACCTTAATTAAGAAGAATCCAAAAGAAATAGAGGCTAACCCTTTTCTGAATCAGATGATCCATTAGAAAAAAAAACATTATCACCATATTATGCTGGTGTAGTGTTTCTTATCATTTTACCTGTCATATCGGGTTTACTGACACCAGCTTGAGGGCTACAGTTTTCTAATTTTCATCTTTCATTTTCCCAGTGGATGATGTCCAAGTGTCCTGTTATCGAATCCTGACCAGCCTCTATGCACTGGGCACTGGGAAAAACATCTATGTAGAGAGGTATCCTAAGCTTTAGAAATTTACCATCCAGAACTTTAGCCAAAGAAATCCCTTTGCATACCGTAAATCTGTATCTCTGTATCTCTCAGGCAGCTGCCAGCTATCGGTCAGTGTCTGGCAACTCTGGCTGGAGCCATGCCTGTAGCCTTCCTGGAACCAATGCTCAACATGTACAACCCCTGCTCTGTGTTTAATACCAAAAGTGCCAGAGATCGAGCTGGTGAGATATATGTGATTATTTCAAAAATATAAGCTGTCAGTTAGTCATCTTCGTGATAAAAAGAACTCCATTATCAAATAATAATGAGTGAAATACATGATTTTAGTCCTAGGAATACAAGACTCAGTGGAGGAGATGTGTCCAGGGATGCCGCGGCTGGATGGCCTTATGAAGGACATCAATGACATGGCCGAGTCTGGAGCACGGTACACAGAGATGCCTCATGTGATCGAAGTGGTGCTACCCATGCTGTGTAACTATCTGTCCTACTGGTGGGAGAGGGGTCCTGAAAACCAGCCTGCCAGTGGGGGGAGCATCTGCTGCACCACTGTCACCTCAGAGCACCTCAGCCTCATTCTTGGGAACATCCTGAAGATCCTCAACAACAACCTGGGTATTGACGAGGCCTCATGGATGAAGAGAATCGCTGGTGGGTGGCAGATATTATTGAGGATATATTCATGAAATGGAGCAACAAGGTCAGCCTGACTTTCGCTTGTTTTAATCCATACCGATGCGATCACTGTTACAACAGCATATAAAGGCTATTTGAGGGAAAAAGAAATGTTGATGGAGAGGTGGGAACTGGGTTATGACATCAGAAATTCTTATTTTGCATCGGTTTATCCCGTATTCCACCTTGTAGTTTTTGTTTTTCCTCAAATGCCCCTCGCACACTGTTTTCTGTGCTAATTTATAATTGAAGATTTTATATTACAACCATGAAAATGTTCATAATCATTTTAATCATGAATAAAATCAAAATTTCCTCTCCTTTATTGTCTAGTTTACGTGCAACCCATCATCAGCAAGGCCCGAGTAGACCTGCTGAAGAGCCACTTCCTACCCACGCTGGAGAAACTTAAGAAGAAGACAGTGAAAGTGGTGGCTGAAGAGGAGCTTCTCAAGGCAGACAGTAAAGGAGACACTCAGGAGGCCGAGTTGCTCATTCTGGATGAGTTTGCCGTGCTCTGCAGGGACCTGTATGCCTTTTACCCCATGCTCATTCGTTACGTGGACAACAACAGGTGGGCTGAATAAGCAGTCACTTAAGTCCTTCGATTTCAAGGAGTGTTTAGAAGACAGTAGAACAGATGTTACTGTCTGCAGGAAAAGTCACAGAGGTTGTATTGCTGTTTTTCTGCTGCTGCAGGTCCAGGTGGCTGAAAGAGCCAGACTCAGACTCCAATGAGCTCTTCAGAATGGTCGCAGAGATATTTATTCTCTGGTGCAAGTCACATGTAAATGCTTAAATTTTCATGGGATTTCTAATGAATTAGAGCATCAATATCAGTGATCCATCATTAATTATCTTTTTTTTTATAGAATTTCAAAAGAGAGGAGCAGAACTTTGTGGTGCAGAATGAAATCAACAATCTCTCCTTCTTGACTGGAGACAACAAAACAAAGATGGCTAAGGTAGATTTTACACATATCTGCACCCTCACAATGATATCATCTTATTATAGACAGCAGAATAATAATCTTTCATTTATCTTTAATAGTTGACCTGTTGTGGCAAGAAATTAAAACTTACAAAGTCCATGTTTCTTGGAAATGGGTGAAAAAGAGTAAATATAAAAATAGGATCTGTGGGGAAATCCATGTTAACATCATCTTTGCCATGTTAATGCACTTACCGTATTTTCCGGACCATAAGTCACACTTTTTTTTAGTAGTTTTGCTGGTCCTGCGACTGATATTTCGAAGCGACTTATGTATCAAAAATATCCGCCATGCCATCCATGACAACACCAGGGCATCGTCTACAATCGGCGACAACTGAACACTGATACCAAAAAAGTTACAAGAGTAAACCATAAAGACTGGGAGAACACAAAAATGCCAAGTGGAAAAAAAAAGCACTACTGCAGAATTTAAACAGAAGATTATAAAATATGCTGCCGAAAACAGTAATCAATCAGCGGAAAGTTTGGAGTGAGTGAGAAAAACTGGACTGGAGAAAAGTAGAGGTAACTGACAGCTGCGAAAAAAAATCAAAAAAAGCTAACTGCAGGGTGAAAGAGCAATGGCCAAAGCTGGAGGAAAAAGCCCACAGATGGGTCTTTGAACAGCTGCTGCTTGAAGGGGCTTATCAGCGGTGCAATTATCACCCAGTCTTATTCGCCCGATGTGACTTGTACATATTTTATTCCTCTTCACAACGTATTTTTTGACAGACGCGACTAATACTCCGGTGCCACGTATAGTCCAGAAAATACAGTACTTGTGTGAGCATGTGCTCATATGTTAACATGTGGAATGCTCAGGATGATTTCAGAAGCTGTGTGTAAACACATACATGGATACACACACACTTGTTACAAAGAAAACTATCTGCTGAAGAAGCTCTTCAAATTTGAGAGGAGTGCAGTATAGAAGCTTTTTGCAATACAACAATTAAAATGCACATATGTGTGTGTATATACATGCATGGTTGTTAAAGTAAATAAGGACAAACTAACTTCATCTTTTAGCCTGTGATACAGGATTTAATCTCATCTGCCAGGTATAGCAGTTTAAACGCAAAGAAATGGTTTTTCATTCCAGTGCACATCCACGTGAGAACTTCACGCCTTCATTAACTGCTCTCTCATCCTTTTTTTTTATACTTGCCTCTCTCTCTCTCTATCTCTATCTCAAACAGTCCTTTAAGGAAAAGGTAGAGTGATGCAGTGCATGAGCTGTTTACCTGCCAGCTTATTGGCTTATATGCTTTAGTCGCCAAGTAGAAAAGCCAATAGCTTGTGCCGCTATGCTATGTAGTGTATATTGTAGTTAAATATTATGTTACCATGGTTATTTTGGTCAGTCCTCATTGTCTTATGAGTCCAACATGTCTCCTCTCAATCAGTGAAGCCCAGCCCTTCTCCTGAAAAACATGTGATCCTGTATGTGTTTGTAGTGGACTGATCTATGTAAATGTAACATTGTATGTAATATGATGTAACATTTTCCTGTGTTTGACCAGTAGATATACTGTCTTTATATGTCGTTATAGTCAATGTGTTCCAAGGCCGTGTATGTATGTGTGTGTGTGTCAGTGTTTATACACTCTGAACCTGAATGTCTATGTCTATGGGCAGTGTGTTGAAGTTCTAACAGATGCACTTAATGCTTAATGCTTCTACATTTTATTCACCACTATGTGTTTTCTGAGGTTAATATGGTGAACTTTTCAGTCTGGAGGTCAAGACCAGGAGAGGAAGCACAAGAAGCGGCGTGGTGAGTTCTACTCCATCCAGACCTCTCTGATTGTAGCTGCTCTGAAGAAGATGTTGCCTATTGGTCTCAACATGTGCACCCCCGGTGACCAGGAGCTTATCTCTCTCGCTAAGATGCGCTACCTCATGGTGAGAAAACATTTCTATGGATGTACATCCAAGCATTTACAGAAAACTATTGCTGCAACATGAGACATTTAAAACTAGAGGTTCATTTTCTTCACAGTCCTCACATCCTACATTTTCTAAATTACTGAAGTAAAATATGGAGTATTTAATTTGAGTCTTTTCTTTCAAGTATTTACACTATTTAATTCTTCTACTCTACATCTTGAAGGCAAATTTAATGTTTTTATTGTATGTTTTGTCCCACTATACCTAGGGTTCAAATATTGTCGGTTAGCCAACAATATCAAAATATCCTTTGTGGTTAAGTTGTTTCAAATTATATCAGGACAGCTACAAATATATTGGAATCCCTCAGGTAAATATTACCCATAAAGAGAAAATAAAACAGTGGAAGGAGAAACTCCTGAATGGCATGTACCACTGGCAGATTCAGGGAGTGGCTGATGGTGATAGGTCCTACCGGGTAGCTAGAAGGCTACTGTAGCCTTCTAACTACCCGGTAGGACCTCTCAGGGTAGGACCTAGTACAGGACCTACCAGTAGTAGGTCTTGAGGCTACTCTCAAGGCTGGTCTGAAAGACAGTACAGAGGCACTGAGAATAGTAGCACAAAAACAGGCCCAGAGTACAAAAACAACAGAGACTGGGGTCTGCCACATTAAGCAGGACCCCAGGGTCAGGCAGTGCAAAGATGCCCCCGAGAGAATCCAGCACATAACTGCAGTGCCTAAATAACAGAGCAAAGGCACTGTGGGATTTCCAGATGCAGACTGATAAGCTAGTGATGAGATCAGTGGTGGTTCACAAACTCCAGAAATGATGATAGATGTGGCAATGCCAAGTGGTAGTAATTTCAACAGCGTGACAAACTTGAAAAATACCAAGAGCTGAAAGAGAAAATAGAAATGATGGGAAAAGTGAAGGCACTAGTGATGCCAGGGGCAATTTGGAGCATTTGGAGGCTGTGACCCTTGAACTGGAAGAGTGACTCCAGTAGGTTGTGGGAACAGCAAAGAACACTGAGCAGAGTCCTGTGGAGACTGGATAGAACCCTCAGGCATCCAGACCTCTGGTAAAAGACCTGAGTTTGAAGAAGAGAACTTCCTACTAAGGAGCAGTTGTGTGTGTGTGTGTGTGTGTGTGGAGTTGTATTTTTTCTATATTTCTTGGTCTATATGTGTACTCAACAGTTTATACTGTTTTATAAAGCTCAATGTACAGTTTTCTGCAATAAGTTTACTTTAAGTGTAAATATTTTAAGTATATTTTAAGGACAATGTCTCCATGCTTCAGCTACATTTTCAGTGCAGGATTATTATTTATAAAAGAGTACTTTAACAGTTTGCTGATGGTGCTGCTCTTACATCAGATAAAGGTTTGAGTACTTCTTCAGCTAGTGCAGTAGAGTAGAAATGCTGCAGCATCCTAACACCTTGCTTTGCAATGTTGTAGAAGCTTCACCTTTTATTTCCCCATTTGTTTGTTATAGCAAGTTGTTTGTTTCGTTCCCTTCTTGCTCGACAGAAAGATACAGATGAAGAGGTCAAAGACCACATTCGTCAGAATCTCCACCTCCGAGAAAAGGTAATCAAGTCCTGATGAAGTAAATCTTTTGCAGCTCAGTGATAGCTTTCCTTTGATACTGTGTATCAGACTTCCATGTGTGAATTGTTAACTCAGTCAGAGGACCCAGCTGTGAGGTGGCAGCTGAACCTGTACAAGGACATCGTGACGAGGACTGAGGGGCCTCCTGATCCTGAACGAGTGGTGGATCGTATCCAGAGGATTTCTGCAGCTGTCTTCAATCTGGAGCAGGTCAACATTTATCTCTTACATTCACAGTGACACTAGAGGCAGTTCTTAATATTAGAGCAATATGCATATTGAATTGTTGAGGACTGGTAAAGGTGTGGGATTAGAGGGCAAATATATTTTTTATTCTGAGCACACATTTAATTCAAACATGCAGCCAGGCCAGCAGAGGCAACTTTATTATTGCTTTGGTGTCCATCAGTGGTATAAAAAGAAAAATGTACTTTCTATTTTATTTGTCATGGATGACTAAACAGAAAAGGCAGTCTACTGTGAAAGCTCTCTCTCTCCTTTCACAGTAAGGTTCAGAATGAATCACCAAAATATAAAACACCAGCGCTGAGGCTGATGAGAACACAGTTTCCCAGCAGTCATTTGTTTCGCTGGCTTCCCTGCTGGACAGTGTCATCCCTGAACATTAACAATATTTCTTTTACCCTCAGGTGGAGCAGCCGCTCAGATCCAAAAAATGCGTATGGCAGAAGCTGCTGTCCAAACAGAGGAAGCGAGCCGTTGTGGCCTGCTTCCGAATGGCTCCACTTTATAATTTGCCAAGGTATTACTGTGAACATTTCTACTTAAACTGTCAAACTCCAGCCTCTTCTTTTTACAGTCTCAGTCTAAACAGTTTTATGAAAATCAGTTGGGGAAAAAAAAATTTGACAGCAAATGCTGGAGCACCGTTTCTCCTACCAGACTTTCCTTTTTCTGTCTGTTTCACATCCCTCCCTTTGTTCTTCCTGGGTTCTGACCCTGCATTAACAAACAGCCTCCCTCGGTTTGTAGGACACATGGTCCAGCCTATTGTTGTTATCTACTTATAAGAGGAAAAAAGAATGGACATGGCAATTTCATGGCCTGCTGCTCCGTAAGTGAATCACACGAAGCCGGGCAGAGTGTTACAGTATGGTGGAAAACAATTATGTGGTCCAACCTCAGGGTGGCCGTCTTCAATTTGTGCTCAGACAGATGCCAGCTTGCCTGGCGGCATGACTCATTTACCGAAGGTTGTTGACTGTGAGATATGACTAATCATAGCTAATAATTACTAGACTGCAATGTAGGAGCTGGTTTTTGTGTAATAGATGTACACAAAAGGTAAGAATATGAATGTTCTGCGTAAAGAAAAGAAAGAAAAAGTGTGGCATTCAGATATAATCTCTTCTCTTTTGTCTCTCTGTTCAGTCTTTGTTCTGTCCACAGTGTCACACTCTATTGTACCTCTACCTCATCTCCTCAGGCACAAAAATAATAATTACTTCCTGAATTCCTACCGACACATTTGGCTGGAGATAATGCATGAGAACACAGACTATGACAGTCTGCTCTCGGTGCTGACGGTAAAGTAGTGCTGACCCAGTGTTGCTGCTCTTTGACTTGCAGTCCCCTCTTTAACTACTCCTCGCTTTCCTCCAGGCAGGGTTTCTGCCAGAGGTTTTAACTCTTTTTTTTCCACTGGTATTTCCACTGGTCCACACATTTGGAGTATTCCAACAAGCTCAGTCTTCCAAACCCCATTTCCAGAAAAGGTGGGAAGTTTTGCAACAGCCAACAAAAACATACATTTGGAATTTCTTAATTTGTTTGAATCTCTATTTAACGGAAACAAGTAGTGCACAATGAAAATGTTTCTCTCTGTCTTTACTGACCAATTCTCCTCTGGGGTCTGGCGTTGTCCTGCTAAAATAATCACAAAAGGAAACAATTATGCCTTTATGGGAACACATGGCTACAAAAATCCAATATATGTTTGCAGTAATGGTACAGCTCACACAACTGCAGGTCAGTTACATCATGGACACTCATTTAGTTGAACTATAGCTGTAGCTCCACTGGGCCATTTAATACCATCGAGAAGCTGGATTTTCCCAATAACTTTCCTTCCAATATTTGGTACATGATGGTTGTCAGATAGACTTTGGTGGATTCTCCTTTAATAGTCAATCATTAGACCCCCAACCCCTCACTTTTTTGCTTTTCAAACCAATCCTATAATGTGAGAATTGAAAATAAATTCTACATTTTTTTTTTTTATTTTCCATGTTAAAATATCAGTTTGAATTTCACTTGGAGGAATATTTGAAAAACTAGATCACAGAGCTACAGTGGACATGATGGCAGAGGTGACTAAGACTCAAGAAAGTAATGACAGAAGAAAAAAATGAGAGTGACTGAGCAAGAGACCCAAAAGAAGTTAATCTTGGACGGTGCTGTAAAAGTGACTTAACCTCCACACCTACAGGGGGACCTTCTGAGCTAAAGTTCCAAATGTTCCCTTGTGCCACTTTAAATAAAGGTCCAAAGAAAAACTTCCCAACTTTTGGAGTTTAGCTTTCTTGGTTAGACCTAGACAAGAAAAAAAAAGACCTTTTGAAAAGCTGAATTTCTTAACATATTTTGTTGTTATTGTACCAAAATGAATTCAAAAATAATAAAATAAAGTGTGTTTCTGCAGTGGTAAATAGCTGGATTTCTTGGCAATGACGTCTTAGTGTTTTGTGTTTACTGTAAAGATACAAGGAAATGTTGGCAAGCAAATTTTCATTCATAATGGTAAGCTAACTCTAAACTAACCCCTAAGAATCAGGAGAATGCTTTTTTTTTTTTTAATCTTTTTCTTTAGCTGGTGCACATTCCTGCACAACAATAATTAATTAAATTAGTTCTGTGCCTTGTCAGTCTTAGCACTGAGTGGATTTTCACCTGCAGATTAAGAGAGTAAAAAACTTAATTAGAAATGAAAAAGAATGTTGGTTGGCTCTGTCAGCCGTCTGGCAGGAAGCCTGTTCATTTTAGGTGACCAGTTGGATGTGCCAGTACCCCAAACTAACCGGTATTAACCCTCCCGAGGGACCTCTTCCATCCTTTGCACTTCTCCTACCTAACCCAGGCTGATCTCCTCTCACCCCTCCCTAGGCATCGCTCTATTAACCTCTTCCTCCTGGCCTATCAGAGAATATGGATAGAAACAGAAGAGTACTCTTTTGAGGAGAAGCTAGTGCAGGACCTTGCAGTAAGTACTCCCCTGCCCCACAAGCGTTCTCATGCCAGCACCCGAACACTGCAGGGAGCTGAGCATCGCTCGTACTACTCTTTTCTACCTTTGTCGGTGAAAAAAGTGTGAAATACACTTCTGTGTCGCTCTCAGTCATCCATGCTGTGGGTTTCAACCAGACCCATTTTGGTAAGCATGACATCATCGCTGATGTCAGAGCCAGTGGCTCAGCCACTGTGTCCCATCCACATAGGTAAGAAAGCATCCTATCCTCATGCTTTCACTTACCAATGAAATTTATGAAAGTTCTGTCTCTTTCCTAAATTTTTACAGCCATCAAACTTCACAGTCCCACAATCATATAGTCTTTGCAAAAGTGCTTCAGGAATATTTGTAAGCCACAATAGAAATTTTTAGCTGTAGATTTAGGGTCATCCCAAGAGATTTCAGGGGTCAGGAGCTCAACCTCTTGGTTCTCAAAGAACCAACTGATTTTCAAAATCACAGCAACGGGAAATAAAACATGCAACTTCAGAAGAAATTCACTGGAGAAAGGCACACCATGATTCATATTCCACAAAAAAATAGAAAGAAAAGTAGAAACACTGGCATTTGTGAAAGCACAGAATGCAAAACACATTTCATAAAACCATACAACACTAGAAAAGGGTGATGCAACACAGGGAAAAAAAAACATCCCCGTAGAATAACATGTTGCAAAAAATTTCACAGTGCCTTTTATGTACCATTTTTCTTTTCATTTTCTTTTCATTATTTGAAGCCACGGGCTATTACAAGTCAAGAAAAACTAGCCAACCAAAACGGGCAGAAAATGCTACAGTGGGTGAGTTGAGGAGAAGTCTCTTCTCTGGGACCAAATGATTCGATATCTACTACAGGAGAGTCAGGCTCAACTCCAGTCACATGTAAAACATGTAAAACATCCAACTTCATGTGTCTATGGGTGTGTGTGTGTGTGCGTGTGTTTTCGTGTATCAGCATGCGTGTGAAGATGCCTGTCGATGTGTCCATGCATGTGCTTGTAGTTTAAAGTATTTCTGCATGCTGTCTTCTTTCTTCTTCTTTTCCTTTATTTTTTTTGCAGAAAGCTCATTTAGTTGAGAGATGGTTAAATGTTACAGCACCTCAAACAATTCCTGTAGTTCATTTTGGAAGCACCTGCCTCAGTTGCACTGCTGATATGTGTGGCTTTGTCCAGAAGACGCAGCCTAAAGTGCAGGAGGAGGAGGAGGAAGAGGTCAGGAAGCAGCCAGACCCTCTTCACCAGCTCATTCTGCATTTCAGCCACAATGCTCTGACTGAATGCAGGTAAAAAAAAAAACACACTCGCATACCCCTGTCCACTTGGCACCAGCATCTACAGAATTATGTGCCATCTGTGGCACATAATTGGTTTGGCCTGCATCGTAGCTAATAAAGAGCATTAAGTAGAAATTATAGCCATATTTTATAATAAGAAAGAAAAATATGCAGCTTTTTAGTACTTCTTAGTAGTCTTGAAATTATATTCCCTGCATCTTAATTACATATGATATAAATGTAAGCTGCAAAAAGTTTAACTTCTAGAATTACATGTTTTTTTTTTTTTGTTAGTTCTCTGGAAGAAGATCCCTTGTATATTGCCTATGCGGATATGATGGCAAAGGTACCTCATTCTCTACGATGCTCTTTTATGTTGCCCTGCAGCAATGTCCGTGTTTGACGTTGGCACTGTCTTTCAGAGTTGTGCTGAGGGTGAAGAAGAGGAAGAAGAAGAGAAAGAGAAAACATTTGAGGTATTTTTCATTTGCAGAAAAATGTTTTTGCTTTCACTTGTTTTGTCGTTTGTTCACAAATGTCATTGGATGTTCTATAGGAAAAGGAAATGGAGAAACAAAAGATGCTCTACCAACAAGCCCGGTTGCACGACCGTGGGGCCGCAGAGATGGTGCTTCAGATGGTCAGTGCCAGCAAAGGTAGGAAACACACACGAACACTTGTCTGCTGCCCTGCAGCGGCCATCATTGGTTTTGATCTACGATTATGTGGCCATCAGGTCGTCTCGGTGCCACTGTGACTTTCACCCTCAAGCTGGGCATCTCCATTCTCAACGGGGGAAACATTCTAGTGCAGCAGGTACGAAGCACTATTTGTGTTTAAGGGTCAACAGCTTCAGCTTCGCTATTAATTTCCTTTTATTTCATGCAGAAAATGCTGGACTATCTGAAGGAAAAAAGAGATGTTGGATTTTTCAAAAGTTTGTCTGGGCTGATGATGTCATGCAGGTAATGGAGCTCTGATCAGCACGTACACACTGAACATGATTTTCTTTGTGTTTGCAAGTTGCAGTTTAAATGTGGACAGAAATTACACTTGATGCATGCAGGAAAGTGTTATTCATTGATTTATTGGAGCACCCCATCTTCTAGAAATACAGACTACTGAAACTGGGCATATCATTGTTCCGTCTGTGTCTTTCTTTTCCGGACAGTGTCCTGGACTTGAATGCCTTTGAAAGGCAAAACAAAGCCGAGGGTCTGGGGATGGTTACTGAGGAGGGATCAAGTAAGTGAGGATGATCAACGTAGCTGATCTCTGCAGTTCCAGTTGTTTCTTAACATTGTTCAAAATAATACTTTTTTTTCAATTAGGAGATCTTTTATGATTTTGATATAAATATTATAATAAAGTCAATAAAGTGTATTTTTGTCAGTTTAATGTGGCAGAATAAAATGGAAACGCAAGATAATATAGAATGCTTATATTACTGTTTGTTTTGTCTTTTTAAAGCACCCCAGAAAAAAAAAAAACATAATCTTAAGTTCAGCAGTTTGTTTGTTGCACCCTCTGCTGTTTCTAAATGCTGATCTGCTGCAGATCTGAGAATACCATCATAAACTGACAATAAAAATAACAGGTGATAACATTTGTAGCAGATGGGGTAATTAGTCACTTATTGATTCCCGAAATAAACAAGGTTATGCTTACTCTGCTGTTCACCTCAAATATTAGCAAAGATGCCACCTTTACTTCAGGGTGATGTTTCTAATCCTCATTCTTAATATTAGCTCATAAATGTCCACAAAGCAAATGAGGCTGAACTGGTTTGACGGAACATTTGGATCTTTAGTTTGGTGTCGCTCAGTCCCATCTCCATGTCATGTGCGTGTCTCGTTTCATGTTGTCATGTCATCCCGCAGGTGAACCTGTGCTACTGTATGTCCAAGTCCTGTCTGGGTCTTGTCTTCCACTAAAAACAATCACAGTCACCAATAATCCACAACTGCTTATCAATCAGGGATCTCTATTTAAACTGATGGGTTGCATACAGTATATTAATATATTTTTATCATGCATACTCCAGCTCATTTTCACTTCATAAGCTCAGGCATAAGTGATGGTAAATCTTTGTCGAACCTCAAAACATCTGCCGAGTGAGCAGAATGTACTTTTAAGACTTTAAGAAATGTTACTGTATGTCGCTGTCGTAGATCAGTGTATGTAAAGCATATAGCTGTCCGATCACTCTTTCCTGTTCCTACTTCTGATTGAATCTCGATGTGTTCTCCTTTGCTTATGTCTGCTTTTGTTTTGTTTGTTTGTTTCCTTCTGATCATGTTTTTATGTCATCGGTCGCAGTCAACGTGAGTGAGCGGGGTAAATACACGGTTTAGATTCTACTCATTTTTATGCGATGCTGACATTTTGATTGCTCTCTGTCCCACTCCTCTCTCCCTATCTTCATTTCCTTTCAGTCCATTTCTCTCCTCTTCTTCCTCTCCTTTTCTTTTGAATGCACTGTAGCCACCATCTCTGGACCCTGGACTGAAATAAAAAAAGAAAAATAACCATGCATGCTCTTTTGATATTAGTCCACGGTCAGGCTACAGAAACCCACTCAAATCTTTCCACTTATTCTTTTATAAATGCTTGTTTTTGTGGGACCCTTCTTTGTTTACATATATTTCAATGATTCTAACCAGTGTGTGTTAAGAACTAAATCCCCCAAAGCTTTGTTTAGACATAACAACAAAGCTTTGCTGGTATTAAACAACAAAACTCAGTTTCTTTCCTATATTAAACCAAAATTGTATTTCTTAAGTAATGCGCTTGATTGTGTGTGTGAGTGTTCTTAACTCTCAGTATCATGCACATGATTTGATGCTGTTTGACAAAAAAAGACTTTATAAGGAAACAAAAGCTCTATTGCCTGTATAGTTATTAAAACAGTGGATCTGACCATCTCATCACTGAAAAGGACAGATAATCTAATTTTCTCTTCTCAGGTTCCAAGGTACTTCAGAATGATGAGTTCACTCAGGATCTCTTTAGGTTTCTGCAGCTTCTCTGTGAGGGCCACAATAATGGTAGGTCAACTCCTTCCCTAACAACAAAATTCAAGACGAAGTTTTGATGCTGCATGTTTCCTGAGAAACAATATTGACTTTCATGGAGGTACTCAAGTGCAGCAATTCTCATTTTCATTCTGAATCATTTCTCTCATTTATTTTAGATTTTCAAAATTTCCTGAGGACTCAAACAGGAAATACAACCACGGTCAACATCATCATTAGCACTGTGGACTACCTGCTCAGACTCCAGGTACTACATTAATGCCAGATTGTCTATATTTTTATTGTAAAAACAAACAAATAAATAAATAAAAGATAAATCAATTTAAATCTTTTATTTTTTTTTGTTAGGAATCTATCAGTGATTTCTACTGGTACTATTCTGGTAAAGATGTCATTGATGAGGCTGGACAGAGGAATTTCTCCAGAGCACTAGCAGTGGCCAAACAGGTCTTCAACTCTTTAACTGAGTATATTCAGGTACGTTATGACAACAGTGAGTTATTGTATAGGAGCAATCCCTGTCCTTTAATTTCACTTCAGTGCAGTTCAATTCACTTCATTTATATCGCGCCAGTTCAGAGTCAAAGTCATGTCAAGACACTTTACACACTTTAATAAACTTAACACAGTTTAATACAGTCCAGTTAAATACAATCCATCTCAGTCCAATTACATTCCAATTGTAATTCAGTTAATCCAATTCATTCCAAGAGAGTCCAGATTCAAAATTCATGTGGCACCAATTTCATAAAAGATAGCCTTGGTAAGAAACCCAACAGGTGTTATTGAATGTCCCAGAAGATTTTTCAGACCATGTGTCTTTGCTGCTTTTGTATCAACTGTGTGTTCCAGGGTCCGTGCATCGGTAACCAGCAGAGTCTGGCTCACAGTAGGCTTTGGGATGCAGTGGTGGGTTTCCTGCATGTTTTTGCCAACATGCAGATGAAGTTATCTCAGGTATGGATTTCATGTTGGTGATAATGCTTAATTATCACACACTGGTCAAACAATAATTCATTGTTAGATAAGTTCTACGTATGGCTTTTTGTTTTTTCACTTTAAACTATGTTGGGCTTTCTTTTAAATTTGAAGGCTGCCTTTTTTATAGAGTTTTATAGAATAGAATATCACAAATTAGAAATAATTCCATTATATAATGTGGTTCTAATCAAGAAAATAGATAATAATATTTTGATGTTTTTACCTTCAAATATGGTGTTTTTTAATTTTTGCGTGCCTACTATAACTGTAAAGACCACAGTGTCCAAGCTTTCTGTATCTCTTGCTTTCCTCCCTGCCTGTCTGGTCAGTACAAAAAAGACAGCACTGAGAAACTCAGTTTCTTATAACATCACAATAAGGCTCTTGTCTGAAAGCCTCTAGAAACTGAAACACCTGCCAGATGTTCGCCAATGTCAGTGTACTCACATGCTCTGCTGTAATTAAATCTATTCATAGACATACGTGTTGTTCATCAGCTTGGCTTTAACTAGACCTCAACTGAACTCAGTTACAACTTGACATTGAATCAGAGAACCTCTAGGCTCCACGGTTACTAGTTTATGTGCAGTGATATTACATTTATAGGAACATTAAACTCAAATTGAATGATTTTTGCTTTTGCTGATGTTTCTCGTAGGGCCACCAGAGGTCACTGCAGCCTCGAGGATAACCTCAGGCTACCAGCTCAGTTACATGTCAGTGTACTCAGCTGGAAGATACAGTACATGAGTCTATATCACCTGAACCTAAAGGAACTGGTCTTATTTTAACCAATGCTCAAGGCAAATATGCCTGTTTGTAAATGTTATGGCTGACCTTTCTACCCCTGCCACGGCTGGAAAGACTGTTGTAATGAATATTCTATGTCTTTTATTTTTACCTTTTGATGTTTAAAATGATCATGTTTTATTGTTCATTGGTATTACATTAAAATATTTATGTATTACTTTTTGAGTAGGGCATATGTTTTGTAGTGTCTATCTTGGCCAGGACACTCTTGAAAATCAGTCAATAAATCTCAAGTGATTATATCTTTTAAATAAATATAAATACATGTACAGCATTCTCAGTAAGCCAGTAGTGGGATGGAAACAAATACCCAATATTGTCTAATAGCCTTGACAAGGGTCTGACAGTTAGAGCCAGGATGAAGGAGGGTTGCATGGATGGGTTGAATTTAACCCATCAGAATATAGTTTAGATTTATGGCATGTTGAGTACAGGCTCCGTGGAGACCCTAAATGAGTCAAACCAACTCAGCCATCTGCTCCTAGACAGTGAAATTACATCAGCCCTGGAGATGATGGATGGATGTTACATAGAGGTACTTTTTTTTAACCTTTAGCATAATCTGAAGTACGGTAGCTTTGATTTATTTTAATACGAGTCAGGGTTAAGCAGGGTCATAGTGCTCTTGAGGGAAGGGCATCAGAGGTCTGTGTGATGCATTCAAAGTTTCCCTTGTTGCGTTTCCCTCATCAGGACTCCAGTCAGATCAAACTATTGAAGGAACTGCTTGACCTGCATAAGGACATGATCGTCATGATGCTCTCTCTTCTTGAAGGTTTGTCTCTTTTGAGACTTTCATCAAACAGATTTGGTTGCTTGTTGCACGTTTCTTTACCGTTCTGGCTTTAATCCTTTCATGCTTCACAGGTAATGTTGTCAACGGAACCATTGGCAAACAAATGGTGGATACCTTGATGGAATCCTCCAGTAATGTGGAAATGATTCTAAAATTTTTTGACATGTTCCTCAAGCTGAAGGACTTGACGACTTCGGATAGCTTTAAGGAGTATGATCCCGACAGCAAAGGGGTCATCTCAAAGAAGGATTTCCAGAAGTCCATGGAGAACCAGAAACAGTATTCTCAGTCTGAGATTGAGTTTCTTCTCTCCTGTGCTGAGGCTGATGAGAATGACATGTTCATCTATAAGCAGTTTGTAGAGAGATTTCACGAACCAGCAAAGGACATTGGCTTCAATGTAGCTGTGTTGCTAACCAACCTCTCAGAGCACATGCCTCACGATACTCGCCTCTCATCCTTCCTTGACCTGGCTGAGAGCCTTCTCAGCTACTTTGAGCCTTACTTGGGTCGTATTGAGATCATGGGTGGAGCCAAGCGCATTGAGAGAGTCTACTTTGAGATCAGTGAGTCGAGTCGTACGCAGTGGGAAAAGCCTCAGGTGAAAGAGTCGAAGCGGCAGTTCATATTTGATGTGGTCAACGAAGGTGGGGAGAGCGAGAAGATGGAACTGTTTGTCAACTTCTGTGAGGACACCATCTTTGAGATGCAGCTGGCCTCTCAAATTTCAGAGCCTGACCCCGTTGAGCGTCCTGAGGAAGATGAGGATGACAGCCAGAGTGCGGTGGAGAATCAAGAGGAGGAAGAAGAGGAGAGTGTACTTATGGAGTCTTCTTCAGCATTCACAATTGCCTGCATGTCAATGAGAAAGAGCCTCTGTCACTTCCGCCAGCTGCTCACTCTAAAGAGCATGAGGAGGCAATACAGGAAATTCAAGAAGATGAATGTGAGGAGAGATGGTGCGGGGCTTCTTTTCCTTCTTCTGGATGATCATTACAGGCCTCTTTCACTCTGTCTACAGCTTAGTTTGGGGTTTCTTCCACATATTATGGACTACTTTGTTCGGGGGTGGCCTCGTCGAAGGAGCAAAGAATATGAAGGTGACAGATATTTTAGGAAACATGCCGGACCCGACTCAGTTTGGGATTCACGGGGATGTGTTAGAAACAGAAAAGATGGAGACAAATGAGGCATCTGCACTGGCAGAAATGGGTCAAGATGGCACAGGGTGATGCAGCAGAGGCCGACCTGATGGCCGAGCTACTCAGCATACAGCCCAAGAGGGAGGGCAAGCACGGGACTGAGCCAGGTCTGGGGGATGTATCCGAGGTGGTGGTCGGAGACGCTCCATCCTATAGCCAGTGCTGTCAAGCAGAAAAAGGCACAGGTCAGTTACTGTATTTAGATTAAAAAATAAGGATACATCTATTCTTCCTCATGTCTTCATTAGTGTTTAGTCATTAGTCTTAATTTCTTAGTGTAACAAATTTTTCAAAACAATATTTCTAGATGGCTGCAAAAAAGAGGGCTTCAAATGGAGATCACAAATCTGACTCAGAGAAAGCGGAGTAAGTGTCATTTTTTTTCAGCAGTTTAACTTTTTCAAAAAGAGCCTTTAACTGTGGAAATTGTTGAAAATTTACCTGACGTCCAAGTGTCAGGTGTATTGGCAAATACTAGCATATATATAATCTGAACATTTTCTGTATTGCTTAACTGCTTCTGCTACTTGTTCTGGTTCTCCTCAAAGACTTCAGCTTTTCACTGACAGACAATTTCTATGCATGCAGCTCAGACGATGGCGAGAAAAAGGACCATGACAAGGCGAAAGACGAAGCCCCTCCCGAAGCCTCAGTGGAGGAGAAGAAGGCCCCGAAAAAGAGGCTCAGCCTTAGGAAAGAGCCGCCCGAGGCCTTCATGGCCAGCTTCTTTGCTGGCTTGGAAATCTACCAGACAAAGATGCTGGTCAGATGCTTTCCCCCAGATCTCTCTTGAGACTTCATTTATAAATGGTTCTTGACTTGAGCTTTAGTACAATATCTGATTCATGCTCATGTAAAACATTGTGAGTTCTAAAAATCCTGTATGTTAACTTAATAAGATGGCACCTACCTACCTTGTATTATCTCACATAACACCAGCTTAAATGAGGCTCTAGTCAAGAACCCCATGGGCTATAAGCAACTTTCAACCACAAAGCTTGGGAATGTGTTGCTACAGCAGCTCATGAGTTAGGATGTAAGACAGAACTGCTGATGACATGAAAAAGAAATGGTGTGACCGAAAGAAAAACAAATGCCAGACTTAACACATTGTGTCATCTAATAAATTCCTCACCCTCTGATTAGTAAATCTGCTCTCAATGTTTGTAAATCTTGTGCTAAAAGTTATTGTACTAGGTTTCACACACACTACTTGCAATAGATCTTTTTTTTTTTGCTTATATCATAACTGATCAGTGTTTGTTGGTCCATTTTATAAATGAAGCTCAAGAAGTATTTGCTTAAGAGTACAAATTCCACTTGTTGAACACACTCTGGCTCATTCAGAAGTTGCTCTGATCATTTTTCTCACAGAACTACCTGGCCAGAAATTTCTACAACCTCCGTTTCCTGGCACTTTTTGTTGCTTTTGCTATCAACTTCATTCTCCTCTTCTACAAGGTATGTTTGGGGTTGAGTTTGTGGTTTGACTTCACACAGTAAGGATTTCATTCCATTTTTTAAAAACTGTGTTTCAGGTAACCGGTGATTACACTGATGACGAAGACCCTTGGAATGGTCGAGGAAGAGCCGGAGAAGAGGAGGATGAAGGAGCGCTGGAGTACTTTGTACTGCAGGAGAGCACAGGTTACATGGCCCCAACGCTTCGCTGTTTGGCTATACTGCATACTATCATTTCTTTCCTGTGTGTTGTGGGCTATTACTATCTAAAGGTAAATTGATATCCTCCTTATTTAGTTAAATACACTTAGCATGTATGCCCTCACAGACAAAACCGAGAACACTAAACATACCTGTCATGCACAGTTTTACAAGAATTTTATCTCCATGAAATATTCAAACAATGGTTTTTAGAACTCATATTTTGTGATCTCAATTGATGCAAATCCTTCATGATCTAGGTGCCTCTAGTAGTGTTCAAGCGGGAAAAAGAGATAGCAAGGAAGTTGGAGTTTGCCGGCCTCTACATCACAGATCAGCCTTCTGATGATGACATTAAGGGACAGTGGGACAGGCTGGTCATCAACACTCCGTGAGTCAGCTACTGCACCGTTATTAGACTGACTCATAATCTTCTACAAACAAATGTTTAATTCCAATCTGTTTTGCTGTTTTAATCAGTTCTTTTCCCAACAACTACTGGGATAAATTCGTTAAACGCAAGGTAAGTGGCTTAATGCGAAATGAGTTAAATTTGCAATGCACACAAACTGGAAATCAAATCTGGCTTAATCTCTTTAAATGTCAGCCACAGTGTCCTTCTCTCTTGTGTGCTTCTGTGGTTGCTGTTTGCAGGTGATAAAGAAGTATGGCGACCTGTACGGAGCAGAGAGGATAGCAGAGCTGCTGGGGCTGGACAAGAGTGCCCTGGATTTCAACCCCACAGAGGAAACGGTTGCCAAGGAGGCCTCCCTGGTGTCATGGTGAGAGATAAGACCAATAAATAGCCACCAGGTTGGGACTGCTTGATATAAAAATGGAGGTCAATCACAAAATATGAGCCCTTCATGTCAACATTTCTTTTTTACCAGGTTGAGCTCAATCGATACAAAGTATCATGTATGGAAAATGGGGGTGGTGTTTACAGATAATGTAAGTTTGACATATATTGGTGATTAATCCCTTTCTTGAGAGATAATGGTTGTTTGACTAAAGGAACAAGTTGATGGAACATATAATAACAGGATAAATGAATTCTGATCAATTTTGTCTTCATCAGTCATTCCTGTATCTAGTTTGGTACACCACCATGTCCATTCTGGGACACTACAACAACTTCTTCTTTGCTGCCCACCTGCTGGACATTGCCATGGGCTTCAAGACCCTCCGCACCATCCTTTCCTCTGTCACTCACAATGGTAAACAGGTGAGAAGAAAGAGCAGGACGCATGCCTTCTCCCCAACAGTAGATGTCACTGCAGAGTTAAGAGTTAATCCTGGCTTCCATAAGAGCAAGTAAAGTTTTGTGTTTTTCCCTCAGACTTTGTGACAGTTAGTAGATACGTTCCACCAGTGGGGTGAGAAAAGCATTAAGCTTTTTCGCTTTTAGCAAAGTAACACATATCAAAGGAGATAAAGTACTCCAAAAAAGCTTTGTTTGCAACATGTACACAGGCTTGAAAAAAAAATTAACTATTAAAAAAAAAAAAAAAAAAAAAAATATATATATATATATATATAATATATATATAATAAATATATATATTATATATATATATATATATATATATATATATATATATATATATATCTTATATATATGTATATATATTATTATTATTTTTTTAAATTAAATGTTAAATAAATATATACATTTTAAACATATTTTTGTTTAAAGTGGAAGTAAACTAGTAAACTACTACTTTCGTACTTACTTGCATAAAATAGTTACAGTTATCTTATAATGGAACATTTGATTATTTTAAAGAACTGTTATTGAGCTCTCAGACCCATCCAGGCCTGCTGTCGACCACTAGTTCTGCAGCAGAGCTGCATATCGCTTTATGTCACTGTGTCACATAACCATAAATTAAGGCTAACTCACAGAGATAGTTCAGTTTTGCACGTTTTGTACAGCGAACATCATGATAGAGGCGAGAAAGAAACGAAAGAAAGTAATGATAGATGACAGAAGAAAGAAAAAAGGAGAGAGTGATCGAGCAAGAGACCAAACGAGTAAAAAATGGCTTTCACCCATTGGAGAGCTGGATATGAATCTTGGACAAGTAAGTTTGATTGTGAACATATCAACTGACCTTCGATTTTGTAATTTATGGCTTCTTGAGGTGTGGTTGGGATCTCAAAGTTGGTGATTTTATTTGTTATTATCAGATGTTTATCTGCTAGATAAACATACAGTGTGCTGTCTTGGGTATGTAACGAACACGTACGTTAGTTATTCAGTTACTAACTGCAAATAAAATTAGCCTGTCAAATGTCTTTGCAACATCTCTATATTCAAATGCTTGTCACAAAATTATACATTAATATTTGTGTAAAAGTCTCATTATTTTACTTGATTAGTCAAGATTTTAAGTTTTCCTTGCGTTTCTCTCTGATTGTTTTTACTGGCTTATAAACACATTCACAAGTTGAATGGCAACTGTTGTTAAAACTACTTCTCCCAGAGAGGGGGGTGCTTAAAGTCTAAAAATGTAAAAGTTGCTCTGGATTGCTTTTAAGCAGGGGTCTTCAACTCGAGTCTTAGATCATGTCTTCAGTGTTTCCCTGCTTCAGTGCACCTGATTCACATAAATGGGTAATTAACATACTTGATAATGATCCATTCATGTGAATCATGTGTGTTGAAGCAGGGAAACATCTAAGACATGCAGGGTTGCAGCTCTCGCGGACAGGAGTGGAAGACCCTCCTTTAAAGCCACAATATGTAACAATACCACTTATTCCCACATGGGGGCAATAGATCACAAGAGAGGTCACCTGTCAGGTCAGCAGCTTTAGGGTATTACAGAATATATCCCTTATGTGGTTAGTAGGGACATTGTTACATTATATTTTCTTAAATGCAAAAAATAAGCCCCTGGAGTGGGGCCTGCATGGAAAAAATTGGAAAATGTAATGGACAATTGATCCTCTATACCAGGGGTTCCCAAACTTTTCAACCCGCGACCCTCAAAATAACGGTGCCAGAGACTGGCGACCCCCACTATCCCCGGATGTGACTGAAAAAATAAAATGTGCGCACAGGCCATACGCACAAACACGGGCTTAACGACAACACAAAAGAACAGAGCAGCCTTTTATGATTTTACATATAGAAATTTACTGTTTGATAAAAGCAGAATACCTCAGTCAAAATAATATCTATGTAACATGAGTGCACAGTATTACTGTCATGTGCAAACTTAACTTTAACATTACTTTAATGGTTAATGGTATTAAAGCATCCGCTTTGTGATGTTTACTGTGGAGCCGTAACCTGACACCTGCAAATGATGCTATGTTAATCTGTCTTAATCACCTCAGGAAGAAAATCTGTAGTTTTATTTTAATTTTAACTACCATGTTTCATAATTTTTACAACTATGGCTGAATTTTTCTGTATTTTATATATTTTTTTTAATTTATTAGATTTATATATATATATATATATAAAAAAAAAAGATTTATGGAAATCATTTCGCGACCCATCCCACGGCGTCCCGCGACCCCCCGGGGGGTCCCGACCCCCACTTTGGGAACCACTGCTCTACACAACACAGTGATTAAACAAGAAAGTGGCTCCATTTAGAGGCTTCTTCACTTTCACTACAGAGCTGACCCCTACAGGAGATTGTTCCAGCACACAACTGCAACCTTCTACAAAGGCTCTTTCAAGAGACGACAATATAGGTTGACTTTCTGCAGCAACAATATCATTTTATTTCAGGGTTAATAAAGAATTATGGAATTAAAGTGAAGTGAATTGAATGCATGAGTTTGTTTGAAGCTATTAACCTAGTAAGTATAATTAGTAGGAGTACAGCAGCCACAGCAGTGGTGGCCCTCAGGGATAGGTGCTAAAGTTGTGTTCTTATTGAGGAGGAAGTAAACATGACTGTTTCCAGCAGTGTCTTTCAGGAAAGGATGGGCTTTTTCCCTTTTATTTTTTTATTTTTTCTTTTCATTGTTTTTTTTTTTGTTTGTTTTGTTTTGTTTTCTTCACTTATGTCGGTGTTTTACGTTAGCAGCAGCATCTATTATGTCAGATTTCTTTCATCCTTCTTGTTACAGGTAATTTTTCATTTTACTTATGTGCTTCATCCACTTCAAATAACATGTTTTACCTTCAAAACATTTTCTGGTAGAAATGGTACATCACTGAAACATGAGTTCATTTACAGTCAATTACATTTAATTTGACATAAATTGGCAGCACATAATATAATCATAATCTTTTATTTGTGATTGAGTCCTGGAATCTTTAGCGGCATGTTTTGTAAGAGCAAATAAAACAAATCAATTTATCAGTAAGGTGCACTTATCATGTGTTTTGATGTCCATATACTTAAGGCTACTCTTCATATGTTCTGTCTAAACTTATCCTTTTCACTGTGATGTAAGCAAACGACTGTTTATATTTATACATGATAAATAGCAGGATCTTCATCTTCGTAGATTTTGTTTGTGCTGCAAAGAAATTGTTGTATTTGTACAACAAATGCAGACAAAGCTTCAAATCATATATTTTTAATTTATGGGTTTGAGTGGCTCAGATAATCTCATCCAAAGCTATTTTTACTGGAATTCTTGTGAGAACTGACCAGAGGCAAAATATACGTTTAATGTCACTGCAGTCTCTGAGGGTGGAAATCCACCAAAATGGCGAAGCCACAAGGAATCGTAGACACCTTGCAGACTCAGCGGCCTCTGGGCAGATCAATCATGCTGTCAATCCAAATGCAGTCTGCCGCTGCTTTCAAAGCTGCTGCCTTTTAAGTTTACAAGTAAAGAGTCTGTACTGCATCTGGATAGAGTTTTATATTAGATGGAAAGTGATAATGTGTGTTTGACCTTATTGCATGTTCAAAAACTACTAATGTGCAATATTTCTAATCTTTTTAATGAATTTGAACCAATCCGCTGCAGCCCCATCTGTAATTCCATCTTTTTTTTTCCTGAGGGTTTTGCCACTTGTTTTATGAAGAACAAATGGGAACCGGTAACCCTGTCCCTGCTGTGCTTCTAATCAGAACATTTAAATACAGTAGAGCAGAAGTCCATAAGAACTGCTGTCTGTGTTCCTCTGCAGCTGGTGTTGACAGTGGGCCTGCTGGCAGTCGTGGTATATCTCTACACAGTGGTGGCCTTTAACTTCTTCAGGAAGTTCTACAACAAGAGTGAGGATGACGATGAGCCAGACATGAAGTGTGATGACATGATGACGGTAAATAGAAGTCCTCGTTCCAACTGCTTAGATTCATCCTCTGTGTGTCCCTCAGTCTCCCATTAGAAGTGACAGTCTCTTTGTGTCTCCAAAGTGCTACCTATTCCACATGTACGTTGGGGTGAGAGCAGGAGGCGGCATCGGGGATGAGATCGAGGACCCAGCTGGTGACCCCTATGAGCTCTACCGCATCCTTTTTGACATCACTTTCTTCTTCTTTGTCATTGTTATTCTCCTGGCCATCATACAGGGTCAGTTTGCACACATGCACAGCCTTTTCAAAAATTCTTCAGATTTCATGAGTAAAACTGTTCTGCTAGTATTTATATAAAGCAACCTTATAGCTTCAGTCAAGTACCACAAGCTACTATGTCGGCAGCTAGTATGTCGGCTTTGCACTTCCTACTATAGCTTTAAATATTTATGATCAAGGCTATAAGTAATATGCTCACAGCAGTTTCTTTTTGGCTGCAGGTTTGATTATTGATGCCTTTGGAGAGCTCAGAGACCAGCAGGAGCAAGTCAAAGAGGACATGGAGGTGAGAGGACATGTCACTTTCACTCACAAGGAGTGTTGAAGAGGATTCAAATACAGCAGACGAAAATGAAAAGAAAATAGGGGGCCTAGCCTTATTCTGTGGATTATGGTGACTTTGTTATGTACATTAGTGTACTCATTTTATACTACAGTAATATTGTACAGTATGGGCTATTTTATTGAATATTATCCTTGATATCTGGAGCTTAGTTGTGTAACAGTTCTGAAAGTGGTCCATCTTTTTAAAGGCACTCCTTGTAGCAAAACCATTCCAGATCAAATGCGGGTCAGCATATCATAAGAAAATTCAGTGTGAGACACAATGAAGTGCACATTAACCAAGGCAAAAAAGACAAAGAACATGGGTAAAAGCACATGCAGGCATGGGATTGTCTGTGCTACAGAGAGCGGGATGTGAATTAAAAATAGTTGGTAATGGAAAAGAATCTACCTCCTGGAGTGGCGTGTTGTATTTACAGCATCTCCTCTTTGCTCTGTGAGATTCCCATCCTCACCTTGACATCAGCCCATACCTTGCTCTTTCACTGGCTGTAGCTCCAGTGGGATTTCCTTTAAATCTTTCAACAGTTTCTGAAAATAATGTCAGAGTGCACTTTTCCCATGATTTTAGAGATGGGAACATGTACTGTATTTTGTTTCTGTGGTTAAATCATTATCTTGGATAAAAATATAAAAGCATGCAAACAGGGATTTGAAAATAACAGGGTTTACTTCTCTCACGTAGCCCAGATAACCCCCGATGACATCTTATTTCATTCACGTTATGTATCTTAGGCTTGATTAAATCTCAGATTAGCGAACACAACTGTCAACAGGCTGAGTCGCAATAACCGTGACAAATAAGGCATTATGCTGAAAATCAAGTCAAACTGTGGGAAACTCATCTTTGGACTAGCTCATACAACAAAGCTCAGATAGAAAACAAATTATATGCTATAATTATGTGTTGTTCTTACTCTCCCCAGACCAAATGCTTCATTTGTGGCATTGGAAATGATTACTTTGACACAACACCCCACGGCTTTGAGACCCACACCTTACAAGAGCACAATTTGGCCAATTACCTGTAAGTACAAATATTTTGGCTTCCGTGGTTATTTTTCATCCTTTTTGTGTTGCCTCTTTTCTTTAGTTTAACCACAAGATAGACTGCTTTAGAAAATTAGCACAATATAATCTGTTTTTCTTGTACTCCCTGCTTAACTGGTGTTTCTGTGTTACACCTGTGATGATGGAAAAGTCTACATTTGCTCTCTCTGTCAGCTGGCTGGTGGAAACAAGAATGACCTCATTATGTTTCTTCATTACTATTTAATGCCCTGAACTTTATTGGAAATAGGTTTATGATAGCGTGCTCTCATACAGTATTCATCAGGACTTGGCATGCTGTGTTGCCTATAGAGATGCAGTGGCCTGTTGCCATTTACACTTGATTTAGGAAACAACAGGTCAGTGGCTGATGGAGATGGGCCGGTGTTACTTTGTTTAGACGCCTGCGTCAGAATTCATGAAACCTCCTGGTAACACACAATGTGATGTTTACCCGAATAGTGGTGCAGAGATCAAATATGCATCACTCTGGCATCTCTACTCTCTCTGTTGTGTATTTTAGCTGTGATAATAAACTGTATTTTTTATGAAACTAATTTGCTGTGGATATTTTGGGTTTCTAAAGGTTTTTCCTGATGTACCTTATCAACAAGGATGAAACAGAGCACACTGGCCAGGTAGAGTATTACTTTTTCACTAAGACCTTTCTCTGGGGAGTTACAGCCTGAACGGTGGTTTGCACATTGTAAAATGTATGTAACTGGGTTTTCTTTTCTTTTCTTTTTTTTTTTTTTTTTTTTTGCCAATTTTGCAGATGAATTAGAAGTCCTATTCCAAAAAACTTGCCAAATCATGTAAAATGTAAATACAAAGGCATATTGCAATGATTTACAATCCCCATGAACCCAAATACTGTTCACAATAGGACACAGTAAAGCACATCAATGCTTTCAAATGAGAAAATCTAAGAAAAAAAATAAGGTTATTTTGTATATGATGGCATCAACAAACAAAAATTGAGTCATGGTGATGTTTACCACTATGTAGCATTTCTTTTCTTTTAACAACTGTCCTTATATGTTTGGTGCTGAAGGAGAGGAATGTCTCGAGATATTCTTCTGATATTCCATATCTCTTAAGTGGAATGCCATTTTTGAGTCTTGTCAGGGATTTGAAATAGCAATTTATTCTGTTATCGCCACTATGCTGCAAACATACACTATATTGCCAAAAGTATTTGCTCACCTGTCTTGACTCACATGACCTTTAGTTCATCCCATTCCTAATCAATATGACGTGGGTCCACCCTTTGCAGCTAGAACAGCTTCAACTCTTCTGGGAAGGCTGTCCACAAGGTTTAGGAGAGTGTTTATGGGGATTTTTGACCATTCTTCCAGAAGCACATTTGTGAGGTTACACACTGATGTTGGCTGAGAAGGCCTGGCTCTCAGTCTATGCTCTAATTTATCCTAAAGGTGTTCCATCCATGTCTTCATGGACCTTGCTTTGTGCACTGGTGCACAGTCATGTTGGAAGAGCTCCAAACTGTTCCCACAAAATTGGGAGCATGGAATTGTCCAAAATGTCTTGGTCTGCTGAAGCATTCAGAGTTCCTTTCACTGGAACTAAGGGTCCAAGCCCAGCTCCTGAAAAACAGCCCCACACTATAATCCCCCCTCCACCAAACTTTACACTTGGCACAATGCAGTCAGACAAGTACCTCCTGGCAACCGCCAAACCCAGACTCTTCCATTAGATTGCCAGATGGAGTGTGATTCTTCACTCCAGAGAACGTTCCTCCACTGCTCTATAGTCCAGTGGTGGCTGCTTTACTCCACTGCATCTGACGCTTTCCATTGAACTTGGTGATGTCTGGCTTGGATGCAGCTGCTCAACCATGGAAACCCATTTATGAAGCTCTCTGGGGACTGTTGTTGAGCTAATCTGAAGGCCACATGAAGTTTGGAGGTCTGTAGTGATTAACTCTGCAGAAAGTTGGAAACCTCTTTGCACTATGCGCTTCAGCATCCACCGTCAATTTACATGGCCTAACACTTTGTGGCTGAGTTGCTGTCGTTACCAAACACTTCCATTTCCTTATAATACAGCTGACAGTTGACTGTGGAATATTTAGGAGCGAGGAAATTTCATGACTGGATTTGTTGCACAGGTGTCATCCTATCACAGTTCCACACTGGAATTCACTGAGCTCCTGAGAGCGACCCATTCTTTCACAAATGTTTGTAGAAACAGTCTGCATGTCTAGGGGCTTAATTTTATACACCTGTGGCCATGGAAGTGATTGGAACACCTGATTCAGATCATCTGGATGGGTGAGCAAATACTTTTGGCAATATAGTGAATATGCCGTTCGAACTGAAAACTGCTTTGATGTCATTTTGATCCTTAACAAAAATTTTTATTCATTACCACCTAATAATGGACCAAGGGTTGACTTATTAGCACAATATTCCTTTAAGAGCTCAAGATCTTTTGTCAAAATGTGGAAAAAAAACAGTACTGTGCTTTTTTCCAAGTCCATGATTTTACTGTAGAAAAGGCTTTTAAGCATTACTATATGGCTGTGTCGTGTCCACTTTTTAACCCCCCCCCCCCCCCACACACACACACACACACACACACACACACACACACACACACATTTAAAAAGTCCAGTTATTGGTCCAAAATGGGGAAGTATAAGGCAGCAGCTTGTTGCACCAAACAAGTAAGGCATTATGCAAATGTGTTACGTAGACAGGTGAGAGAAGAAAGTTACAAAAATGAAATGAAATGATAAAAATAGAGATGGAAAAAACCATTAGAAGTGAATTCTTCAATCATATAATAAAATGAGGAGTGAATATCAGAACAACACGGTCTTAAATATCATTGATCTTCATCAAATTAACTGACATTTTATCACCATATATTCTAATTCCTATTTATTTTATTTAATTGACTTATGTTCTTAGTTTGCAAGCATTTTCATCACTTTTATTTTTCGATCATTATCAGTTACTTTCTCCATTGAGGAGGACTCCTTGAAATGATCAACTTTGTCATGAGTAAAAAAACATGACTTTGTTTTTCTTATATCATTACTGTTTTAATCAAATCACACTTAAATGTAGCAAATGTATAATGTATCAAATCACATGGCAATTTATCACTTGATTGTTGTTTCAGTTCATGTGCATTTTTATCATTTAATATTTGTTACTTTCACCCCTCATAGAAGAAAAGTCTGGGCTACCATTGAGACATTTCAGGCAGTCCAGCAACATCTGTGGGAGAGAATTACTCTCTTTCATGTGGCCTTTGTAACTTTTCAGACCTCCTACTTGGAGATAACAGACATAAACACTGAGGAATAAATGTCTTCAGATGACTTTAAGATGTCCTGTTGAAGAAGAGTTTATGTTTTAAGACAAGTCTTCATCTCCATTTCTGTGTCCAGGAGTCTTACGTGTGGAAGATGTATCAGGAGCGCTGCTGGGATTTCTTCCCAGCTGGAGATTGCTTCCGTAAGCAGTATGAAGATCAGCTTGGATAAAGCGGATGCATCCTCCTTACCTCTACCCGTGTGAAATGAGCTGCTGAAGCATCCTACCTATAGCTGCAACAAACAAACACAGAATCAGCCCAGCATTGCTTTGGACTTCTTTGGGGAGAAACATGAGAAAAACTGCTTTTGTATCAAAACAAAAAGGGAATTGTCTCCTACTCCTGTCACGTGTACCCTTGTCACTGTCGGTACAGTACCAGTCTGTGAGGAGGAGGACCTGTAACTTGGTCAGGCATGTTGGTTCTCTTTTAGATTTGGGATTTGTTTTTGACAGCGTGTTGCCTTTTACTCCACATAACCCCAAGTCATTGCACAATTTTTTTTTAATAATTTTTTTTTGTCCTTTTGAGAAATAGTGGGTTGTGTGGGGTTATGGGACAGTGTGTCAGTCATATTATGCACAATGTATGAATGTTGAACTAGAGACTTAATGCCAAAAGAAAATATAGTAGACATACAGTGCGCAAAAATGTGATTTAAGGAAAAAAAAGAAATTCTTTCAGATGTTGTAACATTGCATATTAAAGTAAGGTTTGTGAAATGAAGTGACAAAAGGGAAGAAAAAAGCCTATAATTCTTCATAAAGTGCCTTACAGTACTGTATCTACATTACAATGAAGCTATGCAAAACTTGAGTTTTTTTCTTTATTGTATGTACGTACAGTAGTCTTACTTCAGCGGAAACCCGTAACTGACCAGATACAGTATGTAGTTTGTGGCTGAACGTTTTTATTTGACCATCAAAGAACAGCATTGTTATGTTTCATTAAGTTGCTGAATACAGCATAACTGCAAATGTTAAAGATACAGTGTATAAATTACATAAATGACACGTATCACCCTTCAAACATAAATGAAAAAAAAACATAATTGCTATTGTATGGCCATTTGTATGTAATAGCTTTGTTGATCTGTGCATTACTTTTGATGGGAAAAAAAATAAATAATTGAAGAACTGTTTATATTCACTCACTTCCTCCCATAGCATGTACTGTAGAACTGGTCCTGAACCTCACAATGACAGATTAGTCCAAATCTTGAAGCTCTAAGATTGTGTTTGATTTCATTTTATAGAAATCAGCAAGCTTTAGCATCTGTCTCAGTTGATAATTTGGATATTTTCAAAATAAAATACCTACTGTGTGCGCAAGACCTTTAGTTATATTTCTAAGATGATTTCACTCCCCTTGAACCTCAAAGCAGCATCAAAACCTGTGGAACTCCTGCAGCTTTTAATTACAATGTTGTAATGAAAAGCCAGTGGTTGAGTAGTCGAGCACATTTGTTCTACCAACGAGGTAGGACAGGGTCTCAACGGGCAGCATGATGGGAGCTTTAGCCCCGTTACCCATGGTGCCACCTGTCAGCTCACATCATGTCACCACACCTCAGGCACCACACAGTGCTGCAGCTTGCTGCGGAGAGCAACTCTGCCAAGGTTCTGATGGTCCCAGAGAGCGAGTACAAAATGTTTAAATTAAAGCGACCCATTGCTGCCAATTCTTCCACAGAATGACTGAGCAAAAACATTTAAAAAGTAATATTTATTATTGTTTTGAAAAGATATGCCATATTAACTTGTAACTGGTTTTGAGTGCAGTACATGAAGTCAAGAAAACTTCAGAGCAAGTTTATATAATAAACATTTCAGATATAAGGAGATAAAGTCCTGGATTATTTAGCATATTACATGGCCAAAAAAGGAACTGAAGAAGACCGTAATGTTTATTTTTAAAGACGTGACCATTCCTACCAATTGCATATAATGAAAGCTGTGGGTAACTGTTCTCAGCATGAAATAACAACAATTAAACCCTCAAACTGAAGACATTTTATCCATTAACTTTTTATCTCCTATGACCAGAGTACAGGCCTTTAATTTTCCTCACCAACTGCTTGCTGGGGGAGTTTGTGAACATGCTTCAACTTGACATATTTTCTTGGTTCAAATGTAATATCCTCTTAACATACTAAATAACCTAGAATATGTTAATTTAATGCAAAAACAACTATAATGAAGCCTCAAAGATTCGTAAGCACTACATTGCGACTAATTATATATTATAGTTAATTCATCTCTTTTATTTTTACATTCACATATTCTGTTTCCTATGGAGCCCCTCTGGTGACATTTAATTAAAAAAAAGAATGCGTGGCCACGAGATAATAACGTGTGGCCACGAGATAGTTAATACGTGGCCACGACATAGTTAATACGTGGCCACGAGATAATTATAGTAGCCATTTCCTAGCAGAGATTGATTGTTGCTTGCTTGATTCGTACTTTAACCAACAAACATGGACACTTTTGACTTAATTTCATTTTATTTTAATATATGAATGAATTACAATGACATTCTTAAGGCACTTGTGGTTAGGCATGGAGTATTGCTTAGCAAGAGACACTTAATTCGGCCACTCAACGTATTAACTATCTCGTGGCCACGCATTAATTATCTCGTGGTCACGCGTTATTATTTTTTTAACAAATGTCGCCAGAGGGGCTCCGTAGTTTCCTGCCATGACTTAAATGAGAAAATTAACAACCACCTCAATGGTGTCCACTGAATATTAGGACATTTAGTGGAGGCTTAACTTAGTTTTGCTAAAGCTAGCTAAAGAAAAAAAAAGGAAAATCCTCAGTGGATGCTTTTACTTTTGGACAGAGCCAAAAACTACAAGGGAACTTTTTTGCAAACCTGTTCAGTAAGGCACAAACTTGAATTAATGTGTTAGTCCTAATATCTGCCTTTAAAAAGATTTATCAGTGGCTAAAGTAAAAATCTATGTAAAAGTTATGGCTTTTCTTTAGATAGCTGAGAACAGCTAATGTTGAAAATTTCAGTTTTTTTTTCTCCATGAAGTCCAGCAATCTTGAACAGCAATTTTTAGCTGTTCAAGATGACAGATGACCAACATCAAACAGTTGTGGAAATAACTTTGAACGTGGTTAGAAACGGTAGTTCTACCATGGATAGTGTGAGAAGAGCTTCAAACATAGGTAGCAAGACAGTTACAGCAACAAAGACACCCTGAGAAAATACTCAGAAGTGTCAGAAATGTAGGATGATTGTCCTGTCACTGTCTCTCCTCTGTGAATATATCGGTAGAAGGATGATGAGGCCTTCTTCCTGGCAGTTCCAGCCTCATCATCCTTCTAAGGACATTTTCACAGAGGAGGGACAGTGATAGTGATGATGTTGGAACTCCCGGGCAAGAGTCCTAGAGGAGGACCAACGAGGAGATGAAGTTAGTTAGTGTGAGAGAAGAGGATACAGACAATAGGGTTAGATGGGGACAGATGATTTCCCTTCAGGCCAAAAGGAGAAGTCCTGTGTAATTATTGCTGCAACCTGTGTTTATGTAAACGTAAATGTATGTACTCTGAGAATGATGGTGGAAGTTAAATAAAGGTAAAATTACTGATTTTTTCCCCAAATCTTAAGTCCTGCAATTGTTGATTTAATCAAATAAACTATTGAATATTCAGTTAGTTAATCAAGTAAGATAAGAAATACCTTTGCCTTATTAAAGAGCATATGCAGAAGAGAAACAGGGTCTCTTAAAGCAGCACAAAGGAGTTTTTGCATTTATAATCCTAAAAATAATCTAATTTACATGTAGTGACTTTATCCTCTGCAGAAATAACTATTCTAATATATTACAAACAAATATCTAAAATCAGATGCAATAATCCTGCAGATACAGTTCAGTAAATATATAACTATTAAAAAATGTTGCAAGCTTGCAGTGTCTTAAACCATGTTTAATGAAGGTTCCTATTGTTGCAGGAAAAAAAGTTATAACCTAAAAAGACCCATCCCAGCTGGCAAGAGGCAGGGCACCACATTTCTAATACAGACTAGACATCCATGCACGTTCACATTCATTCATACGGACAATTCAAAATCACCATTAAACCTGAAACTGCCTGGAGTATGGTAAAAAGAAAATCCATAGAAGCAGAAAGAGAACCTACAAATTCCACACAAAAAACCCCAGCAGAGAAATAATTATAGCAGTATCTCTGTATAGAAAATGAACACATTTGAAAGTACTATGACCTTCAACTCAGCTGTTCAGTGTGAAACTAAAACTTTTAAAGGAAACCTCAAAAGCTGTTGTCACGGCCATGCACAACACCAGCAATCCAGAGTTGTCAGTTGTAATTTAAAATCTCACCCTGCCCCCCCCAAAAAAATACCAAAACAATAAAATACAATAAAATAAAATGAAAAAAATCAGTTTAGGGGGTGCAAATTAATTCTCTGGTAAATCTGGTTTGCAGTTAGCTCTACTTCTAACTTTAGAGAGCTTTGATTAAGCAGCATCAGTTTCCTTTTTATTTGTAACTCTCAACTCTTATTCTCCTCTCTGCATGATACAATAGCCATTTCTGATGTAATGTGATTGAAAATTGTATCTGGCCTGTCATCAGAGGCCCCCACATGGTGCGTGGCTGCAGTGAAGTGACAGATCGCTTGGATGGAGAAAAAAGTGAGCAGCTTGAATCACCTTCTGCGCTGTCACCCAGAGGAGGCCACCTGCAGACTAGCCTCCAACTAGTGACAAGAAAATATAGAGTATGGTGCCCTTGTGCTTCTTGTCAGGAGCCTTTCAAACAACAAACAACAACCTACCTGGCAGCTGCACCAGCCCATCTTGAGACAAGGGAAAGAGGGTATTTGGGCAATTCTGCTCTTCAATTCTGATGGCCCTGCCAGCATCACTAACGTACAACTATTTTATTCACTATGGCTTCAGGTTCCTGTGGCAGCATCCCATTTACTTACAACTTAAAGTTTGATTGTACAAAAAGTCAGGGTCTTGTCATTGTCACAAATACAAGTCTTGGATTAAAGAACCAGCAGCAACACAACTCATAGTAAGATAGCTTGATATAAATCAACAGCAAGATGATAAACTCAGTCTGTTTCGCTGCAGGTTTTTTTTTTTTTTTTTTTTACCAACCAACCACCCAGCTACAATTTGTATGTAGGGTCCGTGTGAGATATAGTTGGGATAAAAAAATGTGGTCCCATAATTTCTGATTGTTCCATCTTGGCCCTATGTTAACTGCCCACTTGAGTTTTCTGATGTGGTTGACCCATCTGGAATCCAGGTAAGACGCCCATCCTGTCCCCATTCATCACCCATGTACCTGATCATAACCATGGCAACCAGTTCACTTGGGGCCAAAATGGAAGCCATGGACAATCCCATTTTTCAGCCCATTTATATATCCCAAATGGGCCCTACATACAAATTTTGTAGGTAACCAAGACCAAGAGCTAATTGGTGTTGTATTAATGGTGTTGAGTAGAAGTGTAAAGAAATAAAAGAGGGAAAACAATCCACTTGACTAAATCTAAAACTGGCATCACAGTTCAAAAATAAATGATTCCGTTGAAACACTCAGAATCCCAACCAAGACACGTGTAACAGAAGTAATTTAAATAGAATCCAGGAAGCTTTGAATCAATGCCATCATTTCCACCACCAGGCCTCCCAGCTGGTATTTGATTTGTCAGATTTAAAATAGTTAATTCCCTGCACAAAAGATGAATATTGTCACTGTGCCCAGAAAGCATCTGATTCATCTCAAAGTACATTTTTCTAAATTACCTGGTCTTCGCATTAGCATTAATTAACTGTAATTCTACTGAGGTTTTTTTTTGTTTATTTTGTTTAAAAATACCTGTATGTGTGAGACGTGCTGTGAAGTTGTACCATAAAAGCCACTTGAGTGGTTTCCGGACTATTTTAATTTTGACAGAAAATACTTTTTCCAGAAAACTGTCAGTTCTATGAGTCTTAAGTTTAATATTGATTGTTTCAAAGATAATTCAGTGTTAATCCTTAGTCAAAGACAAAGACAATTCAAAATAGTAATAAAAAGTGTTTACATATTCAGCGTTATGAGTCTTGTTTGTGTGCGAATGGAATAAGACACCTTCATGACAACGTAATCCTTATATGCTGCAGTACTGGCATCACTTCTCCTCTAACAGATGTGTTCCTCCCACGGGCGCGCTCCACAAAAGTACAATTAATGAGTGAATGTATTTGTGACACAAAGAGAGAGACAGAAACTGAGAAATAAGGGAAAAGGCGAATCAAAAGTGAATTTTGACACACCAGGAGGCAGAGAAGAGAGGGAGTTAGACATGCAAAGTTTTTTATTTCATTCTCACAGACTGTAAATCGTGACATGTGCCAGTGAAATCACCTGAAAATCTAAAAGAGCTCCACTCCTGCCTGAAAGAGACATAGATAAGAAGTCAGTTGGACCGGGATAAAGACACGTGTCGTGACCTTTACTAAGCTTCAGGCCAGGTCTGATGTGACATTACTGACTCCAGTGAGACGTTCACAACCATTTCTCATATCTGCAATGTCAAATCCTTTTATCAGCTGTAACACAACTGGACTGATAGATCTAGGTTACTTGACTGAGGGCCCAAAACACAGATGCTGAAGTTTCTTAAGTTGTTCTTTTAGGACGTACATAGCAGGACTGATTCTACTTTCATAAAAGATGTGGTTTACAAAGTGGGGGTGGGAAACTTTGAACACAGCCCATTGATTTCATTTATCAAACTCGTGTATTTTATTTGCGTTGATGTCACTTTGAATGTGGATGCTACCAGTACAATGTTCTACTTAAAGCAAAAAACTTCAAGCTGTTTTGCTGTACTGATACTAATAGACAAAAGAATCATTGTATATTTACAGCAGTTCATAAGTAGCTCATCACAACAACATTTCTGGTTTAATGGACAGTTACACTTTTGGATTTCAGCCAGGAATTCGGTCTATGTTTTTTTTATTTTTTTCCTCCACATCATCTATTTCATGGTCAAGGTTGGACAAAGGCACCTAAGCAGTTTAGACATTGAACGCTGCAGGGCCAGAATTACATGCGGACAGTGATGCAAGGTGAGCAGTGCTGAGTGAGGGGTTGAGGTGAGCTGAACAGGCTGCTTCGTACTCCACGGGTGTTCTATTGTGCTGACACAGCAGGGGAAAAGTCAAGTACAGATCCAGCTCTGTCGCCAAGGGATAAACCTCCCAGGGGAGGATGAATGTGAGTTGAGAGGATTGTGCAGATCCTGACTTTTCAGGATCATTTATTATGTGCATGGATCAATTTATGTGTGTGGATTACAGCCTGGATTTATCAGATGGAAAATCTGGATGGCCAAATCACTAACACATAATCTGATTTTTGCCATCACTGTTAATATACACAGGAGTTAGATTTAAATTTGATCTGTGCAAATAAAAGGTCATCAACAAACCTACCTTGTCTTTACACACAGATGCATTTATTTTGCTTTCTTACTAAGAGGTGCATGAGAAGAATGTATTATAAATATTATGTGGACCCTGGCAGCACATGACACACATGGAAAACACGGGGAACACGCGTCTAGAGTAACATGACTTTGCAACCAAGCAAAGAAACACATAACATTAAAATAACTATTTTGCTGATGCTAATGTTAAAACAATAGTGCCGATTTGCATATTTTCACAGAGTAGGAAGTCGTAGGATTGTCCCAATTTTATTGGGGAATATTTTTAGCCCTATCCGGTGGTCCTCTGTCACCGAGTAAGGATGAAAGTCTAAAGATTTATACAAATGCAATGACTAACAAAAGACAGTCAAAGTGAAGACTCAGCTGTGACTGAGAGGAATGTCACATGACCTCTTTCCAGTTGAAAACTCAAATAATTAACCTTAACAATGGACTAGCCGTTGCCACTGTTGTTAATACTAATTCATTACAGTGTAGTATTAAAACAGAATTTAAAAAAAAAGTGAGCAGTACTATGCATGTCTTATTTAATGTGACTAAAATTACACATAACTCTTATAAACAGGGAAATTAGCCGAATGTTAACTTTGTGGAAATTAGAACATCCATGTTGGATTCTGAAGTTGGGAAAAGTAAGATTTCTCTGACCTACTGAGTTGAGATAAGTTTATAATTTATGGTTTATAATAAGGATAAAAATATTAGCCTACTTCACAATGAGTCATCCTTCCTCTTTAGTGGCCATAAGGTGCCAAAAATTAATACAGAGATAAATAAATAATAAAAATAAGTGAGACATATGAATTAAGGCAAGAGACAAAAGTGTATTTCTGTAATAACTCTCTGTCATATAAACCCTCATGACATAAAATGAGAGATATTACAAAAGTGCACTGTTTATAGCATGGCGTATATGGTACACAATCTTCTTACATAATACTGTATTGTTTTCTGACATCTTCTGGTTTACTCAGACCTTACTTAGTTTACAGAACTACACACACAAAACACAAGTCAGGTCTTCACAATTTTGAGAAATTTTCTTTTATAAAAAGGCTACGAAACGTCCCCGATATTTATCGAAAACTAAAGCCTTTATTTGTGAGATTAAGCATAATCTTTTCTGAAGATAAATATGATGAGAGCTCTTAAAGCCACAAAGATCCACAGCGGGGGACTTTAGTCATCTAGCAAATGGCTACACATTTATTTGAGATTAGAGCTAGTCGGATAAAACCAGATTTTGGTCTTTTGTGTTGAATGCTGAGGCAGAGACATTCCCCTCAGCAGTTACATCATGATATCTAAATGGAAATCCCGCAGAGGGGTAAGCTTCCTACCATGTTGTAATTTAAGATGATCCATGATTGTCTGTTTAATTATTGAGGTTTGAGTCATGTTCTTGTCAAGAAAAATGTAAAAAATAAGGACACTTAACAGCAGTTAATGCTTTTTGCATGAGTGAGAATTTTTAAGATGTGTAACTTTGTATATAGTTTGAGGCCCTCTCCCCTGAGCTTGATGTTAAAGTAAATGGCCCCGATCGTACCACTTGCCTTACCCGTTACCACTAGCCACTACCCTTAAAGGAGCCGTTTGTAAGATTATGGCCAAAACTGGTACTGCACTCACTTTCAAAATACTGTTGAGCGGCGTGTACCCTCCCCCTCCTCCCCGACCAGAGGTTGCCAGGTCGGCTGCAGAATGCAGCAGGAACGTAGGCTGCCATGGCAAGCGACGAGTCCTACACAATAAGTTTATTTTCTGTTAATTATATTTAATGCTTTATGAAAGATCTTTTCTTTCTTTGATCTTTCGTAACTAGAGGAAATATTTTCCCGTTGAGGCGTTTCGTAACCTGAAAGTTTCGTATGTAGAGGCGTTCGTAAGTAGAGGTACCACTGTTACCTTGTCCAAGTAAATTAGCGTTAGCCAAACATTTAGCTATGAATCTTACCTGTCCAGGAGAAAATCAGCAACGCTGGCGTCTGTCTTCAAATTCTTCTCCGCTTTCAGCCGTCTCCATCTATCAAAAGCATCTCCTATACAAATCCTTGTTTTATTTCGGACCTTGTCACGACGTAACTCGGATTCATAACGAGGTCTTTTAGGTTTTGGAAAGCTAGACATTTTTTCATCCAACACGTTCGTAGCGGCTGCTGCGATAATTAGAGCCGAGCTGGCAACCCGGATGCCGAAACACTACTGACTTGGTGATTGGGAGATAGGTGGAGGGTGGCGCTTCAGGCCAAAACAGAAAATGACAACATCAACATCAGTTGAGGGCTGCAACTCCTCTTTTTAAACGGGAATATCCTGGCTTGAGTGCTGTTGTCAGTGACATAAGTATTTGAAATGAACATGATTTTTAAATGTCTGTTGACATATCGGGGTCATTTTATGATTCGTTTTATTAGATCTCTTACATACGGCTCCTTTAAATTTCATGTATAGGAACCTTCGCTAACTACTAATCACATCTTCCGCCCACTTTAGCCGCTACACATTTTGTCGACTCTTTTAATAAATTTGTAGGTGTGGCAATGGGAGTGTCTTTTGCCCTTTCCTCAAGCTTGGTATCGTACCATCGCAGGTTTAGGAAAAAGCATTACGGGTGGTCCAACCACCCGCAACCCATGTCTGCTTGTACAAAAGCGCGCCCAAATGGCTTCAGTGAGTATCCACTTGGTCGCATGTGGACGTGCACAAACGGCTATACCTCTCAAATTAACTCTTGTATAAAAAGTGTGATTTGGCCTCAGTTGAACCCCTGAGATTGTCATAAATGGGCTTGCTCGCCAGTGTGGAAGAGTTACCAGTAACTTATTTACAGTAAGTAAATGTTTTTGTTCAGTTAATTTTAGTCCCGCACACGGGATTAAAAAGAAAAAAAAAAAGTCTGACGAGAGCTGCAGCGGGTCACGTCCCACACAGCAAGGATGACACCTAGATAACGGAGTTATCAGTAATAAGAGAGACTCTCAATTTTGGATAGAGTGGATTTGGTGCCAATGAGGAAGACCTTGGTTATGTTTCTACAGTAATACAAAGGGTTTTTTTTTCGTAGCATTCATAAATAGACCAGTCATGCTTGTATATATGGGATTGCAATAACCATAATGATATGGTTACATAACAGCCATTGTTTTGGCGACTCTGACACCAGTGAGGGTGAAGAAAATGGTGAATCGCCACAGCCTTCCAACTTACACTGGCAGAGAAAGAAATAATGTCGCAATATCAAAGTAACAAAATCATAATAATAATATCAGAGATATGGTTAACATTCTTGGTGCTAAAGATATTCCCCTCTCCCTGTATCCATTCCTTCAGGTCAAATATCTCGCCCAGTACCAGGCCACAGTGCCAGAGTGTCTGCTCCTCCTGGAAAAAACTACCTAGGTAAAGACTGCCTGAAAGGTCTCAGCATCACAAAATGCAATATTAAATTCATGGTCAAACTGCATTGAAACATGTTGATTTTCAGTGTTAATTCATTCATGGTATTGAAATAGGTAGTGCATAGTCAAAATGTACAAATTCATGTATACCAGAGATTTTTTTTTTGTATGCGATTGTTTGGCCCTGTGGCTTGGAGTCTACCATGGTTAACAGATCACAACCATTTATTACTAGGGCTGTCAAAGTTAACGCAAATTCTGTTTAACGCCACTATTTTTTTTAACGCGAGATTGACACACACACTTTTCTGTAAATATGACCCTCAAAGCATGATGAATGAAAGTCCCCCAAAAGTACAGCAGCATTGGTGGACTTCTGGTTTTCAAAGTAAAGGCTTAAAAAAAAAAAAAAAAGCAGATCCCCGTGATCCTGTATAGGACAAAATGGGTATAGATAATGCGCCGTTGGGTTTTATGCTTGTCAAAGACATTCACTGACATGTTGCCTAGCCATTGCCCTGCCCAACAGATAATTAATATTCCAAATATCTGAAGCAGCCAGCCTCCTTCCATTCCTCACAGATGAAGTCACCATGAGGAAGGGAGTCCTGCAGGGGAAACTCACAAAGCAAGAGGGGATACTACATCACAACATGCATACAGCTACTTTTTCATAACAAAATATTTTTTACTCACTTTCCACTCTCCCTGTAGCACAAGACAATCCATGCTACATATGCATGGCATTCCTTTAACCATGTTAAAGGAATAGCATGTATTCCTTCTCTTTTCTTTTTTCTTTTTCAATTTTAACAATTGATAGCGCAAACATTTTGTGTCACTCCTTTCCTGGCTAGGACCGTTTTCAAATAATTAAATGCTCTTTTGTGTGTGGTTATGCCACATTTCCTGCATGTATTTTGTTGATGAAGATATAATTTAAGGACCTCTATGGCTGCCAAGTCACAGCCAGATCATTTAGACATCAGGTAATGTCATGGGCGTAACCACGCATTCTTTGGGGGGGTCGTGTCCCCCCCCAATACTGGGAAAATACCAATCTGTCCCCCCCCAATATTATGTGTAAATATGTTAAATATTTCCTCCTTTTATGAAACCTGGCTCAACAGTCCTGTCTCTTGTTATTTCCGAATATTTACCGATCAATTTATTTCCGTTTATAAGGAACACTAAAGTGTGTGACCTCCCCCTCCCAGTTGTACACTTGGTTGCGCCCATTTAACGTCTCTTGGTTTGAAGCGGCTCTGACAGACGAAACAATAGAGCGTTGAATGTGAAAGGAAGGAGGGAGCAATGTCTTTACCCAAAAAGCAGAAAAAACAGGACATACAAAGTTTTTTCAGACAGTAAGCAACTAGATAGCTAAAGAGGAGTGATGTTGTCATACTGAGTGTGTTAATTTTTAAATTAATTTGAAATATTTAACTCGTTAAAAGGGCTCAGTTTGTTAGTTGAGCTAGCTAGCTTGAAGTGAAGAGACTGTATCATATGATATGATGTGTCTTCCGTGTGTGCTGCTGTTTTCTCTCTCCGTGTGTCATGTGTATGTGTGTGTGTGTGTGTAACACTAGTAATACAACCAAAATATTCAACGTATCAAATTAAAAAGATCCTCAGGGTCAGTTATTGTTCTTCTGGTCCAATAATAATATCTGGTCATAATGCAGGCAGCACAGAGAGACAGGGAGAGGGATGCTGTAAGGACAGGCCAGACAGGGACAGTCTCTGAAAACATGGATGATCAGGTGAGACACTGGAATACAAGACTCAACAGCTTGATGACATTTGTTTTAACCTAAGCCTACGTGTCAGCAGTAAATAAAACTAGTAAGAAAAGCAGAATATTCTAAGTAAAATTTTCCTCAGGGTCAGTTATTCTTCTGGTACAATAATAATATCTGGTCATAATGCAGGCAGCACAGAGAGACAGGGAGAGGGATTGTGTAAGGACAGGCCACACTATTTTCTTTAATGTCAAATGAATAAATCTGTATATATATTCAATTAACATCAATATTTTACATTTAATTCTTTGTACAAATCTATTCACATTAAACGTTTCAGTGTAAATGTGCAGACATTCATTTTGAGACAAATCAACAAAATACAAATTAACTTGGAATTAAAAGTCCATCGTGTGCTATGGACTTTTTGTTGTTCCAATCACAATATTTACATCAACATGTTTTAGGCATGTAATTTTTCCCAGCTGGAAGCTATCCTATTCGCTACTATCTCAGAGAAATTGCAGACTATTCCTTTAAATGTGATTTCAGATGGTCAATAAATAAAAATCACAGAACTGTGGGAAATGCACCTTTAAAAAAAATTCTGGGGGAGGGCTCTCATTTGGACCCCCCCAATGTCTATACCATGGTTACGCCCTTGGGTAATGTGAACAGAGAAATGACTTCAAGACTCACAGTTACAGAACAGTAGTCTGAACAGCCTAGCAATCTGCCTATTCTGAAAGTTCTGCAGTCTGGCTTTGGAGGATTTTTTTCATAAATGTAACTGCCTGGTTTAAATTCTTTTACATTAATTGATTATAAGCAATGGCTGGAAGAACATTCATACAAACACTTTTTCAGTAGTTTTCTTCTGTTCAGAAATATTCATATAAGACTAAAATATGACACCCTTTCATATCTAAACACTGTAAGGCCAAAATTTTAAGCCACAGATTTAAGATTACAGGATCACCATTCACGTAACTACCACCAGATTCCTTGCTGACACAATCTGTGTCATGGAAAGACAACGTTTGAATGAGACAAGACTACAGAGTTGCAATAATATTGAACATGTCTCACTTTGTTGTAACACCAAGATGCAAAAAATACTCAATTTGCTTTAATTGCAACTTTACACCTAACGATAGACATCACAGGAATGCACTCTGAATCAAGCAAGATTTTTTATGACTTTCTTCTGTAGAGGCATCTAAGGACCAGGACTAAGAAACAATATTTTGACACGTACTAATGCTTCTGTCATAAAAGCAGTAAAGTTGCTTTGTACTTAAAGGCAGCCAGAGCAGCACTTTCAAGATTTTCTCACGTTGTCTTGACCAGAGACCGACCCACCCACGCACACCACACACCACAAACTTTACCTAGAGATTTTGCTGGATGGATGGATGGATGGATGGGTGTTTACTACTTGGAAGATCCCTGTCAGAACATCTGTGGCTAACCATACACAGTAGATCCTTATGCAGCTTCATTTTTTTTAAAACTGGTTGTTTGGATTGTCAGACTTGTATGTTTGTGGCTTTGGGTCTCAAGAGAATTGCACTCATTGCTATTCTCATCCTGTTTCAAATGAGATGCGATGCATAAGTTGAGGCTAAATTACCCTCTCTTTATTTGTTATGGCAGATGCAGCTGTAATTTTAAACACTGACTGGGTGTTGGCTGAAGTTCTTCCCTATTTTGCAAAGTTTGTTTTTCCAAACCAAAGACTTATAGAACAGTACAATAAAGATGCCATATCAAGATAGTAGTGATATCTGCCTTGTTTGATATTTATTTTGCATCAGTCTTATCAAATTCTACACATTTATCTGTATTCCTAGTTTGTCATTTAACTTGCCTTTTTTTTTTTAAAGAGATAGAAGGCAGTTTGGTTGCTGTGTCCTCAATTTTTATTGTGTTTACAGTTTGATGCCATCCCTGTAGTCTAGCTCTTGGTTAAATGAATAAGAAGGGGGACAAGTATTGAGACTATCCCTTTAATGTCTCTCATATAAAAACATACTTTTATACGGCATAATCTTGATCATAATCACACTTCATGGGCCACAAACCCTCAGATATGATCAGTAAAAAGGTAAGCTTGCCACTGTGCTCCAGCTTGCCACTGGCGCCCAGTGGAGAGGAAGGGGAAAGGATTACACAGAAGATCAGACAAAGAAGGAAACAGTGAGAGAGAAAATGTCAAAGATAACACAGTCTTACTTTAATCTCACCTCATCCCAGCTCCTCCAACAAGAAACCTACATAAATTATCACATGAAACAAAACGAAGGTTGCCACAGATAACTTTAGCCTGACAGAGAAACAAATGCTTGACTCTAATCATGGTAATCGTGTTGGAAGCTGTAGCGAGTGCATTGTTGTAAGTCATTATAAACATGTATAGTCATCATCCATTTTTTTTCTAATCACCAGGTTGTCATTCAAATTGCTGCAGGCTTCCTGGGTATAAGCAGGATGCAAACAATTTCTTCAAAATGCTGAGCATAATTATGGTTCAATCACACCATGTGAAAAAAGCTGCAAGAAAATTAGTGCATAATTAAATCTGAAGCTGCTCCTCTCACGTGTGAATACTATGTGTTGTTATAAGACACAAAGATGCGGCTGACACTGCTGCTGAATGACTAATGCAACTCTAGGAGGGTAAGTCTCTGAAAGCTTTTTATTATGTCTCTATTCTTTTGAGCAGTTTTGTGTTTCCACTTCATGGTCCATTAACTCCTCTCTGGATGTGCGCCAGAATCAATTTGTGTCATTTGGAGAGTCACAGTTGAATGTATTGAATAAGGGAAATCGGAGACCCGGTGGACCCCTGTCAAAGAATGTAAAAGGTACATCAACTGACATTTTGTTTGGAAAACAGCTGTACGGTACAGGTCATAGAGAGAGCAAATTTTCATGGTTTTAGAGGACGCTTATAACTGTTCTACCCATTGAAGAAAAAAAGAAAAAGGAAAACAAAAACAAAACAAAAAAACAAGACTCCTCTGCCATGATGTCAGAGGCTTTACACAGAGGTTTGAAGTACTAAAATGTTAAAATTTGCTGCAGAAATATAATTATTTTAGAAATATTTACAGCTTGGTGCTAAAAGAGTTTTGGTCGCCTGTGGCACTGTCTTCACTTAACTTCTGAGCTGAGAATAAAGATCTAAAAGAGCATAGTTCCTTTTTTAAAGATAATATGGCTTGTTGTGCTGACAGCTTTACTAAGAGACTACTGCAACTGGTTTTGAATTGAACTGGAAAAAGTTTAGGGGCAAAGTTTAGGAAAGCAGTCTAAAGCAACTATCTTCAGCCCCAGTTGAATGCTGCTAGCCAGGGCTAACCAGAGGACGCCAGCTAACCAGAGGATGCCAGCTAACCAGAGGACACCAGCTAACCAGAGGACACCAGCTAACCAGAGGACGCCAGCTAACCAGAGACCAGCTAACCAGAGGACGCCAGCTAACCAGAGGACACCAGCTAACCAGAGACCAGCTAACCAGAGGACGCCAGCTAACCAGAGGACGCCAGCTAACCAGAGACCAGCTAACCAGAGGATGCCAGCTAACCAGAGGACACAGCTAACCAGAGACCAGCTAACCAGAGGACACCAGCTAACCAGAGACCAGCTAACCAGAGGACGCCAGCTAACCAGAGGACGCCAGCTAACCAGAGACCAGCTAACCAGAGGACGCCAGCTAAACAGAGGACGCCAGCTAACCAGAGGACGCCAGCTAACCAGAGACCAGCTAACCAGAGGACGCCAGCTGACCAGAGGACACCAGCTGAACTGTCTCTCACTCTTCGGCTTCGACCTCTTGCAGCAGCCTGGTCGGGACCCTTCCATGTTGACTAACTAAACTACTAGCTGCTGACCACCAGTGTTTGTACACGTGTGCTTTCGATGCTGGGTTAATATTTAAATGTTTAGAGAATATTTCAATAGCCCACAGCCACACCATTTAAACCATGTCAGTCACAGTTCTCGTGTCTGATACAGGTAATACTGACTACTACTGTTGAGCAGTACACTTTGAATCTTCTCTAGTTCTACTTACAAACCCTTTTAAACCGTTAAGTCTGTTAATTGCTCCTGACTGTTTAGTTTGTGTTATAAACTTATTGAATCACATTGTGTGTACAAACACAAACTGCAGAGGTAACGTATGCCACGATGGCAGACCAATAAGAGACAGAGGAAGGTGTGTCTTGGCGGTGACTTGGTGTGGCCATAGTTGGATTCATACATTTGCCACCGAGAAATGAGCATCCACTAGAGAAAGAGCCTCATCAGTTGTTTTAAAAGTGGATGTTTACCACTGCACAAAAAGGATCAAGTTCTTGTGGTCTGAGGATTTTGATTTTCTGTTTATTTGATTCCTTTGTGTCCTCCTGCTCACTGTCGGTGTTGGTTTAGTATTGATCTTTGCGTTTCGATTTCTGTATTGTGTTTGCTGGACTTCCTGCTTTATTTTGAAACTCTGATTTTTGTGTGTGTTCAGTTCAGGTTTGACTTTCTTCGTTCTTCGTCCACACCTCTAACCCGTCAACCCTGGTGCATATATATATTGTCATGCTTTCCTTTCTCTCTCTGCTGGTCCATCACCATTCCATTTGTTGTCTTTCTCCTTGTGTAGCTTTACATGTTACTGTTTACTGCTGTTTTGGGTTTTGCAGATATTTTAAAGATCCTACCTCAGCTGCATTTCTGTTTAGTTTTTGTTTAAATGAAAGGACTTTGTTTATTACTCCTGCCTCCCTGTCCCCTGCATTTTGTTCCTCCCTAAATCTCCTACCCTGATACGATAAGTTTTCCATCTCAGTGTATCTTTCAGCAAACTCCAAGCAGACAAATGTACGCATGTATATACATAGTATTTACTAAACAGAAGTATGCAGTCATAATATTTAATGTATGTAACATAAGTGTGCATTATTATAATAATTATTATTGTTGTTATTTGAGGCCTTGCATCTTTTTGACCACCTACATGACACTGGGAAAGGATGTTTGAGGAGAGGTCATTGCATTGTGGCTTGGGAGTACAGAAGCAGATGCAACAGACAGCCCTCGATAACTCTCTGCTGCCCTGCGGTTAAAGAGGTGCACAAATAAAGTACCGTAATTTTGCTCTAGACAGCACTGAAGAGGGAAAGCAGACACTATAGTGTCATTTGATCCATTATGGAATCCTTTAGTGGTTTCTGCAGGTAATTTCGCTCTGGCACAAGCTTATAAAGACAATTTACTGCTCTTTTTCAAACAGCTTTATGAAATTTCTGCCCAGTGAAATCCCAGTGCACCCAATTGTTACCAGTGTACAAATTCAGTATTATTGTGAATTATTGAAAGGTGAAGCTGAAAATTATTGTCTCTGTTCTTGTCTCTAAAAGACCAAGGATTCTGAGTAAGATCAACAGTTAACCTTAAATAACAAGACTTAGCGATGGCTGGATGATTTTTCACAGAATTTATTATCCATTTAAATGACAATTTGACAGTATTAGACAGTAAACTTTAACAGAAACGCCTAAGACCAAACATTAAGATAGAACTCTAGCCCGGCGCCCATGATGGCGTCACACGGGAGGAACCCAGTTAGATTGAAGGATTATAGAAATGATGTCCATAGATGCTCTGGGCAAAGAGGTCCTTGTGACCTCTAGACCTCAAAGAGCCAAGTTTACCTTAACAAGGTGTTACCTGAAATTAGTTTTATGTAGTTATTTTGCTAAGAAATTAATTGAAAAAAAAAAAAACTATTGATTAAAGATAAAATCTCTGCTGTATAATTCTGGAATTATAATACAGTGGTGAACATGATGCCTGCATAGACCGTTAGAGACTGGACCAGCAGTGGCCACTGTAGCTGATAAATGTGCGGCAGACTGAGAAAGGATGGGAGCAAACAGGTCAATTCTGACTCCAGTCATTTAAGTAAGGTTTCAAAAGGGGCACATTATATGCATGATCAATAAGCAAGAAAATGAAATTATCTTTGTAGTTATGATAAAAGTAATTCAACCAGCGATGATGTCTGCTTTGGGCTCTTTCCGGCAAGTTTCCCATGTCTTGTTATCTTTCCAGTAAAACATGATTGTCTGTATCTTTTTCACCATCAGATGATTCAATTTAGTGGTTTTGCTCCGACCGCATGATAGAAATGTCATCAGCATGCGCAGTCACTCACAGTGAATCGTCCAGCCAGTCACGTGTTTTCCTCACACATGGACTCAATTGCACCTAACATAAAATTTATAATAATAGTCAGGTGCTGAAAGGGTTGAGATCATGTAATGCCCCAGCCTGTTGTCACACAAAAGAGCATCACATACAGAAACATTTTATTTCATTATAAAAAGAATTCAACAGACTTTAGACTTTGCTGTCCTTGTACATTGTACTAAAAAAATCTGTTGAATCTCTTAATATAAACACACACATACAGTAAAGACATATTAAACAGATAATGAAAGCATTTAAAAATGAGCTGAGCTGCACAGTACAACAGACAATAATACATGAAAAAAAAAAGCCATTTAATAATGCACCCAAGGCAAGTTGGAACAGTCAGGAGTATATGCTCAAAACAGTATCACAATGAATAGAGTGCTACTGGAGCAGTTAGGAAGTCAGCTAGAGTGCATGTATTCAGGAGTTGTGATGGAGGTCACAGCTCTGGGGCAAAAGCTGTTCTTTAGTCTGTTTAAAGGCAGGCATGATTCTTTATTGGATATAGGATTTAGCTGAATGCTAAAGTACACACCTGATCAAAGTCGAAAAATTGCAAGAATTTACATTTTGGACTGCCGGACGGAACTTGAAAAGGTTAAAAATACCGTTTCAAAATGCAATAAGAAGAATGGGGATGAGACAAAAAAAAATATTTAAGTAAGCAGTCTATTGCAAACAATATTTAAACTGAAATAGGCTGTTCATCAGCAGATCAAAAGTTCAGGACCACAGCTTTTAAAAGCCAAAATCTACACAAAAATGCGAATTCAATGTCACTGTCAGGCATTCACGCTGTCATGACCTCCTGATAGCAAAGGCAAAAAAAATCTTTCACTTGTTGAACGTGGTTGGATTGTTCCCCTGCATAAGCGAGGCCTCTCACAACGTGTCATCACTGCTGAGGTTGGATGCAGTAAGACAGTCATTTTGAATTTCTTATGAGATCCTGAGGTTTATGGAACAACAAAAGTCTAGTGGTAGACCCAAAAGAATTTTATCCACGCTGAGCCAGAGGATCTGTTTGGCTGTCCGTCAAGACACGAGACGATCCTCGATCCAGATTAAGGCTGTTACTGATGCTGACTGCAGCCCAATAACCATCAGACGGCATCTGAGAGAGAAGAACTTTAAGAACAGGAAACATCTTCAAAGGCATTGTCTCCTTCAATGCCAGAAAATTGCCCATCTAGAAAGCACCAAACATGGGACATTGAAGTTGGAAGAAAGTTTTATTCTTTAATGAGAAAAAAATGTAACCTTGATGGTCCTGATGGCTTCCAATGTTACTGGCATGACAAGGATATCCCACTTGAGATTTTCTACGCAAAACCCTAAAGCTCCAAAGGGATTATTTCTAATAAAGGGGGGGTTGATTCCTCTCTTTTTGGGAGTCTTTTTGACAGAAGAAGATACGTTATAAAGAAAAGGAAAAGCTAGAACTTGGCTTGCTCCGCAAGAAGCTTGTCTCTAACAATATGCAGCCATCCTGGCCACTGAAAATAAATAGCTCCAGAGCTAGAAATGCAAGGCATGCAGGGGGAGACAAGCTGCACACTCTGTTAAGAACATCGATACATCCTTTATCTTGAAGAGAGAATGTTATTTTCTTTGGCCGGACTTTATAAGTGCCAGCACTCTTTAACCATTTCATTGTCATCTGTGGGTCCCATAGACACTGTGGCTTCCAGATTTCAAACAAAATAACAACTAAAAACTAAGAATAGATTTCAGTGGGTCAAACAATATATATATATATATATATATATATATATATATATATATATATATATATATATCTATATATATATATATATATATATATATAAAATATTTACAGTATGCAGCAGCAAATATTTGTTCAGTATGTGCTACTGTTGTGTATTCATCATGCAGATTTTTGTCTGCCATTAAACCTGCTTATGGACACTTTGCTTTTAGACACTTCTAAAGAAGTCTGTTGAACCTCACTATGCTAAATCTTTGGCAGCACGTTGTGTATCAGCTATCCAAAGTTGCTGTCTTCTCTTCATTCTCTGATCTCTCAGTTGGGGGCTCATGCAACCTCAAACAATTAGCACACAGCGCCACATGAAAGTAGATCTCATCAATAAACCATGGCACATTATTTATGATAGGAATAAAAGATTCATGCATGAGACATCTTAAAACACCAGTGTGAAACTTCAAATCTTTAAAGTGCTCTTCAGGAATTAGCCCTTAACCTCAAATGTTCGAAAAGATGTCAGTTCTAATATCCACTCGACGGCCCAGCGGTTTGAGGACATATCTCTGACTACCAATGCATCAAGAGCTCTCAGCAGTCGAGGAGGCCATCTGTGTTTATTTTCCATTTAGAGCAGCTACTTCATCTCCCCTCTGTCCTCAGCTCACCTTATCAAGGATACACTTAACATTTGATCTTTAAACAATAATGAAAAGAGCTGATCTTACTAATTAACAAGGTCTCATATGTACAGAGTAGTTTATATCTACAAGAATATTAATACACGTCTTCACAACAAAGTTATGCAACAGTGCCTCTGACTCATACATGCACAAATCATCCACATCTGACACAAACTGCTAAGGCTGAAACAATATGGAAAGATTTGCTTAAGGCAAAACACAGCGTGGTTCTTTGAAATGGGGAATTCACAGGAGTTTTAATGCCAAATTCATACAAAGGACTCAGTCCACGGGTTGTTGCTGTATGATGGGGTGCAAAACTGTCTGTGCGGAGGATGGAGGACCACATGAAGGGCACTGGCTCTACTCTGACAAACACTTGAGCGAAGAGGGTGGTCCGGGCGGCGCTGGGTAAACAGCCTGCAGGTATCAGTCCGCTGAGGACTCCCGACAGACATCTTACCCAATTAGCATTCTCCACCTTGTCTGTTGCTTTGGGCAACAGAAACTATTTTAATGTAGATTAATTTTCATTAAATGGAGCAGGGTGACTATTGCCTCTGTTAAATATAGAAAGACATTCAGTGAGTCCAGACATGGAGCTCGACATTTGCACAAACACTAGTAGGTATTTCAGTCGACTGTCATTAACAGTCTTTAGGTTTGGATTTGGAATTTTTCACATTAAAGAATTTAAACTTTAAGTTGAAGTTGTGTAACTGAGGGACATCTTTTTAAATATGCTGTTGCAAACTGCAAACAGAGCTCCATGCTGACAGTGAACAGGAACAACAGTGGACAAAGGGATTATTGCAGGCACCTTGTTTAGTTGTGTGTTTAAAGCTTCTTTGGACATAAAACTGAATGAACAGAGGGTCAGAGCACAATGTCACGGTAGAGACAACTACAACAGTGATTCATAACCTGGGTGTCAGGGTCCCCTTGTTCGTCCTTGTCTCTTTCTTGTTTTGTGTTTGTGTCCTTTCTCTGGTATTTTATGTGTGAACAGTGGGCTTGTTGTCATTATTTATATGGTTTTTAAAGTGTGAGAAAAGCCATGCAGCCCCCATTATAGCAATTAATTAATAATACCAGTTTGGTCATTCCTGTAAGCTAATCAAAATACCTACAGATCATACTTTCTGTAGAGTGTATGATGCTAATGCATCTCTAATTTTTTCAGCCTGGTTTTATGGACCCTATATTCTGTGCACACTATGAATTCTACTTTCTGTTTACCCTGGAAGAGGGATTCCTCCAACTGTCTGTTGTTACGTCTTCCACTAAAAAGGGATTTTCTAGGAGTTTTATCCATATCTGAACAAATGTTGCTGATGATGTCCCCTCTGAAACTAATTTGTAATATTAAACTCTACAAATAGAATCTGACTTGATTTTTGTCAGCTCTCAATTATCCAAGTTTATCTTTTAATTATTAATAGGGCTCGAAGGATATGTAGAACAACCATCCATTATCTATGCCCATTTAATCCTATGCAAGATCACAGGGATCTGCTGGAGTCCACCCTGGACAGAACATCAGTCCATCCCAGGGCCACATGTAGACAAACAACCACGCACACTGACATTTATTCCTACGGGAAATTCAGAACCACTAATTAACCTAACATGCACGTCTTTGGACTGTGGGAGGAAGCCGGAATATGGAGAATATTATCTATTAAAAAATAAATAATTCATGTTGTCTTATCTACTATTATGTTATCATTAACATAACTCATTACTATGATATTTAGTAGCTTTGGGGTCATGATAGTTCTGCTGATCCAGCAGTAAAGTGGAGGTTTGCCCATCCCTTTCCCCTGTTTGAATTCATTACATGTATGTTAACCCAAAATAACAGATAACATAGCTGCAATGAATAAAAGAAAAAAAATGGATGAAAAAATAAATCAATCATTATACTTGTATAGCATAAAGCACAACACAGTAATTCTAAAAATTAGCACGTACTTTAAATATATTTAGTTGTTGGAAAGTGACAGAAATAAGACTGTATGTCTCCTTTTACATATTTATTTGTTTAGTATAACTCTCTTTAATTTGACCCACAAGTACATGACCGAAAGAAAGGTTTAAAACAACAACATCTCCACAAACTGGACATTATATTTACATAATATTATCTACACGGGCATTTTACTTTGCATCATCCTATTAATTCTACTTTGTGCATGAAACAGTGTTTTTAATAGTCAGATGTCCTGTGATAAGAGCAGGTTATGGTGGTATGGATTACAAATTCCTCTTTCAAAGAAAGTGAATTTTTTTTTTTAAATAGAAGAAATAACCAAGTTTATTGTATTTAGAAAACATACACAAATCATAAATTTGATTCCTTTTATATATTAAAAAAGAAAAAAGAAGTTGATCGACAGACAAAGAAAGACAGAAATTACAGAAATACAGAATATATAATAGCTGTAGTTCATCCATTTAAACAGATAAAGCAGCATTTTATTATCCATCCAACCATTATCTATGCCTCCCTTTTCTCCTATTCAGGGTCTCAGGAGTCTGTTGGAGCTTCTCCCAGCCGATGCTTGCATGTGTGGCCCATCTGAGATATAAATGGGCTGAACAATGGGGTTGAATGTGAACCTTTTGTGCTTGGCCCAAGCGGGACCCAGATAAGACTAGCATTTTGGGTCCGTGCCCATTCATCACCCACGTATTAACATGAACCAGCATGGAACCCATGGACAATCCCGTATAGGGCAAACTTTTTCAGCCCATTTTTTAATCTCATATGGGCCCCACAAATAGGGATGTGTTTTATTTAAGGACACTATTTAAACACACTGGACTCTGATAACGGTGAGGGCCACAGTCTAGGTTTTGGTAGCATGAGTCAGCAGACAGTGAAAGTAGTCTGCCATCGTTTATCAGTCAGGCTAGTGTCACGATTTTAAATATTTAGATTCAGCAATGGAAGAAGCAGATTTCAGTCAAAAAGAAATGCCAAGACAACACTGTACAAAAATGTGTTTACATGTTGACTTCCCGTCCAGTGGAATTTGTCCAGACTGACACTGTTACAGTAATATTAGCTACATCAAACTAATACACATTACAAAAACTCCATACATTGTGTGTGAAAATAATTTCTGAAGCTGTCAGTTACATGAAGAAGGAGTAAAATAAATTCCTCTGAAAACCAGTGGATTTGAAGGAAGTATTGAAGAAATGTCACAGAGTCCTCATGGACAAGCCTAAGCTCATTTTAGATGAACAGAAAGACATCAGATGGTGCTCTGTGGTCAGAGGGGTCCACGTTTCAGGCTGTTTCTGTGAAAAAACTGACATCATTTTCTAAGAGACAAAGATGAGTAAGACTATCTAGGGACTAAAAATAATATACTTTGAAGAGGAAGCTGATATTTAGATATTAAAGTTCATCAAAATTTAAACAAAGGTCATTTAAAGCGAGTGAGGTAAAACTGAATAGATAATGAAATGTTGTTAATGTGAATTTAATAGACTGTGAAGCACACTAATTTGATTCTGCTGATGATATTTCCAGTCCTGCTGAGCTATGCTGGTTTTAATCCATCCCCAAGTTAAATTAAAATTCAGCCAAAGTTTTGGCAAGACTGAAACCTAAAGAATAAAATGAGAGAAGACCCAGAATAGTGTCTCGGATAAGATACATTTTATTTTTCTAGATCAAAACTAAAGGCACTGAAAAGTGCTGCGGAAACAGAAATTTATCAGTGAAGAGCAAACATCTCAATGTTCTAGTGGATTAAAGTGGCAAAAGAACTGCCCATTAAGATTTGAGGGAATATATGTGTAGGTACACCTCTGTTTCCAATGGGTGCCATTATAAAGGCTGACAACGGTGGCCTCTGTTCCCAGTGAGGGGCTAAGCTGCTGTCATTTGTGGCTTCAGAGCAGTGAGTAGAGGCGGCCCCTCTATGTGGCTGTTTCAAGGTCTCGAAGGGGCCACGGTAATGAGGCAGGTTGCCTCATTAAAAGCCATGAGGCTTGCACACATAAGAACTTGACATCAAAAGCAACCGCTCTGCCTTCAGTATGCCTCTGCACACCTGCTTTTGACCACAGTGCAAAAACCACAATATTAAAGTCACACAATTTGCAAAGGTCTCCCTGACTGGTGGAAACACTTTCTGTTTTTTGTGAACTGTGCTTGTGGAAATAGTTAATCAGCCTTTCATGTTCAAGTGCCTAGAAAGTATGTGCAATAACCTATTAACCAGTGTTTGTGACTGTTCAGGTCCAATTCCAGTTCAGTCTCAAAACAATGATTGAAACTAATACAACATAAAAGATTTTTATGTCTGATCTTTGGCACAAATCTTCCAGTTGTTTCATTTTGATGTACATGAAAATTTTCTAAAGACTGGTATCCCAAACGTTTTTTTTTTTTTTTCATTTGATTTATTCATTCACAACTTTTTTTTTTTTTTTAGCTTTAGATATCTACAACCCCAATTCTGAAAAAAGTTGGGACATTATGAAAAAACTCAATACAACGGCTAGTGGATCTCATAAACCCAGAGTTTATTCATAATAGAACATGGAAGACAAATCAAATGTTTAAAAAATCAAAAAATAATGTCATTTTACCTTTTTTTTTTGGCAGCAAAACATATAAAAAAAAATTGGGGCATGGCAACGCATACCACTGTGTAGCATCTCCTTTTGTTTGAACAACAATCTATACACGTTTAGGAACTGAGAAGAGGAGTTACTGGGGTTTTTGGAGTTGTTCTATTCTTGCCCAATATAGGATATGAGCTGCTCAAAAGTCCTGGGTCTTCTTTTTCATTTCATGACACAACAAATATTTTCAGTAAGATCTGGACTGCAGGCAGGCCAGTTCAGCGCCCAGGCTCCTCTGCTATAAAGCCATGCTTTTGTAATGGATGTGGTGCGCAGTTTAGCATTGTCTTGCTGAAAGACACAAGGTCTTTCTTGCTGAAAGGCACATTGTCTGGATAGGAGGTTCCCAACCATGTGCTGTATGCAGAGTGCAAATTATACAGTGACAATTGAGGGGGTCAACATTTTCTAGAGATGACAAAAATTACAATTTTTGTCATCTTTAGGGGGGTCGAAGATGACAAAAATGACAATTTGTACCTTCTTTAGGGGGGTCGAAGTTGTAATTGGGGGGGGTCAAACCCCCCCAAACCCCCCCGTAATTCGCACTATGGCTGTATGTACCTTTCAGCATTGATGTTTTCTTTCCAGATGTCAGAGCGATCTATTCCATAGGCTTTAAAGCACCCCCATACCATCAGAGATACAGGATTTTGAACTGAGCGCCGATAACAGGCTAGATCATCCCTCTCATCCCTACTCTGGACCATCCATGGTTTCAAAAAAAAAAAAAAATGTAGTTTTAACTCAACCTGTCACAGAACAGTTTTTTCCACTTTACCTCAGTCCAATTTCACTAAGCTTTGACTTTGAAGAAAATGGCAATGTTTCTGGATCACGTTCTTATTTGACTTCTTTGCATTGTACATGCACCATTTGCGTTACAACACATTAAAACAGTGATTTTTGTTTCGTGCCTATTTCACAATGTATTGAGTCAGAGCTTGAACAAACATCCATCCATTGATCCATTTTTTTTTTTTCATACTGTTCATACTGTTCAGGGACGCAGAGGGTCTGAAGTCTATCCCAGCTGTTTTGTCAGGTGAGAGACAGATTACAGCTTGGACAGGTTGACAGTCCTTCAACCTGAGCTGAGCTGTTTCTGTTTACCTGCTGCATCAATAACACATTAAGCTTGGTCCTGTATTGGCCACTAAAAGTGTCAGCCAGAATGAAAAGGAAGAAACAAACAAATTCACCTAAAACTTTCTTTGACTTTTTTTTTTTTTTTTGTCAGCTCAACATTTCTACTTCACCAACTCTGGTGCAAATAAGTTGATCAATATAATAGATTTTCTTTGACAATACAGGGTTGCTGTAATCCTGAATGCATGACTTGAATGTGGTTATATTTCATTTTCCTGTTTTTCTTGTTACATCAGAAATCAGAAATGTTACATTCAAACTTTCTTATTTGAAACCTGAATCAAAAATTGCACCTCTCTTGGTATGGTAGGTTGCAATTGAGCTGTTTTGAGTCACGGGGGGGTTGATGCTGTGCAAAAGTGACAGAAAGCAGATGATGAACAGCAAATGTCAGGCTTCGAACATCATAAACACAGACAAGTGTGTGTGTGTGTGTGTGTGTGTGTGTGGGGGGGGGGGTCTTTTGTTTCTGTTTACCATCTGTGCACGGCACGAATATGTTTAACCAGATGAATATGACACAGTACTCATACGGTATTTAGGAATCGTTGCTTTGACTGTTTCATGTTTATCTCAACTTCCTGTTTCAGTTTGAAAGTTTGTGTTGTCTTACCTTCATTTTAGGAAAATGTGATAGAGGTCATTTTAATTGAAGTTGAGTAAAGAAAACTTATTTTGCTTTTGGTATGTTAGTACAGGCTACAGGCTGGATGGGCACTGGCAAGGCATGAGCCTGGAAAGATGACTAATGCAGTTCTGCCCTGTCTTTTGTCGAACACAGCAAGAGCTGAAGCAAAAATGGTTTGATTTAAAAAAAAAAAAAAACCATTTCTCTACATCGATAAAACTCTGCTGCAGACAACTGAAATGGCCGTTTAACTGGAAAGGCCTCTTTATCAGGAATCAGACCTGATGGGAACAAATGCCTCTACAGGAATCAATAGCAAACTCTGAATGTCAGCTTATACTTGTTATAGCACTATGCAACCAATGTAATCACTTCCTTAAATGCGGGTAATTTAAAGTTTGTTCGCCCATGAGCTTTGTTCTTTTTGCAACTCCAGTAAATCAATCCAGAGGCAAAGAGTACGCTCAAAACCCAGTTTATTCGCATCATACATTTGATGTATTTATTTTTATGAATTGGATACAATTATTGTTTCAGGTAGCATGTGCTCCTTCAGCTCCTGCTCCTGAACTATGCAATTTTCCCATCAACTAAGATAATCATGTTATATTTAAGGTTTATGCTCATGCTTAAATCATGTTTTAAAGATACACTATATTGCCAAACGTATTTGCTCACCCATCCAAATGATCAGAATCAGGTGTTCCAATCACTTCCATGGCCACAGGTGTATAAAATTAAGCACCGAGGCATGACTGTTACTACAAACATCTGTGAAAGAATGGGTCGCTCTCAGGAGCTCAGTGAATTCCAGCGTGGAACTGTGATAGGATGACACCTGTGCAACAAATCCAGTCGTGAAATGTCTTCGCTCCTAAATATTCCACAGTCAACTGTCAGCTGTATTATAAGGAAATGGAAGTGTTTGGTAACAACAGCAACTCAGCCATGAAGTGTTAGGCCATGTAAACTGACGGAGCGGGGTCAGCGGATGCTGAAATGCCTAGTGCGAAGAGGTCGCCAACTTTCTGCAAAGTCAATCATTACAGACCTCCAAACTTTATGTGGCCTTCAGATTAGCTCAACAACAGAGCAGAGAGCTTCATGAATGGGTTTCCATGGTGGAGCAGCTGCATCCAAGCCAGACATCACCAAGTGCAATGCAAAGCGTTAGATGCAGTGGTGTAAAGGACACCGCCACTGGACTATAGAGCAGTGGAGGAACGTTCTCTGGAGGGATGAATCACGCTTCTCCATCTGGCAATCTGATGGAAGAGTCTGGGTTTGGTGGTTGCCAGGAGAACGGTACTTGTCTGACTGCATTGTGGAGGGGGGATTATGGTGTATCTGCATATTGTAGAAATAACAGACAATATAACGTATCGAAGTTGGAAAGTCTCAGTGTATGTTGAGGCAGGAGTCGAAACCTTCTAGAAGTTCGGAACGACTAAAATAATAATTAATACCGAAAGATCCATAAACACCTGAAAACGTGAATGAAGCCCAAGGTGTGCAACCATCAACTCTCTGCATCACAGTGAACTGAAAGAAGACCTTGCTGTTATGTCAGTACAAAAAAATCAAATTTCCTCTCTGATCCTCAGGCCATGATGAAAGCAATGAGGTATGGACAGATCTAATCAGATGCACTTTGCTCAGACATGAAATGCTTTCCAAGAAATGAAATAGATGGTGATATGGGGGAGAGAGAGAGAGAGAGCAAGATAAAGAATGGAAGTGACAGTGAAAGGAAGAGGAAGCAGAAAAAGTAAGTGAGTCACCACAAAACATTTTATTTACTTCACATAGAGATGAGTCACAGTGAATTAATGTATAATGTTGTCAACAACATTTTCTGTTTGTTTGTGACATTGTATAGTCTATGATAAAACTGGTCATTTATCATCCATTTTTGAAGAGATCTAGGCTTTGACATTTCGTCCATTTCTTTGCAAAATTTAAGGGATCAAGTGAATTATAAAATGTCTGAGAAAAGCATGATGAGAACCGTGGAGACAGTAGTATAGCACAAGGCATCCATATTTATTGCGGCACTTTGTCTGAATAGAGTGCAGAATAGCGATAGGGACCTTTAAACTGTTATGTAAACTATGTTTAGCTGATTTTACTTATGACTAGATATTATACGTTTTCATCCAATAGCAACAACATCATAAAAGGTGAATTTCATATTTTGAAAAGGAAACAATGTTATAACAACTTTAAATTCTCACATCAGCCTGTGTGTGACAAATGTGTGCTCACCAGAGTGTTTGATTCTGAAATGATTTCAGTGATAGTCCCACTGATCAAGTGAATTATAAAATGTCTGAGAAAAGCATTATGAGAACCTTGGAGACAGTAGTGTAGCACGAGGCATCCATATTTCAAATTTTGGGGTATTAAGCTCAGATGTGTTCCATTATTCTTCTCTTGCAAAGTATGAAATCATCTTTTTTCAGTATGTAAGCATTTTAACAGTGCCATGTCTGCCATGAAAAAGTGCCAATTGTATCCACAGGGTGGCAGCACAGGTCGAAACCAGGTTGTTACCGCTGCATTTGGGGTTTTTTTTGTGTGTCATGTAAACTTCCGGTTTTGAAGCGACTATGTGAACTCCCACTGACAGTGTTGCACCTGAATGCGTTCACTGAACGAAAGTTCATGAACTAGTTCATATTTTGTGCGAACATGAACTGAATGTGCTCTCTTTCCCCTAGACGACTTTCAGGTGTGAACGAGTTCATTTGGGCAACTGTGAACGACGCTCTTTCAAAGTCAAAACCGTGCCAGGTTTCCAGTGAACCCCATTAAAAAAACACCACAAACGAGCCTAACATGTATCTTCGGAAAGCAATCAAACATGGCAACACGGGCTGTCGCTTCTGTCACGCTAACAGTTGCGTCATCAAATGTTTAAAACAAGTATGGAGGAAGATGAAAGCTGTAGTCGCCCAGAGCCGGAGGGGGGTTGAACCTTAAGGACCTCTTTTTGTCTTATAGTAAAGACCATTTGGCAGCAAGTTTTTCCTCATATTTTTAATATACTGTAGAGAGAAGCTGAAAGGGAAATTACAGTTTTACATGGGCTGTCCCTTCAATGCTAATGTGAAGGGTTGGTAGGTTAAGGATTCCGACTTGGACAGATAAAATGGATAAAATAATTGTCGTTTGTGGTGGTGTAGTATGTGGGCAGTGGCAATCATTTTGAGAAATAATTGCTCGCAGCAACATTAAAAAAAGAATAAGAAAAAAATAACTAAAAATGAACTTTTTAGTTCAATTTTTTGAAATGGTGAACTCTTGTTCCAAATTTTGAATATGAACTATCAACTGAACTATTTCATTTCAATTTCTGTGAACTATGAACTGAACTAGTTCATGTAGAAAGTGAACTTGCCAAACACTGCCCACTGACTTGGAAGACGTCAATTTAGCGCAAGGGTGAGGACAGAACGGGGATGAATATCGACGTGCTGAACCTCACATGATATTCCAGGTGATGTTCCCCCTCGTTTTGTCAAATGGTGATCCTGCCTACGTCTGCTGGAATAACTGCTGGAAGCCATAGGACAGAAAGATGCATGTCTCCAAAGCCCGGTTAAATGTGAGTCCTGCCCACAGCAGTTGGGTTGCCCCTATTTAATTTTTGAGATTGTCATTTCTTGGAAAACAATTTTTTAAATGTTTACAACAAATTTTAAATGTCAGGATACAGATGCAACTTTGAAGATGTTTGTTGAAGCGATATTTAAGCATATTGGTCAAGTGAATGTCTTACTTCCTGTTGCTTAAATATCGTCAAAGGCAGAGTTTGTACACATGGTATAGCTCTCTTGATTTTTTTTTTTTTTTCTTTGTACGTGAATTGTTCTGATAATGATTTCAACAATCCTTTCGTCCATGATCAACATTATAGTTATGGTATGGACTGGTATGGTATGGTGATCTGGTTTTTTCATCATTCTTTGGCACTGGTGTGGAAACCAAACATGTGTCAAACTGAGGCTGAGCTAACACATGAAATAAAAAGGTTCTGAATATGAGAATATACTGTGGAATGAGTGTCTCTTAAACATTTTATGCAGACCAAACACAGTCATTGATGAGATATTTTCTCATAATGCTTGAATTTTTTTCTTCAGAGCATTTGCAATTGTCAAACATATGATTTTCCATGACAGAGGAAAGCAATAACCAGATTAAAAAAACCGAAGCAGTCACCTCAGATTGTATGGAGCGATAGGAGTGCCACATTAATAAATAAATAAATAAATAAATAAATGTGGAAATAAAAGAGAAATAAATAAATAAATAAAATATGTGGAAATAAGAGAAATAAATATGTGGAAATATAAAAGAAATAAATATTATAATATAAAGGAAATAAATGGGATAAATAATCTGGAAATGTAAAGAGAAATAATGAAAAGGAAATCATCTTTAATTTTCGTATTGCTTTGCTTTTCCTTTTTGGCACTCCTGTGACACAAGGATAAAGCAATGACAAAATGCTTGGTGGACTGAGCTGTCAATCAAATGGCTCTGGGCGGGAGGGGCTTCCTGTCCAGGATGGATAGTGGTTCCCTGATCACTGGATTTCTGCCTGGCGGTATGGGCGCTCATAGACATATATAGATATAGAGACGCCGCATCGAACGCTACTCCCTACTGGCGCTGACAAGATTTGGGGCGGCCATCTTGGACCGGTCACCCGCTCCACTCAGTGTTTTTGTTTGGCAGGTGTGCCATCAATGTATTAATCATACCTCACGAAACGAACTGATTTTCACGCGTTTTTTTTTTCTTTTGCTGCAAAGGTCATAAATGTAGCTTTGATACATGACACATGGTTTGGTGTATTTTAATATTGATAGTGAGCTTAGTAATATAATGAATATCTCCGTTCCTGTTATAGGCTAGTAGCCTTTTAAGTAGGGTCTTTTAAGAGGGTCTAAAGACTTAGGCTACAACATGGACTTAGTTCATTTAGCACTTTTAATGCCTTATGGTTTGTATAGTTTTTATTCCATTGCATTAGGCTTTTTATTAATTTGACATTGCTGTTCATTAGCCTACTGCTATTCTCCTTAATGTAGGCTTGTCTTATCATGCTGTTATATTTTGCTTGAAATGACAGTTTTATTATTGCTCTTTTCCCTATTTTTTTTATTGTTTATTTCATTATGCTATTGACTGAATTGACATTCATTTTTGCTATTCTCCGTATTAGCATCTGTATGTTAAAGGCAGATGCGTCAAGACTTCCATCACAGTCACAACCTGAAGGTTTATGAGAGGAGACAGCCTAATTGGCCAGATGAACACACTCATAAAATTCAATAATCTGTTTTGTGGAGACATGGTACACCTTGTTTAAGATTTGTTTTGAAGATGATCCATCCCCTTTGAATCACAATTTCAGGCATGTTCTCTCACTTGTGCTGCGACTCGACGTACGGTAATACTACTACGGTTATAATCCCGAGAATGACCGGTCCAAGATGGCGGCCGCATTTTCTCATTCCAAACAGCCCAAACGGCGTCTATCTCTATATATGTCTATGTATGATACCGCCAGGCAGAAATCCAGTGATCAGGGAACCACTATCCATCCTGGACAGGAAGCCCCGCCCAGAGCCATTTGATTGACAGCTCAGTCCACCAAGCATTTTGTCATTGCTTTATCCTTGTGTCACAGGAGTGCCAAAAAGGAAAAGCAAATGCAAAATACGAAAAATTAAAGATGATTTTCCTTTTCATTTATTTTATTTCTCTTTACATTTCCAGATTTATTTAGGGTTTCCCTGGATATTTTCCACATTTATTTATTTATTTCTCTTTTTAGAGGGCCACAAGAGGGATTAGGGCTCGGGAGATTTCCACATATAGGGATTTAGATTTATATTTCTCTTTATATTTCCACAGATATTTTATTTATTTATTTATTTCTCTTTATATTTCCACATTATTTATTTTATTTTTTCTCTTTATATTTATTTCCCACATTTATTTATTTATTTATTTATTTATTAATGTGGCACTCCTATCGCTCCATAAGATTGAGCTGGAAGTTTGAGACGAGGCACAAAACATCATTTGAAATAATGCTGAGAAACTCAGAGGACTGCGCAAATATTAATATCAACAGCACACTGAGAATAAATGAAAACCCTTCATTTTGAAAAGCATCATCTAAAAATGATCTGACAGTCACTTTGGAGCAACTGGGACTCCATGAATACTGTAGTTTTCACACAAATCAGTCCTGCCTGAAATTCAGTTTTAATTTTAAATTAAAAGTTATAAACAAATGCATTTCTCCTCTATGGTAAACAAAATAACTGGTTTTTATATACACCCTGCCAATGGTCACAGTTCAGTATCTGCCCATTAACAGCTCAGTCACTCTTTGCTTACCAGTCGTGTTATCAAACACTTATTAAATTTTATCCCATTTTTTTTGCATGTACAATACATACAAATATGTTGGTCAATTATTCATCTGTTGGCTTGTGCTCTGATCTTTAAGGGACTGATGGTGTTTTTATACCTTCAGAGTAGTTCGCATGACAAAACGTCTTTAAATCCAACCCCAAGTTCTCTATCGTCTGATTTATATATATATATATATATATATATATATATATATATATATATATATATATATACCCCGTGACCCTTCAAGGATGAAACGGGTAAAGATAATGGATGGATGGGGATGGATATATATATATATATATATATATATATATATATATATATTAAATGAACATTATGTCATTTTTTCCACTGGTCTTTCAAACAAAAAATGACAAAAGACAGGAGGACCATTCACGTTTTCTTTACTAATACTGCAGAAAACCTACCAGTCTTATAATGTTAAAAAATAAATAAATAAATAAAACAGATGAAAGTATTTTGTAAAATGTTCAAAGGCCTCAAATATTGCTTCCCCTGACTTTAAACATTATCAAAAATGGTTTGTAGCTTCATGTACTCTTCTTTCTACTAGTTCAGCTCGTTGCTAGCAGCTCTTGGCCCCCAGCCAAAGGCAGCTGGCCAGTCGGTGACTGTCTTGGTGGGGTGCGACATCCTGTTACACCAGGGTTCAAGCTACTCTCCTGGATGTGAATTATATCTATAGAGACCAAAACCGTTTTTGTACCAAGCTAAAAACTAATTTATTTCTGCTGTTGTTGAACATTTTAACATTTCAACATGGGGGTCGGTAGAGATCGACTTGCTTTTGAAACCCTTAGTGGGTTTTGAGGAGATGTAGATGTAGATGCAGACTGTTGGTCCTTCCGAGGTCTGCGTTCGACTGCTGTAAAAAAGTGACCAGCTAAAGCAGAGCAGGGATGTCAGAGTGATGCTGGAAGTCAAGGACGTTATTCAAAAAGGCACAAATAAAGATATGAGATCACAAGGACCATGTTGTTGTGCAACAGTCCATGTCAAACTAGTTTATTGCGGCACTTTGTCTGAATAGAGTCCAGAATAGCGATAGGGACCTTTAAACTGTTATGTAAACTATGTTTAGCTGATTTTACTTATGACTAGATATTTATATGTTTTCATACAATAGCAACACCATCATAAAAGGTGAATTTCATATTTTTAAAAGGAAACAATGTTATAACAACTTTAAATTCTCACCTGAGCCTGTGTGTGACAAATATGTGCTCACCAGAGTGTTTGATTCTAAAGTAATTTCAGTGATAGTCCCAGTGCACTGGTAGCAGGAGGATGGACTCATCATACATCCAGCTGTCTCATTATAACAGCTCATATCTTGTCAAGAATGAAAAAAAAAATCTAAGGTAATTTAACTTTAAATTATACTTGAACGTGCTCATTCAGGCATTGGCGAGACATCTGTTTGTCATATACTTTATACCTGCACGAAGATTTTGATTCATTATTACAAATGCAGAGAGTGCAACAGTCTATCATGTTTAATGGACAGGTAAGAGATGGCTTCAGGTGATCATTTCATCATGACACAGCAGTTAATATGTAATTACAGTTTAATGGCGTATCAACAGTGATCCATAAGCCTCTTCCCCGTGATTTGAGACTCACATATGTATAATACAAATTCACCATCACTCCTCATTAAGCAGATTTACTTCTGAATGGGTGTAGAGAGGAATCACATTGATTTTAATTTTCTTCATACAGAACTAGGCCTGCAGGTCAGGAGCTGGTCTCACTGCTGGAAGCAAACGACTGTTTCAATTCTTTAAACCCACATTCTAAACTGGGTCATGCTGTTTTTGGTAACAGGATCTAATAAGGTCTTTTAGGCCACGTACACAAGTTTTATCTGTGAGACAGCAGAGACTGGTGTCTTTGTTGAACAGAAGTCTATGATTTAGCAACAAAAAGCGAATGCAGAAGCGCTTTGATGTGATGTGTGCCCTTTTACTTCAGAGCCAGGATACGTTCCATCTTTGAAGCTAAAATTTGTGTAGTTTTAATCCAAAACAGCATTTGGAATATTTGTGCCCTTATGTGCGCATCTAGATACAATTTCACTGCAAGGATAAACACTAAGGAGCGCAAAGCTGAATGAAACAAGCTTAAAGCTACAAAATTGGAACACAAAACTGTATTTGGAACTGGATTAGAGCATGCACTGTTGTTAAACCTGTGAGCATTCAAGCTTCTTTTCTCTCTTTTTTTTTGCACTTTACCATGAGTGCACATATTTAGATATTATTTTCAAGTTACTTTTGGTGAATTACACTCAGAAAGTCACAATAGGTCAGATGAAACCCTATCAAATGTGCTTATTGGGTCAAGTACAAAATAGGGAGAATATCACAATCTGATCACACTTTATCCTCCACCTCATAGGTGTCCTTGTCATCATTCATTTCTCTGAAGGTGAGAGCGACAGGGCAGTGGTGTAGGTCTCCATGGTCACCCACTGCTCACCCAACTGAATGTATATTGCATCTTCAGAACTGGTTGAAAAGACTGACTTTTATCTGTGAAAGCAAATATAGATGAGAATATTTTCGTAAAAATGTCAACCAACTACTGATGAATACACAGCACTATTAAATCCCATGCTATTAAACATGAGAGAAATTGCAGTGTTATAAGGGGTCACATAATATTTAAATAAATATCAGAAATATGCCCAGACCCTAAAAAGGCATAAATAATAATCAGGGCTTAGCTCGAATCCAACTGGGCAAGAATAAATGTTAATGAACAAAGGTCTTTTACTATGAATAGCTGCGTAGATCTGCAAAAGCCATTAAATGAATGACAATCACAATCTTTTTAGTATATAAATAAAGATGTAACCCTTATCTACAACTACAACTTTCACAACAACTACAACTTACTTTCTACAACTGTGCTAGCAAGATAGCAAAACTAATTTTTGCTAGCTCGGTTGGCTATGTCGCTGGTTGAATTTAAACATTAGATTTACAAATCTAGCTTGTTTTTTTTCTTAAGGTATAACTGATTAATGCATCACCACAGATCACTTTAAAGAGCCTGAACATCCCCATCCCGCAGGAGTTTTACAAAATGGGTGTCCCCCAAACAGGATTTTGTCTAATGTGTTTTTGTCAAAAAGTTGTATAAATACAAAAAAAAAAAAATCTGTTCCCACTTATTCTATGATTTTGTGTATTGTTGTGTATTTTATACATGATATTAGCAATTGACTTGTGTTTTATCATATAGATTTGCATCAAAAATGGTTCATTACAACACTTCTATTTTTGAAGGCTGAGACAACTTCCCCAGAAAATTACTTGAAGGATTGCAAGGCTTCAGTTGACCTTCAGGAAGATTTGGCAGACTATGGAGTGATAGCTGTTTAGTTGTGTAGACACATTTGCACAAGTATGAGTGAAAGAGAACATGTCTTTTCATCTTGATTCACGATGCACACCTGACAGCGATTCAGCTTGTCAAAATGCCTTTCGGTGGTTCCATGGTAGAAATTTTGCATGATCGGTTCTCGGCCTGTGGCTTTCCTCAGCTTCCTAAAGAAACGAGGCGCTGATGGGTTTTCCTAACCAGTGAATTGGTGTTGATCTTTTTGTGGAAGATCTCCATGATGTGCACCCTCCAGAAATTAAAGCTGTTCATCCATTTCACAGCAGTTCTGTTGATGTGAATCTTGCCAGAGCCAATGATGATGTTTTTGGTTTCAAGAATTTATTTATTTATTTAAAAAAATTTTTTATGTGGCTCCGGCGGCCTTTATTTACAGTGAGAGACAGGAAAGTGGGGCAGACATGCAGCAAATGGTCACTGGTCAGGAGTTGAACTTGCGACTGCTGCAGGGCTGTACCCTCCGTACATGGGGCTGCATGCCCCTTATCTTCAAGGCTGAGATTGCTCTTTAAGACAAATATATAAACACTGTTGGGAAGGTGAGGGGCCACTGCATCCTTTCACACTGCGGTCTTGTAGACTGAAGGGCATGAGACCTAAGGATACAGCAAAGAAGTCAGCTCTCCTCTTAAGGTTAACATTGCATAAGAATTAAACACATTATAACCTAAGTCCTGGGGATGAATGCAAGAACTCATCTCACTGGGGGTGACACTTGCAGGCTTTACAATGTAGCGTTACTGGGGTGAAATGAGAGCAGAGACCTTCTCAAGAGAATTAACAGAAAAGAAAGAAGATTTAAAGGAGTAGCTGTCTTCTCAGTGTATCTCCTCTTTATAGAAGGATGATTATTAAGATGATGGCTTCTTTCGTTGCTGTGTCTACTCTTTCTAATGATATTTGCATCTCTCACCTCAGAGGCGGCAGATGGAGGCATTCAGCTTGAGATCCTGAATTACAGTAATTAAAAAAGACCCAGACTGCCCTGCAAAAACCAACCCAACATGAAAGTATTGCCATATGCAGATAGACAAGCAATAGCATAACAGGAGAGATAAGATACTGAACATTTTTCAGCAACTTTTAGTATCTTTCCTTACCTTCTGTTTTTTTTTTTTCCCCAGGAAGACGAGTCTTGCCATGCCAAAAAAGTGTTTAATCATTTTTTTTTTCTATTTCCAGGCATTTGTCTGCAGCTGATAAGATCATCTGCAGCAATGACTGAGCATGGTTGAAGCCTTGGCACCCTTTGGTGGTGTCCAGTGATTCAGATGAATGGCGACTGGAAGTCCTGATAGGGAGGAAGTCTGAACAATTTGTACACAGTGTCCTGAGCAGCATTTACGTCAATATGCACATCAGAGTATGCACACAACACATACACCTTGCGTAAACAAGGACAAGCAGTAAGACAGTTTTGAGCCTGTGGGGAAAAGGTAATAACAGCAGTGCTTTCCTTGTATGTGCATGTTTTTTTTTTCTTACGTACTCATCTGTGTCTGCAGAAATTAATGTGTTTGACAATTCCAGTTTCAGTTCATAGCTACATATTTTATGAGTAACAATTTCATTTTTATAAATAATTTTCATCATACCCATATGTTGTACCATATGTTGCTTCCCACTTTGATAATAATTTGAACCATTTTGGTTTACTTTGATGTTAGGTGTTACTAGGAACAAGAAATACATGTTTACCGCCCACATAATAAATATTTACCATCTATTTAACATGTAATGACCAAGCCACAGGTCAATTCAAAAATTCTGAAAGGAGTCCGTGCACTTATGTTTCAGAGCCTCTGACCTTTCCTTTTCAATCACTTACTCTTACCCCTGGGTCCCACCGGAGTGGAATTTCATACATATGACGCGGCTAAACCAAATAGGGAGTTCTACACGTGTTACTGAATGAGTAACACATGACACGAACAAGAGACGTTCACACTGAGCATGAGAGGTGCTACATGTTTGGTCACGTGCTCTCAGTCTTCAGAGAAGCATGTTTGCGTTGCATGACATGATTAAAGAGTGCGCAACACTGAAGCAGTAAGGTCCACACACCTGACTGGCACCAGACTAGGGAGGTCCATACCCATGTGACCGTACAAATGTGGTCCTCACGGCAGTACTGAACAAGGAGCTTTCCGTCTTGAGAGGAACTTGAGAAAGAACACATCACACTGAGTTACATAAGTGAGACCAATCATGGCGCACACTTCCTGCAGCACATAAGAGCCTCAAGTCTCACGATGAGAACGTTGTGGGCTCGACTGTGAACGACCAAGTTAGTTTAACTTGTGTGAGTGAGAGGGGCGCTGTGTTAGTTGGGGAGTGAATGTGTGAAGTTCAGACGGGCTCGAAGAGTTTTAGGCATGCAGCCGTTCACAGTTTCAAACGATTTTAAACAAGGCCCATAAGAAATAGGGGTCATTAACTGGTGACTTTTTGAATGTAGTTTTTATAATATTTTAGCATGTATATGATATAACACAACACTGACTCATTTAAAAAAATTATTGCATATGAAAACTGATTTCTTGAGTTAAATGACACCAGTTTTCCTTAGTGCTTCACAAGTTGGGTGTTTGTGTCTGCCTCTAATCTTTTCAGCCTGAGCTTCACTCCAAGCGGGAAGGCTGCCTGTCCTTTTATAGAAATTCACAGTGAAAGACTCAGTGAATGAATCTGAACTAATCTTATGGCTGAAGGGAACATGGTCTTTTCAAAGACTTGATTTAGCCTTCTTTGACTACTGTAGGTGATATTCACGGCTGCCCACGGCTGAGAGCACTGAAATTGGCTGTTTGAGAAAGCAACTGAATAAATAAGTAATCTTTCTCAATTTTTGTCATAATACAAGGTATCAGATCTTGGCTCTGTTTAAAACACCTGCTAGCGGTTGTATACTTTTACATGTAAATATGAGCTACTATACTGCATTTCTTTTTAAAAGCACAGGCTTGAAAAGCAACAAATAACAGGCTTGCAAAACAAGTAAATGCCTTGCTTAAATGAGTCTCTTGAGAAGTTATTATGTCTTGATAGTTTCAACATTTAAGAGTCATTTGTACAATTACATTCATGTATGGATAAAATAAACTTAGTATAATGTGATTATTGAACTGGCCAGCTGTTGCAAAAATTCTCTATTGTGAAACAGGTTTTGGTACCCGTCCTATTCACTGCAATTTCCACCAGTACAGAACATACCAAACCAATCATAATGGGTTGTAGTGGGCTTTATGCGATGACTCATGCAGGAGCATCAAAGACTGACTATTTAGACCAACCAAGATGGCTGCAGAATTGTTAACAACACCTTAGTTCTCTTATTGGTTGTATGCCGATACAATGTCCAGAGGCAGTTTCTTCTACATCCATTGGTATCCCCCCCCTACCCCTATTGTTACATGCCAGCAATATACGTTATATATATATTCATCCTGATCATGTATTTGTTGTTGGCACAAGAGTATCTGAGGAGTGTTGCAGGTCCTTAAAAAAAGTAGCACTCACTGGTTCACAATAACAGCTCATTCAGAAACTGCTTACAACCTGATATACTCTGCCAAGGAACATTAAAGTTGCATTGCCAAGGAGGAGAGCTCATGTGGCACATAGCTCTAGTTGATTGGCACATACAGGAGGTTGTTAAAGCCTAATGGATACATATTTTATATTGTATCCATTAGGCTATTATTATTAGCCTAATGCCTCCATTAGCCTTTTATTAGGCTATTATTTTGAAGCTTTTTCTGGTAAGCATTTATGTATCAATAGCCCTGATCAAACATTAGCTATATGAGATTTTAAGTCACATTAACATTAGCACCATATGTATTGTTTGGAGCGCCTGCTCTACTCAGGGATGTGAGTGAGCCCCACAGCAGGCACACTTGTAAATCCACTGAAATGGCACAGGGTGTTGAAAAATCATTATTTCAAAAAGGAGTTGCTGCTCAGGGCTGGAGGGATGCACGCACGGGCAAGCACACACAAAAGACAGGTCTGATGGGAAATAAACATTTTCTGCACATCAATAGCAGAGAAGTACATCACGGTAGAGAATACCTTCAGCCATTGTGAAGAGACACGCATGTCAGTGAACAACTGGATTAAAAAGCAGCTCCAAGGTGTGCTATTAATAGTTTTTCTGTGACATATTTTTTTGTATTACAGTGACAGAGGATAATCTTTGATTTGGCTAATATTAAAGCAGCAAAAAGGACAGCATTCAACTACATAAATAGATTGTATTAACAAAATATTAGTTCATGGACATTTACCAGAGAGAGGCAGAAGATTTTTCTTTCTTTCTTTTTGCCACCATATGGGTGCACAATCGGGTCATGCGACAAGCAAGGCCCCGTGGACTGTGGACAGATGCGATGCTTCTCCAGCGCTGATGTCCTCCCCATCTCGTGTCACTCACAGACATGCAGGGTTCTGACAGGGACCTGTGGAAAAACAACCATGCGTTTAAGAACCAAATGATTGGTGAGCAGGATGCCTGAATGAGAGGGAGGCTGCGTCTCTTTCCTTCCATCTCTCATCACCATCCGTGACGACTGGCTGAGGCAGATCAAAATTCTAGAAAAGATATCTGGATCATGGAGGTGGATGACAAAATCACGACTTTGGCTTCATTGTTTGAGGTCACATGCTTACTGATCTTACTGCTGTCATAAACTTCCATTAGACTTTTGTGTTTATCAGTAAGGCACATTGTACAAAACTAATCAATATGGTGAAGTTTCTAAGGCAATAGTGCACACCAGCACATTTTTGCATGTACATACTTATGTATGGCTGCATCATATAAAAATTACAGCCACACTGTAAAGTATCTGCAGGTCAGCAGTTCAGCCACAATGATGAGCCAGGTGTCTGTCCTTTGGCCAGCAGCCCAGAGATGGCATTAGATCAGCCTGTCAGGCAGGGCTGCAAGCGGAGGGGGTGGGTCGAGTATAGTGGGGATATACGATGCTTTATGGAACAGACGGAGTGGGATTTTCATGAAAACACATCAGTCATAATGCCACGACCATAAAGTCTTTTCTAGTAGCAAAATCATTTCTGTGAGGGAGCTGCATTATGACAAATGTCATGAGAAAAAAAAAGGTGCAAGTTGGCCTATATATTGTCCACTAATCAGCCTTTACTGTTCCTCATGTCGAGTGAAGCTCTAATCTATGTGTGCGCCAAAACATTTCATCTTCTCTCATCAGCTCTCATTATCTTTTCATGGCCGAACATTTATTATTCAGATTCATTTTTGCTTTGCTTATTTCTTCATTTCTTTTTTATTGTGAAGGACCTCATCACAACAGAACCATAAATGTACTATTTACCCACTATGTTGTTGAATATTTTTCATTTAGTTTAAAAATGATTAAATTTTATCTAAATGCAAATTCCATTTCCAGAAAAAAGAGTATGTGTACATAGCCTAGTACTACTCTACACCAAAAACTAAGCAAATATACTAATGAAATAGAATAACTATTTGCAATAATAATGTGACTGAAATAATCTCTGTAATGACAGTTAGTCATTACCTGAGCATGGTAAATGGAAGTTTAGCAGTTGCCACAGACATGGTTCTGAAACCCAAGCGAGGGCGCTTTTTTCATAATCCGCACTCAAAATCACAGTGGTTTAAATATGTTTGCAATGGAGACTACTGAGTACATCCAACTGTCTACACATTTTAATCCATTAACATAAAATAAATATAATAGCTTAGCTGTTTTTGTCCTATATTTTGTCCATTTTATTCAGTGGCTCAAACAACAAATTTTAAACCGCTGGTAAAAATTTCAATAGTTGGAAAATTGGTTAGGTAGCACCTTCTGCCTTTACAGCTAAACTATTTAAACCCTTGTGCTAGTCATCCTATAAACCACAGGGTTTAAAAATGATTGGAAGGGATAATTTATTCCAAGTGAAATGGCTATACTGGTCATGCAAGTCAGCTTTTTTTTTTTTCAAAACTTAAAAATAGAATTACAAACACTTCATTACAAGCAAATTAATTCTGTGAGGTGTGGTTGGACAATGACCAATCACTAGGAAGTGAAGGGACTACACCAGTCTCATGAAGAAGAAGAAGAAGAAGAAGAAGAAGGAGAAGAAGAAGGCTGTGACTCTATTGAGGTACCAGAGGTCCATACCTTCCGACCCCTGCCCACTTCCTCCAGATCTGAGAAACCCTTCAACTTCACCTTGCCGCAGTCCTCCATGTCAGCCAACGTCTCCCTCTGTTATGGCCGTTAGTCTCTTACAGCTGTGTTTTTCATCTGGACCCCCAGGATCCTCTCAGTCTGTGGGCTCATCCAACCTCGCTTCTCCTGATGCCAAAGCACAGCATGCACACCAACACCTGCTGCACCTGCCACAGGACAAACAGCTGCCAGCATGTGCCACGCAAAAAAATGATTTACCTTTGAATGGAATAATGCACATAGTGCGCCAATGTTGCACTTAAGTAAAAGCACACAAGGTTACTAAGGAGAGTAACCCATAGATGCAACCATACTCATTAACAGAGAAACAAATTAAATTACATCTTCATGATGACAAATATGTCCATTGTCTCTTTTTTTTCATGTTAGAAAAATTACCACCGTTTCTGAAAGTTTGGTTTGTAAATCAGACTAGTTGTTCTCAAAGTTATGTCAGGTCGTGTGCTGTGCATAGAATTTAAAAGTCTAAAAAAGAAAATTATATCCATTCATAACCATTTTTCTACATTTATTATCTTGTTATAGGCAATATAACATCACTCCTACAAAGTGAGCGCATTTAACCGGAGTGTTATTTGATTATTTTATTAAATAAAAAATGTAATGGGTTAAAATAGAACCTATTCCGCTCTTTATGGAAAAAACAAACAAAAAAAAAAACCAGTGCTGGCTGCTTGATTTTATTAGAGTATCTCATGGGTGATTTAAATGGGAGCTTATGGCACAGCTCAGCATCCGTCATCCGGATTAAAGCACACTACCAAGCATACTCACACACACTCACGGAAACACACACACAAAGGTCTCGGTAAAAAAACAAAAAAAAAGATGTCACTTCAGTGATTTGCTTATCTGCCCAAGCCATGTCGGCTCTCTCCCAAGTGAATACCAAGGCAGCAGCGCTGTGCAGATGCGTTTGTCGATAGCAACACTGAGAGAGAGAAAGCCACCAGTGGTCCCTTGCTCTTTAAATGCAAAATGCAACTTTGGATTTGGTTCAACTCATCTGACAGAGCGCCACCTTCAGTGCCATTTCCACATGCGCTCCCTCTCACCATTTCCCCTTTTGCCCCCGCACCTTCCAAAACACACCTTTGAAGCCAGTCCCCCCCCCAGCCTCTCTCCCCCTCTCAAACTCTGTTGTCTAAGCTGCATGCTCAATGTCCCGAAACATGATGAACCATTCAGCCCTATGGGAATTTCTCCTCCCAGCTTGCTAGCGTCAGCTGCATCTGTGTCTGTCAGCTAGAGTAGTTCCAGCAGCAGCAGCATTGTGGAAGCAGCAGTGACTTGGCTCAGACATCAGGCTGCCTTTCAGCTCACCCTGGGAGAAAAAGTTCTCTCCTGTCCTCTTTCTTTGGCTCCCGAGCAGACTGATCTTTAATTTATGAATGACTGAGGAAGGATGCTTTGCAACTTGAGGATACTTTTCTCATTTGGACAAACGATGGCTGCGCTGGAGCTGAGCGGAGAGTGATGCTCCTCTTGTGCAGGGATGACTGAAGCCAGTTGGTATCCACCCTACCCTTTGTCCTCTTTCTCCTCTGCCTCTCCGCTCACACTTTTACCCCAGAGCCCTCTGCCATGCGAGGGTCAAGACAGCAGGATTTCTCTTCAGCTGTGTTGTGATCCCATTTCTCAGCATCGCACTTGACCCGAAGGCTTTCCAGGCAAAACAAAGGGATTAAGTATGAACTTTGCTCCCACCAGGAAACACAATGTTCCCTTAAACAGAAGACTCTGAGATCCAATATATGTAAACTGTGAGTATTTTCACCTTTTTCTGTTTGTTTGTTTGTTTTACATCAGTGGCTCGTTGAGTCCCCAGAGAATCATGACTGATTGAATGTGCACTTTTTGATTTATCCACAAAGGCATGACCCGGATTCGAGGGAAAACAACGTCATGTGTGCACAAGAGCATGTCTGAGAGGTCTCAGCATGTATTTTTAATGTAGCCTTTTACCCTAATGAATGCAACAGAGGAAGTGTTCCCAAAAAGAAAAGACATGTGAGCAGCTGCGGCTCTGGAAGACTTACCTTACAGCCAACTGCTTATGTTTCTATTCAAACACATTAGATTCTTTAAAACAGTTACTGATGAATTTTTTACGGAAATGTAGATTTTCATAGGTTAAAAACAACAAAAACAAAACAAAAAAAATAGATTTTTTATTTGGCTGCACATATATTCTGTCCCTTGTGGGTCTTAATCTCAGATTCACATCTGCTGCAATAACATTCATCCATCTCACACATCTCTGGGAAAACTCTTAATCCGCCATTGCACGCCCAGTTCCATAGCAATATCATATATATTCCACAATCTGTCTCCGCTGCTCTCCCTCTCCCACTTTTCAGACCATTTTGAAATGTCTCTTTATGTGCAATTTATTTTATTATTAAATTATTATTGTTATTTTAACAATTTCTTTTGCATTATAATGAAAAGTTTCATTATAAAAGGCTTTTCTCCCAGAAAAACAATCAATATTCTCCTAAACTTAATGGCCTCACCTCCTTTCCTGGCTTCTTTTTGATTAACTAGAAATGACAAAACAGAGAAGGATTAAGCAGTGAAGCGTGATTTTAACGAGTCCTTGCAGCCCCCGTGGATCTCTTGAGGTGTTACAACAAATATAAAAAGGTGCAGATTCTCTTTAAAGGAAAAAAAAAAAAGCCTTGAAAAAAATACCACATTACAGTAATGGTTTGCTGGGTTTCACCAGACTGTGGATGAGTTAACCACAAGACCTTTCAGTACAACATGTTGGCTTGGGAGTTGTCAAGCTGGAATGTGTTTGTGCCCCCACAACTGCCCAGCTTCCTGTAGCGTTTGTTTCACAGACAGATGTTCTACCAGCTTAGGGGGGAAAGAAATGACCAGTTGGGAACACACATCAGGCAACTCAGAGGTATAAACAAAGTCTCATATTTAGAAAGCTCTTTGCATAAGAATACACGTGACTTCATTAGCGTATCATTATCCAAATGATGTGGCATTAAAGAAATGTTGTTCAGAAAACAGAAGTCCTTCGAGGAGTTTGGATGTTATCATTTTATCTGTTGTGGTGTTCATAAGCTGACAATAACAGTCATCTTGTGATCCTATTTATCATTTCTCATTCAGTGATCTAACTTGAGTTTGTGCTTTTGCTAAAATCACGGGAGAGAGAAAAATTTGGCACCCTCCAATTTCCCCACCTGACTTTGTCCTAATACATGTCTCTGATCAGCAAGAGTAGTCCTTCCTTTACTAGCAACACTAACACAATGAATAGTTCTTATTGCATGTTTTGAAGCAACTCCATAATCCTCTTTCTCCTTAAGTTCAAGTCACACAAACTGATTTGACTACATATGCAGGGATCTTAACCATGGGTCAGTGGGCTGACTACAAAGAGCCAAGAAGCTCTGCACTGATTTGCACATCATTCATGCTCATCACAGAGACGAATATGTCATCCTTGGCTTTGACTCGCCTCTCTGTTGCTGTCTCCTTGTTCTTCTTCTGATGGTCGCCCCCATCTTCTCTCCCTTTGGTTGCAAAGGCCACACACACACAAATGCAAACTACTGGCTTTCTAGTTTTTGCAGTGCAGACCGGTTCTGTTGCAACAATGTAGCCTGAAAATAAAGGTTATCTCTGACTGGAAGGCCTGTGTTGTGAGGGCCACTGTAGCCTGCGTATGGAGCCACAAGATACAAGCAATGATGGCGGTGTGCCAAAGGACCTGACGCCAGCCTTCAGCACCTAAAACTGAGGCGCAGGATGCATTTGTGCTTCAGTACCTGTCCTCACTTGCAAACTGGGCACTGTTAACTACTGGATCAATGACCATTACTTATGCATACTTAGCTAAGACGATATCTCAGATGTCACTATGATACTCTGAGGATGCAATAGGGGAGACTCAGGTTTCTTGGCAGGGGCGGTGAGATTTCTTTGCATCACTGTTGGGAAGTGATTCACTATATTTATTTGAAGTATGAGGTTTTAATTTACATACAGTAAGCTGGGGTGAATCATATGCGCTATGCTAGATTCTGTAGAAGTACTTTTGTTTTTCCATCCATCCTCTTTTTTCCTGACAAGTACAAGAAATCTATTTCCCACTGTCTGTCACATTAAATACCAAACAGCACTGAAACATTCAGAAAAACAGGACAGAACAGATCATATCCGCTATTTATCATGATGTCCACACTAAGTTCTGAGTGTACCATTAAAACGTTTCCTGTATCAGTTTGGGAGCTTTTTGCAGGCTTGACTTGTTCTACCTTTTGAACTAGTCCTTGTATATGTGTGTGTGTGTATGTGTGTGTGTGTGCATGTAAGCTGTACCTGTCATCATTAATTAAATCTTTTTATGGCACTGAATATAATCACTGTTTGGTCTATCCAATTGTTGTTCTAAAAAGGAAAGACTACTTGCTTATATTGTAAAACTGGCAAGAACTTCAACAACAACAACTTCAAAAAGGAAACACTTAGCACACTCTGTATGCTAGCAGCATACCGTTTTAACTACATGTGCTCTACATGTTTCCATGTCAGGAAAACTTTCAAAAAATGACAAGAGGGGCCGCTGGGTAGCTCGGTGGTTTAAGCAGGTGTCCCAAACACAGAGGCCTGCGACACGTTGCTGCATGTCTTCCCCATTCTCTCTCTGCCTCACAAGTACACTGTCAATAACGACCACTAGAGCCATGAAATCTTAACAAAAAAAAAAAAAAAGAAAAATGACAAGAGGAGCTTTTCAAAGAGGTTAAGAGTAAGTTAAAGTTATCTATATGTCTATGTCTCTATATCAGGGCTCATGCAGGTTGAACAGGGGAAATTTAGCATAGCTAAGCTATAACTGCATACACCATGGCAGCTCTTTGAAGTTCATGTTAAAGCCCGCAAACTGCCTGACTCACAGCGAGACTGCTGACACACTCATGCTACACAGGGGTATTGTTTAAAGATCACTATCTAAATTTGGCATGTGAACCGTTGCTAGCTGATTAAAGTAAACACAATAAAAATGACTGACTCCTGAGAGATTTATTTCACTTAGAGCAACACTACCAAATAGCCAGTTTTACAGAGAACTATTAGCCACATGCTGTTTTGTATGACTTCACTGAAATTTATCAGTGCACGCAGCTGCTTTTTGCAAGACAATAAACGACAACAATATAAATGCTAAAATCTACGATACACTATCTTTCCTGCGCCAAGCATGATGTAAGACATAGGTGGTGACTGTAGTGAATATCTATTTGGTCTTCTTTTTGCTTGTATTTTTTGTTTTTGCATGTTTGTGAAGGATACAATTTCTGACCGAGAACACTTTTTGTCACAGATTTTCAGTTAATATCTCTTCAAAATCCTCTGGGTGCCCATCTCATGACTTCATACCAGATGTCATACATTTGGTATGTTCTTGTAAATCAATGGCAGGGGGGGGGGGGGGGGGGGGGGGGTATCTAGCCCTCTGCACTTTGCTAATGTTTTGTTTCAACAGATGTGATGTCAGCCAGAAATCCCTTACCCTAGCATTTAAATAAACATATTGCTCATTGAGAGTTATGCTAATAATAGCTGGTACCATATTTGGTGTATGATGTCTTTGATGTGATGGCATACTGAGGTTTATTAGTTTCCATTAAGTACAACCTTTGCCACAAAGAATCAGAATTTGTTGATGAACAAACTAGAAACAGTGAACTTATAATAGCAGTAAGGAAATTGTTACAACAAATGAGATTAGTTTGAACAAAATTTGTGGAATTGTCAGTGAAGTATTTGATTTAGGTGACTATCTGACGTTTTCACCCTCATCAAGGGAGAAGAAGGTCAGATGCGGTCTCGTTTGTCAATTTTTATTGACCGTCTTTGCTCTTGTTAACCTTTTTATGACTTTTGTGAATATCCGACTCTGTTGTCCTGTAAGTTTGCATAACATTAAGACCACTCACCTAATATTGCGTAGGTCCTCCTCAAGCCACTAAAAGAGCTCCGAACAGTCATGGCCATGGTCAAAGTGCATTCAAAGGTTTCCTGGAGTGTGTGCTACGAGGATGTTAGTAAAAGATCTTTTGGGTATATTTGAAGGGGGGGTTGGTAAATTTAGCTTGCTTATCATAAAGCTATCACATTTTTATCTGGGGAGTTTAGAGGCTTGGTGGAAACCTCAGAAGCTTTGTCATATTCATTGAGCCACTCCTAAGGAGTGTTTTTGAGGCCCACTGTTGTCTGCCATGCTGAGGTTGCTCCTGAAGGGGGTTGTTGCTGTCAGTGGTGGGACTACAAAAAGACTTAGGTAAGTAACAAAATGAGCAGTATAAGTCCCTTTACCAGTCAGTGATTTTAAAGTTATGGACTGACTGGTTCATCTGTGCTCCTTATTGATAAATATATGGCCCTTTCTGTGGTGTTTTGCAATATCATTCTCTCAACTGAGCAAAACAGGTCCAGATTTTGTAGATTCGTTCGCACCCATTACTCTTTATGAAAGCCATCCTACAACAGGATGGGAGTGACCAGCCAAATCATACAGTCGGACACACAGCAGCTGGAGTGTTATTTGTGCAGGTCTCTGGCTGCCACCAGAACTCCTGCTAATCTAGCAATGTTGAAGGAATGTCAGCTAATGAGGAACTTACTTCTCAAATATGAGGTTGAGAATAATTCCCAAATAAGCCATTGCACTGTGGGCAGCAATACATCTCTCACCAGAGGGGGTCTCCAGTTCAAGGGGCCACTGATCCTTTAAAATGAGCTGAGAGTTCAGTAACATTTCTCAGTTTGGAACAATGAGATATGCAGCGAATAAAAAAAAAACAGCAACAAAGAGAGGATAGAGACTTAACATCTGCCAAGAAAGCCTGAGTTATTTTTAGAAACCTAGCCTGTTTGGTACTTCAGAGAGGATTTAGCCAACTGTTCTTGTAGCAGTCCTTAAGTCTAATTTTCCTATTACAATGTTTTGATTACAGTCCTCTGATGCAGCAGGTACATATTTAAAAGAAATGGAAAAGGTCAATCGGGGAGGATATGAATGTTTGCACAGCTTGTTGGAGAGCCAGTTCCCCCAACATGGGTGCTATTTATTCCCTGCTAAGGTTATAATGTGTGAAGCCATCTCTACCGTACATGCATGTTAGTGCACTGGCTGACTGCCTGAAGATTCAGTTGCCCCTACCTACATGGAGGATTTTCTCAGCAGTGGTGAGCTGCTTCTGAGGTCATTGTTGTTCCAGACCGAGAGCCCTAAAGAGTCAGTGCATCCCTGATGATGCATTTCTGTCCATTTCTACTATCATTTTCAAGGATTTTAGAGTCTGGAAGGTCATGCCTAAAGTACAACAGTGAACCTGTCATGACAGGAAAGTCAAGGCACCAATATTCAAGTCATCCTATTGGCTTGTTTTCAGCACATATGTTCAGTTTGGCATAAGCAGCCCCTCACTCGCTAGTGCCCCGCATTCGGTATGTGCATGTACACACCACAGCTCCAATCTGAGAGTACAAGGACATATCTGCTGGAAGCTCCACACATGGAGGGTGTTTGCTGCCCTCTGCTGGTGAAGGAGGAGGTGGAAGGGCGTCATGTGAGTGCTCTATCCCTTGAGGCTGATGGAGTTATTTATACAGGTCACTTTTCTTTCCTGGTCTTGTTTCTTAAACTGTTACAGGAGTTAAAGCCTAATAAAATGTTGCCTAGGTTGATGCGTTGGAGCATATGACTAGGATTTTCTGAAATTAAGCACACAGAAACTCCTTCCTCATTCAATTTTTTTTAATACAATCCTATCTTAAGAAATCATGGAAAATCACAATTTAATGACCTGAGTTACACAGTAACCGGCAGTGAACTCAAAAGGTAGGCAGACATTTAGATTTCTTATTGACCTCAAATCAGGAACGATTTCAACAAAGTTCATTTTTAAAAACACTGTGCTGGCTCCGTAGAAGACTTTAACCCATAACAGACTTATTGAAAAAAATGACATTCTTTTATAGTAATATTTCTTCTTAATTTTAGTCAAAAGTTCAATTTGTGAAGGTGTTGAATTGATAAAGTGATATATTACAAGACATTTATTCAATACAAACAATATCAATTTTTGGATAACTTTAAAGTAACAAATTAAAAAAAAACATTTTCTGTGTGTGTGTGTCTGTGTGTTTGTTTGTTTTTTTGATTTTTTTTTTTTTTTTTTTTTTTGTTTTTGAACATCTCATGACATGAAATAGAAAGCATGCATCTTGCATATTCAATATTTACAGCCTGTGGCATTAATGGACTCTTACAGAAACAAAAAAAACTACAGATTCCACCACCCCCTTTTTCAAAATTGATTTATTGGTGTGCTGTTTCTTCTGTTTAGGTAGTTAGAGTTTGCTTTACATTTTTAACCAAAGGCTACATGGAGGACTTTTGTCAAAAGAGAGTGCAGACATTGTTGTGCTTCACATTTGTTACGGTAAAGTGGTGGGTGAATTGTAAACTTATGTTTTTTCCTAATTTTATGAAGGGGACATGAAAAGAAGGCATTTTCTGCCTGTTAATCACAACCTGCATGTAATACATTTCTTCGACACAAATCTAAAAGCTGCAAATTATTTTTCCTACTCCACTATTCGATGAGTGGCTTTATATGTTCTCACATGAGCATTTTAAGAGACAAAAATGATAAAGGATTTTTTTTTTAAAAGCCACGTGAATGCAATTGCTGTCACAGACAAAAAATATTATCACATCCATCATTAATGACATGAAGTTTTACTATTGGATGCTCAACAACTGATCCCATCACGTAGCAGACAGGAACAGTAACCCCTCTTTGTTTTTTCTTTCCAGGAGATATTCCTTGAAATGACAAATACAAGCACACCTGTGTTGGTTGGATTCTATTAATTACCAAAGACCATGGAAGGAGAAAATGTAGTAAACTCCACTGTGAATACCAGTACGATGGATATCCACCTGGTCACTCACAACCTCTGGGAGGTGATCACCATCGCAACTGTGTCGGCTATTGTCAGCCTCATCACCATTGTGGGGAATGTTCTTGTTATGCTCTCGTTTAAAGTGAACAGCCAACTGAAGACGGTGAACAATTACTACCTGCTGAGTCTGGCAGCTGCTGATCTCATCATAGGTGTTTTCTCCATGAATCTGTACACCTCGTATATACTGATGGGCTACTGGGCCTTAGGGAGCCTCGCCTGTGACCTGTGGTTGGCACTGGACTACGTAGCTAGTAACGCCTCAGTCATGAACCTGCTGGTTATCAGTTTTGACAGATATTTCTCCATCACCAGGCCTCTGACCTACAGGGCCAAACGGACTCCCAAACGAGCAGGGATCATGATAGGCCTGGCCTGGCTGGTGTCTCTGATCCTGTGGGCTCCGCCTATTCTCTGCTGGCAATACTTTGTGGGGAAAAGGACTGTCCCTGAAAGGCAATGCCAGATCCAGTTTTTCTCTGAGCCCGTAATAACATTTGGAACAGCAATTGCTGCCTTTTACATCCCTGTGTCAGTTATGACAATCCTTTACTGTCGAATCTACAAAGAAACAGAGAAGAGGACTAAAGATCTGGCAGAGCTACAGGGAGTTAGCTACCCAACAGACTCTGGGGTGACACAGACTCAAAAAACCATCATCAGATCCTGTTTTGGTTGTAAATCAAGATCAGCTTCACATAAAGGAACCAAGCCTCCTGGTCATCTTCCAACAGGAGCCATGCTGCCAAATCAGTCGCCGCCACAAGTGATGAGTGGTCCAAAGTTGGTCAGTTGACCACCTACAACAGCTATGCCTCCTCAGAGGACGAGGACAGACCTGTGTCTCCAGGAGGTTTCCAGCCCTCCTTCAGGAACCAGACTTGTGAGGGCACCACGAGCGGGATGAGCAGCGTCAGTGAACAGCTCCACAGCTACAATGAAGATGGCTTCTTTCACACGCCACCCAAAAGCAACTCTCAAAAGAGTAGCAAGTGTGTATCCTACAAATTTAAACCTGTAGCCAAAGACACACACTTGGAGCACCAGAGCAAAAACGGAAACACCAAAATGGTGTCGTCAGCTTTCTCCTCAGCTGAGTCCATGAGTGCTCCATCCACTTCTTCGGCGTCCAAGCCCATAGACGCGTCGCTGAAGAACCAGATCACCAAGAGGAAGAGGATGGTGCTGATCAAGGAGAGAAAGGCAGCTCAGACTCTCAGCGCCATCTTGCTGGCTTTCATCCTTACATGGACTCCTTATAACATTATGGTGCTGATATCCACCTTCTGTTCAGAATTGCATCCCCCTCTCCCTCTGGCACCTGGGCTACTGGCTGTGTTACGTCAACAGCACCGTCAATCCCATGTGTTACGCCCTATGTAACAAAACTTTTCAAAAGACCTTTCGCATGCTGCTGCTCTGTCAGTGGAAAAAGAAAAGGATTCAGGAGAAACTATACTGGTACGGACAAAACCCTGTGGTCGGCTCCAAAGTGACATGAAATTGTTTTTAAAGTTGGTGTATAAAAATGACTGTAAATTGTAAATTTGCTAGGTGAAGTACATTGTCAAGTGTTGCTAATTAATCAGTAGGTCCACTGTAAAATAGTCGATGTTAATTGCTGCTAAAACTCTGCAAATTGAGAAACTTTACACAACTGTTCTGGTTTAAGTGACACTGTATATAGGTTAAAAAATAATAATAATGAAAGAAAAAGAATTTCCTCCAAATTGATCATAATAGATCATCATGTGCATATCAACGCTGACTATTTCATAATGTATCTTTTAAAAATCTGCATATTTATTTAGAAATTTTATTTTAAAGGGCTAAAATTGTACATTCTGAAAAAATCTCAGTCAAGGTTGTTACTTGATGATAATCAAAGCCTTTACACACATCTCTGTTATTTGTCACCTACATCGTTAACTTCATCATTAACATGTGCAGCTTCTAGTCTACAGTAGTTAAAAACAAAATCTGTCAAGAGTTGAAAAACAAACTAATCCTTCAAGGTAACTTGCTGACTGTGTTTACACAAGAGGAGTGTTTTACACTGCACATTGTTCGTGAAAATGTCTTCATCACTTTTCATTCTCAGGATATGTTTTTTTTCTGAAGCATCAAAATACAGAATTTGTTCACTCAGAATTATTGTTGCTTAATCAATATGTGTAAAGTGTCCCTTTCTGTAAGGATTAGATGGAAATTATTGCAAAAAAGTATTTTATTTTTATGAATCATAAGCTTTAATGTCATGAAATGCTTTTTTTAATTGGGGGATGGGGTGGGAGACTGTGATAATGAAATGAAAAAGATGTTTTGTTCCAAATATACATACATGGTGTGCAATGGAGATGAGGAAAAAGCTCAAACAAATTGCAGCTTAATACTTTGTTTGATGTTTGTGATAAATGTTTTGTTCTTTTGGGTATTTTGTGATCATGTTCATGTATTTCTCAATAAAATGTGGTCAACTAAACATCAAGTACATTAATGTTATCGGAAAGTCTCTCAGGTCAAATTTGATATATTTCCTGAGAATGGTGTCCTCATAGCTCATCTTTCTTACACTCTCCACTGTAAATCACTTTCACCGTGTCTGAAGGTTTCACCATCATCCACGCATACTTGCACAGCCGCTCCTTGTTGCAGTCCTTTTGCCAGTAAATGACATTCCTGCGATTTAGGTTGGCACCAGCGCAGGCATCGTACCACCACCCTCCTCCTGGCACACCTTGAAACTCCAGTTTAGCACAATTTTGGAAGTAGTTGTCATTGTCTTTGTCTTTAGTTGTGAATTTCTGGTTGTCGTGCAGGTAGTTCTCTGTATCCAAGGTCAGAGCATCCACAGCTGTGCCCTGGAATAAACCCAGCCTCAGTCTGTATCCCGTTGATTCTTCCTCGACCAGGAATGGATCATACTCCCCCATCTTGGTGATGGCATCTCTATCCACGAGTTTTACTCCCAGTTTATAGTGGACGGGGCCACGCGTGAGCAGATGGAGGTATTCGTTCCCGAGCCAGTGATCCCCTGTGACATCCCCAAAGCCGTTCTTGTACTCACTCCAGCTGCGATCGAAATCCACGCTGCTGTTGACTGTGATGTGTTGAACTACAGTCCAACCGCCCTCCTGCATGGCACAGTAGGCCACGATGGGGGAGTCACCTGGCTGGATCAGGTAAACCCCATCTCTGGCCTGGCCTGATGATGTCATCAGCATGTCATAGCAGTCTCTGGGCAACACTGTTGGGCAAATAAACAGATCGGTCAAAAATTAGTTCCTAATTGCTCTGATTGTGTTAGCATGCTTCCAACATGAAGATGGTCTGTAGCTGAAAAAAACAACATTTTGCTACTGAGCACAATATCTGCTAATTATGAGATAACACTGTGCAGATCATGACGTGTGTGATCCCTGCAAACTATAACACCCCCTTATTTGGACCTATTTACTCAAGTAGGTTCACATTACTTCCATACTTTTATGCATCACTATATTAAAAATTAAGCTTGATTATGATCTTAGTAATCATTTAAAAAAATGCTTTTTTTTTTTTAAAACTTGCATGGGCAGATATGTTTAACCAGTGGTTCAGAGGACTATGGTTTTAAAGGTTAAAACCACATTGTGTGCATAAAAACATGTCCCTGAAATTAGCAAATTAACAAAACACAGAAAAAAATTATGAGGTTTAAAAAAGTCCAGGTGCAACATCAACTATATTCTCTGTTGGTACAGTTATCAACATGCTCAAATGGTATTTGTAACATTTTCTGGTGCTTGGTCTTCTGTATAGTACCAACAGCTTTGCTTTCTCATATCTAGGTGTTAAACGTGAAGCATAGTATTGTTACTATAAACAGGATAGCAAAAAATACTTATATTTAAGACCCTGGTAAAATAAATAAATCATCAAGACCAAACCAAACCAAATTCCACCAACAACTAGAAGGACCAGGACTCGATAAAAACTCTTGGTGCTAAACCTGATGGTAGTTTGTCTCAGGATTCCAAATTATATCTTTGAAACTACTTTGATTAAGAATATGTGTCATTTCTGTGCTCCCCACCTGTACTGGCCAATGTTACACTGTATAGGAAGCAGCAATGCACATATCAGGAATTCTTCATTATCTTGATGTCAGGGGAAGATAAACATTGTTTTGCAATGTCTTCATACAGCTTCAATCAAAACTATTCCAACTGTTTGTCCAAGGACAATCTCACTGAGATACGTGCATCACCTCACAAGACGTTACGCTTATCATCAGTGAGTCACCAAGCAATTTCTTCTGCTAATTGGAATTTGGACCAACGGCTTCAGGAGTGATCCTCATAAAGAATCAGAGATGAACTAAAAGTGCAGTGAGTTTGAACAAATCCTGTGGAAACTACTTAAAAACCTACAATCAAAATCTGAAAAAGTCTTTACATTATGAGTTAAAAAAAAAAATAAGACAAAAGATTGAAACAAAACACAAATAAATACCTGCCATTCCATGATTCAGGACCATGTTATGCATATTTGGGGGAAGTATATTGAGGTTCTCAGCCTGGAGATGCTCCATGTCGACTCCATTTACAGTGAGCAGCAGCACAGCTGCTATTGGCAACCAGCATCTCCGCCACTTCATCTTTCACTGTCTCCCTCTGTTAAAGCAACAGTTAATGATATAGGTATGTGAAAGCAGCCGTTAAATTTCAATTATGTTATTTAAGTTATGACAACAAAACAGTACCAGAAAATTATAAAATCTAGTCACTTACATTGAGATGAGCCGGCTGTGTGAAGAAACAGTGTAGAAATGTGTTATGTTGTATCCAGATCTCCTACACTGTGTCCATTTGCACTGACTGAATGAAAACCAATGCAAACACGATTGCAAAGTTCAGATTCACTATTCTCTGAATTGCCCAGTTACAGCTGGACTTTAGTCTCAGGTTCATATCACAATCACTCCACTTATCTGTGTCAAGTGAGATAAACCAACATGTAAATCCATGTATGTGACTTATTTTAATCATTCTCACAGTGCAAGAGGCTGAAGTCCAGCTACAAAAAAAAAAAATCTTCAGCAAGAGTAGTTCAAGTAAAATTAGATTTGGTGCATGTGTTTTGGTGCATGTTTAAAATTAATTACAATTATCTACAGTTTTGCCGAACACATTCTTCCATCATGTGAGCCATCAGGTTTCAAATGAGCCATTCGGGCATTAGACATTTGTTTCCCCTTCATAAGGGAGTTCGGGATGTTTTCAAACTATTTCTGTCTTTAACCGTGATGATAAAGTCTCACACAACCTCCAGGTGGTTACAAAGAAAAAAACAGGTGATAGCAATTCTTATGGCTGAGATGATAAGGTGGATTAGTACCACATACGAGAACTCAACTAGTCTAAAGGTATGACTGACCCAAGTCTGACTCACTCCCCATCAGTCCACCTTTGTTGAGAGCCAGTGACTCTAAGCTTTAGTATAGCCCAATAAAAGAAAAGAATTCTTGAAAAATTGTGCTAAACAAATCTTGACCAACCCTATAAACAATTATAAACACATTTAGGATTATCATTACCTAAATAACTAAAAATTTGGAGGGACGCACTGTAGAGTACCTTCTAACAAAACTGAAATCTAAAGCTTAGTATGATCAAGTATCCAGCAAAAAGTAGAAACAAAAAGCAGATTATTCTTGCCGCTTTGCTCCCTAGAAAGGAAAAATTCTCCACAAGTGATATGCATTTCAACTCCAAAGGAAAGACAATGCTTTTGGTGCAGAAAATACCATCAAGAATTCCAATCACAAGTTCAGAACATTTAAATATGGCACTTTTTTATTATTATTATTATAAATGGAGTGCTCAAAAAGAACAGACAGAAACATCATATCATTGAACAAAAATATATTGCAACAATTCAGTCAAACGTCTATGATTGCTTGTGCTTCTGGGAACAACTGCATTCTCCTACTGCTGGGGGTCTTTGTCCTATCTTACGTTTTGTAGCTGAGGAGACAATCTAATCAAACTTGCAGCTGTAGTTTGAGAATGTGAACATACAGAGAATGTGCAGTGCAAATTCTCTGTATGATCACTGCTCAAGCTGTATTCACATTCCCTGATGCAATACATCAAGCTGACAGTACGCTGTAAAAGGCCTTTATTGAGAGAATAGCAGCTTTGGTCCAAGGTTTCTACTGAGAACTATTTCATCTGGATCTTCTCTTCTCTCAGTTCAGTTGAAACAGGAAGGAATCGACAACCTGAAGTGGGCAAAAATAAAGATATGAAACAGATATTTTTGCAAATGTAAGATAAACATTTTTTTTTTTGTACAATGCAATATGTCAAATATAAGATGACACTGAGATGACCTTGGCCATATCCCCTGCAGTTCCTGGAACAGATTTCAAGAAAGGATCCTGGTGCCATAACTCCCAGACCTGCTGATTAAAAACCTGGAAATTTCTGGAAGAAAGTTTGATAAGAAAACAATATTTTATGTTCTTTTGATTCTCACATTGTACCAGATATTAAAAGTGGCTTCAAATTATTTCTGTTGTAAATCACAACAACATATTTTAAAAAGATGTTTCTACTTGATGAAAAAAATGATAAAAAATGTCAACACAAAAATGTCATATTTTGTGAAATGTAATGCTGCGTGACTTGTTTGTGAAATGTCTGTGTCATGAATTACAATTGTTTTGTAAATTTTTTCATGAAAATATCTAAAATCTTGGATCATAAAACAGCATTTACTTATCCAACAGAGGTTGACTTGATCCACCGTAGCCACTTTCTTGTAGCTCCTCCCACCATCTTTTTACAACTGAATGGATCCACTTTAAACCAGTAATAAGATACCTATAAGAATAAAAGTCAAAAGTCAATTATTATTACTGTAGCGATCTTGGTACTGCACAAAGTCCTTGCATGTTTGTATTCATAGTATGCATCAGTCTGTAAGGGCTGTACTGCAAAAACAAAACAGCAGGAACCCTCACTCTTCATACGGACTGCTGAGGACTTTCTTTACTAAAGGAAAAAGGTCAACACAACAGCCAATGGTTACCCGCGGTGAACTCCTCATCAATGCTGTAGAAAGAGAGACAAAAAAAAAAAAGGATTAGTTTTCATTGTTGTTTTCAGTGCTTCAAAATCTTTGCATAAATCCAAACCTGCCATTTGCATATCAGAGGGAGAAAATCCACAATCACACCGGTGTCTTGGATTCTGTTGAAGGAGAGATATAACTTTACTTTTGACATTTTTGCAAACATCTACAATGACACATTTTTGGGGAAAAAAAAGTTAAAAAAAAAGGCATAGTGCATACTTCAGAAAGTATGTCAACAGCTCTCCAGTGTTTCTCCTCCAGAGTGTTAAAGCCACCTTCAGTCTTAGATTTCTTCCAAACAGCACATCAGTCATAGTGTTGTGATCCTTTGTGAGCTGAAGAACATTGTTATGTTCAAGTAGTTTGATATTAGAAATCTGTGATTCATAAAATAAAAACAAGTGTGTCATCAGAGTAGGTGTAAGCGATAGTTACCTCACTGAGTATACAGTAGTCAGTCTGTTCAGAACCAGTTGCATTGGTCCTGTGGTTATTATTGACATTTAGTGAGAATTCCAGAGTTTCCTGGTGTTTGTCCTGCAAACATTTCATGTCATTTTCCTTGTTTGGTGCATAACAAGTCCTCCCAGACCCGAGCTGCTTCCTCCGAGCCACAGTTGGATGATGGGTCTTCCTCTTGCATGACACTACCCGTTTCACTCTTCCTGGATTGACCCCAGAACGACCAGCTGAATACCTTCAAATGTGCAATAAATTAGTAAAATTCAGCATTATATTGTAAATAGCTGTAAAGAAAGTCCACAACCTAAAAGAAATACCTCTTTGTGTAGAACTCCTCATGTTTATCATAATCCACCTGTAGTTTAAAATACAGAAACACAGTGATGCTTAACATATTATAAGCAGCAAATAAGGTCCAACACACACAGATAGATTTGTATTTGATAATGAGTCACCCATCTGACCTCTTTTGTGTTTCTCCCTTGGGCATAGCTCACCCTGTACTGTGATGCATCATAATGGAAGGTATTGTCAAGGCTGTGGATCTCTCCGTCTTCACTGTTGGAGTCCATTAGATCTACAGAAAGAGAAGTAATTCTACCATCAGTTAAACAAATCTATTTTTCCACAAATACTCCTAAATGAACCTAAACATTTAAATGAACAATAGACCTTTGTCTTTTCCCTTGAAGCTAATAATACAATGTAGAATTGATTTTGTTTTGATTAAAACCTGAATTTGTTTTGGTTTGAAAAAAAAAAAACATATATGACATTGTACAAGACACATAGTCCAACTGAATTTTTTTTTAATCATTCCTCTGGAAATCCTTAATTCAGTATCAAAAATGTTTCCATTTTCACTCCTTATGTTTTGCACAAAGACCTTTATTCATATCATTTTTAATCTGATTTGCAGAATATTGCCAATTCCCTTCCTAAAGTCATAAAAAATAACTAATAAATAAATAATTCCCCAAAGTCTTGTTTGGAAATGTATGTTACTTGTGCATATTAGTATATGTAATGGATCATTAATACATTAAAATATGAAATTGAAAGATTACAATAAAAACCGTGATATGGTAAGTAATCAACAAGGTGAATTGTGTGGCGACATGCTTCTTTACCTTTCTCCTGTAGCGTCTCAATTAAAAACTCATTCTCCCACAATCCTTTTAGGCATTGTTATTCTCTGTTCTCCTCAATACAGCCGGCTAAATAGCAAAACAGCAACTGCGCTTATATTTGAAGTAAAACACAGTCATTCCGGCCGGAAGACGTTTGTACATTTGGAGACTGACACTCATTATGCCTTGCTATATTGTAAGTGTTGTCAAGAGACAAACTATCTTCGAATTTACGTAATATCTTAATGTGTTAACTGGTAATTACCATGAGAAAGTCACCTCATTGAGCCAGCCAGCTGAGAGCTAGCGAGACAAAAGTTGAAGTTATAGCCGTCGTTCACGGACGTGTAAGTCAGTCACACTGATAGAAATTTATTGCGTTTCAATGTTTAAGGAGAAACAAATAAAGTCTTCTAAGTAACATAAGTGTCGTACTCACCTTGCTTTCCTCCCCTAAACGATACAATAGCAATAGAAAAGAAGTCGCTTTCATCCTTGTAGGCGACTGTCAGCTAGCTGTAGCTGGATACCGTCCATGGTTACGGTATAAATCAGCACATTCATAATGCCACACACTGGGACAGTGTGCACCCTCTAGCGATTACTGGCTCTATTATTGTGCATGTTTCAAAACCAAACACTTTACTAAAGCAGTGGTTGAGTTAGAGTTTCTCATAGCTCCAACTAGTCAGCAGATCGACTGTGATCAGCTGGAGAGTAAATGATCTGAGCTGATACTTTGTTTTTGGTTTTAATTCAAACTTGTTAGATATCACCCTGATAGTGCTTTGTTAAACCGCTTCAGTGATCAGAGGCAAGCCCTGGCTTGTGGGTTTGATCTCCTTTTTCCGACGTGAGCTGCTCTTTTACAGCACGCTTCCCTTAAACACAATGACAAACAAGATCAGCTGACTGTATTGACAGACTTGTCCACTCAGTGTTTTTGCACTTCTCAGCTGTTTTGATTCTGCAGTTTCATCAGTGGAGTTGACGCAGGTTAGCTGAAGTGGACTTTCCTGGCAAGAGACCCAAACTCAGTCTGTGACTTTGTAACTGTTATTCAGTATTGTAGAATAAAAGCTGCCACTTAGCTCAGGTGAGTGACTAGGATGTTTAGCATATTTATCCACTGTTTTTACCTTGACTCATTGAGTATCATGCGATCATGTGTTTGTATATCACTCGATTGAATTGTTTCATTACCTGAGTGTGTCTAACTTGTTTTTCCAGTGATTTGTCACAGCAGTCCAGAGTTAAAATGGTGTTTGTCCGTGCTGCCTGTGCCTTGTTAAGTCTTGCACCCCTGTTGGTGCTTGGTGTTCCACCTATTTGGACCCAGCCAGAGCAGGTGCACCTGTCCTATCCAGGTAACTATTTAAACCATATCTGTCTATATCATGTTTTTTTTTTTTTTAATTCAGGATACCATTTTTCCCTTATTCATACAAACACGTGTCTTGCAGATAAAGATTGAATTATCTATAGCTTTGTAGCAAGATGACTTTGATTTCAGTTCACTTTATCTTCATCTGTGTTTTTTTTTAACAGTTAGGATAAGAGGGGAGGACTTCAAGAAACTTTTAGAATTTTTTTTCCCAGCAACAGCATGTGGATTAAATGTCGTGGTGTGTGCACTGAATCAGTACCTCTGCATTCATGTGGTTGTGGTTTAAAAATTTGATATCTTTAAATAAGGCAAGGCATGTTCATTTGTTTAGCATATTACACAAAGGCAGTTCAAAGTGCTTTACAAGGGCATTAAGATGAAAAAAAGAGAAAAAAAATAATTGAATTAATAAAAGCAGCATGAGAATGCAAATAAAATCCACAATAAAACTAGAAATAAGGATAAATTTACTCAAAAAAAAAAGGAATTAAAGAAAGCTTAGAATTAAAAACAGAAGTAAAAACCATGCAGTTACAGTACAGTAATAGCTGCAGCATAAAATTAAATTTAACAAAGGCATGAGAAAACAGCAGAGTTCCCTGTTTAATTTTAAATGTGGCTAGAGTTTGGGCACATTCAATACCATCAGGAAGTTATATGGGAGGGGGTAAGCACCTATTAAGGTGTCAATCACAGTGTATATCTTGCTCGCAGCAAGATCAAAAGCCCGACTTTTGTATGGTGAACTTTTTCCTGAGCATGTCTTTACTGTTAGGTCAGTCTACTTCATTTTCCAGTAACAGATTTCCTTCACAGGAGTACCAGGCTCTATGGTGGTGACCTGGACCACCTTCAACAACACAGAGAGCAAGGTGGAGTATGGCCTTCTGGGAGGTCGGCTTTTTGAAACGAGTGCCAAAGGTGAAGCTACTCTGTTTGTGGACTCAGGAGAGGAGAAGAGGAAGATGTTCATCCACCGAGTCACCCTCACAGACCTCAAACCTGCTGCTGCATATGGTGGGTGGTGTTGTGATATTACTTGCATTTCCTTCCATTTTGTCAGACTGTTTTTTTTACCACATCACCACAGAGTGTTGATATATGTTTATATTTTTTAATCAGTCTACCACTGTGGCAGTGATGAAGGCTGGAGTGATGTGTTCTCCTTCACTGCTCTGAATGACAGCTCGAGTTTCAGTCCCAGGTTTGCTCTGTATGGTGATCTGGGAAATGAGAACCCTCAGTCTCTGGCTCGACTACAAAAGGACACTCAGCTTGGAATGTATGACGCCATCCTGCACATAGGTACCCTCCACACAGATACAAGCATCATTCTGCAATCTAAAACCAGTTAAAGGGTCATTATATTTCATAAAGAGGAACCCAAGGCATTAGTAATCCAGCGGTATCCAGGTCTCTGCTTACAGCAGATTCTGTTTTTATAAGACAAGTAACCTTGCTGATATCCAATGGAAGTGTCTGATTAGGTGGTAATACATCATTTTGCTGATTATACTAATTAGTTTAGGATTTGCAGAATCCAATATTTGTCTTTGAATAGTACCAGTTGAAATCCCTTCATATCGGTTTGCTATTTATCACTTTCATTGAAAATGTTGCATCGTCTAAGAAGAATAGACATGTAAAATATGTTGCCCTGCAATAATGGCTCTCTTTTGATCCCCTCAAAAAGATGAAGAATTTAACTTTTTTATTTTTAATCCTTTATTGGATAACATCATGTTGAGCACGGTTTGGCTGTGTTTTATCCGTGCAAGAGCAACAAAAAGCATGGAGTAGTGGGTGCACGAAGATACTTTTTCACGAGTAATATTGCCTGTATGGAGGTTAAGTCAATCCCTTACGCCACTGAGGTGTTTCACATCTGTTGAACCTGAACTGTTTTTAGAGTCTGCATCATTCTCCAATGCTCACATCCATTTATTTTCAGTCTTTCTCATAAAAGTGATTCTGGCAGGTACAACTGTACACCATAGAAGTTCCTCCAACAGACTTGAGTTCCTCCTTTTTAGTCGTGGGTTCTTATGGACTCCTACAATCTGAATGGTACAAGGTATACAAATATCAAATCAGGAATCAGCTGGTTAACGTTGCCCCACATAAAGACTGGGAGCAGAGAAACAACTAGTCTGGCCATGAATTTGAAAAATCTACCTTAAAACACCTCTACAGCGTTGTGATTGGCTGGTTTGCTAATTGATGTAATTCTCTTTGAAACCATTAGCTGCTCTTTATAACGGTTAGTTTTTGTGCAGAAGAGCATATACTGTGTCATGTGGTGTGCTTTGGAGGTGCTGGGGAGCAGAGCCAGATGATTTCCTGTGTTCCAAATTACCAGGTGGTTCTTAGGTGGTGTTTAGCAATCAAAAATCATTGAATTTATTTCTGTGTGTGAAAACAATTTGAAATCACTATTTATTTTAAGCTTTAGTTGGCATAAGATACCATGATGACATACATTTGAAATAAAATAATGAAGATGTGATCAAAGACTTTCAACTTTAAATTAGGACATGTCTCAACCATGTGGAATTTATAATTTATAGCCTTTTTAAGCAAAGTATTTCCATTTTCAAGGGTTCATAAGTATTTGGACAAGGTGAAATAAGTGCAAATGTAACCATAATTTTGAATACTTTGATGAAAATCCTTTGCAGTTAATCACTGCCTTAAGCCTGGAGCTCATTGATATCACCAAATTCTGACTTTCCTCCCTGACCACACTTTGCGAGGCCTTCACTGCAGCTGCCTCCAGCTGCTGCTTGTTTGTTGGCTTTCTGCCTTTAGTTATGTCTTCAGTAACTGGAAAGTATGCTCTGTTGGGTGGAGATCAGGTGACTTACTTGGGCACTGAAAAATATTTTGCCTTCTTCTGGGTTCTTCTTGGTTGTTTTAGCAGTATGTTTATGGTCATTATCCATCTGTACCTAAAGGGCCACCCTATCAATTATGTTAGCATTTGGCCTAATGTGAGCAGAGAGTATATATAGATCTCAGAATTCATCTTGCTACCTCTGTTGGCAGTCACATCATCAATAAACTCCAGCGAGCCTGTTGTATTGGCAGTCATGCATTCCCATGGCATAACACTGCTTCCACCATGTTTGACACATGATGTGGTATGCTTTGAATTTCCTTCATCATGCTTATCTCTTCCCATCTAGTACTAGTGTTTTGTATCTTGTTTTGGAGTGCACTTTTTTTAAGCACTGGAATTTACATTCATGAAGGGCCCTCTTGATTGTAGATTTTGACAATAACATGCCTACCTTCTTCAGAGTATTCTGGATTTTGTTGGTAATGTACCTCTTCATGAAGGAAAGGATTCTACCATCATCAACTTAAGTTGTTGTCTGTGATCTTCCAGGCTTTTTGATGTTCACTGATTCATTTTTTCTGTTTAGGAATGTACCCAGCTGTTGATTTGGACAAGACTAAGGTTTTTACTATGTTTCTTATGCTGTTTTTCAGCCTCCTCCTTTTGCATTGAGAACTCGTTGGCCTTTATATTGGTAGTTACAGTCAGACAGCAGCCAAATGCCAATTCAAAACCTGATAGCTACACCAGATCTTTTATTTGCTTCATCTGCCTTAAAGTACAAAATCAATGGAATATCCCTGGCCAATTAACTCCGTCTTAATCAATTGTCCAAATACTTTTGACCCCCTGAAAACAGAGGTGCTTTGCTTGGAATAGCTGTAATTCTTCATGGAAAATGTCATATTTTTGTAAAACCTCTCAAAGTTGAAAGTCTCTACTTTAATTACATCATGATTGTTATATTTCAAATCCGTTGTGATGTAAATATATTGTCCAAATATTCTGGACCTCAGTATATGTACACTTTAAGTCAAAGTAAGTTGCCATAGTTTATCACATAGTTATTTTGACATTATGGTTTGGAAGTAAGTCATAACATTTTCCAAAAAGATCCATTCTGACCTGTGGATGTTTTTGCTTTACAGGGGATTTTGCCTATGACATGCATGAGGTACTTTTTCCTTAAATCTTTCCTATATTGTAAAATATGAGTCGAAACTGTGAATAGTTTCAGTCAACAGCCCAGACAGCAGATCTTTTTCATCAACACTTTATACTATTAAAATCACTCCAATACTCCTCTCAATTCCACACTGACAGATGAGATTAGCCACTTCACCTTCTTCTGCTGCCCCGGTCCAACAGCCCATCGCTGTTTATTATCAGGGCATATACAGACTCCCGACTGTGGTTGAGACATTCAACTAATGATTAGCATTACTGTGAGATGTCTTAAGCCTTTGGTGAAAGTTGAGAAGTAGGGTCGTATCACCCAAATATTTCTTAAATAAAAGTAGTGGCATTCAAAACCTCAGGTCTTGAGTACCAATAACATATTTCCTCATGTGAAATGTGAAATCCTCCCAGCTGTCATCTTTGATATTTAGCACCCGTTACCTTGTCTCGGATGCTAATGTGATTTTCCCTTATTAATGCATTTTTTTAACTATGGAGGGCAGAATTAATAGAATCAGCAGACCCCTTCAAAAATTAATAACCATAATTCATTCGAGTTATTTTTGCCGCTGGAATGTCCAAGCACATCCTGTGGGTTTATAGATATTATAAAGAGAAAACCAGAGAAAGGGGATTTTGTCTGGTTGTTGCAGGTAAAATCCATTAGATCTGCCGTGAACCACACTATGCTTTCAAGGCATATCTAAGAGAAATTTTCTTTGTCATTGCGGTTGGTTTTATGGGCTATTTTTCTGAAGCTGTCTGGAAAAGGGACTGAATTTTAAATATGTGTATATTGTATACCCTTATTATTCGCAAAGGTTACGTTCCCTTTGTCCCTTCACGAATCCCAAAAATCTGTGAATTATTGATGCAGTTTTAAAAGGCCTATGTAAGATATTATATGCACTAAATTATGTACATAAGTACATCAATTATTACTTACCTAATATTAATAGTTATAATAATAATACTTGTTTAGGTTTTTGTCTGGCCCTCCCAAGGTAATTAAAGGAATTACGTACTGTATCATCTCTCTCTTTTCTAATTTTTCATTTTATATTAACTGACATTGTTATTTTAAAATTATTTACCAGTTAGGGTTATTGTGAGTGTTTTTTTTTTTTTTTTTTGCTAAAAAATGGCCTAATAAATTCACGGAATTGCTGGGGGCTACCACAAACTCAAATACATTATGAAAAAAAAAAACTTTTGACCACGAACGGTGAACCGTGAATGGGCAAGGGTATACTGTAAAGACAAAAATGAATCACTAAAGGGGAAACCTTTGGCGTTCCGTTTAACAGCTGAATGACACTTTTACAGGACAATGCCAGGATTGGAGATGAGTTTATGAGGCAGATCCAATCCATAGCGGCCTACGTGCCCTACATGACCTGTCCAGGCAACCACGAAGCTACATAGTAGGTGGAATTCAAGTTTATGTCACTCCTGTCCCTCCCTAAAAGATGTCACGACACATATGTGATCAGTGAGTCGGGACAAAAAAAATATCTGACTGTCTCTCTTTACTCTGCTTTCACTTCAGTTCTGCTTTCCACTTACATTAACATCTCTGATGTGTTTTGCTCAGGTAAAAGGCAGAGGTGGAATTAATGGGCCTTAGGTTAAAAAAAATGCATTGCATGCTGCTTTTCATGTTGGGGAGATTGGTTTTCCTTTTTTCAGACACAGTTTGCCAAAATAGAGAGAACACTTAGTTCAGCCAAAAACTCTTCAATGTAGTTTTTACACAGACGGAAGATATTTCGGTCTTCCAGTACTGGAGCCACATCAGTAACCACCAACATCTAAACAAGGCTACATGGTCTAAAACAAACATTTATCTTTCTGGGAATCATCAATTGGTTCAATATCTGTTTCCCGGAGTTACCATGGGATGATGGGAGATTTGTGAGTATTTAGACTCATCATCACTGAATGTGGTTGTCACGTTGAAGAAAGATACATTTCCTGGAGACAGAGACTATCATCATTTATTCATTTACATTTTTAAGTCCTTATTTTCACAGAAGAGCCTCAAGGTTTTTTACTTTTACTTTTTCATATTTGGTGATTTGCTGTTTCTCTTTATATGAATCGTGACATTTTGTATGATAGCAAATTATAAACATTTGTACTTGAAACTGTTGGTTCAGTCGACCAATTTTAAGATGTAACTTACAGGTTAAATAAATTGTGGCGTGTTTGTGGCACTCTTTTTGATATTTAAGAGAACAACAGATTGTTTGGTTTATCTAGAAAATGATCTGTAGGTTAGCTAATGATAATACTTCTTACTATTCAAATGAGACTCATTTAGGGGTTAGTATGAGCCATATGCTTCGATTCCACCCCTCTTACCTGCAAGGTACACCCAAATATATGCTCTCAGATTTTGAGACTGAAATTTGTGTAGAGCTTGGCACCTTAAATGTAAGTGTAAAAGTTGGAGGCAGATCACAAGGCTTTTAAAGTACAAGTACACTCTAAAGTGGGGTTGGGGATTTTTTTTATTTCCAATGGAGCCATAAAGTTTGTGGATAGTCAAAATAGTTAAAGGACCACCCATTGGACAAGTTAGTTGAACCATGATCACAATTATAATATTCTGTCATAACCTAACTGTGTTTTTTAATGAAACATTCATTCTAGTTCTGGTTCTGTCATTAAAGTCACTGCATTACTGACCTGTCCATGGCAGACAAAAATATAAGCTAAACATAGGTAATACTCTTTCTTGTAGTGAAGTAGAGTGGCAGTATAAAATACAAACTGTTTTCCATAGCCCCAAGAATCAATACCAGAATGTGATTATTGTAATTATTTTGTGGTGTTTTGATTTAATTTAAGGAGGTCTGGGTTTAAATGGCCTTCTAGCCCTATTTTGCCCTTTTTGTAACTTAACTGATTACCTGCCTGCCAATTTAGTTCTAAAATATTGAAGAAGATGCACAGTTGGTTCTGATCCCCACAATCACATCATGAATCATGTGTTGAACTCACCCTGGTTGTTAAAAGACGTAACTGCAGAAAGGATAGCTAAAGCCAAAGTGACTTAGCCGCCAGCCAGTGTGTGACTCAAAGTCATCTTATAATCCTTCTGTAAAACATCGGCTCAATAAACCCGTGGCTTCACCGCTGGTCCATTCCTTTGGGTTTTGTTTAAGTTTGTAGAGGCTAAAGTTAAGAACTGTTGTTTATACATAGCCTGGTCAGCCGTACCCTACATCTCATGCTTTATTTCTCTGGTTGGTTGTATGCTTATCCAGTTGCGTTCAGTGGCCGTTTCTTTTGCACGTGTTGGTGCTGAACCCTAGAAATCAAGTTCAAATCAAGTTCAAATCAAGAGGGCTCCAAACGGATTTTTTGCATCAAAGAGGAAAAAATTATGATGTCTCCCCAGGCCATCTTATGAGTGTTGCTTATACATTTACAAGATGTGTACACATTTGTTTTGCAGTACTTTTTCTAGCTTCCAGTATTATGTTTCAAATGCTGAATTGAGTAACAAATAGCAACTTGGAATATCTAACTTCTAGCTGGGGTAAAGAAGAAACTTCAACAGGAAGTCAGATGTCATAGTTGGGATGTAAAACATTAGAAAGAATACCGGTCGAGCATTATCAATTCATTTGTTTTCATAAATGAACCGGCTAAAGAAAATAAAGAGATATTTTAACAGTCTTGTATGTATTGGTATTTCAGTCCATTTCATATTATGAATTCAACCCAACTGTGTTAAAAATACAAAATTCCCAGCAGTTTTTATATAATTTTTTTATCTTCAGCATCAGCGGCAAGCGTACCCCTAAATTCCAATAAAGTCATTTTTGTGTCTGCTGCATTTTGAAACATTTAGAGGGACTGGACCCTGTACCATAATATTTACTTTGCTGCTGCTGTACTGGGGCAGTTCTCAGTCATTCTTGCCCTATGTATTATGTCTACTGCCCCGTCTTTATTAAAGAGTGGCTAACAGTAGTCTCTTTTTCTTGGCGCTGTGTCCTGACATATAAACCTGATATCAAGAACCAACTTACTACATTACACAACCAGAAATTCAGCTTCTGTCGCCCTCCTTGATACCTAAATGTGTGTTTTGTTCTGTGGTGTTGTTCAGAATCCAAATCTTCCCAGCAGCTGGTGGCTGCTTTTCTTCCTCATTTACCATTGTGCTGTTTCTCGCTGTACTTCACTGTTCTCTATTTCCAACCTCAGGAACTAATGGTTAGAATGCAGTTGAAACTGGGCTGCCCACAAAAGATTTCAGTCAGCATTCCACCAGAATGAGAACAGCAAGTCCACAGATGATGCTAAGGCCCCAATCAAGCCCGTCTTTGTTCACCAAGTACAGCAGCCGGTTCATCAGGCCCTCAGAGGAAATGAGAAATAACGGTCACCATTTGAACCCTTATTTAGTGACAGGAGTTAGGGTATATTATTACTGAGTCTGGGCCTGTTTCCTTCAATTTGTCGTACTCGCTGGATTTACCTCATCAGATGAAGAAAAAGGAAGATTTAATAAGGAAAGAAAATCTTGGGTGTTCACATTGAATTTGATGTCCACCAAACTCCTATCTTAGCCTAATTTTAATAGAAAATCAAACACACATGGGAACAAGCATGCTCTGAGCTAGAGAAAATGACTCATATTATGCTGGACTCCTTTAGTGCTGATTAACAATCACAAATATAAGCTAATTATATTTATTCTCAGTCAGATTTTCCAGTGCTGAACTACAGACTTTTAAGTCTGTTGCTGATTGTAAAGGATAATGTTTTCCTTTGGGTATGCCCTTTTACATCCCTATTTGGATCCCTTGTGAGTATATATAATATTCCCCAAATAGAAATGTTTATTTCTACTAACTAGGCAGTGCATTTCCATATGCCCCCAGTATTTTTGCTGGTTCCTTTCTCAGCCACAAGATGGTAGTGTAAACCCATGTTTTCACTCTTTCTGGTTCGAAGCCATTACGAGAACTGGGATTTGAAATTCTGCTTGTAACTCAGTTGCTTGGAAAGCAGCGTTGTCCCTGTAGCTCTGATGTACTTTGATTGATGACCAGTTTTTGATATCATATGTTAACCTTGTTTTAATTGCTTTAATTTGACATTTGTTCCTAGAGCTATTTAAAAAAAAAAAATCCTATGATCAGCACCCTACGAATGGACACACAGTTGTGGAGATAAGCATTATTGTCCATGCTAAATGAAACAGCTCAAACTGATCTCTGGATAATCTTGTTTACTAAACATGACCCCTGTGCCTACAGAAACAACAGACCTCATTAGTGTTAGATCCATGTAGCATCAGTAAAGGTCTCTTCCTTTTGTTTGCCCATTCCTGGCTTTTGACCTGTGACCCTGCTTTTCTCCAGTTCCATCCAGCCTTACATTAACCCAGTCAGCACAGCACAGGGATCTGAACCATCCCACCTTGCTGGGACTGCTCTCAATGGTATTGCATTTTTTTCTCCCCTCCCTTATGCAAGATAAGGAAACAATCATCCCCATCACCTTACTTGGTTAATGGTCCGTTGAGAAGACTGGCTCCGGCTCTCAGACTGAAAGTAAAAATTGTGAGAAGAGATCAGTGGATCGGAGTCCTGGAGAACTTTCCATAAGTAGCTTTTCCCTTTTACGTGGTGCAACCTTCGTAACAGTTAGTCAGCTGATTGGCTGAGTTTTTGGGTCAAAAATGTCTGCAATTTCTACAGCCTGGTGCAGCAAATTGGGCAGGAGTGGACTGTTCACTACAAGCATCATATTATATCAGGAGGCTGAAGCCACCATTGAAAAAGACATTTCTCTAAGAACTGCATGACCTAAAACTACAGTATTTTTTGAAAGAAGATGTCATCGTTTTAAGCAGGGTGTATTTAGAGGCACGTTTGCTCGATTCTCTTAGCAACGGAGGCTCCTACTTGCTGATCCCTACACTGCCCCACCCAGGTTCTCCTATTTTGGCCAAATTTTGATTAGTTGGCTCCTGTAACTGACCATGTTTCAGACCTATAGCATGATGTCATGGAGGCTGCTTCCATGATTTTGCACAGCCTTTAATTTGGAGGTTTGCGTGGTGTGTATATTTCTGTAAACATCTAGGACCAGCTATAGTATTTATAACGCTTTAAATAGATATCACTACTGCAAGCTGAGTGTTTTGTCTGATGATCTTCAGCCTTTGGTTTCCTACCAAACCAATGTGATAATAAAAAACAGAAGAACCAGAATAACTTTAGGTAATTTTACTACATGTATTGCATTTTCTTCTCTGCTATAAGCATAGCAAACTTAAAAAAAAAAAAAAAGCAGCAGTTTCAGATACTAATTGCTGTTCATTATACATTCAAGGAATGCAGAATGTATACTCACACAATCTAACTGCATTTGTCACACTTTTTTTGTTCACAGCAACTTCTCCAACTACAGGAATCGCTTCAGCATGCCAGGCCAAACTGAGAGCCTATGGTACAGGTAAGGAATATGCTTGCGTGGAGATTAACTTCAGCATGCTCAAACAGATGGAAGAACAAATATACTGCATAACTGGAAATTGGATTTAAGGTGTGCACCACACTACTAGCCAGAAGAAGTTCTTTTTTTGTAATAAAGTGCAACAAATCCCCTGCTATATTCTGGTAAGCTGTAATGAGCTTTAATAGGCAGCAGAGGAGTTCAGAAGTACCTGCTTTTCCTTCCAGCTTTCCTCCTCTATCTTCAGAACACACAGACTACACAAAAGAGCTTTACATCTGAGTTGTTGACTCATTGCCTGTTACAGACCTCCCTCTCTCAGACAGTAAGATAATACCCTGTCAGACCACAGGCCTACTCTCTGTGGGCCAAGATGCAGACAGGCCTGCCAGCTGAACGCCTCTCACTCTTGCGAACGCTTAGAATTGAGGGGAGGCATAGGGGAAATCAAAAGAGGCAAATGGAGCCAGTGAAAGCAGCTCAAACCATTATATTATCTACAACACCCTTGCACTCCTCCATTAACCCTGTAGGAATAACAAGTAGATTTGAAGTATAGTAAGTTTTTTTTTTTTGAATGAAAGGTAGAGTTTATTGCATTTAGCATAACGTCCCGGTAACTTAACCTGGACTAGATTTGTGAGATTAAACAGAGGCCAGTTCTTACTTATCGGCTGGCTCTCAGCCTGCTTCCTCTGCTGGGTCAGTGCTGTGTATCATGATATGTGTCTGCAGCTGGAACCTGGGGTCGGCGCACATCATCTCCTTCTCCACAGAGGTTTACTTCTATATCGAATTTGGCTTGGAGCTTCTCTTTAAGCAGTATGAGTGGCTGAAGAAAGACCTGGAGGTTAATGAGTCTCTTTCTCCATTTCAGCATACCATTATCTTTCACATTCATTGAATTTTATTGTTCTCCATAGAAAATCTACACAATAGTTGTGCTTCCAGTGTCCTCCTTAAGTTAATCTTGCACATGTGTGGATCCTGACAGGAGGCCAACAAACCTGAGAACAGAGCGGTGCGTCCGTGGATCATCACCATGGGACACAGACCCATGTACTGCTCTGATGATGACCAGGATGACTGTACCAAGTTTGACTCCTTTGTATGTAAATCACATACTTCTATTTATTCACGCACTTTGCCTTTGAAGCAGTGGTTTAAAGATGATTTAATCAGGTTTCAAACTTCTGTGTAGTTGAATTTTATCAGTATTTGTAAAGTAAATCAAGAATAACCCTTGCTTAGCCCATGAATTGGACATTTACTGCTGAAACAGCTGAGCTGTATACCTACATTTCATTATGTTTTAATAATATGACTCATTTAGATTTAATTTGGCAATATACTTTTAAAATCTGCGTGACTTGTTTTCAGAGTAGCCAGTGTTTATTATGCACTGTGTTCCTGGTTATGTAAAAACAACCCAGCTTTATTTTATCACATAAAATGAATTGCGGGATTTATTTTTGCTGTGTTGGTTGACATTTAAATGGCCCTTGTAGCAGACGTGTTACACAAGCTGCAGGCCAGCCAGGGTACATTACAGCCCATAAGCACACCGAGTCCGCCGTACTGTCATAATCGCTGCAATTTGGACTAAATAGTTTCCACTTTGACTTGCTTCTCTCAGCACTTGGCACTGTTTGAAGTGAGGCTGGCATGGGCACAATGGAGTTCTAACAGAGAGTGTTTCACATAGCAGGTAGAGTTGCAGATGCTTTCATGCGGTCACAATTCCTTTCTGTTATAACCCAGGTCCGTCGAGGGCGGAATGACACCAAACCACCAGCTCCTGGTCTAGAGGATCTGTTTTATCGTTACGGTACGCTCCAGATTTCTTAGTAGATGTATAATATCACACATTTGCTCATACCCATTTACTAACAGTTGTCTTTGTTAAAAAAGCAAGGCTTTTGTCTGGCTGACATCTCTCCGCGCAGCTTCAGATCTGCTTTCTGTATTACATTTCTCAGACTTTTTTTTTGTTGCACTTAATTATTTGACTTGCGATGGAAAGTTTTGGTTGTTCTGATGTTAAGCTTTTGTTGATTGCTGACAAATCTCTGAATTAAATGGGCATAGGATCTAAGAAACATTAGATTACGCTGCATTTCTTTTTTTTTTTTAATTAAGCTGTTTATATAGACAGTTTTTTCCCTGTGCTGGGTTTTTTTTGTCTTGTTTTGTTTTTTTTTTGAAAATCAAATGTTTTTCATAGGAGTGGATCTTGAGCTTTGGGCACATGAGCACACATATGAGAGACTTTGGCCTGTCTATGGCGACAAGGTCAGCTCCTGCATTTTATTAGTCCCTCTTTGCGTGCCAGTGACCTATACTCACTATGTTTCTCCTTAAAGGTGTACAATGGGAGCACAGAGCAACCCTATGTGAACCCCAAGGCTCCAGTACACATTATCACAGGCTCCGCTGTAAGTATTTTCACATCATTACTTATTGTGTGTATTTTTCCACACTAATCAATGCATGCAGAGACATCAACAAAAACAATGTCTTGTATTGTACACAGTTCTGTCCGTGCAGCTGCTGATCTGCCACATAAGTCTAGAACCAGCTGTTCCTCTGGTTAAATGTTTTCTGATGTGGTGGTGAGCAGTGGAGGGCATGCTTTGTCATCCAGCCACAGTGGGATTAGTCATCAGCATATGAAAACACAGCCAGACTTAAACTGAAGCACAGCTACAGCTGAAATGTCAAACAGAGCTTTGGGAAAAGAGTTCGAGAGAAGCACGTGTCTTCTCATAAAGTTTAATCAATGCTGAACCTTCTGCAGGGCTGCAGAGAGAGGACTGACAGATTCAATCCAAACCCAAAAGAGTGGAGCGCCTTCCGCAGCACAGATTATGGCTACAGCCGCATGCAAGTGGTTAACAACACCCACATTTACTTGGAGCAGATCTCAGATGACCAGGTGAGCACACATGGAAGAACATGTGCACACGCATGGAAGAACACGTGAAGTGGATGCCTTTCAAGGACAGATTTTTTTTCTCTCAACTAATGACTTTTCTGTGTGTTCCAGTTTGGCAAAGTGATTGACAGCATATGGGTGGTGAAAGAAAAACACGGCTTCTCTGCCTGGATATGAAGACGATCATCCATAGAAAAATAATCTCCTCACGAAACATACTCTGAGCTTCAGACAAGCACTTTCTTTATCTGTTTCGCTCTAATTATGCAGTGAAAAAGGAGGCTATTTTTGATTTTCTAACTAAAAATTATATTTCCACTGTGTTTTATCAACTGTACGACCATGATATGATGATCAACCGCTGTGAATGTATAAATGTATCTGTGATGTGCTCTACTACTTTGTTTTGTAACCAAAAATCCTACATTTGATTAAATAGATTTCCAATTCTGATCACTGTGATCCATAAATATATTCAAACATGTTTTTTTTTTAGGTAAACTTATCATAAACAAACAGATAAGGGCTCGACTTTGCCGTCTGAATAACCAAACCAATTGGCAACAGGCACAGAAGGCACAGCATGAATCTGCCTGACAAAAGGTCCCGTTCCCTTCAGAGCACATTTTTCATTTTATAACGCCTGCAAATACACTTAAATAGATCAGATCTTCCCCCTTTGACTCCAACTAGATGACAGACTCCCCTGGATAAGCCTATCAGGATATTGGAAGCTCATTTCATTGTCCATCTGTGTGGCCGCCAAGATTAGCGACAAAAAAAAAGATACACAGAAGTCTCGGGTCTCCATAAAAGAACTGTTATGTAACTCAGAGATGTTTGTGGCTTTAGCAAATGCAGGATCAGACAGAACACTTAAAACTGAGGGCTTATTAAGTCCCAGTAACAGCAGACTGGTTCTGATGTGTACTGCCAGACGACCAGTGAGGATGTGTGTTTTTGAGCTGTCAAGGTATCTGAGTGCAGCCGTGTCTCTTCATATTTCTGTTCACACGACGTAGAGCACATACCCAAAATCAGTGGTCCGTTAACATAATACCCTTGGGTTAACATATATCATATTATTTGGACTTTTTTTATCCAAAGCACACGGGATACTATGTACTGTACTGTACTGGATGTACTGTAAATTAAACCAGTGGGGGGAAATTCTGCACAAAGTGCAATTTTTCACCCAAATATAGGAACAAAAATATAAAGATAAAGCTTCCAGCAACTCACACAAAATGTCAAAACAGTCTCAAAGGCTGAAAGTTCTTGTAGAAACTACAGAAGTGGTCAGGCGTCTGTAGCATGTCTTTAACTAACCACAGATTTGTTGAACTTGTCTCTGATGTTGATATGCCTCAGTGCAGTGGTGTCTGGCAGAAGAAGCACACCAGTAATCACACCTTCTCTGATGCCTTTGGTGTGTATATCCACTGCAATTAAAGAAATATTTTTGTAGAGAAGCTGCACTTACTAGCCTGAGCTATGGCTTGCTACTTGTACTAAGTATATTGTTGCAGTACACGGAGATATAGAACTTCAAGGAAGACAAGGCTGCACATGCCCCCCCCCCTCGCTGACTTCAAGTCATCTTTTTTCAGTGTGTGATACAAAAACAGATCTGAATACTCTTCATGCTCCTCATCTTGTAGTGCAAGTGATTTCTGTAAAATATATATCATTGACTGAAGGTGCTGTTTTTTTGTCAGCCAGCACCTTTTTGTCAAGGTCCATTTTGGTCTACAGAATTATCTCACCTATTATCAAATGTTTAGCCATTATTTTATTGGCTTCTGTTTATTGAACAAATTTTTCAGAATTGTGTATTTTCATTTCTGAACATAAAGAACATTGGTAATAGCCATTTAAAATAGTCATCTATCACTGATGGTGCAGATCAGAAGATGTGCTGTAAACAAAAGTGAAAGGTCATTTGACTGGAATTTTCCCTGTTACTCAATTGTTGTCCATTGTGAGGTGATGATCTAGTAAAAAAGGCTCTCCTCATCTTTCACTGAGGTCTTGACTTGGCCTCAGAGCCTTCCCCATAAAGATAACATCATATCAATGAGCTAATTTCATCAACATCAGCAGCTGTTTATCCACAAGATTTACAGCTGAGTTAACTCTAAACGCAAAGCACTTCAGACCGCAGATGTCTCTTTCTCAAAACATAAAAGTCACAAAGCGTCTTTGTGAGACTTCTCCAGATTTTCTTTGCATAAACTGTGTGGTTTACCAACGTTATTTATGTATTTGCATAGTTGCTCTCACACTCAACAACAGTCTTCTCCAGAGTGCATGAGAGGCTTCTGTGTGGTATTTCTCCCTGCTGGTGATTACGGGGTAAAGCCAAGAACACTGGGGACGTGTGCACTGAATTAGAGGTCGTCAGATGCTGGATCTCTGGGACATTTAATCAGGCCAGAAGCTCAGCACTCTTTCAGAACATAAGCACCTCTATTAAGTAGCCTCAGACCACCACCAAGACAAAACAGCCGAGCACAGTCTGCCCCAGCGTATCACTGCACATTCTTACCATAATTCCACTCTCAGCATCAACACCACAGTGACTTGCAGGGCTTCACAACACAGCATCAACAGAAACAGTATATTATCATAGTAAAAATATGGTAAACAAGTTAGTGCCTGTGCTGAAAAAGATTTGTTTTTATTCTTTAGCAAAGTGTGCGGACTCATTCTCTCCATAAGAATGTAAACCAATATGGATCAGACTGGGTGTTTGATTATATGCTGAACTTTTGGAGACATGGGAGTTCAAGCCGCCTGGGTTGAAATAACACTGACAGGGAATTCTAGGGATCCTCACTGATAAACTGTTTTTCGGGAGCCAGACAGCATATGTCCTGTCTCCACAGAGCACACAGGGGTGTGAGTTACGTCAGTATACGAAGAGACATGCATACTATCAGAATGTGCAGTCTTTCCAGTGGGCCTTTTTCTACCGAAAGGTCAGCAGTGTAAAGGCAGTCAAATCTTGTTCGAATGTGAGATATTTTACACTGAATTTTGGAAGACAGTGATTGAATGCTTATAATCTGCATTCTGACCTATTGAGCCTTCCAGACATATAGTATTTAGCATGTGTTTGGGTGATCTGAAGTGACTGGCAAATCAAAAACAGATATAAGACAAGCCTGTCACTTTGGGACTGCCTCGATTTGAAAATATGTCTATCACTGAGTAACTCAGATGCAGGGTATTGTGTCACAAATCTGGATTAGAGACGTATGATCCAGCTGCCTCAACTCTGTTTCCATCCAACTTCACATCATGCTGCATCTGTTGTACGATAGAAGTGGGTAGCACAAAGTTGTGGCTCTGATTGTAAGAATCAGCACACCTCGTGGAAACGACAGGTGGACTGAAGTGAAGTGACCAGCTCCACTCTAAAACTGGCTGTTACGAACAGACAGGGTTAAAAAGGAAGATTTTGTGCTGTATTTCTGTGACATTTTGACCCAGGCGTGTCACAGACATCCATCTATCCATCCATAAATCTGTTTTCTGCAGCCTTCACCTGAACAAATTATTAAAATGACTAAATAGTTTGATAAATGATAATTCATTTTTGTGACACATTGCTATTGTATCTACAATTAAGCTTAGTTGAAAAGGACAAAAAAAAATCAGTTACCAGCAGCAAATGTTATGTTTTATATCACTCTGAACACAGAATTTGTCTTTTTTTTTTAAACACTGATTCTGTAAGTTGCTATGTAAGACTCGTTTACTGGGGGGTTACTGGGGAATTTACCTGTAATACTGGGGGGCTACTGGGCTCTGAGCCCAAACCTGCTTTAGCATTTTGGATGCATGCAGATTCAGCACCTTAGTGCCATAATAGCAGTGTCAGTTGTAGGCCTAATAGGACCTGCAAATTTTATTTCTTCACATTTTCTAGATTATCATACCAAAATATCATCAACATGCTGAACTGTGCAGTTACTTTTCCCTGTACCTTAATGAAAAGCAATAATATGAAGATTGCTATGCTACAAAATTAGCTAAATGCTAAAGTTATGCTAAAATGATGTATAAATAATCAGAATTTCTTTCTTAAAAGTATTAAGAAAGTACTACGTACTAAAACTTGTCAGTTTATAAAGTGGCAAAAGGAAAATTATTGACAATGGCCACTTAAATGTAGTGAATGAAAAATAATTAATATTGAACACTGAATAGACAGTGGGAGGTGTTAGTCAGTTTGGTTTTCATCTGCTATGGTTGAGGATACATCAGACAAATATTGTTGTAAAGGCTCAGCTGATATAGCACCAAGGCAACCATCACCTCAGAAAAAAGAGTTAACTATTTTCACTGGCTTCATTCCTGGTATAAGTAAGGCAGCAATCTATCTGGCAGCCAGTGTAACCACTTGTTTAGCAAAGCAATCATTCAAGATAGTACTGGGCCCATCATCTATATTCTTTAGTTAACCACAGAAAGGCTTTAGCTCTTTAACTTCACATTTTCAATCATCCACCATTCTTACTGAACAGATAAAACTCAGGCTACGCTGCTCTTGCTGTTCATACAGAAAAAGCTTTTTGGTGAAGGATACAGCGGGCCACAGTCTGCAGGAAGTGCTTGCTGTGTGCCAGGGGTCAGAGATTTAACTCATTAACTCTGAGCTTCATGAGAACTGAATGACAACAGGGGCGTGCTACCAAACTGGCAAGTAATACTGGGCACGTCACTCAGCACATGAAGTTTGCGTAAGCATCAGTTTAGCCCCCAAAAATTTATTCAGTAGGCCACATACCTTTGGGGTCACGATATTATTTATTTCAGACGTAAGATCTATTTCCAGTGACTGAGAAGGAAGCTTTGCTGTGCTGCGCTGAGAAAAATTATGCAGTCTGGCATACAATTGGAGAGGATTTTCCAAAGCTATCTGTTTTTGTCCCTTTTTATCACAGTAACCCCTTTTTGTTTTAAGTATCTTTATCTCATGTAACAACCTGTTCCATAATTACAGCTATTATTGTTGAATTTGTTTTTCCATAGCACCGAAAGCTGAAGGTTTTCTCCCCCCTAATCCAAACACAAGTACCCATTTTCCATCAGCACATGCTCTCACGGTGCCGTCATGCCAGCCGTGAGTACGACAAGGTCTACAGCAGAGCTATCTTGTCTCATGGACATGCACTGCTGAGAAAAATACAGAATAATGTAGAGAACAATGCCAGGGTCGTCATGCCTATCCGGTGTCCTAAATGTTGTGCCTGCCAGGCCCTCTGTCTATCTAATTTAACGTTAGATCAGGGGTGGGCAAATCCAGTCCTTGAGGGCCAGTGTCCTGCACGTCTTAGAAGTTTCCCTGCTTCAGCACACCTGATTCAAATGAATGGGTTATTAAAAGACTTGTGCAGACCTGGATGACGAGCTGATGGTGACCCATTCGTTTGAATCAGGTGTGTTGGGGCAGGAAGACATACAGGACAGCGGCCCTTAAGGACCGGGATTGCCCACCCCTGTTTTAAATACTACTATGTTCTCACAATTGCCTCCAAGTTTCATTGAGGCCTTTCACTGAATGTTTTCCAATAATGTAAAGTACTTGTTGATCTCTGATCACACTCAGATCAGTGCGTATGGAGGAGTTCAGACTATGCTTCATTTCTTTGACTGATTGTACACATAACCTGTGGCGTTTGGAGATACTTTCCTCTGGGTATGTTTGTGCTGCCCATAGTGGCCCTTGGAAATGCAAGCCGACTCAAGTTTTTTGTGTTGAAAATTAAAATAATTGGAAAGACTGGCAAGGCTTTAAAATAGTCACAAACAGAAACCCGATGTCTGCTTGAGTGTTTTCAATCTTCCAGGCATGTGCAGAAGCCACACGCCACAGTCCTCACATTTTGAAACAAATAAGACTGGTGCAGGCCACTGGCTCTTTTGGGTGTTTAAGACATTTGCCTACAGCTACAATTCAAAACAAGGATCACCCAGTAGAAAGCAAAGTACCTCAAGGAGATAATTTAGCTTTTTAAGAGCGTTATTACAGGGACATAGTCTGCGTTTTCACTCTGGGCCTAATACAAAATTTTAACATTGTTTCTTCTTTTAACATTGTTTCTTCTTTGCTGAGCTCATGCAAGTTCTTAATTTAGACTCCAGAGCTACTGGCAGGGCAGTTGAACACTGATGGATCTTTCAGCACACTGTGAAAATAATATCCAAGAAACCAGTTAAATCTAATCACCTTTAGGCTAGTTTGGAATTTAAAAATATTTATCTTGCTTTGTGTCAACAGGGAGGCATGTGAGCAGTTGGATCGCCCAATCTTTGAGTCTGTTGTGTGGCCACGCCTGACACACTGACACATATTTATAATATATATTATAATATATATATATATATATATATATATATATATATATATATATATATATATATATATATATATATATATATAGTAATAGTATGTGTAGCTAAATAAGGGATAAAACAGAAAGAGATGCCATAGCTGTCTTCAAAACCACATTTCAGGCTGTGAAGGTAATCATCTTGGGGTGATGGTATCCAGTGTTGTTTTTGAAAGAGTCTGCTCTTACTTCAGTGTCTTTCTGTCGGTAAGGTGGTTTTTAGTGTTTATGGAGAACACGGGGAATCCAAATGAAGGAGCAATGAAGATCTGCAATGTGCCTTGAAGACAAAAGAAAACTCTTCACCAGCCTTTTGGATGAGTGACTGACTCTCTGCTGAAACAGATGTCTCAAATCACTGAACACAAAGTATTCAGAAATCTGTCCAGTAAAAGCAGGTGGTTTTGCTATAAGAGGACATCAGTGTTTTTGATCTGACGACATGCTACAACTGGAATCAGACAGACAGGTATGTCCCCTGTCTAGACCAGTGAGGATACCTTACATCTTTTTCTGCTAGCCATATGGGTCAATCTTGCTATGGGTAAACTTGCTGACATTTGTCATGATTCAGTTATAATTAATGAAAAGAACAAGACAGTGCAACGCTTCTTGGCATAAACAGTTCACTCACACTGTTAAGATGCATTCATTTTGTAACCGCATCATTTTATGCTTAATGCCACCATCACCCTCTTATACCCATGGTTCTTTCACTATTTTGATGTAAGTCTCCCTCTTTCTGAACATTAATTGCCATTTTGCTGCAAACGCATAGGCCCCAATTGTATACTTCCCGCTAGCTATTAGCCACTAGCCACTAGCCGCTACCAGCAAATTGCGGGTATAGGAACCTCCGCTAACCGCTAATGCAATCTTCCGCTCGCTAAAGCCACTACCCATTATGCTGACCCACATGTTGGTGTGATGCCCACTAAGTGTTATCACACTAGTGTGTGGTTGTGTCATTTGTATTTAATGTTGTGGAATTGTCTTTATTTTATTTACTTTAAAGACCCAATTTGTTTGTGATATTCAGTTTTCATCCGTAAATAATAATAAAACTTTGGTCAGTAGGTGGCAGTGCAGGACCGTTTGACCTGTTTCTCTGAGTCCCATATCCGCATGCGCAGCCCGCTTCCCCTCCATATCTACAGAGGAATGGCGAAAACGGTCCGCGACTCCACTCTCCTTCCTTTCTAAATTCATTTACCTGTTCTCCAGGTAGGCAACCCTTCACAATCCACACAGAAATAGCAGTAGGTCTTTATGTCGCTTTTGGTAAGGTTTGTGCTTTGGTTTGGGTCGGATTTATATGTAAACGAAGCTTTTATAAATGTAACAGTTTGTGTCAGTGTTTTGTATTGTGGCGCGCTAAGATGGCGTCTCCCATTTGTTACTGAGTCATGTTGGAGCATCACTCCTCCACTTATTCAGTTAACGTTTGAATTCGATTAGTGGCTGGCTCAATGTTATTATTTTAGTGAATGGTTTAAATCCATGATTCAGATATACACATGTAAATAGTGTTCATGGGTGATACAGTTACTGCTTTGTATTAAGTCCTGGTGTTAGTAGCATCTTTAAAATAAAACTGCACAGTAATATGCAATAATTTAAATGACCAAAAACGAAATTTGGAAAAGGAGAAATGTTAAAATAGAATTGTGGAGATGACAAAAAGTGTGTTATTGAAAAGTAGTGATGACCAGATGTTGTTTATTGTATTTTGCTTTATATTCAATGTAATGAGATATTGAATATTGAATGTTCTATGGACACGGAATGTGAATGTCTAGATAGACAGAGGATAGAGACAGTGTTATTTAATGCTGGGTAAAATGAATATAAAGAGGACAATGCAAACAGTTATTAGGCAGTGAGAGAAATGTTTATTGAATGTGAGTAATTGTGAATAAAATATCTACAGAGGAATGGTGAAAACAGTCCGCGACTCCACTCTCCTTCCTTTCTAAATTCATTTACCTGTTCTCCAGGTATTATATAACTGTTGTTTGGTGCCATATTCTGGTACCTGCAACATTGGCACGTACAACAGTGCGTCCAAATGGCATCAATGTGCGTCTACCTGGTCACATGTGGACGTGCACAAATGGCTCTACCTCTCAAATTAACTCTTGTATAAAAATCGATTTGGTCTCAGTTGAACCCCTGAGAAAATGGCAGAGATCGTCTTAAACGGCTTGCTCGCCAGTTAAACCATAAACGACCAGAGCGTGTTTACTGGGAGGTAGCCTATAGGAATTATCTGTGTAAGAATATTTTTTATATATATATCAGTGCAGAGGAGGAGGAGGAGGAAGGAAGAGGAGGAAGCTCTACAGTTAGAGTCCCAGACGAGCTGCGCACGAGAGGTGCTCCGATCTGGATGAAAAGACGCTCCATAGCGGTTTGCGGATAGCGGTTTGCAGGCTGACGCACTGATTGGTTTAACAGGTGGAACGCCCTCACTACTCCTATGCATAATGCAGTGGGTAGTGCAAGTGGAATAGTGGGTTTAGCAAGGGTGGAAGATTGTGTTCTTTGTGGGGGAACGCCCCTCCTGCTACCCGCTATCCCTAAATAGCGGCTTTAGGAGATCTGGCGGAAGATCAGGCCCATATTCTCTTCTCACGCAAACTGCTTGGAATTCACATCACTTTGGTCCCTAACGGAGGTTTACACTCATTACCATCTAGTTATAGACTTGGCGCCATTTTAACTCCAGAATGTTCTTTTAGCTAACCTCAGGTTCCTCTTTACAACAGCTCACCATTGCAAAAGTCTTATTAGTTTTCAAGATTGTGAGTATGAACAGAGATTTAAAATAAGCCCATATAATAGTGAATGTAGCCTATAAATAGTCGATGGGATGACAAATATTTTTTTCTACTTCCAACAGGAAGAAGATTAAGGACTCAGAGTTAGTCAGAATTGTATTCTGGGCCTTTGGCTTGCTGTAGCTAGAACGCATGTGGTGTTCTGTAGTGTGATCTAATATGTGATTTAATATGAACCAGAAAGAAAGCTGAATTATTTTGGATATAAACTGACAATGTGAAAGCGAGGAGACCTCTGTGCCCTGAATGCCCTGTGGACTGAATTCAGTTAATTTGAGAAGGACCACATCTGAAAACACCCTGATAGAAAATTACATAGTTAATCCCGGTTTGTTTGTGGTTCACATTGCTCTTTCAATATCAGATGGACCAAAAGGCACAACAAAAGCAATGTGAAAAAGGTCACACTTGATTGGATACTTTCAGCGGTCTAAGTTCTTATGTGGTGGGCACCAAGGATTGGGTGGCAGCGGTCACAGGGCAGCTGAACCAGAGTTTGCTTTAATCAAACTGGCCAAGTGTGTACGTATGCTAAGCATCTTAGACGTGAGCCAGAGAAGCAGACGCCAGAGTTATAGAGTCACTGTAAAAGGTGAAAGACTATTAGGTGCTGATTTCGTTTTGCATTTACAAATGCACAAGACTACATTTAAGCCTAACACTAACATTCCCATTGAGAGACAGTAGAAACAGGGTCGCGCAGCTTTTGTGACCATTCACCACAAGCAGCCAGGGAAGCTAACAAAAACACAACTTGAAGTGTTTATTCTGCCATGCAATGAGTATGTTTGACTACCTATTAAATGGACCAAGGCATGAATTTTGGAAAAGAGAAGAAAATCATCTCGTGGCTGGGAAATGATTTTGTGTGGGCACTGGCCGCCATTGGAGCTTGTTTAAACAGACCTAGACTGAAAGACTTAATGACCATGCTGACAGCAGTCATACGAGATGCGGCTGAGAGTCCTGGAGCTGCAGAGAAAAAGAAGGGATGTTGTGGTCGCCGTTTCTAAGTAAGCTGAAGAGAAAAGAGGCACATGAGCTTCATTTTTACATCTGACGTCAATATTTGTTCTCCCACCAAACCTAAACCAACAGAACATAAGATATGCAGTCTCATGGCAGCCTGCAGTATTTTTCCTGCCACCTCAAACGTGTTCTACCATTCGATCTAATGTCATCTCAATTAAAGTCTGCACGTGGACACAAAACAGCTCTGACTTTGAAAGTAGATGTGTCTGTAAGTCAGGTAACAGTGAGGTTGGACTGGAGTCTGACTATATTTGCTTGTATTTTTAAGAAAATTTTGGTGATCTGATTGATTCTCCAAAACTCATGAGTCAACTCATTATTTTCACATGCTTTTTTCACGTGCTTAAAACGTGACCAGCACTGGATATTCACATATGGACCTCTGCTGCTCAAGGCAGTTATTTGTAAGTCTGTGCAGATTTATGGCTAAATATCTTTGTGCAAACAAAGATGTTTTTTATTTATTTAAGACATTCAAAATAGCAAGCAGTGGAGTAGAATTACGAGGCAATGACCGCTGTCAGGAAATACTTGTCGATCCAAAGTGTAATTAGCAATTCTGCTGCCATCTTGGTTGTTTTAAACAGTGGCTCCTGGATGCTCCTGTATGAGTCCTCATGTAAAACTGGCCCCCATCCAACTGCAACTGGTTCGGTATGCTCTGTGTCGATGGAAATGGCTGTTAATGGCACACATGCCAGACCCATTTCAAAAGAGAACGTTTTTGCAAGGTGAAGGACTGTGGCTCGCCAGGCTGAAAGACCCAGTATGGCCCGATTATGTTACCAATGAATGTTAAACTGAGACATTTATCAATGAAGCGGAGAATAAAAGTATCTTTTTAAATAGACTCAGAACTGGAATCATGTAATCAATTATAAATTCAAAGCAAAGAGCCGTGCAAAGTTTTTTGTTTTTTCTTTTTTTAAGGGAAGTAGCTGGATAGCACACCAAAGGCCTAAAAAACAATTCAGCTTACACAAAGACAGCGTCAGGGGTACAAACAGGCCTAGCTCCTTAAGTGGCAGGTCAAGTGACAGTAGAGCAGCAGAGCTCCTCATTTCAGCTCTGGGAGCATTAATTTTGAATGTCATTTCAGTAGCAACATTAAATAAGGATGTTTGGACAGATTTGATCAGAATGAATGTAAAGTAATATTCAATTAGCATAATAGGTGTCATGCTGTGTTATAGGAGGGACCCAAAAATGCAGGAGAGCCAGGTGGTTCCAAAACAAAATGTCCTTTAATATTTCAAGGAAAAAAAAAAAACAAATCTAGAGTAGTCCACTGAATAGGGACAGCACGGCAGGAACAGGGTACAAAGCAGGACTCGGAAGGAGGAAAGAAGACAGGCAGCAAAAATACACTGAAGAGACATTAGGGAAATCAACAGACAAACCAGCCAAAGGGAAAGCCGAGACTTATGTTGGGCCACAGAAAGAGCACATGTCAGTTTGAGACAAAGGACCACTGAAATGATTGCAACCCCCAACATGCTTTGCAATGTTTTTTTGTTTTACGACAAGATGTGATAGTGATGTCACACCCTCTGACTGGCTAAGTACCCCCATAACACAGCAGGGGTCCCCGGCAAAGGCGGATCGCTTCCCCTCACATAAATACCAGTTCCTTTCTTCTCTCTCTCTCTCTCTCTGACCTCCTCTACCCGAAGCAAAGGTGCATATCTCTCTGGCCTGCTCCACCAAGGTAATTAACGAAAGGCCTGCATTTCCCTGGCGACCTGTCTGCAGGAGATCCCTGTGGTTGTCCAATGACAATCACATGGCTTGTCTGATTGTGGCGCGCCTACGGAGTGAGCTGCAACGTACGGAAGAAACGACGCGTAGGAATCACCCGCGTGCCTCGGACACGTGATCGGCCTCAGACGAACCAGGAAGACAGCCTGTCTGCCGTTGCTGCATCACGCTGCATCTCTCTGTTAACCACAAAGAGAGAGAAAGAGGAGGAGGGCCGCTCCAGGATTCCAGCGGAGCTTACATTCAATCCTGCCCTAATCAACAGATCCTGGATCAACAATCCAGACTTCTACGGACTCCACAACACCATTGATCACTTCCAGAGCAATCCACATAAGAGAATTTTGTGTTTGGGCAGAGTTTAGGTTAGTGTTGTTCGCAAATTCCCTTTTCTTGTGTGTCACATATGCATAGAACCGGACCATCGGTCCCGCCTAACTAAGTGCTTTGTTTTTTTGTTTTTTTTTTATTGTGAAAAGCAGCTCAAATCTCCGTTTCCCAGTCCAAGGATCAGAGCAGTTCTGTGAAATGGCTTCACATCGCTGCATCTGTGGGAAACGACAGAGTTGCTGTTGCTAATTGCTAAGAACATTCTAGCTTTGATGATTTAACTCTGTCCTTTCCTTTTCTTCTTCTTCCTTACTAACAATCTTTGTGACAAGGTTACCACGTGACCTCGTCCGCCATTTTGTAACTCTTATCACGTGAGTTGGCGGCCATCTTGTTAAGGGACGAGATTACCGCATGACCTCGTCCTCCATCTTGAAACCCTTCTCACATTATCGATCCAGTTTAATTTACCACACACACACACACACACACACACACACACACACACACCACACACACACACTTATAGTTCCCCAGCATACATGCATATATATTGACACTCTTTTCCATTTAATGTTTGTTTGATTATGCTAGTCTTGTTATCCTTTAGTGGTAGATATCGGGATCTTGATTCCTTTGTTGTTGTTCATTTAATACCTTGTGTTAATAAATTCTGATACATTTTAATGAGAGAAGTTGTTTGTGGTTATTTTACACAGGTATGTAATATTTGCTGGTTGCAGAGGTCTGTGCTCAGACTCACGCCTTCTCTGTTGCTCTATAGCGCCGCACCTGGTCACAGGCTGGCACGCATGGAACAACAGCCATTTTGAGACTGATTCGTGCCATTTAGTCTTTGTTTCCTGACTTATCAGGTGGTGCCCCGTTTCAACTTATTAATACATTTCTGGTTATTAACAGCTATCCCTTAAGACAGTTGGTAATAACCCCCTTTATAACTAAACGAGCACAACATATGTACAACATAATTGGTGCACATTGAGAGGCTTTAAGATACCAATTATGTTGAGCACCTTATAGGTACAACACTTAAATAGACAAAGGAGCAAATGAGAAGCAGGTTCAGACAATCAGGAAACTGAACTGAAGGAAGTGAAGGTGAACACAAAGACATGACTGGCCTACAAAGTAAAACAGGAAACAAAGACAAGGTAAAGAACAAACCAAACCCAGAAAACAAAGAGAACAAAGAATGCATGCTGTGGTCGACTCAGACCATGACATTAGGTTGGCATAAGCTAAGCCAGTCACACTAGAACAGTTAACTGCGATTGATGTAAGGTAGATGTGTTTTTGTCAGTTTTCAGCCCTGCTTGCTCCATCTGTTTGACGAAAAAGGCCTCAAAAGCATTCTTTAGAAAGCCTAGAGGTGACGTCACAGAGGGGTTTGTCCAGTTCTTCTTATGGAGTCAATGGGGAACTCCCACCATGTCTGCAGTAGATGAACCCATGTATTTGATCGCACAGCCTGTGCGGATATAAACAGGAGGAAGACTCAAATAGATGGCAAATGGTTCATTGTTTTTTTTTTCTTAAAAACAGCTCTATGAAAGCCAAAGCCTCTTGTGAACCAGTTCAGTTTTTACCAGAAAATCAAAACTATCTCTAAACTCCAGTTCTATTACCAACATCTGCCAATAATGCCAGAGCAGCCGTCTTTATCCACACTCATTCATAGCAATCGCAGATATATACAAATATCATGATAAATGATAGAAAACAAAATGAAAAAGATAATTACATTTCGAGTGAAACTGTATTTTAGGTTACATTATCCTTTATTTGCTTTTCATTCAGTTTCCACTTCTCCATCACATACTAAATGCGAGACAAAGTAATTTATTTTCATGTTAAAGTATCAGCTTTAGTTTCATTTAAAGGAATAATATTTTTCTTTTGAAAGCGTCATCTAGCTCTCATGGTTCTCCATCCCTACCCTCAGCAAAAAGCACCTCTTGGAAATACTGGTTCAGTTCTAGGTTCACTCTGAGACACATTGGCTATGTTCCAAATGGCATACGTTTGTGAGCACACTCAAAAACTGTACTACATACACAGTTTTTTCTTACTTGCACAACGTCTGAATAACATCCTGATGTATAAGCGCCATTGTGCTCTTAACGGAAATGACAACTGCAAACATTCTTCTTCAGCTGGTTTACCCAAGTTATTACCATTCTACCAGAATTTGACTTTTCACTTGGTTTAAATTAAAAAAAAATCTCTCCCCTTTTTATGAAAAATTTAAATTCATGCTTTTGTTGACGGAAAAGCAGCAAACAGGAGCCACCACTTCTGCTATGTCAACAAGATGGTGACGATTGAGGGCGTGTCCAACAGTGTCCAACATTCCACACTGAATTTTCTGACCATTCTGAGTGCATCTTGTTATTACTTTGTAACTAAAGTGCATTCTAACGGTCTCATTCTCAGATACGAGTTCACTAGCTTGCACTATTTGTGCAGCCCAGTTTGATTGGCTGACACTTGCACTGATGCATAAAAAGTTGAAATATCCTCAACGTTTGATGGGTGCAGTGCTTCTTCTATGACACAATAAACCCACAGTTTTATGCACCTGTTTGACAAAGTCAATGGACACCTGTTGACACCTGTTGACACCTGTTCGACACATATGTGAGCGAGGGGCAAATCTGTCCATGTGCCATAAAAGCAACAGACATAGACTGAAAGGCTTAATGACCATGCTGATGGAAGTCATATGGAGATGCAGCTGAGAGTCCTGCAGCTGCAGAGAGAAAAAGAAGTGATGCTGTGCTCACCATTAACCTCCGGGCTTCAGAACTAAAGGATTGCTCTAAATGTGTCTGTTCACATGACCTGGAGACTGTAAGTGGCATGCAAACTCTTACTGCACATTTGGTCCTTATGAATATCAGTTTGTCTGTAAAATAAAGGCGTACGTAGTGTTTCGGTGTTTGTCATTGTTTATGCACCTGGTTGAGAGACATTTTGCTGTTGTGAATTTCAGAAAAATTGGACATTTTCATATTTAGAAAAATAAAGAAAAAACCCTTTGCAATCTGAATTGATATTGTTAGAGGTAATGACTTTCTTACCCTCTTATGGCGAATGTAATTTGCAAAGAATGAGTGGAAAATCTCAATATTTTTGCTGTACTTCAGAGATTTTGACCTGTCCTCTGGGTAATTCTAATCTTCAGTCTCTAAATTCCCCTGGATTTAGTCATCCACAGCAAACCGCGTGTGTGCAAGATGTCCTAAAGTTTTCAGGCCTCTTTATCTGATTCAGACTTGGTCTGTGGCTATGTTTTGATCCTTCCAGCTTTAACCACGCCAAAGTAAATTTGCGGATCCAAAAATAAAAATATATTCAGGTCTTCATGATCCATAATCTATGTTCCATAGAAATGCTCACTGTAGATGGTTATGAAATCAATTGTTTTTATCACTGGAAATATTTCCTTACCAGCGCTCTCAATCCAGAGAACCAGAGAAGGACTTCTGATGTCAGCTAGGCTAACAGCTACTCAAAATGAGGGCCATAGAGAACTCACCAGAAGAACTCAAACCCCACAAATTTCATCATGGTTTGACTGACTGCTTGCACCAGACAGTGCTTTACCCTATCAGTGCACCTTCTTTATTAAAGAACATCTTTATTGCAACACTGTTGGTGATTCATGAAACACTGTCAATGTTCCAAATCATTTCACAAAATGATCCATGTTATGCAGGCTGAGTCCACACAACAGTCTGATGCAAAAGTCTACAATCTAGGATTTGTTCAAGCTGCTTTTAAATTTTGTTTTTGGAGACTGAGTTGGAGGTTTGAGTTGTTTTAAATGGTGATAAATCACTTTATGTCCTTCTATGGTTCACTATCAAAATACCCCCTGGATTATCAAGAAGTCAGAGAGCTCCAGTACCTCATATGACCCCAGTTAAATAAAAAAAATCTATGAAATTAGTAACTGAAGGCCCACACAATAAAATCTAAGTAAAAAATTAATGAATAAATAAATGAAATTAAAATTTAAATCAACATCTCACACTGGGTTGAAAGCCAAGCAGAAGAGTCTTAAGAGATGATTTAAAAACGGCCAGGGAAGAAACCTTTCTTTTTAAATTATGTCCTCATTATCATTAGGATTATGTCGAATGTAGGGAGTGAAAACATCATGTGAAGAAAGCTGCACCATAACAGCAGCTTCATGATTTAAAACAGATTTAAAGCAGCATTATATTCTCACAGGGCCATATCGCACCATCTAAAGGATGCACACTTCTTTTCCTTTCGGCCTTTCCCTTCAGGTGTAGCCACAGCAAATTATCTGCCTCAGTCCAACCCTATCCTCTATCACACCAACCAATTTCATCTCCTCTTCAACTACATCCATAAATCTCCTCTTTGGTCTTCCTCTCTGCCTTCATTCCTCTCTTTTCCAGGATATACCTCTACCTGTCTAGATTTTCCTCCACCTGCTCCCTGCTCTCACAACAGCTCACAATGTCATCTGAAAACATCATAGTCCATGGAGAATCCTGTCTAACACCATCTGCTAGTCTGTCCATCACCATAGCAACAAGAAGGGGCTCAGAGCTGTTCCTTGATGCAGTCCCATCTCCACTTTGAACTCCTCTGTCACACCTACAGCACACCTCACCATTGTCATACAGCTCTCTTACATGTCCTGCAGCACCGTAACATACTTCTCTGCTACTCCAGACTTCCTCATACAATACCATAGCTCCTCTCTCAGCATCCTGTTATATGCTTTTTCAAGGTCTACAAAGACACAATGCAGCTCCCTCTGACTTTCTCTGTACTTTTCTATCAGCATCCTCAAAGCAAATATTGCATCTGTGGAGTCTGTGGACATGAAACCATACTTCTGTTCACAGATGCTCACTTGTCCTTAGTCTAGCTTCCACTACTCTTTCCCATGACTTCATTGTGCCGCTCAGCAACTTTATTCCTCAGTAGCTCCTACAACTCTGCACCTTTCCCTTGTTCTTAAAAACCGACACCAGCACACGTCTCCTCCATTCTAAGATCTTGTTGAATGTCCTTGTCTAAAACTACTGCCACCTCTCCTGGACACTTCCATACCTCCACAGGTGTATCATCAGGACCAGCTTCCTTTCCACTCTTCATCCTCTTTCCTACCCTCCTCACTTCAGCCTTATTAACCTTTGTTATCTTCTGGTCCGCAACACTCATCTCTTCTACCCTTTGTTCTCATTCATTTTCCTCAATCATCAATTCTTCAAAGCACTCTTTCCATCTTCATGTCACACTCCTAGTAACTGTCAATTCATTTCCATCTCTATCCTTCATCATCCCAGCCTGTTGCACATCCTTCCCATCTCTATCTCTCTGCGTCATCAACCTGTATAATTCAGTCTCTCCCTCCTCTCTCTCCAATCTAGCATACAAATCACCCTTTGTTTGGTCTTTGCCACCTTACGGTGTATCTCTCTACTCCTTGTCTACTCTCTTCAGTCCTCTCAGTGTCACTCGTCTTCTTAACTAACCTCTTTCTCTGTTCATACTCCTGCACTTCCTGATTCCACTACCAAGTCTCCTTGTCTGGTTTTCCTACCAGATAACACACCAAGTACTCTCATATCTGTCTCTCTGATCACATTAGTTGTAGTTGTCCAGTCATCTGGAGGCACCTCCTGACCACCAGAGCCTGACTCAACCTTTTTCTGAAAGCCACGCAGCACTCTCTTTTTCAGCTTCCATCACTTCATCCTTTGCTCTGCCTTTGTCCTCTCCATCTTCCTCACCATCAGAGTCATCCTCCACACCACCATCCTATGCCGTCTGGCTACACTGTCACCTACCATTACTTTGCAGTCACCTGATCTACTTCAGGTTACGTCATCTAAACAAAATGTAGTCCACCTGTGTGCTCCTACCGCCACTCTTATAAGCCACCCTATGTTCCTGCCTCTTCTAGAAGAAAGTATTCACACAGCAAGTTCCATCCTTTTTGGATAGTCTACCACCATCTGGCCTTCTGTATTCCTATCTTGAACACCAAACCTACCCATCACTTCTTCATCACTTTTGCTGCCTTCTCCAACATGACTGTTGAAGTTTGCCCCAATCACTACTCTTTCATCTCTAGTGATACTCTGCACCACTTCATCCACCTCATTCCAGAATTTCTTCTTCTCTTCTAACTCACATCCTAACTGTGGAATGGTCCTCCCTTCTCCATTTCTCTTTCCATCTACACCATGTTAAAACAGTTTGAACCCTGCTCCTAACCTTCTAGCTTTGCTACCTTTCCACCTGGTCTCCTGAACACACAGAATGTCCACCTTCCTCCTCTGCATAAAGTCAACCAACTCTCTTCGCTTTTCCTGTCATAATCCCAACATTTAAAGTCCCTACTCTCAGCCCTAGTCTCTTGTTTTTCCTCTTTTCTCTCTGCTTACGGACACGCCTTCTTCTTCTTCAACCAACAGTAGCCCAGTTTCCATCAGCGCCCTGCAGGTCGGTAGCTTAACCTGGGCTTCAACCAATCCCTTATGGGTTTCATAGGTCTTGTGATTTGCATGGTTAGTTTGACATAGGTTTTACATCAGATGCCTTTCCTGACACAACCTTCTGTATTTATTTGGGCTTGGGACCAGCTTTAAAAGACGCTGGCTTGTGACCCCCTTAGGCTGCATTAATTAAAGTATGCATACACTGGACACTTTAATTAGGACAGCTGAGTTTACCAGCTTATTCTGTCATCCATTCTTTCCAAAACTCATTATCAGATGAAGGCTTGTTTGATTTCACAAGTTTGTACAAGAGCTTTTAGTCAATTACTCCTAACTTGTGAAGGCTGGATTGTGACACGTTTGTGCTGTAGTTATCATTCTTGGTTAAAAAATGTCTCAGTGTTCTCTTTGAACACAAGCAATACTTATCAAACATACTCCTAATTGAATAGGTACCTATGACAAATACTATATAAAGTCACACTATGGTGTGACAACTTTTTTTCTCTGAAGTATTGAATCCAAGTGAGGTTCTTAAAATTCCTGCATGACTGATCATCACTGCAGAGAAAGTTATTAGTCAAGTTAAATGGTAATATAAGGTGCAGACTTTGTTTTCAATCACCTGAAGAATCGTGCATTTTTATTTATTTTTTTTACAATAAATGTTTGTGTTGTATCATTTTTATATTAAGGAGGGCCAGATTGAGATGATCCAGGGGCCACATTTGACCCTCGGGCCACACTTGATCCACATGTGGTTTAAAAGGATGAAAGACAATGAATCATGGAACAGAATGTGCAAAAGGAGGAGCAGAGGAAAAAACAAAGAATGTTCTACTGGTTGAGGGTGAAAAATCTAAAACCTAAAAAAACAAACAAAAATTACATTTACTTGCAGAATGTGCAACTGCCAACAGTGCTCCCAGCTCACCTTCCTGAGCTTGAGCAGTGACTACATGAACATTGCATAACCAGACCAGAGACAAAAGAAACTTGAAGATGAGGGAATTACAAAATAAACAAGAGAAAGATGCTGAAGACTCAGACTTAGACAGTGGTCTTACTGCAGAAAGATGCTTTTATTCTATAAGTTGGGAACAGTATTCAATCTCCAGTACAGTGCCAATGTATTAAATAAGTATCATTCCTAGAGTTAAAACAACCCTCGGTCGATTATTGGATGGTAAGGAGTGTAAGTATTCATTAATGTTGTGAACTTAGGCAGTTTTGAATGTCATATGTACATAAGTGTTGGGCCATTTGAATGGAAGCAGAGGCCATGAACACACCTCCTTTTGCATCTCTTGACAGTAAATCGTGTGACATCAGTATCAGACTTGTACAGACTTATAACAAGATATCAGTAGCCGGGGGGAGATGGCAGTACCACATTAACGGCTATTTTACTGCAAAGACACATTCTGTTCTAACTCAAAACTGCTTTTGTTCAAATTGTTTTGGTTCCTCACATTTACACTCCTAACAAGCTAAAAAAAAAAAAGAAAGAAAAAAAAAAAAGAGACAGCCGAGGGCTGTTTTAACTCTACAATGTTCCTTTAAATTGCTAAATTAAATTTTAACAGATGTGAAGTGTTTCTCAAGATTCCCCCATGTCAGTCGGCTGATGAACCCATCGAGAAGGCATTTCACTGCAAAGATGGATTGCAGCCTAAATAGGTCAGCTGTAAAGCTGAGTGACATTTGAAAAAAATTCTTCGTACTTAGGTTTACTAAGAACTGCCTCAGGAGTAGAATTTCGTCGGATAATTTGGAGACTTTCGTGCTGATTGTGAGGGAGAAAGAGATCTTAATGAACCTGGCCTCTGATGAAGTGACTGACAAAGTGCCAGAGAAAAGCAAACTCATTAGTTTGTTGACGACATGAAGAGAAGACATCCTTTTATGACTATGTACCACGACAGTGCAGAGCTCCTTTCATGTTTTGAAGGTTCTGTTTGCTCAGTGGATTAGTGTCAAGCACGTGCGTTTTTGCCGTACGTGCCTCTAGTGGGGTTTTCCACAGTGTCAGATTGTGTTAAAGTGTTGACAGCATACCACAGCGGAGACTGTAGTGATTATGTGTTTTTAAGCCTGTTTCAGTTGCATTCTGGTTAGTTTTCATAGTTTTAAGCTTTTTGTTTTATAACATCATTACTGGATTGTGCGGGGGGTTTCATAATAGGGTATAATAGTCTGTTGCAAAAGCCAGGGCCGCTTTTTAGCCCAGTCCGTCACCTCTGCTGCCTCATCAATTGTATCATATCGCTATGAGACCATGGCATGATAAGACAAAGAGGATGAAAGCATGAGTCTGCGGCAAAGAGGCAAGCTTCTTCCCGAGATTTAAGACTTTCCTGTCTGCATAACCATGGCTATCCTCCACATTCCAGGCTGTAGGAGAACAAGATTAAATACTTTTGGAGAGGAGTGCTGGCTGTCCTTCCTGTTGTGGTTAGAACTCCTTCAAAAGAAACTCACAAATGAAACTGTTTCCCTATGTTGTGGAAATCTGTTTCGTTTTATCTCAAGGTTCACCGAGCTTTTGTCCCAGACTCAACAGTCTGTAACAGTGTGACTCCTGCTTCAGCGAGAATGCCTACACATAAGGCACTTTTAATAATACGATGCCTGTCTCCACTTCTGGGCATCTGGTTACTGAGGACAGAGAAACAGGTTGATTTTTTCAGCTGCTTTTAAGAGACAAAGATTTATGTCATGTGGGATGCACATGATGAATCAGACATAGAGTAAAGCACTATGCTCAAAGCAATATCAGGCAGCATTACACAGCTGAAATGACGCAAACAATAAGAAGAGGTAATGTAGGAAATAAACAGCAACAGACTGTTCTTATATAACAGTTTTTGCAGACCCACTCTGTCAAATTTTAGATTTCACTGATCCAGCCTGAAGCTGGCATGAGGTCAGTATGGGTTTAACATGAAGGTGTGATATTCCTTTTGTGTTTGGTTTAGTTCTTCCCGTCTTTGCTCTGTGGGTCCTCATAATCTGTCTCCTCTGTGGTATGTAAACTATCATAGACAGAGCTTCTTCCTGCTATTTTCTATCTAGAGAGATGCTTCCTTCACATCCAAATATACAGATATACACAAAGCTCTTACATACTAAAGCCTTGGTGTCCATCTTCAGTTATTTTGACATTGAGAAAACACTTTAAATACGACTGAAGGGGCAGCAAAGACCTCATGTGCTTTACGCTCCTACACGACTTTTCAAAGGGACAATCAAAAACACGTGTCTCTGTGGCTGTGTGACTCCTGACATAGCAAGTGTGTGGGCTCATCAGCACACACTGCTGTCAAGTATACACATGTGAAGCGGCTTTCCGGTCGTGGCTTAAATTTCAGCCATTTCCACGGCTGTGATGGATCCAAACACAAGTCCGTCAGTCGCCAGGCCCAGCAGAGTGATTCACTCCTTTGTATTGCATGACTGAAAGACTTCTTCACTGCACCTCATGTCCTCTTCTTGCTCCCACTTTCCTCCACGGATTTGGACTTGCCATTTGACCTGCAGCCAACTTTGAGCCGCTTTCCCCTTCAGAGGTCAGCTGTGGGACTTGTTACGGCATTTCTGCATAGCAACAGTTTGTGGACAGACACTCTGAGTTGTACACACGCAAAAATGACAAACAGGTGGCTGGAACGATTTTCACTTTTCTAAATCAAATGATTGATTGCCCTTTACTTATCAATTCTACATAGTCTTAATCAACTGTGAACCAAGAAAGGTTCACGGTTGGAAGCTGGAAGGTTCACAGGCACCCAAACGTCAGCTCTAACGAGAATCAACACATGCAGATTGTTTCCTTTGGAAAGTAAAGAACTGGCTCTTTCATGAGGTGGCAGTTAAAAAAAAATATATCTTCAAATTCCTTCAAATTGGGCCAACAATGAAAAAAGACCCACTAATTGGCGAGTCCAGCTGAAGTGTAGCTCAACGACTGAGCCCAAGTGGGCAGGTTTTCTGCCATCGTTAAAGAGGACCAGATGATGGAGCAAAAGGTGTTTTCAGTCATGAGATTTCTTATAGTCTTACTTTCTTGGAAGATTGGACAAGATGAGAGGAGGTGCAGATGTGGAGTCTTCCTCTGCTACCGCAAAGTCGTATTCGTGTTTGTCTCGTTCTCACATCTCACATCCAGCACAAAGTCATGGAGATTACGCAAGACTCTTCAGCTCAAGGCTGTCGGGTTCTTGACTTTCTGATCTCACTGGATCTGCACTTTATTTATAATGGGTCGTGAACCGAAAGAAGTGACTCAGGGTGAGACACGGTACAATGAAATATCCTCAGAGTCCAGACACTGATAAGTTTGTTCTGAGAGTTTCCAGTGAGAAATAGTCTGTCACGAGGGTCTGTAGAAAAGCTTTTCTTCTACTTTTCTCACTTTCTTTGCTAACTAGAGTGTAAGGCGAAATAATAAAAACAGTCGCTGAACTTAAATGAAAGGGGAAGTGAGCCTGGCCAGTGCACAGAGGAAAGAAAGCCAAACACTACAGAGCAGCTCTCACACATGGAGGGCATCAAGTCTCTGTATGTCCCCAAAGAGCCAGAAAAGTCTCCTTAAACATTTGTAATAGCTCACCACAAGTTATGCTATGTGACATTAGTCACGTCCAACAACAATATGCTGATCATCAGTAACTGCACGTAATGTTCCCGTAACAAACTACCTCAGTGATACTCGTCTTTAAATCTTCTGTATGGGAAATTGAATTTGAGAACAAACTCTTCATCTGAAATCAGCCGGGACATTGCTATCTAATTCAGTTAGAGAGTAACTCAACATGGATTCATAGGGTTTGTGTGGTATTTGATCCAAAAAGCTAATTATTTATAGGAAAGAAAGTGTTTCTAACATTACTGTATAAAAATAAAGATCAAGGAAATTTATGCTCCTATGATAAAAGCTGATAATTACAGTAAATATTCCCATACTAAGCACCGGACAGTTTTGTTGAGCCACAGTGTGTCCACTCATCCGCAATGACCTTTTGTTTAGGCGTCATCTTGCAGTATAAAGCTGAAGAACAATGGCGGACCAGCGCTCTGATGCTTAAACATCCTGCGGAAATCAATAAAGCAAAAGATCTCAAGTAGCAATTGAAACTACCGATAATGTAGAAGTTTTCATCTTCTTCTCTCCAGATGGAAAAACCCGTCCGGTTCTTTCCACCAGCTCCAACTCAGTACCGATGAGTTGGAGCCGTAAATTATGCAAGAACTAAAAAAAAAGCCCTCACAGTCGTTGGAAAATAAAGCTGGTGAAAGGATGGAGAGAAACCACTCTGTCATCAAGAACTTTGGTTATTTTTTTCCACAAAGCCGTGCAGATAAACATCATGCAGAGTTGACTATGAGTGGGCATTGACAAATCCAGCTCTCATCTGAAATACCTTTCCTGGCGGGTCAAAACGGAAGGAGCAGGAGATTCCATAGCGACTCCTAAAATAAGCAGGATTCTTCACGGCACCTCCCTTCCGAGGAAAACATAGTGAGACACAGACCTGCCTGTCCTTCCAGGAAGTGCACTGGGAAAACTTCAGATCTTGTTTGAAACGGGTGATAATGGATGGATAATGGATTCCACTCAACTGTAATCAACAGCTCTGGCAAAAATGGAAACTTCCAATTTGTTTTTATGATTCACTTTTGTCCACTGCAGAAAAAAAGAAGACGTACTTGCTCCGTGTTCCAACTCTTATATCAAAACAAGGCTGACCGGTTGCAGGTTGTCAAGATCTTTATTTCTGAAACTATAGCTGCCTTCAGAGTTTGAAGTTCTCATGACCAAAATCAACATTTACTAAAACATAAAAACTACTCTTGACATACTGCTCACTGGTGTTAGAGCACAACAGACTTGGCATGTAAGACTAATTAATACCATTTCAATCCTTCCTTTTATAGGTGTGTTATACCTTCAGCATTGCTGTCATTTTGGAGTGTGCGCAACGCTTTTAGTAGTACTGGACATGTGCTGTATGCAACATGGTCCTCCGGGAGAACAATATAACATCTAAGGTGTCAGAAGTGTCAAGTTTACATGTCTATTAATTCAACACGTCTGCCTTATACATTATTTCTACCATCCTAAATCCTGATAATGTAGTTGACCTCTGAGTTAAAAAATGCCTATTATCTCCGCTATGTACACCTTCAGTGGGAAAGCAAATTTTGCAGAAGCTAATAAAGGAAAGAAAAAATGCAAAAAAGTTTTTTTCTTTCAAGCTTTTTTTGCAGAAGATTGAATATATCCATAAAAGGACGAAGGGGAAGTGATGTCGTCACAGTGCAACGATTCAGCAGGCAGTCTCTTGTGGAATCCTGGGCGATACTGGTGATGACGGGGACCAGCTGCTGACTCAGTGACTCATTTTTACCTCAGTAGGGAGAAGGAGAGAGAGAACCAGAGGAGCAGCAGCTCCCGCCCAGACAAAGAGCAGACACAACCAGCTCCGGCAGGGAGAGTGGCCAGCATAACGTTTCACTGATCAGTTTTAAGTCTGCTGCATCAGTTTGTCCCTTCCTTTCCCTCTGGAGCTGAATTCATATCATTTTGCAATAATTTGGTTTGTAAACAAAATATGATTCATTTCTTATTCCTGAAAGCAATTTGTGAGGGATCGATGGAAGTTGATAGTTGTAGAGGAAAAGAACTTTGAACGCAGCGTGACTTTTTGTTGACTTAACTATTCTCTATGTCCCTGTTTGACCCTAAAACTTATGAACTGGAGCAGTGTGGGGTTCAACAACTGGGCCAAGAACACTATGACACGTAGAGGTAATAGGGATCAAACCACCAATCTTCCAATGTTTGACGACAGATTTACCACCTGAGCCTCCAAAAATAATAATCACTCATAAAGACCATGAAAATTAATGGGTTTCCCAGTGAGAGACAGCAAAACAACGAATTTCACGAAAAAATCTCCAATTGAGTCCTACATGATGCCTCATGGTGGACGAAATGAGATTCCCAGCTGAACTGATATTATTAATTTTAGTCTGATAACTATAAATGGCTACCAAAAAAATTAAAAGAGTGTTTAATGTAACTCAATGATTGCCATGTTGTCAATTAGTAAGAAGTGGGAGAACACATTTGCTCTATTAGTACATCAGTCAAAAAGAGGATAGCAGTTCGTCTTCAGCCCCAATGACTATGCAGCTTTAATCTTCCATTAAAAAAAGGGGGTAAATATTAGAAACATGACAAGGAATATTGGATTCAATTTGTTTGGACTTTAGAAATTACAAAAAGCCATCATGCTGGAATCTGTTTGTTTAAAGAAGCATTTCTTGCCATGTCTTGTCCTTTCTGGAATTAGAGCCTGCACGTAAAAAGGAAGAGTGGTATCAAATAAAATGTGCACTTCTTCTTCTAAAATTAAAGAGTGTTTTATTTAGTGAACTGACCAGACTGTCTATGCCGTTTTTGTGTCTGACTTTGAGCCAGCTTAATCTTCAGGGTGTTAATTGACACGGCTTAGCTAAGGTCGAGCGCCACTTGGCACATTTCTGTAGCAGAGCAGAAGGGATTGTTGCTTCTAAGATGCGTCTAGATCTGTACTTTTCTAGGAATCACTCTCATTGGTTTTAACGGCTGTGATTCACAGTGGCTGGTGAAACGCAGCCATTCTCTGCCTGGTGAGACCCAGAAGCTACATTGGACAGCAGTCATTGGACTGCACGTCAAAGAACATTGTGCACCTGTTTGAGCAAAATGTTTGACTGTAAAACTTCTAAAGACAGCGTCGCCACAAGAGTCACACCGTCCACAACAGCCATGGCAAGTTTAGAAATCTGCAGCAGAATCCTGCTGCATGTCCTCCTCCTATACCAATATTGCACGGAAGTATGGAACATGGTCATAGTTTTCAACTTGTTCAAGTACGGAAAGCTTTAGCGGACCATTACATCTACAGAAAAAAGCAGAATGGAACTGAGACTAAATGGGAATAAAAGGCTTTTGCAACCTCAATTCCAAAAAAGCTGGGGATACTGTAAATAAAAACAAATGCAAAAATCTAAATAAAAAGAGAATTAAATTATTTGCAAACCTCATAAACCCATATTTTATTTCCATTTATTATCCCATTTATTTGCCATTTCATGGAAGACATTAATTCATTTTGACTTTGATGGCAGCAACACATCTAAAAAAAATGTGGAACAGGGGCAAAAAAAAAAGGCTGAAAAAGTAACTGGTGCAAATCAAAAACAAATGGAGGAGAATTTGACAACTAGTTAGGTTAAGCAGTAACAGGTCTGTAACATAGCTGAGTATAAAAGGAGGATTTTAGAGAGGCGGAGCCTCTTGAATGTAAAGATGGCAGAAGTTCACCCATCTGTGACAAACTGGGTCTGAAAAAAATGTGGAGCAACTTCAAAAAATGCAAAGACTTTGAAGATCCCACTACCTACAGCAAGTAATATAATCAAATAATAATTAATTAATAATAACTAATTCAGAGAATCAGGAGGACGTCTCTGTGTGCAAGGGACAAGGCTGAAGATCAAAACTGGATGCCCATGATCTTTGGGCTCTTAGGTGACACTACGCAAAAAGCAGGCATGAGTGTCTACTGGGCATCACTGCATAGGCTCAGAAACACTTTAAGAAATCACCATCTGTGAACACAGTTTGCTGTGCAATCCACAAATGCAAGTTAGAGATGCATCCTGCAAAGAAAAATCCATTTGTAAATACAATCCAGAAACACCAGCATCTTCTAAGCTCCAGGATGCAACTAGTTAGTCCACCTCTTTATAACTTTATTATTTTCTCTTCTTTTGAATTTTATTTACTGAACATTTGTTTCACCTTCAGTTCTTACAGCCACATAAGCAACACCTAAACACATGCAAAGATTGGGGTGTCTCCTCGTATGGTGCAGTATAAAGACTGGAATTATCAGTGAGATATCGGTACAACTCAAAATCAGAAGTGTTGAGAAAGAATGGAAAAGTCCCATTCCAGTCCCTTCACCTTCTTTTGGACTGTTGGGGTTGTGTTGTTTCAGAAAATCAATATGTATATGAAAAGTTTCATGAGCACGCAGAGGAAGCCTGGAGAAGGCCTCAACCTGGAAAGCTGGGCATTTGTAAAAGCACAATGACAGAGTGCATTTTTGAACAAAAGGTAATTTTTTTTTTTAACCTTTCTTTCTTTCTTTCTTTCTTTTCTGGAGTGCTGTTGGCTACATTATCTAGGCCTGAATTGAAAGATTTTAGCTCTTCAATGAAAAAAGTTTGCTGTTGACAGAAACTACTGATATAACCCCCACAAGCTGGCTGTCACATGCTCCTGCAGAATGTTTTTGCAGTAGCTGCAGTTCCTGTAAACTGTAGCAGGTCGTAAAGTTGTTGTGAACAGTTTACTTTGACTTAACGAGCCTATAGTGACACTAATGTTACCGCTGTGCAGCTGACATTGTCACGTAAGGAAGGAAACAGGGCAAAAGAAAAAAAACAGGAATGGTAATTTCCGTCAGTCAACTCACGCTAGAAAAATTTCAAAAAGTTTTATTAATGACAGAACACTCTTGAGGTTTGGTGTCTAGACTCTAATCTAATTTATAATCTTATCAAGCAAACACAGAGAGACTGAATGTAACCTCATTTAGTGATATTAAGTTAAATTGTAAAGACATTTAGTTTAAATATCAAAGCTCTGGAATAGTAGTATATAACTGAGTCCCTGTTATTCCCATCTGTAGTAGTTTGGAAGGGACAAACAACCACAGCAACAGAATGGAGCCATTTTATCAACCCTATAAACTATACATTAGAGGAACAGAAATTGGGTGTCCAAAAGTCAATTTACCAAGACAATTTTTCAGTTCCAGAAAAGCAGGAAAAGACTGAAATCCCCAAATTTTCACCCAACAGTACCAAACGTTCTGTCTCAAGTCAGTGATGATAGATGCTATCACAATGGAAGATTTAGGGAAGGGAAACTGAAAGAATTAACATTCTTCGCAAACCACATTTTTATTTGTCAGAGTCAGAGTCAAATCTTTGTAATTCACTGATCATGGTTCTGTGGTGTCATTCCAGTAAGGAGACATCTACACTGCTAGGAATCCAGAAATGGTTCACTTTAAAGGAATGTTGCTATTGATTATATCCTCTGCATGTCCTGCCATGGTGCATCCAGTGGAACCGTAAAATTTCCCAGCACAGCTTTAAAAATAGAGGATATTTATGTATTATTCTGGATCTTTTTAACGTGAGCCTAGACTAGCGCTTCATTTGTCAAATGGAGTTGGGGATCAAACCTCATAAAAGTATCCAATTATTTATTGAAAACACAAAAAAGCTACAAAATTGAAGCCATAAGAGTCCCTTTGAGGTATTGAAATTGGCTCATGAAATGATTGTCTTGTTGGATATGGATGAAGTCCTCCAGAAGGTATGAACTGTCCACAGCAGCTGAATTCAATCAAATCCATGAACTGTGTCACAGCCTGCACGCCACATACTTGATGCAGGATTCTACCTGCGTTAATGCCAGGGGAGTGACATCATCCCCTGGAGATGTTTGTATGATCAAAGTATGTAAGATTGTTAAGATTTGAGTTTGTGTTTTTATGCTGTTGTTGTTTCCTCCAGATGTTCCAGTTGTAGATTCAAAAGTTGCAAATTACATCTGCAGAAAATCAAAGGAGTGTGTGGTAGGGAAGTGTGTGCTTGTGTGTGTGCGTGCGTGCGTAAGGGGTGTTTATCACACGGCATTACAAATGGTTCCCAAGCACATCTGCCACCCCAGTGAATATGACTCCGACTAAACAAGAATTCAGCCTTCTGTAAGTTTTAAGTTAAAAACCCCATGACCACAGCCTCGACTGGATATGAAAAAAACTCTTCAGATAAACAAGTTGCTGGCTTTTGCTTTGCAGTTTCCCAGATGAAAACTGCTGAAGACACCCAGACAAAGTAAAACCCAATGTACAATTTAAAAAAAAGGCTGCACTGACAAACTCTAGCAAAGATTGAAGAAAGCTATATACACTTATGTACATATATGTATCTACATACCATTTCTGCAGGGTGACAGTGTGAATATTTGCAGTGACTCAGTAGCCTTTCCCTTATATGGCAGCTGCAGTCCTGGTACTATGTCCTGCTGTGAGAAGCAGCCTCCTGTGAAAGTGTTGGGAACAGCGAACCTCGTTACATAACAGACTTCACTGTGGTTACGCATGTATGCTGAAATCTTAAGCGTTGACCCATGCAGGATTTGTCAATGGTGGTGGCTGGAACGTCTGGTATGGCTGGTGGCATTAACACCTGAACAAACTGCTGATTGTTCATTTCAGAAAAGAACAAACAGGACTGTTATTGTTGTCCAAAGTGAATTATTAAGGTTATTTAACGAAAACAAACAAAGAGAAACACACAAATGAAAATGGCAGTGTGGACACTTGGGTGGTTCACATCTCGACTGTGGCCTTTCTGCTTGGATGAATGTTTTCCCCCGTGCTCGCACGGGTTTCTCCGTGGTTTGAAACTGCTCATAGAAGTAATGGATTAGTGACCTGTCCAGGGTGGGTGCAGCCCTGTCTTTTTCCTGAAGAGAGCTGGGATAGGCTCCAGCAAACACCCATAGGCCTGAATAGGAAAAAGCATTTATAGATGATGGATGAACAAAACCAGTAATGTGTTTCATAAAGATATTATGTCTGCAATCAAAAATATGCAGACTTACTCGAAATGAGTCAAACCCAGTTTTTCCACCCTGCCTGTAATGTTGGAAGGGGCCTTTTGGATCTTGATTATTTGATGACGCTTTTACTGAAATTGACATGAGTCAGAGGTTTTCAATAGGGGATAAACAACTGCCTGGAGTTATGTGGGTTTCTCCGTGCAATAAAAATACCGAACGAAAATAGTACCACTGTTGATTTTAAAAATGATTCATGAAATTGCTTTTTTTAAAATAAAAGTTTTATTATATAGTAGAACTGGGATGAATTTGATATTTTTTTTTCATTACAGAAGGACATTTCTTATCACACAGCTGCAACAACTTACCCATAAAAGTGCACAAAAACCCCCACCAGAAAAATAAATAAATAAAAACAGAGCGGCGCAGCCTCTTAGAGTCTGTGTTGTTAAGCATGAGTAAACATTGTTGCTATGCAGTGAAAAAAAATGGGAGAAAATCCTGTAAACATAGCTGGTCTGGCCACTTAGACTTCCATGGACACCACTATATGTTTTTAGACAATATATTATACTTGAATTAAAGTCAGCAATGATATGACTTGATTTTTTTTTTATACTTTCTCATGCCAAAAACCCCGAAACAAAAGTAACCCTGATGCACTCAGTAATTCGTCTTCATGGAAAACGCTAATCATTATTAGCCATCAATGTGAAATGTAACATATTCAACATCCAGGAGCATATGGAAAGTAAATATTTGACTTGTTCCTGATGTCTTTCATAATAGAATGTTTCTGTTAAAACATGTTTCAACGTTTTAGGACAGGTCACCTCATTGGAATTTGCCAAAAGAAGTGCAAATGTTTGATGAAAGGAGGAGTGTAGTTGACCTTCTGTCATTTTTCCATTGATTACTGGAACTGGGTCTCTACAAGCGCTGTCATTTACGATAATATACAAGCGAGGGATCACCAAAAGTCCATGTTGTTCCACTGCTGGAGCGTTAACAGGGTTGCTATGGTTGCAGGGATTCGGAGTTTCAAATTGTTGTAGACAGACCTTGCACTAATGAACCCACTGAAAAAAATACACGCATTTGTGGAAGCGTTTTGTGTTTTTTTTTTGTTTGTTTTTTTTTGTTTAATGTTTTGGTTTTGCGACCTACAAATTTACTGTTTTGGTTGCATCTCACCGCTCAAATGAGCAATTGCTTAAGTCCAGCTCAGTGCAGAAAAAGCTCTTTAAAGCCTCATGCACTTCTTTTTCTTTTCCTTTAGGCTATCCCTTCAGGGGTTGCCACAGCAACACTATCCTCTGCATCCTCTTGTCTCACGCCAACTAACTTCATGTCCTCTTTCACTACATCCATAAATCTCCTCTTTGGTTTTCCTCTAGGCCTCCTGCCTGGCAGCTCCAACCTCATCATCCTTCTACCGGTATATTCACTATCCCTCCTCTGTACATGTCCAAACCATCTCAGTCTTCTTTATCTCTGCTCCCTGTAGCCTCCATGTTCCTCTTGGGTCCCTCTGATCCACACACATGTATTCTGTCTTGCGGTGGCTAACCTTTATTCCTCTCCCTTCCAGGGCTTACCTCCACCTCTTCAGATTCTCTTCCACCGGCTCCCCCATCTGGAACAACACTGACTTTGTAAGCAACAACAAAAAAAAAAAAAACATTTCATACATGGGCTGAAAAGGGCATCATACTTCTTAGACACCTCTTTCAATCCAGCAGTTTGTTGTCATTTTCTCATCTGGTCCAGCAGTATGACATCAGGAACAATCAGTTTCTAAAATATCTACAACTGAAATCTAGGGCTGTAATCAACCAAAGAAATTCTTGGTCGACTGAAACCCCGAAATTTCGACCAAAAATCGACTAATCGGGGGGGGGGGGGGGGGGGGGGGGGGGGTCTCGGGTCTGGCGGCTCTGACAGCGTTTTCCATCACGTGCATCTGCGCAATTTAAAAGCCCATGATTACCGAAAATATACTGACATCAGCACAAGAAGGCAATTAAACACAAAAGGCAATTCAGGGAAAATTATCTTTATTAAACATCCCAGATCAAGACAAGTGCCAACGAAATAAAGCTGTGCATTACTGAATAATAGAGCATAGGCTCAAAACAATAGCCTACAGTGCGCACCGCGCAATTGCGCATTAGGTAAAAAAAAAAAAAAAAAAAGAAGCCCAAATCCAATAAATAGAAATAAATGTGCACAATAATAAAAGGGAACCTTCATGTGACTCCTTTAGTGTTTCCACACAGAGTGCCATATTAGCCGCATTGTCACATACAACAGACACTCTCTTTTCTTGTGGAATTTTAATTTTAAAGGCATCAGCAACTTCAGATAGTCGCGCAGCGATATTTCTTCCTGTGTGCGCCTCTTCCATTTGTTTTGTCTCAAGCACAACACTCTTTGCTTTCCAGTTGCCATCAATGAAATGGGCAGTCACTGTCATATATGACTCCATTCGAATAGACGTCCACATATCTGTGGTCAAGCTCAGTGCCTCTCTGTGTGTTGTATTAACTGTGAAACTTTCTCTTTGAGTCCCTCGTATTTTGCGGTTAGTGCATGCATTATTGTCTGGCGCGCTGGCACGGAATATCCAGGTTCCAAAACTTTTAACAGGTTCTTAAAACCTTGGCTTTCCACGACACCTATGGGCCTCATATCCTGAGCAAAAAACTGACAATTCCTTCTGTGATATCATTTTTGCGTTTGGATGATAGAGGAGGCTTAACATCCAGCGTAGTCTGGGTGTATCTGAGGGATGCTGCAGTTGTTGCGGGCGGGTGCGCCTGCAGTTATAAAACGAATAAACGATTATTAGACTATAATATTGAATTATGTTTAATATGATATTAATAGCCTATAATGTTGAAATCTTACCGTTTTTTAGATGATACGCCATGTTTGTAGTCGAGCTGTGATATGCAAACTGTTGTTTGCAAATCTTGCATTCGACTTTTTTTCCCGCCATCTATTTTGGTAAAATTCTGCCACACTGCTGATGTCTTTGACATGGATGGTAGGCTACTGGACTCGCTGTAATAATGTATATAAATATATAATATATATAATATAAATATTCAGCAAATCACCGGACGTTGAATAACGTGGAGGTTCTTCAATCCACCTGTCCCTAGTGGGTTGGGCTAATCCAAAATAATGAAAACAAGAGGGGTGTTCTCTGAAGACAGGCTGTTACCTCTGAAACAGGGGTGCTCTGAAAACACCCCCATTAGCACTTGATACTTTCCTCCTGATGAAATTAACCATAGACTGTATGAAATTAACACGGCAAAAAATCGACCAATCAGAATTTTGGTCGACCCAGAACGTATCGACCAATAAGTCGACCAGTCGACTAGGACTTTACAGCCCTACTGAAATCATCAATTCGAACTAAAATTTCCATAAGATCAGCCAACCTATAACTTCCTCCTGCAGCAATAGGTTTAATGAATATCTCTTCAAAACTCATCTCCAAAATATAAAACTATGTCTCTCTCATCTCTATTGCTTCTGACACTGTTTTCTGGACTCAGATCTGTAATATATATATATATATATATATATATATATATATATATATATATATATATATATATATATATATATATATATATAGATATATATATATATATATATATATGTGTATATACAGTCATGGAAAAAATTATTAGAACACCATTTTTTCTTCACTTCCTTGTTCATTTTAATACCTGGTACCACTAAACATCATCATGTGACTAAAACAGACAGAAAAGAAAACACTGAATGCATAAAAGCAGTGTTTTTGGCAGTACAACGCCATAGCTATTGCTGTAAAAACTTAAGTGATTTAGGTTATAATCAAGAAAACCAAGAAAAATGGTAAGATATCAGCTCTTAAATAAAACTCTTATGAGCAATCTTTGTGGTTATCGTTATGTTTGTCCAAACAAATGAACCTTTAGTTGTACCAGGCATTAAAATGAACAAGAAACTGAAGAAAACAAGGGTGGTCTAATAATTTTTTCCATGACTGTGTATATATATATATATATATATATATATATATATATATATATATATATATATATATATATGACAAAAAATGCTAATTTACAAACCATTCAATACAAAACTCTCCACAGAATTCATTACACGAGAAAAAAAATTTTTTTAATGGAATTTATGTCAGAGAGCTGCCAATACTGCTCACAAAACACACCTGACACAGATGCTCATGCCACCTGGACCTCACTCTCATTAAACGTTTTTGGAAAGCAGTCACTGAAACATTATCTCGTTTCATGGTCTGCCTAGTCCCATTATCTCCCTGCCTGCCTGCTAGGAGATTTATCACAACTCTAGCTGGACACAACTAAGAATAAACTTCTCCTCACAGCCCTAACGATTGCCAAGAAAACTATCTTCGTGAGCTGGAAATCAAGGAGCACCATATTTTATCTCTTTGGAAAAACCCGCTATCAGGCCACATTTGTTTAGCTAATTTATCATCTGTTTTCAATAACATTACTAAACGACAATCTGTCTGGTCAGCATCAATTTTTCAACCTAATACCTCTGACTTGAGAGTGATATTAATAACTTTTGCCACGTAAAAATACATACGGTATTTGTGCTGTAATTCATAACACTGATATTCTTTGTATTGTTAATCCTGTACTAACTGATTTTCCTTGTTATTAACTCTGGAGCACAGTCACCCCCCCTCCCCCTATTTAGTTACCACGAAGAAAAACCAACCACAAGTAGACCCAGCTGCAGGTATGGGGTGGGCCTGGGTCCTGCTGTCTCTCTGTGGGCTGGAGGCTTCCTCAGCCCTGAAGTACCTGGGTGAGGGTAAATGTTGTCCTCTATGTTGACGGTGAAATTTATGGAAAATGTAAAAGGTTCATCCTACAGAGATGTTATATTATGAATGTAGGCCATTTAAGTAGAAGCATACATTGGCAATTTCTTCATTTCAAACAATTTTATCGAAATAAAATCTAACAACAGTAGTGGGTGTATTACAACAACAAACTTTCATCAGGGCACTGTTCACAATGAAACGGTCATCAGCGTGGGATGTGGCCAAAGGACGTCCACTTCCATGTCTTTCTGTGCTGTTCTGTTCATCAGTTGTTAGGCATCGTCTTGGTCTTGTGAGGTCAAAATGTTTATAGACAAATTGTTTAGTGGTCCATTCATGGATCAGACACTTGTGAGATTTTTGCAGTTAATTACCTTGTTAGAGAACAGCATGTTATGCATTTATGACTCTCCTTCAGAGATGAGGTGACAAGCCCTGGCATTCGGGAGAGAATCAGTTTAAAGCTGCTGCTCCTCCACATAAAGAGCCATTTGAGATCTAGTTTGGATGTCTCCTGGACACCTCTCCTGGGAGGTGCTTCAGGCATGTCCAAGTGGGTGAAGGCTCCAGGGCAGACCCAGGACATGCTGGAGAGCTTACATCTCTTGATTGGCTTGGGAACGCATCAATTACTTAGGCTACCCTCAAATCCAAACTCAGATAAGCGAACATTAATATATGAATGAATAGAGGTAGCATTGCATGTGCAGTGAACTACACAAATTTTGATGTAATCTACAAAGTACCACACATGACAGCATCTCAGGATATTGTCATGTGTTGCACTAAAAAAGTTGTTCAAAAGGTTTGTGACATTCCTCCTGCAACCTGTTCAATTATCTGTTTAAAAGAATTATATCCAGTATTATGTTATGAAAAATATATACGATAACAGTGGAAGTCAGTATTATAGATATTGTGCATGTTCAAGTAATTTCTTACTTTAACATTTTTTTGGAGCATTTTGACTTAAATACATTTTGCAGGTGTGGTGGAAAGACAAGACTTAGCAATGGTCGGATTTCACTAAATTTATTCTCCATTTGCATGCTAAAGGGGGTCAGATCTGCACCTCAGCAGGCGATAGCCAGAAATGATAACGAGACATCAGGACACAATGGTTTTTAACCTATCTGAAAAAGAAATTAACCTTGAGATAGAATCCTGACGGACACGTGTCCTAACTCCAGACGAGTATGGAGACTACAGTATCAAAGGTGACGATGTCCCACATGCCAAAGACAGTATCAGAAACAGATGACACTCACATATTCAGGACATAATCTTCTTGACCTCATGGACCTTAAGGTACTAATTTTACCATAACAGCAGGTTTTCAGACTTTGATAAAATACAATGGTGTGACATTTGGCATCAGTTTGAAGAGGCAACTTCTGAATTCAGTTTTAGAAATAAATGCAAAAAAAAAAAAAAAGTTTCACGAGGCCACACAGCAGAGTTCATGTTGAAGAAAAAGGCTTCATTTTCCTCTCCAGCTGTGGCTGTTCATGTTGGCAGCACAGCTCTTCTTGGGAGGAATCCTGGCTGCTATCTGCGCAGTCTCTCCAGCTTAAGTTTGAACCCCAGGCTGTGATAAATGAGCAAGAAATGTTGTAATTCACTGTTACTCTCTGGTGGCCATTAAAGACTGGCGTTACGATATTTTTTCACCCAGACAGTTTGCCTGGTAGCTAAAGTTGTCACAAACAGTAATTAAAGTAAAGTTCAGCTCAAGATAGTTAAATGTATTGGTGAAAACAAAAATAAAATCCCAATAAACAACGGAATATCTATTTGATAAGCTGGAAAAAGCTGACATTGTGTTGTTAATGACTAAGTAGAGCAGCTGCCTGTAAACTTTAGAGATAGTTGAGTCAAAGCCCAGTGAGAAAGCTGACATGATGAATGCAGTGTTAGACCTCTCTTGTTTAAAATAGATAAAAGTGGATCAAAACAGGGTAAATGTGTTTACTTGAAGCTTCTCTTAGTCATTGCTATGGTTAGCGTTCCTGTCACAGATAACATTTTAATCAAATGAGCTAAATTAACTGGCTGCTGGAGCAGTCAGACATCCAAGTAATTAATGTATTTGTCCAACTGACTGTTGCATTCAGTCTCTCAAGAAATGGTGTTTAGCATGTAGAGCACCGCTTACATCTGAGTGAAAGAACGGCAATATTTTAAATCTGAAGGAGAAACAGAAGAGCTGATAAACTTATGGTATCAGGTCCAGGACTGATTCACCACGCTTTTGTTCCACGTGGAAGTTTAGTTGGGTTTTTATGATTGATTTATGGAAGTGAAATTTCTATAATTACAGCTAAATAAACGGTCAGGGAAAAATAAATCTTGGTGGTGTGATACGCCTTGACTTTTAAGATGGTGCGGTTTTTAAATCCTGGTGTGTGGTACACTAATAAATGTCAAAGAGAATCCACCACAAGCCAGCCACAATGCTTTTATTTGTAGACAAATAAATTTGAATTTCTAATTATTTTATATTATTTGTATATATCAAATGATTATTTCCTTCTTTTAAAAAAAATGTAAATAAATGCAAGTAATTTAGGACTAGAGTATTAAATTTGTGATCCTTTAACAAAAAGATACCTACAATGATTCCCTCTTTCCCTCATTTATTGCTTATAACTTATCAGACAAGTTTAATTCATTCATTCATTCATTCATCCATTCATTCATTCTGCTCAGTCCTATCTAAGGGAATGGGGGGCTGGAGCCCATACCAGCTGTCTGATTATACTGAGCAGTAAAATGAGTGTTTAGCTGCTCTATAAAACACAGGGCATTGCATTGTTGAATTCACTCAGTGCACATGCCAGGCATGCTGCTTTAGTTGTTTAAATGTTTGAGAGCCCTATACAGTATATATTCTATAAATTGCCTTTATGGTGGGCAGGAATGTAAAGCATCACTGTAAAGGAAAAACTCTGAATACACGCTACAGCTATACAGTACCAGTAGTGGCATAGTACTGTTAATGCAGATATAACCCCATTTACATACACAATAACAAACTGGTGTTGAAAGCACAGTATGTAACCATACCATACCACAGACCAAAGGGGGACATAATATAAAGAGAAAAAAAAAACACAAACATGGGTAAAGGAATATCAGCATCTTTCTCAAGGTTACACCAGCCTACTTTTTGCTCTCTCACTGGCTGTAGCTCAAATAGAAATGTCCCCCAACATCCCAGATATTGCTAGGATATCTATCGGCAGTGGGAGGTGGCTTGTTGGAGTGCACCTTTGACTTGTTCAATTACATCAGTTGAGTGACTACTCCCTAATTTGGTCCCCCGCCCCTGCTGTCTTGGCTCAAAAAGTATTTCTGGGCAGTACTCTCAACATTACATCCACAATCATTGGACTGTAAAATTATTGGATGAGAAATCTGTGACATCATCCATAGGTTTTCTACAGGGGGCCCTTGAAGCTTCTTTTGCTTGTATTGCATGGCGCCATGCTGAAAATGGGTGGAACTAGAAGTGCTGAAAAACGCACTCACCAGTTAAAGCTAACTACTTTAGCTTGTCTGGCTTAGCTTATGTTACCAGGATAGTTAATATTATTATATAATATACAATTTATAAAATAATCAATAATCAATATTACTATATACTGACTTTGATCATATCTGTCCAAACATTCTTATTTCAAGAGACGCTACCAGAATGGCATTAAAGCAAGTCCTGCCAGTGTTGAAACAAGGAATAACAGAGCTCTGCTGTGACTCGTGGCCATCTACGCCCTGCATGCATGTTGCTATCAGGCAAGCTTCCCTGCAGCACTGCATACAGTGATCCCTTATTTTTCGTGGTTAATAGGGACAGGCACCCCCCCCCATCCAAAAAAAAAGAAAAATCCTCTGGTCTCTGAACTGTAGTAAAGAAACTGCTGGTATTGTGTTTTTTTGGCTTGTAATTAGCGGCTAACACGCTAACAACAACAACAAAAAAAGTCCGGTTTTCTCTGCATGGAATGAGCACTTTATTCTGGCACTGCAGGAACTTGTAACATCACACAGGTTGTATTGTTTGGCTCCTGTCAGTTAACAGAGAATGTAAATCTATACACGCTGAGCTGCTGTTTATGCTCACTCCACTTTTCATTAGGGATGCACCGAATAATCGGTAACCGAATATATTAGGCCGAATATGGCAAAAAAAGCCACATTCGGCCTTCGGTGGAATGAGTTAAAAGCAAGGCCGAATAGTGGCGTGTGACACAATGACGCAATTGACGTTGTAACCCGGCGCCTTCGGAAAAATGTCAGCAGTGTGGAGATATTTTAAAGTGTCGGAAAGTGACAAAAGAATTGCAGTTTGCAACGAATATTCAGCCAAACTGTCTCGAGGAGGTGCCTCAGCAAAGACCTTCAGCACTACAGCTTATATTCATCATTTAAAAGCGAAACACCCAGAAAAGCATGCCGAGTACGAGAGAGAGACGGCTGCAGCTGCAGCAGCTGAAAGGAGAGCTGGTCACAGCACGAGAACGCCCACCCCGTCCGTGGCCGCAGTTTTGCCAACTTAGCGACTTTGTCGCTATATCTAGCGGCTTTCCAGACCCCCCTAGCGACTTAATTTGTAAAAAGCGACTAGCGACAAATCTAGCGACTTTTTCTGGTGATTTAGCGACTCACTGGCACTCAAACCGCTAGGTTTGAAGCCATCACTTGGCTGCTGATGGCTGCTGTCTGCCTCGCGAGCCGCCCTTCTCTCTCTCTTTCTCTCTCTCTGTCGGGCACAGTGCACAGCCACAAACACCCCGCCCCCCGCGCGAGACAACTCGAGCTTCTCTCCACCTTTTTTGGGGGGCTTGACATACAGGCACAGTTGTTGATGTTTTTGTCTGTATAAAACAATTTAATTTGTCTTAGATGTCATAGTTAGTTTCCTTCTATTTATTCTGAAGCCGAAGTACTGTTATTGACAAATCTGTTCTGGCCTGGGATATGTTGTGTACCTGTATAAGTGTTTGAGTTTACAAGCACACACTTATTGAGATTTAGTGGGGCCTCTGTTTACATTATTAGCCTATCTACTGTGGCTAAGCAGACTTTTGTCAAAAGGACAATAATTCATTTGTTGTGGGTTTATCCACTTTAATGCACTTTATTATTTTTTTTTGGAATGCACATTTTGTTTGAAGGCCTAAATGAAAAACTTTGTGCTTTTTTTGAAAAGCAAAGGCTACTGGAATATTAAAATAATGTCAATATTCAATAAAATGTACTTTATTTGAAAAACATGTCTAAAAATTTATTCTAGGCTATTTATGCAATATTGAAAAAATTGTGAAAACTGCATTCATTATTCGGTATTCGGCCTTCGGCCAACCGTTTAAATTTTATTCGGCTTCGGCTTCGGCCACAAATTTTCATTTCGGTGCATCCCTACTTTTCATCTAACCCTCCTCTGCCGTCCCATGACACACACACTACATTACCCATAAGGCCACCTTCTTAAAGGGGCCAGGCTGGCTCACGGCATTTCTTCACTGTGAGAGAACGCGGACAAAACATCCTGTGATGTTTCCGCGATTTTTAAAAATGTTTTAAATTATTTTATATATTTCCGAAAAAAAATCCGCGAAGCACTAAAACCGCGGTACTCAAACCACGAAGTGGCAAGGGATCACTGTACTTTCACTTGGAAGGGTCAAAAGGCAGGACATGATCTGCCGGCAGACATCTGCAGTTGGACTTCCTATTTGCAATGTCAATTGGTTAGCATGGCTGCTTAGCTTAGCATCATCCTCAGTCCCACCAGCCAGCCATAGCCAGTCACAGCGTATCTGTTAGTACAATGAACACAACACACAGGGCCCAGACTTGGCTGTAGGAGCCAAGCCGCAAACAGAGAATTATTTCAGGACTCTTCCAAGCCAAATTATGCTAGGAAGGACCTGCTGTCAATCATAACACAACACACAAACAAAACAAGCATTATTCTCTTTAAAATATATGCTGGGATTTTATTCATAGCTCAGAAGTCAGTATAATGCAAGAAGCTAAAAATTACAGCCAATGGCATAGGCAGTGGCTAGCTGTCAGTTAAATAGGGAAAGCTGTGAAATCGTATCCACTGAGTGGCAGCACCAGTAAAAACCAATCATTACTGTTGCATTTGGGGTTTTTGTGTGTCATGTAAACATCCGGTTTTGAAGCGACTATGTGAACTCCCACTGAGTTGGAAGGTGCTGATTTAGTGCGAGAGTAAGAACAAAATGGGGAAGAATATTGACAAGCTGAACCTCACATGAAATTCCAGTTTATGTGATCGTCAATTCGGCAAGTAGCAGAGCAACACTGACTGCAAGACGAGTGGTGATTCTGCTTACTTCTGCTGGAATAACTGGAAGAAGCTTTAGGAGAGTCTGCAAAGCCCCGGATGAATGTGAGTCCTGCCTCTTCATGTGTGGTATTCTGCTGTAGTCGGGTTGCCCCTATTGAATCAACCGTTGGATTGCTTGGACATTGTATATTTTATTGCTTTTTATAATTTACCTGATGTGATACAAAAACATCACCCCTGTGCAGATGCCGTCAATGTTAAATCTAACTTTAGAGACCAAAATCATTTTTTTTTTGTACCAGGCTATAAGTATGTTTGCATTCATTTAGTTGTTTTTATATATTCTTAAGAGTAAAATTTTGACAACTTGCTCCTTTAAGTAGTCCAAAGATAATTCAAGTAAATGTTGTTGTTTTAGTCTCAAGAATTCCTATACTTATTTCTGCCAAAAAGATTTTCCTGTTTAAATTTTGTTTATAATCGTACTAAATTATGTGATACAGATCAGCTCTGCATGAGTCATTTCCTTTGCATGACAGGATTCAGCTTCAAACCTTCTTTAAGACGACATGTTATTTTGTCTACCGTTCAGATGATACAAAGGGTTGATTAATTGTCAAGGAATTAAAAAATCTGGAAACTTGCAGCAAGTGATCAATATCAGGTATTTTGAGGAATGCCTCCTCCGACTGTTATGGTCAATATTTTATTTGGAGTACTGAGTAACAAACGCAACTTAGACATTTTTAGTTCTGCAAGTATAATACTGTTATTTTATGATGAAAACACACACACACACATTTCTGTCCTGGGAAATCACAGGTAGGCGGGACAAATTGGGTTTCATTTAGTTATTCTTAACTCTTGTTCAGTGTCACATGAGATTAAACTCCAGGGATGTGCTTGGTTATTGCAATTTAAAATTTATGAAAAGCATTCAAATGTCAAACCATAAGAGAGAGACTAGTATCACTTTGCAAAATTTTACTTCAAATTTTTACTGCAATCCTTATGTAACTTGTTGCCTCAGACATTTTAATTGCATCTGTTTTGGGATCCATGCTTTGTTCTTTCTCTCCAGCTGAATGGATGAGTGCCAGAAGCGTTTACATGATAAAACTGAGAACAATTTCTTGGAGAAAAACCATGGAAAATGTCCTCATTAAGGAGGGTAATTGAGCCTCTGCGGTTGTCTTATACTTACGTCTCCTGTTGTGCCTGTTTAGAATGAGGACTTATTAGACACTGAATAATTTGGATGCTGATGACTGGACCATTATATTAAATTATGACATATTTATAGCTGTCCCCTCTTCCTCTTATTAATATAACGAATGCCGTCATCTTCAGAGGAAAAAGGCCAAACCTCAAGTGTGTTCATACATGTGCTCAAACCTCACTATAAAAGATCACGGTGACAGTGTCATAAATCACCAAATATTTTTGAGCCATTAATCAATAAATATATTTAAACTTTGAGAATGGAAAGCAGTATTTTTCAAGAGCAAAATCAAATATTTCACCTTCTTAGTTCTTCCTATTTCTTACCTTCTTCAACTCTAATTTGTATTTTTTGCCACTTGGTGACAGAACTCAAGTGCAGGTCGGACTTATGGAACCATGACTCTGTGATTCCAAGTCTGTTTCGAGCAGTAAATCTGTGATTTGACTTTGTCATATTCCAGAAAAATATGTAAATACTGTAAGAGCAAGTTTCAAAATGACGATGGATGCCTCAACTCTGACAGTACAGCTGACATGCTAACAGCTTGAGCACAAAGCCAAAAGATTGCAGTCATTGAAGTATTCGACAGCATAAAAGGTCACAAAAGGGCAGTTGGAAGAAGCAAGAGGAAGTAGAACATCCACCACTTGCCAAATGCAAATGATTGTGTGTAATAACAAGTTGATTTCCTCAACCTACCAGCCACTGTGGCAGGTACATATATGCATTCATGATCATTGGCATTTGTGATTCAGGACTCCCAAGTCTGCCTGCAGATTTCAGGTGATTTAATCCACCACCAAATGACTGAAGAAGAACATGAAGACAAGAAGGTAAAAAAAATCATTTCTACCATGTTCAGAAATAGCAACTGTTTCTTTTCATGCATGCAGAGGTAGATTAGCTAGTGCCAGGTCCATGGGTGCAGTTAACTTTTAGTTTTCTTGAATACAAAAAATGATGAAAACCCTTTCCTTGGTCTAACTCCACAGCTGAGTACAGCACGGTTACGATCTTTTGAATGTTTTCAGCAGTTACTTTCTAAAACGTTTGTGTTTTTCAACCAACTCTCTGAGTTTTATTTCCAGGGACCACAGACTATGAACTACAGACTTGGCGCAGCTTGAGAACTTATTTGGACTTTTAAGCACCAGAGTCCAAAACCATTTACCAGACAGAGAAAAAATGTTCACTGATTAGTACAAAATGGCCTGTACAAAGCTGTGAACTATTATATAACTCACTTTTCGATTTTATTAAGGCTTAACTTTCTGCATGATTGTAAGCTGCTCCTTTTTATTAACTTCAATGCTCCTCAGTGGCCAGTGTTGTAAGAAAAACACAGAACCTCAACCCTATTTTCCTAGGACAAAGGTATCAAAACTGCAATCACTAGGTAGAATCGCTGATCACAAAGTTGTTAGAAAGAAAAAAACAAACTCCTGTAAAGACCACTTGAGACACCAAACTTGTAAAACAAGTCTTTTCAAATCCCTGAATAACCTCTAAATGAGCTGTCTGTGCCACTGCCAGCGCCGCTACCTCCAATCCGTCTGTAACGAAATCCACCAATTAGTAGCTAAGCTTTGTACACAGGATTGCTGGTTGGTCAATAAGCTCAAAAGAAGCTGAGACTGTCTTTAGAGTACTGCCTCGGTCAGTTCCCAGGACTTTTCTATGTTGACGTATTCCCAGGCCTGCTGTCGTGTGCTGGACTGGACACAGAAGGACATGTTGACAGACCATGTGGAATCAGCCAAACATCCAGCCGACTGGGTCCAGCAGGTTGCAGACAGCCAGCGTCAGCAGCAGCCTCAGAGTACATGCCCTTTTCTCAATAAAAGTGAGCATTTTTTCCAACTACTTTCATTTTTCTTTTTTACGTTAAATGCAATATTTCATGGAAAATGCCAAAAGAATAGAACAGAATTTCCTGCAAATTAATATGGATTTTAATTTGAAGGAATCACCACCACCCCTCCAACCTCCAAAAGAGAAACTTGTTATTGGTTCATAAGAGCTTCTGTTCATGTCTCTGGAACACTGGCTCTGTGGACCAGATACCTGCTGTGGCTCGTGCATCATGACCACTGGACAAATTGTGCATTTCTCAGGCATTCAGAGCTGTAATTAGTGTAAAATGGTAGCTTTTTGCTCTGGTGACTGGGTGTTAAACAATTGGTGACTGCTGTGGCCGTCAATGAGATCTTTTAAAGTAACTCGCCTGTGGCTGTTCCTTACTTACATCAACATTAGAAGCAGGCAAGCAAGACAACAAGTCATTCATTGTGAAGGGACTGATTAGCAATGTTTTTTTTTTTTAGAAGTACGTAATAGCTTACTGATGTAATCTGGGCCTGCGTCTGCAGTGGTTTTTTCTGAGACTTCTGATATTATTGAGATAACAGATGAACCACTCGGACCTTGACTTGGTTTCTGTGGTTTAAATCAAATTACTTTTATATGAATGATCCAAGCAAGCTTTGCCAGGCAGTGTTGGTTTGAATGAAGCTGAATAGGGACTTCAGGAAACACAAACATCCGAAGTGAAGTAATTTGTGAAACTCAGACGTGACGTGCTGAAGGCAGCTTTCCATTGAGAAGGTTTCAGATGTTTATTAATGAGCCCCACAGACTCACCACAGGTATGTTGCTGGATTCAAACAAAGACTTGATCTAATTCTACAAACTTCTCAAGCTCTCTTCTATGTGAGTCGTTCAGTTAACTTTGCAATAACACCTCATATGGCATTGTCACAGATTTTGGCTGTAAAAAGAATTTTCAGAATGAGGCAGAGGCTTCTTCAGTTTGGTTAAGCAGTGATGTTGGAAAAATAATATGACGGTGAGGCCCAACCAAGTCAAAATCATTCACAGTCCAAACACCAGCATTCTGTGGACTGGATATCTCTTTTTTTCTGCATCTCAAGAGCGAAATCAACACAAAGGCAGAGGAGCTATCAGAGCACTAAGTGATATACCAGAAGGAAATTTGCTGTCTAGTGTCTACAGAGAGGTTTGAACAGAGGCATGCTCACAAATTTTCCATGATTGCATGTTCAAATCACAATAAATATCCCTCTCGGCTGAGCTACTGAGCACAAGGTAAAAATATGCTGCCTCCAGATGCGATTGCCATTTGCAGAGCCTGGCGGTGTGCTCACCGAGTAAATTACCTGCAACCATGATACCTGCTCACACTACTAGAGGGGCAATCTGAGATTTGGCTGCGGAGCTGAAAGATCTACATCATATTGAAGTTGAATTTATATGATCGCAGTCTGCTAGTGTCCAGCCTCACAGAACCTCACATTTATGTTTTATTCAGTCTGCAGGAAAAGTTCACAAACAGTGCAGCCACGTTTCCTATAACTATAAGGGAGTCTGTGAATACCGCGAGTTTATGCTATTATTTATTAACCTTGCAGTCTCCATGTTCTCATCATGAAATCAGAAGAATTTTCCGCACTATACAGGAGAGGTGCCATAAACACGGGCTAACGGTAAATGATATCACAGCAGTACAGACAGAAATGAGGTACAAAAATGGCTCATAGCAAAACAGAAATTCTTTTAGCTCCAGATAATTCATAGTGCAGACAGACACCATATGGAAATGTGTGCATGGGGCTATAACCCCAAAATGGCAACAGAAGAAAACGTGACAGTAAACTCTTGCTGTTTTATGGTGTGATTTGGTCTGCAATACGAAGATCAGAAAAAAATTATTTCCCTTTATTTAAAAATTGTGTTCAGAGTACCCACAAGATCAACAAAACTGCAGAAAAGAGCTGGGGCGCTCTCCTAGTTTTAATCCCACAATTTTCCAGAAGGTTTTTTTTTTGTTCTTTTTTTCTTTCTTTTTTTTTTTTTTTTTTTAGCTCGGCTGAGTAAACTTTTGGCTGTTAGGTCCCCTATTCCTGTAGAGGTATAGCCACAATCAGATTTTCCATGTGGTGGACATTCCAGGCCACATCTGCTTTCAATATATACACATGTCCAGCTGTTTCAGACGATATAAGCTACCAGTCTATTCCCAGTCAGCCTGCAGAAGTTGTAAACGTGAATGGCATCACTATTGTACAAAATGCACCCCCTGCTCAAGAACTTTTAAGAATGGAAAGAAGGTAATAAAATATTGCACATAATTCTGTGCAAGCAGCAGAGACAGTGGAATATCTCGTCCAAAACAAAAAAAAAAAGCGTTTTCTAGCTTGGTTAATAAATCCCAGGGAGGATTGGTCTCTCAATTGTGAAGCTAAGTAGGCATTCACCCATCTGTGTGGGCAAATATTTCTCCTTAGAAATAATCTTCCTGTAATATGATGAAAATAATTTTCACAATGTCTGTTTTTTCCAGGTTTTCTTTTCTTTTTGTTAATTAATAAAGACACGGTGAACTATGTTTTATGTTTCTGTTTATAGGAGCTTGCATTTATCTGACTTTAAGACTCGGGGAGGACCACATGATTTTTATTGTTACATTAAATCATAGCACTCTAGGAAAGTTCACTTTCTTTTTCTCTCTCCCTTTAAAACAGTGCTTCTAAACTGTCTGAAATTACTGAACTGAAATGTTTTATTTCTGTCCATGGCTTTCTTCATTCTTTTCATCTCAGCTATGCAGATGGAGTGGTTCGATGCCCAGCACCTCAACATCACTTTGAGAAAAGACACTCAATCCCACATTTCCCATATTTTATCAGTTTATAACTGTTGAGGAAAAAAGGACTGCATATAGTGTCCACATAATATAATACATTAATTTAGCTCCTGTTTTTACCTAAAGTGACTTACAAGTGAGGAGGAGCAAATGGGCTTCAGTGTTTTGTTTAAGGACATTTTCATAGTGATATAAAGTTTGCATTGCGTTAACTCTGTCAAAACTAGTGTGTTTATGATTTTACAGTGTTATTATGAATATCTGAATTGTTTTTGTGTACTTGACCCCACCATGGAAAACACAATTCAGAGGACCCATGTTTATTTGTAGACATACAGCACATAGTAGCATTAGCATGTCAGCTACAACTGCAGCTTCTAACAGCTACATTACTGTGCTGAAAATGGAGATTTCATCACTCATTGCAGTTGTTAACTAAAATGTTCTGTTGTGTAGACCTGTAGATCTAAAAATATTGCATTTGCCTCTTTCAGCTAGCTGTCAAAAGCAACAAGTAACCTCTGCACCAACCAAAGAGCACGCAGCAGCTCCACCAGCACAGAAGTCAGTATCCAGCCAGCAGCTTTAATATCCAGTAAGTCTCTTGTTTTGTTGCCAAAAAACCCAGCAGTATTTGTGCATACCTTTCATTTTTGCTCTCTTTTCATCTTAGTGCCATCTCAGAATTCATAAAAATATTACTCTACCTTGTCAGTTGACATTTCTTTCTTCTTCAGTGATCTTTGTCTGTAGGCAACAGTTTGTTTCAAAAAGTGCTCAACCCTGCCAAGGCTCAAATACAGACCTAAACCTTTGTAGACAGTTACTCCTAGACCCGACAAGCAACAAGGATGCCATGCACGAATATGACCAAGAGCCTTTGAAAATCTCTTGACTCTGCAAAGAATGAATGCAACAAGACTGACTCATGGTCTCAAACTAATCTTTCCTGTTTCTTAAAAAGATCCGGCCATCCAGACTGCGGATGACACATCACTCAGGTTAGGTAGCATCATGTCCAGAAGAAAGTTGGAGTTTAACCAAAGAGTAGCGGGAGAATGTCCACGGTGTCCCCAAGAAAGACACAATTAACCAAAACGATACTGTGCCAAATACATAAGAGAAAAAAACAGACAGTTAACCAAGAAAAGAAAGAGACAAGTGTTTAATTTGAGAACGGGACTCTAGGCATCCACCCTTTCTCTGTCCATCGGCAGGTATCATGGCTCCATCACTTGCTCTGTGTGATAAACTGGTGTCCTAACAGCCTGATCCTTATAGAATATGAGTATATGCATATTCTTTTTTCTTGGCAAGAAGAAGCTGAGCTTTGTTTGAGAAAAGACTTCAAAGATCCTTTTTTTTTTTTTTTTTTTTTTTTAACTGATCAACTGTTTCTAGCTCAATTTTAGGCATACAACTGCCAGTTTTTGTACCCTAACGGAACGGTGAGAAAAAACAAGTACAGTATACTCAACTTATTTTGGTATGGTTTACAGTTTTAATAATGGAAACACAGTGTACTCTTTTTTTTTTTTTTTTTTTTTTTTTTTTGTCTGCATTCATGGCTTGTGCCATCATCTGGCATAACCATCAAATGTGTGTATACAATTTAATCTTGTAGCAGATTTTTTTTTTTTTGTGCTAATGTGAAGGGTGAACCTGTCCTTCATCAGTCCTCCCTGGCAATAAATTCTAACATCTTTATTAACATCTTAACTCCTGGTTCCGTCAGAGAGGACTAAAAAACACCAGCAGTGAGACATTTAAAGACAAGACAATAAAGAGACACAACAGTGAGGATGTGGTGTGTGCTGAGTTGTGAAGTATGAGGGTGTTGTGTAGTAGATTGTGTTTTGTGATGCAGGACAAACTTGAAAGATAATATATAATAGTATCAATTCCCATCCCTAGATATAGCACACACGTACAAATGTATACACATATTCGCGCATGTACACACTTTATCCACACTTGCAAGCACAAAACATACACTTGTCCGCACATGTGCCTATACATACACCTATACATGCACATATGCACACACACGTCCATGCCCATATACACTCACCCTTACTTTCACATGCAAAAACAAGGGGACACCTTTACACATACAGACAAATATATAAACATAAACGCATATAATTACCTATGTGTATATTTTCTAACTTTATCATCTATACCATGAAGCAACATGTAATATAAATTATAAAAGATGGAGAATTTCTGTTATTAGCAATGTTTAAATATGAATACAAATAATCTTTTATATACCCAAATACATATTTTTACCAAAATGTACATATGTATTTGTAATTCTATGCATGCCTGCCACATCTATATACACAAGCATACACATTCTAGATAAACACCCCATTATGATTATTAGACTATCAATGTTGGTAAAGAAAGGTATTTTTGAGCTGTGGTTAATGAGAACCAGAATAAGAATGATTATGTCAATAATACCTATTATTACTACTATTAAAAGTGACCAAAGTACAGAAGAACTTGTCACCACTATTACCATTACCACCATCATTATCTCAGTCTGTCTCAAATCCCGTGGGTGAGAAAACGCCAGCTAACTCCCACCCCCCAGGACCAGACTGGTCTGATAGGAGCCTAAGGTCCAGAGGCAAACACCCCCAAGGCATACGTCCACCAACGGGGGGGCCAGATAATGGCACCCAGAAGGCCAGAACCGCAACGAGACCAGCCCACTCCCCGGCCCCCACACCCGCCTGGTCCCGGCCCACAGCAGCAGCACTGCAGAAAATGCAGCCATAGCCGTTCCACCCCATGCTGCCCAGGGACAGCAGCACTCCCCCGCCACCCACCAACCACTTACAGAGAGCTGAAGAAGGATACGGCCAAGACGGAGAGAGGGAAGAATGGAGAAACCAGGGGGAAGCGACTCGTACCAAACGAGCCAAGACAGCCACCACCCCCCACCCACCTGCAGCCTAACAGCGGCAACAAATGAGAGGAAGCAGCCTGCGCCAGAGGGCAGGGCCAGGACAGCCACACGGTACCCCCCCACACCACAGTGCGCCAGCCTGCACCAACGCCAACACCCCACCCCACCCAAGACCCTCCCCAAGGGCCACACTGGGCACCCGGCTCACCAGCAGAGGCACACTTGGGCCCACGCACCGGCACAGGGAGGCCCCCACTGGCGGAGGGCCCCCCAAAAACAGGGACACGCCCCAGTGGCCAGGACCCATGGCCACCCCAATACCCCCAGGGCAGGAAAGGACAGCCCCCCCCCCAATATATGTGTGTGTCTAACTGAGTGCTTTAAAAACAAGAGGTGGAGGGTGAGTGATAACCCCCCATGCCCCAACTTCTATTTCTCTAGCCTTTTTGTTTTTTTTTTTTTTTTTGTTTTTTTTTTTGGGGGGGGCATAGGGGGTTCCCCCCTTCCTGCTGTTGTGTGCGTGAGCTAAGTGCATTAAAAACGAGTTGGGGTTCAGAGGGTGGATGGTCACACACGGTGCACTCTAATGTACTGCTTGGAGGAAATGGGCTGGAAGTGTCAGTCACTAATACTCACTTTCCCAAACAGGAAAGCTAGCTTAATTAGCACACAAATGCCTGTATGTAACAATTACACTTTTTTTAAAAAGATTTTTATTGGAGCTCTAGTGGCTTTTAGTCAGAGTATATTGACAGGAGAGTGGGATAGAGAAAGAGAATTGGGAAGACATGAGGCGAAGTATTGTAGGCCGGGAGTCGAGCCTGCGACTGCTGCAGGAGGACTGTAGCTTCTCTATATGAGCTGCCTGCTTGAAGCAAACTTAAATACTTTTGCATGTTTTTATTCATAGGTTATCTTTGCACGCACTGTTAAGCCAGTATTTCCTGCCCTCATCAACCAAAAATAGCCCTCTGCCATTAGCTGTCACAGCTTTGAGAGTTCATGCGGTAAGAGTCTGGACTCGCCTGACCCCGGTTCTCATCTGGACTTTGGAACAGTGTCAAGCCCCAGTAGAGGAGAGCTGCTCAGTCTGAAAAGACTCTTTACTGGGGTGCTACAGACTGAACCAGCAATTTATTTTCTTTTTTTTTTAAAGAAACGTCTCACACATTCCTCTCTTCCCTATGTTTGTTGAGTTTGGTTGTTTAAGATTTGTCTAAATTACTGATGTACAAAGCCCGGTCTGTTAGCTTTTCATTTTTTTAATCATCTGGTGGTCAAATTATATCACACAAGTTATTGATTTACTGGTTGTTGATAAGGTCTGCAAGTGAACATCCAACTCACGCCTAGTATGTTTTGCTCTTCCTCCAATCCTGCCTTCCCAGTTTTTAAACCTTTTTCACAGATGAGGAGCACAAAGCATGTTTCTCTTTGGATGAATTTGCCCCCTGGAGCAGTGTCTGCATTTTTAAGTTGACAGCTGATCCACACAGGTCAAGTTCTCCGGTGTGTATAGACTGTCTCCTTCAATCAAAGGGGCCGGTCCCCCCTCTGATCCCTCAGGCCAGACTGCGTGCCTCTGGTCAGTGCAGATGGTGAAAAGTCATGCAAGTGGAATTTTCACAGTAGAGGCCCTTGACTTTAGCTGTAATTGAAATGGATTTTTAGGAAAAATGTTTGGAAATGAATCAGAAATACAAAATAATTTGTGATTTGTGAATTTTTTTTTTTTTTTTATTCGAAAGACAACTGGAAAAGCATTTGAAAGCAGAGGAAGCTTATATCAGCTGTGTGTCAGCAGTTTACAATTTGAAATGACCATCAGAAATTATTTTTGCACTTTTATAAGGAGACAAATGTCCAGATCTACTGCTTTTTAATTCTCTGGAAGTTCGTTCAGTGTACATCTAAAAGCTACTTCCACTAAACTTGGAGCATGCTCAAATATCAGTTCTGTAGTGACGTTTGGAAACAGTGACAGAAATCTGTGTGTTTGACACTTTCAAAAGCTATAATTCAAGTATTTCATAAATTATATGTTATCAAAAATTCACTGAATCTATGTCCCAGATGTGCCTTTCAGGGCCTTTGGAAGTTACATAACATGTCCCCTTGTTATTTATCCCCATTCCCCTGCTCCAAATGAAGTAATTCTGTTATTTTTCCACTGTTTTACATATGTGCAGTTCTACAGAATTTGATGCAATATAACAGAGCATCAACCGAGTCACAAAGGCCACTCTCCAAGAATGCGGTTGGTACCTACAAGGTCCTCATCTCAATATGATGAAATCAGTTATTTTTCTAAGTTTTGAACTCTAGTCTGGATCATGCTGAGCAAGTCCTTCATAAACAGTGTAGCACTTACTCAGTCCTTGGAACAGTAGTCGCATCAAGAAGAATTGCTCCTTTGCTATTTGTTTTTTATTATCAAATTAGCACCCCCATGCATAACTTGGACTGAGCATTAGTTTGTTAGAAAAATGGCCTGCCCTGTTCAGCTAATGTGTCCCGACGAGCTTATTTCTTGAGTTTGCGATCCCAGACTTAACTAAACACTGAAGTGGCCTAAATCCAGAGAGGACCTGGGGAACGGTCCCCAGGATAGAACAAGATTAAAGCTGCAAAAACAATGTACACCCAGAAGAACTGATTCTGTTTCTGGCAGATAACTGTATGCTTCAAAATAGTCATCCTTGTGAACATTAGCATACTGCTACAAAGGAGTGAAAGGCTGGAACGACCTAATACATACAACTAAGTTAAAGGAAGAATGCAGCTGCCTGTCTAAAATCCATGTTTAAAACCAGTTACAATAACACTTTCATCAAGAAAGCACATCTGCTAACATTATGTCATCATGAACATCACATTGTCTCTTCAGGAACTCCTTGTTAGTAATTCTGAACTCTCTTACTTCTCCAGATCTGTGACATAATCTTCCACTACAGCCAGCAGTAACTAAAGCAAATAATAGCTTCTGTCAACAAACTGCAGCTGATCTGACTTATTTCCATTCCCATGGGAGTTTAATATAGAGATGCTTGTTACAATATCTCACAGGCTGAGAATACCAATACAACCTCCATCTACATCGAAACTGATTTTTTTATGTTGTTTTTCACTCAGTGTTTAACTAAAACTCAGCCTGAGGTTGATCGTGCCAGGAAAGAGTTTCCAGGTGTGTTTGTAATTCATCATTTTGTGTATAGTGTTGTGTGTTTCTCTGAAGCACAACCTCATCCAGCTATCATGTACCATCATCCAAACCAGAGTGATTGACTCTTGACCAAAATCCTTAAGACAATATTATGATGGAAACTAAGTAAGGCTGCTTAATCTAAATTTGACACTTAAAAGTTATGAATTGTAAGGTGATGTTTTCCAGTTCTATAAAGGTTGTATTTTCCTAAATTACAACACCAGTTAAATTCTTTGTACATATATAGTTTGTACATAGCCACACTTTTCATGCCATATTCTCTTGTGTGGTTACTATTTTATTTTGGCAAGTCATCCAATAATTTGGCAATTATTGGATGTCCAAACAGACCTTGTGAAACTCAACTGCCGTTTACTAAAGTTTAAACACTATACATGTACTGGGTGTGTTGCATTTAGCTGAATGACGTCTGGGGAAACGGGAGTTGGTGTAAAGCAACAGTTATTGTCAGAAAGGTCATTCTGACAGATGTTAAAGTTTCTCTGGTCTTAGATGTGAAGCGCATTTATCTGTCCTTTATACGTGTGCTGCCTTCATCCCGCCTGTCTTTTAGAATGTCTGACATTCGTTTCAGTCTCTCAGATCTTTCACAAAAGACACACAAACAACATTAGTTTTTCTTCTGGAGGTTGAAAAGACATTATATGTTAGGGTCCCTGTAACTTCAATTCAATTCAATTCAGTTTTATTTGTATAGCATCTGTTACAATGTCAATTGTCTCTAGGCGCTTTACAGAGACCCAGAGCATGACTGATGAAGTGTTCATGGTGGTGGAACATTTCCGGTCTTCTGAGCTTCTCTCATCTCCCCATCTGGAGAAAATTCTCTTTTTTTAAATATGAAGATTTAAAGTACAGTGTTTGGAGTTTCTTTCTCAGGGTTTCTTACTTCATTGAAGTTTAAATGTGGTGCTCTATTTGTAAACCATTTGGGGAAATTATCCTCTCTGCACTTTGCTTAGCCCTATTGAAGATAAGATGTGGAATCAGTAGGTGATCTGGGTTTGACAAAGACAAGAATGGTCGGTGTTTCTGATGTGTCTTTATTGTAATAATAGGCAAACAACCAAATTCCTTCCAAATAAGGGACACAAAGAAAGGCGTTTCCCTTCACTGGCCAGGTAGTGTTTTAAAATGATGTAATTAAGAACCTTTTTTTTTGTAGCAACTCTGTAAAATCAATATTTCATGGATGCAAACACATAGGTGTAAAAAAAAAAAAAAGGGGCGGGGGGGTATCTGAAGGAGATGGATTTTTTTTTTCTGAGTACCATTTATGATTGCATACATTTTTGATTTTTTTTTCTGTAAAAGGTAGGGTAAGTGATTTCTGTATGACATTAGGGCCCCAATCGTACACCTACCACTACCTGCTAGCCGCAAATTGCAGGTTTAGGAACCTCTGCTAACCGCTAATGCAATCTTCCGCCTCCCTAAAGCCGCTACCCACGTTGCAGACTCCCTTACTCACAATGTATGAATGAATGAATGTTTATTTCGAACCTTTCTCATAAAAAAACACAAAATTATACATTAAAAGAAAATCAAAAGTTAAAACAAAAGCAACCCAAATATACAATAATATATTAAAAGAAAATCAAAAGTTAAAACAAAAGTAAAACAATTCTAATACACCAGTTCCAAAAGGAGTAGAATGAAGCCTAAGTTTATCTGGTTATACCCCTATTTATGCCATTTAGAAATTACGTCTAATGCCAAGTTACTACTTGTATATCCTTTTATCTATTCATTGTGACCACAAGTGTATCCAATGAACCCTTACAAATGTAGGCGTGGCAATGGGCGTGTCTTTTGCGCTTTCCAAAAACTCGGTATCTTGCGATTGTGGGTAGCGGGTTGCGGGTAGCGCAACCTGCTCTTAAAGGCAATGGCTACTGACGCACTGATTGGTTAAACAGGTGGAACGCCCTAACCACTACCATGCATAATATAAGCGTAATATAGCGGTTAGCGCGTGGGTTTAGGGAGGTGGAAGATTGCGTTTTTTGGGGGAGGAGCGCCTCTCCCTCTACCCGCTATCCCTTAATAGCTGCTTTACGAGGTTTGGCGGAAGATCGGGCCGCATGTCTGTTAATATTTGAACAAAACACCAACAAAGCACATGGAGCTCCTTTCTCTCTTTTTCTCCCTCCAGTGCTCCTCAAGAAAACACACCCCATCAAAAAAAGCACATTTCCAAAGCAAAAACTATTGCTCCAGCATGAACCCTCTCCCTGTCAGTGATTGGCTGGAGTGTTTGTTATGATTTGGGGGAGTTGTTCTGCTATAGAAATTGTGTAGAATTGCTTACCTGGCCTTTAAATTTCTCTTTAAAAACTTTAGAAAAAGATCAAATAGGGAATGGTCTGACAATATAAATGCTTTTTCAGCTTGGTTTATCAGCTGGGAAACCTACACAGTCCAGCCAGCATGGTGGGCCACATCACTGGACCTTGCGCCTTAATCTTCATCTTATCTCTTCTCCCTTTTTTCCTTCCACCATTAGAGCCCTGTTTGTCTGGAGTGTCTGACAGCAGGTTTTCTTCTGCAAATAAACCGATAGACAAAGAGACTGTACATAGACAGAGAGACTGTGCTGCATGAGCAGCCAACGAAGTGGTGAGATGGATAAATGTACATATATACAAACTCCCTTTTACCACCAGCGAGATATCATTACACAAAAGGTGACTCAGTGCTGGTGCCGAGTCTGCAGGATGATTAGTGCATTATTCAGATCCCAACTGCAAAGATTAATCTTCACAGTCCAAAATGTGTATCTGGATGTTAAAATTATTTTAATATATTAATTATTTTATTCATTTTATTCAGAAGTTTATGAAAGGGTCCTGTCTTAATTGACCAGCAATTAAAAAAAATTTTTTTTTTTTTTTTCGATTTTGGAAACTTACTAACTGTTGTTAATCCACACTAACCTCCCAAACAGTTTCCGAGATTAAAAACAAAACCCTGAAGCAGATACACTCCACACACTCTTTGAGGTGAAGGCTGTTTGTGTTGCTGAGGTGTACAGTAGAACAGTAGTTCTAGTAGAACAGTAGTTCTGGACGGTGGCTGCGGTGCTGGCTGGGAAACCTGAGAACCCCGGAGGAGGAAAATTGGATTCTAATAAATCCTTCAGCCTTTACAGAAAGAGCTCTATAAACACTACCCTCAATTAAAAGCCCTTAGCTATCATGGCTGTCTGTCATGGCTGGCTGGTCTTTGTACATTGTGAGGGATTTCATTGTTAATTTCAACTGCTAGTACTTTTCTGACAGCAAGAATGAATGGGAGAACTAAAAATGGTTGTAAAATGGCACCAAGTATGCACAACCTTGGCATAGAAGCTAGTTATATAATTTCATATGAAATACAAGAAAAATAAATGAGAAATAAGGCCTAATGCTCCTGCTATACATGGTTAAAACATTGATATGTGAGTGAATCAGAGGGTCATAGCACTTGCAAAAGCATTTATGATGCAAGATATACCTGAAATTAAATCTTTTTTTTTCAAAGAGAGAGCTGCAATTACATTAGAAAGATGAACAGCAATATAAATCTGTCCTCAAAAAAGTTGTTGCAAATGCTAATGCTATAGAAGGCATGCTATTATTGCTGGTGAACATAACTAGTAGCTAGGAACATACAATGTACATATGAAGTCAAAAATGATTCCTTAATTTCTTCCATTTTTCTGTCTGCCAAGGGTTGGATTACCCAAAATCAGTGCAAAAGCTTGCCAAACTGCCTTTGCAGACACAAGTGTTTTTAGAAACATAAGCAGTGCAGCCATGTTTTTCCAATGATAAATAGTTGCTAAAAGTAGCCACATATTAGATAACATCACACACCAATTAATATGCATATTAATCAATAATTGTGCCTGCCCTTTACATCTGTTTTTCCCTGTTATTTCTGTGCGTATATATACTGGGCCCGATCTTCCGCCAAACCTCCTAAAGCCGCTATTATGGGATAGCAGGTAGCGGAGGGGTGTTCCCCGGCAAAAAACGCAATCTTCCACCTCCCTAAACCCGTGATCTTACCTGCGCTGACCGCTATATTTATGCATGGGAGTGGTTAGGGCGTTCCACCTATTTAACTAATCAGTGCGTCAGTAGCCATTGCCTTTAAGAGCAGGTTGCGCTACCCGCTATTAGCAATCTTCCGCTTCCCTAAATCCGGACGCTGGCCAATCAGATGGCGGAGGATGCTGGAATTGAAAACCCCATCGCCGACTGGTTGTCAAGAACCTTTGGGAAGTATAGAGCCCTTGTCAGCTCTTTGCTTATCTCCATAATCACTTTTGCTGCCATCATTACTTGCTGTGGTTGTGGTTTGCTTCCCTGTGGAAGAACTTTGGTTGACAGCCTCATTGTCGCAGCCAAATCGGAAATCAGTGAGTAGTCGGCAGTGACCCATCGCCACTTGATTGTTATGATGCAGTACGCAATGTGCTTGCTGTGGGGGTTGGGAGTCGTAGCACAGGAGAGAAGTGTGTACACATGTAAATTGCTGGCACCAGTTGCAAAATGATCCACAAGTTTTCCAGTAAGTGGCTAGGATTTTGCAGACATGAATGCATGCTGTAGCTGTCTCTGTAGCAAATTTCCTTATCTACAAATGGGTGCGTTGAGGTGTTTTGTCACAGAGCTATTTCAAGCTACTTTTGTGCCATGCAAAGCATAAAAATGAATGGCTGCCAGAGCAGACCACAGCGCCCACCAAGTCCTGTCTAAAAAGTCCTTTATGCTTTCTGAGGAGGTATTCTGCTCACATGTTGAGAGGATCACCCATAAAGTCTATTTAGGTGGAGGTCACAGACTTACAGGGGGGAAATCAGTGAGTAGTACAACTTGAAGATGCTTGCCAATGAGCTGTCTTTGACTTCTGGCTGATATGTCTGCATGCCAAATGTATGAATCCTTTGAGGGAATCCCAATTCGACCTACAGCCAGAGAGAGACCATTGAATGGGCCAATGTCCCTGTGACAACAGGAATCCCACAGAGCAAAGAGGAGTTGCTGTAAGCACAACGCTCCACATCACAATTCAAGTAGGTGGCTACTTTATCATTAAAATGATTTTTAACTAGCTGGTGAATGCTGATCCATTCCTTTCTGTTGTCTTTTTTTTTTTATTGTTCGTGTTCTGCACACATTTTGTTGACAAAAGTGGCCTTACTGTCACTGTCAGATGGTGCAGTGTGTGTGACCCCAGTCAATTTGAAAGTTGGATAAGCTATTAATGCTGTCTCACCACCAGCATCCTCTCCCATAAAAAAAAAACAAAACACACATGGTGTTGAACAGAAGCAGTGATTAAAAAAAAAAAAAGACTCCAATAAGGAATCAACATTTTTGTTGCTTTCCCATGACCTACATAATTTTTAGCAAATAAAGGAATATGATGTAGAACTGGCAAAGTTTCCTCTAAACGGTTAGGTAGGCAAATCTGTTGATGTTTATGTGTGCTGATATTTACACTAAGGTTATGATTGTAGTTGTTGCACAATAGTGTCACTGTATTGTGTTCTCAACATCCGCTGTTGTGAACACAGAAAAAGCTTTTTGGGGTGGCGTAGATTGGGGGTGGGTGTGCACTTCCTTGTGTCTTACAGCAGGGGGCCTGACACATGATCTTGATACATGACATGCTGCTCCCCAGTTCGTCTGGATTGTTAACATATTGTCAGTCAAATAACCAGCGGCTGCTCTCATACAGATATCTTTTTTCTTTTCTTTCTGCTGTCAGATAACAAAAGAAACCTGATAAGGGAACTGAAAAGCAGCGCATCAAGATTATGTGTCAAGCTTCTCCTTCACTGCTCTGATTAAATGCTGATTTTATGAGGACAGCAACATCTGACAATATCATCCTCCAAATACAGGGAGTTAAATGTGATGGGCATAATTTTAGCTATATTTATATGAACAAGGATCACTCAGACAGAAAGTGTGAAATGACATCATGTCTCTTACTTTTTCTATCACAGACTGTTGAGTTTTTGTCTAAGCAAGAAACCACAAGGGCACTCCACGTGCAAGTAGCCCTGCAGTGCTGCTGCTTTTTTTTTTTTATGCCACCGACACAGTGGAGAGGAAGCTTAAGATGTTTCTAGGCAGGCACTGCAGTCCTTACATTTTCTGGAGATGTTCTGGAGGGATAGCATGCAGAAAGACAAAACACAAATGTGTGCAGAATTTGCTCCAGACTTCTTGCAGATATTTTCCAGTCAGCCCCCCCAGTAAAATCTCCAGAGCATTTGAGAAAGTATGTGTGCTGGTAGAATTTGCTGACCTGCATGTTAGCTTGTGCTCACTTATTGCCATTGTTCCATTCAAATACATGTGCTACTAATATCAATGCAAAAACAGACCACAAGGAGCTTCCTTTATCATTCTCAACACAAAACACAGCGATTTCCACATTATTCTTTTTTTTTCCCCATTTCTTCTCTCCTGTGCTCGCTAGCCAGACGATTCCCAACACCCCCTCTTTTGCTTTTCTAAGCAAAAATCTCCCACTGTGAACAGCAGAAGAAATCTGCACCAAATTGTCTTCACATTCTCCAGAACAACAACTGTGACCTCAAGTAAAGTGCGTACAGGGAGAGCAGCAGGCAAGCAGAGCGCTAACAGTCTGCACAGGATGCTTTGATGACAGATTATTGAGTCACTTACGTTTAGTGGTTGTGAAAGAATTTTTGTGGTCAGGGCTTCATCTGATCTTGATTAGGTTTGGAATTGGGTCTCATACACTACCACATGTAAACAGACAAGATTAATGGTAAAATCTGTACAAAAAAAGTAAAAGAGGTCACTACTGTTTCCATTTAAGTTTCCGGAAATACCAAAGCAACTGTTCTTTCATTTCTACAGTTGGGACTCTGTGTAAAAAGTAAATAAAAACTTAGTTTAATTAGTTGCAAATCTCATATTCCCATATTTTCTTCACAATAGAACATAGAAAGTATATGAAATGTTCAAACTGAGACATTTTACCATTTCATGATAATAGTAGATCATTTCGAACTTGATGAGAACAAAAGTATTAAAAAAAAAAAAGGTGGGACATGGAAAACAAAAGCCTAGGGAAGTGAAAGGTATTAAAAAGAAACACCTGGAGGAACATCTTGCAGCCAATTAGGTTAACTGGCAACAGGCCAGTGACATGACTGGTACAGAGTGAAAAGACATCCCACTAGAGACCTCCCATTTTAGAAAGAGAGAGTCTCCCAGAAGTAAACATGGCTAAACTATCAGATATCAGCCAAAAAAAAAAAAACAAAAAAACAAAACACTAAAATCTACAGTTTCCAGTTCCTATGATTTGAGTATAATGTTTCCCAGAAATAATAATAATAATATCATCAAACTATTCTGAGAATCTGGAGAAATCTGTGTGTGTAGGACAAGCCAGCATTTGATCTTTATCAGATGCTTGTGATCTCCAGGTCCATCATGCAGAACTGCATTAAAAACAGATATAATTCTCTAATGGCAATTAGATCCAAAAGGCTCAGCAACACTTCTGCAAATGACCGTCTAAGATGGTGTTTCTCAGTCCGAGTCCTCAAATACCACTGACCTGAATGTTTATGGGGTTTTGAGGTGAGTGAACACACCTGATTCAAATGAAGGGATCATCTCATTCACTTGGAATCAAGGTCTGCTCAAGTCTGTCAATGACCCCTTAATTTGAAGAAGGTGTGGTGGAGCAGGAAAATGTCTAAAAAAAAAAAAAAAAAAAAAATGCAGGGTAGTGGTACTTGAGGACCAGGATTGAGAGACACTGGTCTAAGAAATCAGTTTGCTGTGCCATCCATCAATGAAGTTTAAAGCTCTATTATGCAAAGAGGAAGAAATTGTGGGTCAAAATTCATTTCAGTGGTCAGAGGTAAAGCCCAAAACTACAGTATTAAATTCTTATTGGAAGCCACTGGTTTTGGCTTGTTATCAGAGCCTGCATATCAGATGGTATGGGTGTGCAATAATGTCTGCGGAATGATCTGTTTATACAGCTGCAAAGAAAACATCAGTGCTGAAAGCTATGTACAGGTTTTAAAATTCAATTCCATTTCAATTCAATTTTATTTGTATAGTATCTGTTACAATGAAGGTTGTCTCTAGGCGCTTTACAGAGACCCAGAGCATGACCAACGAGCAAATATCATTAACTAAATATATAACATTGAATCCTAAACAAGGATAATGGGAAGTAAAAAACTCCCACAGTGGGATTAAAAGAAAAACCTAAAACAGGTTTTAGCATCCAAACAATGTCTTTTTCAGGCAAAGCTTTGCATCTTTCAGCGAGATGATGCTTGACCACATATCACATCCACTGCAAAACCATGGCTTCTTACCAGAGGAGCTTCTGGGTGCTGAACTGGCCTGCCTGCAGTCCAGACCTTTCACTAACTGAAAACATATGGTGCATCATGAAACTAAAAAAAAGAAAGACAAAGAAGACTGTTGAGCAGCATGTATCATGTATCACATAAGAAAAGAGCAACATTCCTCTCCCAAAGCTCCAGCAACTGGTCTCTTCTCAGACAAACTGTCATTAAATTTAAATAATGTGGTAAACATCTCACTTTCCCAACGTTTTTGGAGGTGTTCCAAATTCAAAATGGTTATTTTCCTGTTTAATACATTTAATTACATTTTCTTTGTTCTATTGTAAATAAAATCTGGGTTTGAGATTTAAATCCAGTGTCCTGATATTTTTGCAGTTGGGGTTAAACTTAATGAGCATTAAAAAAAATGTCAATGTGAGGTTTGTGATTGACAAGTTGCTACAAAATGTTAGATACAGTTTTTTTTTGTTTTTTGTTTTTCTTAAATCTCAGAGAGTAATCCAGAAAAGAGTGATACATACATCAGTTGGTAACATCTTGGTGGTTACAACCAGCTTTTAAAAAATGTCTTCAACCTTTGAAGTTCTAAAATCAATTACAATTTCATACATCTTAGTCCACACATGGACATTGCCTTAGGCTTAGTTTACTTTGATGGATATTTCTTGTTTATCTCAGAGTGAATGTACTGAAGTGTAGTCGCTGTAGTAACAACATTATTTGGTTTCTTCAGTTGTTTCAAATGCTCAGTTTTAATTACACACGTTCTGGAATTCATCAGGCAAGACAGCACAATGTAATGAAATATGAATAGCTGTAATGGGATTACAGTGATTAATGGAAACTAATTGGGTTCTGTTGTCATTGTTAGGACAGCTATTATTATGGGCTAATTCATAATGATACCTCTTGACATCTGCTTAACTTGGCCAGCAGAATTGTGTTTCAGACATGAAGCTCTTATCTGTCTAACCCACTGGAAAGACCTATTGGAGTTTTTCTTTTTTTCACTTTATATTTCCAGCGGTTGTATTGCTCTCTCTTGCCCATTTCTACACAGTTATGTTTACATTCATTTCCATCAAGTCAGAATAATGTATGACATTACTGTTCATTTATTAAATACCCTATTAAACTTAATTCTAGTCTATAAAAGAAACAAAGGTAATTAAACCACTAATAATCCCAAATCACTACACAATTGGAAGTAAAAAGAATAATTTGAGACCTTTTTGCAGGGGACCTTGGACCCTTTTTTTTTTTTTGTTTGTGCCTCTTGGTAGAGTCTGGAAAACATATATCACTGCAAGAGGTTCCACTGGATGCTGGTGCTCATTGCTGTGCCCCAGCAGGCAGCAAACCCTTGCCTTATGCCTCCCACTGGGAGCACCACCGGAAAATGTCAGTCACAAGACTGTGGCATCTGCAACCTGAGAGAGGCAAAGCACTTTGCTTCTTTTTTTCCACTTTTCCTGACGCAGCATATTGCTTAAGGCATATGCCCAGCTGTGTGGGACCTCCAATGGAGTTTCAATCCCAGTGAGAGTGTAGTCAACTGACGCTTGGAGCTAGTTAGGGAGTTTGAGACTGAGATCCTTCTGAGAAACTCCTCTGTGTCACGGCTTATTCAAAGTTTTGTCTATCCGAAGCCTTGTCTCATTCCAGCTGATGACAAAATACTCTCACAGGCCCAAAACTCACAGGCCCTGCTGTTCTTAGACACAACTCGGGAGCTTTAAGGAAGTGTTGCTCCCATGAGCCACACAGAGCGTGGTACCACCACGTACCGTAGCTTCTCACTTATAGTGGAGCTGTGGAGTCTTGTCTTGTAAATATTGAAACCAGGGGGATATATTTCCAGTTGTACATTTTGTCCAATCATCCAAACCCGGCGGAGGCTACATCCTGCCCAAAGATGAACCTACGGTTCAAGTGGAAACTCCAGTATCTAGTAGCTCACTGGGCTGGATGCTCACTAATCTGAATTTAGCCTTTTTCCACTGAACCATGCTTTTCTCTGCTTTTGTTTTTCGCTACAGACGCTACCTCTTGACACGGGCAGGACTAGCTAATTGCCATGGCGGTGTGAAAGTGCTGTGTCAGGAAACCAGGACACAGATTTCCATGTGTGCACCAAGACTGGCATGGTTTGAGAGATTTGGTGTAGAAAGAATTTTGTGGGTGTGTGTGGGAATTCAGCATCAGGATGTTACAGGGTACATTCTGTTCCAGAAAAAAAAAAGAAGAAGAAAAAGACTTCTGTACTTGAGAGCATATATATCAGCTAGCCTTTCAGACTTTCAGGGTACTTTTGCATCACAAAATGAGATAAAAAAGAAATGTCTGCCAAGAAATTTGCCTTTTAATAATTACTTTATAAATTCGAACTATTTGTTTTCCTTACATATATTTTATTATTTATGCAGCAACAATATGATTTCACATCAGGGATTAATAAGTATGATTAATTTGAATTGAATTGAATTGAGATAGTGCTGCGATGGGCTGGATCTTGGGACTTTGTCCCTGTGGCACTTTTACTAAAGGATGTCAATAAGTCAAGACCTCAGTAAACTGCACCATCTTGTGAAAAAATACACTATATGCTTCCTTTAATACATGTACATAAGATATATATATTAAAGAGGCAAATTCTGTATTTTCTTTTTTTATTTTTTGGCACTAGTGGCCTTTATTTACAGTGAAGGAGGTCAGGAAAGGGGGCAGAGAGAGAATGGGGATGAACATGCAACAAAGGGTCACACGGATGGGAATTGAACCTGCAACTGCTGCGTCCAGGACTTCGAGCCTCTATAAGTGGGCCACCTGCCCTAACCGCTGGGCGGCCCCAAATTCTGTATTTTCATGACTTTTTTCTTCATGCTATTGACACAAGATGTTATTGGCTCAGATCACTTTGAACTTTCACCTTGAGGATACTTATAAATGAATGGATGAATGGAAAACCTGAAAAATGGAGTGGAGTGGAGCCGGCAAAGCGATCCACCAGTTAATCTCCATGGGTTTTAGAGGATTTTGAAGAAAGAGACCTTGACCTCTCTGCTGATTTGAAATATCTCACATCTCTTGCCATTTCTGAAAGCTGTAGATGGACATGTCTCTTATGTCTGGAATCAATCATCTGCTGAATAAATCTTGCCTCAGATCTTTGGAGCTAGATTGGGCCCATGAAGCTGCACTGAACCAGTGACAAAGAATTACATTCTGTGTGAAGATTTCTGTCTATTTTACTAATGTGTTATTTCTGCACGGTCTACCGAACACATTAAAATGAATCAGTAGTTAAAATATGGCAAAGGCAAATATGTGTCAGAGCATATTTTGGTTTTCTAGCTTTAGCTCTCTCTTTTTTTTTTCAAACAAAGAGAAAAAAATAAATCATGTCTGAGTTAGGCAGAAATAAATATGCATTCTAAGTTAGGGTTAAGGTTCTTCCAAAACAATGTTTTAATAATCACTCAACTAAACAGGCATCATTAAAACAATAGCCATCCTCATAAAATTGGGTTTAAAGAAAATCAGCAGTTTCCTGCTCTGATACATTACTGGTGGGGGAATGCCCTCCGAGGATTACTAGATCTCAGACCAGTTTAAATGAACGGGACAAACCAAACTACTTAGTCTGTGAAACATCAAATGCATGTCTCAAATACAAAATACTTTTGGTCATTCTTTTAACTGTGGTCTATTCTATGTTAACATTATTGCCTTGTACAGCTTACATTCCAGTGATATGATGAAGATTTTACCTGTCAGGATGCAGCTGGGGTCTTAGCTAATTTTGCATGATAGAGGGGAAAGGAATAATTTAATCCACCTATGTTACAAACGGTGTCCTTTACGTGACACAAATCACTCGTTTCACATGGATCTCATTCATTTTCTATGGAAAGGATCTCAGGAAGGTGTGGTATCCAGGCAGTACATCAAGAAGTTAAGCCTGGCTCAACTTTATGCAGATTAAGCTGTCCAGCACAAGTGCGTTATTCGATCAGACATTGTTCTCTACGTTGTTGCATTCGATAGGAAGTTTCTCTTTGTGTCTGTTGAATAAGTTGTAGAATCGGAACAGAATATGTGAAAACTGTCTGTTAGGATTTGAGTTCAGTTTTGGGGTTTTTCTTGAGTTTTGCCTTGTTTTCTTGTGTCTCTGCCCTCTTCTGTTTCTGTTGGTTCTACTTCCTGTTTTATTTTGATGGTCTGTTTCTCTGTGAGGTTTTGTTCTGTTGTACTTCCTGTGTTTCATCTCCCTGATTACTGTCACCTGTGCCCCTGTCTATACAGAATATTGTCTTGTCTTTTCTGTCTTGGTTGGTGGTCTGTCTGGTTCTTCTTGTTTCCTCCTGGTTGCTCCTTATGTCCCTTTGTCACTTCTGGTTACCTCCATGTCATTTCCTGATGGTTCCTGTTCCTCGCACTGTCCTGTTTTTTGGATTTTTCTACTGGTTTGTACTTCAGTTTAGATCTGTTTGTTTGGTTTTCTAGTTCTGTTCTTTTTAAGTTTTAATCTTCTGGACCCCCTTCATTGGCAGCACTTTCTGTTTGGACTTTATTAAAGGACTTTTTATTTGAAACTCTTCCCTGCTCACCAGCATTTGGGTACACACCTCCATGCATGAAAACAGGGAGCGATTGAAAGGTTAAAGTATTATCACATGCTTGTTTATAACATTTTCTTGCAAACAGATTTAACGAGCTCTGATTTCAAACCCCAAACACTGAAAAACTGTCTATCTATGTAACTCACGGCAACATGCGCTCTATAACATGCTACAATGTGCTCAGTCTTTTTTCATATTCTAAGCAACTTTTGTGTAACACACATCTCAAGATTGAATGCAAACTTCTGAATGTGCTTTACTATGGCTTTGAAACGATGCGTGTTTACACCGTACACACAGGCAAACCTCCCAGCTGGAAAATGTGGCATGCAGCTGTGCGGTGACACGATCGTAGCCTTTTTCCCAAATGCAGAGTAAACCACGCAGTAAAACCAACCTCCTTCTGTAACATTAGTCTCTGGCACCTCATCTGCTATTATCTAAAGAGAAGCACTGTAAACTAAGATTTTTGCTGATAAAGTATTATAATGTATATGTTTACTCTTCATGCTTGAAAAAAAAAGGTTTCAACTAGATGTACTCTGTTTATGTTTTGGTCTATAATCATATGATTATGCTGTTATAATTACAGGTCCTTATTCCTCATAAGCTCCTTTTTTTTTTTTTTTTTTTTGGTTCAAGGAAATGCCATTTCCCCAAAATGCCCACCATTCTCACCTCACGTCAAAACGTGCAGGAAAAAACATGGTCTCCATGTGGTCCTGTGAGACATAGCTTTAGCATTCTTCAGCTTTACCGTAAATAGACGTGACAGGAAGAGTTATAACACCACCAGTGGAGGGAATCCCCAATTTGTGGGGGCATGGAAAGAATACGTGGGGCAGGAAAGGGGGAAGGTGTTTCTGTCACTCTTGAAGAGCAATGACCTGATATTTTATACCTTTTTCTGAGAAATTACCTTTTTTTCTTTTTTGTTTTTTTTGTTGGGGGGGGGGGGGGGGCTGAAAATGTGTGGGAAATTCCTCAGATTCTTCATGTTCTAGTTACTCTAGCTGAGAGTTCAACATGATCTGTTTCTTCCTTTTATAGTTCACATGTGTTGTTCTCCCCCTAAAACATAAATTAGTGGATAAATAATAAAAACTCACCATGCAATTATTTTTAATATAAGCTGGAGGAATATCTTAAAGGTATTTGCTGACAGTTAATTGGGGAAATATACCACAAAAAAAATTTGGAATTAATAAGCTCTAATGTCAATTGAAATAATTCCTTGTGCTAATATTTTCATATTAATGCTCAAAAGAAATCATGTAATAACATTACGACAGTGGGACGCTTTTGTAAATCATATTGCCTGAAAGGTTTCCAGTCAGTTGGATGGGATGTCCATGATGTCCATGAATTACAGCTCTTAGTCTTTCAGTGAACATCTGCATGCTCCGACGTGTCCGACGTTACAAATGACTGGAAGTGATGCACCGCTGAGACCTGAAAAAACCTTGTTGGACTTGATCCATTTTCGCAACATGCATGTTGCCCAGACTGAAGCCAGTACACAAGTCATTTCTCGCTCAGAGGGCAACAGCTAAAAACATGCATTCTTGAGATATTTTTTTAATAGACTTAAGATTAGTCAGAGAACAGAAAAAGACCACAGTGGAAAAACAAATCCTCGTAACAGGAAGCACCTGTTATTCCTGTCACTGGAATTAAATCTCTGAAAACATTTACCTTGCTTAAGGGATTTATTGTATCTCAGAATATCTGAGCCATGTCAGGCAATTTTTAGGTGAAACAAGCTACTTCGAAGAAACATATTTTAAATTCTCCACACATGTCTGAGCATTTCTTTTGAGTGACCGCTGGCTAAACGCAGAGGGCGGTCCTATTGTCTTTACTTTTTTGTTGTTTTTGTTGTTTGTTTTTAGCTTGACAAGACTGATTACTCGCTGTCGTCCTCAGCTCTATATTTATTGCGCTGCCATCTTTTAAACAGTGTTTTGGGGTTCACTGATGTTGAACCACAAAAAAAAATAATCAGTCGATGGTGTGTTTTAGTGCCCTCCTGAGCAACCAGGACAACATGAGGCCCAGTGTGGACCCCAGGCTGCTGCTAAACCTGACATTTTAACAAACCACCTCATGTTGAGTTAAAAACAATACTGTGATATTGACTGTAACAATAAGGAGATGCATCAGGGCGCCGTTTGGACCAGTTATTTAATTTGTTTGGCTTAGCAGTTAGTGAGAGATTTAAGTCATGTCAAATTTTCTTGAAAAACATTTCTTTCCGTCAGTGATGTACGTTAAAATAAGCTTAACCAGACTGGAATTACAAAACCACGTTTAAATGGAAAAAAAGACGAAAACATATTTAAACGCTGCCACAGTAATTGTTTGTGTAAACTTGATGCCTATAGATGGAAACCTTCATCTTTCAGTGACCCCCTGCAGCTGCGGCTGATGGAGCAGCAGTGGGGGGTTGGGGGGAGGGGCATTGTGATTGGTTTTCAAGATGTAAGGCTACAAACAGTAGTCAGCAGTTCCTTTAAGTACTCTCCAAGCTGTTGGAGGCTCTCGCTGGCCCAGTGGTAACATATTCCGTTTGGAGTCAAAAACAAAATTAAAGGCAAGAAAAAAAAAAAAAAAACCTAGACAGTATCTGTGTTTGGGTACATTCTTCGGCAGAATTCCCGGACACCAAAAGTCGTTTTAGTGAGAGTTGGCGGAGACAGTGCGGACTTTGCCAGTTTTATGCAAAATATAGGAACCAAGTAGGTAAGTGATGGAAAGAATGGGCGGTGAATGGAAGGGATGAGACATATCTGAGGATGGTGCAAACTGCTTGTGTACATTATACTGCCATGTGGCAGAGAAACTGTTTTGTGTCAGGTTTTGAAACTTTGCCTGTTAGACTTGGCAGATATGTTGCCAAACACTGCGAGAAGCAGCACAAGCAGTTGTAAATTTTGAAAGGGCTCTCGTCCTTATCAAGCACACAGAAGATAACAAAAAAAAAAAAAAAAACGACTGTCATTAATTAGTCCCTTTAGTATGACCCCGACAGGCTCCGTTCATTTGTTTCCCGGAGCAGAGCGGTGGAATGGCTCCTGATGCCACACCACCCAGAACGCGATGGACACTTGCTCTACACAACCACTGTTTTGAATCACAGTAAACGCTTGAAAGTAACTGCACCCAAACATTTAGGTTTTAGTGAGGTCTTTTTGCAACTCTATAGCATGTTTTTCAGTAGCGAGCCAGGACAACTCATGTAAAAATGTTTAGGCTATGGTTTAAGGCAAATCTGTGTTATAAAGGTACTGGAAAATATTAAAATCCCACCTGGTTCTACTCAACAGAAACATCTGTAAAAATGAAAGGAATTCCATAAAAACGGGCAGCTTCTACCTAAAAAAAAAACAACAAAAAACTAAACAAAAAAACAAATCCATGATTTTACATGGTTAAAAAAAAAGAAAATCAGTAGCAAGCCCCAGGAACTGAAGAGCAGGACGGCTATTTCACTTTCTAGGCTTTATTTACCTTGGTCAAAGCTTTATTGTGTATCTATAGTCAAGTACTGCAAGGGATCTCCAAAGTAGGTCAGATATGTGCCATAGTTCATAAAAAGATCTTGAATGACATCTTTGAAAGTTTCTCAATGCACTGAAGGGGTCACGCAAGGGAAGCCGTGTGTCACGCCTGTCTCGGTGAGGGTTCCTCTCTGATGTTCTTAACTTTTATAAAAAAATAATATTCATCTTTTAAAATAGCTCTGGTGTTTTCCAAGATGTTCTAGATCTGATTTTCACAGTTTTCTGAAAGCACAAAGACAATTCATGCTCCATGTGTCCCTAAGGGTCCATGCAGACCCCTATGTAGATGTCTGAGTCTAACCCAAAAATGCGTGTTTGCACAGACTGTAAGACTGCAAGAGCTCCAACTCCAAATGCACTATGAAAATAAAAATAGGAAGATAATTGACTAAACTCTGGGTTTACATTGAGCCACTTCCACTGGTACAGAACATACCAAACCAATCACAACAGGGCTGGGGGGTTTCTGCAATGACTCACACAAGCGCATCAGAAAGCTGCTATTGAGAACAACCAAGATGGCTGCAGAGTTACTACTGATACCTTGGACCAACAAGTTTTTACTGCACGACCGACATGAGTTGTTCTTACTCCAATATAGCACCATTTTGAATGTCTTTTGTTGATATTAGTCTGGTCGTTGCTTGGCATTTGTCACGTGCTTCGTTTCTTTGATTGGTTGTGTGCAGATCAGATGGCATCCAGAAGCAGTTTCTTCTGTGATTGTTGATACCGGCGATCTCTGGAAATCAAAGATCAGTCCAAAGGAACCAGACTAATTCTTTGTATTTAAGAGGAAAATAATTAGGATGGCTGATCAGAAATACATTTTAACAGCAGCATGCAGCAGTTTTACACATCTAAGTTTTATCTAAACTAAATTATCAATCAGCACCAAATGCAAGAGGCAGTATTAGCAATGATGTCATTAACATTGTGGATAATTTAGCAGATGTAAAGCCAGTTTGATTTTAATGCAGAAAATGCATGCATTTTAGCAAACATCAATTACACAGAAAAGTCAAGGATCACTCAGTTCAAATTTTGCAAGCTCAGTACTGTTGTAAAGAGCCAAATAAAGACTCCTGGAAGTGTTTAACATTGCAGCATTGAGCATTACTGAGCCACACAACGCCCTGAAGGTTCATATCGATCCCACATGAGTTATTTGGACAGATCAATTCATCATTACAAATAAATGATGTCATGGGAAAGATGCAAAGTCGCACACAGTACAGGCTGTGAAGCGCGGTATGTAAATGACTGTAGCGTGCCTGAAGAGGTTCAAGACAGTTTCACGTCTGTTCTCACCTGGCTACCATCACCAAGGTTGTCTCCCTAGAATCTGAATATCCTTCAGTCAACATGCCAAGAACGCACTTCCTAAAATCAGTGTGAGGAGGGCCAAGAAAAGCATAGCAACCTGAAGTGGAAGTGTGTGCATGTGTGTGTGTTTGTGTGTGTATGTGTGTGTAGTAGAATGAAATAGTACTGTTAACTTTCAGTTTATTCTGTGAAGCCCGGTGCATAAATATCATAAATGGAGTTTAAAAGAAAAGGAAAAAAAAAAAACATTCCTACTATTTCCTATTGAGAAATTGTGGGAGCTCTGGGCTCTGACGGAGCTCTATTTAAAGCATTAGGGTGGACTCTCCTCTGACTTATGCTAAAAATATTCTGTTAAGTCCCAGTAAGTTCACAATTATTGTAACATACTGTACTAAACTGAGATGTTGCATTAAAATATTTTCGGTTGACAATAAAACAAATGTTGCATCATCAGCTTTCTCTGAATAATCTGGTCACTCCCTGATTAAATAAATGAAAACACGCAAATTTTATTAAGGTTTAGAAAAACAGTGTCTTCTTTAATGCATCATTTTACATTTGCACCAAAAACATCCTAAGTCTCTGCATATATCAGTGTAGAGTATTACCAAACGGTGTTACTATTTTGGTGCTCATAACAATATAGTGGCACAATCTAGTAATTCATAAATGTTAGAAGGCTGTATTTGACTAGAAAAACTCAAAAACCAGAGAGTCAGTTCCTGTGCTGTTGTTCAATGTGCTGGTTCTCTAAGACCACCCACACTTTCACTAAGGGACTACACCCTGCTTCATAAACTGACGCCACCACAGAGGTGCCAAAACATGAATGTCCTTCACATGACTCAATGTAGTGCTTTCAGTGAAAATAAGTCTCTCAAAAAAAAAATTGATGAAAAGTCAATTCTCTGGCAGCATCATGCTTCAAACCAAATATTCTTCTTTCAAAAGTATATTTAAAATTCAAGCTCTTAGTTCAAGTTGTTGTCATTTTAGCAGTCAGCAAACAGAGTTCCACAATCAAAGTGGCTTTTAAATAAAGCATTAAACCACGTGCTGATTTGTGCTGACAATATAAAAAGAATTGTTGCAGATTTTGTCTATAGACTCACTGCACAATGATTTACATCTAAAATAATCTGTTAGATATCAGAACTGCTATTGTTTGCCAGCAGATTTATAGAATCCAGAATGCGTTTATTGCCAAGCCACACCACCTCGAAAGTTACTGGTAATGTCCATATTTCCCTCTTCTGTTGTTTGGTGGCCAAGCTTGGAAAATGATCAATGATTTATAACAGCCAACAAATCCAAGGCGTTTTAGTTTTTTGGCTTTTACTGAGGACAAAACAGCTGTGTGGATTAAAGGAAAAATACTTTTGCACTCACTGACAGCACAATGCCTTCAGTTCTTTTTATACTGGATATACTCCATCCATCCATTCATCTGTCTATCCATTCATTCATCCATCAGTCTTTCTCTCAGTCCATCTATCTATCCATCCAAACTGCAGGTCAACGTCAATCAGAAGTCTGAGCAGAGATTGCAAAGCTTCCCTCTGCCCAGCCACATCCACAAATGACCAGTACAGACCCCCCCCCCCATCACTGAAGACACTGCCAACAACGGAAACAATAACATTGTTTCAACTGAACCAATATCATTTACATGGAGCATATTTAAGAGCAAGAGTTTTTTTTTTCAGATGTCTAATCATTGGCCTCTCTACAACTATAAAGGGCATTATAACCTTTGCAATAAAGTGTGCCGGTGATTTTGGTGATGGGTTTACCCAGGCATGGACTAGCTATTTCTGTTTTTTCCTTTTGTTTACAAACCTCATTAACTGACATTGGTCCCTGGTTCCCTGTCACTTCTTTGGAGCAGAAAAATGAACTGCTAGAATTTAGAAGAAAAACAAAAGGTTAAATCCCACAGTAAATTAGCTTTAGCAACACTACTCGGGCTTTAAAGCAACATTTCCTGTTATAATACTACTGAATTAAATAGAAATTACAATTTCTAGTGCGTAATTCCCAGAATAATGGATGAGGATGTGAGCAAGGCAAGTCAATTTTATTTGTATGGCACATTTCATGTACAAAACAATTCAAAGTGGTTTACATAAAACATTAAAAGCATTGCAGAAAAAAAGAAAGTTAAAAAGTAAATTAGTAAAAGCATGAAAACAAAGAAAACAGTAAAAAGAGTTTTAAAAAGGCTGTGCAGATTTGAGCTCTTGAATAAAATCGTATTTAAAGGCAGTTGAGAACAGGTGAGTCTTCAACCCGGATTTAAATAAACTGAGTATTTCAGCTGAGCTGAGGCTTTCTGGGAGTTTGTTCCAGACAAACTAAACGCAGCTTCTCCATGTCTGGTTCTGGCTCTGGGGACTGATAATTAACTGGATCCAGATGACCTGAGGGGTCTGGAGGTCACTGATGTATTCTGGTCCTAAACCATTCAGAGCTTTATAGACCAGCAACAGAACTTTAAAGTCTATCCCTTGACGGACAGGCAGCCAGTGTAAGGACCTCAGAACTGGACTGATGTGGTCAAGCTCTTCTGGTCTTAGTGAGAACTCAGGCAGCAGAGTTCTGAATCCAAATTAGTGTCTTTGCCAACTACTAATACTGTTTGCTAAAAAAAAAAAACAAACATACAATGACAAAGTAGCCTCTTTCAGGAGCAGATATAAAGTCAGTACATCTATATGATGTCAGAAAAAACGAATTACTGCATGGGTCCAACTGAAATTACGGTTTTAAAACTCATGTTAGCATCCTAGTATGACTAAAATAAAACCAAATTGAACTTCTCCTAGATGGATTAACACACCCAGATAATGTGCTTGGAAGGTGAGCCACTTATATTATAAGTAAGTATAATACTTAAGTGGCCAGTGTAGAGCAGCAGATCTCTGTCTGTAAGCTCATCCAACACCTGAACAACAATGAACATTTTTTTCCCCCCTTGGAGTTCCTCATACTATGGTATGACGTAATTCGCGCTAGGGATTCCCCTTTTTAGCAGAATAATTTGCGGAGGAAATTTTTGCACTGATTCAGGAGGACAGAAGCTGCGAAGGAGGAGGATTTACTGTAAGCGCCACCTCGAAGAGCAGACAGGTGAAACTATCTGACCTCTAGGCTACTACAAAAAGGTAATAATTAGTTACACATTTATGGCCTTTATAATAATATAATTGAAGCCTACCTTTGCCAACTGCGGAAAATGATGTAATTGTTGAGTGCTGATCCCTCAGTGACTGGAAGCCGAGTTTTTATATGTCTTGTCTGAATGTTTTTTTTAGAAAGATGTTCCTGTAATCGCGACGGCTTCACTGGAGAACACGTGCTCACATAGCAGCGCATCGGCAGATGTACGTTGCTTGGTGATGGAATAAATCTATAATTTACGTAATTAGCATTGTACTGCCGGCACTTTTTCTTGTTTTCCGCCATTTTTGATTGTACTGTAAATGTTTGTGATAAAACGTGGTTACGTAGTCTTGACTGTGTATGTTTTCATTGGTTGTTGAATTAATGTGCTGGAAAGGGGTTTCTCACTGCTGTGTGTTTATAGCGTTACTATGGTGACCAATCCCGCTCGGCTCGTCTGATTGTGACGTAGAGAGAAAAGGAGATTTTGGAAGCAGCAGACTCCGTCTTAGACAGCAGCTTTATTTTTTGAAAGGAAATCTGAGCACAACATTTTATTGAAACTTAAGTAGATTTGCACTATAAAAAAAACCTTGGCAAACCATAGAAGTTAAAATAGAGTTCTCCAGGCGTGGCACCCCTCATTTGTGCCTGAGCGCCCCCCTCTCAGCCCTGGCATTTCGAGCGCCCCCCTAAAGGTTCAGAACGCCCCCCCGGGGGGGGGGGGGGTGTTACCGCTCCGTTGAGAAACCCTGAGCTAAACCAAAAATGTATCTGTTATTCTGGTTTGTGATATAAAAGATCAACTGTAAAAGCCCAGTGCTAACAAGCTGACTGCATATCACCACCTTGCATACCTGAGTCTGACTTTCTTTGATGGATTGGTTCTGTCATGTGCATGTATATTGAGACAAAGAAAGGAGTCAAATTAAACAGCCTAGCTGAGCTTTAAGTGTAGCTTCATGAAACTCTGAATGCATCTATCATCTCCTCTGACATTATTTTATATAGTAGCAGCCAAAAACTGGCTTTGGTCGTGGCCAGCAAAGACAGCTACAGTTTTTTTACAACTTCTTCTCCTTTTTTCTCATGTTACATGAAGAGTTACCCCTGCTATGCTGTTATGATGTTGGATTAATTAGGCACATTATAGCAGGTTTATTTATTAACTAGACATTAGTATTTGATTTCATGGTAATGCACCTCTGTAATACTGGTAAATTGTAACATCGCTACTTCTGGCAGGGTGAGCCAAGCTGCCACTCCAGCTGTACGTGACTTGTTGTAAATGGCCCAGTACCCCATGTTCTCAAAGCTCCTCTCACAGCACGGGACGTCATAACAGACGCAGTCGTATGAGTCTGAAACATACATGAAGACTAGTTGGGCATATTTCCTGCACACGCAGATTCCTGAACCTGAGCTGCACATCAAGGTGAGCACAACTAATGTACATAGTTGGTAATTTTCAACTTTCCACTTCAACTTGGGCTCACTATGCTAGTTACAGCAGCCAGGGGTCAGACTCCCAATGATTCTGCCCCGATCATCCGCCCAATGCACACGACACCTGAGCATCACAGCACCTCTGCAGGGTGTGGATACACACATTCTCCCCAAGGCATTGATCTGAGTTAAATCCATGGTATTCATAATGTGGGCAAACTGCCTGGGTTCCTCCCTGAAGTCACGATAAATGTTTCTGAATCACGCTTTTTCTTCTGACTTACCCAGGGCCAGGTTACTTTGGGAAAGACTACCACGCGTGTGCAAACGGAAAACATGCTCCTGGGATCACCTGGACACTCACACCCTTCCACTACAATACCTTTGGAAGAGTGTTCATCTTATCAGTTAGATTAGATCATTTGTTACTTACACATGTTGCACATAAAGTTCAGCTCACACTTGACCAGACAAGGTTTAAGCCTCACAGCCAGAACATTGCTGATTCAAGCCATATAAAGCAAACAATCATCTTGACAGCTACTGCATTTCCTAACATGAGTGACTCATCTTGTTCTGTGTCTGACTGGTTGCCACGCAGGCCTCTTACTCACCATTTTTTTTTTTTACTCGCATTGTCCATCTTTTCCACTCTAAAACATGCCTTGCACAACTTCATGCCCCTGGGGATGATTTATAATGGATCAGGGGAAGAGTGCTGGTGTCATGCTGCTTGCCAAAACAAAAGCTGTCAAAACATGCTTGTGTTTCACCCTCAGCCTTATTTTGAAAAATACTTATTCTGCACCATAACAACAATAATAATATAATGATAATGATAATGATAATGATGATGATAATAATAATAACAGCTGCAGGAGACACTGTAATTTAATCTATCTAAGACAGAGGTGATTGACATTTGTTCACTCTGCCAAAGTAAAATTTCCTGCGTCATCACAATCTTATAAACTGTCCATCATCAGATGTTTTGCATGTTCTTGCTATACTGTCATAAACCAGGAATTGATGCGGCTGTAAAGATGGAAAAACCCCACACTGGCTTATTTGGCTTTGAGTGGAAAAGAAAAAAAACAAATTAGTCTTTTATTAAAGCACAGGAAAAACTTCAAATTTGTGTTGAGCCTTAAGAAATATTAGAAAAGTCAGTTCCCATCATCTTGTTAAAATGTAAACCTTCACCCCGCCTGTTAGTACAATTAACAGCACAACAAAACACATCTTTGAAATAAGAATGATTAAGCTCTGTTACGTCTCTGTATAGCTCAGAAGTCAAAACAGCGCGATGCGCTAATGACCTAAACTGATGATAGGTTTATCTAACTATGGAGAAGAAAACTGTTTTTGAACCAGGCTGCAAACATGTTTATTTCGGCTGCAAAGACGGACATTTTATCGATCGATGGAGATTGACTCACATTTTTCTTACCTCTGCAGTGCCGACAGCTATGAAAACTGGATGTTGCCCCTTGGTTGCAGAGCCATTCTCCCCTTTCTCTAACTGGTCTTCCAGTCCTTGTTGCAGAAAATCTACCCCACAGAATGATGCTGCCATCACCATGTTTGACTATGAGCATGGCATTAAGTCCTGTTTGTTTCCACCACACATGCCTTGCACATCGTGGCCCAGCAGTTAAATATTTGCCTCTGCAGTTTTTCACCCAATTTCACTCTCATGATTTGAGAGTATTGCAGGTGATTTTTGACAAACTCTCTGCGGGGTGTTCATCAGCTTTACTCTAAAGGTGTAATTTCTTGAGTGTTGAGTTTATGACTGTCTTTTTTGAAAGATTCAACATCTATAATTTGACTCCAAATTTCATTCCCACAGATCATTTGCTTGTTGGCTCCTCAGTCATGATTCCTCAGTTTAGTTGCGCTGCCAGAAACTCTATGGGTGGTTTCAAACCTCTTTTTTAGAATGATGAAAATTACAGTTTTTCTGGAGATTAAAAGCTACAAAGATCTTCTTCAGTTGAGTCTTAACACAGAACCTGAAAACCTACATAAATGAGACATTTTAACATTTGTTTTGACAGGTGAACAAAGCAGTCTAAAAACATGTTTTTATGTTTCTACTTTACCTTTCTACGGTATAGTGTGGCAGTTGAACGGGGGGGCCATGGCTCAGCTGAGTCGGTTGTCCTACAGCCAGAACGTCGGTGGATCAGTAACTCGCCTCGTCATTTGCTGGCGTGTCCTGACAGAGAACACTGAGCCCCGCATGCTTCAGGAGGAGCATCTGAAATGAAATATTTGCCAAATCAATATGGAAAGAAAAATACGATTTACTGTAAAGACCCCAAGATAATGGAAAAAGCCCTAAGAAAGAAGATGAAGTCCATATGGTGGATGTACAACTAATTTTACCAAGCACATCAAGAACATGTCTGAGTGGGCTGTTTATCTTCTTTTCTGGCTATATGCCCATATTTTGGTACAGTAATTGTTGGTCCAGTCATGTCACAATTGACTCAAATTGTTTAAGTTCAGTTCAGCTTTGTAAGCTACTAAGACATCACACACGTGGATCAGAGCAGAATTATCCAGGTTTCAATTTCATTTTTTTGCTGCAGTTTCTGTACCACTTAAATGGTAAACACAAAACTGGAACACTAGTTTCAAGAATATCGCCCCACACAAGATAGATAGGGGTGATCTTCTTGAAACTGGTGTTCCAGTAATGGAGTTAAGATGTTAACTTTGACCTACCCAGGCCAACTAACACTCTATGATACAAAAAAAAGCATTAAAGAGTTAGTATTTCCAGGGTGCAGTATAAATGGGCACAGCAGGAAACTACCTGTGGATGTCATTGGATAGGCATAAGCATGTGATAGCAGCCATCCTGGTTGCTTTGTGGCTCTTGCAGGCTCCTGTATGAGTCATTGCATTATACCCACCCCCACACAGTTGCAACTGGTTTGATATGTTCTGTACCAGTGGAAATGACTGTGGCTGGGAGGGTTACCAGAGCCATTTCACAAAGGAGAAATTTTGTGATGTCAATGGATATGTCTGTCCAGACTGCTTGAAGCAGCTGCAATGAATAAAAATGTGCTTAAAAGGAAAGCTTTTGGACTGTTTCTCTGCTGAATTGTGGCACATGTCATAGACATTATGTTAAGATCTTGTGAAACTGAAAAAAGTCCAATTTTTGACAAAAAAGGCATTAAGATTTAAGTTATTTTGAAGTGCTTTGAAGATATGCCTTGTGCTTTTTTGTGATCATTTCATTTCTTATAACTTTCCTAAAGTGTATATACAAAGAGAAACTCTGGCATTTTTAAACATTGTTTGTGTGTTTTGTGTATTCATAATATGCTAAATAGATATCTTTTCCACTTGGATTTGTTTCAATGTTGAAATGTTTTATGTGCCTGTTTTACAACAATAAGTGCTGAGTAAAAAATATTCATCATGTCAGGCCAAACCACATGTGTTTTTTGCATTTTACTTCTGTCCAAGTACAGTATAGAAACAGCGCTCGACTGCTGTCTCTGCACTCCTGGAGTGAATCTGATCCCTAACTGTCTGTTGTGACTTTGAATACTACTTGGAAAAATATAGTTGCAGATGGTCCGCAGAGCTTATATTTAACATTTGGAGAAATGCACGTGTCTGTCTCGATGAGAACTTTTTCAACAAAGCTGGGGGATAGCTATTGCAATTTGTGCTAAATGTATTATAAACTAACCACAATAGCTTGTTTCAAGTGGTTTGTTTCAAGGCTTCAATTCTTGATGCTTAAAACTTAAAACTATAGTGGCTTTAAAAGAATTTGAACCATTTAAAACATTAACACAAAATTGCTGATTTATTTTTATGAATATGGTACCAATGACTTGACTGTTCTGATGTTAGACATGGTTTGGGTAGCTTACAGTAGCTCACCCCAAAATGTAAAGAAGCAGACTAAATATAATTAAGTGGTTTTATCTGGACGCAAGGAGCAGACACCATCTGTGATTAAGCACAATTGAACTCCCACCAGCTGACACTGTTCCTGAGCTCCCACAGTTGGAATGAAATGCTGTGGAACACAGTCAGAATAAACACTTGCTATCTATGGGCTGTTTCCGTTTTGGCTCCGTTTTGTGGGTATTTATTAGATCTGGCCAAGTCTCTTTTCCCCCAACACAGTCTCTTCCCACACTCTGAGCTCACGGGCACGCCCACAAAGATGTGTTCAGTCACACCTACCTATGATGTCTCCAAAAGTCTTTTCCATGAAACCATCCCACCTTGATCCCATTTCACAGCCCCAAGGCCATTTTCCACTCGGATACCAGTCTGACCTGTGAAGCTCCAGTACCGCCCCACCACTTCCTGTAAGCTTGTGTTTCACCAAGGTGTCTAGTACATGTTAGAAATCCCTTTATGTCACAGAAACACCAGTGGGCATGAGACGCAATGTTCCCGTGCACGGTGGCTGGAGAGCAGGTATCCACATGCCGCATCTGATCACAATCAGAACTGCACGGACTATTTTTAGACAGACAGCCCCTCTCTCTTTGAGCGCAAGCCGTCCCAGCATGCAGGCGCCTCTGTGTTCCTCCACCTACCCAGAAGGTTTTCATCTCACCCCACACTCACTCGCTTTTCCTCGCGTTCCCTCTGCATCCACAGCTCTGCATGCTGGTGTGATTCAAACAGTTAGCAAACACTGATTCTCACAGAAGAAAAAGCCGAGTGCATCTGTGGTGATGGGTGAGCTGAAGCAAGGGACGGTAAAGAATTCAGTCTCGACCTGGATGGTGGAGAGACAGAGAGAGAGAGAGGGAGAGAGAGGGGGATAAACAGAGGAAAGAGGTCAGGGGTTATATTTTCAGCAATAAACTTCAACAGTCCCTGGGAGGGGGGAAGGGAGTGATTTCTAAGAAATTTGGGCAAAGGTGAAAATACCTTTATGCTTACTTAGAAACATCATAGAAACATGTTGACTAATACTGAGCCCCATTTCAAAGCGATATATCCTTTAAACTTCTTAAGGTTCGCTTTAATCAAATCCTGAAGTCACAAAATTTTAACTTTTTTTTCATTTTGTTTTGTTTTTCCCAGGAAAAATGACTCATTCATCATTTTCACAGCGGTGCTGTGTAGCAGTAATTATTCAAGTACAAAACCCAACACTTTTACTACTTCAGTTTCTGTTCAATGCAGTTTTATCCTTCACTGCATCTCAGGGGCAATTATTGCACTTTTTTTCTCCACTACAGTCAGGTTATCCAACAGATATGATTATTACTTATGCTTGTTTCATATCCCTCCTGTCCAGCAAACACCATGTCTCTAAATGAGGTCAATTTTAATGATTATGGTAAATTTCAAACCCATTTCCCAGCCAACATTTGTGCGTGGGGTTCATCTGGAATCTAATAAATAGTTATGCTCAGGTACAAGGGTGACAGAATGGGAATGGGACCAAAATGGATGTCTTATCTGGTTGCCACTTTAACCAACCACATAAGGAAACCCAAGTGGGCAATTCACATGTGGCCAATATGAACCCATTTCCAGGTTCAAGGGTACTTTTACAGGGTCAAAATCATTAATGTGTTCATTATTAGGTCTTCTTCTTCTTTTATTTAAAGAATTCAAATATTCTTTTACTTACTTGCACAAGCCATGAGCTCTAATCCACAGAACTAAACTTCCAAAATATATAAAAAATATATTTTTAACCAACTTCATGTTAACTAGCTGAAGATTGAGAGAAATAAAATATAATAATGTAATATAGACTATAAAAAATTATCCAGGACCATATTCAAGCACGTACAAATGAAAAAATATTATTCAGTGATATTTGAGATCTCAGAGATATTTTCTGTTTTCAGAGTTTGATATTTTGAGCTTATACTAACCCCCCCCCCCCCCCCCCCCCCCCCCCCCCCCCACACACACACACACACACATATACACATACACCCAGTGAGACCATCATTATGAGGTGAAATCTGTCAAACAAATATACTAGTACTAATAATAAATTACATAATAATAAAACAACTGACTATTTAATCTTTCAATGATCCTTTAAGGTCCGTATGCATGTATCCTCTCTTATTTGTGAACATTAATATGACAAGAGAGAGTTAATAGGATCTGTGTTTAGGCTCTGTGCCTTCTTTAGATTCACTCACATTCACGTTTGGAATTTTTGTTCATTACACTAAAAGACAAACGTGACTGGGGCATGCTTTGGAAAACTTTTCTTACACGTGTTTTTAAAACAAAAGCTCTGAAAGAGAGGATTTCTCCATCATTCACCTCCCCGTTCCAGACCAGACCAGTACAATTTGTTCCTTGCTCTATGACTCCCCTAGCGGCCAATATGTTCATAGCAAAATATGAAGCGCAGCTTCAACTTTAAAGGAATCAGCTGTATGTTTTTGATATGAAATGGAAATTAATACATTAGCATAAAGAAAAGAAGGATTTTTAAAAACAAGTCTTTTAATATACTTTTATAAAACCGTTCCCTGCTGATTTTCTACTTTGAGAGTAAAAGATTGACTGACTGAATGGTATATTTTTGTTCACATAGTCTAAGTGTATTTTCTTTTTTGATAATTTGGATAATTTACCGAAATTAAAATTATATAATCACGACTATTAAGAAGGTAGCTTTTATTTGACCGGAAACGACCAAATCTTGGCTTCTCTGTGCGGCTGAAATATTTCTCCGGTGATGGAAATTCAGCTCTGGAATGCTTTCTCTCTTTTTTTTTTTTCTCCCCTCTGTGCGTCTCGGATATTCCTCTGACTGGCTGTGAGGTAAGAACACAAGCCCTCCTTTTTTTTTTTCCTCTTCCAGCCACCTTATTGGTCCAGGCCGGAGCTCAGGAATGTCCTTGAACTGTTTAAATAGCACTTAAGACAGAAGCAAGAGTCAGTTGAATGAGTGGAAACAGAGGAATAAAAAGGGACTCCACAGAAAACCTGCTGCTACTGAGAGGAAGAAGAAGAGACGCGGGATAACTGAAAGGACACTCTATATACTTTTTTCTTTCAATTTAATCATCAGATCCAGGTTTGTACTCGTGTTTTTATCATTTATCACTGTCCTGATGGCCACATTTGAGGCGTTCAATGACTGTTCTTTGGTTGTAACAGGGGCTTTCTTGAGATCCGGAGATGATGCTGTGTGGCATCTTTCTGCTCTTGATACTTTGCAGTTGTGAGGGCGCGAGATTGGCAGGTGAGAATGCAACATTTTGTTAATACCTATCAAAACTGTTAAAGTTCTTCCATGTTGGGATGAATTATAATTATAGCCCATTTATTTTGTAGTATCTTACCTTAACCGCGTTTTTCCTTCTTGTTTTCTTCAGAGAGTCGAGATGACAACAGCGTGTATGACTTATTTGAGCTCGCCCGGGTCAACAAAAGGCACCACGGGGTGAGTCTGGTCAAAGGCGTGGACCCCTACAGCCCCGCGTACAAGGTCCTGAACGCGGACCTGATCCCCTCCGTCCCCGACGGCTCCTTCAGGGACCTCCTCGACTCCATCCAGGCCGAGCGGGGCTTCCTCCTCCTGGTCAACCTGAAGCAGTTCAAGAAGACCCGGGGCAGCCTGCTGACCGTGGAGAAGAGCGACGGTTCCGGACCCGTTTTCGAGATCATCTCCAACGGGAAGGCGAACACCCTGGACGTGGTCTACTCCACCGAGAGCCAGCTGCAGGTCGTGTCCATCGAGGATGCTGGGCTGGCCACGGGCCACTGGAGGAACATCACGCTGTTCGTCCAGGAGGACAAGGCGCAGCTTTTTGTCGGCTGTGAGGAGATCAATGTGGCAGAGATGGACGTGCCCATCCAGACGGTGCTGTCCAGGGAGGTGGCAGACATTGCCAGACTCAGGATTGGAAAGGCAGCTGTAAAAGACAAGTTTATGGTAAGGACTGTAAAAAAAAAAAAAAAATTTCTTTTCGGCTCAGAAAAAAAATGCACTTGATTAAATTTTCGAAACTAACATCCTAAATAGTTTAATGGAACAGTTTTTTTATGAAGTTTTTTTTTTTTTTTTTCCTTCAAGGGGGTGCTTCAGAATGTGCACTTTGTCTTTGGCACCACTTTGGATGCCATATTGAGAAATAAGGGCTGTCAAAGGGAAGGTAAGTCTTGAGCAAATGTATCATTTTTTCTGCAATGTGTGAAAAATTATGTAAAAAAGAAACAAAAAAAAACTTCCTGACTGTGTTGTCAAAATGAACAAAAATCATGAATCCTCTCCCTTCTCCCCCTACAGCAACCTTGACTGATGTCATGACCCTGGACAACCCAGTGAATGGCTCCAGCCCTGCCATTAGGACCGATTACACCGGCCACAAAGCCAAAGGTGAGACCTGCCCTCTCCTAGGAGTCACGTCTGTGCCACTTTCCACTAATAAGTTGTAAACTTGAAGAGTTTGAAGCTAATCTACTGCACTCTTCTCACCCAGATCTGCAGTCTGTCTGTGGCTTCTCCTGTGAAGACATCGCCAGCATGTTTAAGGAGCTCAGGGGACTCAACGTGATTGTCAAGCAGCTGTCGAACGAGCTCCAAAAAGTGGTAAGCTCAAGGGGTTTGCCCTTTATCATCACTCACTCCCTCTTTTCTTCTCCGTTTCGTCTTTCCTTCTGCTCCCAGTTAATGCATCCCCAGCGCGTAGCCACTTGTCGCTGTAATGGCCTGTCCCCAGCCAAGTTTTTAATGAGACCCATGTGAATACACAAATGTATTTGGCTGCCAGTCACATTTGCACTGCTTCGCTAGAGTCCAGCAATGTCTTAATCACAGTGCTGTCGGTGATTCATTTGTATTGGAACCTTGGCGAAGTGAAAGTTTTCCATCCTCTGTCCTGAGCAGCCCCTTTCTCTCTCTTTTTTTTTTCCTCACAGTCTATAGCCAGCCAGTCGCTGAAAACTCAAATTAACAGCCACAGTGGAGTATGCATCCATAATGGCATCGTGCACAAGGACAAAGATGAGTGGACGGTGGATGGCTGCACCGAGTGCACCTGTCAGGTAAGCATCACTACACCTGCAGCAATATGCCAGGTAACTGAGGGAGACGGTCATCTCCTCTCATGTCCATTATTAGATGGCTCCTTTCTAAAATAAAGCAATTAGGCTTGGATCAGGATTAGCTATGTCTCTTTAATTTGTAATTAGTCTCATAACTCATCTGTTTTTAACTAATTAAACTGTTCCCCTCTCAGAACTCTGCAACTATCTGCCGTAAAATCTCCTGCCCTCTCATCCCATGTGCCAACGCTACCGTGCCTGATGGAGAATGCTGTCCTCGCTGTGGAACACGTAAGTTATTTAGAACTTTTATTAAAGAGTTTTTAACCTGTAGTTTAATTAGCATTAATCAACAGCTTTTAATTGTCCTCAAACCTCATGTCTGTCCCCTACAGCAAGTGACCATGCAGAGGATGGCTGGTCCGCCTGGTCTGACTGGACCCATTGTTCGGTGACTTGTGGCCGTGGCATCCAACAGCGTGGACGTTCCTGCGACCGCATCAACAGCAAGTGTGAGGGCACCTCTGTCCAGACCCGTGACTGCTATCCGCAGGAATGTGACAAGCGCTGTAAGTCTCTAAACGTTCTTCCACTGCGTATATTCTCAGCTGGAGAATATGGTGAACTGACTTCATATGTGCTGTTCACAGTCAAACAGGATGGAGGATGGAGCCACTGGTCACCCTGGTCTTCTTGCTCTGTGACCTGTGGTGAGGGGGTCATGACACAAATCCGCCTCTGCAACTCCCCCACGCCCCAGATGGGTGGAAGGGACTGCCAGGGAGAGGGACGTCACACCAAAGTTTGCCAGAAGTCACCCTGTCCGAGTGAGTTAGATATCAGTACCAAGTTAATTATGGAAGAATGTATATATTGAGAGCAAAATAATGACTGATGGTTTTCCTTTTGCTGGTGTTTAAGTCAATGGAGGTTGGGGACCTTGGTCACCATGGGACACCTGCTCTGTTACCTGTGGTGGAGGAATTCAAACCCGAAAACGTCTCTGCACCGACCCCGCACCCAAATATGGAGGAAAAGATTGTGTTGGCGATGCTGCTATGGTTCAAGTTTGCAACAAACAGGACTGCCCTATTGGTAGGCGTCCAAGCTTATCTAAAAAAAAAAACACAGCACCACTCACAGCAGTGTATCTTTTTTTAAACCCTTATTTTTTCTGTCCTCAGATGGTTGTCTTTCGAACCCATGCTTCCCTGGCACAAAGTGCACCAGCTCCCCCGATGGCTCTTTCACGTGCGGCAAGTGTCCACTGGGATACAGTGGTGATGGCATCACATGCAAGGACATTGATGAATGCAAAGAGGTCCCAGACGCTTGCCACACTCACAATGGTGTTCATCGTTGTGAGAACACTGAACCAGGTTACAACTGTCTCCCCTGCCCTGCACGTTTCTCCGGTCCCCAACCGTTTGGAAGAGGAGTTGAACAGGCCATTGCTAAAAAACAGGTTTGTTAAATACTTGGTGTGGATGTGACTAATTCATCATAAGCTTGCTTTATTTATTAAACCATCTGTAATTTTCTCTTTAGGTTTGCAAACCCCGCAACCCTTGCCGAGACGGTAGCCACAACTGCCACAAAAATGCTAACTGCATCTACTTGGGCGTCTTCTCCGAGTCCATGTTCCGCTGCGAGTGCAAGCCCGGCTACGCTGGGAATGGACGGATATGTGGAGAAGACACAGACCTGGATGGATGGCCAAACACCGACCTGCTGTGTGTGGAAAACGCCACCTATCATTGCAAAAAGGTAGCCAGACCCCACATGGACAGAAATACCAAAAGCTATGGTAACTCATCTGTAATCTGTTATTGAGATGATTGCCTCCTTACCCTCCCTTTTGTTCCTGTACAGGATAACTGCCCCAACCTTCCCAACTCTGGCCAGGAAGATCATGACAAAGACGGTGTGGGGGATGAATGTGACCATGATGATGACAATGATGGGATCCCCGATGATAGGGTGCGTATTCATCAAGGTTTTTTTTTTATTCCCAAACTGAGCTTTCCTCAGACGCCACACATAGCAATCAGCTGTAGCCATCCTTCCTCTGGGCAGGAGGAATGCAAACGTTCATGCTTGTGTGCTTTCACTGGAGCTACAGTGGAAAGTCAGTAGCAAAAGGAATAAGGCAATACTGTATAATTAAAACCAAAAACCTAAACTGAGGACAAAGTGGCTGGTTGCCCAAAATTCTTAGTTTGCATTTGGAAAGTTGGGCAAGAAAAATGCAGTGGTAAAAAGCACCAGTGGAATATCACATTCAAGCCAAAGTAAAGAGCATAAAAACAATCTTAGAGAAGCAGTGATTTGTTTCCTATAAATATAATTACCTTCACTCGTGACCTCCTTTCCTAACTAAATCTATATTTCTCTATGAAATTAGGACAACTGCCCAAGAGTGTACAACCCTGCCCAGTATGATGCAGACAGGGACGACGTTGGTGACCGCTGTGACAACTGTGTGTTTGAAGCCAACACTGATCAAACCGACACTGACAACAATGGAGAGGGTGATGCCTGTGCTGTTGACATTGATGGCGATGGTAAGCAGTCCACACAAATGTAGTTTTTTAAAAGCAGTTGTACGGCCGCAAAGTCTAAAACAAATCTGTTTTCTCTCAACAGGCATTCTGAATGAGAATGACAACTGCCCCTATGTTTACAACGTGGACCAGAGAGACACTGACAGGGATGGGGTGGGAGATCATTGCGATAACTGCCCTCTGGAGCACAATCCAGATCAGGTAAACACCAAACATTACCTTCAGCTTTCAGGTTAATATAACTTCATCTGATGAGGAAGATATGTGGTTTCAAGTTTATAAAAAACAGAATATTTCTACCGAAAAAAAAAACTATTTTACTTTCTTTCAATGAAAGACAACAATTCAACAGCTTTGAGGGAGATGTACAATACTTTCTCTTTTCTGCTCTCCCACCTCTAAAAAAATTACAAATTAGTAATTTGCCGAGGTGCAAACACACTGGACACTTGTCTGTAGGGACAAGGGGCTGCATTTGCATCCACAGCAGTAACTCTTACCACATAGGCTAATAAAAAAATAGTTGTAGGAGGGTATGTGAAGTGAAAACAAGTGTCTCATAGTGTGGTGTTTGGGAAAGCTCATCATGAAGGAATTCTGTTCTTCCACAGATTGACTCTGACTCAGATCGTATAGGAGACAAGTGCGATAACAACCAGGACATTGACGAAGACGGTCACCAGAACAACTTGGACAACTGCCCATACATCCCCAATGCCAACCAAGCAGACCACGACAAAGATGGCAAGGGCGATGCCTGCGACCACGATGACGACAATGACGGCATCCCTGACGACAAAGACAACTGCCGACTGGCCTTTAACCCTGATCAAGTGGACTCTGATGGTGAGTTCTCAACAACAATGGTACCATTCTTTTTATTGGTATCATTTTAGAGATTTTTGTTCTCAGTGTTTGTTTTTGTGATTCTATTTTTCTCTCTTAGGTGATGGTCGTGGTGATGTGTGCAAAGACGATTTTGACCAAGACAATGTTCTAGACATCTTTGATGTCTGCCCAGAGAACTTTGCCATCAGTGAAACCGACTTCCGCAGATTCCAGATGGTTCCCCTGGATCCAAAGGGCACCTCTCAGATTGACCCCAACTGGGTGGTGAGGCATCAGGGCAAGGAGCTGGTGCAGACTGTCAACTGTGACCCTGGCATTGCTGTCGGTATGTAGCAGACAGAAATATCTTGCTGCAAGTGTATGGACACAGATTTGCTGGAGATTTGATACTATCTTGTTTCCATTCAGGTTTTGATGAATTCAGCGCTGTGGATTTCAGTGGGACATTCTTCATCAACACAGACAGAGATGACGACTATGCCGGTTTTGTGTTTGGCTACCAGTCTAGCTCCCGCTTCTACACAGTGATGTGGAAACAGATCACACAAACCTACTGGTCCCACACACCTACAAGAGCTCAAGGCTACTCTGGCTTGTCAATCAAAGTGGTCAACTCTACCACAGGTCCTGGTGAGCACCTGAGGAATGCACTGTGGCACACTGGAGACACCCCAGGACAGGTGAGCATAGATGAGCACACATTAAGGCTTGAAACATATTTTAAGATAATGTTTTAAACTTTTCCCATGTTAACGATTGCATTTTTGTCCTTTTTCAGGTCCGCACTCTGTGGCACGACCCCAAGAACATTGGCTGGAAGGACTTCACTGCCTACAGATGGCATCTTACTCACAGACCCAAGACTGGACTTATCAGGTAGGTCCAACACATCATTCAAACACAAACTTATACAAATCACATTAAAATGGCACTAAACTCATGTGGTTGTCTTAACTTTTTAGAGTGGTCATGTATGAAGGCAAGAGAATCATGGCTGATTCTGGAAACATCTATGACAAGACGTATGCTGGAGGCCGACTAGGCTTGTATGTCTTCTCTCAGGAGATGGTTTACTTCTCTGACCTCAAATACGAATGTAGAGGTAAGCACATCCATCACTGTTAGACACTTTAAAAACCATTTGTCATTATCTTATACTTCATTTTTAACTTGTTTTCTCTCTGGTTTTTTTTTTTTTTTTCAGACACATAAGTGGACCCTGGAGCTTTTAAAAGAATGTATCTGAACAAATCTATTATACAAGACCTGGAATGATTTCTATTTAACTGTTTCCTTTGAGAAAATGCACATTGGGAGGTATGTGGAGCAAATGAACTAGCATGAGGTAAAATGACCTCAGGAGTCAAAGCCAAATGAAAGTTCAATGATTATTCTGCACCAAACTCAAATTGTGAGCACAGCTCTTCCTTGGAAGAATTAGGCTCTCTCGCTCTGTCTGCGCTGAAAGAGGGCTAGATTTTAGTGCTTTGCACACCTGAACTGTAATTCCTCGGTGGACGAGGGAGCAAAGAGAAGAGCATTTTTACATTTTTTTATATGATTTTTGAGCATTAAGATACATCTGCTGTGGACTCAAATACAAGTTTTTTTAGTATGAAGAAAGGAGTAGGAGAATTTTCTTAGGCTGGGGTAAAAATCCCCTGAGAAGGACCTGTTGAGGGACGGAGGACAGTATGGACTGGCTGTTACTATCAAAGAGAGTGAATGTTGAACGTGTGTTTGTGCATGTGTGCCACCCAACCAAGTCAAAATTCAATATAAACTTATCCGATTACCCACCACACCAGTTGTTAGAGACACGCACATAACACCTTGTCTGTAGCAGAAACGATGAGCTGGCCCAAACACTAGACTTCTCAGGAAATCCTCAAAGGCTCAAATCCAGGCAGCTGGTACTTTCTTTTCTTGGTTCTTTAACTTTCACCTAGAAAGTTTCTATGGTTCTTCAGAACTGACAGGTCTTCAAGAACCAATTAAAGAAAGTTCATCTGCCTTGATTCAAAGCCTGTGAGGATTACCATGACCTGGATGACTGAGAGTCTACACCAGCATATTCTCAGGAAAGAGTGCTAAGAGGAAAGCAGAAAATTGAGGACAGCACAGGGCCCCAAAGCAAGTACAGTCCACGCTGCTTTGGAACAGTAATCATCAGCAAATATGTTAATATCTCTCAACTCTACTGAACGTCAAGGGACATAAACACCAAGAGCTAGTCTATTTCTTAAGTATGGCTTTTTATTTTTAGTTATTCATCATAATGGCTTTGTCATCATTAAATGTTGTCTGCAACCTATTACATTTAACTGAAACTAATTGGGACAGTAAAATACAATGTTCTGCTTCTGCACAGTGTGCATGACTGGTGTGCCTGAGCTTGAGTTTTCATTTCTGACAAGGGGGTAAAAAAAGGAAACCCTGTATGTACAAATATTACCTCATAAATTCTTTTTGTATTGAGGCCAGCAATACACAAGAATCACTTTCTTAGCAAGAATATAAAAATTGGTTGGCTTCATTTTTTAGGTAATGCTTTAGTATCTTTTATATGCTGTATATAAGATATTTTTGTAGCAAAAGAAGCCCAAACAGTAAAGGATTAAAGAAATGTTGTCTTGACTCTGTTTTGCTATATGTATTTCCTGTGCAGTTTTGATAAATTATTATGTTTGTTTTATGTCATTTGTGTAGATATATGCTATTTAAATAATTTATCAAGAAGCATGACCTCTTATGGACATGTTTCTGTCTGTATAAACTTTTTTGCACACTGACATGAGGATGTCTGTTATTTTCTTTTTTGTATGTGTCATTTTTAATTATTAGTGAAGCTTTTCTATAAACATTTGTACAATAGTTTCTACTCAAAGTGCTGTTTATACTCATACCTGATATTTTATAATGTCAAGTGAACAATAAACTCTTCAGGACAAAAAAAAATTTTTGAATCGTCTTCATTTTCTCTTAGTGATTTTTGAACATCATACCTGCTATGATTAAGCTGTTCTCCCTGGAAATACAAGAGCTGAGCCGTGCTGTGTCAAGAGACTGGAATTCATTAGTTGAGACGGGTGAAGCCCTGGAGAAAGGGAATGTCCTTGAATCAATGACAGGAAAGCTCAACATCAACTACAACCAAACAAAGCAGCACATCAGCACAGATCTGTTCAAACATTACACAGGCATCTCCTTACACCATCAAACACCACCTCTCCTTGTGAGAGGTAGACAGAGGGAATTTGTGTTGCAGTGATAAATTTACAAGCTTTGCGAAAGGTAAATTCACTTAGGGCTGTGGTGTACAATTGCTAGTAGGGATGTGCATTGTAATTGTTCAGTTTTCAGATGTACCGAAAAGATGACTGGGTCTCCACACTGTGCCGTCCTGCAGCCGTAAATCATCAGCAAAATTCCAACAGCTAATTTAAGGTTTTTACAGGGTCAGAAGAAGCTGTTTAAAAAAAAAAAAACCCAGTCTGTCTCAGTTTGCTGCCAGTGTCTATACATTAGCAATGACCTCATTCTTACCACAACGAGCTCCCTGGGTTTCCATTACCCAAAGAGAACAATATACAGTATCTTCAATTATGAGAACATATTGTGTTGGTTACATAAACCATACACGTGAAACATATAAAAATTCTACACATGCACTGAAAAATGTTTGAACGTGCTGTCCCGGACCACTGCCGAGGTATCCATTTCTAATCACATGCACGTTCAGTAGTATAGCACTGGTCATGGGGCTCCCGATCAGATTTGACATTTTCATATGTCTGTTTAGAGTCAAGAAGAATGTGAGGACATTCCTGCCATTTAGATGGGGTTGTGGTAAAGAGTGAGATCAGCACACCCATAGCTGATCAGTAGTAGCAGAGTGGAAAGGCAAGGCCTCTGGTCGTGAGTCTGCCAGGTGTAGGCCAGACAATTAGGAGCAAATTAGAAGCCTGTCAACAGCTCCCATAAAGCCGGTCGTCTTATGTTAGCAGAATCCAGTTATTTCAATTAAAATGAAGTCCACACAGGATTCAGTTTCACAAAACCCGACTACTCTGAGACACTCTGACCACATCACCTATAGAGGGAGGAATGACCGGAATTACTGTCATGGAGCACACATCATCCCTTATGCTACGCTGAATATCCAACCACACAGCATTACCACAAATGTACTATATTTCATAGAAAAGGGCTTACATATAATACAGTATAATGCTCAGAGGTCACCCCACAGATCTGCTGCCATTAGCTGATGTCAATATGTGTAGCAGAACGTTCTGCGGCCAGCGCGCTCCCTTATTAGACAACAATTTTCTGTTGTCACTGATGATGCTATGCTGCCCCGTTCCCTCGTACACAGACACAAACACAAATAAAAACAATGGGTTGCCATGCAGCTCTATACCAAGAACAAATTGAGACAAATGAAAACGGAAATCACAGTCCTCAAACCAAAGTTTTGTAAAATATTTTTATTTCCCAAATGGTGACACACTGAAAAAAAAAAAGTTTAGGTTGCTATATTATGAGAGGTATTTAGCATCTTTGTACATCAAAAAGCTTCTGTGAGTTACATCCCGGAAAAGGCGTGTTTGACAGCATGACATCAGGATGACGTGTCGTCTTTTTCAAGATCTCATGAGGTGTCATTCCTTTCATGGTTCTGGATCCAGCTCTCCGTAAGTTCACATTCATCCAGCAGGCTAAGCAACTGCTCCTCAGTTAGGTGGGGTGACTCATTCTGCAGGAATATAAACGTGTATAATTTTAGGAATGCTGACATTTATAATATTGATGAAATATATTGATTTAAGTCCATTGCCTTAGGCCATGAGGAGATCTTTGGCAAATTTAACCAGTACCGTTTCAATGCTAAGATGTGACCTTCTTTTTTCTGGAGAATTTTAGAAATGAAGAAGAGACTACATATAGATTCATAATTAGCTAAACATCTAGGATCAAGAGTAGGTTGTTTTTAAGTAAAGGTTTATTGCAGATACCATTAAAATGTGAAGCACATAATCTGTCAAAAACAGACATATGAATGTGTTATTTAAAGGATAAACCTCCCTAAATAGTCTGATTTGAATGAAGTTTGGACCTGGAGAATGGACTGCATTTATATATATCGCTTTTCCACACCAAGGTGCCCTCAAAGCGGTTTACATTGGCCTCTCATTCACCCATTCACACTCACATTCATACAGGCTGCTGCTATGCAAGGTGCTGCCAACCCACTGGGGGCAAGTTATGGTTCAGCGTCTTGCCCAAGGACACTTTTTGCATGTGGACAGTTGTCGTCGGGACTGAACCGCCAACCTTCCAGTGACTGGACGACCCGCTCTACCAACTGAGCTACAGCCACCCTGTCAAAATTATTAATAGAAGTGATTCTTTAATATTTGGTCATAGCATTCAGGGGTGACCATGGCTTAATTAGTAGAGTGGTTGTCTTTCAGTTGTCATAGTGGTTCGATCCCCAATCCCACCATGTTTCAAAATATCCTTGGTTGGCTAAGAGAATGAACCCTGCTTTGCCAATGATATTTTCATCTGTGTGTATCTAGATACAAAGTGATTCAAGACATGGAAACTCAAAAGCTATTTGAAAATGGATAGTGAGGACATAATACAAGCTGGACAGTGTCAGGACAAGTTCAGAGGCAAAATGTAAGGTCTGTGAGTTTTGAGAAAAGCCAGGTGAGTCTATTATAGAATTAAGGGCCATATCTGGGTTAAAATGTAGGCTATCCTCAAAGCTTTTAAAGACCCAACACTCAGCTCTAAGTGGCATTAAAAAAAATTACATTTGAAAAAGCTGAGAGTAAAGGCCAGAGGGACTACACACAAAAATGAAGAATTGTTTTTTGTGAAGCCCACTTTTGATTAGGTACTGAAGTAGGGTGAGCAGACACTGCTGTCAACATAATTCTCCTGTTGCAGAAAAGTTTCTGTAAGACAAATTGTAATAATAACTATGAATCAAGTCTTCTACTAAGAGAGACTTAGATGAGTTAAAGACATAGACTGTATAAAAAGGACTGGACAAACCCTCTGTGACATCAACCATAGGGTTCTTGAAGAGTTGGTCTGAAGCCTGTTTACAATACCATATTGGCGGGAGCTGACTCTGCCTAACCTTCCAAAAATATGGGCAAATGGGTGGAACAGGCCTAACCTCTACACCACAAGTTAACCATTTTCCCTTGGCTTAGTTTATTCTAAGCTATGATGCTAGCTCTCATTATCTTCCACTTATTCTGGTCTTAGTCAATCTGGAGGGGTCCAGGCTAACTCTGAGGGTTCCTCAGCTAGAGTGGCCATCTGCTGCCAGGGCTGCTGGCTGACGAATTAGCTGCCATCCTCCGTTCATCCCCAATAGCTATCTTGAGGTAAAGATAGCTGCTGCCTTGAGCTTTGTCCCTGGACCCTTTCAGCATAACCTATAGCCAGTCCCGGCAGCGTGGTAGTAAAATCAACAGCAAAACAAGCCATGCTTTGGTAGGTATCTATTCATAGCTCAGAAGTTGCATTTGCCAAAAATGCTAAGACACTAAAGTGACACCTAGCCATTTGAAAGCTGCCCTCTTGGTCTATGGCTGCCGTCTCAGCTCCAAGAAAAAGGCCACAAGCCAGTCTGGAGGCAAATTTCACAAGCATTAAAAGTTCTTTTTAAGTTTTGGTAGGGTAGCAGGCAATAAAGAAGAAGCAGAGATACGTGTAAGACTGAAGCTCTCCTGGTCTCAGTGGTAGATTATCATGAGTCTGCATAGATAATAATTTCATCCACATTCCTAGAAATGAGAGCTGCCTAATCCTAAAGTGTGATGCATGGCATCTCATTTAATCAGGCGTTCCAGGTCTTCCAAAAAATAATTTCCAATTCTTTTTGTTCTCCATAAAGTTTTTTGGACAGCACCCTGTATTCCAGCAGTAGAAGAGTGAAATGTGGCTAAATCATCACTATCCCACGTTAACTCCCGATTACTTCCCACCATCCTCTCTAAATTTATTTCCAATGAATTTTCCTGTCTTGAAACAAATACAGATAATGTGTTGTATTATTACATTACCTGGCATAAGTTTGGCACACCATGCTAACATAATGCTTTGCTGCTGCTGTCCCATGGGCTTTTAGTTGGAAGCTATCTGGGAAAAAAACTCTTCCAGTTGGATTTTAATATTGTTTTTGTAGAGATAAGCCAAACCTCTCACATGTTTCCACCTGGAACTGCATGTGAGTTCAGGGATGAAAGCCTAACTTCTTAAAGTAAGTTTTAAGGAACAATTGTTTAAGCATAAAAAAAAATTCACTGTTTCTGGGGATAATGTGTCATCTGGTATCTGTGATCTTTTACTTCAAATTATTTGCAATACAAAATCTACTGCTCCTTCACTGTGATGATGAGGTGAGACCAATTTACCTGTGCATGGGTCTTTACAAATAGATGTGATCTCCTGGTGTGAAAATGCTGTACTTAGTTTTAACATAACCTAAATTGGAAAAGGGCTAATACTTACAAGCTGAAATGAAGCATATTTCCACTAATTGTCACAGAGTCGGACATACTTCAATGTTTTTTCTTTTTTCAAATGAACTTTTTTTTTTTTTAATCTGCTGGGTCAGATAAGTGTGATCACTATTAGTTCAATGAACTTAGAATATAAACAAATAAGAAAGTAACACAAGATTCCAAATCAGATCTCCAGGACAGTGCAGCTGACACTTTAGTAAATACATATCCCACCAACCCATGTCTTTGGACATGTGTTGAATGTGTATGGTAGTTAATTAATTACTTAATTAATTAACTAATTAACTTAAAATTATGTTAATCATAATTTTGAATCATGTTATTGTATTGTTTTTTGGGTTTTATTTTTATGTGCAAGGATCCTACTCAGTCACAGGTTTTTGCGAGATGTAAGTGTTTGTCTTGCCCTTTCAGGAGATCCAGACTACCGTGGCGACGGTTGGTACGGTGCGATGGTGGCGTCAATCGACGGACTAGGAGTGATGAATAGTCATTATGTTTGTTCGACTGTCTCGTTTCACTGTTGACTCATTTCTGCTTGCCTACCTTCTAATTATTTACTGCGATAGAGACTTGGGGGTGTTAGTGGCGGTCAGAATGAGTGTTAAGAACGCGGTTCAAGATGCAGATCTGAGGGATCTGGGAGCTGCGGACGTTTCGGATATGTTGAATAAATGATATGTCTCTATTCTGGATTATTCTGTAGTGCGGTTTACAAGTAACACCGATCAGATTGAGGGTCCGAGGGGTTTCTTTCGCCTTTTGTTTACCGTCCTCTTTATGTCTTATGAGGCCTGTTTGTTTCTATCGGTCTTGTGCTCTTTGGGCATAGCGGTTTAGGTCTCCCTAAGAAAGCCACGCTTGCGGCGCTGTCTGTGATAAACTCGTTTATCGGTCTTAACGTTGGGCTGGTGTGGGATGTGCTATTTGGCTATGCTTCTTCCATGTGTGGGTTTTTATGATCCAGTATCCTGCCATTGTGTTAATATGCAAATAACCCAAGATGTTAATCGGGAGTACTTCAGACGTTCTTAATTGGAGTTCAAGTCCTGCGCGTCATGGGCCTGCAAAACGCTTGGTCTTAGACCAGCTCCTCGCTGGGCACAGGAAAGGCATCTGTCTGTTGTAGGTGAGCCCTGCTGCAATCATGTTAAAGTCTCCTATGTGGTTTCCATCTCAAATTTGCTTCTGCGGTCCCTGCGCGACAGGGATTAGTTGAGGCCTGGCTGACCTCCGGCTCCTGGTCCATCCTATGTTTTGGTATTTATTCCAATCATGTAGTTTAGAGTAGTTAGCCTCCAAGGGGTCTTTGTTGTTCCTCTTATTTTCGGGGATCTGGCAATCCAAATTAAACTAACATTCGAAATTCAAACTCCAAATTCAGTCAGTCAGCCAACCAATTCCAATCTGATCCTGCAAAGCGTACACATAGTGGGGAACAGTGTGCTCTACTGCTGTGATCTAGATAAGCTTGTCACATTTACAACAGAAATTGTGGTGCAAAACAAAAAGTGGGGAGTGTTGTATTAGAAATAGGGTCAGGTCAGCATGGCCTGTTTCTCGAGTGATATTAATATCTAATGTGAAATATCTAATCCAATGTGGGATATTGCTCAGGCGCCGTGGCATGATTTTTGAGACACTAGCTGTCGGAAGAATGCAGCTCAAGGCTCAACGTATTGATAAACAAGTGGTTAAAATGACTGCATTTCCTCTGCTCATTGTCTTGTGCTGACAACGGCTGTCTCTGTTGTGAGTTACCTGACCCTCTGCTTGTATACAAATGGAGATTAAAATCCACTCTGCACCCTCTGTCCGATTGTCGAGTGCTTTGTTTAAGTGTTGTATGACTGCCTCACTAGAACCCGCTAATTATTGGTAAACTAATATACATTAATATTATTAACATTAATATACACTAATATGCATTAACTAGCATGATGACGTGCAAATATTGGCATATGTAAGTGGCTCCAGATATTTGCCATCACCAGCTGGGATTGCCTTGGTAGCAAGTACCTTTGAGTTGTTCACAGATAACAAACAAGTGCCATTGGATGACTGTGCCCACTCAATGATTTGCCAAACTTCTTCATTTGAATGTACATAGACAGACTAAATGTTACAATGATTTATATCACAAAGTGGTAGTATAAGACTTCCCAGACCATCCCCACTCATCAACACTGTGTTTTCAGGTTTTTTTTTTTTTTGTCAACACAGTGGATCTACTTACTTTTTTCAGAAAAGAAATCAAAACTTTGTGTTGTAAATTTGATAATTTTGCAAGATTAAGACATTTTGTCCTCAAACCAAGACAAAACTTATACAATCAAGAGTTTTTGCAGTAGGAATCACAAATTTCACCTCCTCACTGCTTTTTGATTAAATACAAAATGAAAAAGGCAGTCACACTTGCACCCCTTCAACATTTCCTCTGAACTTTTAGAGTTATGGGTATGTAATTGTCTTTGCATGCTCTCATGGCCCAGATAAACTGAAGTGGCGGGCTGGATTTGGCCCGCAGGGCTTGAGCTTGACACGTGTGCTGTAAAGTGAAATATGGGTCAACATAAGGAGTGTTGAGGTTGCAGGAATGATGTGAGGATGATGTGAGTTTTAGCATGGCCATCTTCTTACATAAATAAGTGTGTAAGAGTGGCTAATGATTCAAGTTGATCAAGATCAAAATGTACACTTTATGAACTAACTAAGATGCATTGGATCCTTCCAAATGCAGAACATTGGAGAGGAACAAACTGCCAAAATTAAAAACAGTTCTGTGAGATCCAGGCCAAAACAGGCTCCAGTCATTCAGTTATGGATGTTGACAATGCCACTTCGTGAGCTCTCAAATGACAGTGAACAAGCTGCAAAGGTAAATTATTGTCCAGAGGTTTAGAAAATGCTTCCACACATCTATCCAAAAGTAGTGCAATTTTAATTTACAAATAAATTATATTTGCCATAATCTGCAGCACAGGAAAGATTTTAGAAATCTAAAGTCATAAAGAAGCTGAAACTAATATTATATATATATATATATATATATATATATATCTATATATATATATATATATATATATATATATATATATATATATATATATATATATATATATATATATATATGGGACCACAAATATTTCACAATATCAGTTTAGGTGCTGCAGTGTAGACTGCATTAGTTCACTGAATGCACTTCGCTTATTATGAATACCATCTCCAACGCACATATGAGCTATAGACATGAGTGACAGTGTTTAGTCTATGCCTGCTCACTGGATAACAGTACATAATAACCAGAGGCTACAGTTGTGAAACATTTTCTCGAACTGTCTCTGTATCAGGAGATAATTTAGGACAAACCCGAGCAGATGGCACGATGAGCTGCTGGGAAATAGCCAGTAAAATGGTTGAAATGAAACAAATAAGATGATGAATGCTGCTGTGAAAGATATTCCCTTCATCCCACCCCTCTTTTTTTAACCAAGACTTTTCCTTTCTGACAAAGCAGACCTTTATTCTATGGAGAAAAAAAGTTTTGAAACTGCCTAGTTGGCAGAATGATGGCCTCAAAAGTCAAAAGACTTAAACATTGAACAGATTTGGGCCAGCTGTAGCCTGCCATGGCAGTTGGATATACATCCTTGCTTCAGTGGACTGTAGATGTGCGAGCATGCAACACTGCTCATTTTTAAGATGAATTTTGTTTACAAGGTTGAATTTTTACCTTTGCGTGCTGCTGGACTGAATCACAGTTAGGAATACTGCACTGGCTAATGTAAGAGGAAGTTTGACTAATGGTGCTGGGCTGATTAGAGCAAGACTGCCCTGCTGGAACTGCCCTGCTGGAACTATCCTGCGTTACCGTAAACACAGGGATTGTCCTTCCCTTTGCAGTTGATATAGGAATGCAGCCAAATGGAGCTGCAGGAAAACTAGGACCAGATCAGGTGCCGTAAATCATAAAGTTTGCTATAGCCGAAAATAGTCCTCTTCATTTTGTCTTATCTCATCCTTCAGGAAATGTTTATTGTTCTGTACATCATTAACAAAAAAAACAAAGAAAGACAAATTTTAAGGGAAAGTCCAAGGCTTTACTGCACATGCAAGTCACAAGAACAATGAAAATCAAAGGTGAGAGGCGAGGTTTTTATTATTTGGCTCAGAAGTGAAATTCACTGGAAAGTGGATTGTTTGATTTGAAAGGCATGAGAAGATGGAATGACGCACAAAGGTTTTAGCAAGTTTCCCTGTTTGGATCCAAGTGAATATGGCTTTTTGTTAAATAAGTAACTGAAAACAATATGTTATGTGGGTGGTTCTCCAAACTAACACTAAAATTATTAACATTATCATGAAAACATAAAGATTTTTTTTTTTTTTTCAAGAATCAACTAGTGGGACACAATCGTGAAGTGGAACAAACTTTATTGGATATTTTAAACTTTTTTAACAAATAAAAAACTGAAAAGTGGGTTGTGCAATATTATTGGGCCCCTTTACTTTCAGTGCAGCAAACTCACTCCAGAAGTTCAGTGAGGATCTCTGAATGATCCAGTGTTGTCCTAAATGACTGATGATGATAAATAGAACCCACCTGTGTGTAATCAATCTCCGTATAAATGCACCTGCTCTGTGATAGTCTCAGGGTTCTGTTTAAAGCACAGAGAGCATCATGAAGACCAAGGAACACACCAGGCAGGTCCCAGATACGGTTGTGGAGAAGTTTAAAGCTGGATTCGGATACAAAAAGATTTCCTAAGCTTTAAACAAGCAATCATATTGAAATGGAAGGAGTATCAGACCACTGCAAATCTCCCAAGACCCAGTCGTCCATCTAAACTTTCATCTGGAACAAGAGAAGACTGATCAGAGATGCAGCCAAGAGGCCCATGATCACTCTGGATTAACTGCAGAGATCTACAGCTGAGGTGGGAGAGTCTGTCCAGAGGACAACAATCAGTCGTACACTGCACAAATCTGGCCTTTATGGAAGAGTGGCAAGAAGAAAGCCATTTCTTAAAGATATCTATAAAAAAATCTTGTTTAAAGTTGCCACAAGCCACCTGGGAGACACACCAAACATGTGGAAGAAGGTGCTCTTGTCAGATGAAACCAAAATCAAACTTTTTGGCCACAATGAAAAACGATATGTTTGGCGTAAAAGCAACACAGCTCATCACCCTGAACACACCATCCCCACTGTCAAACATGGTGGTGGCAGCATCATGGTTTGGGCCTGCTTTTCATCAGCAGGGACAGGGAAGACGGTTAAACTGATGAGAAGATGGATGGAGCCAAATACAGGACGGAGATTTATCTTCCAACAGGACAATGACCCAAAACACAAAGCCAAATCTACAATGGAATGGTTCACAAATAAGCTTACCCAGGTGTTAGAACGGCCAAGTCACAGTCCAGACCTGAATCCAATCGAGAATCTGTGGACAGAGCTGAAGACTGCTGTTCACAAACGCTCTCATCCAACCTCACTGAGCTCCAGCTGTTTTGCAAGGACGAATGGGCAAGAATTTCAGTCTCTTGATGTGCAAAACTGATAGAGACAAACCCCAAGAGACTCACAGGTGTAATTGCTACACAAGGTGGCACTAGAAAGCATTAACACAAGGGAGGCGAATAATATTGCACACCCCACTTTTCAGTTTTTTATTTGTTAAAAAAGTTTAAAATATCCAATAAATTTTGTTCCACTTTACTAGGGGTGCACGATATTTATCAACCTGGTAACTATCGGGCCAATAACAGGAAATTATGACGTCATCCCGATAAGTCCAACATCATGACGCATAGCCCGATAACATATATATTTTTGTCAACACAGCAGTGCCTCGCTCCCACTGAGCCTTGAATGACCGACAGTGAATGTTAAGTTCAAGTGACGTCGGCATAATCAGAAAAAACGATTTCTCAGTAAGGAAAATCAAGAAAACCCCCTCATGCCAGAAAACAACTTGTTAACTCAGTCATGATTTTGGTAGTTGCTGACTTTAATTGATATTTGTAGTATTTTCCCACATGTTACACATACAAAATATAATAATAGATAAGGCCGAAAGAACTAGCAAATGAGGGAATGGAGGAATTTACGTTACACCTTGTATGCAGCATTGCGTACAGTGCTCTGATAAAAACAAACAAACATGGCGGCGATTATATGGAACTTGGTTTAGGTTTCAGAAAAAGATAGTTGGCTGGTTATTTGTGACAAATTCTCCAAACGAAGGAGGGAAAATAGCACAAGCTTTAATACGTCAAACCCGATCAACCACCTGAAACAACCATTGCTTCCATGGAGTTTTGAAATCGCGCTAAGGTGCGCTAACATGAGCTAACATGAGTAAGCCAGGAGCAACCCTCCGCTCTCCTCTCCTCTCCGCTCCTCGCCATCATCTCTCTCATCTAAAGCTTCCATGTGATTGAAAAAAAAACTACCGAACCTCATTTACTTTAATTAAAGGCATTCATTTGAATGGAACCACAAGCCAAAATCCTTTAAATGTAATTTTATGTTACTATGGCGTGCACTTTTTCAGTTTATTTACACAGACAAGTCTAACTTGTGTCAGTACATTATGCACTGTGCATTTTTTTTTTATTGTCATTGAGGAATGAATTTTTTCAGTTTGTAATTCTGATGCATGTATTTCCATCAGTTCAAGGAGCCTTTATTTTTTATATCAGTAAGTAATGCAGCTTATTTAAGTCAATGTGAGATATCAAATAGGTTTGTTTGATAGCTTTACGAAAATGTTTGAGAGGCTTGTCAGTAGTTTTTCATTGAAAAAATAAATATCTGTTCATTTAAAGAATCAAAACTGCTTTTGGTTTTGTTCATAGTTTTGATGTAATGATCTTAGGTATATGTGTGTGTTATCAGTATCGGCCTTTAGGAGCTGAAAGTTATCGGTTATCGGTATCGGTTTTAAAAAACAATTATCGTGCATCCCTACACTCACACAATTGTGTCCCACTTGTTGATTCTTGACAAAAAATTGAAATTTCATATCTTTATTTTTGAAGCCTGAAATGTGGCAAAAGGTTGAAAAGTTCAAGGGGGCCAAATATTTTCACAAGGCACTGTATACTTAGGGAGCTGGGGGCCACAGCGGATCATTTCAGGACTCTTAAAAGCAAAGCTCCCCTGGGATCTATAGTCACCTGTGACTTGTAGGGTTATGCCGGTAGGCTTATCTGTCCCTGCCACCTACAGGGTCTAACCCCACAGGTGGCACAAGCTAAAATAGGTAACTTAGAGTAACTGGACTGAGCTAAGGTGGGCATGTTTCAGTAATCTACCAGGCCTGCTTGTTGTCCCCATTTGCAACACGGCACCACCCGGTACAAGGGGAAAGACGCTTCAAAATCACTCTTCAGAAGACCTATGGGTGACATCACAAGGGGTTTGTCGAGTTCTTATATAGTCTATGTTTCTACCATGAGGCACAATTATGGGCAGGTAAGAATGGGAGCTCAACGGAGCTATCAGCATGACAGCGAGAGCATTAATCATTTTATGTATGCAAATTGATGCCAGGGCTAGTTAGCGCATTTAAGCCTTGTCCAGGCTTGGCTTGATAGTGGAAAAACAGCTAATGCGGGACATTATTCTTTGGAGCTTTAAACATTTATGAAAAGCAGCCCAAATTTGTTAAAATTCAGCTTATCCTGGTATTTTCTACTGCAGTCATATCACTTTTGGCAAAATTTCCATCATTTCTGCTTCCAGATATTGTGTTCTATGGCACTAACTTTAGGCTGTTGGCATCTCATTTGTAAAAGACAGGCCCTGTCCTCTTTTTGTTCTCTGATCACTCTCTTATTATTCAAGAAGTGAACCCTGCACAAAACTAGCATAACACACAGACAGTTCAGGTGCAAAAGCACCGTTAGAGAGTGTTTGAGTTATGGATGTTATACCTATCAAGTTTATGAACATACTGCAGCTGTGTGAGACTGAATAAGAATGCCCTCCCAGACAAATTCTTTGCCAATAAATCTTTTCAAACCACAAAAAAGCCTGCTGGTACTAAGAATATACATTATTCGGGTGCTGTTGATGCTGAAGCAACTACTTGCAGTCGTTAAATGACACCACATAAAATATAGTGACTTGCAACAAAATGTAAAGCGTGTGTTGCAGCAGCAGTAGATAGGAGATGGGTGAGGTTTCATGTTTTGTGACCAACATGAAAGAAAGGTTTCCTCAAGAGGAGTGTTGACATAATAAGGAAAAAAATCCACTTACTTCTTCTTAATTAGTTTAGGAATACATCCTGGCTGCATGGTGAGATGCCTTTTAATTTGAGGGTGTGGTTGCTGCATGTAATACTGGCCACCAGACTGTTTGTGAGTCACATGCCAGATTTAATGCTTAAATTTGGTATATATACATCACTTTGTGGTTCATTAGTATGTAAAATACAATTCAGTTGAATTTGTACTCCACTGACAGCGATGTTGTGATGAGGTTAACCACCACAATGTTAGCCAACAAAATTCACGCTTCTAAATTTATCTGTTGTTTTCTTTTCATTGCACACAAATTTATAGTCATAAATGTCAGAGAAAGCAGAAATCAGGTCTAGCATCCACCTTTGTTCTTGGAACATTCTTGGTTTGTTTCTTTAGCTACAGAGAAAAGAGATCTGGAGTTGTAACTCTGCAGACTCCCCCAAAAGCAGACAAGGCATAAAGTCGCCAGGGAACATCGTAACCTCAAGACACCAAGTCTTGGCAAAGGATACTAAAAAGCAATGAAACACAGTGAAAGAAGTAAATCTTGCAGTAGAGAACATAACCATCCCATAACCTGAGGTGAGCATGTTGGCATAGCTAAGAGAGTATCAAACTTTATCCATGACTAAATTCTGCATAATTCTGTCTACGTATATACATATACACACGTATACACACATATACATAGATAGATGTTTAATGGTTATACAAAATATGAAGAATCTAAAACAATGATGGACATGAACACACGTGCAAAAATAACTTCTGAAGGAAATAAGTAGCCATTGCAGACACTTTAGAAAAAAAAATTAATATGGCAAAAAAAAAAAGAAGAAACAATCATCTCACAAAGAGAATAAACTGTATGTCATCATCCTCCTGTGAGAATGAATAAAAATGAGAAGAATAAAAGCCAACACAGACATTGTTCAGATCTAAGTACTAGTGTGAATATGAGCATGTGTTTTCTTGTGTGTATGTGTGTCTACATAGACATAGCTGCTTTGAACTCACAGTCATCTCCTGGCCACAGTCCAGGATCTCCAGCTGCTGTTGGATTTCTTGGAGCCGCAATTCGTGCTCTCTCCTCTCCTTTATGTCCTGCAGGACCTTCTCCCCTGGTTGCCGGTCCCCTTCGCACTTCCAGTCAACCTTGGAGCCAAAGCCCAGATACACAACTGACATGACTAGTTCTCACAAGAAAGAACTTTATCTCACATTAGTGCACTTCCAGAGCAGATCTCAGCTTATACTGGGCACTTGGATTCATTTAAATAGGAATAAAACCATAACAGTTCACCATGATGAATTCATGCAAAGTTTTCCAGTTCTCTAAGACTCATAAAGATGTTGGGATCAATTTAACCCAATGGTTCATACCAACATTTGACAAAAAGCTCGGAGTAAAACCAGATATTTGCGATATTAAATAAGAAAAATCAGCTAAGGACATGTTTAGTGTAACATAAATCACATATTTATAGCATCCACGTGCACAGGGTCAACCCAGAGAACTACAGCTGCATCCAACAAAAACTTTGAAAATGGGTCAGGGGGGCCGCCCCGGTAGCGCAGTGGTTGAGCAGGCGGCCCATATACAGAGGCTACAGTCCTCGTGCGGCTGGTCGCAAGTTCGACTCCCAGCTCGTCGAACCTTTGCCGCGTGTCTTCCCCGTTCTCTCTGCCCCCCTTCCTGTCTCCCTACTATCAATAAAGGCCACTAGTTCCAAAAAAATCTTTTTTAAAAAAAAGAAAATGGGTCAGGGGAATATAATATGCAGGACCATCAGCACACTGCTAATAAGTGAAATGTTTGTCTTTGTAACCACTACAACATGGATGTTTCTTTTCAGAAACTGATAAATTAAACTAATGAGAACAGCGTGCACATCTGAGAAAATGAACACCATTTCCCTTACAATCCCTGCTAGTCCACCAGGCCAACGAAAAACTGGTCCAAGCCCGATAAAGTCAGAGGAAGCCAGTAATATGAAGAAAAATGAAACCAGAAAAAAAAAGAATGTATATGTGGCAATCGTAGTAACAAGTTTGTTCAGATATCAATACTTACTCGCGTTTGGTAGAACGAGCCACTCTTCTAAAATCTGACCTCTTGTTATAATGCAAGTACAGCTGCTACCAGATATCATTTAAATCACAGTTGGGCAAGAGTGGATGTGCGTGGTATTCAGGTTTGCTAAGAGTCAGAAAGAAACTGCTTAAAAGGAGGAAGATGCTCTGACACATGTCACATAAAATGAAATATATGAGGCTGAGTTGAAAGGTTTTCTTCAAAACTTCCTAAGCAGGAATCCAGATAGGAAGGATGAGAAACCTACTAAATCTGGCTGTGTCCTTGATTGGCTGACCCACTTTTTTGTTCACTTTGTTTAAAGAGTTTAATATTTTGAGCAGCGATAAGTCAGAACAAAAATATAAATTGCAGACTGTCGATTGCACCTTGTCACAGAACAGTCCATCTTGTGCACATCTAGTTTTTAAGATTTTTCCTCAGTGCGTACCACCAAGACAGTAAAAATTTTAGGGAAACTTCACATGACACATGCTCAGATGTCAAGTCTGTCAGTTAGATACATTGTTCATCTGGTCTCTGGAATGAAGCCACAGTGAAAGTACACAAAATCTCTTTTTTGTTCTCTGGAATTGTGGCTTGTCTTTTGGTTAATTCAACTAACACACTCACAAAGGACTCTTGCATCAATTTGACACTCATTTTTCTCTGGTTTCCATTTTAATCGCACTTCCAATTGTAGAATCAGGACTGAGGGGTTCATTTGTTGTGCATCACTTCCAATATCTCAGTGTAGGTACTATTTGTGGGGAGCGATGAGGCCGGAGTCTTGACACTTAGCTAAAAGCATTATTAGAGTAATACTGAGAGAGTGAGTTGGTGGACTGAAATCATGAATTACAGATTCCTCACGCTAACCGAGCAAGCAATAGAGTTACCCGATAATCTGGCTCTTTTCCTTCTCTTTCAAATAATGAATCACAAATGATGTGAACTAGAATTATATTTTATCTTAAAAACCAAGTACAAAGCCACTATAAGAGCAGCAGTTAGGTAATTAGATTGTTGGGTCTGACAACAATGCCAGGTACAGGCCTAGAGGGGTCTCTTCATGCTATGGTAGAGGTCTTCAACCCTGGTCCCAGCTTCAACACACCTGATTTTAATTAATGGTCATTATCAGGTTGTCCTCAAAGTCTGCACAAGTCTGTTGATGACACAGCCACTTGTATCACAGTGTGATAAAGCAGGGAAACATCTAAAACCTGCTGGATAGGGGGTCTCGAGGACCAGGGTTGAAGACCTCTGTGCTATGGGGTTAAAATCTCAATTTGTCTGGGTCATCATTATTAGATCACGCACATTGGTCTGAATGCCTGCCTGGCATCCACACCAATGTGTGTAATCTAATAATGATAAAATTGATGGATATTTCACAGACTGTTGACATCTCAATAGGGACCTGAATATGATAAAATGATAGGTTACCAAAAACAGTGTCTCACTTCATAATTTGTGCTGGATCCTGCTGAGTTTCTAACTCTGTTATGACACATTTATGATTGGATGTGATCCTTGTTAAATCCAGGGTGGGAGCGGAGTTCTGTAAAATTATGAAGAGAAGACTGAATACTTCTGTCCTTGTTAATACACAAAGAGAAATCCCATGTCAGCAAATGTTACTTCCTGCTCTTACACAAAGTTTAAGCTAAGTGATATACCGTAACTTTATATTCATATTTTGGCAAAAACAAAAAAAAAACATCTTCATAAAATGTTCTGCGTGTGGCCTCGCCTAACAGCATCTGTTAGGCCTCCGTCTCTCTACACTGAAATAATAACAGCTTCTCTCTGAGGCGGCTTTTAAGTGGTCATTACTAGAGCTTTTTGGTTAAAACTCACTCATCCTAGACTACAAAAGCCAGGGACATGACGAGATCAGAGTCTTGTCATGCACCAGACTGAGAAACACAGCTTTCCAATGGGAAAAATAAAAATTAAAGTCTAACTTTACCACCATCATCACACCACTAAATGCATGTTTCTAAAAACTCCCAAATCTATGGGAGAACCAGTTTATTTTATTTGGAAACGACAGCTGCCCTACGTTTTATAAACTATAGGCTACAAACTTTAAAATTGTCTGGAAGGTTTAACTATGATATAGCTACCACTGACCATTCTGGGATGACCCTGGCATGTTTTCGCTGTCTAAATTAACACCTTATAAAGTGTGATGATTGCAAAGTGAGAGACCAGTGAGGTCCCCAGAGACCAGAGTCTTCTTCAAACTTCACTAATTTGACCAGACAGGCACCTAACAACTATATAACAAAGATATTTAGTATTAGATGTAAGCCTTGCAAGAGTTTCAGTGCAATAAAAAAACAGCCTAATCTAAGAGGTTTGCAAAGTAGCAACATTAATATTATAATTTCTAAAAATAATATCCTGGAAAAGCAATCAGCAAGATTGGTTCTTTATTCCTAAACAGAAATTAGGCAAGCTAGTTGGTTGTTGGAAGCCTTGGAGAATGTCAGTTTTCCTTGTTTCCTAATGCTGGTATTGTCAGAGTTGTAAGGTTTTTTTTTTTTTTGGTCAAGTGTGTAAATGAGAGTTATCACTCAGACGGGCAATTCAATGAATCGAAATGTCATCCATTTCGAAACTGAATTGTGGGCTCAGTGCAACGCGTCAATTGCTTTGGATCAGTCAAAAGTTGGGGGATCTTCAACTTTTCCCTTTTCAATGCATGTGTCAGCCAATCAGGTTGCGGCTGTACAGCTAGAGCTAGCCAATGAAATCGCACACACAGACGGAACTAATTCCAAGCATGCAGGTTATCTGTGTCGTGAGCAGGAAGAAACTTGATTGGCTGTTTTTGATATCAAAAAAAAAATTCAACACCAATACAACGTGGTTGTGTGAGTCCAGAATAATGGAGAACCCTGAGCATCCGCTTCACAACACAGTGATTCAAAAACCATGTGTCTTCAGTCAGAGGCTTCTTCAGATCTGCTGCAACATAGACCTCTACAAGAGATCCTTCCACCTGCCCGCAGCAAAAACTGTCTAGAATGGCTCTTTGAAGAAACTTCAGTAATGACAGTCACTGAAAAATCCATTTGGGAATTAATAAATGAATAAAGGACTGAACTGAAATGAATTGAATTGAATTGAATGGAATGATCAACGTTTAAAAACATTCGCATAAAAACCTTTCAGCTTTATGTCTGACAATTTAGGAGTTTTTGTAAAACCAAGCACTTTCAATGTCTAGAAAACATTATTTCAACTAAATTCCAGGGAAGCCCGACGACTAAAAATCTTACCTGTCAAGTACAGTGATCCCTTGTTTTTCGCGATTAATGGGGACCGGCACCATCCCCCCGAAAATCAAAATCTGCGAACTGGAGCCGGAGCCCCCTGAGCCTCAATAATGTGTTTAAAATATGTTTAAAAACTGCAAAAAAGTAGCGAGGCACTACAGTGAAACAAGACAAAGGCTCAACTGTGGTCTTTCTGTTACCTTCACAGCCTCTGGTCTCTGAACCGTAGTAAAGAAACCACTGGTATTGTGCTATTTTTGGCTCGTAATTAGCGGATAACACGCTAACAACAACAAAACAAAAAGTCCGGTTTTCTCTGCATGGAACGAGCACTTTATTCTGGCACTGCAGGAACTTGTAACATCACACAGGTTGTATTGTTCAGCTCCTCTCAGTTAACAGAGAATGTAAATCTATACACGCTGAGCTGCTGTTTAGGCTCACTCCACTTTTCATCTAATCCCATTTTCTTCTGCCGTCCCATGACACACACACTCCATTACCCATAAGGCCACATCATTACCCATAAGGCTACCTTCTTAAAGGGGCCAGGCTGGCTCACAGCATTTCTTTACTGTGAGAGAACGCGCACAACATCCTGTGATGTTTCCGCGATTTTTAAAATTTTTTTTTTAAATTATATTATATATTTCTGAAAAAATCCACGAATAACTAAAAACCGCGGAACTTAAACCGCGAATTGGCAAGGAGATCACAGTATCCCATTTTGGCCGGGAAAGTCCAATATTTTACCCTTCTCTCCCGCTGTCCTCCTGTATTAGAATTTTTCCCGTAAATCTCCCGTATTTTAGCCTGCGTTATTAAAAAAAATAATAATACCGCATCGGGTGGAGTAAAAAAAAAAAAAAGAAAACATTCCCAATCTGAGATCTGTCACTTGACTCGCGATAATTGCCACAGCAGTAGCCCACTACAGGTACTGTAGGTGGTAGATGTGCGCAAGGTAAGTGTGTGACAGTGCGAGAAGCAAAAAAAAAAGATTGTTACAGAGAATAGGATTGCGCTCTTTTCTCATGTAAAATAAACTACTCTGGATCAGTCCACAAAAACACTCCTTCCAAAACAGTCATAAAGAATGTGCAAAGTCTGCAACAAATGAGTTCAACAAGTCATTAAAAAAGTAAAGAAAAGTCATGTGAAATGAGATGAAAAACTGTAAAAGAAGAGCAATATGAAATGAAAACAATGTGCGGAATGAAAATCAAATGTAAATGTAAATACAAGCAATGTTAAATGAACAAAAAATTTGCAGATCCCTTCAAATAAATACTCATATATACCCCTTTTGTGTTTTCATTTAGGCTATAATAAATGTTCACATTGTGTCAATGTGGCTTTATGCACCGCCGCACTACTTCCTGAACTTCAGCCAGCTGCTTTGTTTCCTGTGTGCCATTAATTGACAAACTGATTAATCCAGGTGTGTCTGACTTCACAGCAATTGTCAGACACACCTGGATTGATCAGTTTGTCCAATAATGGCACACTGGAAACAAAAGAGCTGACTGAAGTTCAGGAAGTAGTGTAGCTGTGATTTTAGCTATTTTGTACACCAAAAATGTAAGAGACACTGGAGCTTGGTTGGGATGGTGGGACTGCTCGCAGTGGGCGGCAGAAAATTTCCCTTATTTTCAAATCCAAAACTTGACAGGTATGCTAAAAATGGTAAACAAAACATCTTTGGCAAGTAACATGGGACGGGAGGACTCAGTTTGGACTTTCTGCAGTGTAGTTGACAGCATCACAGCTCAGCTAGCAGGCTAACACATGTTCATAAACACCTACAATTTAATTGAGCATAAAATAAACACCGTGAAGTTTAATGTTACTTAAAACGGACCATGGACTCTGCAAGAACAAGACTCTATAACTATTATTTTATATGATACAGTTTTATATCATGCAACTTTCGAGGGTTTTATTCATCTGTATTTCAGCCATGTTATAAAGTTCAGTGGAGGTGAAAAGTAAAAAAAACTCAGAAGACGCTGGAATCATTTTTCCAACAGGCTCCAAATTTGAAGTTGGAAGAACTGTATTCTCACGTGAAAATATCTTAAAACTATATCCCGTTAGAAAACTATAAAGTTCTATCATTTTCTTTTACTCCTTTCTCCTCAGCCATTACTGCTGATTGACGTGAAATGGATTCTGTCATTTAATGCATCCTCTGTGTCTTCGTCTGGCAGAAGAATTTTAGGTTCATTACCGCCATCTAACAGGCTGGAGTGTGTGCATCAGTGTTACCAGTGTACTAGAAGTTAAGGAACTGAGAAAGGTGCAATTAAATGCATTATTTTTTAGCACATTATTTTTTTTCTGTAATTAATTAATCAAAATTAACATGTTAAAGCCACAGCCCTATATTACATATATTATTTCTTATATGTACTTGCATATGTAGTTCATAATATGGGTCTGGTACGCTTCCCATTCACACTTATTTAGTCTGGTACAGAACATACCAAATCAAGTGCAAAGGGGCCGTGTGAATGTAATGACCCATGTTTGCGTGACCGAGGGCTCATATTCAAAACAGCCAAGATGACTACAAGCTCGGTGAGGCCACCATCCTTTGAACATTCAGAACTTCAGCTGCACAATTTCTTTCCAATCTAGTTATGGTACATGCAGTGCCAAAAGCCACTTTTTTATGCTTTAAAATAGCATAAAAATATGGGTAAGTTGCGCAATATTCACACTTAAAAGTCATGGCAAGTCCATCCAAAGGTTTGTGTGACATACTGTAATTCTAAAGGCACACAGTTGCCATGTCTTAAAAAAACTAAAGTTGTGTTAATGTCATGCAATGTTCATCCAGACATAGGTGTTCTAATTAATGAAATGAAAATGAAAAATACTCTATTCATATTCATTACAAAAGCTAAACAACCTTTTACAGAGTTAATTTTGTTGAAAACATTATAAAGAGTTTATTTATAAAAATGTGCAAAAGCATAGTAAGAAATAAGTTGACACGGGGGTCATTTCTGTTTCATGAAAAACTATGTGGCCTAAGTTATTATTTGTACTGCTTTTCCAGCAATGTTTCTAAAAATATAGTTGATTAAACACTTAGACTAAATCAATCCAAGAGGTTTCGGTTCCAGTTCTCGGATACCGGCTAGGACACACAGCCTTTATTCTTGTGCTCGTCAAACTGTTGGAATGATTCGCCTCTTAAAGAAGACAGAATAACTTTTCTTGACATGAACAGACTCCAGCAGTTGTTTGACATTTCATTACAATTGTTCCTCTCTTCCTGGAATGAGTGATCGCCTCAAGTCAGTATGAAGCTAGACTGAGCAGGTCGTATTCAGAGCAGGGAGAGACAGGCTGAGGTTCTGCTTATCTGAACATCTACAAAGTGCTGATAATTAGGTCTCTGTGGAGCAGCCACTTGACATGGTTTTCAAGATTTCCAATAATCGCATCATCTATCTGGGTCACAGGACCATCAGGAGGCCATTAAGACCTGGACTATGTTTTCTTTAAGTACAAAAAACATGTCAAGCATAATTAGCTTTACAGATAAAAGTATGTTAGCCAGATGAAGTGTCAAATGAATGCCTTGGAATGTTATTGTCTATTACTGTCACAAACAAAACCTGAACAACACAAATGCAAACAAACGCTGGTATCCTTTAATTTTCTAATCATTATAAAATTCAGAGTGCAAGGTAAGTGCTTGCACTCTGAAAATTGAAATGACTGATACACAAAAGGCAAAAGGCTGTAAGACAGCAATGCGTGCTGAAGTAACGACTTCCTGAAATGTCAGTTAAGAGAAACAACAGAGGTCAAGTTGAGGTCTGGTAGGTTGGTTAAAAAAAAATAAATTCTCAGAACTGCTTAAAGGATTCTCAGAAGAAAAAAACCCTGGTTGCCTGCAAAGGAAAAATAACCTGAACCAAACTTTTTTTCCATCTCACACACAAAATTTAGGATCAGGAGTTTGTACATGAACATCTAAACAAGCAAGACGACATTTTGGAACCAAGATGAAGTTAGGATAGAAGTGATTACAAAAGGGATAGACAGCCACAGTGTGCCTGGAGGAAAAATTACTGCAACCTCCTTGATTTACACATTAGCTTTGCAATCATCCAACCTCCAAACAGTTTGAAATTTATTAACTTAAAATGTTAAAAAAAACAATGTCATGAGTCGTACAACTACCTGAAAAAATGGGATGATGTTGTCTTAAGTGTTTTCTGATTGGTCGAGAGTCTGGCGATTCTTTAGTGTTTTCTGATCTGAATTTATGTAAGCTTTCCATGAGGGGTAGGGGTACCTCACGACTGCACAAATCCTGTTTCCATCAGGTCAGGAATACAAAACCTTAAAACAAGATACCAAACCAATCACAGCAGGCCACGAACAGGCTTTATGCGATGACTCATGCAGTCATCACATAAAGGAAAGAGCCACTATTCAAAATAACCAAGATGGTTGCAGAATTATTAATAATAACACTTGGATCATAAAGTGTTGACTGTAAAACCAATAGCAGTCATTCAACAGTGTTTCCACTCAAGTGCATGCCTCTTTAGATGTCATTTGATGATAATATTCCAGCTGTTGCTCTGCCTACATTACATTCTTCTCTTGGCATTGGCTGCATGCCTATCCGATGACATCTGGAGGTAGTTTCTTCTGTGTCTGTTGGTACTGCCACCCCGAAAATTAAAGGCAAAACAAGTGGAATCAGACCTAATTCTTTTCACCAAAGAGGAAAAGAATTAGGATGGCTGGCCAGGCTAAGTTTGACATAAAAACTGACTTTGGTTTTTGAGGAAATGCAAGATGCAAATTATTATTAATTACTGTGCAAAAATCTTTTTTCAACACAGAATACCTCTAAAGAAAAAAAAAGTGATTTACTGTTAACTGTAAACAATGTTGTTTACAGTTTACAATGTTGTTGTCCCTTGTGTTTAGAGACAGCCTGTTGCTATGCAAAGGGACAGTAATATTATAAGAAAAACCAGTCTAGCTGATTCACGTGTAGATGCCTTATGTTGTTCAAGACAGCACACTTCTCTCTTTCTCTATCTGTGCCTGTTTTTTCTCCCTCTAAATCTCTGCAAATGTGAAGTATAGTAGGAGCTCAGGCTGTGCCACGTAGACCTAGGCTACCTGCCAAGGCCTGTCCACATGCCTTACCACGAGCACTCCCTGTGAGAGCTCAGGAGTAAGTTTCTTGACTTCTTTCTGAGTCTTTTATTTCTTTTTGTTTCTCAGAGGCTGACCCTTTGCCCAGCTGGGACCTGTAGCCATGCTCTATATACTGTCTGACGGTTTTGGAAGTCCTAACATTAAAATTCCTGCTCTGTATACTTAGGACCACAAATGAGTCAAATGCTGATCCTTGAGAAGCATCTAAAAAAATGAAATTTATTTGTATCCAAGCTGTCTTTTTCCTTTTAGAAGTCATGTATTTAGATCAGTATCTTGGATCGGTGTTGACTCTGTGATTGGAAAACATTCCTGAAGTATTAGAAGATTCACTTGTAGGTCATCTGGACTTTATGCATGCTTTCTTTTTCAGAACTGAGGGTGGTCTGGAGCAATCACTACTGCATAGATCAAAACCTGCTGGTGCGTCCTGCAATGAAGAAAACATGCTGAACATGATACCAGGTTAAATATTGACACCACCTGTGTATTCTCAGAAACTCCAAGGAACAATCTAAAAGTCTGATCTTTCTGAAGTTTTTATTTTGTAGATCATAGAAGAAATTTTTGCATCTGTCATGACTCCAAACCACTGTAAATGTTCTGACGGTGGGTTGCTTTTAATGTTAATAGAAAATCATAGGACCATCAGTCCTTGCCAAAGAATGACACAGACAGAAAGAAATGTGAGGAAAGAGCTTCAAAAGCAGGCCATGATCAATATTTGTCAAAAGCATCTGGGTGGAACAAAATGTCCAAGTTTCCTTCTGCACTTCTTGTCCCTCAGTAACAGATGGTCTCTTCTGTCAAGCACAATGTCTCACGTGTAGTCCATTGACAAAACCATTATACAGTGAAGTGTTATATATATATATATCACTTAGAAAATTGCAGACTGATAATGATCATTTTTTATTTGGCGAGATTAGTCAATATACAGAATAAAGGTTTGTTTATTGCAAACAGATGAGTATGTGACTGAATTACCCACCATGGGCTCTCATAATGTTTGGAACTGTCCAAAAGCAGATCCCAACAATGCAAAGTAAAAAACTCTCTATAATACCTCACTCAACCGTGGCTGTGGATAACACCAGTGGGAGAGGCATTTATAAGAAGACAATAAAGTGGGTTTCACAGGAATTACAGGGTGGGGCGTCCTTTCTTTTTAAACCATGTGAAAAACTGCAAGGCTGACATCTCAGTTCTCACCACGCCACTGCCCAGCCATCATGTTTCTTTCATGCTAATATACAAAACAATCAGACACAAACAAAGACAAAAGCATTTGCAAATGTGATAACTTTTGACGTTGACCTATCACAAGTTTTAGCTGCTGATATAACAAAAAAAAGATCAAAACAAAAGAAAAAACTGTCATCTCCTTGCCAAACTTACCACCACATCTCCTGTTGCAAATTAGCAGTTATAACACAATAGGAACAGGAAGATCTTATCCTCAAGAGGGCAGTTCTTTCCATCCATTTTGACTTCTTGTTGTCATATACTAAACAGAAATATGATTCTTATGAGTTAAAATATAAAAAACTAATTTCAGCTTTTAAATTGTGCTTTTGTTAGATGGCCAAATCTCGTCCACTAATGCCACCAGCCTAATATTGCTTAACTCCTGTGGACTCGACTCCTGTGAGCTCTAAAAGTGTCAGCACCAAAGTTGCCTGACTTCTTGTATCCACAACATAGCACAAATTTAAGATGTGGTCAAAGTGTAGACTTTCAGGTTAAAGTTAAGAGGTTTCACAAAAACAGTGTTTCCCATTTAGGAATTACAGCCATTTTAAGCAAAGTATCTCCATCTTCAGGGGCTCAAAAGTAGTTGAACAAAGTAGCATAATTGTAAATATAACCAGAATTTTTCATTCTTGTGTGAAAATCTTATCGGTTTAATGTCTGCCTGAAGTCTGGCATTCATGGGCTTCACCAAATTCTTAGTAATCTCCCTGGAGATGCTTTGCTTTGTCCAAACTGCAGCCACCTTCAGTGGCTGCTAGTCTGTGGGCCTTGCTGTCTTCAGTAACCGAGAAGCATGCTCAGTTGGGTTGAGATATTACATTTCTTTGCCTTCAGAAAGTCTTCAGTATGTTTATGGTCTTTATCCATCTGCACTATTAAGTGCCATCCTATCATCTTTGCATCATTTGGCTGAAGGTTAGCAGAGAGCATATAAATATACACCTCAGATTTCATCTTACTACTTCTGCCAGCGGACACATCACCAAAAACCCCAGTGAACCTGTTTCATTAGGAGCCATACATGTCCATGATATATAACACTGCCTTCACCATCTTTTATACATGATGTGATATGCTTTAGATTATGAGTTTCCTTTCTCTTCCTGTCATTCTGATACAAGTGTATCTTAAATTCATCTGTCCAAATAATTGATAGATAGACAGATAGTGCTTTGTCATTCAATCATTATTTGGTATTTAAAAGACGTTTAAACAAAAACCGCATTGATGAAACCCCCTTAAAATATATGGCAGCTGTCAAGTCTGTGTTGATGTTAAGTTTGCATATCTAATGGCGCAAAGGAAGAAACTATTTTTGGGTCCATTAGTCCCTGCCTTTTTACTCCTTTACCATTTCCCAGAGGGCAGTAAAGTGACTCTGGAGAGGAAGCAGCGCTGGAGACCATCCTGAAGGAAGAAAGATGTTTTATGGCTTTCCTGTTCTTAAATATTACCAGTGGTTAGCACCTTTGTGTAAACCACCTGTAAAAGGTTCTCATCAAAAAATCTCTTGACTGTAGATTTTGACAATGGTACACCTACCTTCTCAACAGTATTCTTAACTTCTGTTGATGTTGTGAAGGTCTTTTTTCTTTTCATTTTTTATCACATAGGAAAGGATCCTGCAATTATCCACTTTGGTATTCTCTGAAGTCTTCCAGGCCTTTTAACATTGTTGAGTTCACCAGTGTTTTCTTTCTTTTAAAAAATGTACCAAACTGTTTTTTCTTTCTTTCTTATTGATTGACTTTCTTATTGATTTATGTAGTTTTTTGTTTTATCTTTTCAGCCTAATGATTTCCCCTGGATGTGGAGGTTCTTTGCCTAAAATTGCTCTAATTTCTGAATGGTAAATGCAACATTCTGAAACTTCTTAAATTAAAGTTTGATCCTACACTCTGATCACATCCTGATTATTTATTTCAAATCCATTGTGGCTTTGTGTAAAGGCAGACTCATAAAAACTATGTTGTTGTCCAGGTGCTTCTGGACCAAAGAAACCCTTTTAACATTTTTGGGCACATTATCCTGCTTCAACAGGCCACTGCCATCATCTTTGCCATGAAGTGATGTACGTAGTCTACAACAATATTTAGGGAAGTGCTACATGGCAAAATATTCATCCACATAAATCCAAGGACCAAATGTTTGTCAGCACCACCTTGCCTCCTCACAGTTCATCCTGGTTCCACCTCTTCCTCAGGAGAATGACCCAGAAATAGTCAACCATATCTGACACTCATGTATTTATTGCAGGTGTTTTTGGTATTGGACGGAGGCACTTCAAAATAATACAAAGCTACTGATTGGTATTGGTGAAAGCTGGTTTACAAGGCATAATTTTTAGGATGTTGTGCAAGAAAATTAGTTTCATTCTGAACTGGGTCAACTCAGATTACATGAATAAACTGACACTCACAAACCAACATGCAATGCTTGGTTTGCCTTGTCCAATATGCAATCCTGGCTCAACCAGCATTATTGTTTGGAGCACTTTCTGCAGCAGTTCTTCTTCTGTGATATCAGATCATGTAAGCAAACATTATTCGTCATTGCTGTCCTTCTTTGGATGACTGGTGTCGCTTCACAGCAGGACCTCATCACAAAGTCCTCCCATTTTTTAATGGAGCTGTTTCACCACCAACAATTATGTCAGTTTTAAATTTAGGCTTGCCCATTTCCACTACTCTGAGCTCAATCCCCAGGCCCTACATGTACTAAAGTGTCTCAGCACACTGAACTCCAACTTCCCCAGCCACTCAAAACACCAGCCCCAAGACCAGATAAACAGGGAGAGTTGAGTCAGCAAGAGCATCCAGCGTAAAACCTATGCCAAATGAAAAATATGAGATCCCCTCTCAGGGGCCTGCTGGAGCCTATCCCACCTGCCAATGGGAAAAAGGTGGAGGTACACCTTTAAGAGCTTGCCAGTACATCATGGAGTATCTTGACCTCAGCATGTTGCTCCAAAAGGCCATTTTCTGCCCATATTTCTGCTGTCTGATTTAAAGTTTGTGTAGTTTATATCATGGATATGCATTGGCAACCACACAGTGTGACTAAGTGACCTCATAGTCTTACATCAAAATGCAGCAAAAGATAACTGGTGATGCAATGCAAATACTGAAGCGACTCATGCCCAGTGCTATCAAACAGCGACTACCAACCGCCGAGCCATTCATTAGTTTTCAAAGCAGCCACACTTGTGAAAAAGCCACATTTAAAAGGGTGACATATGTATTTCTAATCACATACAAAAACAATTACACACCCATGTCACCAATGCCAGCAAACACATGACAGAATCCTCTCTGCTGGCTTCAAACTGTGGGTGGTGCAGGCATTACCACACAGTGGTACAGTAGGAGGGGTGCACTGTACATTAACGCATCACGCCAACAGATGTTTTTAATGACAGAAAAGACTTATTTCAACTGAACCCCAAGAAAGAAGAGAAGAGGAAAAGAATGAAGAATACAGACAGTGGAGTGCTGCAACAAACAAAATATCAACAGTATCCAAGGAAAGTGTTAAAAGTTGCTTTGATTCAATTCAGTTTATTAATTAAAGATCTGTAGCTACTAGGGGTGTAACTATGCAATGTGTTCATACCGAACAGACCGGTACAGTACGGTGCTGTACCGAACGAATGCAGTCAGCTTATATGCGTTTTTATATGCAGCCATCACAGACCTAGAAGAATAGACTCGCAGCTAGAGGTCTTCGGAACAACCCGAAAACCTGAGGTTCCGACCCAACCTGAATCAGGTCTCGGGTCCATTAAAGTTAAGAGGTTTCACAAAAACAGTGTTTCCCATTTAGGAATTACAGCCATTTCAAGGAAAGTAGCTCCATCTTCAGGGGCTCAAAAGTAGTTGAACAAAGTAGCATAATTGTAAATATAACCAGAATTTTTCATTCTTGTGTGAAAATCTTATCGGTTTAATGTCTGCCTGAAGTCTGGCATTCATGGGCTTCACCAAATTCTTAGTAATCTCCCTAGAGATGCTTTGCTTTGTCTCGGAGTCCAAGACGTGGTTTGGGTTCGGGTCGGAATCGGTAGTTAGTCTCTGGTCCGGTCGGTGCTCTCTGACAGGCTGGGTCTGCGTTTACCTGAGAGAGGTAAAGATATTGGCGGTGGCAGCCAATGTCAGGACTCGGGGCAGTTAAATGATTATTCATTAACGTGGCGTGTTTGTTATGAAACAATCGTGTAGTCGTAGCGTGTTATTACCGGTATGCCCAGAAGCTGTAAAACACTACGGATCGCCAACATGACAACGCTGGATGAGAGAAGATATTCACCACACGTCCTGACCGGTGTAGGCTATTAGTGTTAACAGTTTCTACCAATAGCATCTGTATCCACAAAGAAAATAACGACGTGGATTTATTGTTGTTTACATCACGTTGCCTATGTAGCAACTGAACTGGGTAGAAGAAGACAACGTTTAGGTAAGAAAATCAAGTTTTATTCAATGCTAGACAACTTTAACATGAGCAACTATGAGCTGTATTGTCTCGGTTCTATTCGGGTATCTCGGTTCAGTTCGTGGTCGGACACTAAAGACTCTGGTCAGGTCGGTTCCGGGTCCAAATCACACCTATCAAGTATCCCGTTTTGGCCGGGAAAGTCCTGTATTTTACTTTTCTCTCCCGCCGTCCTCCTGTATTAGTATTTTCCCATAAATCTCCTGTATTTTAACCTGCGTTATTAGAAAAATAATACCGCATCGGGCGGAGTAAAAAAAAAAAAAAAAAAAAAAAAAGAAAAAAAACAAAACAAAAAAACATTCCCGATCTGCAACTTGCCTCGCGATAACTGCCACAAGCAATAGCCCACTACAGGTATTGTAGGTGGTAGATGTCGCGAGGTTAGTGTGTGACATCCAATGAGTGACAGCGCGCCAAGAAAAAAAAGATTGTTACAGAGAATAGGATGTTGTTAGACAACAGAACTGTTTGCGCTCTTCTCTCATGTAAAATAAACTACTCTGGACCAGAACACAAATACACTCCTTCCAAAACAGTCATAAAGAATGCAAAGTCTGCAACAAATTAGTACAACAAGTCATTAAAAGAGTAAAGAAAAGTCAGGTGAAGTGAGATGAAAAACTGTAAAAGAAGAGCAATATGAAATGAAAACAATGTGTGGAATGAAAATCAAATGTAAATGTAAATACAAACAATGTGAAATGAACAAAAAATGCAAATCCCTTCAAATAAATACTCTTCATATATACCCTTTTAGTGTTTTCATTTAGGCTATAATGAACGTTCACATTATGTCAATGTGCCTTTATGCACAGCTGCACTACTTCCTGAACTTGAGCCAGCTGCTGTGTTTCCTGTGTGCCATTAAGTGACAAACTGATTAATCCAGGTGTGTCTGACCTCACAGCAATGGTCAGACACACCTGGATTGATCAGTTTGTCCAATAATGGCACATAGGAAACAAATGAGTTGGCTTAAGTATAAAGAAGTAGTGTAGCTGTGATTTTAGCTTTTCTGTACACCAAAAATGTAAGGAATATTGCTTGTGGCGGGCCCCAGAAAATTTCCCTTATTTTCAAATCCAAAACTTGACAGGTATGTTCCTACTACCTCGGTCCCTAGTGAGTGTTTGTATATTTAAATGTTTTGGCTAAATAAACAACACACTGTTGAAGAAAATGGTTTTGCATTTTGTTCCTATACTGTACCGAAAATGTATCGAACCGTGACCCCAAAACCGACGGTACATACCAAACCCTGATTTTTGCATACTATTACACCCCTAGTAGCTACCTGACCTTTTATCTCTTACCACAGGATCACCAAGAAAAACACAAAGGCAAAGTAGAAGAGGTATTCATGATTCTCTAGTGGTCTTGTGATCATGCTTCTGCAAAAAAATGGTCCTAGGATTTATAGCATTGTGATGTGAATTTTGCAACTGCCACTGATGACAGAAGAAAAGATCAATTTCATAAATAAATACATGATCTTTGTAAACTGGTATATGTTTGATTACAACATAAATAAATCTGAAATGCACATGGTCATCTCTATCCTGCAAAAAAAGGTACAAAAATGGATTGCTAACTTCATATGAATGGCTGTGGGTTATTGGTCTCGTGTGTTAAAATCTCCAAATGAAAGGGTAAGCAATGTTCCTTTTCTAGATGTGATGTTCCTCTACCTCCACCAGGTCTGTAATTACACTCTGATGGGAGGTTGATCCTCCTTTGGGGCAGCATCGTAGATGCAGTGCACTCTTATGGACTCAAGCAACAGACCTGCGTATTCAGAAGCTAGAACTAAGATGGCCGTGCAAGACTGGAAAAATAACTACACCGAGGAGCAAAACACCAAGTTCTAAAAACACAGATTGAGAGGCTGGCCAGTTCATTAAAAGAGTATGCTCACTGGGGAGGGGTTAATTACTCCCTGTTCAATGTAAAATGTGACATATTATTAATCTCCAGACAGCCAGAAAACGAACAGAAGAAAAGAGAGGGAAATCTAGGCCACAGTCAGTAGAAGAACGCTATTTCCCTGGCATTAAAACTGAAATTAGTCATTTTCTGTTTATCAAAGGTTGGAATAAGCAGACGAGCAAGCAGTGTTGTGCAAATGGTTCACGTTAAAGGGTCAAACAACTCAAAGATGAACCTAACTGTAAAAGAAAAGCATATTTCTTTTTATGACCTTTAAGAATTTACGGTTACTGATCTGAAATAAATGACTGGCTCTAAAAGAGATTTACTGTGCAACGATTTTATTTTCAATCAGTGCCACAGCAGGTAAAGTGTTCACTAACCTTTCAGTTTTGTCTAGGATGGAAAAGTTCAAATACACAGGTTTTCTTTTTTTTTTTAAAAGGTTTGAGGACAAATGATGTGCAGTTACTTGATAGTCAGAAGATCTCCATATCTGCTGTTTCAGCACAAATGAAGAGCAGATGATAGATGGATGACGGGGGACATTATCTTTCCAGAAACTCTTTTGACCCATAAAGATGATTAAAAGATAGGAATGGAGAGAAATGAGATTACACCAAGGAGCCAATTTAACTGTCTAATGTCCCAGCTTTGTATTAATATTAAATTAAAAAAAAAAATCCTTATTTCATGAGAATCTTGAGAGTCTTATTTTAAAGAGTCAAAAATAAAATTCATGAGTCGAAGTCACTAAAGAATGACAGGGTCACTGCCAGTTACCAGACAGTAGTGTATCTGTTACAAGTAGTTGCCAAAAAACCACTGAGTGACGGTTGCTGGTTTTGAAAAATGGCTCTTGGATGCTCCTGTATGAGTCACTACATAAACTCAAGACCAAAAATGATGATTGTTTTGGTACATTCTGTACCAGTAGAAATGGCTGTGAATGGGAGGGGTACCAGACCCATTTCATGAGATAGAATGTTTGGTAAGTGAGTAGGTATGGCTAGTCAGAATAGCAGGAGCCTATCCCAGCTGTTGTTGGGAGAGAGACAGCATACATCTGAAACAGGCTGCCAGTAAATCAGACAACCAAGCAGGCTCATACCCACTATTTATCAACCTAGCATGTACCCTGAAAAGCCAAACAGGCATGGACCACCAAAGTACAGTGGATACCTCTACTTACGAAATTAATTGGTTCTGGAAGTATTTTCGTAACCTGACAATTAAGTAAGTAGAGACGCATTTTCCATGTAAATGCCCTAATCCGTTCCAAGCCCCCCAAAATTCGGACATAATTTTTTTTTATAAAATCATAAAAATGCATCAAAACATGTAACAAATACATGTTACAATTAGATTACTGCACAATAAACATAAAATGAGAGTTGTACATAATAAAAAAAATAAAAATAAAGTAAAAAATAAAAATTATGTTCATTTACCTTTTAACGGCTATCGTCGTCACCTTTTGCTTCTTTGGTTCATGTTCTCTCTCAGCAGTGGTTTTTGCCTGATGATTTGTAAAGAACTGATCCAAGGACGTTTGCTTTTGTCAGCTTTTAACAATCCTTTGAAAATGTGCAAGGCAAACATCAACATAGTGAGTGATAGCCCACTAGTGAACACTTTTTCTGGGTGATTCTTTTCAACAAATTCCGAGATTCAGAGAATTCAGAGAGAGATGGCAAGAAATGCTAGCCTGATAACCAGTGGCAGAGCAGCCACAAGTATGTTTACGTTCTGTAAACTCTGGGAGCTGCGAGTAGCAGCGTGTACTGTATTTTTGTCTTTCGTATCCTGAAATTTCTTTCGTAACAAGAGCAAATAATTTCCCGTTGAGGCGTTTCGTAACCTGAAAATTTCGTATGTAGAGACGTTCATAAGTAGAGGTACCACTGTACAGCTCTATTTCTAAATGTGTTAAATATAAAAAAGGGATTCAAGGAAAAAACACAATAATAAAGATCACAAAAACAAGAGTCTAAATGGTCAAAAATAAATGACAATTTGTGATAAAATCAATAGCTTTATGAATTTGCAGTTCTGAATGCTGCGTGGATAACTTACTAGCACCCAAAATGCTATAAACCCATTGCTCTTGGCATAAATGGAGCTACTGGATACATACCTGACACATGTTTGTGTAAGAGCTTTGGATTGAGTGATATTCTTCGACAGGAAGGAAAATATGAATTTTGGAGTCAATGTCGATAAGCTTTTCCAGATCAGAGGGCTCTGGGGTGTAACCATGGCCTGTCAGTACTGACACAGCCCTTATGGTGTCCTGGAAGAAAAGCATTAGTAGAATTAGTCATCGTCCACAGGGGCGAAGGCAGTTTTACTCAGTAGTAATCTCAACAGAGGACTGATAAATATGATCTACCCATTGCTCATGCAGCAACATTGTGACAGTGATGTCTGAATGAGGGACTACAGTCAGTGACTGTATCACTGAGAGTATTCACTTCTGATGGGTCAAGAGCCAGATTCTGCCAACTACTTCTTTCTCAGAGCAACTGTTGAGTCCAGTCATACTCCCACAGATTGCTCTGGTCAACAGTGGGTGGATGGTGAGCTCACAGCGCAATGCTCAGATAAGATTCTGTAAAACATGATGACCAGGTCATAACACAAAGAGCACAACTGTAACATCTAGAAACTGAGAAAGGGAGTTCTAAAACAAACGGAGCAAATGCAGAGGCCTATTAACAATCTGGAAAATCAAAAACAAAAAAACAAAGTCCAAACTTTTGTTGTTCCAGACCTGTGTTTCATGTGTGTAATCATCCTACCATTAAAACCATGGCAAGTGACTTAAATGGACACAATATTTCAATCCTAGACATCAGACAAAAAGCCCACTCCAGCTAATATCATGCACAATTGTCATGTTTCAGGCAGAGAACCGGGCATGTGGTTTTAACTCATAGTGTGTACTGTACTAACTTTACACCTTATTTTATGGAACAAAGTGTAGGTATGCCTCCTGATTTTTGCTTTGTTTTTAACATTGCAACCTCCTCTTGTCATATGGTCCAAAAACTAAGATTGGACTACTGCAGGACATCCTAAAATGACTCTGTACAGCATCCAGTTGGTCCAAAATGCTGCATCAAGAGTTCTGTTAAGAGTTAGCATGAGAGACCATATTTCCACAGTCTCAGCTTCCCTTTATTGGCTTCCTGTTAAAGGAATATTCTGGAATCAAGTCAACCTTAGGTCTATAAATAGATGGTAATGAGTGTAAACTTCCACAAGGGATCAAAGCAAAATATACATTTGCAGCACAATGGCTATTAATGTTAGCAAAGACCACAAGCAGAAATTTCAGAATTAATTGCTATTTTAAGCCTCTGACAAGACTCAAGAAAGGTATTCCACCTAAGCCATAGTGTGGATTAAAAGTATTGTTTGTACTGGAATGCCCTTCCATCAGTTTCTATGTTGTCATGTCATAATTTCATACCACCGATGTTACAGAAAGGACGGTCAATAAATGCAAAAGGGAGGGAGGATCATTCATAGCCTCAGCCTCTAATGCTTGCCTATTTCTACAATAAATATGTTTATAAGTACTGATCCAGTTCTATGGAAGAAGTGGCCATGAACTCTCCTCCATTTGCATCTATTTGTGATTCAGACTTTTGACAACATACTTGTAAATGGGAAGGGCCTTTCTGTAAAAACTTTCCTATTTATACACTATTTGTACACAGACAAATTTTGAATTGCAGTAGTTTGTCCATAAGGTATCCATACATACTCTTTTTGTATGTCTATGTTGTTATTATTGCAATTAACATTGTTGAGCTAATCTCTCTGTGTTTATTGGTCTCTCTTTCCTGTCATTTCAGACCCCTAAATGGTTGAGGCAGATGGCCGCCCTTCCTGAGTCTGGTTCTGCTAGAGGTTTTTTATACCTGTTAATTAGGTTTTCCTTCCCCATTGCTGCCTCATGCTTGCTCAGGATGGGGGACTGTACCAACATGTAGCTTGGATGCAATCTGCTGGGCTAGCTAGGTTGTTTTTATGAATTGGAAAATAGATTTCACTTTATTTCTGTCTGTTTTATGTCTTCAGTTGGTACAAACATTATGAAATAATAAATTGCTGTTTTCACATTTCACTGTTTGTACACACAGTTAAACAAGACAAGACGCAATGTGGAAAGTTAGTTTGGAATTGCTATGAGAAGGACTATAGACTGAAGCATATTAGCTTTTTCCACCTTAAGATAAGTTTATCACACTGCTTTGACTGTAGTTTAAAAAATAGTGTGGAAAAAAACTGGATATTTTCTTCCCTAATTCTCTGAAAGAAAGTATTTAGATAGATGTCACAAAAGTGTGTTAAGTAAACAGTGTGAGACAGCTTTTGATTGAGGCGTCTCAAGAAATTCTTCCAAGAACTAAGTGAAGTCCTCAGAAGTGAAGACACCTCTCTGCCAAACTCCTGGTGACATAAATAATATGCTCCCTCCGTCATGCACATTCATAACAGCATGCCTCTCAATAACAGGAAGTCTTCCACCAGCCACATAAAAAAAAACTGAGCATCTGCACTCCCCACAATTTGGTATCTGCCACAATAATCAGTGCAGTATTGTTCTAAAAGTCAAGGCAAACATCATAAAAAGAGTAGAAAGACATTTTAAAAACCTTGGCAAGCTGTTCTACCAATGCAGAGCTGCCGTGGTCAAGTTAAATGGAACCGCATGTTAAAGGTAAGTTTTTTTTTCTCCCTGCTTTTAAAAAGGCTTCATCCCATCTGACTTCAAACTTACTGCACAGCTGCCAAAGGGGTTATTAAGGCAAATTAAATGTGGAAATAAAAACATGTGATCCTAGAATGGCGTAGGTGGGTTCATCCTGAAACACTGGAGTGCTCCAAGTGGCAGGGTCTCAGATGAATCCTCAAAGGAAAACAAAGCCTCTCATTCTCCCAGTTTTAAGCTCCTTTGCACACTCACTCCAAGTGTAGCTATTGGTTATTGTATGACGATATGAACATTCTTTGCTTCTGAATTTTATTCAAACACTGCAGAAGGAATAGATGTTAGAATTAATGCATAAAATGCAGCATTCCAAGTGAAACACATATGGCACTTGACATCTGGTTCTTAATCTGAAACGCTTTGAGGAGTCAGAATCTTCCACCCAGAGACCATCTCAGCTGCCAAGGCACTCATCAAAACATGAATATCTCACCAATCCTACTTTACTGGCTGCTCTGAGAGCCAAAGTCTGGCTGAGGTATTTAGTAAAGGCTTTGATGATAACTTGATTCAAAAGACATCATGAAAGAAACTATTTTGAAACATATAGATTGTACTTAGAGGTTGGGACTAAACTTTGGAGACACTGCTTATCTATAAAATACATTTAAAAACTCATTGTTTTATTAGTGAGCTTTATATGTTGGTAGCGGGAGCACTGGATTTGATCATCTGCTGCAGAGGTGCCCTTCCATAAATCTTGTACACATGAGATGTAGGTGTTATAGAATATGAAGAAGAGTCTCATTCTGCACCATATGTTGTCTGTTAGAGCTTCAGCCTACCTCACTGTCGATGTCTCTGCTGCTGTCCTCTTCTTCGTCTATTTGTCGGAGGAGCTCAGCCAGACGCTCTTCCTCTGCATGGGTCAAAAGCACCTCACCACTAACTAGCTGTTGTGTTACACAACAATGAAAGAAAAGAGATTGAAATTTTTGATGCAAATAAAGATTTTCATTCAATTTAGCGGTAGCTTACTACATTGATAATACATTTTTTTTGGAAAGATAAACATATTCTCCTCACAGGAGAAACAAAGTCAAGTGATATATTTGGATACTGCATTTTGTCCAGCATGAACTTTTGTATACCTCAATGTTTCTCTTGATGAAGTTCTTTTGTGTATTCTTGCTTTTGGAAACGTCACAGACACTGCCTTTTAACTGATTGTCCTCAGCATCTCCAAAGCTCACTTCAAATGATTCTGTCAAGTTGGCTGACCTCTTTTCATTTGTCATGAAACCTTGTATGTCTGGACGTGAATACTGAAAAATTAGGCTCTCGTGGCAACCCTCAGCCCGGCCTGAAAAAATTGACAGGATGTCAGTGATGGATGGGAAGAGCATGCTTTAGCTAAATTTACACACACACACACACACACACACACACACATATATATATATATATATATATATATATATATATATATATATATATATATATATATATACATATACATACATACATACATATGTATGTGCGTGTGTGTGTGTGTGTGTGTGTGTGTTAGAAGACTAACACAAGGACACAAGGTCAAGCTTGCATTCCTTTCTAGAAAAAACAACTGAACATTTCCTTTGGTTATGGTGCCATCAAGTGGACAACTTGGGCAGTACAATTTCAAGCATACATTATTTTTTGTACTTCATCTCAAGAAGCTCACTTTTCTCCAAGCACTGGTTATCTCCATCATGTTCACAGTCAAGAACTTCAGTTTCAAACACAGAGCCAGAGTTGCCCATTTCTTCAGTTCCCTTAAAGATATCAAAGACATATTTTGCATGGCCCACGGTGATTATGCTTAATATTCTTTCCAACACTGTTGCTGATTTGTATAATGCTTTGTGTACATACCAGCATGTTCTTCCAAAGCGAGAAATAGCTTTGTGTTCATGGCTTCATTAGCACATTCATAGTACCCTTCAGGTTTATTCTGCTGCAATAAAAAATACACAGTCGCATCATATCCACAGTGATAAAATTTATAATAAATTTAATCAAGCACTAATGATGGAAGAACATTGAATGTTAAGGTTGTGCCTGCCTGAAGCTCTTGCCAGAGTTTTGCTTGAAGCTCTTTTCTTTGACGCCGTATTTCCTTTTCTTTACAGACTTCTGAAGACAGTATTTCATCAAGTTTTTTCATTTTCTCCTAAGGCTCTCTGTAGTTCAGAGTTCTCATCCTCATCCTCAGTAACCTCAGTGATATTCTGATCTGAAAGAAGAAATTCTAATCTATTACATGCTGGAGTAGCTTCAATTAAACAGAAGCATCCTACAGTACATTATACAGCATACAAGTCACATGCTAAAGTTAGTGCCCCCTTATTTATTCCTATTTTTTTTTTGTGTGTGTGTAAAAACAATGTTTTATCTGGTTGTAGTGTTTTAGTAAAATGTATTTATTTAACAAAAATGAAGCCAAAAAAAGAGATGTCATGTAAGCAATACTAAGTACCCCCTACTGCTTCCATAGAATCTAAGGGAGTAAACTGCAACCAGGTGCTGCTAATCATCACTTATCAGACCCATATAAAAGCACACATTTGCACTGTCTGCTGCTCTAGAGTATTCAGGTTGTATTAACACACAAATGCATAAGCAAAAGCCTTACAGAGAGTAATTGTTTTTGCAAATTAATGCAGAAAGAGTTATAAAAGAATTTCTTAACATCGTAAAAATTCTACTGTGAGAAAAAAAATGATTCAAGTGGAAAGCATTCAAAACTGTTTCCAATCCTCCCATGAGTGAAGCAAATTTGCCCACAGGGTCAGGCCATGCCATGTTCCCAGTGTTACAAAAAAAAAATCTAAAAAGTAAGAGTTTCAACTCAGACCCTACAGATCTCACAGAACATGTCAAATCTTCAAGTCCATGACAGCACAACTGGAAAAAGACTGAACAAGTACAGTTTGTTTGAAAAGTTTGCAGAAAGGCCTCTTCAGCCTGAAAGAAAAATGAAATTTTTTGTGCTGTTTTGTCCCCCCTTTTTCTTTTTCTTTCTGTTTGTTTGCAGGCCAGAGTTTTCCAGAGCTACATGCTAACCTGCAGTTCCATCTTCTGACCATCCCAGCGTTTACCTCCACCTGTGTGTGTAGGTGTCTTTGGGATAGACCAGCAGTCCAATCCTCTGACCACCTCAGTGTTGCTGCCTAGATTCTGTTTATATAGTCATCTTTGTAGAGCATGTATTAACAATGTATCAGTCAGAATATAAGTGCATGGAATTCTTAGTTCTCCAGTTAATGGATAATTATTATTTATACATTTTGTCTAATATAGTATTGCCAGGATGCATGTGCTCTCCTCTCTCAGTCCTTCATCCTCTCTGTCCTGTCTTCCTTCTCTTTTTCTTTCTTTACCCAGCTGGCCTTCAGCAGGAAGGTCCCCCTTATGAGCCAGGTCCTGCTCAAGGTTTTTTCCTCTTAAAGAGGAGTTTTTCCTTGCCACTGTTTGCAGAACTAGAAAAGACCCATGCATAACAGATGTCCAAAAACCTCAATGAACAATACTGAGAAACTGACTGCCATACAGAAAATTACTACATCAAGTTATTGCTACTGAGTGTGGATCTACAATCTATGAAAACATGAGGGTACTTAGTATTTTCCACATTATTATTTTACTTTTTTATTTTACAATCTTAAAAAAATAAAATACACAATTCTAAATGATTAAAAGAGGAGGTTGTAGCCTTTGCAAATAATTTTAGTTACCTTTGCTGGGTCGTCTGGCTGAGGACTTGATTACAGCTTTATTAAAGCAGTTCTGGGGATACAAGAATTTTTTTTTTCTTTCATTAGTGGAAAATGAATACAATATCGCTTTACAGTGCCAACATAGCTTATCAATTTATTTACCTGGTTATCAGGAGCATGGCTGGACAAAACAACAAGCTCAAATGGCGTTGCAGGACATATTCTGACATTATTGTGCAGTAATGACATGCGGCTACCTGACCGCTCACTCGACGAAGGTCGTGAGATGTCGTCTAAACTTCCTTTGATAATTTCCATAGCGTTGGTGTTCCTACTTCAAACGGAGTAATGTTAACTTAGTTGCAACAATAAAATCCCTAACAGTCGTGAATTCACTTTTGTTCTGCCAAATGTTTGGTAACCACCGTAACCACGGACGCAAACTCTCCCGGATGTTGCTATGGACGTTTGTTACTATGGGTACCGCGGGAGGTCGAGGCAACTCAGCTGATGCCTGATTCAGTGCAGCTAGCTGGTGTCGGAGGTAGCCAGCGGCTCAGCTAGCACCACCGTTGTTATTTCCGCTGCACAGCTCTCGGGATCGCCGTACCTAAGATATTGATGATAAATGTCTACAGTGTGAAATTTCGACGGTGGAGGCTCTGATGCGGTGTTTTCTTTTGGTAGGTAGTGAGTCAGTAAAGCCCAGTTAGCGTTAGCAAGCGAAGAAGAAATTTAATTTTAATGACCGCAGTCACCTAGCTTAACCAACGTAAATCCAATATGTTCTCTCTCTCTCGCTCTCTCTTTATGATATAAATTTTGTTAGTTGGTAGTCATTTGGCATTAGCATTATATACTGGTTATGTATCATATTTGGGCCTTATTCCCCGTATCGTTATCACAGTGAGCCGCTGAAATGGGTGTGCAAACCATTGACAGTGTTGCATTTTATATGTCGATTCTATAAAGACTTTGCTTTGCTACTGAAAATTAACCAGGTGAGTCGTGAGTATTCTTGCCTACTTAACGCCACGCGCTCAATGTTTATGCAGTTATTGCCGTGTTTTGTGCTAATCGGTTGTGTAACTGAAGCACTACAAACACGCCCATCTCGCTGGCAGCTGCGCGAGCTCTGCAGTGTACCTGCATCAGCTTTATGAAGGCTATGGAGGAGTGCCATTTTTTGTCATGTGTTTATGTCTTTAAATATGTTTATTTTTTTCTATTTATATTAGGTTGGGTTGACTCTGAAGAGGACGATGTGCAATGGAATGATAGAGTCAATTTCATATGCTTCTTGGCCCCACACCTCAGCCACTAAACGGTCCATGTTGTTGCTGCTGGTACTAACTGTAGTGTCCACTGGGCAAGGCTCAGGTAAGACACACGCTTGTGGTTGACATTAGTACCATACAAAGCTTTCTAGATTAAACATGTCATATCGCAACAAACAATAATTTCCTTTTGTAAAGAACTATGTTGTTCCCAGGCCCTTTCTGATACTGCTTTAATAAAGTGTTTCACCAGAAGTAATATTAAAAGATTTTCCTGGGTGTTATGAGCATAATTTAAAGGAATGAAATGAGTTGTACCAGGAGTTTTATTGTCATTATAGTGAGGTTTAGACAGTGTAACAGAACATAAAAGCATCACACTGTCTTCGGAGTGAATACAATGTAATAATATTAAGTACAACAAGATTGTAGCTCTACTCTCAATCATTTATTTCAAAGGATGACAAATGCATAATAGGGAAGGCTAAAAGACACAGGTTACAGAATAGGATGTAGTGAGTACTGGTATATGGGGCCTGAGTCACATGGATTTTGGCCTGTTGTGCAGAATCCATAAAATTAAATCATTGTGTTAATTAGGCACTCATCTGACTTAAGTCAAACTGTTGTATTGTTACCTTTGACCTTTAATTGAAGAACAGTATGTCATACAGGTGCTGCATCTCAACTATGTGATGCCACTGCAAAGCCTTTTAATAGTCTCCAGATTCTACGTGAAGGTTACCATAGTTCACTATGTGTCTGTATTAATCTTCTCATCAGTGGGTAACATGTTAAATCCAACCTTAACATCTTTGTTGTGTTGTGTTTATTTTGTTAAAAAAAAAAAAAAAAAAAGTCGTTCATTATTGGTCCTCTGTTCCCAGGATGTGTGAGACCATACATGGTCCAGAACAGCTGGGTAAATCTCACAGAGACCAACAGAGGTTCGTTTCCCTGTGGGCACGGTACTGCAGTACAGCTGCGACCCTGGTTACCTGCCAGATGGACCCAGCATCCTCACCTGCACCCCATTGGGACGGTGGTCCTCTGAACCTCCTCAGTGTATACGTAGTGGTGGTAAGACACTCCATTTTTATTTATTTATTATTATTGTTTTTTTTTTTGTTTTTTTTAATCAACTCAAATTTTTAGACAACTTTGCCAACTCCTAAAGTTGGGCTGTTACTTTGCATGTCGTTTTTTCCTCTTCAGCATGTCTTCCCCTCTCCAAACCTGAAAATGGGGACTACACATGCCACCCGTCTCCCTGTCGATTGTTTTCCCACGGCACAATTATTGAGTTCTTCTGTAATGATGGCTTTGCACTCACTGGAGACTATCCCTACCTGACATGCCAAGATGGACAGTGGGATGGCCCCATGGAGATCAGTTGTGTGATAAAAGGTTGTTTAGGCCTTAATATGTTGGTCTTAAATGCTAACTTATAAACCACAAAAATGGAATTTTGTAAATAAATCACTCTCAGCACTTCACTTACAGACAACCCCAACAATCTGACAGCTGTCTTCTTTCTTTCTTTCTTTCTTTAAACTGATGTCCCTTATTAAAGGTTGTATCAGACCCTCCATGGTGCAGCATGGTTCAACTAATCTCTCAGACACCAACATGAGCTTTTTTCCACTGGGCACTGTACTACAGTACAACTGTGACCCTGGCTACTTGTTAGCTGGACGCAGCATCCTTACCTGTACCACACTGGGAGACTGGTCCTCTGAACCTCCTCGCTGCATACGCACTGACGGTAAAGACAAAATCTAACTGCTGTATCTACATATAAATATCACATATATAATCTAGAATGGGATTTTGATGAAATTCTATTAAACAATGCAGTGATAGCAAGTATTTATCAGCAGCAGACATACTATGATGAGACAAAAAGGCCCCTTACCTGAACTACATGTAGCACTTTTGTTTATTTACCTTAATGGACAGTATTTCTTTCCATGTACAGTATGCCAGCCTCCATATCAGCCAGAAAATGGAGGTTTCACTTGCCACCCCTCCCCATGCCGACGATTTTCTCATGGCACGGTGATAGAGTATTTCTGTGATGAAGGTTACATTATGAAGGGAGACTATAAGTTCCTTACCTGCCATTATGGGAAATGGGACAACATGATGCCAGTCAGCTGCGTCATTAAAGAAGGTAAATGGAGATAAAAATGATGTATAAAGTATGTATTTGGAAAGTTGAACAGATGATTATAAGAAATACTTTGCTTCTCTGTTTTAAGGTTGTATAAGGCCCTCACTGGTGCAGCATGGCTCAAGTAATGTAACAGACACCAACAAGAGCTTGTTCCCCGTTGACACAGTACTACAGTACAGCTGTGATCCTGGTTATCTGTTAGAGGGACCCAGCATCCTCACCTGCACCACAATAGGACGGTGGTCCTCTGCCGTTCCTCGCTGTCTACGCAGTGATGGTGAAAACAGATTGTTGTCCCTTTTAAAAATTGGTATCAATGTACTGCATGAAATGAAGAAATTTCTTTAGGGATAATATGCTGTATTGACCTTAATATAAGATGAGATTTGTTTCCCTTTTAATGTATTTAACGAAGTTAGGTTTTCTTATATTTGAGGTCTATACTTTCCAACAGCTTGACTGTTAAATCCACAACTGGTGGCGCAGAGCCAGCAGTCTGTACATGCCCATTACAAATGGAGATTTGAACATGACATCGTAACATTTTCAGGTTTGAGAGATGCAGAAAGACAGCGATGTCTCGAACAAAGCAGCTTAAAAGAAGATAACATGTATGTAATATTTTCAATGCGACCCCAAAAAAGACAGCTTTTAACTCTGACAATTAAACTGGCTTTTTCAATGAAACTGAGCGAAGATTGTCTGCGACTAGGTGACTGTAAAAGGAAAGGAAGGACTGTCCATCAATTACCATTAGCCTACTCAGCTTTTGAAGTCAGTGGCTGGTGCAAATTAATGTTACAGTTCAATGGACTCTGTTTGCATTCAGGACAAGTCTCACCAGTGGTGGATATATGCTTCTTTTCTAAGTAAGGGGCCATCAAGGTGCTCCGTTTCTCATGGATGGGCCAGATATTTGTCCTTACACAAAATCTCATTGTTTGGTGAAATTTATATACACCTTACCAATCTTGTTTAAACACTTAATACAATTGAAAATAAATAAGTAAGCAAAGTTGAATTGTAAAACACTTTAATAATTTTACGTCTGTTTTAACTTTGGATACATAAAATACCTCTTAACACACAGGTATCGTCCTGTCCAACAAGACCATTAGCCTTGGAAGAGATGCTTGTTTCTTTTCATAACTATATCAATAAATTATTGAAATACCGGAAGTAAATAGCTCATAACTGAATTATACTAGACAAGATTTGGTGCTCATACAATTTTTTTTTCACCAATAGATGTATCTTGACAAAAGGGGGTCATCTTACTATAAATGGGGTCATCTCATATTTGGGTCAATACAGTAATTAAGGATTTTCTTAATGTATTAATATCTTTCTTATTTTAAGACATATTGGACCTATAATCACAAACCAAGTTGACAGGAAGCCAGAAATAAATGTTCAGATATTTTTTATATTGGAAATCAACAACTCGAAGATGCAAACAAAGCTAGCTTATATTAATATTAGGTTGAAAGAAAGGGAGACAATGTGATGTTATAACACATGTACTATAAGATGGTTTTCTTCCTGTCCCTGGACAGTATGCCGGCCTCCATATCAGCCAGAGAACGGAGGCTATGCATGCCACCCTTCCCCATGCCGAAGGTTCTCTCATGGCACTGTGGTTGAATATTTCTGTGAGGAAGGTTACATTCTGAAGGGAGACTATAAATACCTTACCTGTCAGTTTGGGCAATGGGACAGCCAAATGAAGCTGAGTTGCATCATGGAGCAAGGTAGATGACACGTTTGAACATTTCAAATAAATGTTGAAAGTTGTGTGCAGATAAAAAATATATATTTTATTCACAGACCGGAGTCCATCTTTGCCTTTGGGGATGCCAGCTTTGTCCATCGTTGCTTCCACAGCTACCTCAGTGGCTTTAATCCTGCTACTGGTGGTGCTGTTTGTACTTGTGCAGCCTAAACTCAAATCCCTCCATCGGTGAGTCTTCCCTCCAAATCTCATGTTTGAAATTTAGAGTAATTGTTGGAGAAACAAACTGTCAGATTTTCTTCTCCTTCTCCACTACTAGTCGAGACCAGGGGGTGTCAGGGCAGCCTGTGTCAATCATGGTGGAAGGAGTCCAGGTGACTTTGCCCTCCTACGAAGAGGCTGTGAGCGGCAGCAGAGTCTCAGCCCTCAGCCCGGAGTCTCGAGTGCAGATAGTGTTGTCTGAGGGTCAGCATGCCACCGCACCAGAGACTGGCCCCTCTAGGCCCTCGTCCCTCAAACAACAGCTGTCTGAGATGGCTGCAGTGCACCCTGCGCTGCCATCATCCTCTTTCTCATCACCCTCATCATCCTCTAACTGGGTGCTGGAGCATGCAGGGGCTGCTGAAGGCACCTCATCTTCACAAAGAAGGCCATCTGAAGGCAGCGACCAGCAGAGCCTGTCTGTAGACACTGAGATGGACTATTCTGATGGTAAAGCGTTTTTCTACAAAATAATCCTTTTTTTTTCTCTAACCTTTACTTTGCAATAATACCCTCTTTTCTCTGTTGCCCACAGATATGCCATTACTAAAGGAGGCATGAAGCATTTGGAGTAACCTGAGGCAACCAGCTTTGCTACTGGCCTGTACTGGTGAGCAGGACACCATCATCAGTGATAACCACAGATACAGAGCCTCTCAGTGTTTACTCAGAATGAAGATAGTTAATCACAAGATCCCAAAAGAGATCAGTGAAGGGATTCGCATGTACATACATGCATTTTTTTTACATGCATTCCCACAGTGTGTATAGTTCTCTGATGCCTAAAAGTGAGTTGAAAATATGGAAGAAATCAGATGAACAGGGACATTTGATGGAATATGTCTTCAAAAAATGGTTGATATGGTTCACCTAAATGGACAAAACTGGAAACTCATGTTGGGAACTAATCATTTTTATTTATCACGTTGCTGTTACTTCTCTTTCACCACCACACAGCTCATCACCTCACAGCTCATCACTTAAATATATTTGTAAAGATGCAGTGAAACCAGATTGTTGTTAGATTTATGAACATTCACAACATTCTTTTCAAAGTTTTTAGTGCTTTCAAATCATCAGTCACATCATTCCACATCACTGTCTGGCAAGATTGTTTGTCAGCTCATTCAACATGTTTCATTTCTCCAATAATTTTGTCCTCGTCATACTCATGCTCTTTTTCCCCACTGGCCTTCCACTTCTATGCACAGTTATTTGTAATACATGAAAAAGGAGTTTTAGAAATGAATGTCAGTTAAATGCCTCCACTGCATAGTGCTATGTTTGGCTTTTTTTTTTTTTTTTTTTTTTCCAGACATATCACTTGGAAAATATTGTCTTGTTAATTTATCCAGGCTGTTGGGGAATTTGTTTTTGAAGTCTTAATGTGTATATAATTTATTTGTGTTCAGAACGCTGTTGATCAGCTGTGGCTTCTTCTGATGCCTCCACAACTCATGGAAATGGTTTGAAATTATGTCTTTTTACTTTGAAGATTGAAAGCTGTTTTAATTCTGCTGCAAGCAGTTTGTTAAAATGTAAAAGTGGTGGGGGAGATCCCTCACAAAAAAATGCTGTAATGTTAGTGTTTAGATTTTTTTTTTCTTTTTTTTGTGGAGATGGTATTTTTAATATATTGAAATATTTAAGTTATTGTAGTGGCTATTTGTAGGATAAATCTCGTCATCATTTTTGTGGCATCATTGGATGAGGTATTTGAGTAGCATCCCAGAACTGCTACAGATTTTAAGGGCATCAAAGACCGTGCAAAATGGGCTCTTGGAACCTCTGCTGGCAGTTACCGGAGAACACATAGTGGAGGACGAGGTCAAGAACACAAAGTTTGAGCCAGTGCGTTGCTCAGTGGTTTAGGCGTGTGGCCCACGTGCAGAGGCTGCAGTCCTCACAGGTTCAAATCCCAGCCTGTGACACTAAGCTGCATGTCTTCCCCATTCTCTCTGTCCCAGTTTCCTGTCTTTCTGACTGTGAATAAAAACCACTAAATCTTAAAAAAAAAAAAAACAAGGAGTCCAAAGTTTGTCACTGTCCAGACAGATGATGCTCATGCTTATTTCCATCTGAATCCTGAGGCTACACATGTTAATACATTTTCGTATAAAAATATTAAAACCCTTGTTAAGGTAATGTCTGACATCCACAATCTTTCAATTCTTTCAATTCTGACCCATGAAAACTGGTTCAGTGCAGAAGAACAAACAACCATTGACCAAAACAAACAGTATTTAAAATTGTAACTTGATTAATTTTGACTTAATCTAAACTATGGCTGTTGTTTTAACCCACATATTTACATTTTGATGTAAACTGTAAAATAACAGTTTAAATCCGAGTTATTTTAGTGGATATATGTAGGCTAAATGTTCAAAACATATTTCTACTAGTGGTGCACAATGTTTAGAATTTCAACCGATTCCTTTAATTTCCTGCTTCTCTTGACTGATATATTCAATATAAAAATAGTAATGTAATTTTTTTATAAGATCTGTGCAGGATGCAGTTATGAAAAACTGATATTTTAGTAGCTCTGGCCTATCTATAAATGTCGTCACACTAATATTTGTGGTCATTTGTCCTAATAACAGCGCCAAAAGACACTCATAGGCCAAACACCTATCATGTGAAATTAATAAATCTAGTGCACTGACATATCAAATCATTACACAATTAAAAAGAGTGTAACGGTGTTGAACGGACCCAATAGCACTACAACCAACACGGGTAATAGTTCCTGAACAGTCTTTATTTAACAGATTTGCAGACACAACAGCTGATCAGATGGTGGCAGCGGAGAACTGGATCCAAGGTGGAATGGCAGGCTGGTAGCGGGGGTGAGTGTGGCAGGTGCCAGTCTGAAAGTCTTCCAACAGGCTCAATGAGGGTGACAGAGGGGAGGTGAAGCACACTCACTGGTGAGGGGTCTCCAGCTGTGATATATTCAAGTTTCATTCCATATATTCAGACTTTCATTCCATATATTCAGACTTTCATTCCATATATTCAGACTTTCATTCCATATATTCACTTTCATTCCATTTATTCAAGTTTCATTCCATATATTCAAGTTTCATTCCATATATTCAAACTTTTATATTATATATATCTTAATTTCCTGAACAGCTTGCCATTTTTTTTTTTTTTTTTTTAAAGGGGGGTAGTCGGTATATTGTTGCCATATGGCAACTGCGCAAATATGGAAAGTACCATAAAATCAAAAATTTTTCTCTCAAAACATAATTTTATTGAAAACAAGACTAAACAAATCCTACTTATACTTAGTGAAATGTATAACCCGATATTTAGTTGGGCATTTTCTGAGATCTGGGACTCGCAGTCTCTTCGATAGAGGAGCCATGCCTCTACCAGGGTCGGGTCCAGCATGTGGAAGACAATGCGATGGTAACATTTCTTGGACCTGATCTTGGTTGGGTAGAGGGCTATCAAAGAATCCAGAAGATCCACTCCTCCCATGCTCTTAATGTACACTGACACAATGTTGAGGCGTGGAACGTGGAATATCTCTTTCTTTTTTTTTTTTTTTTTTTGTCCTACCTTTGCACTTCTTTGGTTGGGTTTGCTCCCACAAATGTGCTCAGAAGGGTCACAGTTGTCAAACCACTTCACGGCCCATTGCTAACCTGCCCTGTTCTCTTTCTCTCTCCCATAGAAGAAACTGGCTTCCATGTTCTATGGATTAAAGCGACATATGTAAACTGGCTATGCAGTTAAAAAAAAAAAAAAAAAGCAGGAAATGCTGCATATAATTCCAAGTACTGTACTGTCAGTCTTGTACTGTAATGTCTGAATTTACAAAATATAAATACAAATAATGTTTTTTCCCTTTTAAATCTAATAAATAAAAAAACAAATTTTAGCATTTTACAAAAAACATATATCTAAACTGGTTTTAACGATGAAGATTAAAAGTTGCTCCCTAGCAAATTGAAGCCCTATTTTCCAGTTAGCCTCACTGATTAGTAATTTTCTTAAGGCTACACAGCTGTTCAGTCCCAATCCCTTGAGTTTCCTTCGCATTGTGTGTGTGGAAATGCTCTTACTTTCACTATTAAACATAGCGCTGAGTTATACTGTTGTTTTTCTTCAATTTGATCTCACCAAACTTTAAGTCATCACCGATCATGGTCATTGAGGAATTTTTTTTTCCGGCTACATTTCCTCCTCGAAGACGATGGGTCCCCACTATCCTTCCAGTTTTTGATAATGCGTTGAACCTCAATTTTGGTAGTTTCTGCAATCTCCTTAGATGTTTTCTCTGCTTGATGCATGCCATTGATTTGACCCTTCTCAAACAGACTTAACATCTTTTCAACGACCACGGGATGTGTCTTTCTACATGGTTGTTTAGGAAATGAGAAGCAACTTATTTCACCAGTTGGGGTTAAATAACTTGTTGACAGCTGAAAGATAATCGCCAGAAATTAGCAGTAATTATCCAATAGGAGGTTCGTAGCTATTTGCTAAGTTACTTTTTATGGGGCCAGGTAGTTTGTGTGGTGTGTGTGTGTATATATATATATATATATATATATATTATATATATTATATATATATATATATATATATATATATATAAGATAAATAAATACATGCATGTGCAAGCAAACACACAGCCATCAGTTAGATTAAGAGTTACAGTAAGTCAAATTAACCTAGATCTAAGTTTTCCTGTTGTTTGCTCTTCTGTACTGAACCAGTTTTCAAGGGTCAGAATTGATAGAGCATTGTGGATGTCAGACCTAACCTCCAATAAAGGTTTCATACTTTTACATGAAACTGTATTAATGTGTGTAGCCTCAGGATTACATTCCTACTCCCATCAACTGGATCTGTGATCATGTGCAATTGACCTTTCGCTTGTGTCTCAATTGAGCACATTTATTTTCATAGCTTGTAAATTGCTACTATATGACCTTTCTTTTTTAAAGTTAAGGGTAAGGAAGCCAAAAATGTAAATTTAAATAACAATCTTGCACAGGATATATTGAATGCAATATAAACAGGAATAAAAACAGAAAATGGAATTAATACAGTGTGAACTTGTACATCACAGAGTTCACATTGCCTAGGATTGAACAAATAGAAAGGAAAAGTATGACTGATGAAAAATAATCCATCATTTATTAGTGGTTGGAAACAGCTCATCTTTTAGTCAGCATCCTAGACATGAATGATGAATGGAGATTTTGCAGATTGACACTGAGAGACAGCGTGTCCAGCAGCGTGCTGTCATCTTTGATGCCGTTGTAATTGTGTGACCTCCTTTTGTTTTGAATCAGTGTTCTTGTGTCCAGCATCTGTGTAAAAACAAAAAGTTTTATCTGGGCTCAAAAGTAAAAAGGCTGCATGAGTGTTTCATGAATGCATGTGCTTTTCTGACCATCATCTGACCCTCTGCTCTGAGCCTTACTCTACAAAAGCAGGCAGCTGTTAAACTTACTAAAGTAATCAACAACATTTATTGATGGAAGCCCTCCAAATACTATTTTCCCTCCATCCTTAGAACTGTCACCAAAAAGCAAACGAGGATCCAAAATAAAATGAACATTGGAGGAATGATGAGATATTTATGATGCCACATGATCACCCATCAGTTTTACTTTAGGCTATCCCAGACACTCGTACCATTTTAAACTTGTGTTTTCTGTTCTTAGCAACAAAACAAGTTTACAGAGTTGACCCTCACTTTTTAGTCTCTCTACAAAAGCAGACAGACAGCTGTTAAAACTTACCCCCAGCTGGTGGCTTGACAGTTTGGTAACATCTGAAGCACAGGGCCAAGAGAAGGGCCTCAGCACACTGGAATGTTATATATAACAGAGGAAAGAGAAACATGGGCCCAATGACTTGTGGAGAAAAGGCCACCTTAAGGATGGCGGTGCACAGCTGGATGTTTTGACATCCTGTCTCCATGGAAATGGTTCTGCTGCATCTAAGAAGAAAAAAAAACAGGCGAGACAATTTTATTACATGGTCTTACACTCAAGTGTTCCTGTTTCATGACATTTTACACTGAAATAACTGCTGTAAAATGTGCATTTACATAGATGTATACTCTTTACTATTTATTAAAAATCTAGACTTAAATACTGATATGGACTAGTAAATGTTTTACATTTAACTGAAAATGTCCTTAAGACTTTGCTGAAAGAGTTATATTTCAAAATGACAACCTGGTTTACTTTTTTATTAAAAAAAAATACACTTGTAGTATATATATATGGGCTGATCTTCCTGCACATTAAGCATCTAGTATGAAATTGAGGCATGGATATAAATTTGCTGACTGACTGCGGACTGAGTCTGCAAATGGCAGATGTGGCATATCCAAGGAAGAAGCCAATCAGAGGCATCAGTGCAGCCACAGAGAGGACGTCCGGCATCAGGATCATCCATATTACATCCTTGATGGCGAAGCCTGACAGGATAGAAAGTACGATGGTGGAGATTAGAAGGATCCAGAGACCAACCTGTTGAGAAAGTACAGTTATGTTGCAATTTTTAGTTCAGGATCAAAACTTAAATCTTTTTTTACTCGCTGCATCAGACTTCATTTGAGAATTGCTCCCATGCTATGTGGTAAATAGCTCTCTGAACACCTTTACGACAGACATGAAAGCCTTTTTCCAGAGTACTTTCACATGTCTCTCAATATCAAAGAACACAATATCAAGACTAAAGACTTGAAGTTGAAATTAGCTGTGTCATTTCCAAATTCCTAAGAGTCTTGCTGTTCTGCTGTAACACTCTTTTCTTATGTAAATGTTTGTAGTCTGAAGGTTGTCTTGGATTTCAGGATTCTTACTTTTTTGACCATCGGTGAATAATTTGACTTGTAATGATTGATGAGAATACCAATAACACAAGGCACCAGGGTGGACACGAGAGCAGTGATGATGCCAACATACGGTACGGCATTTTCCAGACCAGCGAAGCCTTGAGAGAAGATGTAGAGCAGCAAAGGCATCAGACCCAAGGCCGCGATGCTGGAGCATGTTGTCATGACAATGCTGGGAGGATATGAAATGTGAGTTGTTTTAAATGATTAACAGAAATCAAGGCCTTATTGAAGTCAGTATAAACAGAATTGGTACATCAATGGGTTTACCTGAGGTTCATGTCTCCTTTCATGAGCAAGGAAAAAACGTTTGATAAACTTCCCCCTGGACAGCAGCCACAGATGAGCACAGTCACAGCTTTTATGGGATCCATCTGCAGGATTTTGGCCAGAGAGAAAGCAGCAATGGGCATGATGCAGAACTGGGCCATCAGGGCAATGGCTACTCCTTTTGGCTTGAGGAGATGGGCCTTTATTTTGGGTATCTCCATCGTGCAGCCAAGTGATATCATGGTGATAAAGAGGATGACAATAGTCAAAATATTCATGACTGTGTTCATTGTTCTGGAGATATTCAGGATGCCCATACTAGCATTTCCAGGAATGCTTCCGTCGTTATCGATGGTGGCTGTTCCCATGTCCCCTGTTGTCACGTTCATTGTCGCAGTCTTCCCAATGCTGTTTTTACAGAGATGTGGCTTTTATCTGTCAGACAAAAAATGCATTCATGTTTACATTTTCTGAGTTAACTTAGTAATCCATCATCCTGAGATGGTCCTGTGTTTGTAATAAAGCAAGTTTCGCCATCCTCAGGATAAAAAGAGACATCTACATTTGAAGATTTGCTCAACATTGCCTCTGTTTGCTTACTTTCAAAGGTTTTGCACTTTGACATTTTCAGAAAATGGGGCACTGTTAATTCATTTTTGTATATATTATGGAAGTGCCTGAAATAGTGTTTTTGAAGTTGTCAAAAAAAATGTCATAGCCAGAAAACTTCTCCTAACCCTTTTTGGAGAACAAACAAAAAGGGTGCTGCTTTTTATTATTATTATTATTTTCTAAGGGTCAATAATGTACATCTTTTTCAAGAAAAGAAACCTAATCTAAAACAAAAAAAAGTACTTGTCAATTAACAACAAACACACGCCAGCCTGTGGATACAGCGCTTTTACTGGCAGTCATTAAGAATCATCGATGGACCTTGTTTTCTGACCAGGTTATTCCATCAATGGATCTTTTTCTCCCCTGATGGAACGGGGATATTCCAAGATGACAATGCCAGGATTCATCGGGCTCAAATTGTGAAAGACTGGTTCAGGGAGCATGAGACATCATTTTCACACATGGATTAGCCACTGCAGAGTCCAGACCTTAACCCCACTGAGAATCTTTGGGATGTGCAGCAATCAGACTCTACCAGTGGCGTCATTAGGCCTATTTTAACCCCTAAAATATTCTTAAGCCCCCCTAAATAATTAGGTTTAAAAAAAAAAAAAAAAAAAAAAAAAAAATATATATATATATATATATATATATATATATATTAGCCTGACCCAAATATTTTCAAGAGTATCTTAGTATTACTTTAATTCAAGTAATTAAGTAATATATTTTTCAGGGCTTGAAATTACAACCATTTTAGTCACATATGTACCCTAAATGTAATCTGTGCAACTTCAAAATATTTGGGAACAAACAATTATTGTGCTGTGAGCGAAGGTTATGGTATTAGGCTCTATGTTGATCAGTTATTAATTCAACTCATTGTGTGATCAACAGGCAAGGTCAAGTCAGAGAGCAAGGGGATCCAGGGATGGATCAAGAGGCAGAGGAAGATCAAGTTATCACAGAGAGAGAAGGAGAGCAAGCAGATATAAGACTTATACTCTATACTTATACTGTATTGTATAAAACAGACTGAAATAATAATATTAATAAATTATTTCTCAGTCTTTATTAGCTGTTTGTGAAATGTTGTGCTCACACGCTACAATGGCTGCGGTTACATGATGTTTTTTAATTCGGAATTAAAATTAGGAATTAAATAATTCCGAATTAAACTATTTTCCTTCGAGTTTACATGGAAATAGTAATTCCGAATTAAGGTTTACATGGAAAACACGTTAGTTCGGCTTTATCCAACTCCGCTTTAAGTCCGGGGGTTGGGAAGGGTTCTGATTGGATAGGGGGGGGCGGACGTCTTTACATCTACCGGAAGAAAACAAACTTAGCTAACTCGATTAGCAACAACATTTCACTTATTTTTGACCTGGGTGGCGTCTCTATTTGCGAAACCTCCTTAATTTAACCTGCCCGCTTTGAAAAGCTCACAATTTTTATGTTTCCTGCCATCTGTTCTTTTAATTATTTCCAGTTCCTCCAAGCTATTTATTAAATAAATCGTCTCTGCTCTTGAACACCGCTTACTGCGTGCTGCTGGAATATAAGCGTCATCGTGACAGACGGGCAAGAGAACGAGCATGCGCAGAAAGACGGGAATTAATTTAAAGAGGAATGAGCGTATACATGACCGCGGAATTACTTAATGCGGAATTAAAATGGGAATAAACCAGCCACTTACTTCGGAATTAAGTTAATTCGGAATTGACATTTTCATATGGAATTAAGTGTTTACATGGTAACTTTTATTCGGCTTTAACTTTAATTCTGAATTAAAGAGGAATTAAACTTCTACGGTGGCCCTGAAGGGCAAACGACACCAACAAAAAGAAAAACACAACGACAAAAAGGAAAACGCAACGACAAAAAGGAAAACACAACGACAAAAAGAAAAACACAACGACATTAACAAAAACACAACGACAAAAAGGAAAACACAACTGCAAAAAGGAAAACGCAACGACAAAAAGGAAAACGCAACGACATTAACAAAAACACAACGACAAAAAGGAAAACACAACGACAAAAAGGAAAACGCAACGACATTAACAAAACAAACGACAAAAAAAAACAAAAAGGAAAACGCAACGACAAACAAAAACACAACGACAAAAGGAAAACGCAACGACATTAACAAAACACAACACAAAAAGAAAACAACACAAAACGGAAAACACAACGACAAAAGGAAAACACAACGACATTAACAAAAACACAACTGCAAAAAGGAAAACACAACGACATTAACAAAAACACAACGACATTAACAAAAACACAACTGCAAAAAGGAAAACACAACGACATTAACAAAAACACAACGACAAAAAGGAAAACGCAACGACAAAAAGGAAAACGCAACGACATTAACAAAAACACAACGACATTAACTTCTAACGGAAAGGGTAGGTACCTGCTATGACAAGGATCATTGCTGATTGGACGAAAGCACGTCAGTCTGTTTAAAAGGTGGGGAAGGGCCCCGCCCACATCTGTGGTCTACAGTCAGGTGTATTTGGAGATGGCTACTACAGAAGAAGTTATTAGGCATTATTTTGATGCAGGGCATACATATGAGGTGATAGTTCACATGTTGTCCACCTTTCACAACATCAGGGTTTCCGTTGTCCAGTAATTGTCGGACTTTGTCCGGTAAAATATGCCGATAGCCGAACATTTGCCCGGGTCCACGCAGCTCTGTCAGTATGGCTCGTCTCACCTGAGCGAGTGGGGAATAATTCTTTATCCTATACAACCCTGCTTCTCTTAACCGTGTTTTAAGAGTGCGAACACTCATCGTGATCACATGTTGTCCACCTTTCACAACATCAGGGTTTCCGTTGTCCAGTAATTGCCGGACTTTGTCCGGTAAAATATGCCGATAGCCGAACATTTGCCCGGGTCCACGCAGCTCTGTCAGTATGGCTCGTCTCAGAGCTCGTCTCTGAGCGAGTGGGGAATAATTCTTTCTCCTATACTCCTATAGACAGGGATCAGCAGGCTATCTGGGCCAGTTGAGCCCACTCGGGGTAGATTTCACTGAAATCCCCGATGAGAACTTCACAGGACGTTGAGAAGTTCAAGCCTCCATAACCGCGGAGCGCTGTCATTATGGAGATGCGTCTCTGCGCGCACCTGTGGCATCAATGAGTGGAGCTGTGGCTGGAGCCCACTCGTCCTCATACACTACTCATTCGTAAAAAAAGTATATGTTTTTTCATTAAATCCATGGATGGATGGACCCGAAGTCGGGCCGGGGGCAGCAGCAGCTTCAGCAGAGGTCCAGACCTCCCCCTTCCCCCGGCCGCTTCCACCAGCTCCTCTGGGAGAATCCCGAGGCGTTTTTAATAAAATGATGTGGAAATAACCCATTTTATTACAACTGAAATTGTGACTTGGGAGGAGTATTTTCACCGGACATTTTGACCGGAGAGATTATAAAATACCGGACTTCCGCATGTTTTACCAGACAAAGTCGGGCAATTACCAGACAACGGAAACCCTGATCGTGATGTTGTGAAAGGTGGACAACATGTGATCACGATGAGTGTTCGCACCGTTAAAACACGGTTAAGAGAAGCAGGGTTGTATAGGAGAAAGAATTATTCCCCACTCGCTCAGGTGAGACGAGCCATACTGACAGAGCTGCGTGGACCCGGGCAAATGTTCGGCTATCGGCATATTTTACCGGACAAAGTCCGGCAATTACTGGACAACGGAAACCCTGATGTTGTGAAAGGTGGACAACATGTGAACTATCACTTCATATGTATGCCCTGCATCAAAATAATGCCTAATAACTTCTTCTGTAGTAGCCATCTCCAAATACACCTGACTGTAGACCACAGATGTGGGCGGGGCCCTTCCCCACCTTTTAAACAGACTGACGTGCTTTCGTCCAATCAGCAATGATCCTTGTCATAGCAGGTACCTACCCTTTCCGTTAGAAGTTAATGTCGTTGTGTTTTTGTTAATGTCGTTGTGTTTTCCTTTTGTCGTTGTGTTTTCCTTTTGTCTTGTTGTCGTTTGTTTTCCTTTTTGTGTGTGTTTTCCGTTTTCGTTGTGTTTTTGTTAATGTCGTTGTGTTTTCCTTTTTGTCGTTGCGTTTTCCTTTTTGTCGTTGTGTTTTCCTTTTTGTCGTTGTGTTTTCCTTTTTGTCGTTGCGTTTTCCTTTTTGTCGTTGCGTTTTCCCTTTTGTCGTTGTGTTTTTGTTAATGTCGTTGTGTTTTTGTTAATGTCGTTGTGTTTTTCTTTTTGTTGGTGTCGTTTGCCCTTCAGGGCCACCGTAAACTTCCCATGTAAATGCACCCATTCACTCACATCCTGTGCATCTCTTGGGGGCTAAGCCTCCCCTAAACCTAGTGACGCCCCTGGTCAACAGCGTCCTGCATCAGCCAGTAAGCGCCTCTGCGCGCGACGTTGCGCTGGTAGACCGGCGTGCGTGCGGGCTCTGCGCAAAGACGCGTCACCACGTACAGTGATGTCATGACAACCCTGAAGGAAATTTCCATGGGAGCTCCCTCACGTGGCTTTATAATGTGACGTCATTGATGGAACGTGAGAAAAGTAGTATATAAAGAGGTCACACACTGTCAAATCTTCAGTGGGTCCCCTCGGGGAGCCTGGTGCTTGGATGGCGCCGGGACCGCTGCTATGGGCAGCAGACGGTCCCATTGCACGCGCCAGATCCGCACCGCGCAGAGGCTCGCTCTCTCCCTTGCCAGCCAAGGGGGATCGCGGGCCGAGCATTGCGCGGTGGTCCGTGATCTCCCTTGGCTTGCCAGGGGATTCCAGTGCCCTATCTCCGCGGCCCATATGTGCGCCGCCGGCGTGGCCCACTCTTTTAAAAACTCAAAAATAACACCCCAACCATCCGTTGTTGGTGGTTAGTAGTGCATGGTGGCACAACGCAGTACTAACCACCAACAAACCTTACTTTTTATTTATTTTGTTTTGCCTCTTTTTGGGCGTTAAAACACCTAATTACAGCGTGGATTCATAAGCAACCGCTTATGTCCAAACAACACAATATTAACTATCAACATATTCTTTTTCTTTTTCATTTTAAGAATGAAATTAAAAAACGACCCTGCCTAATGGTATCATCCTCTTCTCACAAAACTTACTTGTGGGTTGTGGTGGGGCTAATTGGGTGCTCAGCACCCCTAAAGCTCTGACCCTAGAATCGCCCCTGGACTCTACCATCATCAATGCAAGATCTCGGTGAAAAATGAATGCAACACTGGATGGAAATACATCTTATGACACTGCAGAAGCTTGTCGAAACAATGCCACAGTGAATGTGTGCCGTGATCAAAGCTAAAGGCGGTCCAACGAAATATTAGAGTGTATGACTTTTTTTTTTTTTGGTGGCAACTTTTTTTTTTGGCCAGGCAGTGTAACTGCCTGAATGTATTTCCAAGACAAGTGTGGAGTGGTGGAATGTGAGTCTGTCTGGTCAAGCCCTGGGCTGTGATCTTTTACTGCATGTTCATCAGCCTCTCTGTTTCTCTCTACTGTCACTAAGGCCATTAATGCCCAAAAAAACCTTTAAAAAAAAAATTTGGGAATGTTTCTACAAACTGCAGCTCTTTCTCATCTTAATGTTGTGGATCTAAAGAATGGAACATGTACAACTAGTTGATGTACCTCTAGAGAACATGCAGGGTTGCAGAAAGACTGCATCATCTCATTTCGCCACTATCAACTATCATCTGTGTTTTAATACACTGTACGGTGACCTTGAGTGACAGAAAGGCGCCTTTAAATAAAATGTATTATTATTATTATCTTACCAGGTAGGGTAAGCAATTCAATGTGATTTCTAACCCAGAGCACTTTTTGTCTTTTTCAGTGAATATCTCCTGACCATCTGCTAGCATCTGGACTCCATGTTGGCAGGAATTACTCCCCCCAACCCCAGTTATTCAAAAATTAGTAAATGGGCGGAAAGATCAAGCCTGCCAGTCAAATGACAAACACCCAGCTTACCACAGGATACTTGTTTTAGCTAAGCTCAGCTCATGCCAGCCTGTTATCCTTGTCAATATCACCTTACTTTCATTGGGGTTCAATCTGTCGTCATTTCAGATGTTGCACAAGAAACAACTCCTGAAACGAGGACTACTGAAATGAAGACTGCTAAAGCTTTAGCCAAGCACCATCACAGTCACTGCAGTCATTTGTCACTACCCTAACTTTGGCCTGGCTAGGTGGCTAAGCTCTATCCCCAGCTGCCAGCTCGGCCCTCGGCCTCAAATCTCAGGTCAACCAGTTGTCGGCAGTCACGCCCAACAGAAGACTGATTTGATTGTCAGCTCTGTCCTTAGTCTACCTTCTTCCTGTTTTACTTTGAAGGTCTGTCTTGTCCTTGTGGTATTCCGCTTTACTTCCCTCTGTGATTACCCTGAGTGTTTGCGCCAGCCTCTTGTTTGTCCCACTGTGTATTTAAGTCTTGTCATTCCCCGTTCATTTTCCAGATCGTACTGTTGTCTTTGTCCGCTACCACTCTGCGTGTTTTCTCGTGTTTCCCTGTTTCGATCCTGGCTTCGTTTGTTTCCTGTTCCTCCCGTGTCGTCATCCCATCTTTTGGATTTATCTTGTTGTTGTGTTTTTGGAGTTTTGAAAAGGACGTTTTTCGTTTGCTACCCTGCTCCTCTCCTACCTTTTCTGGGTCCGCACCTCACCACCACCTCAACATACTTCATGACATTATGCTGTTTTAGCTCCAAATGAACAGCTTAGATGTTAAGTTCGTCAATAGTATTAAGTGCTAAGTAGCTCAGATGATGCCACCTAGCTATTAACACCATAGACTGCAAGGCAGCTGCCTATTTAAAAAAAAGAAAAGATAAATTTCTGCTTTATATAATTCTACCTGATGAGGTACATAAACATTCACAGTCATGGATGAAATCTAGCCATGGAGACCAAAACAATTTTTTTGCACCAGGCTGTAAATAAGTTTCTTTCTGTTGTAAAGTTGGACATTTTAACATGAGGGTTATTGGAGCCTGATTCACTTTTGGAGCTGGCCCCAACTGGTCATTTAAGGAACTGCAAGTTCCTGGACGTCTGTATTGATGACATATTAGTAAACTAGGTGGAACTCCTTCTTTACACTTTGTAACTGCTTTATGTCAGTTTTTTTTTTTTTTTAAATCAAATGTTAAACAGAAATCTCCTTTCCAGGACTTATTGAAAAAAATTGAAGCATAGCTTATTCACCCACCAACCCTCACTGATGGATGGTGGCAGCCAGAGTCAGAGACTTGAAAATGACAGCTCAACCAGGCAGTGGGTGACATCACGGTGGCTAAACCAATTTTTGATATACAGTCTGTGGGAATAATAATTTCTCTTATCTGAAACTGTGACTCTTTTGCTATAAAATGACTGATAATATGTTGTAACGTAAAATAATAAAGGCTCTTGTTTTCAAACTTTAACCAGGACCTGCTGTGCCAAGTCAAGCTGAATACATCTCCATTCACATCATTTGAGATTTTGGATGACTGCCATGTGCTTCAACCTAAGACTAAAGTTTACAACAGTTCAATTCAAAGAACGTAATTTGCCCCTGCGGGAAAGTTTAAAGGTACATAAGTAGCAGCATAACACATGACATAACACACTGAGTTAATCTCCTGTGAAGCCTGATCGAATGCTTTCTTGCCTAAACTAACAAGTATTCAGAAACCCATACTGTGACACTGCACACATGCTGCTTGATGTAACACATTCCTACAACTTCATCTAATATAGAATAGTATCACTCTTACCTTTTAAACCAATATGTAATGATGGGAAGGATTACAAACTTCTCTTTTCTACCTCCATGGCAGTGCTCACCCCCAGATTTGTTAAAGTGCTAGCGCGCATTCCTGAGTCTAGCCCCTTTTTCTCTGTATTTCAGCCCCCCCGTCACATGGTGTCATGACAACGTGCTAGGTGTAAATCCTGCAAACTGCTCCACAAGAAATAAGAACAAATCACTGTTTTAGGTGAATTTCTAATATTTGTAATTCCAAAAAGCAGTGAAGCTTGCATTTTTGCCATTTACTAGAAGTCATCATGTACAGTATGTTCTCATTTAGAGCTGTTTCCCCCTCATGCCTCTTTTTCAGAGCACCATGGAAACACTTGGCAGCAGTGGGCTTTATTGTTTGGACAAAATGATTTGCTTCTGTACATCCAAAGTGTTGCTTAATGTGTGACCTCATTTGAAAGCTTAAACACATCTAATTAATGCCATGCAACTAGCCAGTGGATGGAGCCCACCTGGCAAATTTAGCAGTGTCTTCCAACGAAGGATTTTAATACTGTGAGATTAGGGTTAGGGTTAGTGTTAGAGTTAAATAAAGGAATCCCTTACACCTTTGTTTCTTTTGCGCAAACACACACATCATTTATTGTTAATAAAAAAAATAATAAAAGATAAAAAAAAGCCCTTACTACAATGTTGAATTTCCCTTTTGGGATAAATAAAGTATTTTTCATTTCATTTCATTTTTATTAGTCTGGGAAATACTTCCTGCTTTCCCAAAAAACACTAACATTCAAAAAACATACAGTAACTATTGTTTTAATCCAATATTAAAAGCTTGTAGTAAAGCAAGTTTTTTTTTTTTTTGAAGATTTTTTTTTGTGGAACACAATATGCTTGCCACAGCAGATTATTGTGTTCCACATATTTATTTGGCGTAGGTTTTACATCAGATGCCATTCTGTCTGGGTTGGCCATGGCATGCATTCTTTGTTTTCCGGGTTTGGTTTGTTCTTTACCTCGTCTTTCTTTCCTGTTTTACTTGGTAGGTTCAGTCGTGTCTTGGTGTTCACCTTCACTTTCTTCAGTTAATTTTCCTGATTGTCTACACCTGCTTCGCATTTGCTCCTTTGTCTATTTAAATCCCGGCTTTCCCTTTCAGTTGGCTGGTTTGTCTATTATTTTCTGTGTTTTTGGGTCCCTTCTATAATACAACCATGAAATGTTCTTAACACAACCCCACAACAACTTTTATCTGGATGTGGGACTGTCATTATGAGGGGCTGGAGCAAGGGAGACAATGTGGAGCTCAATGTCCTGTCTCGAGACACGTTTACACAAGACTGACTGGGTATCAGTCAGAGACCCACCATGACGCAGCCAGCCATACCAATACTTAAAATGAACTACAAATCATCACCGACACTTAAAGAACCACAAACCGGTATTGTAATTTGAAGAAGAGCAACAAACTATTGCCAGCATTTAAAAAGAGCAGTGAACCACTGGCAACATTTAAACAGTGAGCCATTATCAGCATTTAAAGAACCATGAGCTATTACTAACATTTACAGAATTGCCACGAGCCCAGTACCAAAAGAAGTAAAAGAAGTAAAGAAAGGGATGAAAAACATTTTTTAAATAAAGTTTTTCAACTTTGAGTGGACTGTTTCTGTATAAGACAAGCTGTGTGTCATTGTTTATCACAACTACAGGGTGTACAGGACATGTTTAAGCTAAAGAGGCTTCCGTAGTCGGCTGGACGGCCTCATTGTGGGTTGCGAAGGAGAATGTAAACATGCCAAAAGAATGTAGCATTAGCAGTCCCAGATAAACAACTTCCAGCAACTTAATTTACGAGCCATTTAGCTCCTCCAGAGTGGTACAAACAAATAATAGATTAAAATGGTCAACTCTGAGTCTAGTTATCGCCACAACCAGGTACTAGAAAATTAACAGCTGCTGCAGGATTAAAACGTGTATATAGCTGACTTTAAAAAAAAAAAAAGAAGAAGAAGAAAAAAACATTACTAACATGAACCAAACAAACTGAAAAATGATACAATGTAATTTGGTGCTCACCAGGATGCTTACCAATATGTGTGAAAACAATTTAATTTAAAGTATTGGTCTCATTAAAGCCACAGCAGCCTGGTTTTTGCTTTGTTCACTGCTCAGTAACAACTGTCTGGTGTGCAAAACATACATTCTACATTCACACTTAATTGTGTCATTAAAAAACTGTGAAATACAATGTGTAAGTTTGTGAAGTGATTGTTTTGTCTCATTAAATTCATATAAATGACTTCAGTTAATAAAGCCAATCTGCGCAATGCTCCTGCGGTAGGTTTATGAACTGTCATGTTTTCCTGCATAGGCTATTTAAAGGTCTTTTTGAAGCAAATGAGCAGATTTGGATGCTGGTCGTAGGAGGGCAGCCAAAAAGAGCTGGTTCACCATGTGGGCTCATAATCATGGAAGAGGAGCAAAAGCCTTAATATTGTAACATAATGTCACTTGAAACTCACACTACATCACAATTGTACATCAGAATCCTGTTTGCAATAAAGGCTGTTAAAAGCAATATTTGACACTTATTTGTGTAGCTTCGAAGGAAGGCAAGGCAGATTGCTGAAACTGTATCTTGAAACATGTTTCAACCTTGAAGTAAAAAAGAAAAACACTGTCTTATTTGATTTTCAAGAGATAGCCTAAAAATTAGCTGAAAGACACGGCTGAGTCTCGATGCACATCTTATTGACACAAATTTTGTCAGGCCCAGGGCTTTTGTTGACTTTCATTTCATGGAAAGCTCTCTCAACTTCATTTTGTTCAGTGTTAAAATGCAGAGTGATTAAAAGATTTTTCAGTTTGAAAATTTTTAGGGCTGGGCAACGATTAAAATTTTTAATCACGATTAATCGCATTATTTCCCTGATTAATCACGATTAATCGCATTGTATACGAAAAATCAAATAATGAATTCAAAAGTAGTGTAAAATGCACTTTTATTGAAATGTTCTGCTGCCATATGAACTAAAGTGCCATAACATTTGTTGTTCAAACACTTAACATCAGCACTTGTCAGTGACAGATATTATGTCATTACACATCTGTGCCATTAGATAGAGCCGCACTAAAATAACCACTAAGAGAATAGCAGACAGTGAACACATGGAGCAGATCTGATGTAACATGGAGGAATGACGCGAAAGTTTTGTTGCAGTCCAGAATTTTTTTTTTTTTAGACAGAATTGTTAATATTGCTACCTAAGTTGCTACCCGAACTGTAAAGCTCACGGATTTTTACTGTTCTCCATGTCTGTTTTAGGCTTTTCTTTATGTTTCCTGCCAATTGTCTTCCGGTTCCACAGCAGCCAGTAACAGACTTTAATAACACGTTAACTTGCCCAGCCCTATATATATATATATATAATATATATATATATATATATATAGATATATATATATATATATATATATATATATATATAATCCAGCTTGGGGGTTACAGTTCCCACTGCCCCAAACACTTTTGGCACCACTGTTGCTTTCACACCCCACATCTTTCCAGCTTTTCCTTTAGTCTTTGGTATTTCTTGAGCTTCTCGGCGTTCCTTCTTTCTGATGTGGCCATCACTTGGGATGCCCACATCCACCACAACTATTGTCCTCTGATGTTTTGTAACCACCACTATGTCAGGCTGATTAGCCATCACCAGTTTGTCAGTTTGGATCTGGAATTCCCACAGGATCTTGACCTGCTCAATCTCAGTCACCTTTGGAGGCGTTTTCCATCTTGACCCTGGAACCTCCATCCCATACTTGGCACGGATGTTTCTCTGTATAATGCCTGCTACCTGGTTGTGGTGTCCATGTATGCTTTGCCTGCCAGCATCTTGCACTCTGCTGTAATGTGTTGCACTCTTTCAGGGGCGTCTTTGCACAGCCTGCATCTGGGGTCCTGTCTGGTGTGATAGACCCCGACCTCCATAGATATTGTATTTATTGTATTGTATTGTCTTGTGTTTAGGGCCTGTTCTTGTGCAGCCATGATCAGTGCCTCTGTGCTCTTTTTCAGTACAGCTTTTTCCAGTCATTGGTATGTTTTTCTGATGTCAGCCACCTCTTCAATCTGGCGGTGGTACATGTCATGCAGGGGCTTATCTGTCCATAATAACCCCTCAGATTCCTCCTCCATGCTGGGTTTCAGTTGCCTGAGGCACAGGGGTGGCCAAAGTCAGTCCTTGAGGGCCGGTGTTCTGCAGGTTTTAGATGTTTCCCTACTTCTACACACAATGATACAAGTGAATGTCATTAACAGACACATGCTGACCTTTTCTACTTTATCAAGGGATATTAATGTTCTTCTACACTGCCCTCAGTGAACAGGAAAAGATGTCCTCTAGGGGCCAAAGTGGTGACAACACTGCAAAACCATAAAACAGCCTCAGCTGCCTCAGAATAAAACACCAAGGATTAAACTAGCTACTGTACAAAAGCCTAAATCTCAGGGAGGCTTAGAGGCTCCACATTTCTACCACTACTATCTCACAAACCAACTCCAATATATCAACAGATGGACTCATCCTAGTCAGTCAGACAACAGCTGGCTGGACATAGAAGAAATGCTGTGTAAAGAACTTCAAATCTCAAATCTCAGCCATTTCTCAGTCAATCCATCAAATGTGATCCATGCTTCAAACCAATAACAATAGCTTCTACTCTGACCACCTGGTGGAAATTCTTCAGTCACAAACTCAACCTTTGCAATGTCTGCTTTCACACCCATCTGGAATGACCCTGACTTTGTAAGCAACAAAAAAACCAATCAAATTTCATGCATGGGCCGAAAAGGGCCTTACCCATCTTAAACATATCTTTCAATCCAGCAGTCTGGTATCATCTTCTTACCTGATCTAGCAGTATGGCATTGGCAACAATCAGTTTCTGGAATATCTAAAATTGAAATCAGCTGTTCAAGCTAAAATTTCCATCAGATCAGTCAATCTTTGTCTTGCCCCTGCAGCTACAGACTTAATAAATACCTCTTCCACAAAAAACAATCCTGTCAAAAATTTACAAAATAATAGCATATTCATATACTATGTCCCTTCCATCAATAAAATGGGAAAATATGTCTATTGCTTCAGACACTGAATTCTGAATCTGCAAATATATATATATATATATATATATATATATATATATATATATATATATATATATATATATATATATATATATATATATATAATATGACAATAATGCCAGCTTACAAATCATCCAATACAAAACTCTAAATAGAACTCATTACACAAGAAAAAACTGTTCAAAATGGGATTTACATCAGAGACCTGTCCGTACTGCACACAAAACACACCTGATACATATATTGATGCCACCTGGAACTGCACTCCCGTTAGACTCTTTTGGATAGAAGTTACTAAAGCATTATCTAATTTTTTGGGCTGTCTCATCCCATTATTCCCCTCACTTTTTCTTCTCTGAGATTTATCAGAACTCAGTCTGGATGCAACTAAAAATAAACTCCTCCCCATAGTTCTAAGTATTGCCAAGAAAACTATCTTCATGATCTGGAAATCAAGGAACAATATATACATATCTATTTGGAGAAACTTGTTATCAGACCACATCTCTTTAGCTAACTTATCACCACCTTTCACTGATATTACTGAACCAGTCTATCTTGTCAGCTTTTATCAGCTTTTTAACATAATATATCTGACCTCTGAGTAGTAAGAGCTACAATTACCAATTACATGGTAAAGTTATTTTGATTTCCTTCATCATCTTTTCTCGTCCGTGCGCCAGTTATCCACATTGACATTAACATACAAATACATGCCTGTGTTGTAAATAACGTTGATATTCTTTCTGTTATTGATTACCCTGTATTAACCTAATTCTCCTTTTTTCTAACTGTGCAGTATATTTACTCCTCAAGCTACCCAGGCACTAGTGGAACCCTAGAACCTCCTTTCTACGGCATGACACTTCTATGCGTACTCATTGTCTTTAGCGGTGACCCTTCTGATCTGTCGGGGGCTCTGTGGCTGCCCACCCTCTCAATAACTGGGGTCTGTCAGGGTGCCCCCCCCTTTGTGTTCTGGGAACAATGGATCTTTGGGGGCTTATTTTCTGGGGGTGGTGCTGGTGGGCGCTCCCATGCATGCTGACTGGCCTGGCGGCTGCGGGCATGACGTGGACCTGGGTCCTCTGCTCTTCCCCTTCTGAGTCGCTGCCTTGCTGGGGGCTGGGTCGTGTAACCCAGCCCTGGGGCGTGGGGAGTTGGGGCTTGCCCGGCCTGTAGGGCGGCCCTGGGACAATGCTGTATGGGCCTTTTGGTGATGGGGGTTGCCATGCTCTCATCTTCTTTGGAGGTGCCCCCTATCTCTTTGGAGACAGCCTGTCTCTTTGGAGGTGGCGCTGCCTCCATGGGAGTCAACCCTGTCCAGTGCTAGGTATGGTGCTGGGCAGTGTTGGACTGTATGGGTGATCCTCCATGGTGGTGTGGGTGGAGTTGCACTGGCTGTCCGTGATTGGGTTCTGCTGCAGCTTTCCACTCCCTGGCAGCTGCTGTCAGCTCTTATTGGGCATCCCTCCCTGCCCGGGCTGCTTTGGGAGTTTGCATCCAGGTCAGGCTGGGAGGCTGGGGCAATCACCTACCCTTATTCACTTAGTTGGGGGTCACACAGCACTACTGGTAGCACTGCTGTTTTCTGATCGAGGAGTTAGAAAACAGCCTAAACTTCACTTCACTAGGGTTTTGGTCAGGGTCTCGAGGTATTACGGTGTGGACCTGCTGAGGGAGCATCTGGTGACTGGTGTGGTGCCCCTGGTTTTATTCCATCTCCCCGTTCTCCCCCACACCCCAACCAACGTGGTTGTGGTCACTGGTTGGTGCTGAAGAGGCGTTGGAGGCCAACATCACTGCTCACTGTTCTGTGTCTGGCTGCTGGTGGGCTTTAACTTTGGGGAGGATACTGGAGACAAACACTATCATAACTCAAACCACCACACATTCATATATGCACCACACCAAATAACTCACACATACTACACAACACATATCACACACACCACACCATCACTGTCTGTTTTATGTCTTCTTGTTTAGTGTCTTTATCTGTTCTTTTGTACTCCACTGTCGGTGTTTTAAGTCCTCCCTGACAGAACCAAGGTTTTAGGAGTTAATAAAGCATGTTAGATTCAACACAGAGAACTGGTGAAGGACACACTCGCTAGCACTCACACTTTTGCATTTATTAAAAAAAATTAAAAAATAAATACTGCCAGAGAGGACTAGAAGGGCATGTTCACTTTTCACATTAAAATTGCAAAATTTAATTTGTTGAAAAAATTAAATAAAAACCAGCAATATTATGTGGTATTTTACCAGAAATAAAGTGTATTCAATAACCTTAATATTTTTGTTATTGTTTAATCTTTTATGAATGAACATTTTCTTTTACTTTTTCTACTATCTGTAGTACAGTGATCCCTTGCTACTTCGCGGTTTGACTACTGTGGTTTTAGAGCTTCGCAGATTTTTTTTCAGAAATATATAATATAATAATTTTAAAAAAATTTAAAAATCACGGAAACATCACAGGATGTTGTGCGCATTCTATCACAGTGAAGAAATGCTGTGAGCCAGCCTGGCCCCTTTAAGAAGGTAGCCTTATGGGTAATGATGTGGCCTTATGGGTAATGGTGTGTGTGTCATGGGACAGCAGAAGAAAACGGGGTTAGATGAAAAGTGTGAGAGTGAGCATAAACAGCAGCTCAGCTTGTAAAGATTTGCATTCTCTGTTAACCGACAGGAGCCGAACAATACAACCTGTGTGATGTTACAAGTTCCTGCAGTGCCAGAATAAAGTGCTTGTTCCATGCAGAGAAAACCGGACTTTTTGTTTTGTTGTTGTTAGCGTCTTAGCTGCTAATTATGAGCCAAAAATGGCAATTATTGAGGCTCGGGGGATCCGGCACCAGATCACGGATTTTGATTGTCGCGGGGGGGTCCCCATTAACCGTGAAAAATAAGGGATCACTGTATCTGTATGAAATTTTGGACCAAAACCATCAAGTGACATCTTGAACATTTAGTAGAGGTCAATATTTTAAAAACTATAGGGTCGGTTAAAAATTAAAATGATTGTGGTTTATTAAAAACAGTTTAAAGCAGTGGTGCGCAAACTGTAGTATGCGTACCACCAGTGGTACGCGAGAACTCTCTGGTGGTACGTGGGGAACGTCATGACTTTCCACATTTTCACTTTTTAAAAAAATCGTAAACATACAATGCATTATAAATACAAAATTTCAAACGAAATGTTTAGCTTGAGATAATTGAAATTGTCTTTTAAAAAATATTTGTTGCATATTCAGTTGCAGTGCAGATGTAACAACTTTTGAGTGTGTTTATTTTGCTCTGTATGAGAGTAAGAATATGTGAGAATTGTTGGACAGAGTTGTAAATGTCTGATTCAGTAAGGTAACAATTCAGGTAATAAATAACCACAATAAGGAATAAACGTCTCTCCTGTGTGTTTAAAGCTAACTGAGAGGGTATGTATGGCTATATTTTAAAATTGGTCATCATGGTGGTACTCAGAGAGCTGAACAGTTTCTCAGGTGGTATGCAGTATTAAAAGTTTGAGAACCACTGGTTTAAAGCAATGGCCAATCCAGTGTCAAAGTTAAAACCCTTCATACAAATGTCTTTGGTGCTCTGGAGGTCTACAATAGTTTTCATGCTTGACCACACATTATTAGCTGCCACGATCTCCCGTTTGGCTTTATATGTATTGTTTTTTGCTCAGTTTGTTCTCTACTTGGGATCATCGACCGTATACGTGGGAGTCTGTGGGCTTGTAGTTTGAATTCAGTAATTGCGCATACGTCATAACGGTAACGTTTCTCTGAGGTTCACTTCATTTCCCAGAAGGCTTTATTTTATCGCGCTTGCGCTGTTTGTGTTTTCCCTTCCATGTGTAGGCGAATCACGTGTAGAAAAACAGTTTATCGTCATGTCTCTGCCGTAGCAATCCCCTGTGTTGCATTGTACTCGCCTCCAGTTGTCGCTGCACTTTGTTTTGACAGCTGCCCTAATTTTTCCCCATATTTTTTTTTATTTACCGAAGGATGAGCGAAAACGATGACATCGAAGTCGACAGCGATGTATGTGTTTTAGTTTCTTCCAGAAGTAGCTAGGCAGCTTGTTAGCCGAGCGGCAACTGAATCATTTTTGCCCACGAAGCTGATTGTGCTAAGCTAGCCGAGTTCACACGCTATACGACTTTTAATCGAGGGATAGCTTCTAGTAGAAGTTTATTTGTTTGTGTATTTTTTTTTCGTGCTGGCGTGTAACTAACTGCACCGCTACAATGCCGTTAAGATTTTCCAAATCAGTAGTTCCTGAGAGACAGCTCTGCTCAAGACAACGGCAGCTACAACACTCGTTTCAAATGTTCCTGCTCGCCCACATTGCTGTTACCACATGTAATCAGCTGTTGAGGAAAAGTTTTGAAAACTGAACAGCTGAAATCAAGCTGAAGCCAGACTTAACACGTAAAACGTGAAGTGACAAACAGCATTGAAGCTGCACGCGAGGTCGGCTCATATGAGAGGACTAGGGAACAGTTTAACCTGTTGTTCTTCATTTAAATAAAGTGTTTTATTCGGACATCGATCTTATTCACTCGAGTGTTTTGGGCGTAGTCTCAGTTTGAGGCTGTTCTTTTTTTTATTATCTGGAGTGTCCGGATAGTGAAGCTGAGCAGCGAACAGGCAGCAAGTACTCGATGTTCTCCGCGTACATCTCATAGCGCACGTACAGACTCACTCCCCTCCGCGCACGAGACCGGGAAGCAAAACAACTCCTATCACTACGTTTTATCTCCCTTCGGTATGTGGAGTGGCTAAAAAAAAATACAAGAGTAAGCTGAACTGATAATAATGCAGATCTATGGAATGGTTAGGGTTAATGTAGGGGTCCCTTTTTTTTTTTTTTTTTTTGGGTAGATTTGTTTCCAGGAAATCAAACACAACAGCACACAAACATTTTTGAAGAGAGAAACTCAGTGGATTATTATTATTTGATTTACCACGACAACATTCTGTTCTTATCGTACGCATTTATACTGGTTTAAATCTGTGATCCATGTAGCTTTCTTCACTCAATGAGATGATGAAATAAATTAGTTTTCCCAGCTCAACCCTGGACAGGCCTGGGGCCACATAGCGGGGCCACATATAGACAAACCGTGCACACTTAGAACCACCAGTTAACCTGACATGCATGTCTTTGGACTGTGGGAGGAAGCTGGAGGACCCAGAAGAAACCCACGCAAGCACGGGGAGAATATGCTCCACACAGAAAGGCCCCTGTAGAGGTTCGAACCAGGAACCTCCTCGCTGTGAGGGAACAGTGCTGCCCTGCCCCATATCAATTTTGGTAAAGTTAAAAGTAAAAAAACAAATATAGCTATAAATGGTATTCTGATAGGGCAACACTGTTGCCCTCACAGAAGGTCCCTGGTTCAACTAAAGGACGTTTCTGGTTGGAGTTTGCATCTTTTCATATGTGAGTTTTCTTAGGTCATCCCACCAAAACACGTATGTCAGGTTGATTGGTGAATCTATATTTCCCACAGAAGTCAATGTGAGCATTTGTAGTCGTTTATCTGTATGTAGCCCCGTAATGTCCAGGGTGTACCCCTGACTTTCCCCAAAGAGAGCTGCAACAGGTTCTAGCAGACCCCCGTGACCCTGAATCAGAATAAAGCGGACATATTGAATGTCAGTAATATATTTGGCCAATCAAACTGAAACTTGCTGCCCATTAAATAAAAGTTTATCTATTTAGCTTTTTAATTTTGTCTCATTGGTAGTCTTTACTCAAAGAAAGTCCCGCCAATACAGGAGAAAATGTTTTTAATGAACAAGAGACTGTAGTTTAAATAATATTCCTTCAGAGATTAATGAAGGTATTATGAGTTGAATTTTGCTGGAGTGTGCGACGTAGTTCATTGCTAATTTTGCAGTTGTTGCCTGCTGCATTTTTTTCATTTAATTAAAGTCATGTTGCTGTGCTGCAAATGATATATTTCCTTTTTTAGTGTCTAAATAAGCTGTTCCCTTGTCAGGGGTAGGTGTTTGGAGCAAACGCAGAAAGACATTAACAACATACTTAAGCATTTGTTTAAATACCACAAGTCACATTGTCATCACAATTTATCTTATGTTTTAGATGTTGCTTCCATGTGTTGTGAGAGCAGTTGCAAAGAAAAATTCTTCTTTGAATTTAATTATTTGTATAGCATTTTTTTTTTGGAAAAAGGTTCCTGTAAAACTAAAATTTATTTTGGTGATTAATTCTTTTTACACTGCTTTTTTTTTCCCCTTCCTCGTTGCACTTGAGTTGCTTTTCTCTGCCCAACATTGACAGCGAAATAGTGCTTCAAAGTTCAATTTCTTCATATTTGTTTCGGATCTTTTCTTGTACACACCCTAATTTCTATTGCGGATATTCTATGTTGACTAAACTTCAGACAGAAAAGCTTATATCAGATCTTTGTCTTACATCCAGGTTAATCCAGATAAGCTTGCTATTTCTTACTGCTGCCTTTGGGGATAAAAAAATAACATATTTGATGTTTAATAGCACCGCACGCATTTATTGGCATGTAGAGGGGGAAGGATGGTCAGGTCTGATTGTGTGTAGTTTGCAGAGCCATGGGTTTTTGTTTTTTTTTTTTTTTTTTTTTTTTTTTGGAGTCAGTGAAGAGATATTCACTGAATTTCACATAAAATGTGCTGGATGAGAAATGACATTGAACCACTTAACCGACCTTTGATGCCAGGCGTGAACATATGTGCTGAGTCCTGGCCACTTGTGATCAGCTCCTCATGACCCCGAGTAACTTTAGAAAGACTTATTATGGATTAATAATTAATATTTTTTTTTCTACTGTATCACTGTGTCCATGCTGTAACAAAATGTTGTGCATCCTTATCTTGCCGGTGGCTGTAAGGCCAATAAGGCATTAAAGCTTTAAAGATGGCCAAGCTCATGTTTAATTTGACTATGAAGGTCCTTCCAACCTCGTCTGCTTTACATTCTCCTGGATTCAGATGCTAGTGGAGAATAGCAAGAATACCTTGCGAGTTCAGCCACCGGCCTTCATCATGCGCATGTAATTCAGTGATTCTCAGTCCTGGTTCTCAGGAACCCCTTCTTGCACATTTTAGATATTTCTTTGGTCCAACACACGTGACGACTAAGTAGATGGAGTGGATCCCTCTTTAGTGTTGGACTGGACACTGATGTTTACAATAGCTTTTTAAATAAATAAGATCAAGATTAATTTTGATTTATTTTGGAGCAAAAAATATTTTACTCCATTTAAAAAACTTAAATTGTGGATTCATGTATTTGTGATGTTTGAATGGTGTTGCCATCTGCAGCTTCTAACCACAAAAATGATCAACATTTTGTTGTGAAACAAACAAATAAGGTATTGAAACAGCGCATAGTTTGAGCTGACTAACGTGTGTGAGCGAGTGTATGGTTAAATTCAATTTACTTTTATTTGCATAGTGCTAATTTACAACCGTCATCTCAAGGCACTTTGAACAGGTACCTTGATCGCTGGCTTGTGTGCAGTCAGCTGGCAAACAGATCACATCCTTGTAAACATTTGAGATCCACTTCAGGTTCCTGCTCTGCTATGTTAGGAGAGCGAGATTAACACACGCACATGTAACAGCCCCTGTTAGCTGCAGCGCTAACATTTGCAGCAAGTCTTGTGAAAATCAAGCAGCAGCTTGATTGTATCAAGTGTTTATTTGTTTAAATGACCCGTCTGTCCATGAAATCCCTCTGTAACTCTGGCCGTGTCTTTGCAGGCAGACAAGCGAGCACATCACAACGCGCTGGAGCGCAAACGCAGGGACCACATTAAAGACAGCTTTCACGGTTTACGAGATTCTGTGCCTGCATTGCAAGGAGAGAAGGTGAGAGGAAGGTGATGACTGTATAATGCCAAAAAAAAATGTCGAAGACAAGGAACGGTTTATTTTCTCTCCACTCAAATTGTGTAATCCTAAGCCTCCATTGAGAAATCAAAATGATTCCCGCTCTTCAAGACTGTTTCTGTTACCAGAAGGCAAGCAGATTTTGTCAACTCATATTCAAATGTCCAACTTTGCAACAGAAAATTAAAAAAAATTGAAGGTTTCGTTCAACAAAACTGTTTTGGTCCCTTTAGCTAGATTTCACATCCATGACATCTGTACAGGGATTGTTTTTTCATGTTTTTTTATTGTTTGTAACCAGCTGTGGGTTGGCCTTTGAAGGGTATGAGGATGAAGTTTAGCTAAGCTGCAGGCAGTTTGTGTTAACTGAGTATCAGCTGCATGCTGATGTTGCCACCGAAACAACATTTGAAATGGGAGGTCTTGCTGTGGATGTCCACCATGGACGTGGATGTCTGCAGCTCCTCCAACATGGCTTGGCTCAAGGAGCCAGGACCCACAGCAGATCATTTTAAGACCCTTCTAAGTAGAGTTGTGCTGCTCGCCGATTGATGGGGATAGGCTTGCCCGACTACGATACGTCAAAGGTTGGTTTCTAGTCCTCGTTTTAGCGATATTTGGTTCGGTCTGATTGGATAAAACCTCAATGACACAGATGTGCTTAAATGCCATAATGGCAATTTAAGCACATCCATTTAAGCATTCCACTTCAAAAACATCTCCAAAAAGTCTGGTACACAATATGAACAATATGAACAGTCAATGGTGATATTTTCTGAGTGTTTAGGTTTTCATCATCAGTCTGGTCTTGTAATATGTATACGTCATCTTAGTGTTATCTTTATTTTCATATCAAATACATTCAAATAGACCATGTATTGACTAAGATATATTCATTTTTATTTATTTTTTATTCCTAAATTACACATTTTTGAAGCACTTAAAAATGCCTTGTGAGGAAGGGAGTTAATTTGAACAAGAGTAAGACAGAAATAATCATATTTGGCCAGTCCAACCTTTTAGATGGACATAACTGCCATTGGTCCCAAAATGTTGAACTCCAGGCTTCAGAGCAGGAGTCCACAAACATTTGTACATTAGTTGGCCCAGACTTGTAGTGATACAATGAAATTAGAAAATTGTGTTGCAGCAATTACTTTGTATGGACAGTCTTTTTCAGACTGTCACACCTGATGTGGAAGTGAGGCTGCTGCACTGTGGAAGAGACATGTCGTTCCCTTCGTACCTCACTGCTCAACTAGCCTGGGCAGCCCTCGTAATTATTCCCCTGTTCTATGCAAAACATCAGTCTGGTTTCTCTGGATTTGACTGGGATTTCCAGGTGTTGGTGCCAACGGATCCTGGAGAAGCTGCACCTGGACGCCATTATATGAATGTGCAGCCAGTTAGAAAAATGAAGCATGTGACATAGACAGGTCGACAACCAGACTATCAACAAAAGGGGTCCAAAAATGGTGTGTGATGGAATAGGAACAATGGTGAATGACTGTTGTCAGTTTTGGAGGTAAAAACTTGTCCATCCAGGGTGTTATTAGCAATTCTGCAGCCATTTTTTTTTTTTTTTTTAAAGTGGATCATGGATTCTCATGTATGATTCACATAAAGCTCAGATGTGATTGGTTTGATACATTTTGTCATAGTGGAAATGGCTGTTAATTGGAGAGTAATTTCACATTCTCCTGAGCAGTAATTGAGTACTATTGCTATACTGTCTTAGTGATGACACTTCTGTAGTTTGTAGCTGAGAATAAGTTTAATTAGAACATGGATTTAAAACACAATGTGATCTCTGTATGCCTTAGTACGCTTGATTAGACATGTAAAAAGAGAGAGGCATGTTGTGCACTCGCATTGCCCCATGGCTCTTTAATTGTTTGTGTTCAACAGGCTTCCCGAGCACAAATTCTAGACAAAGCCACAGAGTACATCCAGTTCATGAGGAGAAAAAACCATACCCACCAGCAAGACATCGATGATTTAAAGAAACAGAACGCACTTCTGGAGCAGCAGGGTCAGTGGAAGAATGTATAAAAATAACCATAGCATGTGTACACTTTTGTGTTTTACTATACAATTATTGTTTTTTTGCCTTGCTTTCTGTTTACTGCAGTTCGTGCTCTGGAGAAGGCCAAGGGGAACACTCAGCTCCAGACAAACTACTCTTCTGACAGCAGCTTGTACACAAACCGCAAAGGGAGCACAGTATCGGCCTTCGACGGCGGGTCTGACTCCAGCTCTGAATCAGAGCAAGACACGCCACCGAACCGAAAGAAGCTCCGTATGGAGCCAAGCTAGACCCCCCCGCTCTTGATAAAGACTCTTTTTAACCCCTCAGCCCCCTGCTTCTCTTACTTGTTCACGCTTACTTCAGCCTTCTTATCCCAGTGCAGGAGACGAGGTGGGACCTGTGTGAGAGAGGTGCTAATACTGTATGTGCAAAAGGCTTCTACCTTCCTGCATCCTCCTGGCAAGCTTCCTGTCACTCTTCTTAACACCCAGAAACGACTTTTAAGATCCCTTAAAGTGAGGCAGCTCTGCAATTTTGAAGGACTTCATGCTTTTCAGATTTCATGATAACCTTTCATAATCAAATGCAGTAAAGCTACAAAACCTTTTCTTTTTATTCTCCTCTTGGTTTGTGATTGTTTTGGACAACCTTTGGAATCTGCTAGAGTTGTGAAACTTTGCCACCTTTGATGAAACAGTAGTTAATAATATTATACCTTATTTTTCCAGAAAGGAATGTGAAATTGCTTTTGGTAAAAGTGTCTGGTGTGCAAGATGCAACTCACCTTATTCACTGTAGATGGCTGATATCTTTGTCTTTGATATATTTGTCTACTTAAAGGAATTCCTCTATTTATAGTGATGCATCAAATTCATATTTTACCCTTATAAAGTATATTAATATGCCTGATCTCCATTACACTTGGCTTGGGAGCAGGCCGATTTTCTCTTTTAGAGAATTTTCACAGGTTCAAATATTTATTTCCCTCTATTTTTTAAACTCGATAAATAGGTGTAGTTTATAAAAAAAATCCCATAATTGATACTGAATGTGACACAATGCAGTCAAAGGGCAATTACCTTTATTTTTTTAATAGAAGTTAATTTCAATGTGTAGTTTATAACATTACACCTTTAAGAAGCCTTCCTTTGGAATATTTGCCCTGTTCTGGGAATGTTCACCCCTCCCCCCACCACCAGAGGTACATAAGTGTGTATGTGACTGATATTTGTTCTATTTCATGCAAATTACAGGTATGTTGTACATACTGGTAATGGTTGTCTTGCAAGTTAAGGCGTACCTTTAATATGAGACAGTAATTAAAACTGTTTTATCTTTTTGGATGTATTTGTGACTCAGAGTGTGGTTAATAAAGTCTTATGATAGCCTTTGTACAAGAGCATCCCAAAGGTCTTAAACAGGAGCTGTAGGGGGCAAAGAATGTGATAAACTTTAAAGTGATACTCAAAGATCTGAGATCTGAGAAGCTTCCCGTGGAATCAAAGCAATATCAGATATATTATTGATACAGGAGAAACTAAACTCTAAAATGTGTTTAAATAGTAAAATTCAACAAAGCTCAAAGTGCAAGTACTGATGGCCCAGATTCTCTCACTGCAACCTGTTCAAGGATGCAGGTGTGTTGTTACCTTTTCGGTCGTGCAAAATTGTAGCAATCGTTTACTATAAACGAATATTTAAATTAATCGAACCTAAAAGCTTATATTTCTAATTAATTTTATGTTACAAAGATGGGAATATAAAATCCGACAAAAAAAAATCCGCCTTATCTAATGATCCACATGACTGTACCTGGTCTCCGAGCTGGGAGTGAGCGTTTCCTACGGACCGTGAAGGCAGCATCAGAGCTGAGGACCTCAGCCAGGAAGCTGCGAGAAACAGTCATGTTCTCTCTTACATTTTAGTTTTCGGTCATGGCTAAACAGTACGACATTCTGTTCAGGTTGCTACTTCTTGGAGACTCCGGGGTCGGAAAGACTTGCATGTTGCGGAGGTTCACGGAGGGAGAATTTGACCCTTCACATATTTCCACCATCGGTAAGAAGTTTTCAGTGACGCTGTTTCAACACTTAGACGTCACCGTCGGGGTGAAGCAGGTAAACGCTGCTGTATACAGAACACAGGACCAATATTGATGCGGGACTTTCTTGTCTAATACTTCATAGACTTGTTTTTTCACTCTTATGCCCAATTTAAAAGTGGTCATGCATAGCGAACAGGATTAGTGCAGACTGCCTCAGGTTATAACAGCCTTGTCTAGAATAAATATAATTTCCCCTTTAATGGTGATATCCCTATAAAAGCAGCTTTACTGGGATGTAGAAATGTAGTGTCGTGGTTGTCAAAGGCTCTCTGAAGAGGACTGTCCAGAGGGAATGCATTAACCCCTATGTTTGATGCTTTTTACTATATTTTATTCGTTTATTTCCCAGAATGCAGCTTGTGGATTGATGAGAGCGTTTGTGCTTCACGTCACTGCTGCCTTGTTTCACATCTGTTTCAGGAACTGATAACTTGCAGGAAATGCTGTGACTAAAAAATAAAGTTCTAATGCAGGGTTAACTGTCTGCAGACTTAGCCAGGTGGGCAAGGCTTCTCATGGGCTTAAACCCTGCTACTGTATTTGTGGAAAGACTGCACAGTACACCCTGTCTTGCACTTTGATCTCTGAAATTGAGTCATAAATTGGCCTGAAACATTTTTGAGAATTCCACATGATAATGTCTTGGAATTTGGAAGCTTTTGATAGGCTAACAGAGATAAATTGAGTTAATGGAGGTACAGGTGTGGATGTCTCTTAAGGGATACCTTCAAACACAAGGGCCTCATTGCATGACATCATGAGAAAAAATTAAAAGAAATTACAAAAGATATATGGCAGAAGAATTCCAGACATTCTCAAGTCTGGTTCTTCCTTGGGTGTAGTTTCCTGAAGGTCCGGTGTACGTCTGTTCAATTAATAACATGCAAGTGCTTTAACTGTAGGAGCCCACAGCCCACATCTCTGTGTTCCAGAGATGAATGCACTTTGTTGTGAAATGTGCAAATGAATCCCAGAACAACAGCGATACACCTTGTATAGATGTGTCTGAAACCAGGAAGACATCATAAATCCAAAGTAAAACACCTTCTGTACCAACATGAGCTGAAAGGGCGAGAGAAAGCCATTGCTCCGAAACTGCCTGAAAAAAAAAAAAAGATTACAGTTGCAGTTTTTTTCACAGCAAACGCATCACATGCCATCGCAGGAAAATAACATGTGGACTTGTGATGGTATGAGAAAATATTTGTTCTAATGTGATAAACATCAGGACAAATATTTTTCATTTGTAAGCTTTATTGAATTTAATTGAATTAAGGTGTGCATTGAAATTTAGAATCATTCCTCAGGTAAAATGGGCCAAAAACACACACCTTAACTTTTTTATGATCATGTTGAATAGTCAGCAAGGTTTCATATGTACATATTTTCCTCTTTTTTGGAAATACATTGAGAGCAAAAGATTCAAGGTGACAGGAAAGAACTTGAGGAAAAATTCAATGCAAGGCTTCCAGGAAGTCATTATAGTCCAGGGCCACCACATTCCAGAAACAGCACCTTCCTGGAGGATCTGGTAGTGCAAGGTGTCGAGGTGCACTTTTACAAGTGGAATATTTCAACAATTCCCCATCTTAACCACACATGGGAAAGCTTCTCAAACGTTTACCAGAATTCTTATGCCTCTTTGCAACGCTACTTTCAGAAGGATCAGCACCACATCTTAAATCCCATTTAATCTCAGATTGATGTCTTGAACAGGTCAGTGAGCTCACTGCCCGCCACACTTACCACATCTCAGTCCAACAGCTTTACGATGGCACTGCCCACAAATCTCCATGACCAAAATCTGAGAGGAATGTTCGTTGAATATTTGCCATAAAGAATTTAGTCATGGAGCTATGATCTCAATCCAGCAGATTCAGTGAAATAATGTGTCAGAGTGATTCAAACTGGAAACTGGAACTAGAGTAGAAAGTTATATGTAGATATGCTGCATTTCTCCCTGATCACTATTGTTGCTGACACCTAAAGGATCATGTGTTTAAAAAAAAAAAAAACTATTTGGGAACTTGGACATTTGCTCTTTTCACTATTTAGGTGGAAAAGCAGTTCTTATTCGTGTGATGATATCCACTGAACATGTGACAATCCATGTGTTTAAAAAGAAAAAACCTTTAATATCTCAAAATTAGCTTGTTTTACTCTCAGATTCCAGTCTTGCTGCTTTATTTAGTTTCATGTTTTATTGATCCAGGTACATTTGTGTTACAATAACTTTGAGGTGTCCGTTTGGGCTTTACAAAAACCATGATAAGTATTTTTATTCATTTACTGATATTTAAATGAGGAACTTTTCAGTACTTTTCCATTTCATTGAATAGAGCACTGATAGCACTCACCAATATATAAGTGTTTCAGATGGGAGGATGCATTAAATGCTGCAGCAATGTTTACCACTGAAAAAAAAAAAAGATTTATGTACCTATTTTTTAGATATATTAAAGCATCACAACAGAGTTTGTGCTCAGTGGGTCCCCCTGTTGACATGGAGGATCATTTTCTCACTTGGTTATCCTCTCATTTTCTCTTCCATTGTTACTTTCAATCCCTGAGTCTCTCAGTTGCCTCAGCCATGATGTTCGACTGCAGGACTGTGAGCTAATTTTCATCTTTGTAGATGTTTCACAAAGTGATAAATAGTTTACACAAAAGATGACCAGTATGGGTGTCCAGAGTTACTTTGGCTGATTTCAAGGGACAATATCTTTTTTTTTTTTTTTGAGCTGTCAGGAGTTTGGAAGTATGAAAATTTTCAGTTTATCATGTGACTTGAGACGGGCTCCAAAGGTTTCACTGACCTCCATCTTAAAATACTTTAAGCACAAACAAAGCTAGATTTCATACCCATGACAACTGTATGGGAGAAGGTGAATTTTTATCTATTTATTTTTACAGACTGCTGCAGGAGATCCTTTCTATAACCATATACAATGACTCTTAAGAAGAAACTTAAATAATGACTGTTACTGCAACACATATTTGACCTTTTGGGGTTTTATAAAATATTACCCAATTGAAAGCTACAACTTGATACATAATTAGAAGTTATGTTGGGGTCGTTGCCCATTTTTGGATTAACTGAGGTTGAGCATCCCACTTTATGACATAACATTTTTTTTCTTTCTTTTTTTTTCAGGAGTTGATTTTAAGATGAAAACATTAGAGATAGATGGAATCAAGGTACGAGTACAGATCTGGTATGTGAATCTATGGCATCATTAAAAAAAAGCAATATAATTACTATATAACTGTATTTAGAGAAGCTGACATTTTGCTGATGTGTATTCTGTCTTCTGTGCAGGGACACAGCCGGTCAGGAGCGGTATCACACCATTACCAAACAGTACTACAGGCGGGCACAGGTAAGAACAGCCAAGAACGTAGTCCCGAAGCATCTTTGATTCCTTAAATGTTCTATTTCTTCTTGTGCAGGGAATCGTATTTGTGTATGACATCACAAGTGAGGCGTCCTTTCATCACATAGGGAAGTGGGCTAGTGATGTTGATGAAGTAAGGCAATCGGCGCTCATTTCACTCCCAGTGACCCATTACCTGTATTCCTGCTGACTGAACTTTCACTACTCACTACTTGCTGCACACCAGAGTATCACTGAGTGTTTGGCACGATAATGACGCCCTTCATCCCTGAGCTGTCCGTTTCATATTTTTGGATTTTCCTGTAGTTTTCCCCGGACAAGGTGCAGTCGATCTTGGTGGGAAACAAGGCTGATGAAGAGCTCAGGAGACAAGTGACAAAGGATCAAGGAAGCAAGGTTTATTTATCTTATATTGTTCAAGGATGCATCTGTTTTTGTATTGTTTTTTTTTTTTTTTGAAAGATTGTGTTTGACTTTAGAGATGTGGAAAAAGACTAAATTTATTTTAGTGGACTGTTTTTCAGTATTCAGAAGAGTGGAATTGTTTTGTTGTTTTTTTAGCGTTTAGACAGAGTATATAGTATCATAAAGCTTGTATTTGTGTACTTATAGAGGGGGGAAAAAAATTAAACCTCTGCATTGCTTTTGTCTTCCTTATTCCCAACCATATCCACTTAAATCGTAGTTAGCAGAAGCCTATGGCATGGAGTTCTTTGAGACCAGTGCTTCTACCAGCAACAACATTAATGAGGTAGTGTACTACACATTTTCTGGCCCTGCAACATTCTTTTTCTTATTTATTTATTTATCTGTTTCCTCCTCATCCCTTACAGTCATTCATGCGTGTGACAGAACTGGTACTGCAGGCTCACAAGAGAGATGTGGCCAACCTGCTGGGGTCTCTTGATGACTATCTGGACAAGGCTACTCTGGAGGAAGACAAGGGGAGTCAGGATGAAGATGCTCACAGGACCTGTGCCTGTTAGAAACACAGAGCTGCCACTGTGCTGTAGGCTACCTTATATCTCAGAGCGCTGCGACTTCAGCCTTCCTTCAGACTCTCTGAACAAGAAGGGTGACAAGTTTCTTTCACTTTTTTGGAATCATATGGGGGTAAATGCAGTTCCAACAGCTGCCAGCAGAGGGACACTTTTGTGACACAAATGCTGAATCCTACAGCCGGAAAAAACTGTTCATTCATACAAGCTCTTCTTTTCTCCTTCAAATGAAAATCTGCACCATGAATCTGCCTCATACATTCCATCAATTCAGTCACTATTTAATTTTTTGCTCTTTTTTTAAATGTGGGTTTGTGCTCCAAGTATACAGTTCTTTCATGCCAATACATTTTGATTCAGGTAACAGTGACAGAGGCAACAGCAATATCACCATGTACAGAATTCAAGTAATTTGAAAGTTTAAACTCAGGCCGAGCAAGGATCTCTTAATTTACACAAGTTGCTTTTTCAATGGGAACGCTATTGTGCCATGCTGAGTAAACTGTAAACAGTACATGCTTGAGTACATATGATTCTTCTGTCAATGTGACTTTGTGTGTTGTGCATTTGAAGCTGTATTTATGCTAAAGATAGTGTATTCAGGGTCCAGTGGGGTGACACAGATGAGTAATTTTAAAGCAATGCTTCTAGGTTGTGACAAAAATCAAAGAATATATAGGGTAATAAATGAGAATTTTCATATTTAAACAAAGTCAGTAATAGATCTGAGTACAGCTGAGTGATTAAATTAGGACTGAAGGAGTGAAGTCAGGTGTTCAGACAGGTTCATTCATTTTTCATCATCTATTCTGGAACGCAGGTGATCACTGTTGAATTTTTGATGTCTGAGGAAACTGATACATGTCATTTTAACAAGAGCCATGCACATCTACTAACACATGTTAGCCTCCTTTAACTGTGTATTTATACTGGATAATGCATTTACTCCAAAAGAATTGCAATTATTTGAAAATGTAACTGGCTTACCCCCCAAAAAATGCAAAGCAATGAAACATACTTACGTGGCTTCACAATCACTTACTTTCCTTTCTCTGAAACTCCCAAAGAGTGTAGTATGTCAGGTGGAGATCAGTTTTCCCCCGCAGAGCTATGTGATACCTATGAAAGGATACTTTCTGCTCTGAGTGAGTCGGGTACCCAGCAGTTGGATACAGTCACGCGTGGAGATCCTGTCTGCCTGCAGTGTGTCAGCGAAGGAGCCGAGATGACGTTCATCGCCAAGACCTTCTACGACCTGAGGGCCACCACGCTGGAGGGCAACTCGGTGGACTTCAACGTGTTCAGGGGCCGGGTGGTCCTCATAGAGAACGTGGCCTCGCTCTGAGGCACCACCACCCGGGACTTCAACGAACTCAACCAGCTGCAGAGCAAATACCCCCATCGGCTGGTGGTCCTGGGTTTTCCCTGTAACCAGTTTGGGATACCAGGTGAGCTGAGCGGCATGGTCTCCTGAGGAAGCTTGGTTTAATGTAATGTTGTCCAGTGCTGCTTAATTTTTCATGTCAAACTTGATAAGTCAGACAAGAAATTGGACAACCTCAATTAAAAAAAAATAAGCATCCATTTAAAAATAATTTGAATTTTGTCCTGTGAATACATTAAAAGTGGAGAGCCTGAGAATTAGTTTGTTTTAGCACATGTATTGTTTTCAGCATTGGTAATCATTCAAAGTTAGTTGTAAACGTTTTTAACCCTAAATGTCATTATTGACTTTCATTTTGCAGGAGAATTGTGCTAATGGCTGAGATCCTGAACTCACTGCAGCACGTGCGTCCTGGCAACGGCTTCAAACCCAGTTTCACCATCTTTGAGAAGTGCGATGTCAATGGCACAAACACTCACCCGGTCTTTGCCTATCTGAAGGACAGACTCCCCTACCCTGATGACGACCCCAGTTCCCTCATGCAGGATCCTAAATTTCTAGTGTGGAGTCCCATCAGCAGGAGGGACATCTCCTGGAACTTTGAAAAGTTCCTCATCGGCCCAGAGGGAGAGCCCTTTAAAAGATACAGCAAGAAGTTTCCCACCATAGAGATAGAGCCTGACATTCAGAGATTACTAAGATTAACCAAAGCGTAAGAATAGCTCCTGCCTCCTAATGGCTTCATATCCATAACTGCCAGAGCTGACACGCTTTCCTCCACACTTTTAAGCCTTAATAAATGAAGGTGATATTCTGAAAAGCTGCGGGGATATCACCTGATCCCTTATAAGTGCTTACTAGTAGTGGATGAGTAAATACTTTAAATTCTTGAAACTATATATAAGAGAGAACAATAATTTTACAAAATATGACCAGCGGTAACGCTTGTTTTTCCTCCTTGTCCTGTGCTTTCTTTACCAGCAGATGGTGCTACTCGTTTAATTATGCAGACATATTGCTTCAGTCATGACTTTATGAATTGACATTCAAAACATCCATGCTAAATGTTTTCACTGAATTAAAACCCTATAAAACAAATTTGTTTCCCATTGTGTATTTGTAAAGTCCACTATGTAAAGTCTGTGTTTTCTTAATTGGACCATATATATCATAAAGCACCAAGAAGATGCACTGTCATGATAAAATGGATGTTAAAACTACATCACACTATGCAGAAAAATGCATAACAGAAAATAGTGCAATTCCCAGTAGGATTTCCTGATACCAGTGATCTAAGCAGTGACAGGAACTCGTTCATAGTGCCACCTGAAAACTGGTCCTAAATCTTTCACTTCAGGAAGCATCAACCTCATTCTTGTGTGATGAGATGTTTTCCAGTTTTATTTTTCATGTACAGAAGACTTTGTTTGCGAGGCTGCAGATTAGGATTGGATTTTCTGCAGATCTGTTCATGATGTCAGAGCTAAAGGAAGCACAGGCCTGACTGTGCCCTAATATCTTTGCTTTGGGTACATTAACAACAGACACTCAAGCCACCGACACGTCACAGCCTTTATTTCTGATTTTAGTGGCTCTGCTGGTTTTAGCATGATTTAAATCACATTTTAATATTTCAGTTGTCATAATGCATAGAGCTTTGGTTTGCATATAATCAGTACTGCCTTTAAGGAAGCAAGCATAAAAGGAGCAATAATGAGTGGGGCTTTCTTGCATCCCATCCACCGGTTAAATATCACCAAAGATCATTTATATTTGACAGATGAGCCACTCATTTCAAAGTGCAAAGCATAACTGTTGAAAATCTTGAACAAATGGAACAGCTAACATATCGTATCCCATGAAACACGTATATGTCTGTTTAATGGTAACCAAATCATGACTTTATGGCTTTACAGTTACTTTGATTTGTATGCAATTTAGTCGTGAATTAGAGTCCATGGACCTATAGCTTTACAATAAGTGTCTCACAATGAGAAACACAGTAAGAAAGTAACAGAAACTGACTTAAATACACATTAAAATGCCACATTGAAGAAACAGGAAATGCATGATAGCCAAAACTGGGCCAGAAAAAGACCAAAACAGTGTAGCAGAAAGACAGAAAATGAGAGTTAAAACCAATGAAAAGTTATACAAAATAACCCGACTGAGTTATGAAGTGAATATATATAGACACAATCAATATATATTGGAGGTAAAAAAAAAACCAAACAAACAAACCATATGAGATTTTTTTAAAACACAATAATAAGACACAAGCTTACGTCAAATAAAGAAAACAACTGAAACATAAATAAATGACAAAATAGGGGGAAAAGCAACCATAATATGTAAAAAGACTACGAAGTATCTTTGGTAGGTTTGCTGTTAACTAAAGGGCTATAGCTGTACAGAGGGGGGTTTTTGTGTCTTCTTTTTTTTTTTTTTTTTTTTGAAGGGGGGGGGGGGGGGGGTGTTTGTTTGTTTTTTGACGCAGAGTGAGAGCTCTTCACTTTGTTTTTCTTCTTCGTCTACCCGCTACAGGTGAGCCCTGTTGCTAAGGTAACGTTTGCTTTCCCCGCGAAGCCTTCTCGCGAGACTCCAGGGCAGCGAGAGAGAGAGAGAGCGGGGAGGCTGCTTGGATGATCTCATCCCTTCAGCAGCTGCATACCGCAGCGAGGCAAAGCCGTAACTTTCTATCAAACTTCCAAGTTGCCTTTTGGAGGAAGACACGGGGCCATTTTCGGTCTGAGTCGGAGTCAGTGCGTTTCCTGCCCGGACGGGGAAGAGCTCCGCGTGGATTGTGTCTCGCTACAACGTCACCCTGTTACGAGGTGAAACAAAAGGAGGAAAAACGGTGTTTGTGTCACATCCAAAAGGAGGAAAGGTGAGTCGGGAATGTGGCGCTGGTCGTTGGCGGAGTGTTCGCAGCACAAGGTGCCCGCACACTCACACATCTGTCGGCTGTGTGAACTGGGACAAAGCACATCCTCATGCTGTGTAAAATCAGTCCGCAGTCAGTGCCAGTGTGCTCTTTAACTAACGGTGGGAAACGCGGAAAATGTTATTCTTCTCTTACGGTGGTTGTCAAAAATATACGAGTCTATTGTATTTGTCAAGGACGTTGTTGCCTTTTACTCGTGTTGTTGTCCACGAGTGGTACATTTGGGTTTATGTTACACAATTTAAAAAAGGACATACGTAAATAGTTGTCACCACCCGAATTTTTTTTATTTTTATTTTTTTCTCTGTTTTTGCTACGCGAGGAGGCTGGTTTGGCACCGTGTGATTTCCTCAACACACATCTGTCTGACCCCGAGTTGTCTCCAGTCTGTCCAGCTCATAAGCTGCCCCCAGGAGACCAGGTCAACATGATGTGACATGTTTTTATTAAAAATCACCTCTGCAATCCCGGATCCCTGCAAGCAATGCCTCCTACTGAATGATCAATGAGAAAATCAGCTTGATGGCAAATCTATACTTTAGGTGTAAATCTGAGAGAGTAGGGGACATGTTAAAACACATGTTGTGGTTATGTTTTGGTTGCAGCAGGCTATCAAAGTTAGTCTTAATGAATTGCCTGTGGCATGTTTTGGTCAAAAATATGACAGAGATACAGGACAACAGCTCCCTTCTCCAAACATGTGTTTACAGCTCTGTTCATTAGAAATGGGCGATACCTGCTTACTTGTGATTTTATGTTGAAGTTGCACATAAAAGCTTACTTTCAAGGTCCATGAAAAAAGTCAAAACTTCTCCGTCTACAATTTTTCTCATAACTCACATACTCTTTTGGGTGACACTTTTTTTTTTTAAACATTTCATGAGATTTGTGGTGTTGCCACAATGTATTTAGTCACATATGCCATATTTTGAATAATTATTTTTTACTCTGTCAAAATAACTCCATGCAACATTTGTATTGTGCCACTGAGGACAGTTGCTGTTCAGGATGGAGTGAGTAAGCAGGAGGAAAAAGTAGTTCCTATCCAAACGAAACATTTGGAAAAAAAAAAAAGCAAAAAAAGTACAATAGATTTCAGTTATTGAATCTAGATGTAAAAGCATTACCTGATTTATTTTATTTTTTTCCTGCGTGAGGACTGATCCTTGAAACTGAACAATCAGGATCGAAATATCGACATTATGGTATCGATCCATCCTCGCTGTTCGTGGCAGCCAGTTTTGGAGGTGGAGTCAGTCACACAAACACACATCTCAGCTCCACCACTCTCGATTTTTCTCTCCGTGGGGTGTTTTTCTTTTGAAATTGGTGTTACAGCTTTTTACTATTCGCTTCAGAAGTACAGACGATGCTAATGTGATAGAGATGGAGAAGGTGGATGATTTTGCTCTACCGTGCAAATATGAAGAAATCTGAAACATTTGTGGCCCAGAACCAAGTGACAAGGTTGTGATACCTCCAAAATGTATAAATTGGTATTGATGTCAGACACCCAAACAATGGCCCTTAAAGTTTTGTGTCCAAAAGGAACTTATTTATGAAACACCAGCTGTAAGAAATTATGTGGGAAGGAAAGGAAATCGCCCCCCTCTATCTGAGTCATAACAGTAGCAGCGGCTAGCTTGACATTTGGTGAAAAAAAAAATGAAGCCTTGGAGTTTTGCTTTTGGCCAGGATCAAGAATTTTTTACATTCTTCATAAGCTTAGCTGACCTGCGGTAGCTGGGATGGTTGATCATAGAGCTCCTCTGACTCTAATGCCACAGTGGACAGCTCCTTACTTTTTTTTTTTTTTTTTTTCTTTGATGGGATTTCTAGTGGAGGGTAAATCCAACATGAGCAGAGCAGCTTTAACACATTGCTAAAAAAGAATGTTCTCTGTGTTGTGGCCTTGGTTTAAAGTGGATCATTTGTGGATGAGACACTTATTTAAGCAACTGCAGATTGAAGGGATCAGTCCAAAAATGTCAGTAAAGCTGTCCGGACTGATCTAAGAGCAAACTTTGCTTCTTGACAGGGGGAAAAAAATACTGCTCCCAATGTGTCCCTTCTGCATAAATAGACCTTGCTAGGATTTATTTCTGAAGGACAGTGTTTCTATTTTCACTTTTTGCATCATTTCTCACACAACCATTGTTATTGTGCCCTCTTGTAGTAGTGTCTGTGTACTGTGCCCACATATTCACAGAAGGATGCTTCCTGTTGCTAAGTTGAGCTTATGTTTTCATTGTCTCCTGTGCACTGGCTCGGAGGGAATAGCTTGAGCAAAGATAAAAGGGAACAACAAGAGGAGCTTTGTGCTGCTGCATAATTTGCCACTCTGGAATGTGTGGGCTGCAGTTGCTTAAATTAACTGTTTGCATTTTATAATGAATAATCATATTGTTTGATTTGACTAATGCTAAAATTAAAAATGCAACACCTTTATTGATTCGGGGCTCTTAATAGTTCTTAGAGAGCAAGTTTTGACCCTGCTCTTCAGAGATGCTTCTTTTTTTAATCTTTAGAAAGGTTACTACTGCATTCTTTTTGGAGATGTGCAGCACCTGTGAAGGTGTGTTCTCACTGCATGTCAGTGATAACACTCTGGACGAGCTAAACCGACCTTAAAACGGGACCCTCAACGATCTGGTGTGGCGACGTTGTCTGTTTTGGCTACAAAGATGATTTTGTCGAGCCTGGCCAGCCATCTTAAATCTTTTCCTCTTTGATACAATTAGTCTGGCTCCTCTGGATTTGATGATGATTTCCAGGAAGCAGTACCAATGGACGGAAAAGAAAGTGCCTCTTGACCAAGGGGCTACGTCTGCTTTTCAGGGTTTAACTCACTGTGCAGTTCTTCATCTGACCACTGGGGGTAGGCTCCAAAAGCAAGTCAGTCTCTATTAACCCTCATGTTAAATGTCAAGCTTTGCAACCACAATAAACATATTTAGAACCTGGTTGTAATGGCTCTGATGGTGTTAGCATAACTAAAACCAGCCCATATACAGAATACAGAAGCTATAGTTCCTCCTGCAGAGGTTGCAGGTTTGACAACCCTTTGTTGCGTGTCTTGCCCTCTCTCTGCCTCACTTTCCTGCCAATATACTGTGAATAAAGGTCACTAGAGCCATGAAATCTTAAAAAACAAACAAAAAAAACAGCTTTTTCGATAGTGGCTCCTGGACGTTACTGTATAAGTCATTGGATAGCACGTGCCCCGTTTCCTCTTTGTGATTGGTTCGGTATGTTCTGTACCAGTGGAAATGGCTGTGAATTGGAGTAGTAGAACATGTAATGCTGAACAGGCTTGATTTTATCATACTGCTGAAACAGGCAAGTAAATTATTCATGTATTCTTGAGTTTTGACACAACCTCCCCTAACAGCGTGAAATATAGAACTTTATGAAAAAAGGGAAGCTCCATCAGCTCCATGAGTGATGCGTCTGTCTGATATTAGTCAGATTACAGTCAGACGGCAGATGACTTGATGACAATATGGCCTCTGGTGGTTTTTCAGCACGAGCACGGCTTTTGCTGTGTCAGAGGGAGAGCTGATGAGTTTGACTGTAATGAGGTGTGACTGTGGATCTGTGTTTCCTGCTTGCTAAACTGTTTGAATGCTTTGTCTCTCTCTGGATCGGATCCGGTCAAATATGTGCGGGCTGATTGAGGAAAGCAGAGGGCTCGGAGGCTACAATGGTGATGATGTAATCCTTTTTTCAGCGCTCTGTCACAGGGTAAATGCGTGCAGACAAAGGAAAATTCCCGTACTGGTCACCCCACCTGCGGCAGAGTTTGGGGAAATTCAGCCTCGTAAAAACTGCAGAGGAATGGAAGCCCTGTAATTGTCTGTGTGGCAGCTCATTGACACTAAATGGTTTGAGTGGTGGCACAGGTGCAAAGAGCTGCTATTGGTCGTCCCCGACTTAAGATTGGGTCTCTGTTTAGTTTTATTGCTGATATGTCTATGAACTAATGTAACCTCCGCATGGATGGTTTTTGTCATCCTGTTTCCAGCTTTCAAGCTTAAACCAAAACCCACAGTGAGGCAGGGAACAGACGGTGAGTAATTCCCCTTCTCTGCTCCCATCAGACGTTGCACAGACTGAAAATAGTATGACCTGGGACAGAGATCGGAAAACAGAGATGAAAAAGTAATTAAGCGTAAATGCCGACAGCCACTTTAAATATATATGCGTGTTAAAGAAGGGGTTAAAAAAAAAAAGTGTTTCATTATGAAATCTGGGATTGTGAAGATGATGATGTGCTGCTGCAGGCTATCTCTGCTGCCACACAGTGATGACGTGCTCAGTATTGTCCCGACATGTCTGCCAGTCGCTACTCCGTCTCCCTTTTTGGCCCACAAACTTTCTCTGGAAGGGATTACAGAAGGCTGCTCAAAGAAGAATCAAAACATCAGGCAGAGTTGCAGGCCTGGGACTCATGCAGAGCCCATGTGGGCAGCTTTGGAAAATAATTCCACACACTCACACACATACACACACACACTCAGACAAAAAACAAACTCATAGATTTAGCTGCTGTCCCCTCTTGCGAATAGAAATTTGAGAAGCAGGCAGGAATGCATGAGGGCTTGGTCGTGGCTGATTTCTACACGGTTCTTGATACGTAGACAGGTCTGTTCAGCTTGTCCTCATTCCTGTCCATGTGCACAACTGTTTTCTTTACTTTCAAGAGCAGATTTTAGTGATGTGTTAACAACAGCATCCGATCAGATAGCAGCTTCAAGCAGTCTAGAAAGTGGGAGCCGATTTTTTTTTTTTTTGCTTTCCTGTACTAAAACCGGAATAATCCCTATTCTGCTTGCTCCGGTATTCCACATCCTTTGCTCTGGAAAAAGGGAATCCGTATCCAGTCTAAGTTCCTGCTTTGCTCTCTGGAAAGCTCAAAAGGGAAGAATTAAACCATGGTGAAGGATTAGTTCCCTCTGCAGGATTCAAATGACTTCTTAAACAAATTCAAGTTTCAGGTAGACTGACTTAGGACAATCTCCCACTCACTTTTGATTCTGTATTATCATCAAAGAAATAATCTATTTATATGAAAGTAATGAGTCATCATTTGAAAAATTAGTTCACAGCTTTTTTTTCTGTGTTGATCCAGGTGCAAAGGGCAGATTGAGTTGGATCATAACAAACATGGCTGCTGTTGCAGCCTTTCCTCTCTCGCAGCCTGCTTCCTGTGTATGTCATTGATGTATTCCTGGATACCCGGCCTTGCTTTGCTGCACAACAAGCACAGCTGAAACTAAAAGCTTCCTCAGAAATATGAAGTTGCCCAATAGTAATTTACCTCATGCCAACTACCTCTTTGAGTCTTGAAATTGTTCCTCAGAACTATTGTTTAGTTCAGCTGCCGTCACTGCTGGGAGGAGGTGAGCTGGTGTCGTTGCCCTGCTCGTGTTTACATTGTACTCGCACTTGACTTGAATGCTGATTAGGAGAGAGTCACTGGTGGCTGCTGGAAAGAGAAAGCCTGCACCTGTGCACGTTGCAGTTTGCTCTCCTGGATGTTCAACCTTTGCCTCATTTTCAACAGGTGCTGGAAGTCTGAATCAGGTGCTGAAAAGGACAACTATAACTGCAGGAAGTTGCACAAATCTCTCTATTGTCTCACGTGACTTCACTCGTGAGACTCCAAAGTCCTGATTGTTGCCATGTTGCACTGCTTTCGCATTGTTATCATTGTCCTGTCTGTGTGCGTAAGAGAAACTAAATCATTGAGAACACCAAATCTGGTGCTTTAAGTGAAATAATGTCTGCATGAAAGTGACTCCAGAGCAGGCAGAGCTGACTGGAGTGCAGCACCAAGCTAGCAGCAGCACGCTGTGCAGGTTTGCTCCATGATTTTCTGGCAGGTTGTGATTTAGCAGGGTGCCGCAGTTATGCAACACTTGCTGACTTATTGCAGCCCAAACGGCTCTGTATGAATTGATTAATTCAACAGCCTGACTGTTTATAATTGGACTGAGAGTACACTCGGTTATGCACCAGACACGTGCCAAAATCAATAACTGGAAATAGTTTATGTGTGCAACTCTGCTATGTTGTTGCTGTTGTTGGACTTTGGGTCATCATCAAAATTTCCTGGCTGGTGAACAGAGTGATCAGAAACGTCTCACAGATATTCTTAAGTCATTGATTTGGAAATCTGGAGTCTTGACAGAGTGACGATAAGATGGCCCTTCTTTGTCTCCTCCTCCTCCTTGGTGCTACCTTCTTAAAATTCTCACCTGGCCTTGCAAACTCAAAGGTGTGTGTACATCTTTGACACTAGTCACACACAGTTAAAGTGTGGTGGCAGCAGAGGAGCTATGTGGCCGCGTTTGCTATAGCAAATGTCCCTTTACACAGGGGACATTAATCAAGCTTTCACCTCGACTCATTCCAGGACGACTGGCTGTGTATTCTCTCTGACTGCTGGGATCTTACTGTTTCCTAGAAGCACTCTAATGCACCTCTGTCGCATGTTAGTCTTTGGGGAATCCATACAGTTGAAACGCATCCAATCATCCATCAGTTTAATTTAACAAGTCCATGTGCTTTACTTTGATTGCCGCAGAGATGTATGCCAAGCAGCTGCCGATCGATCAAAAGATCAGTTTGACTGATGGAAATTAACTTCCAAGGATGTTCAGAGCAACTTTTGCCAGATTTGACATGTTTTTTTTATGGATATTTTAAATGGCCTGTGGTCAGCACTGCATCTGCGGTGGAGCTCAGTTTTCCCCTGTTTGCTTAGCAAGGTCTCGGCCTTTGCCAAGCCGTTTGATCAAATCAGCCCAACTGCTGCTCTTCCATAACATCACTTTGCCACAAACTTGTCAAAACAATTCTACATGTCTTTGACTGAAGACTTTATTCTTAAAATGAAACTCCAGCAAATCCATGAGTACCTAACCCTTCCTTAATGAGGCCTATTTTTGAGATTTCTGCTTTGAAATCACACACCTTATTCAAAGTTAGGACGACTACTTTAAAATGAGTATATTTCTGCCACTACTAAGTACATTTGAATAGACCTGGTATCAAAATTAAAATAGTATCTCTTAGATTACAGCAGAAGTGTAAAATTAAGTACACATGGAGTCAGTCAAGAATAGAATGGAGTTTAGTGAAAATATGTAATTTTACAGCACATATCTCTTTGGATTAATGTGGTGAGAACCTAAGCGCTTTTGAACTCTTATTATGTAACATCTTACCATTTAATATACTGAAATTGATTTCCCTGTTATGTAACAGAAAGTTTTTAAAGCAGTTTTTAAAGAGGAATGTTTAGATGGACTTTCTAAATTTGGTACATTTTGGCCTACTTGTGCAATTGAGGTGTTCCAGGTCCCAAACTCTATAGCTAGTTTTATTTTCATATTACAGACTGCATAAAAAGAACTGGACAAACTTCCTGTGATGTCACCCATAGGTTTTCTGGAGAGCTGTTTTAAAGATTTTTTTCAGGCCTCTCATTGCCAAGAGATGATCACAAGGTAGCTATTTTAGCTGAGCATACCTCATGCTAAGTTATGACGCTAACTAGCATTTCCTTACATTCACTCTGATTTAATCTGTCTGTCATGCATCCTCATTTCTAATGTCATTGTTGAACTGATATTTGTAAGTTAGTCAGTCTTGAAGGGTCAAAGTTAACGTCGAGGGTGGGTTGGCCGAAGGGGGCTGGCGGTTCTGGCTGGATTAGTGGACAACAAACTGGAGGCTGTCCTCTGGTTAGCTCGTTTAACAGGCTTTGACCATCGGCAAAGGTAGGTGCTGCCTCGAGGTGTAAATCAGAAATTTCATCACGACGCGATATTGCAATTTGATTGTTTGTTTGTCGATGCTGCCAACTCTGCCACAATACAATTTTGATTCTTTTCCATTCAGGGGCTAGTGATTGATAAGAGGATATCATATGTTGATTGAACACTATCGCTTCCATTCATATCAAATCCCATTTCCACATTTTCATTTCTTGCTTCAGCCAAACAGTTAAATTGAAGATAGATCTGTTCATGTTAAGAAAAATATACAAAAAAAAGCAACTTAATAACATGTATTGATAAGGTTTACATGTATGGATGTCTGATTGATATTTTCATTTTGTATCGACACTGTTGGATCGTTCATCGTTAAATCGATGCCTTGTTGTTGATTGATGGATTGTTACACCTCTACCACTACCTGCTGCTTTGCTGAGCTTCGTCCTCCCAGGACTAAAAATATACTCACAGTGTACTTTCAGTAAAATTAATGGTCCAGCATATTGACTTTAAAATAAGAATGATTGTGCTCTGTTAGGTTTTTATTCACGACTCATAACTCACAATCACTGAAAGGGCTAAGCTCTTAGTAGCTAAAGTGATTGCAGTTAGCTGTTACCACCATGGACCGCAATGTAGTTGTCACTCAAAACCCATGTCCCTAATTATGCATAAATGTGTGGCTTTATATCATTTTAGCTGATGTGGTCTTGGATGTGGAATCTAGTCATGGAGACCAAAACAGTTTCTTGAACAACACTCCAGATATGTTTGTTTTGGCTGTTAAGTTTGACATTTTAACATGGGAGTCAGTAGAGATAAACCATTCAGATTCTTAATTCAAGGAGCAGGACCTCTGTGTTGCCTTCAAATAGGAAATAATTTACTAAATCCTTTCAAATATAACTGGTTTGTATCAGCTGATCTCTTTAGTAAGTGCTATTTGCCCCTCTGTGGAACAGTTGCGCAGCAGTGCACCCACAAGCCCTGCACAAGGCTATATCTCAGGAACAGCTTGACAGCCCTATGACTCTTCAGAGCCAATAGATTCGACGAGTATACCACAAATCCAAAGCTTCCAAAATGCTGGCTTGGTGTTGCCTGCTTTTTTTTTTTTTTTTAAACTTTCCTACTGTTAACAGAAACGGTCTGTTGGATCAAAATGATTAAAATCTTTCAGTCTTGTGATTGCATGACTGAAGTAGAGTTTTGCACTGGAATATGATTTCTGATGGTGAAACACCAAAGGTAGGACTGAATTCAGAGCTGGGCTGTAGAAAGTGAAGTTGTTCTTTTTGTTATTTCTTTGGCTGCTGCTTAGAGTGAGTTTTTGTTGTAGAGTCTGGGTTCGCTCCGTCTTTGTTGTTGTTGTTGATGCTTTCATTCAACTTTCTTGCCAGGCTTTAATCTGGTCTGAGCATTTCAGGTGTCTGAGGTTAACACTAGATGTTTTTGTTGCATCCGTACAGTGACTTTCAAAAGTTTGATTAAAATATATAGTTTTCTCATGAGCTTAGCTAGTGTAAATTTAAATGGAAATTTCACTGCAATTTGGGCAACCTGACCACCAGAGAATATGACGTGTAAGGAGCCAGAACTCATATTCATCCAGGTTTTGCAGATGCATCTTTCTCTCTGCTGTCACTTCCTTCAGTTATTCCAGTAGAAGCGGACAGGGTCACCATTTGTCGCAATTGACAGGAACATAGCTTGGAATCTCTTGTGAGGTTCAGCACGTTGATGTTCTTCCCCGTTTTTTTTTTAATGCATTTTATTTTGAAAGTTTTGAAAGTTTTTCATACAACAACAGACATACAAAACACAGGTCACACAGCAAACACAAACCATAATCACTGCCAATTCATATGAGATTCATATGAGAAGTCAGTCCAACAAATTGTGATTCTTCCCCATTTTGTACTTATCCTCACGCTAAATCGACACCTCCCTAGTCAGTGGGAGTTCACATAGTCGGTTCAAACCCGGATGTTTACATGACACGAAAAAGCCCCAAATGCAGCGGTAACGCAGTAGATACCAGTAGATACCTTTTTTGCAGTACTTGGGTTTCCTCTATGACAAGTAAAATTAGTTTTCCATATTTTCAAGGTCAAAAAAAGTAAAAAGTCAGAAACAAGTGTGGACAGCCAGAATAAAAGCCCTTTTTTCATGTATCACCCTTTTTATAGTGCACCACATTTTATATAGAGTCTTTCAAGCCTTGTTTGGGGAATTTTCATCCATTTTTAATGCAAAAGGCCCTGAGTTCTGTCAGCATCTTGGGCCATCTTGCATGCTGATGTCTGTCTGCACATTATTGAAGATGTTTTAGCTCAGTGGAATGTGATAGTGTTGTATTCAGGATCATCATTCTGTTCAAATCTTTGCACCTCAGTGTACCAGTAATTTTAATTTGTATTTTATAGTGCCTGAGTTTAATAACGAATGTACTTGTGTTGCAGTTCAGACAGTCTGATCAAAATTCTTTCTTTGTAGTCCTCTGTGATTTGGCCTGTTTGCTACCTGTGTAATCAGGCAGTGGATGTGAGAGGACAAGCCAGTGGATGACTTCCAAACATCGCAGGCATCTGTCATACTGACACATCTGCTGTTAGAATCTGTCATGCCGCTGTCGGTTGACCTTGCTACTCAAACATGGCTGTACAAGAAGTTATAAATGTTTTCCCTTGACCCCATACACATGCCAAGCCCGCATTTCCATTCATGACGGATGTTTCTCTTGCTCTCAAATTCATTTTGTGGTGTGGAAGACACGGTATTGATTTTGATGTGTTTGGAGCGATGTGCTCCAACAAATCTAAACCAAATGGAAAGTCAGTCAGAAGATCAAGGATCATTAAAAGACTCACTAATGGTCCTCTTTATGTTATGCTGCTCCTTTCACCTGACATGACTAAAATTTTATATTCCAGTAAATCAGCCTTGATTTTTACTGATGGCATTTTTTATGATCATTTAGATTTATACTAGGGCTGAGACTTTAATGCATTCATTTTGATTAATTGATTATGAAAAAATAACCCACTTAATTGCACCTTTCTCAGTTCTGGCACACTGGTAAGTAACACTGATGCACAGACGTCCAGCCTGGTGGCTGGCAAAAATGCACTGAAAGTTTATTTCCCAGCTGTGAAGAAGATGCACATGACTGACACTGAATGCATTTAAGCATCAACAAGTAGCTGTAGTGGCAGAAGATAAAGGAGTAGAAGAGAGCAATATAACTTTGTTTTTTGTGACGGCGAATACTTTTTTACTTTTTTTTTTTTTACATGTTTTCATATCAGAAAATAGTTCTTTCAACTTCAAATTTGTGGTTAATTGATCCAGATAGTCTATTTAAAAAAAACTCCTCTGTAGTCTTCAGTTTTTTTTTTTTCACATCCACCGAACTTTATTTATAACACAACTGAAATACAAAAGCATTGAACCCATTTAAAATCGCATAGTACAAAACAATGGTTGTAGATATTTTTGCCAGAAGAGTCCATGGTCCGTCCTGGGTCGCATTAAACTTTATGAATATATAATATTACTATATAGACTTTTGTGTTTATTTTATGCTCAATTCAATTGTAGATCTTTATAAATATGTGTTAGCCTGCTAGCTGAAATGTGATGCTATCAACATTGCAGAAAGTCTGAGCTTCATCCTCCTGGACAATTGTTCTGATCTATATTTCAGCTGATTTTGTTTTGTGGTTTACCATTTTCAGTGGTAGAAATGGCACTTTTTATTGATCTGTTGGTCCATTTATTTTGCCAAAGATGTTTTGTTGACTTTTTCTGGTGGCCAGGCTTCTCTGGAATTTACTCGAAATAATCTTTTTAAGACATTGAAAGTGCTTGAGTTTACAAAAAGTCTTTGAGTTCGCACCAGTCTATGAATGTACTAAACCAATGAAAAATAAAAATTGTTGTTGTTCAAGTTCACATATAAGGTGAACATATTAAGTTCTACTCATTGATTCAGTCATCAACCAAATTTGTTTGAATTGAAAAACTTGACTTATTGTGTTAAATGTTGCTGTCTGATTAAAAAAATGGTTAAATGCACTAAACTAATTAATTAATTAATTGCAAACTACAATTAATAGGTTCATATATGATATATAAGATTCATATATAAGATTCCTATAGATTCAGATTCAGTTTATAATGTTTTATAAGTCTTTCCCACTGAATCGGAAAATTAAGTTCCTTAGATTTGCTCAGTGTTGCACTTTGTAAACAGTCTCTACACACATGCTGTCTGCACAACCAGATGGCAAAAGAATCTCTGGATAGAGTTCTGATTTTCTAAAGTTTTTTTTCTGTTTGCAGCTCACTCAAATGGCAAACATGTCTCCATGTCTCTGGAGTATTTGATCTGTGCTCATAGACTGTGTAAAGAGAAATGGTCAAACCCATCTGTGACTTTACCTGTGGATTTCTAAAGAGGGATTTTGAGGCCCGGTTGTGCAAGACCTGGTGGGCAACATCTTGGGAGGAGCTGACGGCTTGTTGTGCTGTGTATTGTATTAACAGAGCACCGAACCTGCTCTCAGTTGGCTTCAAAGGGCTTGGGAGAGAGGGCCACTGAATGGGTTGAGTTTCTCTGCCAAGACCCAAGGCCCCTTCTGTCAGAGAAAACTGTTGATGACCAGCTCGCCTATGGCTGGTAACTGAGTCGGCAGCCATGGGCCAACCTAAACACCACTTGGGCTTCCCGCCTTAGAGAAACCTATCTTTGTTCTCTCACCATTCAAGACAAACCCAAAAGGGTCTAAGTCGTAATTTCAGCCCAGCGCCTGCTGCTGTTGACTTTCCTCTCTGAACCACCTAGCTGGGCCGAAGGCTAGGTTAGTGGACGAGCTCTACCATTCGCTACCAAAGCGACATCTGAAACCAGGTTAGATTCAGATTGAATGCAAGGCTGAATTAGTTAGCATCACTGATTAACATCAGCTACACTAAACTAAAATGAGAAGCTTGTGGTTATCTAAGTTAAGTTGGGGATGTTCTCATCTGATTTCCAGGCTTGCTTGTTCCTCCCATTTGCCCATTTTTGGATTAACTGGGGTTGGGCAGAGTCAGTTTCTGCCAACATGGCATTCTCCATAGACTTATTAACATTGGCTTACAGCATAAACAACATTGTGACAACATGTGACCAACACCAGATCAGATATATCTTTGACTGATTAGCTGGCCATTGGTCATTGCTGACCAAGCTACAAGTTGATTGATAGTTTGTTTTCAGAAAGACAACTGGGGTCATTTGATTTGTATTGAAAAAATGTTAAGACATTTTAAGATTTGCTCTTCATACAATGTTTGGTTTTGAAGCCCTGGGATTTTTTTCCACTCCTTGGACCACAGAACTAAATCTCCATGCACAGATAGGAGCCCAGGAAAGTGACCAGCACTCACCATGGGCACACAGACACACAGTATAGCTCGATGGCATTCAGCTGGACACCACCAGCCTGGAATATCCTGAGGCATATCCAGTGGTGCATGTGAGACACTGCCTCATATCAGCCCTAACACAACCAAAAAAACAGATCTAATTAACTTTTTCTTTTTTGTGTGTGTGTGTATGTCCTATATCCCACTCCATTTATCCCTGTTCAAACTTTAATTTAGCTGCACAGATGTGTTGTTGCTTTTACTAACGATGGCATGACATTGATCCGGTGGAGCAGTCAAAATCAATCTCTGCATGTTAGATACATAAGTCGTGCGAGCGGTATTGTGGGCTTAATTTGTTTTCCATTCAAGTGCCTGTGATCTGCGAATGAAGCAATAGCAGGCTTGGAAGGTGCCTGTCAGCCCCCCTGGCTAAGTCCCATCCCCCGTTTTCTGGCACGTGGAAAGACTGAATTATAGACAGCTAGCGCACAAACTATTCAGTCAACCCTCCCTTTTTACATCTACACTGTTAATTATACTGCATCTACTCTCCCATCCTGCGATTTTCATCCTCAGCTGATGGAAACTGCCTCATACCAGCACTTGGATTTGAAAGCATGTTCCTGCCCCATGCTTAGCTGGTGAGGCTTTGTTTAGTACCAAAACAGCTTCACTGCTTTTCAGATATATAGAAGGGGGATTTTTGTAGAGTAATGCATATGTACCTTTATTGCTCGGGACAAAAAAGTAGATATATTTGGCTGTAATAATTGTGAAACCCTAATTTCTTAAATCTTATACATTTACTGCAAAAGGGGAAGTCCCAGTGCAGTGGTTGCTCATAACCGTCAGTAAAAAGGGGAGGTGGAAGAGGAGCTCTTGCAGACTGAGGAGTTAGATTTAAAAACCAAAGCTTTCTCCACTACACCACAGGGAAACTTTTCCCATATAAATCAGCCAGGAAAGAGCTGCAGTAGGTGGGTGAAAAACAGTATGCTGAGCAGAAATAGTTGTCAGTATGTTTTCCTCTGTGAAGCAGAATGAGGTGAAATTGTCAAGCTGTTTTTACAGTTCCTGTCTTAAGTATGCCATTTAATACTGAGCTATGTATGCCTGTCAGCAAGCTGATTTATATGAAGTGTTAAAACTGCTGGAGGCCAAGGACATTGATTGTACAATAAAGAAGAGCATACTTCCACTTCAAAATAACAGGGATAGAGTGCAGTTTAATCCTTTACAACCACGTCTTTACAAGTCCGTCTGTAGCAACTGCTTTAGGGGGGTGGAGCGAGCCATTTCCATCCCTGTCTGACATAGAATGTGTCTCTTTTGAAATCGGTGTTACAGCTTTATCCTACAGACTTCTGATGTACAGTTAATATGGAAAATGTGGACTTAGATAGCAACAAACAAAGTAACAGGGGGTGTTGTGCATTAATGATACAAAAAATATATATATTTTTCATGATATGAACCCTGCAAAGCTTTATGACATGAGGAAAACATGAGTTATTATAACATCATTAGAATATATAAAGCAATACTTCGGTGTATGCTGTTAAAAATTGACCCTTGACTGTAAATAGCCTCTTATTTCTACCCCAGCAACATGGTTTTATTAAAAAAAAAAAAGGAAAGTGCACCCTGCAACAACCACTCACTGTGTTTAATTTAGATGCTAATTTCATGTAAATTGGTATCTTGGGGAGTGAGATTGGTGATATATGAATGGATGGCACTTGGAAAATAACAGACAACCATGAATGCAATATTTTTTTTGTGTGTGATATTGATATTGCACATATTGGTATGCCATGTTGTTGAATTTTCAATATGTTGTGCAGCCTTGCATATACATAGCCTTTTCACTATGTATGTAATTCAGTCAGTCTATGAGTCCAACAAAAGAAATTGAAGCAGCACAAGGAAAGTTTTACCAATTTATAGCTCTGCGGCTCCCCCTGTCGGTGTGGAGGTTCAGTCAGTTTTACAACACTGTCCAGGATTTACTTTTGTTTGCTCTCTTCCTGAGTCACTCTTTCTTTATCACTTTTATTCTGACTTTCTAGAGTCTCCTCATTGCCTCGGCCATCATGTCAGTTGCAGCTCTTTGTTTCCTCATCATTGATGTGTGACAAAGTGGTGTAAAACAATACACAGCTGTTCTTTTTAGCCGATAGCAGATAACGGAGACTGTGAGAGCTAGACAACACTTCCTAAAAGTAAGCCTGTATTTCTTCAAATGAAATTGAAAGGGATATTTTAACATGACAAAAACTCCTTTGTGTTGCTTCATCAGTTTACTTGGAATGTCCCTAGAAGTCATTCCTAGTTTCCCGTTTGATAATTTTATCAGCAGAAGCTGAAATGCCAAAGCGATGGTGTATATTTTATGTTATATTGAACCTGCAGATGAGTCTTGTTTAGTTTGCGGTTTACAGGATGAACTTTGAGCTTTATCACCACCTATTGACAACTTGCCACCACTTACGCACAGAGTTGTATCTCTGAGCCATTCAAGAATCCACTTGTTTTATGGACCAACGAACTTGCTAATAATTAACCTACGTGATTGTTTGACCCATTTATATCAGACCGATGTAAAAGATAAAGTCCTGATCATGCAAAACCTGTATCTGGAACTGTGTTTTATCACACAAAATTATTATATAATGTGGAAGCAATATGCTGCTTTTCTAGCAGCTAGAGTGACTCCGAAGACCTTCAGTGGCTCTAATAGAGGAATGTTTTTGAAGGTTCATCTGTATGCAATGTTGCAATGTCGATGCACTGTAAGGCAAGTTTTTTTTTACTTGTTTGTTTGTTTCTTTTAAAGACTGTACCTTGTGAAAAGATGTCAAAGAAAGGCACTCAAGAAACAAAATACATTCTTTTGAGTAGATAAGAAGATAGGTCAACATTTGCAACTTACAATCCTGCCATAATATATAAATGAAGACACGGCTTTATGAGAGCTTTCTGACTGAATTGCTCAGAAGGCTATCGAAGCCTTTTTTTACCATTAAAAAATAAATAAATAAATAAAATACGACTCCACTATTTAAGAATGTAAAGCTGAAAAGAAAAAAAAGATCATGTGAGCAATACCAAATGATTCAGTAGTTTGTAGATTTAGCAGCTGTGACTTGAAGTAGTTGTTTCCTGTAATACTTTATTGGTCTAGTTTTGACTCGTTTTTTCTTTACAACATTACTTCAGGCCCTGTAAAATAGTTGGAAAACAAATGCTGTCCCTCATTGGCTTCCCACAAGGCAACGCTCTTGGTATCGCACACTTTGTCACTAAAGCAAATTGTGCCAATTGTTTTTAAACATTTCTTCAATTTTGGAAAACACGTGCCTGGGTGAAAATATATAATCAATTTACAGAGTAGAGTGTCATGGTTTGGAGATGGTGGATCATGTGATGGTTACTGGTAGTGCAGCGTGCAATAGAACACAAAGACCCAAAACAAAACAGTGTTGGTTGGTTTTTGTAGTTTTTGTATTATTATGTTGTCTCATCATGTAGCTGTCTGTCTGTGTAGAAGCAGCTCACTGTCTCTAATGGAGTCTTGGGGTTTAAGGCAGGCAGAGAGGACAGGATAAGGGAAAGTGCAGCCTGGAGCAAACTTCCACTACTGAACCTCAGCTCCCAACTGGAGCAGTTCAGCAGCCTGGCAGCCACCTCATTAGAATTTTTTACATTCCTCTGCAGGCGGCAGCACTTCTCCAAGGCTCTGTTTAACCCCAACTTTTTAAAAGCTGCAAGCCACATCTAAACCTCCTCAGTGTCAATCTATAACAAGAAAGTAACTTTGGCTGAGTGTCTTTATATTTGTGTTTACATGGCATAAAGCTGTGAAGGAATAGTCTGGAATAGTGTAGCTGGTGGTAGAAGTTCTCTCAACATTTTTGTCAAAGCATCTTTGTAAAACTGGACTTCTGACATCTATTTGTTCAGCTATTAAAAAGGAAGATGTGGTGCTTCTTCTTTTGTCTATATAAGTATACCTTCTAAGCTCTTAGCCATACATCTGGCATTTTTAAAAACATAATGGCCCTCTGAATTGGCGAAAGTCTTTCATTGTCGAGCTTGTGGTCCACCCGGACACCTAGAAATCGTTAACCAGGTTTACCATCATCAACTTTAAACTATGTCAAGTGTCATAAGTGCCCATCGGATTATCGGCGCCGATATTTGGTATTTTGACGTGCATCGGCCTTTTTTTAATCCAACGTGCCAATTTAACACTAGTTATTTTGGCTTAGATGCAGCCGCGCCTCCCTGTCTCCAGCTTTGTCCTGCCCACGGATTGGTTACGCATTTTCCAGACTATAAGTCACACTTTTTTTTAGTAGTTTGGCTGGTCCTGTGAATTATATACATAAAAAAAAATCCACCATGTCATCCATGACAACAACAGGACATCGTTTCCACTCACGAGTTAACCATCAAGACTGGGAGAACACAAATACCGTATTGGTTCGAATATAAGACGACTCTAATAAAAAGGCAACCCTTATTTTTCAAATATCATTTTGGGAAAATAAAAATATGTTGAAGACAATCTGTTATTCATAAAACAACTTTTTATTGTACAATTATTGTAGAAAAACTCACACAAAGATAACATTCTGCTGTATTGTTAAATATTTTAATGATTTCATCTTTTTTAGGAAGCATGGTACCATATTTAAGGTAAGGTACATGTCAGGTTTCCATGTTATTTAAGATCAAGGTATAGTACTATTTAATAAACTGTATTCTCTTAAAATCTGAGACTATGACTCAGTTAATAAGCAACAACCATCTAGTTTAATAACTGCATTAATGTTTCAAGTTTAACCATCAAAGTCGAGTTATATTCAGTTTCAAGAACAACATTAATAATTCAGTCTTTAAAAAACAAATTCTGGACTGCAACAAAACTTTCAAGCCCCTTTGGTGGAGATGGTTGCGTGGTTCCCCCATTTTACATCAGATCCTGCTCCATATGTTCACTGTGATGCTCCGTTCACTCACTGGTTACTTCGGTACAGCTCCATCTAGTGGCGCAGATGTGTAATGACAATAGAAAAGTCTAGGCCTCGATTATAAGATGACCCCCATTTTTGAGAATACAATTTCTAAAATAAAATATCAACCTATATTCAGGCCAATACAGTAGTATGCCACCAAAAAGAAAAAGCTATACTGCAGAGTTTAAACTGAAGATTATAAAATATGCAGCTGAAAACAGCAGTCGAGCAGCAGAAAGTTTGGAGTGAGTGAGAAACTTATCGAGGACTGGAGAAACGTAGAGGTAACTCTGACAGCTATGAAAAAAATCAAAGAAGGCAATTATCACCTGCCCTTATTGCCCGATTCGACTTGTAGATATTCTCCCTCTTCACGACATATTTTTTTGACAGATGCAATTAATACTCCCCTGTGATTTATTGTCCAGAATACATGCTACTAGTAACGTCACTATGAGTAGAATACCGCTAAAAACATAAAAAACATCAGCATCTGCTCTGCCAGCTTGTAGTATCTCCAGACGTCCGACATGTCTGTGAATCATTTGAAACAAAGCTGCTGAAAATATCGATTTGGAAACAGTCCATTGTAGTCGAAGCCTGTGTGTGATTGAGAGAGTTAGAAAAAACTCAAACTAAATTCCGTCTAGTTTCATTGCCAGAAATCATGAAGAGGATACAAAATAGTGTGAGAGACATGAGAAGCTGAAGAGCAGCAAAGCAGCGTCTGTCTGAGAGAAAACAGTACAATAAGAGCTGCTTAACTACCGAGCTGTTAAACTTTATCTCTTTCTGTGTTTAGTAGTATATCATATTGCTATTATACTTTTTTTTTTTTTAACCTATAGTAATATTAATTATAAGTAATGTAGCAGCCTAGTTCTGAATGACAGGGTGCTTTGCTATCACATGTTAATATAACATTTAATTATAAAAAAATAAACTAAAGGCTTACTAAATGCTGTAAAAAATGAAGCATGATGAGTTGAGCATATGTCAGCATGTGGCCCACTTTTAACTCTCTTTTTTTCAAATCCTTATTACAGATGGATGAACCTAAGAACAAAAGTGATGTATGGTAATATTTTAATCTGCCAACAACAGCAGGGGAGCTCATTGAGCATCTTCAGCAGGTCTCTGCAATTTACCAACCCAAGGGAAGCCGTTTCATTAGGGAGCTGAATAACTTTGCTTTTTGCACCATAATCTTGTGCTGCTTAATTGGAACTACTGATTGATTTAACATTTTTGGCAAATTCTATTTAACTTTGTTTTATTTACTTTATAAAACTTCATGGAGCTATTTTTTTTTCTCTCTTTATAAGGGATGCTACTGTACCAAGAAACTCCCTGCATTTTTTTTGGTTTGTTTTTGTCAATTCATTTACGTTTCATTTCATCTACTGTCAAAAATTTCAGGGAACTGTTTATCCAACTTAAAAAAAAACAAAAAAGTAAGAGATGCTGTTGAGCCTGTAACTCCCTGTACTTACAGGAGTTATTTATTTGCTGTTTTTTATTTGCTTGTTTTTTTTTTTTTAAATAAATGCATACTTCAGGCATTTAAACAAAGTTAATGTCGGAGTTTGTATTCCAAATTTTGATGCCAATATGTTTACTTTTACTGCAAATGAACATCGGCTCCAAATATCGCTCATCGGCCTCCTTGACTACTAATATTCTGTATCAATATCGGCCCTAAAAAAAATCATATCGATCGATCCCTAATTTATACTGCTGTCTCTTCCACATGAAAGCCTGGCAGAGTTCTTTCTTGATAAGAGGAGGGTAAGGATCGAGGACACCCTGCTGGACATGATGGCAATGAATATATTCTGGCGTTCATCCAGATCTGTCTCCTTGTGTAAGGCTGTGAGTAAAATTCACTTTGCCAGGGGTTAGCTCTGCCCATTACTCAGTGAGCCGTGCCGCAGTGATAGTGAGGGGCCCTCAGTTAGGGCAGAGCTGCAGCAGTAGCTGCAAAACATCCCGGGACAATGGCCACGATGAATCCCCATACACTGCCAGTGTTTTTTTGAATTGCACCAACTACACATGGCATTTCAATTGCATTTGCGGTCAGTTGAACAATTCAGTGGTCACATTGCAGTGCTCTACTTTATCTGTGTGGATGTTACATACAGTCCTGCTCAAGAGTCAGTAACCCCCCTATTAATCCTGTAATTTTAAAAACATAATCAAAATCATCTGATTTAAGTAGATTTTTAGTATTAAGGAACCCTATTAGAAACAATAACATATGGCTTTTTCCACAGTGCCATTTTTTTAAATTTAATAACAAAGCGAGCAAATCTCTATTGTTCTCAATGTTAAAATGTCTAACTTTTAAACAGAGGTAAGCATATATCTAAATACAGCCGCTTCAAAACATTTTGATCTTCACAACTAGATTTTGCGTCCATGATAACTGTACCGAGCTGAATTTTTATTTACGACGTCAGAAAAACAAATGTAAAGTAACAAATGAATGCATAACTAGGAGCGTTGGTCTTTTGGTTGACTTGGCTGCACTTGCTAGCTGTCGTCACTGTAGCTACGTAATGATTGGAATTAGGGATGCACATTTTGGATTTTTTATGACCGTTAACTGACGCCCTTTAACGATTAATAACCGTTAACCGATAAGTCCGGGAGGGTTGGCTGCCGCGATGTTGCGCGCGTTGTCGTGGACACATGCGGACACTTCCCCGTTTATACACTTGCGGCAATGTGTCGCCGTCAGCTTGTCGCAAAGATGCCGCCGCCACTTTTGATTTATACTAGTGCGGTCTCCGCTATGTTATTCCACGCCACTACGCAAGAGCGACAATCACGCACTAGCTAAACTTACTAAACTTATCTCTTGCATTTTTCCACTTCCTCACCGTCTCGGCCGTATCCTGACCCACATTCATCGCAATCTCCCTCCATGAATTACTAGAATATGTGCTTTGTGTCTTTGTAGTGTGGAGAACGAGAAACGTACACATGTGGGTACTTCCTAATTTTTTCGATGACGCGCTCTTTTCTACCCGGATGTAGAATTGACCAATCAGAGGCCTGTTGCACCTGTCCACACGCCCCCATGAGTTGATTGAATTATGTAGCTTAAAAACAAAATTGACCGTTAGTATTATTCGGTTATAGATACTGTTATCGATTAACGGTTAAACGGTTAACCATGTGCATCCCTAATTGAAACTGTCTTGACTCAATTTGTGTGCTTTGAAATAATGCATATTCCTTCTTGTTATAAAGATAATATATTTTGTTGAGCTGTTGATTGTACTTGAATACTTTCTGCTTGTGAATCATTTCTCACTGCAGAAAATTGTACTCCAAATTAGAAAATTGTACTCCAAATTAGAAAATTGTACTCCAACTTGTCTGGAAATGGTTTAATAACCCTTTCCAGATTAAATGCACAGCAGCAGCTTTTCCTGTAGGACCATACGTTGTGTCTTTTCTTCTTGACATGGTGCTAACACACACGCGACTGCTCCACCCAACAAACTCCCAAACTGCTTTTATTGACATCTGCACACCTGCTGATGATCCTCTTGTCAATTACTGATGATTAACAACATCTGGCTGCAGCTTACCCTTTTAAATCCTGTAGATTTGAAAAGGAGGTACTAGTATTGCCCACATGTTTTCCTTTCTGTTAATTACTAAGACACAGTGCAATCGGATGATTTTCATTATGTTTTTACACACAAACACAAAGACTCACAAAACAGGATTAATGGAAGGGGTAGTAATGTTTGCACAGGACTGTCGGGCATATCTTTCAGTATAAGTCTGGTTAAAAAGAAAAAAAAGTTGTTTTATGATGGCATATTACTTAGACAGACATTGTTTCACTTGAAGTATTTGCCCGAACATGCCCTGTTCCTCTTTCCCACTTCATCATTTCCTCCTCTGAATGGGTGGAATTCCAGGATCTCCACTCGCAGTGAGATGATGTTTGTGTCGTCTGTCTGCTACCATGCTTGTTTTCCCCTGAAGGTGTAAGGTTCTTTGTTCAATCATAGGGGCAGGTTTGTGCCTGGTTCTCAGGTAGATATACAAACGTGAGAAGGGAGCAGATCTAAAAAAAAAAAAGAGTGAGCAGGAGCACGACAGGCAGAAAGAGAAGGGGAATGGCAGAGACATTTTATTACTTCCGGTATGTCTGCTGTGCTCTTGGATCTCCAGGCTACACCCCCGTGTATGTGACCTCAGTTTACCCCTCGCTCTTCGGCACATCCTACATGACAAGAAATTGGGTCTCTGGATTTTCTGTTTTATTCCCCCAAATTTCAGTCACCTGCCTGTTATGTGTTATATCAGTTGGTTAGTGGATTGCAGAACAGCAAGTCATTCTGTTATTATTTATTATTCTGTCCAGGTGAGCCATTATTTTTGACATCTTTACAATATCCTCCTTTGTGATGTCTCTGTTTCATTCACCTTTGATCTGGTCCGGTGTTTGCTCCCCAGCTCCACTTGCATTTAATCCATCTGGTTTCCTGGCAGGCCATGGTGAGGTTCCCGTGCCAGACGCTTTTCAAAGACTTCAGTGTGTTGGAATGGGCCCCCAGTTTTGCCCACGCCAACACAGAGGGACCTTTGTCCATGCTGCCCAACAGCCCAATCAGAGCTCAGAGCAGGGACAGATTAGGAGCCAGGGAGAGCCAAAGGACTTAATGGTAGGGTGCCTGTTTGAAAGCCAATGGTGTCAGGCAAACAGCCCCTTAACCAATTCAAGCACGCAGTAATTACAAGCTTGTAGGGCAATGCTTTGGCTCCTTTGTCTGCGCTTTGGTAACACTCGCCCAGTGTGCTGGGAAACTTGATTCCCTCTCTGTTTGAAGACCCAGGATGAAGACTCTTTCAACTCCAGCATGTTGCCCTTTCTTTCAGAGACAGTAACCAAGCAAGCTCAGCAAAAAGGACTCCCCAAAGGGAGATACCCGAGCTTTGTCTTGATAATCGACTGAGGATGTACATGTTTCTGATTCATCATGTGATTCATCTGTCCTGATGACTGACTGCCGTCTGTCTACCATGTCATTTGTGTGTATGTTACGTTACAACATCCTGTAGGGCCAGCTGAGTAATGCACACTGGCTGAGTGTTCAGAAAGGCATGTCACTTACAGTCATTTGTGTCTTTCTCCTGAAACAAGAACATGAAATTGTGGCTCTTTAGACGTGTGCCATGACATCACCAACCCCGCGTCTGCTTCTGTATCGCTCCCGTAGTGTGAGCTGAGAGGTCAGTACACCAATTACTGGAATTTAAATGAATTTAGTCAACAGGCTAAAGCTGTCTGGACATGTCTTATAAACCCCTTGGAAGAAAAAAAAAGAAAGTAAACAGATAGAGACTGGTGGGATGGGTTGGGACAAGACTGAGATGAGTTGAGGAGCTTTTCAGTTTCTTCTTGTTGTCAGCATGTTCCACAAACTCAGTCTCAGTGATATAGTATTGTCTTTAATCTGTCAAGTCCATGAAGCCTTTTGTGTCTGTGGGATTGGCAGCAAGCAGATAAGAGGCCTGTTTTCTGGGACACGTATCTGTGTCTGACTCTTTGTGTGAGCACGTTATATGTCGATTCAGCAGCATGAGGGAACGAGGCCCAGGGCTCTGGGACTGGACCGGACCTGCAGATGAATTTGCTGTCCCGTTTACAACCCCTAGATAAAGAGGGTGTGAGGAGGACATGAATTATTATTATTATTTCATTTTAATTAATCAACCTTTTGTTGATCTCGCTGAGAGAGTTCATTTATTGTTTGGCCCGACAGAGTAGCACCCATTTATCTGGGCGGATACATGGAAACCAGTAATTCTAATTGAGTGACAGGTGGAAGATAATGGAGATATTTTCTTTCACAGAAGATTTCTAAAGATAGGTTAAGTTACCATGAGGTGTTTTCATTCACACCACCTGGGATATTTTGAGTTTGTTTTTTTTTTGTTTGTTTTTTAAAAGCTGTTGTGAGACAACATCAGTGACCACAACATTTAATCCAGATTTATTGCAGTTTGTCCAGCCTTCTCTCGAGCAATAAGTTCCTAAAACACCTGATGGAGACGGTATGCAATTCAGGAAGTGATCTCCCGGAGAAGTTTAGTTAACGATGTGTGAGTGCTGATAACAATTGCTGCTTCATTCTTCTCATTTGTGTACGTGTGTGTGTACGCGCACTACCAAACCTACTTACTGTGGAACCACCAAAGTCCATCCTTTGCACATTTTTTTTTTAAATCATAACACAAACTCTGATTTTTATTATTGCTGAATTTTTTTGTAGTTTCGTCGGTTACCAATCACAGACATTATTTTCAATCACCCTTACATTTTCTTTAATTTGTTTATTTAAAAATAAGGCCTCAATTTGCTTTATAAAATCTGTCATGTTTTAAGAATTCTTAAAGATGCCACTGACAATAAAAAAATATGACTGAGTGTCCGATAAGGAGTGGAACTAACACTAACTTTTTGGAAGACGCCCATCACCTGATCAGCCGAATACTTGCAGACATGCTTGATCTGGATACATTTAGTGGCTACTTTGAGTAATTAATCAGTCACAGTGAAGTGCAAGTTTAAAGAAAAATGGCTGGAATGCCCCAGGTTTTGTGCAGAGTTCTGCTAGTTCTCGTTTCTGCTCTGACGGCCCCCTTTTTGGATGCTGTTCCACTGCGTAGCTAGCTCAGTCCAACAACTGACACGCCACCCCTCCTCTCACCACTGGCTCAAAACAAGAACTTGCAAAGCAGTATTGGATCACCTTCTGTGCTGTTAGACCAGCAAAGAAGAACTGGGATTCTTTTTATTCAAATTACATGGTATCGGATGTTACATGTATATGTAAATATGTTCCCTTATTTTTTATAGAATCTACTAGTGTTCCTGATGCTGGTACCGGAACAAGCCCAGTCAAAGGCACCATTTGTCTAAAACTAATGAGAAATATAAAAATGACAAAAACAGACAAGGGTAGTGCTAATTACTATTATTGTTGTGACGGTGGGTCTTAATCTGAAAACTGCTGTGTCTGTTTGTTTCTCTCTCATAAAAGAGGAGTTTCCATTGTTTCACTGTCAGATTTGTTAGACTCGTACTGTCTGAGGAACTACTTTTAGTAGTTTCAAACAGCAACATTTTTATTATAAAACAAAGGCTTTGGATTTTTTTTAATGGTGTTTTTACACAGTATTGGACCTGCAGACCAGTGCTGTGCTGAATAAAATGTACTGGTTTAGAGATTTGTTGTCAGAAAATACCCTTGAATGTTGGCTGACAGAGGATGCGTTGCCTGAGGCATTTTTGAAAACTGAATCATCTGCACTGCAGAGCCCTGAGGTTTTATTCCTGCACTCTTCACTTGACTTGTAAATTGATGCTGGTATAGCATGCAGACTGTGGTGTCTAGGGAACATTTGAGCTGTCTCTTAAATGTCCGCACCACTATTGCAAAGTTGTACGGCTCTGTACTCCCTCTTTGTGCATAATTTAGTTTTTTTATTCTTTGAATGGATGAACGTCTATTTCGGTTACGTATTTGTAAAGCAAAGCTGAATGTCTTTTTTCAACTAAGTAAGTTTCGGCACACAGTTCTGATGCAGTGTGGCTGTGCTGTGGGCCTGCAACAGTGCACTCATGGCTAGTGGCTAATGTGATCGCAGCCAAAGCCATTCAGGACCGGTGAGAGAAGCGGGCTTAATCTTCCTCACTGTGTCCCTGCCAAATTGGCCCAATTTGTCAGGCAGCAGATCATCACCCACTTTTCAGATGACTTTTAAATGCCCCCTTTTTTTATTATTTGCAGCTTGGTGTGACTGCAATTCAGCAGTACATATTAATGTTTGACTACTGACAGGACAACAAGAGGAGCCGCCAGACCTCACAAGCCAAGAATCTATGACAGAGAGATCGATGGATCCAATAAATTGTTCTCTCACCCATATTTGCTCTTGATTCGTGGAACTGTCAGCTGAGTCATCCTCTATTTGGATAAATGAGTACATAAGGGTAAAAAAAAAAGAAGCATCACTTGACATCAACCTGCAATGAAAAAATGGCACACATATTAACTTCTTTTTAATGTTCATTGTTTTTACTCAACCCCTCAAGCTTCCATTGGTTTGAAGGTACACCCCCTTATGTGAAACGAAACGCGTCTCATGTAACTTTTCACAATCTGGAGAAAGCTGCCAGAGAGAAAAACAAAAATGTGTTCACATTCTGTTTTGGAGTCGGGTTGGTTCATTCCTCACTCTGTATGTCTCTCCAGAGGAGATTAATGTACAAATATGTAGAGGCATTCTTGCATTAAAAGATCTTCTTCTCAGGCAGACAACATTGGTGTTTTTTTCATGAGACAACTTAAAAATAAGCTGTGACAAAAATGTTGAAATGTTTTGCTTAGATGCAGCCTTGATACACACATGAGGAATTTTCAGAGTGGGATAAATCTGATAAATTTGAAGTTGTTTTCCACATCATGATCTGATTTCAGTGACTTGGTTTCACTTCTTTTGAGTCTTATCTACTAAAGTGAAAGGTTTGTGATTCATCACTCAGGTGAATCAGTGGTTATTTGCTCTTGAGAATATTTCTACCTAGCCGTACTAACTGGTTTCTCATTTTTCCTTTCAGGGTTCTGCATTTAGAGTGAGAAAAATGTCAAGTGGCAGTGTCAGTGCAGCTGAGGAGGCACGATGCAAGCTTGAGTGCTGAAGAGCTCTTCTGCTTCTCTACTTGTTGATCCAGACAATCAAAACGCTCATGAAGTCAGGGAGCGTTGTCCCACCCCAGAGACAGCCATGTCCATCTGCTAAGTGCCTTTAGCCTTTGGCACTGGTGTCATGACCACCCTGAAGCGCCCACCCATGGAGCGCACTGTTGGGGGTTCCATCCCCGCCACTAATGAGTTTTACACGGGCCACCTCCGAATGGTCAATGGAGGAGCTGTGCTTTCACGCACAGACAATGTCCATGCCACTGTGAGCACAGGAGTGCCTAAAATGGGTGTAAGGGCTCGGGTTGCCGACTGGCCCCCAAGGAAAGAAGGTCCAGGGCCTCTGTGGCACCCATCTGCAGAGACTGAGAACTCTGGTGTACCCTCTGCTGGAAAAAGTCACATTAAGCTAGGTTCTGTTTTGAGCCCTCAGGACTCATCAATGCTGCGAAACATCCATAATACTCTGAAGACCAGAACCCAGGGCCAGGCTAACAATTACAGCCCAGACACCCGTTACCTGGCTCCGGGAGACTATAGGGGCCCTGTACATAGAAACCAGCGGCAGAGACGCGTTCGTCAACGCAGCAATAGTGACATGACTATTAGCGAGATGGAAGGCAGTGGAGACAGTGGAGAGGATTGGGGTCCGTCATCTGGAGCCAAGTGGTCCCCTCTTCATCGTGAATATGGCAGCACCTCCTCAATAGACCAACATGGAGTATGTGGCGAAAGCTTCTTTGAAATGCTCAAAGGATATCAAGGGGACAAGCTTGACCAGCGTAGCCCTGCTCCAGAGAAACTAGAGGACATGTTGAATGTTGGGGCTAAGCAAGCAATTATCGACCTTCAAGACGATGTCACAGATGGCCATCTTCCTAAGCCCAAGGACAGAGACAAGCCTCCAAAGAGACGCACTAAGTCTGAGACAGGGGGTGAGTCTATCTTCAGGAAACTTAGGAATGTACGGGGAGAGTTGGACTCCCCTAGAGCAGGGTCTGATGTAGAGGACAGCCGGACAGAGGACATTGCTCCTCCTGTGAAGCCCTGGCTATGCCCGAAAGGCTTTGCCCACTATGATGTTCAGAGCATGTTTTTTAATCTCAATGAAGTTTTTCAGCAGCGGCAGACAGCGGGAAAGAGGAAAAACACCACCACTGGCGCATCAGCTGCTGCTGTAGCCTCGGCTACTTCCACCCTGTCATCCACTCACAGCCTGCCTTACAGCTCCCCCAGTGGCAGCCAGGAAGAGTTATCTAGGGACAGTCCAAGCCTGGATGCCGGAGATGAACTAAGCAATGAAATGCTGCTAAGCTGTCCTTGCTTCCGCAACGAGATTGGCACAGATGGCAATGGGAGGCGCAGACTGGGAGCAGGTGGGTTAGGGTATCACGGACTTGTGGGTGGCGGTGGAGGCAACAGTGGCTCAGGGAGCCTGAGTGGGGAAGGGAACATGTATGAAACCTCTCTGAGTACACACTGCACCAATGCTGGAGTAGCAGTTCTTGAAGGGCCAAAGGAAGGACCCAGCACGCTCAGTGAAAAGGGCAAACAGTACATTGTGGAGCACGTGGACCTCGGTGCTTACTACTATAGGAAGTTCTTCTACCTTAGAGGTGAGATATATGTTTAAAAACCTTTATATGAATGTTGGTTTGTTGGAACCAAAAACTATTTCTCTTTTTTTCCCCTCCTAATTTTAAACTCTTTTCCCTTAGAGCACTGGAACTACTTGGGGATCGATGAGGCACTGGGTCCAGTTGCAGTGAGCCTGCGCAGAGAGAAGCTAGAGGATGATAAGGAGCATAGCCAGCAGTATAACTACCGCCTCATCTTCAGAACCAGCGAGGTTAGACATAGAGTCTCATTCTGTCTACAAACCCAAAGCTGCTTATTATTGTATGTAGACTGTGCAGATGCATATGCATCTGTAGGTGAGGGGGGGTGACTTGTCTTCATGTGTCGCTACCCAAGTAAGAACCTTAAAGTACTTCACTGTGACGCACTGGAATTATGGCTCACAGTCTGTGTCGCCATGGAAGGGCTTTCTTACAAATCAGTGAGTTCATATTGTTGGAAAGTCTTTTCATGCAAACTAGTGAAGAATGTGAACTCCCACATCACACTGTAGCTTTACAAAATTACAAACACAATCTTGCATAGGGGCCCCCCAAAAAAATAGAAATGGCTCTGCTTCAATGTTGGCACCAAATAACACTTTTCTTTTCTCTAATCTACCCAAGGTATTTTAACAAAGCAGTGTGTTCAATTTCATACTCCCTAACGTGAATCTTGTTTCTTCACTGTGGGGGGAAAAAAAAAAGCATTTTTTTCTGTGCGTGTGTATGTTTCTGGCTTGTTAAACATATAGAACAAATGTAGCTTCTATATTCTTTATCTGTGTCAGATCAAGTTATTACTTCCCATGCTGTATTATGAAGAACAGCTCAAGGTAAAATGAGTCTGAGTTCTTGTTTCGTATTATGCAATCAGCCCTTAAGCTATTCAGCTGTCTCCCCCAGTATCAGCAATGTGTGAAGAAACGTCAGGAAGTGCACTCATCCCCTCCTCCAAGGCTTGTCAGCAGCTTAAAACCTCAGTGCGGAGAGTTTCACCTCTCTGTTTAGTTGCAGTGTTTCATCACGCTATTTTATGTTTAGCTTGAGAAATTTGCTTTTAGGCATCAACTGCCTGGAATTTCCAGGAAAACTTGAATTTCCCCCTTGGGGGATTAATAAAGTATTTTGAATTGAATTGAATTGAATTGAATTGTCTGTTGAGGCAGGACAGGTGTATGTGATTAGAACGTCACAGGTTAGACTGGTGTACCTGGGAACACCCCCCACCACCACCACCCTTTACCCAAACACAGGAACACAGGTCCATTGTAAACACAGGCTCAATACAGCCTCCAGCTTGCATGAGGGAGAAAGTCTCCGTCCGTTCCAGCTGCTTGTGATAGCCGAGTGATTGAGTTCAGTCCTGGAGCTCAGCACAATACACACTTTGTGTACAAAGAATGCTTGGACGAGCCCTCCCACCTCTTCTTTCTTAACTCCACTCTCTAGTTACCAAAAGCTTTGAGTCATAATTGTCTTGCTTCATGTCAGATTCTTAAAAGTTGAAATAAGATGCTGGTGGTATCATAACTACCACTGCAGTCTGTGTTTTTTGTTTGTTTGTTCCTCATGTCCGGGCAGTCATGTTTTGCCATTGGTGCACTTCATCTTCAAGGGAAAGTTCAAAGCACATCAAAAATTCCTGAGGTGCATTCCTTTGCTTCTCACACTTCTCCCTGTAATCTCCTCTTCCTCTCCATCTTCATCCTTCCAGCTAACAACTTTCAGAGGATCTGTACTGGAAGATGTAGTGCCTTCCACCTCTAAGCACGGCACCACACGAGGGCTGCCCATCAAAGAAGTGCTGGAGTACCTTCTCCCAGAACTGGATTTGTCCTGCCTCAGACTGGCCCTCAACACACCCAAAGTCACTGAGCAGCTTATGAAACTCGATGAACAAGGGGTGAGATGATAACAAACTGGACTTAAAAGTATTTACAAATGTCAGAAAGGGAATTTCCAAGTTCATATGAGGTTTCTCTGTCCTGCAGAGATCTCTGAAAATATTTCTGTGTGTATCTTTGCTGGTCTCCAGCTGAGTTTTCAGGTGAAAGTCGGGGTGATGTACTGCAGAGCAGGGCAAAGCACAGAGGAGGAAATGTACAACAACGAGACAGCAGGTTCTGCCCTGGAGGAGTTCCTCCAGCTCCTGGGGGAGAAGGTCCGCCTCAAGGGCTTCACCAAGTACAGAGCCCAGCTGGACACCAAAAGTATTAACTCCCACACTCACTCATAAGTGATGCACTCACACAAGAGTTTATGCTTTTACTTATATGACACTGAGAGTAGGTTGTGACACATTTTGAAAGCTCACTGTTACTATAGCTGACTTAATACATACAGTAGATTAAAGAAAAACGGACCCTAAAGAAATTGTAGTTTTTCACAAAAAATATAAAGATAGAAATAACAACATAAATATGACAATGTTACATCTTTAATACAATATTCCAGCAAGCAGAAATCCAGAGAAAAAAAATTAATATTTAATCACTGTGAATGTTAAAAAAAGAAAACATGGGAACGAGGTCTCAGCTGTTCCAGGACTTTTATTTTCCTTTTCTGAAGTTCTGAAGCCATGGATTGTTTGGACCTTTTCATTTATATATATATATATATATATATATATATATATATATATATATATATATATATATAGATATATAGATAGAGAGATAGAGAGAGAGAGAGAGAGAGAGACGAGAGAGAGAGGAGAGAGAGAGAGAGAGAGAGAGAGAGAGAGAGAGAGAGAGAGAGAGAGAGAGAGAGAGAGAGAGAGAGAGAGAGAGATGCTCACCCATCCAAATTATGGGAAGCAGGTGTCCCAATCACTTCCATGGCCACAGGTGTGTAAAATTAAGCACCTAGACATGCAGACTGTTTCTACAAATATTTGTGAAAGAATGGGTCGCTCTCAGGAGCTGTGGAACAGTGGAACTGTGATAGGATGCCACCTGTGCAACAAATCCAGTTGTAATATTTCCTCGCTCCTAAATATTCCACAGTCAACTGTCAGCTGCATTATAAGGAAATGGAAGTGTTTGGAAACGACAGCAACTCAGCCATGAAGTGTTAGGCCACGTGAACTGACGGAGGAGGGTCAGCGGATGCTGAAGTGCAGAGTACGAAGAGGTCTCCAAATTTATGCAGAGTCAGTCACTACAGACCTCCAAACTTCATGTGGCCTTCAAATCAGCTGAACAACAGTGCAGAGAGCTTCATGAATGGGTTTCCATGGTGGAGCAGCTGCATCCAAGCCATACATCACCAAGTGCAATGCAAAGCGTCGGATACAGTGGTGTAAAGCAGCCACCACTGGACTCTAGAGCAGTGGAGGAACTTTCTCTGGAGGGACGAATCACACTTCTCCATCTGGGAGTCTGATGGAAGAGTCTGGGTTTGGTGGTTGCCAGGAGAACGGTACTTGTCTGACTGCATTGTGCCAAGTGTAAAGTTTGGTGGAGGGTTGGGTTGGTGTTGGGTTGTTTTTCAGGAACTGGGCTTGGACCCTTAGTTCCAGTTAAAGGAACTCTGAATGCTTCAGCATATCAAGACATTTTGGACAATTCCATGCTCCCAACTTTGTGGGAACAGTTTGGAACTGGCACCTTCCTCTTCCAACATGACTGTGCACCAGTGCACAAAGCAAAGTCCATGAAGACATGGATGGCAGAGTCTGGTGTGGATGAACTTGACTGGCCTGCACAGAGTCCTGAACTCAACCGGACAGAACACCTTTAGGATGAATTAGAGCAGAGACTGAGAGCCAGGCCTTCTCAGCCAACATCAGTGTTTGACATCACAATTGCGCTTCTGGATCAATGGTCAAAAATCCCCATAAACACTCCTAAACCTTGTGGACAGCCTCCCCAGAAGAGTTGAAGCTGTTCTAGCTGCAAAAGGTGGACCCATGTCATATTGATTAGGAATGGGATAAACTAAAGGTCATATGTGAATCAATCAATCAATCTTTATTTGTAGAGCACCTTCCCTGCAAGGACATGCAACACAAAGTGCTTTATAGAATTAAAACAATTATCACAATTTAAAAAAAAGGATCAAGGAAACACCACCTTTGGGGCCGTCCACACTGGGAGGAGCCGCAGGCTTGTCATCGGGGGGACCAGCACACGGGCCCCCCGACTCCAACAGACAGGCGGACCCCCAGATCAAAGGATCAAAGGGAGGAACCCCCAGCCGGCCAGGCCAGAGGGACCCAAGAACAGCACCCCCAACAGCAGACCTGACACAGCTCCCAGTGTGGAGGACCCCCCTGAGGAAACACTGGAGTTAAAAGCTAAAGATTAAAAGCATAAAACAGCAAGATAAAAGCAGCAAGATTACCATCATCTTAAAAGCAGCAACATAAAATAGAATACAACTAGATAAAAATGTAAGAAGAGTTTAAAATATTAGTTAAAAGCATGTGTCTTTAATCTTCTTTTAAAGATATCAACAGTCTCTGCAGTCCTGAGGCTCTCCGGCAGGCTGTTCCACAGGTGGGGGCCATAGTGGCTAAATGCTGCCTCACCGTGGGTTTTTGTTCTAGGTTTGTGTATGGTAAAAAGGCCAGTGCCGGAGGACCGCAGGGTCCGTGAGGGTTGATATGGTAAAAGCAGATAAGTCAGATAAGTAAGAGGGTGCAAGGTCGTTAAGACATTTAAAAACCAGTAAGAGAATCTTAAAATCGATCCTGAAGCAGACGGGGAGCCAATGCAGCGACTCTAAAACCAGTGTAATGTGCTCCCGCCCTCTGGTCCTCATCAGCACACGTGCGCCTGAGTTCTGTAATAATTGGAGATTTAAAATACTGCAGAATCAAGGCAGGTGAGCAAATACTTTTGGCAGTATAGAATGTATGCTTTGCTCTTTAGCCCACATTTCTTTCCTCTTACTCCTCTGCTGTTAGCCAGTCTGGCTTAGGTTTCAACAATCAGAGTAAGGACTCCTAGCAATTTAAATTTCCCCTAGGTCACATTACACTTTAGACAGTAATTGTGCTTTGCCTCTTGTATTAATGTCAGACAAAAATTAATCAGGTTTCACTTTCAGGATACATGAGCTAAACAATTAATTGTTCTTTATATGAACATTAGTTTTGACAGGCTGACATTGATCCAGAGTTTACTATTGTCTCATTGTTTGGGCTGTGGTGAAATTGCATCCTGTTGTGCACAGAAAACACTGAGCACACATGTGATGGAGATGAATAGGAGTAATTTTACAATGGGTCTCAATTATTGCCATTTTCCCTGCAGCGGATTCCACGGGCACTCACTCCCTGTACACTTCCTACAAGGACTATGAGATCATGTTTCATGTGTCGACTCTGCTGCCTTACACGCCCAACAACAAACAACAGGTAAGGTTGGAGAGCACAGCTTTTGTGGTTTGATGTTGGATCTCTCAGTAAGTGGAACACTCTTCAGTTAGGAAACCAGTGCACCAAAGAAAAGCTTAAAGGGCCTTTTTATTTCAGAAAAAAAATCATTATTTCCATTTCTGTTAATTAGAATGAACCAAATGTTCGTTTTGACTTGGCTTTCCGCCTCAAAGTTTATAATTCTGTAAATAAACTTTGTTTTTTTTTTTCAGCTGCTGAGGAAACGCCACATTGGAAACGACATTGTGACCATTGTGTTCCAGGAGCCAGGAGCTCACCCCTTCACCCCCAGGGCCATTCGCTCTCACTTTCAGCATGTCTTTATCATCGTACGAGTGCACAACCCCTGCTCTGAAAACACATGCTACAGGTGGGTCAGAATGAAATCTAAATGTGTCCTCGGTGATCAACTCAGTGGGGAGGGAGGAACACAGAAAGGTTAGAAGGTTAGAAGACAGCAATGGACACAAGTACTCATTTACTCCACAATCATATGGAGAATTTGGGATGTTATATTAGTTTATGGACCACATTATGAGGATCATATTAGCATACAAATCTTTAGGTTTATCCTGGTATTTACATACTATAACTTGTGTCTGTCCATTTAAAACAAAGTTGTGAAACATGTAGTTTCACAATTATACACCCACTGAGTTCATAAAATGAAAATAGCACCGAAGATATTAGAAAGTGCTGTAAATTATTTACTTAAATGAGGAAATTGAGCTAAATTATGGGCTCAGCTTTTGCATGAAATTTGACTTTAACACACCAGCTTATTAATGAACAGATCCTCCATGAAGTTGCTGCAAAACTGTTCCTAGCCTTTAGACTCATGCAAGAGCACTAAAAAAAAAAAAAATCTAATTTTTAATTTACAAGGTTAGTGCATCGGGCTCGGTAGTCCTGTTCAGCATGTAGATCCGTTATTAATCATGCTCCTTTGCAGTGGAATTCTTTCCCGATCTGTCCCATTCTCTATCATATTTGTTCATTTGGACCAACGTTTTAGCTCAACTAAAGCTAAAATTAAGCGAGCAACAGAAGGCATCAGGTGCATATAACAGGAGAGCATCCCCTCACAAAATGGCAATGCTCTCCCAACAAGCAAAGTCTAACGTGGCTTACTGTACCTGCAAAGTCTCTATACAATTTATAACGGTAACTAGAAACAAAAGAGCCTTCTAAAAGTTTTAAGTATAGGTGACGTGTCTGTGCAAGACTATACCCTCTTTTATAGAACCCTTAAAAGCTGCACGCCACACTCAGAGTAGGAGTAGGTTGCTGCATTAAGGAAAAAGGGGTTGACCGCAAGGCATTGGTCAAACATAAAAGCCTTCTGTCGTGCCATCGTCCCGTGAATCATGTCCTCTGTCTGTTTCATCTGTTAGTGTCCACAGGCAGAAGTGTGTTTGATTATGGTTAAAAAAAGAAAAAAAAAAGACATTAGCTCTGCTGTAGCTGTGGAATTGATGTTTGTTCTCTCCTTAGTCTCATTCTTGGTCTTATGATGATCAACTCTGTGATGTTATTCAGCAATGCCTCACTGCACATGCACTTTCTGTGCTCTGAACACAGATATTTTCAACACATAGTTGCTCCCCGTCTCTTTCATTCTCCCATTTCTTCATGTTACCTCGTTCGCATGCTCACGTGGTAACAGTGTACATTGTTACACGCTTATACTTTTTCCCCTTGTACACCCATCCATGAGCCAGAGCTGCTCCTCACACATATAACACAACTCCCCCTTCACTTTCTCCCTGCCCGCCACTTTGCCTTTGGGCGGCTTGAGTCGGAATGGTCTGAAGGAGTTAGCGGCATGCACATGAAGTGCTCTTTTCACCCGTACATGCATGTGAGAGGGGAGGACTGTGCAGAGCAGTGTTTCTCAGACTGAACAGAATCCACCCAAGGTGCGGATGGGTCAGCCTCACTCGTCCACACCAGGGCCACTTTTGGACTGGTATATTTTGAGCCCTACTTCCTGTCTTCTTTATGTCAGAATTATTTTTTTCTGACTTGCGGACTAGAGGACACAGTTTGCTCTTCACCTGGTTTATTCTCTGAGAATAGGAAAGACTGGAATGCTGGTTCACCTGGTTTACTTTACAGATGAAATGGAGAGTAGCAAGATAGGAAATCCTCGAGGATGATCTAGCCACCCCACCCAGAGTCAGCAACACACACTCCTCACCTTCGGCTTCTACTCATGTTCTGTCGATGGAAGAACCATGTGTTGAGACTTCAGTCCTTCGGTCTTCTCCTGGAGGGATTTGCATGATTGATGGAGAAAACTCTTATTCTGAGCAAAAGAGCTCAAGGCTTTACTAGAAATTTCCAGAGGGTGGATTCTGAGATAACGGAGTATTCATCGCTGTAGTACTGCCTTCAAGAGATCCAAGATATCTTGAAGCAATAAGCTGATTTGAATAGTGGCTTTTTGTTGTAGAAAGAGGTAAGTTATTGATGTTCGTATTGATGTTGGCATGTATTTATTAAAACCATGAAGGGTTACTGATGCAATTATTTGAATTTGGACTTACTGGAGATTGAAGCTCTGTCATTATCAGCTGGTCACTAGTTCCATCAAAGCAAACACACACATACTCCACATACAGTAGTCATCACAGACACTTGCTTGCCAACATTTTCCTACAGAGAGGTTGCTTGTTTGTAGATTTTTTTTTAATCTAGTCACATGACCTTACACCTCTGGTTTCCTTTTTTTTGTTTTGTTTTTAGTTTTTTTCAGACAACATATTATTTTTTTTCTCTATTAATGAAGAGTATATGTTTTGTTGAGTCATCTGGTTATTAATAGCCCAGTGTTGCCTGCTGCTGAGATTTAGATAATGCTCCTATCATATTGAGCCAGTCCAGAGCATTAGAGGAGTAAGTGGCCTGGGGCCATCAGGGTGCTAATCTGCTGCTTTCAACCGCTGCCTCAAAGTCACACAGGGCCAGCCAGGCAGGTTGCATAACTAGAGCTTTGTTCAGGAAATGTAGGCTGTGTGTGCTTGCTAGTTTCAGCTGCAGTGTTCTTTCTCCATACCATGATGTGGCAGAGCATGGCAGGATGACAGCACTGGGAGCTGGCTTGTCATTAGTGATTGAATGTATAGTTTTTATATGTCAGGACTAGTCATGCGTTGTGTGCAACATTTGTGCTACAGGCATTGTCTGCACGATCTCTTTAATGGGCTGGATGGAGATTTATCAGGATTGTCACATTAGCTTATCCAATGCAGCATTTTTGTTTTTGCTCATTTGTAGGCTTTTGGTAGACATACTTCTGACTTGATATATTCATGCACTCGTGGCATATTTATAGATTGTAAACATGCTACTAAAAACCAACAACAGGACTCTCCCTGAGCAGTAAAAGAATTCCTATGTGATCAAAACCTTGCAATGTTGATTTTGTGCAGTGAGGCCAAGTTACTTATTAACAAGTGTTTGCAGTGTTACCCATGCCTGTTAACTAATTCATAGTAATTTAACTCCAGAACAGCCATTGTGGGCAAATGGAATTGGAACACTGGAAGGTAACAAGAGGAGAAATTTATCTGCAGGAATTTTAACACCCTCCTTTATCTTCACAAGTCAGGTCAAAGGCATCAATACCTCAGTGGGGAACAAAATGTTAGGATGTCCCCACTCTGCTTTTACCGCAAACCAAAGTGATGTTTATCCTTTTGACTGGAACTGTTTTTCCTAATCTTATATTCAAATGCAAATATGTAAAAATTGTGTGTTTTGGGGGTCATGCTTCAGTTTCATAACCTCTTAGCTGTGTTTAAAGGCACACTATGTAATCATACTGTTCCAGATCTGGAGGAGGCAGCATATCACCAGAACATTTATGAGCTACTTCACTAAGCATATTCTGTGTTTACATCAGTGAATGTAGAAAAGGTACAGTACATTGATGCCACTGTACAACAACTGGTATTAAAATGTGAGTGTATATATTTGCATACATGACTGACAATAGTTTAGCATACCTACAACACCAGAAAAAATGTTGCTATTTCTGCATCATATTTTATTCTTTTATTTGAGTTCTCCTATCTCGAAAATGCTATTCCATTGTGGACCCTGGTTTTGCCTTTTTTTTTTTCTCACTTTTTTCTTAAGAGGAATGAGGCATTACCAAGCGCAAAAGACAAGCTGTTTATTTTGAATGATTTTTAAATACTTAAAAGTTTAATTCTTACATATAGGAGCTGTATTGTCCATTGAATTTGTAGTCATTGGCCCCGATAGTACCCTTTGCCTTACTCTTTACCACCAGCCGCTACCCTCAAATTGCGTGTATAGGAACCTTCGCTAACCGCTAATGCCATCTTCCGCCCACTAAAGCAGCTACACATTTTGCCGACTCTTTTACTCAATTTGTAGGTATGGCAATGTGCGTGTCTTTGGCCCTTTCCTCAAGCTTGGTATCGTACCATCGCAGTTTTAGGAAAAAGCACTGGGGGTGGTCCGACAACCCGCAACCCATGTTGGCTCGTACAGGAACGCAGCCAAATGGCTTCAATTATACCTTCCCCTCTGAGACGCAAGTCCATGCCAGCGAGCATTTCACATATCCAAGTAGGCTGATCCAAGCCTTCACACACCCTGCCTAAAAAGTAGGCCTAAATGTAACAGAAGGGACAGATGTTTGAAGCGTTCACAGACAGGAAGATTAAACCCATCAAACCTGAATTTAAGTTGCAGCAGAAACTTATATCAAGAGAGGTGAAAACAGAGAACTGACTGGCTTCAAACACAGCCCTAACCCAACCCTAACCCTAACCCTAACAGCGCTGGTGGAAGTGAGGATATAGCAAGGGTGGAAGATCGTATTTTTTTGGGGGGAATGCCACACGTTATCCCTAAATAGCAGCTTTAGCAAGATATGGCCGAAGATCGGCCCCCTTGTCTCTGAACATTTATGTCCCTTTTTTTTTTCATTTCCATTTTTTTTTTGTCAATATCTATATTTATTTACTTATTCTTGTTTTTTACATTTTCAGGTGTGTTCTGTTTACATCCAAGAAGTATTTTTTGATTACAAGTAATCGTTGAGTGAAGTGGTTCAGTTTGTTTTAATTTCTCATTTTCCCTGAACAAACTCACACGCTTCTCTTCCTCTAATTTTACAGTGTGGCCGTCACCCGGTCCCAGGACGTACCCTCATTTGGCCCACCAATTCCCAAGGGCGTAACCTTCCCAAAGTCCACTGTCTTCCAAGACTTCCTGTTGGCTAAAGTCATCAACGCTGAGAACGCCGCCCACAAGTCAGATAAGTTTGGCGCCATGGCAACGCGCACGCGCCAGGAGTACCTCCGGGATTTGGCAGAGCGCCACGTAACAAATACACCTGTAGAACCCACAGGGAAGTTCCCCTTCATCTCCCTGGCTCACAAACGGCGGGAGAAGGTGCGTCCATACAGCGGGGCAGAGCTACGGAGTCTGGGGGCCATAACCTGGCAGGTTCACGCTGAAGATCAGGTAGCAGGCGCAGAACGGAGTGCCTGTTGGCAATATCAAATGACTTCATCATCCTGTTGGATCAAGAGGCCAAAGCAGTCGTGTTTAACTGTGCCACACGTGATGTGATTGGTTGGTCATCGGGGAGCCCCGCCTCCATGAAGATTTACTATGAGCGCGGTGAGAGCGTGTCACTACGCTCCATTAATAACAACACAGAAGACTTTGGAGAGGTTGTCAAAAGGCTGGAGGTCAGTGGGCTGCCACGCTACATGTTGTTAGCATACACCTACTTCCATCTACTGCTTCTCTGAGTCACACTGAGCCAGTCAGGCTTTTCTGTAAGAAATATGTTACAGCTATTTAGAGACAGCTATCTGGATATCTTATCCTGTGCAGAAAATCATTACTAAAATAGAGGGATCAGCATACATTTCTGAAACAAGTAACCAGTCCGAGTTGATAAGTGCAAAGGTTGGGGCCTTTAAGAGTGACACGAGGGGCTGTAGCCCTTTCTGTAAGCCTTTCATGCATACAGTCATGGAAAAAATTATTAGACCACCCATGTTTTCTTTAGTTTCTTGTTCATTTTAATGCCTGGTACAACTAAAGGTACATTTGTTTGGACAAACATAACGATAACCACAAAGATTGCTCATAAGAGTTTTATTTAAGAGCTGATATCTTACCATTTTCCATGGTTTTCTTGATTATAACCTAAATCACTTAAGTTTTTACATCAATAGCTATGGCGTTGTACTGCCAAAAACACTGCTTTTATGCGTTCAGTGTTTTCTTTTCTGTCTGTTTTAGTCACATGATGACGTTTAGTGGTACCAGGTATTAAAATGAACAAGAAAGTGAAGAAAAAATGGTGGTCTAATAATTTTTTTCATGACTGTAGTTGTCACTCCATACACATTCAGTGTATTGTATTAAACAAAACTGCCATTTCAGGGCCTTTTTTTTTGTTGAATGCTTAAATCTATGATGAACATTTTGAGCAACTGTAGTCTTTTTTTTGGATTAAATATACTTGATGAGAAGAAAAGTGCAGTTTGACCTTGTTATCATTACTTTATGAAAGGGTTGCATGATGTCCAAAGGAGTGAATACATATTGAAAACAAAAATTGCTGTTTTTTTTTCATAATCAGTGCATGACCTGTACTGATTTACACCCTCTGTTTTGTAGCTGTTGACCAAGGGCAGCCAGACCACAGAGATGACGCTGCGTCGTAATGCCTTGGGCCAGCTAGGCTTTCATGTCAACTTTGAGGGCATTGTAGCAGAAGTGGAGCCCTATGGATACGCCTGGCAGGCTGGGCTCAGGCAGGGAAGCCGACTGGTGGAGATCTGCAAGGTTTCAGTGGCCTCGCTGTCCCACGAGCAGATGATTGACCTGCTCAGAACCTCAGTCACTGTTAAGGTGGTCATCATTCCTCCACATGAGGACTCAACGCCACGCAGGTAGAGCCAGCACAGATATATAGATTTAAGACTCTGGTTGAGTGTAGTTGGTTTGTGGCTTCTTGCAGCTGTTCTTAAACTCTTCTGAATGTGAGTGCTTCATGTGCCAACAGAGGCTGCTCAGAAATCTACCACATGCCACTTGTGGACTACAAGAACCACAAAGAGGGCATGCCCTATGAGTTAAAGTTCCCCTTCCGGCCAGCAAACAATAACAACTCCAAGTGGCCACGCACCTCATCCAGCCCTCAGACTCGCACTGCAGGCACAGGGGGAAGCCTGATCAAGGCGCCGCCCTCAGAATTCAGCGACCGCAACTGTGCTGCCATTCCTCGCAGTGTGTCCAGTGATGGTCGGCCTCTCAACCCGAAAAGGTCACACAATAAATATATTGCTGCTATGCAACTTGAAGAGAGACTGAAATTATGTCTGTCTGGTTGCAGCATATTTTCTTAATGCCGTCCATGTGTTCTCACAGATATTCCCCAGGGAATGACAACTATGCTCTTGCCTGCTCCATTGTGATGGGCCGCACACTGCACAACACAAACTCCCCCTCCAACCTCCCCTACGCAGAGACCATGAGCTCCAGCCACTGGAGGCAGAAGTCTATGCCTGACGGGTAAGCCCTCTGCCCCTTGATGCAGGTTACACTGACTGAATTTTACTTTTTGACTCGTTGCATTTTACACAGCAACAAAGGTGATGATCTTGTTTTTCTGTCCAGGTTTAATAACAACTGCCAGTCGCCTGTGCCATCTGCGAGGCAGGTGGCTGGTGATGGGGTCAATGGGATGAAAGTGTGCTCTGCCACTGCTGTTGGATGGTCTCGAACTGGGGAGGGCGATGCTGCGAGCAGACTGGGGGACAAAACCAGCTCGGGTAAGCAGAAATCTACGAACTCAAATGTGAATAAAACATGGCTGTTCCTGTGTTCTAAGTCTCATAACGTGTATTCTTGTAGACACTGTGGTTTCTAAGGTGGTGATTCCTCGACTCCAGCCATCTGATCAGAGCAGCCACACGTCTCCTAACAAGCACTAAGGTAGGCAGTAATCAGCAACCACCGTGTTTTATGTGATCAGGGAGGTCCTGTGGTCATAAAGCTGAAATTCATCATGTGAGTTCTCATTTATTAATAGGCAGATGCTCCATATTCGTCCAGCCAGTCGAGCAGCAACACACTATCCAGCAACGCCTCTAGCTCTGCCCACAGCGATGACAAGTGGTACGAAGTGGGCTCCCACTCAGGGGTACGGAGTGATCTGGAACTGAACGGCTATCTTCAGGGCACTTCCACGGACAGCGGCATCGATGCGTCCTCCTTCACTGCCACCCAAAGCAGCACAGCCTCCTCCACTGGTGCCTCCAGGGCCAAGGAGAAAATCCCATGGCAGGAAGATCCAGCAGGCAGCCAGAGAGCATCCGACAGTTCACCTCCAACACCGGATTCTCTTGTTGCAACTGGAGGCAGTGAGATCCCGTCCAAGAGCCCGTCTGCCTTTCTACTGGGTCCTGAAAGTGGCTCTTACAGTCTGTGTGATGCCGCCTCCCAGTCCAGGTGTGCTACTGTCGTCTTAGTCAGCAATGGAATTTGTGCCCTTAACTGTTTTATTGAACAGAGAGTGATTCATTGTTGCTCTGATGTTTTTTTCTGCAACGCCACAAGTGAAAAGTTCAAAGCACTGCAGTATGCCAATAAAAAAAGAGGGGGGGGATGAAATATCTTCGACAGTGATTTTGCGTTTGTATGGTTTCCCGTCTTGTGGTATCCATAATAGAAAGGAAGTGCATGAATTTGCTAGAAATACAGAGTCTGAGGTCAGCATTGCTCCCTCTCTCCTAAATCCCACTGCCTTTAAATCAAAAAGAGCTTTCCTCCCTGTCTTCTTCACTCAGACAGAAATAATTTCCTTCCAGCAGGATTGTAGATCATCATCAGTTTTGTTTTATAGTACGCTTACAAACACACTTGCGCAGACATTGAATTTAGTTTGCAAATTTAAGCTCTTAAGTCACACTATGTAAAAATGATGTTTCAAAGGGATGAAAATGACATGCAAGGACACTGTGTCCTATTTTCTATTTATGAATTCATCAGTTGATCCGATCTATAGTTGGAAGATGCAGTGAAAGAGCTTGCTCAAGGTTTTTAAGTCTCTGATTTTATGAACTGTCCTAATGCAACAGCTAAAATATTTTCAGAGGATTAATTTAAATTAAACAAAATTTTAATTAACTCCAATATTAAGGATTTAGGGTCAAAATAATGAAAACAGCTCTGCCTCTGTGCTTGTGTGTGTTATCATTTCATGAACATCAAAGTCTGCGATGCCTTTCTTTACCCAGATGTGTGTCTCACCTTTCTGCCCTTCTGTCATGTCCCGTTTCCAGCACAATCAGTTCCAGTCACTCAGAGAGCCCGATGGCACAGGGCTCCATGTTACCTCAGAACGAAGCAGCTGCCGCGAGCATCTCAGCCACATCCCAGAACGCCCAGTCCCCAGGTACCAAGAGCTTCTATCCTCGTCAAGGAGCAACCTCAAAGTACCTTATAGGCTGGAGGAAGCCTGGGGGAACCGTGAACTCGGTGGACTTTGGCAGCACTCGCAAGTAAGACAGAGCCCCTTTTTAATTAAGATCTGTCCATGTAGCCAACGCAGCTCTGCATGCTGCAGAAAACTCAGAATTCAGTGCATTATTCTGTGTAATATACTGTAGTTTGAAGCAGGTATTTTGTCTTATCTTCCTAACTGTGAAGCTATTTTTGAGACATTTTGATATATTTGGTAAACGGTGCCACCATGTGGCGTAAGTGAGTTTTGAACCTTTTTAGTTTGCCAGAGACGGTGACTGAGGATCCTTAACCTTTTCCATTAAATGAGGTTAGCGAATGTTTTTGACTTTGCCTCAAAGGCTGATTGCATCATTTGTGGTTGGTGATAAGTGCAGTTTTGACACTGTGAGCTTCTTTAAATGAGCACATGATAAAGCAGCGACCTCCATTACCTTCGCCTGCCTGTTTTCTATAAGGTCTGTGTGTTACTTTGATGTAAGAGGTTGGCTTTTTTCCCCAGACGACACCAGAGTGATGGTCTGCTGGGTGGTCAGCCCCAGCTCAGGGCCAATCTCCGCGGCTCCCAGTCGCCCCAGCGGCAGACTGCCAAATCCAGCCTGGAAGAAGATTTAAAGAAGCTCATCACTCTTGACAGCCCACCACCCACAACAAGTGAAGAGAAGGTACCGAGGAACGCAGCTGTCTGCCTTTTATACTGGGTTACCCATTACATTTTGGAGAGGGTAGCTGTTGCGAAGTTGTTCACAAGAAAAAATCAACAATTTAAGAATACCAAAACATGAGAAAACAGATTTTTCCTGCTCTGAATATTTAGCCCAGTTTCTCAGCAGGAATTAACTGTAATTCTTAAATACTAGTTAGCAAATAGCTAGTACTTAAGTCAGAGCTGAACTAGTAGGTTAATGGACAAGGAATTAAACCAGTTAGATACATGTAATTTGGTATCTGAATGTACATTAGCTAAATGTAAGCTAATTTTCATTCATTAGCTAACGTTAATCCAGTGTTTTACAGTTACAGTTACAGTGATTTGTTAAATGTATTAGGTAAATATGACGACCTAAAAGACAGGATAATTGCTTAATTCTTTTAAAGCACAAAGAGAAGTTGAATTTATTGGCAAAGATATTAAGAAGTTAAAATAACTAAAAAAAAAAAAAGGAACAAGTGAATAGTTCAGTTAGTGGTAACAAGCTTAGTTTTCTAAAAGTAATGAGTGACAAAATGAACACATTAATGAACTGATTTGTTCAAATTTGGGGGAAAGTGGTAAGGATTAATTAGCTAAAAGTGACCAGGAGTTTAAATATCAGGTGAACAGTTAACTGTTTAAATAGCTACAAGCAATGAATAAATGACTGAATTAGTCCCAAAATTAACTTCAAAACACATTTGAAACCACTTCCTTATGTGATTTGAACCTGATTTGGTCATTTTTGCCTCAAAAAAAAAAATCTATGTAGAAACACTCTGGACATGCTATAAAATCAGATTTGCATTGAAGATGTAAAAATGGCTTACACACTTGTGCACTTCTTGCACTAGCTGTGAAAAAGGTGAGGTGGTTACACAACTAAAATAATAAACTTTGCACAAAACAATGTACAGTGAACAAACAAATATTCATGTTTGCAAGTTTGAATCTAATGAATTACAGTTGACATGCTTAATCAAAAACAAAACTAGAGAGACTGCTGTTTAAAAAAAAAATACCAGTGAAGGTAAATGGTGGAATTATTTGGTGTCAATGACAATAATAGACTGCAGTTAATTTAAGGAAAATGTGAAACAACTCAGTTTTAAAAATGGATAAATGGTTTAAATATCTATTATGTTTCAAATAACCTCCAGACTTGAGCAGCAAATGTAGCAGCTTCTACATTGACAGTGCAATCAGTGGAAAAAAATCAAAACTTGTTTTAAAAAAAAAAAAAAAAAATCACTTTGTATGGTGTTATGTTATTTAGAAACAAAAATTGATAAATAATAAGAACATATTTGACACATTCTTGGATGTCAAGGAGGGTCTAGAGCTGTAGAGTTATGACCAAAAATACTTAGAAGCCACTCATGGTATCAACTTAAAGGTATTTTCCAGTTCAGCTCTTTTAACTCAAGTCCTGCCACTCTTTTTACGTTTCCATCCCTCTCTGAAGCCACTGTTTCCTGGCCCGCCACCGAATCGCCGCTCTCTCCAGAGAACGCTGTCAGATGAGAGCATCTACAGTGGACAGAGGGAATCATCCTCTGGTGGGCAACGCGACACTCCTACTGACCTCCTGTTCACCTGCTCCACCCTGCCACGCTCACCCACCATCCGTCAAGGACCAACCCGGCGAGCATCACATAAATCACTTGGTGAATCTTTAGTTTTTATAGCTGAGCTGAAATAAGTCTGTATATGTGCAATCTCAGTTGACGGTTGACTGTGAGATACATGTGCTGTCCAGACTGATTTATGACGCTGTTTTTCTTTCTTTCCAGGAGACCTGTCAGCCCCAGAGAGCTCAGAGCTGGAGCAGGATAGGAAGAGGAAACAGCAACAGCAGCAACAGGATCCTGTTCTCATGCCCTTACCTGACACTGGGGTTGATGGCCCACTTGACTGGGAGCACTTGGTGGACGCAGCCAAAGCTTTTGAGGGTAAGCATCCATCTTGTTTTCATTTCTCCTTCAAATTATATAAAACTGAAAACTGATCAGCTGATCTCAGTGAAAGGTGTAGGAAATAAACACGTAAATAAACTGTCATCTTTATTATCATCAGAAGAGGGCACTGTTACTCTGTATTTGTTTTCTCTCATGGCATAACAACACACATTTCTTGTTTTAGAGAGACTGGTTTTTCCTCGCTGCCCAAGAGGAGAGTTCCACAACGGAGACGACAGCAGCCGCCACCCCCCAGCAGGCCGAGCCTCAGGCCGCGCCGCTGAGACAGCCCTCTCCGGGGTAAGAGGCCCTAGGTCATGGTCTGGGACCATTCACACAGCTCATATCATTGATTTGTCTTTCTTTCTGGATGACTGGATACTTATTTGGAAAATCGGCACTTAAAATGTGGGGTTGTTTTCACAGGGACGCTCCACCCTGCTTGATGGGGAAGGTAGACCAGCTGGAGAACATGGTAAAGGTGTTACAGGAGGACTTGAAGAAGGTAAGTTAGTGGGCTTGCTTCTGTTTTTTTTTTTTTTTTTTGACTGACGTACAGCAGTTGTAGTATGAAGATTATATTGTTTATGAGTGTGTGTCACCTTCAGGAGAAAGATGCCAAGGCATCATTACAGGCACAGATCCACACCCTGCGAGAGGACAACCAGCGTCTCCTGGAGGAGTCTTACAGCGCTTCAGCCAAGCTCAAGAAATTCACAGAGTGGGTCTTCAACACCATTGACATGAACTGAGGCACACAGATGTTGACTGCTCTGCCTTGGGAGCTTAACCACTACTCAAGCAGATTTCAACTTTCAGTGCTATTAATTCAACAGAAGTTCTTACAAAATTGTTCTACAAACCAGTGCCAACATGGATTTACATGCCATCCTTCTTTAGCCTTGTGGATCTATGAAATAACCTTCATAACAGACAAATTATTTAGAAAAAAAAACTGATAGGAAAAAAAAAGAGCAGTGGTGTAGCTGTGTGCCAGTTTTTATCAGCATGAACTCCTTTCCTTAGGAGTACATTAAATATGTAATGCTTTGTTTCCAATCTAATGGACTGTTGGTGTCCCTGCATGCCGGAGAGAGCAAGATTACTAATCTAACCTCCGGGGATTTAAAGCTACTGTCCCCATTTAGCTCCTCAGCTAACCTTATCACAAATGAACCAGTTTCCAATGAAAAATCTCAAATAAAAAGTCCCCCATCCCATGCTAGAGTGGGTGAATATAGTCCCACGCAGCTCTGATAAAGGTTGACACATTCTTAGAATTAAATGTGTTGTAAATTTGTTGATGTTTTGATGTTCTTCAGTTTTCCTGATCCAGAGAAGATTGGTCTAATTATTTTTGTATTACTAACAAAAAAAGAAGCTATGATGATGGAAGATTTCATTTTTTGATGGTAGTGTGGGTAGGTAGACACAGGCAGGCGGATACTTTGCATAGCACATACTGTAAACACTGTAAGGTGAGGTGCCTGCCTGCGTGTAAGAGCTTATGAAGGTGTTTTAAGGGTTGTTGCAAGTTAAACTGAGACTACTGGTCACAAGAAAAGAATATATATTATATGAACACACAGTGGGTACCATGAAAATATAGAATAATAATTCAAATTATTTTAAATATGTGGTGTAAACATTTATTTTTCTCATACCCTTCTGTGGGATCATAATAAAAGTATTTATGACAAAGATGATGGCTAAGAAAAACTGACCATTTGCAGTTAGATACATGTCTGCCTATCATGGGCAGTTTCTTATGAGACTCAAAAAGTCAGAGTGATTTCTAATTTTTAATCCAAAAATACTAATGATTCTTTTTTTTCTCTCTTTTTACTTATAATATTTAGTTGCGTTGCTTGTTGCAGTGGGTTGGTTGACATTTCCACCTAGTATTGACTTATACATGGAAGTAGCCCTGTTCTCCATCCGTAGCATGCAAAATGGTCTCAATCCGGTCTTGAAATTTCAGAACGGATTAAATTGGTACTGTGTAGTATATAATTACATGGTAAGACATTGTGTAAATCCCAAAATTCCACCTATAGTTTTCTGTAGTGTACAAATCTGCTTTAAAGCTCAACATGATTTGGCTTGTACATTATCAAAACAACACCCTTATTTAAGCCTCATAATGTAACAGCTTCCTTTTGTACTCAGACACTGTGCAACTGTATATAAAGAGAATTTAATATTCATCAAGATTTGCACCTTCATTATTATTTTTTACTGTTATTTTTTATGTATTTTTGCTTTACTGGCAAGCAAAGAGTTTAAAGGAATCTTATGAAAGGGGAAAAGGCAGTAAGGCCGGTCCAAGACCACAAACTTGACTCAGCTGAAGAGGCCCCAGGTCCCTAACAGAGCAGATTGCCCCTTTGCCTTCATTCTTAACATGTGTGATAGCATGTGATTCTATTTCCATTGAGCTGTGATGTGTAAAATATGTTTATATCTATTAAAGATATTTTGAGAATTATTCTGTCTGGGCGAGTGATTTTCTGAATCAGTAACTTGCGGTAGATATATTATGATTTTTAAACGCAATCTGTCAAAAACATCTTTTACAGTAATTTATTCCACTGCTTGAGTTATTTGATAAAGCTGTACAAGTAAACAGATCCCCGTCGGGAGGCAGCCGGCTGCTGTTGAATTGTGATTAACAGAGACCTGCGGTTTTTCCACTCCAGCAGGATTACACAAAGCATTTGTCCCGACAGAGGTGAGCCTGAATGGCTCCGGTCGATATGTGAGAATACCCAGAGAGATGCCAACATAAAACATAAGTTTATTATGTATTTAAGGATTGTGATGTCTTGTAGGTTTATGACTGAGGTTGTCTGGATGTTCAGTCAGATCAATTAAAAGGTACATTCATGTATCTATTTGCCTTGAGTCTTAAATTTATGTACTTCTCTTAAAGCCACTCTATAGCAATGCAATTTTTGAGGGAATATAGATCTGCTGTGTTGCAAAAGAGCCACTGACAATACTCTGCTAATGAGTGGGGACAGTCTGGCATGTCTTATTATATCACTTTGTCCCACTAATGGTGCACTTTGTTGTCTCCATTGACTGTATAAAAAGAACTGGACAAAACCCTGTTAAATCACAAGTCTTTTTTTTTCTGAAACATGTTGCAAATGGAGGGAACGCGCAGGCCTGGAAGCCAGCTGTACATGTCCACCTTAGTGCAGTCACCTCAAGTTGGCTGGCTTAGTTAATACTAGGGATGGGCATAATTAATCGATTAATCGATGATTGATCATTAAGAATTTGGTCGAAGAAATTAATTTTCGTCGATGAACCGAATGTTTTTTGTTTTTTTTAAAACAATCCGAACGTAGGTTCTCAGTGCACGTCCTCAAACAATGCGATGCATTTCACTGTGCCACCGATAGAAATTTGGCAGCAGGGGGCAACATTTCACCATCACTCTACCCTGGCTGGCCTCAGTTGTTACATGCGAGCTTCTGTAGGTCCTCGCCTAATCATGAAGCAGTCACGGTGAAGTGTAGCGTGGGACCATTTTCGTTTAGAAAATGACCAAGTGTACTGCAATCACTGCAATGCAAATTACAAATACAATTAATCGACAACGACAATGATGTATCACTTGAACAACGCGCATCCAAGCCTTGTAAAGGACGGTGGAGGCAGTTCATCTCTATCTCAGCCTAGCCTAGCCTAGCCTAGCCTCAACTCGGTGTTAGCATGGACCAGAAGGAGCAGCAGCGCACATCGAGCACACAACAAGCGCATCTTTTTAAGAAACAAAAAGCCTGTAATACTGGCGCCTTGATATAAATTGTCCTTGTTACGTAGTCTCCTCGATATCTCTTGTTTTATTGTCGTTGTTTTTTTAAAGAAAAGAAACAGGAAATGTCACATTATTGTTGACCACAAACCGGTTCACTGAACACATCTGGGCATGCGCGGGCCATAACAACCAAGCCAAAGGGGAAAACAAACGCCACGCCGATATCGAGAATATTTGTGATAGTTTTCAATATAAAAATGTTAATGATTAATGGATTTTTAATCATTAATTCTCCCGACGATCGACGAATAAATCTCGACCAAATGCCCATCCCTAGTTAATATTAATGTATGTTGCTAATTCATATTTCTTTACATTCATTCTTATCAAATCTGTCCAAACATCCTCATTTCAAATGTTGCTACTGAAACAGCTTTTAAAATAAGTGCCACCAGTGCTGAAATAAGAAGCTCCGCTGGGTCCTGCTACTGCTTGGTCTGCCACTAGATGGTTCATTGTCATCTGTCATGGAGCCTACCAGTCCAGGCCCATGAGTCATGAGCGAAACAACTGTGACTCTGCTCTGAAGCTTTCTGAAATGATCTACTGTGGCTCGTGACTCATTCGGCATTCAGGGCATGTTGGAGAAGCTGTTGAGCTCCTGGCAGACGTTCACAGCAAGATATCACAGTTCAAACGCTTCGGTGGTAACATCAGAAACGTTAGGTCCATTTAGCCAATGCATGGCTAGCACAAGCTGACTGCTGCTTAGCTAAGTAGTACAAAAAAAATTCACCCCCACATACAGCTGTCATAGATGTGAAATGTAGCAATAGAGACCAAAACTGACCCGACTGTAAATATGTTTATTGCTGTTGCAAAGTTGGATATTTGAACATGGGGGTCGATTGAGATCAGCTCACTTTTGGAGCCAGCCCCTCATAGTCGGGCGAATAATTGCAAACTAAACTTGCTATCTGGTTGAATTAAATTAGTAAGGGCCATGTAGCCCCTGGATTACATCTTCCACCTGAGCCTGACACATGAACATTCTTGTGTGGGTGAGAATTTATTTTCTCCTGCAGATGGCATCTCACTTGAATTTCCTAAAAACCGTTGTTGGCCAGGTGATTTAATACATCTCAAATAAAGAATGAGTAGTTGCCTAAAGGCTAATTTATACTATACACTTGCGTTAAAGCAACGCCATACCTACGCTGTTGGTATGAACCCTTAGCCGTAAGGTACGACTGAGCTTGACGTACACCTTTCTCCAAATGTAACTATGTATCTCTTCAACAAAGATGACAAGAAATATGACTGGTCCACCTGGTAGATTTGTTCTTCTCCGATCTTTGTATTTCCCGCCACTACTTTGTTTTCATTATCTTCAAGTTAGGTAGAATGGTGTTTTGCTGCAACGTCGATAAAAACAACTGATACTTAACATTTGTCAGCTCCAACTCACTTAAAATACAGTATACTTTATTTGCTCCTTTGGTACGTCTGAGCTACATAGGAAGTAAGCAGGGAAATGCTGTGAGCTAAAAGATCAGGCACTGCTGTCTCATGGTTTGTGGCGTAATTACAGAGTGACATAAACAATAATGCACAAGTATAAATGCTAAAGACAGCGTTGGAGCCGTCCACTGTCTATCCAGAAGCATAAAACAGCTACGCAGCATCTTTTATGACCAGTCAGAGCAGACCAGGCCTGAAAGAAACAAGGGCTACAAATCATGTAAAGCTGTTCAAGTACATCACCAAAACACACTTATTAGTGACCCTATGGGTTCTTTAACATTTACCACGTTAACCATGCAGTTAACTTGTTAGTAGGCCATGCTGAGGTTTACTAGTTGGTGCTAAAAAAAAAAAAAAAGTTTAAAATGAGGCCAGATTAAAATTTTCCTTAATAAGAAACAAAGCACACTCAATGTTTGGGTATCACTAAAGTCATCAGACTATTCTATGGGGGAAGCTAATTCTGTGGCTAAATTGTAGGCAAAACATCTAAAAAGATCTATCTTGTATGTGTGTGGTCTGCTGTGTTAGTATCTGGCAGCGTACGACTGTGAACAGGCTGTTCAATAATTTAGCTTTAATGCAGATTATAGCAGGACTGGCCCCCTTAAAGCAGATTAGAGAAGTTCCTGTCTGTCTGCCTGTCTGTCTGTCTGTCTGAAGGTACGCTTGTCACAGATCAGTGCAGTGTGTCCTGTTTGTTTGGTCAGTTGAGTTCACTGAGGAATGGGCGGTTAAGTCATTTTGCTATATTTACACTGTGTATGCATTTGTGACAACAGATCTCTATTACCGTTAGGGGACAGTCGGGATGCAATAAGCAGTCCTGCTCTTTCTGCGTAGGCCGACAAATGCTTTCACACTCTAATAGGTCCACTACATATGCGGGTGCGCGACCTTAGTTTCCCTTGGTTACCAATTTTAAAGAGAACGGCTGTTCTGTCCAGTTCAAATTTCGATCTGCTTTTTGCCTGAAGAAACATATATATATATATAAAAAAAAAAAACTTTTAATGATGAGAAGAGGGCTACTTATATATCAGGATTGATTAAAGCTGCATGCAAGGTCTTTTCTGTGCGTGAGGAACATTTAAAGTGTGCCAAATGTTTTCAAAAGCTATAAAGAGGAGTCTCTACAGAGCCGGTACAGATAACAGGAACACAGTGAAGAGAAGCAGGCTACAAGGTTTCTTTGATAACCAGTGAACTGGTTCTGTCAACACCAACATCTGTAGGCTACATGTGTGACTGTGTGGCTGTGCATGTTCTCTCTCCATGCATGCATTCACAAATTGGCCATGCCATGTATTTCTGCTCTATCTTCCTCGGGGGATTTTGGGATCTCATTTATTACAGGAAAAAAAAAAAAAAAAAGCTTCATTCGTTCGGGTTGCCATTTAAGCTTGAATGATTCTCTTGCTTTCCTGAAAAGGAGGAGGACATGCAGGAGTGGAATATCTGAAGACAGATAAATGAGAGCATGTTGATAGTGGGACACTGTCTGTCGCTTAAGAATGCAAATCTATAGACTGTGATGGGAATATTTCTGAGAGCTTAAAGGGTCAAGAAAATGTGCTCTGTAACTTGTTTTGATCACAGCATTTCAATATCAGCTTAATGAAATGTTTATTCTTTTTCAGCATCAGTGGGCGCTGCTGCAGTGTGCATGTCTCTGTCCTCCTTTCTCGACTCTGCATCCACTGCTCTCTGTTTTGTTCTCACTCACTCTCTCACACACTCTCTCTCTCTGCCTGTCTTTCTCCTCCCTCTTTATATTCTCTCTAATTCCTTCATCCCTCCCCCTTTTTCAACTTGATCTTCCCCTCTCTGATGCCCAGCATCTCTCTCTCCCTCACTCTCAGTTCTCCCGCTCAGTGTCGAGCTCATGCAGACAGAGGGAGAAGAGGGATGAACAAAGTGCTCACATGTGAGGATCTCCTCAGCTGCCGGGGCAATGCAGGACTGGTGAAGAGAGAAGAAAAAGAGGAGGAGGAGGAGGAGGACTAGAGGAATACTGCAGTGACCAGCTAGACCCATTCTCTCCATATATTTCCCTCTCTGCTTCACTGCTTTCGTCCCCCTGTTCTTCTTCTTCGTCCACTTCTGTTCCCCTCTGCCAATTACACCATGAAGCTGCCTGCCGCTTGTTGCTAAGGGGGAGCCAACCAGGGCAGCAGAGTGGACCGGGTGTTGTTTTTGTTTTTAAGGTAATAAATGTTTCAGTTATGGCAACTGTTAGGTGTCACAGATGTTGGATTGCACTTGGCTGTTTGCCTGCTGCGAGTGACTCAATTGCAATATGGTTTTGGGTGTATTTGGAGCATGTTGTGTGTGAACTCTGCCAGCTTAGTTGGTGTGTTTTTGGATAACTGGATGCTTATTTGAGTTTTTGCTTGGGGTTCTGCCACGTGAGTCTGTGTGTCCGATGTCCTTTTGTGTTTGTCATCTCATAAACTGGTGTTTGCTGTATGCTTGGCTTTGACAAACACACATATACACTGCAATCTGCACACGCAACATCTTAACATCCTAGAGAGGCCCTCTGTGGACTTTCATTTGCATGCTTGAGCAGCTGAATTTAAAAGGAATGGTTTTCTAAATTTGTACTGGCATATTACCGTTTTCTCTTAGCAGGTGCTTTGCAGTCCGTACAGCTTGTATTTCTATACAGCCCTTGAGGCGGCTGCAAAGATTAGCTGTATAATGTGCTCACTCTCTACGGAGACAATACAGACCTGTTAACTAGTAGAGAGCTGCTTTCTGTACTTATTGTGGCAATAACAAATAAATGCAAGAATAAATAATTACTTATAGATTCTCCTTTTGAAAATCTGTAATGTTATGCAGGTATGAACACATAATTTGACTATTTTAATTATTTTGTAATTATGTTGAAGAGGCAATACTAACACTAATTGCTAACTGCTCACTGATGATTATTGCAGCAACTCTTGGTGGTGGGTGTTTCCGAGGCTTTGGGTTGTCCCTTCGGCAACACTTCATGTCACCCTGCTCATCGGACAGCATCGCTGTTGACACATACATGTGAGCGAACGTCCTGTCAGTTCCCGTGGGAGGGTTGTACCGGCCACTTTCACACAACAGTTGCGCTATTAAAATGTATGGGTGATCTCCTCTTCATTCAGCATCCACTCTCTAGCTGTGCATCCGCAGTGATCACACGAAGGTGGAATATTCACAAAGCATTTCGGCGCTCCACGGTCTAATTACAGACTCTTTACTTTCCACAGTCAGTAACACGTTGTCTCCAGTCACTGACTGTTTTATTCAGCATAAAACAAAGTGTTGAAAAATGAGCAAAAAAAAAAAGAAATCAAGCTTCTACCAGGTTGTTTCTGTGGGACGTCTACAGCTGTGATGGGAAAGAAACCAGCCTGGACGCTCCTCCAGGCTACTAAGCATGGCAGCAGGATTCACCGATTAGCTAGTGCCTCGAGTTGAGCGACAAAGTTCATTATACAACCTGTCCAGCTGGTCTCTGCTTCTCCTGTGGTTGTTTTTATTCCCCTCATCTTCTTTACCCTGCCCGAACGCCGCCGTCAGACCGCCTGGCAGGCCTCGTTTCTTCGTCTTTGACCATCTTCACGCCCCGTTGCGGCTTTCTGCTTTACCAATTCACACAGCACTCATTTCACTCATTAAGGCTAATTCCCAAGGCGATACAGTTGCAGAACAAAAGATTACGCCGTTCCCCCCCCCCCCCCCCATGCCATTCACACAGCACAGTGCGACAAAACACAGGAGCTACGCTACAGAGGTGAAACAAACGGGCTACAGTTTCTTCATGTGTGGTTGTCATGAAATGCTGTGTATTTGTGTTTTTTTTTTCAGTAAAAAAGGGAGCTGTGTTTTTCTTTTTAGCACCTTTATCTAAAAAAGCAAACAACTTCCTGACACTTGACACCCGTTCAAAGATGACTGGTGATTTACGGTAAACAAGAGGTTTAATCCATTCGACGTATGCATTAGCCTCTCCTCAGAGGATACGTGTCTGTGACAGCCCGGAGAAAGTGAAGGGGACCGTTGGGAGGCTGTGAATAAATCCCTTAACAGCAGCTCTCAAATCACGAGGCGCTGGAGGGCGGTGATTGGGGAGAGGGTTAATGTGGGGAGTGCATCGAGGTCAAAGTTACTGTCATATAACTGCAGTTAATGGAGTCCATACTTAATACTTGTCAACACTTGACAAAAAATACACAAAAATAAAAGTAATAGATAGTAGATAGTGGGCATCACTTACCATGCTTAAACTACTAGAGTCACCTCAGTCAGGGTTAGGTCATCATTTATAAATATAATTTTTTAAGTTAAGAAAGATGAATCATCAAGACATTTTACATAATTACTGATTGTTCCATGCAGGAGTTCTTCTCTTTTATATTACATATCAGATGAACTCAAAGACCCCTGAATTCTCATTTAATGTAATTCAACACAGTTTATTACACACTAATATCTACAGCTGTATACGTAGATATTTTCTCATACTGGAAAAGTGTCCGTGTGTTCAGAGTTATTCATTACCTTTAGCTATTTATTGAAATATTCAAGCATATATTAAAACTCTCAATGCTGTTAAAACCATTTCTTTCTCCCGTTTCTTCTAGATATTCATAAATAGCCTGTAGCTGTGGGCATATGTTCCCTTTCCAAGACGGTAACATGAATTTATGTAGCTGAACTTCAGGATGATAAAGAATGGTGTAATTTCAGTACTCAGGGGAAATATAAATGCCATCTATTACTTATCACTCTCATTTTGTTTTCTTCCATTGTCCTTTAGAGGTTTCATGCTCTTGTTAATGGTATGTGTTTTTATTTCCACAGGCCTCAGTGAAAATGGCAGAGGGGTCCAAAGACCAAGGAGGAATTGGTACAACCGATCCAGAGGAGGACTCCCCCAATATGATTGTCTACAGAAAGGCAAGGCGGACTCTTTGTGTCTCTACCAGGGTTATTATAGTTAACGAAAACTAAGACTAAAACTAAAACTAGCAATGAAAAAATATTTCAGTTAACTGAAATAAAAATAAAAACTACAATTAAAAAAAAAACGAAAACTAAATAAAAACTACAATGAAGGATGTAAAACTAACTAAAACTAAACTGAATTGTAGATAAATTCAGCTTCGTTTTCGTTGTCGTTTCGTTTTCTCCCTCGATTACTGCCATAGAGATTACTGCCTGTCCTGCAGCAGCCGCTATGCTACCCTCCCTCCAGAGAGGGGGCAGCATAGTGGATATAGACCTTTTTGGGCCAGCCCCCCGGAAGTACCCCGTCCGCCATTGCTGGAGGGAGCTACAGAGCGACACTTTCACCGGCTCGCAGATTAACCAGTGTTTTTCTCTTTCTACAAATATATATTTTTTATAATGTCGAGTCGGTCGAGTGGGAATAATGTTCCGTCATAAACTGTGCCAACAATGGTGGGAAAATTCAACAATGGAAGAAGAAAGTATGTGAAATACACAAGCCTTTACTGCACGAAGACTGCCTTGTTTGCAGAACAAGAAGTTACGAAGACGTGGGTGAAAAATATCAACAGAAAGGACTTTGTTCCAAATGAATACAGCCGGTTAAGTTTTCGTTAACATTCAATCTCGTACTACTCATAGTCTCGCTGAGAGTCCCGGACGATTCTGGCCGAAAGAACAGCAGTAAGAGGCTACTGTAGCCCTCGGCACTAGCACAAGACTATAAATGAATGAATGAATGACTTAGGAGAATGATAAAATAAATTAAATATAACATTAACACATAGCCTAATTTACTGCTCGCGTTAACATTACAGCAGCATAATCTTTATGGCTTGTTGACGTTAGTTATAGCCCGCGTTCCACAGTTTTTAGTGTTTGATTATGGGAATAGATCATGCTATTTCCATAACCAATCATTAAAAACAGCGATAAACTACCTTCATCTGTAACTGGAGGCCACTGCCTAACATCATCAATCCAAGACATGTCTGTGTTATCAGTAACAGATGCTCCACGCTGCTGTGTTTGGGTTACTTGATGGAGCACCGCACCCTCCAGTTATGGCGGGGCCACTAGGGGGCGCATGTCCACAATTTTCAAGTCGAAAAGGTGTATAAACTCCTGCATACTGCAAGAAGAAGAAAAACTAAAACTAAGACTAAAACTAAATAAAAACTAAACTGAAACTAGTCAATTCCTCAAAATAAAAACTAAACTAAAACTACTAAATTACTTGTTGAACTAACTAAAACTAAACTGAAATAAAAAAGCAAACTGGAAAACTAAATAAAAATAAAAACTAAAGAAAATTTCAAAACTATAATAACCTTGGTCTCTACTATATCTTGTCGACAGTTTATGATGTGAGAAACATTTGCTGAGAAGCAATGACCCATACACAGGCTCCTGACAGAGTATATACCACGCACTTCTTTCTCTGTCAGGTGTCAGGAAGTCTTTCTTTTAACCATCTTAAAATCAAGCTCCTCTCCATCTTCTTTTCCTTCCTTCAGAGAGCTCTCTTCCTCTCACTGTGTCCATCACTTGGCTGGCACACAATTTTTTAATAAGCTCTCAATCCCCTCAGTGGAGATTTTGGACAGTGAGAGGTCCTTTTGGTGTCAAGAGTAATTACTGCATCCCCGTGGCGTGGTTTGATTGGAGAAAGGTTGGCAGTATTGGAAGCTAATTATGTGGATATTCAGCTTGGGATAAGTAGCTAAATCTCCAAGGCTGGGATCAGGAACAACCGAAGAAAGGGTTATTTCTACCCAATTAACCAATAGCCAAACTTGCTTTTTCCAGTCTTCTTAAAGACTGAGCAGGAATTCCACGATGACAATCAATAACCAAATCACAACTATGACTGTCTTGAGACAACTGACTTCACAGGAGTGACATCTGGAAGGAGAAACCAACTGGTGGTTGGTTTCTGCTCCCTTCAACCCAGAAACATTCAAGCATTTAAAACTGGTAGTAGAGCCTGAAAACATGTCATCTGAGTCCCACCAAAAATGTTCAAAATTGTAATTTTTCTCAGTTTTCCCAGAACAGTGTACATAATGCAGCAGAGACTAAATCTCAAATCTCACGTATGCTACCAGAACGTGTTCAATGTACCTTCGTATTGATTCTGCTAGTCCATGAATCTCTGCGGGGGCGATGGAACGCCGTTCTTCTAAAAGACGTTCTCTCATTTGACATTTTGATGGCTGAACCCAAAATTTTCCACAGGGGTTCAGCTGGGATGAAAACTTGCTACAGCATATTATACACATCATTTTTATCCTCATTCATATTCATACTCAAACTACACACTACCCCAGATCCTCTGACTTCAGAAGTCAATCATTGAAGTTATCTACTGGATTTATTCTGTAGCTTCTGTGATACATATTTGTGTGTCTGCGAGTCTATTCTACATTGAAACACATCTGTAGTTAATGCACAATTGTACATTCATGCATTCTAAGAAGCTGCAGAAGAGAACATACTGTAGTTGTATGTTACACTGGGCATCTTCGTGGATTTCTCTGTGTAGCTTCGTTATGTAACGCTGCACATGCCTAGAAGCGACACATTTAAGAGGCTAGATTTTGCTTGTTAGGAGGCTGCATCAGGGAATATTTGTCACTTCATGTTTTAGTCATGCACAGTGACAACAGACAGATTATTCTGAGGGTGACAGGACTTTCTGTCCTTCCTGCTTTGCAACTATTTGATTTGATGCTTTTGAGCACGAGAATGCAATGCAACCGAAAATCTGAATGCTTTTTACATGAAACAGAAATAATGATTTTTGGATACTGACTGTGGTCTAAATCTATAAATACACTTTACTTTTAATTGGATTTATGTTCCTTTTTTTTTTTTACATTTTCCCAAAGTGCCTGTCTGCCTCAAGATGTCAAAGAGGCCAAACGATAGAAAGGGTGCTGGGGCTATGGAGAGCTGAGTGCTCATAGCCCCTGGGCCCAGTGGATGGGCAGCCTTGCGCAGCATGAAGGCACTGCTCACAGAGAGGCAGATGGCCATCAATATGTTCTGCCGCCTGGGAAAACACTGGCAGCCTTATCCCAAAGGCTTCAGCCCCTGTCAGCTTGAAGACATCAGCATCTTACTGCGAGGAATTAAGGATAATCTGATGTGAGAAAAATATTTAAAAGTAGAATTTTGTTAGATATTGCAAAAAAAATCATTAAGTTAGGCCATGGCAGATGTGACTTATTTATCCATAAGTCAAGCTAAGTGCTTGGGAGAGGAGGAGGCTTTTCGTGCCAGTGTAGGTGCTGCAGTACTATAGTGCTCCGTCTCTCTCCTCCCACGGGATAAAGGAAGTGAAGCAAAACAAGCCAATAACTGAAGTACATCTTATTGCCCCAAAAATAGAAAAGCAGAGAAAATTTCTGTGCGCAGACATAAGCTGCATTCATGGTTACATACTCATACAAGGCTTTTCTGCCTGGCATAATGTCTACTTGTATGTTTTCTTCTTTCCGAACTTTACTGTGCTTAACAGACAGGAGCATATGAGGGAAAGACAGAAATGACTGGCACCAAGACACACAAAAAAGAGAAACCATGAGTAGAGGAAAAGCAATTAAGCTGGGGAGATAGGCCACTTTACTGCTATGGTGGGTGAAGTTCACAAACTATTTATAGTGAACACCTCTTGTCCCAGTGTGTGTGAGTCTTACCCTTCTTTCTGCCACGTCACATGGCACCATGATTCTTCTGAGGTGTGATAGCTGCTCACAGATGATTGCTGCATGAGGACTAAATGTTCCCTTTCAGTCGATTCACTGAGTACAAACACATATACTGTGGGATATTGCATATAATATGGGATATCAGTCTCTCTTGTCCTGACTGAAGTCACCTCTAATCACACCTTTAGGCAGAGCCAGATGCCTTTTCGAAATGCCAAGTACGTCAGGACTGGACAAGTACAACTGGGTACAGAAGAATGCAGTTTGGTCTTTCCACAACTGGAACAGCTGTGTACTTGGGGACAGTTTAATTGAGCATAAAATAAACACTGAACATTAATACGACTCAAAGTTGAAGAGTCAGGGGAAACTTTTAAATAGGCTCTATCTTGACATCGCAATCATAAAATCTGAAATTAGACAAACTATATTTGCACAAGAAAACATCTTAAAACTACATTCCATTCCACAAAAACAAATGTCTACCTTTGTTTTGTCCTTTGTCCTTTTTTCTCCCCTGTTATTACTTTTGCATGTTGAACCGTAATGCATTCTGGGATACTTTCCCATATCCAGTTTTCACTGGATGCATCCTTAACTTCTGCTTTTGTGGTAATAATTAATGATTAGTTAGCATTTCAGCTACTACATTGCAACAGATTTGTAGTTAAAATATGCTAAATATGGTTGTTATGGTTCTGTAGCATACCAGCATTAGCATTTAGCTTAACACCGTGGCAAACAGCTCTGACAACTTCTTGCAACGCTGTAGGCAGACCTTTTTTTTTCTTCTTAGCTACCTTTGATCCTTTCATCTCTCATTGCTTTTTTCAGCCCTTCTTCTGCGTCTTGCTAATTAATAATTGAAGCATTCCATCTTCATAAAAATATCTTCTCCTTTGAGACATCATATCCCTCTCCCTCCCCATTCATCTCTTTATACACAGCACATTTTCATCAGTGGGTATTTTTAACCGTGTATTTGTTTCTTAAGTTTGAAGAGGAGAAGAAAGGAAACATGTAAAGAAAGGATAGCCTATGTTCAAGTATTGATATGCTAATACATCATAATACATCCCTGAGTCATTTGAACTTATTTTTTTGATTTGTTTGTACATTAGAGTTCTGTTATGTATTCATAATGGATGTTTCCCGAGGCAACAGTTGTGGGGTGACTAATACATGTTTTCACACCTCCCTTGGATTAGATGGATGTAGAATCTAATATACCCTGAGGGATTGAAGAAGAAGAAATTACTGTCCGTGTTAATCTTACCTCCTTCACCATCCACACGTATGACTGTAAGCTGACAGACAGGACACAGAGGGATTTCCGTCTACAAGTGCAGAATGGGTGATATGGAAATATGCATGTATGAAATGACAGCAAACCTGCTGTTGCTTGGACTGTATCTCAGACCATGACGGACGGGATGAGATTAAATTACTGTAAATAACTGTTTCTGTCACTACTGATTCACCAAAGACAGCAGGGATGACAGCTGGCTGGGTTTAAAGAGCTAACACAAGCACTCCAGTTGCTTTGGTCAGAAGGAGGCTTAACTGCTTGTCTTCTGTCCCATGAGTCATTCTCTTTACTCTCTTTAAAAGGGCCCATGGAGGGCATATCTCTCCTCCTTTTTAAGGCTCACTTCCGTCCTAGGTGTTTATGGGCCACTATTTGCTGTTCCTGTGCGTGCTTAAGATAGGCACACTTCAGCTGAACACTCTGGATATCACCTCTGCAACTGTAGGGACGAGTTCACCCCGCACTTTATCATGTATGACCGTTTTAACAGCATCTCCACTTGCACCATGGGAGTCTTTATCTGAGGCGCTGGTATGGGCTACAGCTTGTGTGCCTGTATGCTAAGTGCAAGTGTGGGTTGCTGGGTTGCTTTGCTGGTTGGGTCAATAAGATAACACAACAGTGCGCAAAAGCTCTGTCTCTTACATAACCAGCTCCTGTCTGTTTAATGTGTTGTCTCTTCTTTCCTGTAAAGCAGAAGGACGAGCACATGAAAAGTCCACTAAAAACAAATAGTAGGTGGATAAAAATTCACAATGTTTTGGCACCCTGCATGCTGTGAAAACAGGATTTGGCAGCAACTGAAATGAAAGGCTTGTCTCCAGCGAGGAAAGTCCTCCCTGTGTCTCTGTCTACCTGTCGACACATTGCTAAAAATGGGCATTTTTTTTTTGCAGTGGAATGTGAAACTGTATTTGGATGCAGAGGGTGACAATAAGATGGAGCTTGATGTGGGGGAACGGCTGGTGCTGCTGTGTCCCACTTCTCAGCGCCCTCAAATACCTCCTGAGCCTCCCACTTAATTCAGTACATAAAAGCTGCTTCAAATATCACAATAGGGAAAGTTTGCCTCGAATACCTTTGACTGCACTGTGAACAACCTCAGCATCTCTACAGGACATTGAAGGAGATTACTGCACTCCTACGGAGTCGGATGATATGTAAAAATACGTATAAAATTACAGCGGTTTTCCAAGAATGGGTAGAATTTCACACAACTGTATTTTGGCTGACATGCAATAGCATGAAAATGAGGAAACTGTTGTCTAGTTACACGGTTTTAGATGATGCTGATTAAAAATAAACTTGTCTCATTATTGGAGCCAGCTTTGACAGTAGCTTGTTGAAATATGCTGGTTATGTGTGCCTTGAAGGGACAATCCAACTTGTTTGAGAGCAATAACTTGGTGGGAAAACTGTATGCCTGAAGTCGTGCTGACACACTGAATTAGTAAAGAAGTGAGATCTAAAAAGGGAACAAGCTGCTACAGTCCCACATGGTTTTGTCACATTTTTCAAACAAAAGATTTCAGAGCAACAGTTGAAATGCTCTATGTGTTCATATTTCATCCTACAAAATTCCCGGTGTTCCACGTGAATTTCATGTCTGGCGTATGCACTTTTTTTTTGGGTTTTCGTCAGGTGGAGACACTTCAAGGAGATGCAGTGATGTAGCAAAGATTAGGAATCACACTTCCTCGAGTATTTGTATCCCACCACGTATGAAAGTATGGTGCCAATTTAGCACCTTATATATTGTGATTTAAAATCTTAAACCTGAGAATCAAAAGAGAAGGAAAACTCAGAATCTGTAACCAAGAAAACAAGTTCTGTAAATGAGACACAGCCATCACTAACACTGCTTTTAGAACTGAAAGTAGGAATTTGTGCATGTTCTTGGAAGAATTTCCATTCCATAAATGTGCGAATAATATGTGATGCACAAATGCGCCTGACTAAAGTTGTGGTGAGGTGGATCAACCGGTGACTCATAGATCCTACAAACAGCATGGGGATGAGACTCAAAGCTGACAGGGTGGAGGATGGGTGGCTTCTTGGTGAGTGATGCATTTAAAACTGAAATCTTGGTAAAATCTATTGAAAGTTCATAGGTTGCCCATCAGGTGACAGCAGTTATCCACTGAAGACATGACGGTTAACCCCCCCTCACCAACCTAAAGATTGCTCGAGACCACAGATACAATGATGACCATTGTTGTACTCGGGCAGCTAAAGAGCGACCAGGCAGTTGAACATCCGGTGGCGCTGCCTTGACAGGCCTGGGGGGGGATACTCCTATAATCACCCTGTGAAGGTGTGCTGCATTGCGCCTTCACAATGTGGCACAAATGCCGTGAGATCTTCAACCCCGGATCCACTACCTGCTCTGGAAACACTTTGCTGGTGTGCAGCAGCTCTCTGCTTCACCTCCACATTTCTGTCTGAGTTTTTTTGAGTCATTTACTGTGTGGTTTTCTGAGCCCATCCCACTGACGGCTTTCACCACATGCTCCCACTCCATTTATTCTTTTACTATTCATGCCAGAGGACAACGTGCCAGATAAAATATTTTTCCTGGCCTCATTTCATACACTATGAAATTTCTGTTTTCCACTTGCTTTTTGCCATTTTGGTTGTTTGGGTGAGGGTGTTGTCCGTGCTTGTTTATACTCATTATTGTGCTCAAACTGGTCTATTTGAGGGAGAAGAGAGGGCGAAGTGCTGCCCTCCTGCATGCGCGTGTGTTCAATTCCACGTTCATTACGGATATACTAAGAGGTGTCAGCTGAGTCTTTTTGTGCGTATGAAAATTTCCACGCAAAGTTCTAGTCTGAAATTCCATGCAAGTCTTTGTACATGAGGCCCCTGGTGTGGAATCGTTTACCTTTGATGAGAGGGAGAATAGCATCCGTTTTTCTTAACTGGTGTGTTGAATGTGGTACAGTGTATTAGCTGGAGTTGCTAGAACACAGAGAACAGTGTTAGTTGTAATGTTAAACAGTGGAACTTGAAAACAAATGGCAAATGGAAAAAGCTCTGATCTATTGCTAAGACTGAGAAGCAGAAGTAGCCAGTGCCCAGAAGGGAAGAGTTATCTTAAGTCTTCTGGTCTGCAGACAGTTACATCATCTGGCCAACAGAGAGCTGAGACATGCTCCGAACGAGATGATGCGCTTGAATGATGAATCATAGGTGTCACGGTCAACGTGGCCATCAGCCGATCAGGACTAGTATAATGAGAGAAAGGCTTCTGGAGAATACACGAGGGGGCGTGTCCCACAGTTTGCCTGTCCTCTCATTTTTTTATATTTATTTTTTACAGTCAGTTGTTGCCTTAGTACAAAAGACACAGACTAACTTTGAGAAATGATCTCTCTTCAAGAACTCCACAGCTCATGAGCACAGGTTATTCAAGTGTTAACGTGGTGAACCAGGTCAGTTGTTCATGCAGTCTACAGTACACTTGGTGCAGAATGAGTCTGCTTTTCCCCAATTCAGCTGATGAAAATGTGATAGCTGATTGAGCAATAAGAATGCAGGAGCAGATGGTTTATCTGTCCTGTTGAATGACATTTTAAAGGAGCGTCAAAAAGAGGTTTTCATGTGAAGTTCTCAAAGACAGCAGTGATCCACGCAGAATGACACAGATTTATATGAAGAGACTCATGGTGAATAAATCCTGATCCCACTTCCATGTTTCACCCTTCCCTCTTTCACAATTTATCTTACTTTCAGCTAAAAGTACAACTTCTACTTGACAATATTGCATCAGTCCTTTTGAGATCTGCTCTTTGAAAGAGAAAAATTAGTACGTTGTCACAGCTGACAGTTTTAGATTTTATTCTTGTGTTGTTAAACCTGTCAGGCTAAGTATGCTGAACAGAGCTGTTCAATATGGGTTTGATTTTTTTTTTTTAAAGTTGCATCCTACTTGTGTGAATGCAAGATACTTTTATATTTTAAGCTTTGAATGATTAATTACAAGGTTCCATCTCTGCTCGAGAAGACACTGATGAAAAAAGGGGATGAAAAGAGGATTAAAAAAAAACAAAATATTAAACATTTAAATGGATGTTAATTACTCTAATGAAAGAAGAAGACCATTGTGCAGCAAACTATAATTTGTCACAGAAAGAGGACTATTTAAAATACTGTTGTCAATGTCCGCTGCAAATGCACTGTAGTTGTAATTGCGACTGTTGAACTGCAGGTAATGATGGAGTGTGTGTAGCCAGAGTGGTGTGACTCTGTAATTGTCCCTGGGTTGAGGCTGAAGCTGGAATGAGTCACCCAAGCCTTGAATGTTAATCACTCTGGCTGCCTAGTCTGCCTAAACATGACTCAAAGGAGAGACCACACCGTTTGGTTTTGCTCCAGAGAAGGTCCTCTTAGGAGTTTTTTGTATATACACTGTCACCACAGTTCCCCGACATTTAAAAAAAATATTGGAAAACCGTCCTTGGGCCTCATATACAAAGACTTGAGTGGATTAGTATACTAAATTTTTACTAAGAAATCCACATACGCATAAAAAAAAAAAAGATTCAGATGTAGCCTACTATACCGTGTGTACGTAAGAATCCACCTAGGCACATTCTCTTTACTCTCTTCTTCACATTGTAATCAACGTAAAATTGAGCGCACATGCATGAGCGCAACACTGCCCTGTCTCCTCCTTCAAAAAGACCAATTTGAATATGATAATGGGTATAAACAGGCATGGACAAAACCTTTACCTGAATTAAAAAAAAAAAAAAAGTGGCAAAAGCAAGCAGAGAAAAGGGAAATTTAATTTCACTCAAGATCCTCGCTTATGAGGTTTAGGCCAGGAAAATGTTTTATTTGGCTCTCTTCTCGCATAAATAGTAAAAGAAAAAAAATGGAGTGTGAACATGTGGTGTATTTGGACCCCCCCCCCAAAAAAAACAACAACAAGAAAAAAAAAAAAAGACTAGAAAAGCACTCAGAGAGCGCAGACCTCTGCCAAGCGCAACAATTCCCCCATATAGCGATTTACACCATAAATATTAGTCATAGCACTGACAATATAGAACCGCTAAAAAAAGTACCATATCTTCCTTTATTTTGTGATGCACACTAAAATAAATAATAATGCTATAAAGATTTCATGCAATATTTGTTTCCAAAGTCAATATATTGAAATTAAACAACCTCAATGTTTTCATAGAGATTGTGATAAAATCCGTCTTCTGGATCAGATCCAGATCAGCCTTTGAAATTTGATAGAGGTTCCCATTGTCAATCCCTGAGTCAAATTTCATGAGTTTTGGGCAATAATTAACGGAGATATTGAGAAACAAAATTTTTGGCCCCATTTACCACAATGTTATTGAAAATTTGAACGTGATCCAGAATCCAGGATTTCTTCCAGATCACACCCAAAATGAAATCATTTCTTCCTTTTCACATTTCTGACAACTCCTGAAAATTTCATCAAAATCCATCCATAACTTTTTGAGTTATCTTGTACACAGACAAACAGACAAACAAACAAACAGACAGATTAACGTCGGCAAAAACATAAGCTCCTTGGCGGAGGTAAAAAACGCACACCTCAAAGAGTTTCCAGAACAGATGGAGGATGATCTCACAGCATTTGTGCCACATCGCCGCATACCTGTCAAGTTTTGGATTTGAAAATAAAGGAAATTTTCTGGCGCCCGCCGGGAGCAGTCCCACCATCCCAGCCAAGCTCCAGTGTCTCTTACATTTTTGGTGTACAAAAAAGCTAAAATCACAGCTACACTACTTCCAGAACTTCAGCCAGCTCTTTTGTTTCCCTTGTGCCATTATTGGACAAACTGATCAATCCAGGTGTGTCTGACCATTGCTGTGAGGTCAGACACACCTGGATTCATCAGTCTGTCAGTTAATGGCGATTAATGGGGTTAACAGCCACATCTTCAGCGGATAACTGCTCTCACCTGATGGGAAATTGAATAATCATACAGCTAATGAACTTTCTAATATATTTTACAATTATTTCAGTTTTAAACACATCACTCACCAGAAGCTCCCATCCTGTACCCTACCAGCTTGGAGTCTCATCCTCATGCTGTCTGTAGGATCTATAAATCATGGGCTGATCCAGGCCACCTTGCCTTAAGGTTAGTCAGGCAGTCAGTGCAGCCGATCACTCAGGAAACCCAGTGTTGTCCAAGAGTTCCTAGAAGACAGCTCTTGGAAATCTAAGATGGCTGACAGCTGTCATCATTATGGGGAAAAAAAAAAAAAATCCCTGTGGTCCCTAAAAACCCCTTCCTTTCTGATTCTGCCAAAGCTGTTATTGTCAGGCTATGGGTTGCACCATTTTGCTCAGGATTTTATATGTTCTAATTGTTTTATTGAGAAATTGTTACCATGAAGTTCATGTGTCTACGTTAAGTAAATTATTTAATGATTGAAAAATTAGTGATGCTTTTCATATGCTGTCAGTTCAGCACCATACAGCCTACATTATGAATCAAAACCCAAATTCTGAGAACCAAAGCCCTGAATCACAGAGGGAAAACTCAGAATCTGTAACCAAGAAATAAAATTCTGTAAAAGAGAGCACGATCATCTTTCTCGGTTACACTTTTCCTTTTCTATCCGTTCTATAACCATCTCCGTTTTCCAACTGTCTTTCTCAGTTGCTCTTTTTCTCTTCTTGCTTTCAACTTTGAAAAGGTGTTTCAATGATCATTGTTGCTGTTTGTGTAGAAATTGTCATTCCTGGTTACAGATTCTGAGTTTCCTTCCTTCTCCGATTCAAGGGCTTTGATTTTGGGTTTTGATTTTGTGGCGCTGAAATAAATTTCACTCGTGGTGTGATACAAATACTCGAGGAAATGACTGCTAATGTTTGGAGCTCTTTTTGTGCGTACGCAAGGTTAGTACACCAGACCCCTTGGTGTGTTTGTGCTCTTCAGTTGCAGCGAGAGTCAAAAAGGTCTCAATACAAAGGCTTGAGTTTTTGCTTTCTGAGGGACTCAGACAATCCTTTGTTTTGTTCTTTCCTCCTTTTCATATTGAAAGTAATAGAAAGTGTTCGAGACCTTGCTGTGTGCTGACTCCAGTTTTCACTCCAATTGTTCTGTCAATAACTCATACTGCAGAGGCCAAATCCATAACACAGATGTGATTACTTCCATCGAACTGAGTGAGGAAACAACTCTATCAAGGGGAAGAATTTAACCTGAACTCTGCTCTTTTCAGGCTTGCTTAATGAAGGGTTGAAAACACACAGATCAAGTCTAAAGACAATATCAAAATCATGAGAAATTTACTTGGGGGGGATTGTTAGTGTGCTCATACATGTTTAAGATCCTCTGAACCAAGACGCAGGAACACATTATCAGTCCCGTTGTACTTCGCAAGTAGCTGATGAGAAGTGTCAGGCATCATGAGCTTAATTCGTTTAGACACTCCAATACATCCAGGCTTTAATTTGACACCACTGCATTTGCTTTAGTTGGAAATTGGTCTTCATTAGCAGAAAAGGAGGTAGAAAGGGAGCGCCGATGCTTTTAAGCTTGTAATAATCATCAGAATCGATCCTGCTGAGCCCAGAGACACAGAGGCGGTAATTATTGTGCATTTGGGTGGTATCACCAGAAGAAACTAACATGGTTATTTCCGTGCTTTACGGGTGCTTCTAGCAGAAAGCTGAAAGTGCACATTCATGATTATGTGATTTGTTTTCCACAGTAAGCGCATGTTGCTTTGAATATTGCAGTGAAAAGTTAATGAATGAAGCAATGGTCAGCTGCTGTTGGCTCTGGTGTTACATCCATGTTCTCTTATTGTCTTCTATTACATAGTCAGGATTCATCAAACTGCCTTCTCAAAGGAAGTCAGGATGCAGTAGTTTAGTGATTTACTATCCATGTAAAGATAGGCTGGGACTGCTGAGCGTATGTAGAGTTCATTAACTCAACATTTTTCAACAGCCATATGTGTACAAAAAGGGTTTGAAAGGGACTTTTGAATGTTGAATATGGTACTGTATATCACTGATATACAGTAGCACCGTCTACTTTCATAGAAATGGATCAGTGCAACAAGTCCAGGGATACTGTAGCCTTAAATTCTCCTCCTCATTGTGCTGCTATTGCTACATATCCAACATTCTGTCTTTCTAGTCTATTGGTACAGAGTTAAGATGCTGCTGAAGCGAGCTGAAGGAGATTCATGTACAAACGGTCCTTTTTTATTCACTTTTTGTACACACACAAACTTAGAATGACCTTGGTTCAACTGCAGAGACCCGATCCACATCATCATCGAAGTGGAATGACATTTTCTGAGTCATAGCAGTTCATTCTGACAACGCTGCTTTGCCTATGGGCTAACAAGAGCAGCTATTATGTTGCAATCATATTTACAATGTTTTGTTTTAAAAATCAACCAGATTCTCTACGGCACCAGTGTGCCGTAGAGAATCTGGTTGATTTTTTTACAATGTTTTGTTTTAAAAATCAACCAGATTCTCTACGGCACTCTGGTGCCTGACTTCCTGCCAGCTTGACCGGCTGTGTGTAAATTGACGCGGGTTTGCCAAGGTGGAGCACCAAACTGGACCTGCTACTAAACCATGCCAAGGCACTTCTGGTGGGGCCACTCTTAATGGCTGTGCTTCTCCATGGCTGGCTGTGGTTCTGTTCCTGGTGGGACCCAGGGGTAAATCTTTTCACTCGCCCACTTTAACCTTGCAAAGACAGGATGCAATAGGCCATTACAGATATGTAGTGTTTTTTAAAATACTAGATTTTATTTTTTTGCTCTTAGAATTGATGTTATCTAGTAGAATTTCAAATAACCCAGTTGTCCCTCAGGACTTATCTCCAATGAAGGAATCAATATGGTCCTCACAGAGCTGAGATCCATGCAATCATTTTTAAATAACCAGTTTAGTTTCTCCTTCCATCTTCATTTCCTTTGCCGGTAAACCATCTGTCTTCTTCACGCACACCCAAACCACAAACCAAATCTGAATCCGTCAGTCACCTTTGAACATGACTGAAACAAAAGATGCTGATTCTCCCAAATCTGACTTCCACTGTCTCCTTGAAAGACATCTGGGATCACAGTTTAGGTATTTACATTTTCAAATTCTCAGTTTCACTCTTGTGCAGTGCATGGAGGTCCACCAACCCAGCATTGGCAAAAAAAAAAAAAAAAAAAAAGAAGAAGAAATGCTTGTAACACAATCAATGGAGAGAATCTCGAACTGATCACATGCATACGTAGCATGTTTAGGCCCAATGTGAAATCATCTAAGGTTTGTAAAATTCCCACTCAGAGTTTTGAGGCGACTATAAAGCCTTACACTGTCTCCCTGCTCTGAATATGGCCACCACACTGCAGCGAGTGATTGATGATCTGTCAGAGGCTCAAATGGCAGGTGCATATAGGAAAATTGAAAAAGGAGATATCGTCATATCAACTTTGATCTTTGCCATATTCAACAAAAATTTAACATAAAGAATTTGAATATTAACTCATTACAGTCCCTTAATTTATTGAATATCATCAATAAATTCAATAAATCAATCTAAAGCAGGGGTGGGCAATCCCGGTCCTCGAGGAACCGCTGTCCTACATGTTTTAGATGTTTCCCTGCCACAACACACCTGATTCTAACGAATGGATCACCATCAGCTTGTCATCAAGGCCTGTAACGACTCATTCCTTTGAATCAGGTGTTCTGAAGCAGGGAAACTTCTGAATCTTGCAGGACAGCAGCTCTTGATGACTGGATTTGCCCACCCCTGAGCTAAAGGGATATTTCAAAAGAAAAAGGGGCTTTTAAAAGCTTCAAACCTCATTAACCTCATTAGTGTCACAGCGGTTGGAGTAAACACCATGTAGTGGACTAATCACTCGGTCATGAAAGATTTAAACAGACTGGGCCCACAGAACACTGTCCATCATCTAGTGAAATGATTGCATGAACCTCAGAGATGTTCCGCTGTAAGGAACATGTAGTGTCAAAAAACTGGTGGCACAGTGGAACTTTGTAATTCAATGTTTGCTTGAACCAGGATGAAATTTCATGAGGTTTGAGTTGTTTTAGATGGTGATAGCTGTTAGCTTAGCTCCCCATGAGAATTCCTAATTGATTCTCCAAACCAAGATGTACAGCTTTGACTCATCAATCTACCAGCACAGCTTAATGACATCCTTTTTAGCTCATTAGACTCCATTCATTAATCATACATTTACATTAGAAGGTGGAACACTTGAAAGAAGATGCTAAATCTTTTTTTGCTGTCCAATCTAGTCTCTTGATTTTAGACAACACTTTGTAAACTTTGTACTGCAGTGGTGAGAGAAACTGATACTTTCTAGTATCACCTGCTTGATAGGACGTCCAACTTGTCTTATGAAAAAGGTATGACTGAGCAAACTGGTTTCACAGTCTCTTGCTGAATTACAGCCTGCTGTCATTCGCAGATGATGTGTTACCTACAAAAAAAAAAAAAAAAAGGGAAAATTGATTATGAAATAAGGTGAGAGGAAATCAAAAAGGATGGATAATTTTCTTTTTTAGGAAATCAATTGATCATTGCTATTTCCACATCAGCAGACACAACACACTGTTTGTTTTTAGCTCGTCTAAGGTGAAAAATAATACAAGATTTATGAAATGTAGTTACGATGCATTGGATATGGACTAAAAGTGGTTAATTGACTCTATAAATAAAGGTTTGGTGCCATGAAACACACCCAGTGTAGAGTTTGCACTTTACTATCAATCAATTCAGCATTTTGGGCAGGCACTGCTCAAATGCATTTTTCTGCTTATGATGCAGCAGGAGGAGCTTCCCAATGGCCACCTCAGGCCTTTTTGACTTTCACCGAGAGTTGTTAGAGTATTATAATTAGTCAAGTGCTGTGTGAGGGAGGAAATGACAGTGAGACAAAGGCCAGTACTGCAGACATCTCCACTGCAGGTCCCTGTCAGGAAGAGGAGTCTTCCCCTCGGGGACTGAGTGCCAGAAAGCCTGTTACAACTGTGGCACTGCTTGCTGCCCCCGTGGCACTGCAAGATGAGATTTTACCGCCGCATGTCAAACCACGGGGCCGAATTTCATTCCCTGTGTGTCCAAGCTGGAAGTAACGAGGCTTTATTGCCAGCGCTGTAAATCCATCATCCAGCGAAAACAGTTGTTTTCATACCTCCTCATTTGACGAGAGATGATGCTCTTAGAAAAATATCCCTGTCTTGATTGCTGCTACAACAGGTTGGACTTACGTGAGTATGCAAAGGTTTCTGTTTTTTATTTTTTTTGAAGATTCACGTTTTGTAGCTAAAATCTAGTCACTTGTGGGAAGAGCCAGCACAGGTAATGGGGATATCAGGTCTGCAGTAACAGCTGTGTGTGGGCGACTGTAGTATAACAGCAGAGGAAAGGGGAGGAGGGATGGAGCTTAATGATACGCAGTGGAGCTGTAAAAATCCTCATCCACACCAGTCATGACAGAAAATCCATGCATCTTTAAAGGCCAAGGGCCTCTCTTACACACTGATTGCTCGTGAGTACAGAAGCACACGAGGAACAGAGCTAAGAAACAGCGTCGTTTTCAGTGGAAGTACAAAATGTTTGGCAGATCGAAGCATGCTGTCTGTCACTGGAGAGGAGGAATTAGGAGCAGATGGTGTTGTAGAATCATGACATGAAAGCAGAAAGAAAATAACATTTAGAAAATCGTGTTTAAATGTGCCTAAGCTCATTAAGATGCAACATGTTATTTGGCTGCAAAAGTGATCCTATGTGCTACTTCACACACACGCACATCAAAAGGCAGGCTAAAGTGTGTGTGTGTGAAGGATGGAGATGAGTGCAGACGGGAGTTGTGACTAAACAAAACAAGTCATTGTCTCAAATGCTGGCAAATGCTAGATGCCAGCTCCATTTGCTTTTTGGCACAACAGGCCTTTCAAATATCAGCGCTTCAAGGACACATGGATCATAGTGTTGCAGAAAATGCAGGTTCGGACTCTGCGTTTCCAAATTTTTAAGATACAAAGAATCTGGCGTATATTAAATGTAAAGCTGAGACATCTTGTCAAATTCTGAAGCCAGAATCTGTCATCGAGACTTCCCAGGTGGCTTCTGCACTCCCCCTCCCCCGTCATAGATGAGTAGACACTACAGCAACAGAGCTGGCCTCCTGTGTCCCAGACATCAAGAGCAGGCATGTGGGCCCTGTGAGGGACGAGGCAAACTCAGGCTCGACGACACCTTCTCTCTCCTCCCTCGCTGTAACCCAATTACCACCGGGCCTTAAGGAACGGGACCGGCAGGAGTGGCGCGCCTGGGGACCATGTCAGCATCAAAGATAGACAGATGGTCCTGAGGTTTTATCACCTCACACTAATTTCCCGCAAGTATTTTTTGCATATTAGCTGGTGCAGTACTCTAAAAATAAAGTTGAGGTGACTATATATGTCAATAAAGAAGATGCAAAAAAATTCAATTTATAATCAGCGTCCCCCCTGAGAGCTGCTTCCTTTAGCTCCTACACTGGCATCAGCAGAGAGAAATACACTCCATCGAAGAACCTCAAAGGTGCTTAAAACAGTGAGCACAGTTTTATCTGCTGCATTATACTCGACATTTTTCATAGCTTTGGTTTGTACATTCTAGCATAGCAGTGAACATGCTGTGATGTTGAGGGGTCACCAGGTGCTGATCAATGATACAGAAGCCACTCTGTAGAGGATCTGCCTGTTTCTGACCATCAGGCCGATCACATCAGATGTTCTCTTTGCGGCGCAGTCTGTCAGCTTCCTCGACACCAAATTCTCTAGCATCTCTCATATTCATTGCTCCACGTGCAAATAGCCGTCCCTCGCTTTTCTTTCCTAATAACAGAGAAGTAGCGGTGAGGAAACTGAACCTTGAAAAGATCTAAAGTTTCCACGTGTAGTCAAAATGGTGCTGTTGCATCCTCACATTAGTGCTGGGCGATATGGAAAAAATCATATATCACGATATGGACTATTTTATATCACGATAACGATATATATCACGATATACCATAATAAAGTATGTTTTCAGTTATTCTCTGAAAAGTTTGACAAAAACTTCATTGCTTACTTTTCAACTTTATTTTGAAAGGACATTTAGCTGAACTGTCACAAACATACATTTTGATGCAGCAAAAACAGGTAGGTACAGAGGTACAGTAGCTTTCACTTTTTTTTTAAAGTGCACAACAGTTTCTGAGAGGAAAAACACATTTTTGCACTGAAGTTCAGCTATAAAAAATAAACACAAATTATTTTTCAACTTTCTGAAATCTGTAACCTTGTAGTGCAAAGTTTGCAAACCAATATAAAGTGTCTAAAGTAAATATCAGGGTTGAAGAGAACTCTGTTTAAGGCATTAACCATGAATAAAAGTGCAAACATAAAAGGCTACTTTGTAGAAGTAGATATGAGTCTATCAAATTTATCATTGCAGGTTATTTAATTACATATTTGCTGTAATAATTGATAAAATTAGGTTAGAAACGATAGAAACGATAGAAGAGAAATGGCACGATATACACTTTTATATTGTCCCCACGATATATATCGTCATATTGCCCAGCACTACCTCACATATATGCTGCCGTTGGTAAACGATCTCCCGCAACAAAAAAATGAGTGAGCTACAGGTAATGTGATTCTCCCCCACAGGAGCAAATGACCTTTTGTGGCTGGCTGCTGCAGCCGAGGCTTGTTCGTGATAAAATAGCACAGGTAGAATAAAACTAACTTTTAAAAGCAGCCAGTGCGACGTGAGTCTGCCGATGCCCTTCATTTCAGACAGTGTCTCTTTTAAAAGTGGCTCCCGTATCTGAGCAGACTTCTGTTTTCCCTGCACTTAAGCCCTTAGCAACCTGCTGAGTATCCAACAACAGACGTTTACAAGAGGAGAGAGGATCTTTTTCTGTCCTCCTTGAGTCTCATCAAGAGAAAGGTGACCTGATGAGTCACTGTGGTTTGTGGGCAGGCTCAGGCTCTCCTCAGTGCTGCCTGCTTAACCTGATGGTTGATTTGATTTTGAGACTGAGGGGCGTAAGTTTTTGTTCATTTATTAGAGAAGAAAAGAAAAAAAAATCTTAAAACATAAACAGCAAGAATTAACATTGCTTAGCCCATCTTACTTGTGTTGCTGTGGAAATGGGGAATCTAGATTCACTACAGCATTGAATCTTCGACAGACATCCTCATCAACACACTTCTGGATCTTTGTTCTTTTCCCTCAAGACCATCCAGCTGGTTGGACAACCAAACTGAGAGTGGACTCTTAGTGCAGCCTGGACCTCTGGGTCTCTGTTGTATTGTTGCCTCTTAAGATAAAGAGACTGTTAATGTTATGGCGTGGGTTGTGCACAGTGTGTTTCTTGATTTAGTGAGGGTCTCGTCTCCCCTCTCATGAGTCTCATATTCTGTTTTACTTTGAAGGTCTGTCTTGTCTTCATAGTGCTCTGCTTTTCTTCCTCCTCTGTGTTATCCTGATTGTTTGCACTTGCCCCTCGTTTGCTCCTTTGTGTATTTAAGTCTTGCCTTTCCCTTTCTGTACTGCGATGGACTGGCAACCTGTCCTGGGTGTTACCCCTGACTTTCGCCCGGAGAGAGCTGGGATAGGCTCCAGCAGATCCCCGTGACCCTGCAGAGGATTAAACGGGTATAGATAATGGATGGGTGGATGAATAATGCTTGATATGTAATTAAATTACACATGCCAACACCTGACGATAGTGAGTAAGATCTAAACTGAAATGCAGGGGATGGTGCATCATCAGTTCAATTAATTGTTTATGTGCTCACTGACAGACCTCTTAAAAATTAAAAGGGGGGTTTCAGCGCAACAAGAATTTCCCTGCATGGCAGTACTGTGGATATGACAATTTACATCTTTATTTTGTTGTTTCAAATGTGCTTTCTCCGCACATCTGTGTCATTGTGTGATGGCATTTATGTCAATGCACACATCTCAAAGGATGTCTCCACGTGTCCCTGTATCCACATCAGCAAGTACGTGGCATTCTGTTTGCAAAGACCAAATATGTTGTTGCATTTTACCTGCAGAAAGCAGCAACGCACTAAACCACACTTTGTTGCCCAGAAAAAGAACCATGCTCTTCCTGCCTCTCTGCTTTTTTTTTTTTTTTTCACCTCCCAACATAACTTTTAGGAGCACTTTTTGAGAAAAAGCACTTTACTTCTCTTGAATGGGGCAGAATCAGACTAAGATAATGTTTTTCTTCTTTTTCTAAAATCATGAAAATGCACTGAAAGTATCAGATCCAGGATCGGATCTCTCATCGTGACTCAGCACGCTAAGAGAGTTGGAGAATGACATCCACAGAAAGGGGTAATTAAAAGAGGAGGGCTTCTATCTCCAGCAGGTTTTGTTCTCACCTCAGTCCTCAGGGCGTCACACGCCAGCTGGAAGTCACTTAATTATGCAGCCGGTATGGAGCAGAGGTCAAAGTGGCGCTCAGATGAGTACGGCCTGACAGGTATAAGTTATGCACTGGACACAGTTAATGGTACTGTTTTGGTAAAATAAAGTTACATTTTATTAGAGATAATGACATATCTATTTTACTTTTTTCAGCTTTTAAGAAGCTTCATTGCTTTTAGCTTTTCTTACAGGTGTGAAAGAAAGAGAGGTCTCATGTGGCAGAGAGTGCAAACAGAGCATCATTTATTTAATGAAAAGAACTGCTGGACTCCTTTGAAAAGCAGACCATAAGTGAAAAACCCAGTTTAGTGCAATGTCACTATCTCAACATGGCGCCACGTCTCTCAGTGAGATAGCTCACTCTGATTGGCTAATTATCATGGTGGATGAGCTTGATGCGTTAATGTGTTCTTAACTATCTAATTCTTGAGGTATGAAGGTTAAATTCTTAATAAAAGCACGCACGTACGTAATGTCCATATGATGTGTGAGTTTATTGTCACTCTATGAAGCAATACCACTTCTGACCATATGGGGCAGCATATCACAAGGAAATTTAAGGGTTAGCCCCTGCAAGACGCAACAAAGTGCACCCCTTGTGGGACAAAATGGTATTAAAAGATGTACAGGACCCTCCCCAGTCACTGGTACGGTAGTGTCAGTGGCTGATCTGTATGCTCCCATGTGGTCAGAACTGGTATAGTTCTGGGTTATAATTGTTTTGGATTAGAGCAGTTTTGCTAGTTTTTATTTGTTTTTGCTTTGAAACACTTCATTTTAGTTTAGTTCTTATTAGTTCCAGTGTTAATGTTAGTTTTATTTTGTAAATTAGGGTTGTAATTTCGGTTCGAGTGAAGCACTGAACTTTTTGAAGGCTATCGAATCACATAGTCGTGTTTACATTCCCGTCTCAATAAACATATTTATCAATGCATCTTCCCGCTTGTGGTGTTCCTGCGTATTTACTGACTAGTAGTCAGTAAATATGGTTGTTGTTGTACGGCGATGCGAAGTTAATAGATTTCAAACGTTTATAAGGAAAAAAATTACAAACACGAAAACAAAGGACGTTCTTGACATTATTATAGTTAATTTTAGTTTTTTTTATAAACATATAAAACAGTTTCAGTTAGTTATCATTTTTTTTAAAAACTCTCGTTTTTATTTTAATTCAGTTAACGAAAATGTTTTTTCAATTCTAGTTTTTGTTATTTTGTTCGTTTTCGTTAATGATAATAACCTTGGTACAGTGTCATCGAGTGGCTTGAACTGAACTAAAAAGCAAATGTTTGAGAAGTCTGTATGAGCTACAATTTTGTTGGATGCTGGAAACTGAACTAATACCCGATCCGACAAACCAATACAAAGTTTCTCCTGCTGATCCCTTCCATGTTAAAAAGTTATGTCCTCTTTCTCAAGTGTAGATTATATATTCTAGTTGGAAATGGGATGATGTCTTTGTTTGCTGGTGACATGAGGAGACCCAGCGGGCAGTTGCTTTTTGTTCTTTACGTGGATTTCATATATAAAAACATGTAGAATTAATAAAAGTATACATGAAATCAAAAGTTAGGCTATAGATTTTTACTGTATGTGATCCAGAATAGATTAGCTGTTGAATTCCACTGAGAAGGTAACGGGATTTACACTCTGCAGTAATTTAAAGGATAAGCAAAACAATTTTGTCATGCTGTAAGGGCAGAAATGAATTTAAAGTATAATGCAGTGAAGCTGGGGCAAATCCAGCCAGATCATTTAGCTCTGAACTGGTTGACATGACAAGTGATTTAAAGTAAATTAGATTGCAAAGCAAAAACAATTGCTGTTCTGAGGCGATGCCAAACAGCAGCCTCAGGACAGCAAATTTAGTAGTATTATTATTATAAGCCATAAAAATATTACCACAATGAGGGATCTGAAGCACCATTAAGCCAATCTCGCCATTGGCTCAAAACCTCAGCGGTACTGTATGTTGCCCTTTCAGCAATCCTTGTTGCTCCTGCATTAGTGCAAAACATGGTCATTCTTTTTAGACCTAATGTTGTAAAACAGCTCGGTATATTTGTCCTTTTGCATAAACCTAAATATTGAATTCAGGAATTCCAGCGTACTAAATGTTTGATAATGTCCTTGTAAGGTATTGGTAATTTTAAATGCCAACTGTTCTTCAATCCTCCAAGGATTTGGAGACTAGAAATATCACGTATTCCTTCAGGCTATTATGTTCCCTATAGATTACATTAAAACAAACATAAAGAAAAGGGGTGAGGGGAAGTTTCTCTAGTTAAATTAGGAACATGGAAAATGTCATTTTGCTGCTGCAGTTTTCAAATGTGCATGTGTTGGATATGACCTCTGACTACAAAACCCATAAGAAATGCTTTAGCCTGCCGAGTATGAAAACTTTTCAGATCCTCAGAACTTCTCCATCTTCATTCAGCCTTCGTTGACATGTCCAATCATCTCCTGGCTGGTCATTGGCCTCGTTTCACCCATCACCTGGACATCTGTCGTTTTCCTCTCACCCCCTAAAATATCTTTCAACAGTAACATGCAGAATGTGCGTCACTCCGCTGATGACTTCTGAATCATTGATGGCGCTGTTAGAGCCTGATTCATCTTCTAGCGACACCAGTCTCATTTCTGAAGACAGGGCCATTTTTTAATAGCTTCATCTGTCACCATTTTTGGAAAAAAAAAAATGGCGCAGCTTTTCAACTGATAGGAGAAACTAATGTTTCTTAGAGTCCAACATGTTATGTTTATGCAATGGTTAATTATGTCATGGATGTTCCATTTTAGACTGTTTTTCCTCACTTCATTAAATCCCAATTACAGAAACGTGTTACAAGAAGTAGTTTCCACTTTATTTTGGACATTAAAGGATACTGGCTTGTTCTACTATTAACTCATTGTTACAGATAGCATACAGAGTGCTGGCTGCTGCTCAAAGATAAGCAGTCAGATTACAGTACCGAATAACACGCACAGCTAAGAACTAGTTCAAATCTGCACACGCATGTGCACTTAATGTAAACATAAGAGTCAGATAGTGTTTTCCCTTTATAGAGCATGGTGGTGAGGGGCACTGTGGTGTTATCACATGTAAGCAGCAATAGTCAGCTCTCAGAGACTCTCCACACCAAGATGCAACACCAGTTACTTGCACAACCGAGGGATACAAAGTGCACTTTCTGTAGCTATGTCAAGTGCTACTTATCTGTTATCATTCTATAGACAGCTAATGAGTTCTTTTTATAAAGCAGTGCTCAGTCCCTCAATTTTTTTTTTTTTTAGTCCAGGCGGCCCACAACTATCTAAAATCAGCCAAGTTGTTACCACCAACATAAACTGCCCTCTGAGGGTTAATGTCTTGGTTGGCTAGGAAATGCAGCCTGGCCAGCCATACTAATTCTTTTCCTCTTCAATACTGAGACTTAGTCTGGTTTGTCAGGATTTCCAGGCCAGAGTTCAAATGGGCACAGCAGAATCTGCCTTTGTATGCCCTTGGATAGGCATACAGCCAGTCATAGAAACAAAACGTGACGTAGGCAGGGTGACAACCAGAACAGTGTCAACAAAAGAAATTTAAAATGGAATGCAGCGGGCAAGGAACGCCGGTGAACAGCTGTCGTCAGTTTGCTGTAAAAACCTGATCATCCAAAGTGTTAGTAGCTTTTCTGAGCCATCTTGGACAATCCTGTATGAGTTAGTGCATATAACCCACCTCCATCCAGTTGGGGTTTGTACAGAATGGAAACCCCTAGGTACACTGGGACAGAATGTACCCTCAGCATAGACCTATAGCAGCATAGCTATGATGAGGCTATGTTTCTGACCAGCCTGCTCTAGTGTTGGCTTCAGTCAGTCCTATAACTGTAGCTATGACTGTTAGCCCTAACACACAATTGTTTAGACAAAACAGAAATGTTTTCAGTTTAGTTTTAAAGGTGGAGGTAGTGTCAGTCTCCTGAACCCAAACTGGTAGCTGGTTCCACAGTAAAGGTGCCTGATGGCAGAAGGCCCATCCTCCAAATCTACTTTTGGATATTCTAGGAACTACAAGTAAACCTGCACTCTGAGAGCAGAAAGCTCTATTAGGAGCATCAGGAGATATCAGGTCTTGTAAATAACGAGGAGCTTGGCCGTTAAGGGCCTTATATGCAACAGAATTTTGAATTTGATTTGAATTTTTACGGGAAGCCAGTGGAGGGAGGCTAACACAGGAGAGATGTGATCTCTCTTGCTGATTCCTGTCAGCAGTTGGAACTGCTGTATTTTGGATCGGCTGGAGACTATTCAGCAAAATATTCGGACATCCTGCTAATTAACACATTACAATAATCCAGCCTAGAAGTGACAAATGCGTGGATTATTTTTTTCAGCATCACCTTGGGAGAGGGGTTACTTCCTTTGGGGATCAATAAAGTATTTTTAAATTTAAACTGAATTTATTGAATTGAAAAGCAAAACATTTATGGACAACGGGTCCAAAACAAGTCCTTTAGAAATGCCTGAAGTTTCTGGCATTTCTGTTTAATCTGGCTTCATGGATTAATACAGCTGCATATCATCAGCATAACAATAAATCATTTATGCAGTGGTTATGGATAATATTTCCCAGGGGCAACGTGTATAGAGTGAAGAGAATCAGCACTAACACTGAACCCTGTGGGACGCCATAGCAGACCCCGTGTGGCAGAAACGTCATTAACATGAATGAACTGGAACCTGTCAGATAAAAATGATTTAAACCAGCCTCGTGCTGTCCCTTTGATATCAATAACGTGCTCTAATCTGTTCAGTAAAGTGCTGTGACTGATGGTATTAAAAGCAGCACTGAGGTCCAGCAGAACTAGTATGGACACTAATCCACTGTCTGAGGCCTTGAGGAGGTCGTTGATGATTCTAACCAGCGCCGTTTCTGTGCTAGGATGTATTTGAACCCTGAATGAAAATCTTCAAATTGATCATTTATATGCAGGTGGTTGCCTAACTGGTTTGCAAATACTTTTCCAGAAGGGTCTATAATTTGCGAAAATGTCAGAGAGATGTTTCAACCAAATCAAATAGGCCCACATCCATATGTAAGCGAAAGCCCAAAATACCAACACATCACAAAAGGCAGCTCCAGAGATATCTCTCCCTCTGGCTCTCCTGTGAGAGATGTATCAACAGCATGAAGCAGTCATTTTCTATAGTGGATGTTCAATAATTCATTCCAAGACAGTCTCTCAAGCTTATGGTGAGAGATGGGTAATTATCCTGCCACACAATTGTCTTGCTCACTTTCATTTCTCTGCTCTGAATTATGCGATATTGAAATGTGTTTTGCTGTAGATTTATGGGGCGTGTTTATGAATCATCCATGTAAAGCTTTGCCTGGAAAGACGATTACCTTTGATTGTATAATGGTGGTGATTAACTGGCCGGCAGCCTGCTGCAGCCTCCTCCTATCGCTCTCTCTTGCTTTTATCCTCTCTGCTTTCCAAAATTGAGGCAATCCTGCAAACCTGAAAGCAAAACACTCATAGGCTTGAAAATGGTGGAGTAGTTTAGATGGCTAAATCAGATTTAATATGTATCAAACGTTCAGAACCACTGGTGGTGAGTATGAAAATATTTACAGGTTGTAGGAATTGTGTCTTTGTTATTTTGTTCAGATTGAAAATATCCACAGCAATCAAAAGGTTAAAGGTTAATCTGAATGTGTGGGTGGATGTGACTTTTAGTGGGAAAAGCACTTTGAGTGGTCAACAAAACTTGACTACATGCTAACAAGACTAAGACAGAGTGCATATAAATTCTTTTATGTTTGTTTGTTTGTCTCCATCCTCCCCACAGATTGAAGACATTGTTACACGAATACAGGATGAGAAAGCGGGGGGTGTGGCCATCCGAACTGTGAAAAGCTTCCTCTCCAAGATCCCAAGTGTAGTATCAGGTTTGTACTTGGGAGATATTATTGATGTACATGTGCAGTTTTCATAATATGTGACTGAGTGTGAGCGAACGAGTGCTGAAATAAGAAATAAGACTTACTAGTTTAACTTTTAAGCCCACGAGTTGATAATTGTATATGTGCTTTCCTTGGCCGGCAAGTTGATTCAGCAAAAATATATGAGTCAGAATCAGTAAAGAGAGTATGACCTTTTGTGCTCATTTAAACTGCTGCTCCCATAGATGGAGGCAGATGATGTCGTTACTGATAAGACCATAGTCATTGTGGAAACAGCCTGTGGTGTGACTTTGTCCTTATCATCACTGCAGAAAGACTGCTTTCCTCTTTTTCTTTTGTCTCTGTGCCTTTCTGTGTACATGCTGTACTCCTTTATGTTTGTGCTTGAGTGCAAAAATGAGTCACCAGCATTGGATGAGGGGGTCTCTCTCTCATTTTGTGAAGCTATGTCACTGTTTCACATGGCTTTGTCAGGTCCGATGACCTCACGGTGTCTCCGAGCAGCCCCTTGCTAAGCTCAAAGATTGGGTCAAATACTGTGCTGCCCAGGCAAGATAGAGCGAGTGAGAGAGAGGGAAAGGATTGGAAACCTGTCGACGTGTTATGTTATATTAAAACACTAATTCCATTTTGACAGCCTTGACCTGGAGTTTTGATGCAGATTAGGTCTCTCTGAGACTGGAGAGGTCTGGATATTTAAGCTTTTGCTGAAACAGCTGCAGGTTTGGAATTTCGATGCTACTTCTAACCAGTCTCCTCCTCTGAATGATAGGAGCAGATATAGTTCAGTGGCTGATGAAAAACCTCTCCGTTGAGGATCCAGGTAATCCCTCTGAGAAATCTCTAAATACAAAATAGCTCACAATAGACAAGGAAGGCTATTTCATGCATGTGCTTGCTCTCATGTTACCAGCTGAAGCCATCCACCTCGGGAGTCTGATCGCAGCCCACGGTTACATCTTCCCCATCTCGGACCATGTTCTGACACTAAAGGATGATGGAACCCTTTATCGCTTTCAGGTACAGAGAGACCGCTGTGAAACTCTTCGCGACTGAGTGTAGAATAATGAGATGATGGTTGTTTAGCAGAGGGATGTGTTTGCTGCATGATGCTAATGAGAACAATCCTTCCTAAGCCTATTACTCATCCCACCAAGGTCGATGCCATATATCCCCACTGGAAGCAACATCAGAGCGCCAGGGGGGCTCAGGATAGGGCCTACAGGTCAGCTGCTCAGCTTGCCAGACAAGGGTTTTGTTTTTTTTTTTACTTAGCTTCATCTTATCCAGCATTAATTTTAACAGATCCCTGTGATGGCTCATGACTGTGACTGGGACGCTACCAACTTTAATCCCACACACCAGTTAGAGTACACGAATTCGCTGATAGGAAGCGCTGAGCTGGCTGCACGCTGGCTCTGCACTTTTCTCTGCCTCTGCCCCTCCTCCTCAGCCTACCTCTGAATGCATTTATTGCTCAAGATTAAAAGCCATTATTGTGAATGTGCAAGGAGGGCAACGTGTGCCACGGTTGCTCATTCAGCGAAGGGCTAAAAATATTCCCTCTAATGTTGATGCAACAGGCCTACGTCATCTCAGCCCCTGAAAAGAATCCTCAGTGCATCTGAAATATATTTGTCATCCTGCATGGTAGTGCTGTACGAAACGGTGGCAGTCTAAAAATAGATATTGTCCTGGTGCTAGACCCATATTAATGGTAGCTGTGTTTTGCTGTTAAAGTGCACTTTTGGGCAACCTAATGTAAATATTAGAAAGTTAACCTTTCTGTTCATTATGTTCACTGTGGTGCATTCATCTGCATCAGCCCTCTGTCCTCGGGCTAATTACGTTTGTGTCAAGCTCTGCAAATGAGATATGTGGCTGAAAAGTTCTAATTCTGCCCTATTTTTAAGAATACATGACAAATGTGAGTGATAAATCATTAATGAACTCGGAAACGAACTTTACATCTGTCATGTCAGTTGAAATAGATGATTAAATATGAATAGAGAGAATATAGCTATCATCGCTCAACAGATATTTATACATGAAGTGCATGTATGTCACAGATCGCAGTCCAGTTTTGCCTTTTCATGAAAAATAAATGCAGACGGAGTGTTTTGGAGAGTTTTACTGTATAATTAGATTACGGAAGCAGATTTTGGAAAGCACAAGAAAAAGAGCACAATACAGATTTTATTAGGAAATAAACAGCCTTCTTGTTTTCTGTTCTCTTCTGTTTTCTCCAGTCTCCTTACTTCTGGCCTTCAAACTGTTGGGAACCTGAGAATACAGACTATGGTGAGTCACACGCTTTCAGTCAGTTTCTGTGTCATCCTCCAAATAAGCTAAGATCTCTGTAACGCCTTCAGCTGTGTCTCTTTCTCTTGAGTTGAAATACAGCTCATATTGTAGATCTACTGCTGGCCCCGACAGAGTATTGATCCGCAGGGTCATTCCTTGTAATATAGCTGGCTCTGAGGAACATTCACAGGAGACAAACTTGTGGTATAAGATTAGCATCACAAATAAAGGGACAGTAATTGACTCCAACAAGCTTTATTACCACAAAAGACAATGCTTTAGTACGACTTCATTCATTGGTGATGCTCTACACAGCTGAGGTAATGGTTAAATAAAAGCAGAACCATTAGAAATGTTCAAAGTTTCTGAGAGACTCAGTTGCCCTTTTCATTTCTCTTTCCCTCTTTCCCCCTCCAGCCATCTACCTGTGCAAGCGCACCATGCAGAATAAAGCCAGGCTTGAACTTGCTGACTATGAGGCTGTAAGTAATTTGTTTTTTTTTTTTTATTTCGTAGTTACCAGACACCCAGAGATATCTTTGGTATAGACAAGAAAATGACAATTTCTGCTCTTGCTTTAAAAGATAAAAAAAAAAAGAAGCTCAAGTTACATCTTCTGGGAGTTTGAAATGGCAGATATCATTATCATATTATTGTCAGAATTCTGCCTCAGGAGCACTGTTTTACAGCAGTCTTTAATGGCAGAAAAATGTAAACAAAAAATCGGCAGGTTTGCTCACTGTCAACAGATCAATAATGTCTCAAGAGGCACGTTACTGCAGTGCTGATCTCTGACTGTTACACACACCGGCAATCTACTGCACTTTAATATTCTACATGACTCTGCAACTATTGTCCAGTAAACTTCCTTCCTCTCCTATTCAGGTCACTCTGTGGCTTCAGGCCTCATTGCTCTCACTGTTATCATGCCTGTTGGTTGGGATTTTTCTCTTTGTAAAGAGGTCACATGCTGTAACTTTGACAGATGCAAGTTTGGGTGTTGTTATGGACAGGAAATTAAGGCTGCAGTTTTTAAACTTATTAAAACATAAAGCATTTTGCATTAAATAGCTTCACAGTTTAACTTGAGCTTGTGCCAAGCTTGTTCATTCTCCCCATTTACCCGCTTTTGGGTGAACCGGTGTTGGACCGAGTCAGCTCCTGCCATTATAGCATCCCCCATTAGTTTAAAAACCTGACTTCACAGCTACACAGTTTGGGGTTTTAATTCACCAGCCACTCAGTCATAGCTACTTTTTTATGTCTAAAGTCTAACAGTCAGTTTTATATTTAACCAGAATGTGGTTGAAAATAAATTGTATTATTTTTTAAAAAACATCAACTGTTCAATGTAGTTGAATTGGACCAGCTAGACAAAGTACCTGTACCTGTAAGTACCTTACATCCTGTAATAATAATAATAATAATAATAATTATAGCTGTTATACAGTATAACAACAGTATAAAGACATTACATTTAGCTACCCATGACAAAGTAATATCTGTATTTAATATATCAGTCAAGAAATATTGCACATTGACATGGAAGATAATAAAACAACTCACTTTGTGCTTGCGGAGACAATTCTAACACATGACAGCAGACTAGGTTATATTGATCCATTGTGCAAATTGCAAATGGGGAAGAGTTTAATGAGTGTCTGTAAAGCCAGGTATGCCTTTGCGTTTTATTGAACAATTCCATTAAAGTCCTCTGTTTTATAGAAGTTCCGTCTATTAGCTTAAGTTTCCCTTCTTGGCGATTTTTTACTTAACCCCCCTTTAATGCTCAGCAGAGAAATCAAGTCAGTTATATTTTTCAAAGTTGCACCTTTAAAATGCAATGATTCAATATCAGAAAAACACTTCACCTACGAGGTTCTTAAGGCACAGCACACAAAAGTATGTAGATATTAGTCTGTAGACCTAGAATTTTACAAAACTATTAATCCTTAAGCTGCTGTATAGCATCATGTCCTATTGGCTCTTCCAGGAGAATCTTGCCAGGCTACAAAGAGCTTTCGCGAGGAAGTGGGAATTCATCTTCATGCAAGCTGAGGCACAAGTCAAGTGAGTACATATGTGAATAACTCTGCTTCTTGACATTTGTGTCAGCGTGATAGGATCGGGATTTGTTGATCAGTCTGATGTGTTCAGTCTCAGAAAAATACCAACCTTTGTCTCTGTGTACAATGATGGTGTCATTGATCAAAGCTGTGGGGAGTTAAGTGCTGGGCTTGATTATCTTCTTATTAACAATGCTGCTTTAATTCCTTATATTGGCTAAAGACTTACCTGCAGGAAACACAGCAAGTATTTTCTCTGTAGAATTAAATATATAGACACATCAGCCAATGACTGCTTTGTGAGACTGCAACCTGGGGGCTGGTATGAGTCAGAACAGCTACACTCCTTTATGCCATTCAGTTTGGACAAATGTATCCATGCTTATCTTTAAAAAAATAATAATAATTGTCTGCTGTTCTATACAAGTAAGGGTCATGTGGGAAGCACTAATCCCTCACAAAAGGGAGGAACAATACAGAGCAAGAGCCTGTCATTAAATGTCAGTTATGTAAGAGCCTGGGCTCACCAGAGGCAACACCAGGGATCGCTTAGCGAAGTGAGCAGACAGGTCAAGGCCCACACTCCTCAGCTTTGTGCTTTTTAGTCTGACCTCACTATGATTTATGTGACAGAGAGAGACAGTGAGTATGTCTTAATGTTGAGGCAGAACTGTATTGTCTTTTTGCTGCTAGACGTGATATTTCAGCAGTTTAAGCTCTCTGTAAATGAACCGTTGCCTCTGCTCAAAGGATCGACAGGAAGAAGGACAAAGCAGAGAGGAAGATCCTTGACAGCCAGGAGAGGGCATTCTGGGATGTTCATCGGCCAGTGGTGAGTTAGAAGAAAAAAGAGGAAGCTGTAAAGATCAAAATAAGCAATGGAGAAAATAATACAATAAACAAGAAACACATTTTATGATGAAAACAGCATATGAAGCTCCACAGAGTTTTCAGCTGCAAGCCCTGTTCTATTGTTGGTAGCACAATCAGATTTGTCACTTTGCATATGAGCTTTCTATGAGCGTGGCAGTGAACAAAGAAGCAGCATCAAACTGTGTGAAGCAAAACAGGGGAAAACAATAAACGCTGGAGCAACAGTGTATGATGATGGCAGCTGACCCAGAAACGCGTTGTGTCTTCTGCTGCCTCCCACAGCCGGGCTGCGTCAACACCACCGAGATGGACATACGCAAGTGCCGAAGAGAGAAGAACCCACACAGGGTCAAAAAGGTGAGAGCAGGAGACAACGCCGTGCTTCACAGTAGGTTTTTTTTTTTTTTTTTTTGGGGGGGGGGGGGGGGGGGGTATCAGGACTGTCATCTAAACTGTCATTTCATAACTGTCGTTCATGTCGCTTACATTGTACCGTCATTGTGATCTCAAAGCTTTTTTCTGATTTATCTACTTATTAAGTGTCCATACATATTAACATCTCCCACTGTGATCCAGTCAGTCTATGGGGTACCAGATGATGGTCAGAACCAGCCCAGTCCGGTCCACATCAGCTCACAGCCAACCAGGAAGCCCACCAAAGAGGATGTTCAGAAGGAGGTAAGTGGCAGGGTGATGCTACTTTCTGTTACCTTTAGCCTTCGTCACTCATCCATCACAGTGCCAATCAGAGAGGTCAACTGATGAGCTGTTAGCTTATTTAGCTTCCTTGTTTCTGTTCCTCAGATAACTTTCTTGAACATCCAGCTGGACAGACACTGTATGAAGGTTTCTAAAGTGGCTGACAGTCTAATAAGCTATACAGAGCAGTTCATGGAATATGACCCCTTTGTATCGCCTGTTGAGCCCTCCAACCCCTGGATCAGTGATGACACTACCTTCTGGGACATGGAGGCAAGGTGAGGCTTGTGGGACGGTGTTGGGATGTGGCCCGAGTGTTCACCAGGAGCTGATTGTGCTGAGGTCAGGTTAAGTGTAGAGTTCTCCGCGGATGACCTGCTGCTGTGCTGAAATAGCGAGGACCTGTCGTTCTGTATCACATCGCAAATGAGTACTAACATTTCCAAAGGTTGCTTGTAAACCAGCACACTGGTCCCACCTGTCTGCAGACTGCAGGAGAACATTACAGATTGCCAAAAGATTCTTTTGTTGTATTCCTGCTTTCTTGTTTTGTTCTAAGCAGTCGTGACCCCAGCCAGCAGCGTGTGAAGAAATGGGGCTTCTCCCTGGAAGAGGCACTGAAGGATCCAGCAGGGCGAGACCAGTTCCTGAAGTTCCTCGAGTCAGAGTTCAGCTCAGAGAACCTGAGGTGAGATTGTTGCCCTTGGTCTCTGTTATTTTTTTAAAATCTTATTTAATTTATTTACCTTATTTATGTCACACATCAACAACAATGAAATTAGCTTGACAGAGAGCCCTAGGGCCCGATCTTCGGCTAAATCTCCTAAAGCCGCTATTAAGGGAAAGCGGGTAGCGGGAGAGGTGTTCCCCCGCAAATAACGCAATCTTCCACCTCCCTAAACCCGCTATCTTACCTGCGCTATCCGCTATATTATGCATTGGAGTGGTTAGGGTGTTCCACCTGTTAAACCAATCAGTGCGTCAGTAGCCATTGCCTTTAAGAGCAGGTTGCGCTACCTGCTACCCGCAACCTGCAAACCGCTATGGAGCGTCTTTTCATCCAGATTGGAGCAGCTCTCATGCGCAGCTCGTCTGGAACTCTGCTGTAGAGCTTCCTCTTCTTCCTTCCTCCTCCTCCTCTGCATTGATATATACATGAAAATATTTTTACACAGACAATTCCTATCGGCTACCTGAAAGTCCCAGAAAGTTGGTGCGCTCCCGGTAAACACGCTCAGGCAGAGCCGCGGGAACATATTCTCAAGGGGGTGCTGGGAGTCTGGGACAGCTGTGCGTCTTAGCGCAGCTGATGTGCTTTTTAAAATACTGCAGAATGAATCATTGGATGAGCAGTTCTGCCTGTCAGGGGGTGAAAGAGTTTTGTGACACTATTGAGCCAGAGGAACAGGTATGATGACATCTACTTTCTACCACTGAGCGCATCTCTGGTGCTCCGAGTGCAAGGAGAGGACCAGCGCATGAAGGGATACACGTACAGTACAAGAAACTCCACAACAGTGTTCTGGAAAACCTTATCTGCCAGTTACAGAACCGATTTAAAGATCACGAACAATTAATGTTCCTGTCCCTCCTCGACCACCAGCAGTTTCAGACATATTGGAAATAAATTCCCGCATCCAACCTTTTCCAGCTTGACACCACCTGTTTAAAAACAGAAGTGACTGTGATGTAGGCCATGACGGATTTTGAAGGGAAATGTCCCAAAGATCTCCTTGGTTTCCTCCAAAGCAAACATCTGAATGAGATCATGCCACAGCTGTACAGACTGTCGTGTCTGGCCGTGACTATTCCCACATCCACCACAACTGCTGACCAGACATCCTCTGACCTCAAGAGAATAAAAACGTATGCAAGTAATACGGTGACGCGTAATCGAGAGGTAGAGCCGTTTGTGCACGTCCACATGTGACCAGGTGGACGCACATTTATTTCATTTGGACGCGCTCTTTTACACACCGACATCCGGGTTGCGCTTTCTGCAAACTCTGTATCTTGCGATCGCGGGTTTAGGGTAGCGGGTAGTGGGTGGTCAGATCGCTAAACCCGCGATCGCAAGATACAGAGTGTGCGGAAAGCACAAGAGACACGCCCATTGCCACACCTACAATGTGAGTAAGGGAGTCGGCATAGCGGGTAGCGGCTTTAGGGAAGCGAAAGATTGCATTAGTGGTTAACGGAGGTTCCTAAACCCCCAATTTTCGGGTAGCGGCTAGTGGGAGGTGTACGATCGAGGCCCAAGAGTTACCCAGCAAGAGGCTAAACGAGAGTAAAGCAACTTCACCCTCCATGTCTTTAGAGCACAGGTGTCAAACTGATCCATGAAAGGGCAGCGTAGCTGCAGGTTTTTGTTCCAACCATGCAGCAGCACAGCTGACTTGTTTTAGTCCATCAACTAGTCATCCTCACTAAAGGTCTTATACAGTTAATTTGATTGAATCAAACAAGTCAGCTGTGTTTCTGCATGGTTGGAACAAAAACCTGCAGCCACACGGCCCTTTGACAGATCAGTTTGACACCCCCGCTTTAGAGGGACCCTCTGAGCTCGAAACTGAAAGAGTTCCTTTCAAACTATCAAACTTCCAAAAGTTTATTCATTTTTCTTTCTCTCTTATCAGTTGAGATTCTGTACTTTATGTCAGTTTTATTTCACATCCAGACATAAGAAATATGTCTATTCCCAAATATTGCCGGAATGTCATAATTTTACTTAAAGCAGAACAAAGGACTCTTGTTCATGTTAAGATATCAGTTTGAAATTAATTTGGAGGGATATTTGCTCACTTTTACAAAACATCGTCTAGCTGCAGCAATCATCCGTACCTGCTACTGGCAAAAACCAGACAAAGTAAGTTCCACCTCTTGCCCAAGGTGGACAACTGTATTTCAATTTTACACAGTTGTAAAAGTGACTTCACCTCCACCGCCTTCAGGGAGACTTAAAACACAAAAAATTCATTCATTCATTTCTCCTGCTATAAATGACGCCCTGCCAAAGCACCAAGTTAAAACACTGTGGTTTACTTGTTATATGTATTCATTAACTCCTCGACTCTGATGGTTTCAGCTCAGGCCTCATATACATATACAGGTCTTATAGATATTATATATATATATATATATATATATATATATATATATATATGTATGTATGTATGTTTTTTCTGTGTATTTTTATATATATGTGTGTGTATTTTTTTTTTCTTTTTTAATCTTTCAGCACCACAACTACATGTTTAGGAGGCTGTTATTAACTAGATATGACACTGTTGTAGGTTCTGGTTAGCAGTGCAGGATCTGAAGCGAAGACCGTTCCAGGAAGTACCCTCCAGGGCTCAGGAGATCTGGCAGGAGTTTCTGGCTGAGGGAGCGCCGAGCTCAATCAACCTGGACTCTCACAGTTATGAAAAAACCAGCCAGAACCTCAAAGATCCTGGACGATACAGCTACGAGGATGCTCAGGTGGACTGTTGTTCCTTTCAACAGGATGGATTCAGTTTCATTTATTTGCTGATGCGTACGCCCAAGTAACTCTAGAAACATGCAGTTCAAGCATAAATGCCTGTACACATAGAACTTTAGTAAGTGGTGCATAAGAGGTGCCAAATCTCCTCTCCTTACAAGCACAACAGCGCTCTCTAAGATGTGTTCTTTGATGTGTTCTCTGTCAGCCAACTCTTTTATGAGCTGAGATAGGCTAACCCTGCACTACATCCTAACAAAACACACACACTCATTTCCCCCTCTCATCCTCTTCCCCGCAGAAAGACTGAGTCCCTCTGCCCCACTCATGCTACACAAGCGAATGAATGAGAGGAGTAAAAAGAGACAGGAAGAATGACTGAGTGTGTTTGTGCCAGAGCTAAATGAGGCGAGTAATGCCATGAATAGGTTGTTCAGTCGGTTCACCGTGGATTCCTCTGGTTTCAAAGTGAGCTGGTGATGGGTGACGTGCAGCGCCTCTTACTGGCAGGACATTTCTCAGCGATGCAGAGCTCCCCCATTTGGCATCACCCGCTCCAGTCCACACATGCGTGCACTGCATTACCATAATCAGTCCTCTCTCGATTTTTCCACATGTAGCTTTCTCGCTTCTATCAGCACACACTCAACTGTTTTTTCTGTCTCCTGCAGGAGCACATATTCAAGCTAATGAAAAGTGACAGCTATGCACGTTTTTTGCGTTCCAACATCTACCAAGACCTCCTGTTGGCCAGAAAGAAGGTGAGCTGCTCTAACTGATGCCATCTCTGCCTCTACGCTTAACACAACATGCTCGCTCTTACTGCCTTTTAAGACTGGTTTGATTCTTTGTTTATGGTGTTTTAAAAACATCCCAGGCTAGGGTCTACTTTATGCATGTAGAGTATCAGAAATAAGAAGGTTCAAATAAAATGCTAACCCTAGAGAGATGAACAAATCTGCCACTCACAGATATGCAATACAAAATAAGTTTTCTTTAAGGGAACACCAAGAAGGTTTTTTCATAATAAAATATCCATTTCAATATCATTTGAAGGAATATTTGATTACTTTTATGAGGCGCTGTCCTTACTATTGGCAAAAAAACTAAAAACAAAAAAACAAACACCTAAAGTAACTTTGGATTCATGTCCCGGTTGTCTCTTGCCACAACTGCGTAGTGTTTTGCTGCACTATGTCACACATCAAGCAACAAGGAAACTAGCTCACAGAGCCACATCATAGGGGAGGTGACAGACTAGGAAAGTTACTGACAGATAAGGAAAATGAGACAGTGACCAAGGGAGAAACCAAACGACAGTAAATCTCCGACAGTACTGTCCAATAGACACCTACAGTGGGGCCCTCTGAGCTAAAAACTGCAAAAGTTACTTGGTGCTGCTTTCAGTGAGAAAAAGGTGTAGAGATGTTGAGGTTATTTTATCAGATTTAAATGCCACAAAGATTGGTCATCTTAATCTTCTACAGCAACCTGGCTATCAGTGGTTTAAGATAGTATGTTAGCTCTCAGAACAACAGAGATCCAAACACGCAGGTGCAAGGAAGCTGCCAGAAAATAAAAACAGTCATAGAAATACATAGGTATTAAAAATAAATATAGTATATAAATGGCTGACAGATGCAACGTAATGATTGAAATTATTTATGCTATTTTGTGCTATTTTGACTTGCACTGCTAAAACAGTCACTTAGTTGTTTAACTGTGTAATATGGAGCTTTTCAGCAGTTCACAGCTTCTTCTGTTCATGCTAGCCTTTCTGCCCTTTCTCATTTGAACACTGCTCCCTCTGCTGGCCTCTTACTGACCCCGCTCCATTTCCCAAAAATGCCACCCCCGCACTTTCTTGTCTTTGGCCCTGGTCTCTGCAATGCTTGGCCCCTCCTTTTTTTTTTTTTTATCCCCCTCACTAACACCTTCACTTCCAACCCCCGGAAAACACCAATACCTGACCCAAACACTCACCCTGCTTCCCCTCCCAAAACAGCAGCCAGCAGACACTGAACAGGGCCGCCGCACCTCCTTGGAGAAGTTCACCCGCAGTGTGGTAAGTCATTTAGAGCTGGGGCTGTTCATATCACAAACCACACTGGCTGGCTCACTATCAATGGCTTTTGCAATTACAACCATATTACACTCTATTGTGGCTTTTTACAAGTGTAATAGGGATGTGTTAGTGTGAATAAGACAACATGCTAGTTTTGTGAATGGCTGCAGTAAAGCCTTTCAGATGAAACTACCTTCTAGGTAGCTCTAGACCATCCATGTCAAGTCAACTAAGAGTTCCCTCCTTCCTTTTCTGATTATTTTTTTCTAGTGAATACATAGTCAGGGATTATACAGCCACTTTCACAGACTTAAACTTTGTATGCAAATACTTGACTTTAGGTATGTTCAAAAAGGCAATTAACAAATGTAAAATTCCATTCCATTCCAAATACAATTTGCTTATGGGGACAGATATGTTATTGACCCATAAGGTTTTCAATGGTTTGGCACATTTTGTCAAGATCAAAATAAGTTAAAACACACACTTTTTTTTTCCCTTTCTTTGTCTTCATTGCTAAGAAGTGTCAAACAAATCCAACTAATGTTTATACTCAGACTTGATAATATATTTTTATCCACACCTGAGCAGCTTCAATGGCACATGTGATTTCATCTAGTACAGTGGTTTTCAAACTTTTAATACTACGAACCACCTGAGAAACTGTTCAGCTCTCTGAGTACCACCATGATGACCAACTTTAAAATATAGCCATATATGCCTTCTGAATTAGCTTTACACAAAGGACAGATGTTCATTTCTTATTGGGGTTATTTATTGTTACCTGAATTTCGTTTGAAACGTTGTATATATAATGCATTGTGTGTTTCCGATTAAAAAAAAAAAAAAAAAAAGTGAAAATGTGGAAATGTGGAAAGTCATGACGTTCCCCCACGTACCACCAGAGAGCGCTCGCGTACCACTGGTTGTACTCGTACCACAGTTTGCGCACCACTGATCTAGCAGAAACTAGCTTGTAGCGGTAAACTGGGACAATTGGAAAAAAATAACATCCTGATTTTTACATTTATTTTGACCCCCATTTCTGCGTACAAAACCACATTTTCTTGTGGTTGTCACTTAATTTCCTAATTTCAGACCTGCAGCACATTCCAACAAATGTTTAGACACTAAAACTGATACTTCTATAATGTTTAGCTCCTTCTGACAATTTTTGTGTTGAGGTTAAAATGGGATGAAGAGTTTCTGTTTTTTTCTTTTCTCTCTTTTTTTTTTTTTTGTCCTGTTCTTCCTGCAAACACACACACCAGTACGGGGTTGTTGTTACTTTTTTTTTTTCTCAATTTCTCCACACAGAACCTGTACCTTCTTCCTCACCCATACCTTGTCATGTGTGCATTGTATTCTGTAAAAAAAAATGCTTGGATATCTCTGGAAAAGATCTCAGTGAACCTTTCTGCATTACTCTCAATGAATTACTTACAGAAATGTAAGTTACCTTTGCAAAAAGCACTGGTGCAGCATAATACTTTCACAGAGATTAGCCTTTGTCACTGGTAGGTCCTGGAAGGTCCTTTTCGTCTTTGGTCCAGAGCACCCAGTGTTCACCTCTTTCTAAAAAGATCTGGAGTACCGATTTGTTTGACCATAATACACATTTCCATCGTGTAATGGTCCATCCCAGGTGACTCTGAGATGACGCTTACAGTGCTGTTGTAGATTGTAGATCACAGGTGTCCAGTTTTGACTGATACCCTCACCCTTTTATGCACTGAAATTCCTCCATATTCCTTGAATGACTTAATTATACTGTAAATACTGTAGAAAGACACCCTTCCAGCATCTTCCAACATTGTTTTTTTCAACAGTTAATGATTTACTGACACATTTATTGATAAAGTGGAGATTCTCTGCCCATCAACTGTTCCTCAGCCTTTCACGGATAAAGCTTCTAATCAAAGCATCATTGCTATCACCTGTTGACTTCACTTGTTTGAAATTACACCAGTTATTAGTTGCAGACTTGATAAAGTCAAGGTAAATTGAGAGTCACTGAGGTTTTTTTTTTTTTTTTGTCAAAGTGTAATATTGTGTGATACTTTTCTACTAGCACACCAAAAAAAAAAAAAAAAAAGTGTGTGAGAGAATGCTTTTCTCTGTAATATGTTGCCTCTAAAGCCAAATGTCCTTTTAATTGTTTGTTGTCGGACTGTTTCCAAAGTCAACCAAATTAAGCTTAACTTGAAAGTGTACAGACAGCAGAGAAAAAAATTATTTCATAATAAAACAACTGAAAAAAGTTTATTTTTCAAAAGCGTGCTAGTTATTGTCCCAGTGCTAGCTAGAGAACGGCAGATGCTATCTCTGAAGTGTAGAAGTTGAACCCCTCGTTTCCTGTTAGTCCATATGAAATGTGGAACATGCCCCCTGGTGTTCAACGTGAGGAAGTACAGTCCTTTATATGTGGCTCGGCTCGATGCTGATGCTAGCGCTGCTAATGGGAGACAAACTATTCTTTTAACAGCTTGCTCTTGTAGTCCATACAGTTTCACTCTAGGAATTAAAGGACTTCAGACATATAAATCTCATTAGAGCACAGAGAGAAGTGAAAACATGGTGTTACTCTAAACGTTTATACTGTGTGTTTGGACTCATTTTTGGGTGAATCCATCTAACAAGAATCTTATAAAATGTACCAAACTTACAAGACTTGAAGATAAATGGCACATTTTTGCTTATTTGTAAAGTGGCTGTACTTAATACTCCCATGGCTCTATTAACGGGGCTTTCTCCCCCATTTGTATTTACTCTTCCCTAGAAAAATAAATGAATATGATCAAAGAGTTGGATTAGTCTGAAAAAAAAAACGGTTTGAGTGACAGGATTAACCACTGTAGGGTTTGCAGGATACTTCGGGTTTTTGCATCTCAGTCTTGTAACGTGTTTTCATTTTAATTGACTTTTCAGGGCAAGTCTTTGACGGGAAAGCGCCTGACAGGCCTGATGCAGTCGTCCTGACACAGCCGGTGCTGGGGAGGCACAGCCGGACCCTGCTGGTGGGGTGACTGGCATGCAGGGGCCGGGGCCGGGGCCGGGGCCCAGACAACGGAGCTGAGCTGGACAGGGATGCTGTGGAGGCTCTCTTTCACTGCTCCGAGGCCTGCTGCCGTACTGGTAGTGGAGAGCTGTGCCTGCTGGGGTTGACGAAACTCTGACAAAACTCTGACAAAAAGACAGTGCTGACATGTGGAAAACTCAGCCAACACATAACACGGCATGCAGCATACGGTATAAGCACATCCAGACCAGGGCTGCCCCCTCTTCACCACTTGCTAGGGATCTCAAAACTGATTTTCATATTGTTTAACTTTACTGATTGACTGGATTACCTACATTTGCCACAAAATTTGAAATGATGCATACCGAACTATCCAACATGGCCAGTGCTAATTGTAAGTAAATATACAAAGAGGCACTTCATCACCTAATTGGATACAAAACTATTTTATATACTCTGTTTCTGTTCTCACAAGGCAGTCAGCAATAAATACATTCTGAAACCATTGTTCTTTCTTTTCTTTTTTTTTTAAAAGCCTCTTTTTATATTTTTGAAAGTTCCGTTATATCAATTTTTATGAAGAACATGACATGTCTGTCAAAAAAGCACAACTTGGCAGACATAAAAGAGACATAAAAAGCCCTCATGTGTTCTGTCTAAAGAAGTCTACAGAGGAGATTTCTGAAGGTGTCCATGCTTCATTACATTCCAGAATGTGACATAAGGGCTTAATGTAGCAACCACACTGCACCGCTGCATGTTTCATTCAGATGTCCCTGTGGAGAATCAGTGTTTCTCCAGTAGTGCTTTGTAATGAGGACGTATGACACAGATGAAACGACCAACCAACCAAATTGGTTCACCACTCTCACAACTTCCAGGCTTCGAGTTCCAAAATGTTCAGGCTGCAAAATGAGATGAATTATTCCAGAAGGCTGCGTGAATAACCTAAGAGGCCTAAGAATGTGCCTCACAAGCTTGGTTTGTTGTGAACCAATGAAATTTGAGATTTTAGTTTAGGCACAGTTATAGTAAGCACAGTCAAATGTGAAATAGAATCCACGTGCTTTGTTTGCTCCTGCTGTAGTGAAGTGTTTAAAGTTTCCAGTGCCATGGGTCCATGTAGTGGTGTGTAAACCACCGGACCACCAACAGAGTGTTAAAGGACTGTGCCGTGTTCACACTGTATTAAATGGCATCATGATGTGGCTGATCTCCAGTCAGGGAGATGTTACAAGGCCTAGCATCCTTTTTTTTTTTTTTTTTTTTTTTTTTTTGTGTGTTGTTTACTGCATGGATTTCTTGTCTCTTGTTTTTTCAAACCAATGCCTATTTTGTGTCTTCATCTAATAAATGAGTGTTAATATTTCATGTGCGTGGTGCATGTTGGACCATGATGGAGCGGGGAATACGGCTGCAACTGCACATGCAAGGAACTGCCCTGAGCTGGAACCATGTTCAGTCGTGAAATAGACATCAGAGCTAAGAAAGACTCATGACAGGTGCTGTTACACTGGAAGTAAAGACCCCTGGCTGCCAACTTATACTACACACAGGAAGTGTTCCAACTAAGGACAGTTTGGTCACACAGCTCCCTCTTGAGGCCAGCGGCTGCTACAGCGAGAAACTCATCTGTTATTTTTTTATTAGAGCCATTGCAATGAACTGTACAGGTTATATTATCAATTATCAATAATATACTAAACCAGTAACCTCTTGATTATAAGGTAGAGAGAGAGAGATACTTAACTCGAGTTGATGTACCAAATGTTATCCTCTGCACAAACACAATGACACAATGTATTGAGTGCATTGTAAATGTAAAATGGTTACATTTCATTATCCAAAAGCACACTTCATTATGGTATGAGCACATTACTATGCATGTAACATATTCAGGGCATTTTGTGCTGTTACAGTAGTTTCTTGAACAGAAAGAAAACTACTTGCACTCTAAAACACTCCAGCTTCTGCTATCTGTTTATGAGTAAAAAAAAAAAAAAAATACATAAATTAAAAAAGATTTACTGGACCCGTCTGTGCTTCTTATTTTCTGTTTATCTGTGTCATGAGACAAAAAGAAGTCTAATGTAAAAACAGAAAAACCCAAAATAAATTCTGCAAACGTTTCTTTCTTTTTCATTCTTTCTCACTTGATATATGCAAAGAATTTATGGAGAAACAAAATTTAAAACACCAGGTCCAAAAGTTTTCATCACAACAATTAAAAAACAAACAAGCTAACCAATTTGATTTTATTTGTAGTGTTTTTAGTATTCATGTGATTTTTGCTTTGTTGAGGCCATGTTAACTGAACCACAAAAAAAAAAAAAAAAAAAACAATCTTCAGTATATATGAAGGAATGAAACTGGAAAGTCTGACGTCAGCAAGTAATGATGAAGTGGAAGTTTGGGTATGAAAGAGCTGTGTTGAGAAAGCTGCCTTTAGATATACATTGCATGTGGTTGTTACAAATACTTGTATGAGAAAGTATAATTCAATTCACTTTATTTGTGTAACGCCAGTTCACAACAAAAGTCAGCTCAAGGCACTTCACGGGGAAATTAAGTCCAATTCAGTCCAGTTATTGCAGTGACTCCTGCAGCAGTTCAATCTTGAAGTAACAAATGTACTGGTTAGTTTTTCTGCATCATTCTGACAGGATTTTCCTTATTTTCACAATATAATGAAGCTGGAAGAAGGCAGTTCTAGAAACTTATTTTATGTGTCATTTGCAGGAAAAATCTTGGTAAAATAAACAAAATAACAGAGATTCCTCACAGTAGTTCTAGGAGCAAAAGTAATACCATCCAACGCTCCTAAATGACTTGACTGTCTATTTCTGAAGTGCTCAGTCTTAAATCTTAACTGTGGCCAACCGGGCCTTCGGCAGGAAGGTCACCCCATATGAGCCAGGTCCTGCTCAAGGTTTCTTCCTCTTAAAGTGAAGTTTTTCCTTGCCACTGTTTGGTATAAAGGTTTTTTTTCTCCCTATGTGGGAGTTTTTTACCTGCCATTATCATTGATTGGATTTAATTATATAATCTTAGTTGATGATATTTGCTCGGGGGTCATGCTCTGGGTCTCTGTAAAGCGCCTAGAGACAATTGTCATTGTAACAGACGCTATATAAATAAAATTGAATTGAATTGAATTGAATTGAACTTTAATATGACTAGAAACAGCACTAGTTTGTCACATAAAACTGTAACTACATGATCTAATTAGGCATCCTGTCCAATCAAAAACTGACCTAAACAGTGGGATTTGGGGAAACAGCAGTCTTGACGCTGAGACTGCTATTCTTGATGAATTCATAGAACCCGTCTTTCACTGGAAAAGCATACTTCGAGCTAATCTTCATTTGATCTCCATTTATGTTTCTGTTGTCTCATGAGGACTTTTTTGTAGTTTTTTCCACTGACCTTTTGGGGACCAAAGCCCAATTTTATTGTCAACTCTGGGGTTCTGTTTAGGATTAGAGCCAAGTAGTGAACTGAGATTAGATTAGGTTAAATTAGGGCACTAAATTCAGAGTCACAGTTGCATTCTCAGCTGCATTTTGATTCCAAAGTCACACACATTGATTGTAGGTGTAAAATGGTAAATTGCACCCCTAGAATTTAATGTAGTCCTAGAGCACAGTTGTGAGAATGTACAGTCTCTGTTATGAAGGGTGTATGAAAAAGAATAGAAATCCTAATGTCTCCTCTGGCCAGTTTAGTGTATCATACAGAAAAACTATAAATGTCTCTGCTCCAATAAAACCGATGTGTCCCATTAGGCCATGTACCTTCTTGCCAACGCAGAATGGATTTTTTACAGTATTTCACCTGTATGACACTTAATCTGTGAAGATTGCACCCACACTGCTATGAAGAACTTCCAGTCCATTTATTTTTCTTTGATTAAAACTCATGTTGATGCTCTCAATATCAATGTCCCATTTTACTACCAAACATTTTCCTCTGGAGCTCAAAAAAACATTGACAGACTGATGTGTTTTCTGAAGCAGCAGTTCCTGATCAATGATCTGTGAGCTGACGCTCTCATGAGTTCAGGAACTTTTGTTTTTTGTTGCTCCTTCCCAAATTGTTATTTTCTTCATCTGCTCAGTGTGTGAAGGGTCACTCCAACCCATCCATCCAGTCTGGGAGCCTTCTGCTCATCAGCCATCTTTTCAAAAGCCCCCCCATCCCCTTGAAAAAAAAAAAAGATCACCACACATTAACGCTCATCCTTTATTATTATTTTTTTGTCAGAACAATAAAAATAGTTTAACAAACAAAGACTTCTTCATTCTCTTCATTTAGACTTGTATTTACAGCAGATGGGGAAGAGGGGGGGAAACAAAAAACAAAACAAAAAACTACCCAGGGATGTCCATTTCATCTCCTCTTGGCTCCACCCCCTGCCCCCCACAGGCTCCACAAGAGGCCTATTGCTGTGTCTTTGATGAGGTATAGAGGCTCTTCAATGACAGATGATACATTGTTTTAAGCAGACATCATTAACTTTTCTATGTCAGAACTTTTCCTTTTGTTCGGAGGTGCACCACACAGAGCCTGTTAAGACACATGCTTCCACTAACTTTGGAAGGTAAGAAATGCAATGTCCCATTTTAGTTGGGGGAAACACCACATGAATGACACAAGGGAAAATGACAAGGTAATGGACAAGTATCAGAAGCACTCTTTGTCCAGGAGAGATTAACGGCTATGTGGAGGGTCCCTGAGGGAAGTGAGGAGAGATGGTTTGAACACACAAGCAAGTCATAACAGACACAGGATTAATGGCTAGCTTCAGTAACAGAGCAGCTGTACTGGATGATCACAGAGAAGAGCACACGCCTCTTAGACAATATGTGCAACCTATGGACCTAAATGGCTTTTTGATACAGTAACTGAAGCACTTGCTAAACACTGTTAAGCAGTTACGCCCTCAAAATCATTCAAAAAATTACTAAACTAACGGTCTTGAGCAGAGCTGTCTGTCTTGCAACATCATTTCCAAATGCATCTGAGATGAGAAATTTACCCAGAGTTAAGACAGTAGAGAGGTTTTGCATGGCAAGAGCAATGCTATTTTGGGAGGGGGGAGTGAGAAGAGATAAAACTTAAGTTTTTCCTATAACACGAGACTACAACACCCCAAACTCCCTCCTGTAGGTTGGTGATTATAACAGGATCCTTGGGTGTGTGTGTCTTCTCACCAGTTGAATACAATCACATAAATCAGGGCCGAGTAGCTGAAACAATCAGCAGCAGAGAAATGAAGACGCCTGAGTAGCTGCGGCTATTTTGCACCTGATCAGGACAGAGGTATCATTACAGTCTGAACATACCAGAGAAGTCAAGCTTATCAAAATCTGAGGAGCTCAAAACATAAAGATTGTGTGCAATCCAGAAAAGATGCAAAAAAAAAACTCTTGAAGTACTGCGATCCATGCGAAATCAAAAGCAGAGAAACAGAGGGTGAAAGCAGAAACAGAAAAACTTTGTGTCCATGTGAGGGGATTAAGTAGTCCAGAGGTCTGTATGTGACAGTGGTGGATTTAAGCACCATCTCTATGGCTGCAGGTCAGAGGCGGGTCACTGGTCCAATCAGGTTGGATGGAGGGGTCATGGCTGTCAAGGCTGGTTTCCAGTGCAGAGCGGCAGGCTGGCACAGTGATGAGGATAATGATGTCTTCGTGTCGCATCGGATCACACAGCAGACGCACAGTCACAGAGCAGGAGTAGGCGGGCTGGGCCACAGGGCCCCGCTGCCCCCAAAATGTGCCCGTTGGGCACAAACAATCCAAAGGCCTGGCCTTTAGTGTTCAGAGGAGCTCCAGCCAGTGCAGACAGGATAGAAGAAGCCGGATGCTCACATTTCAAATGTTCACAAGATAGATATTGTCAAGGGAGCAGTTGTTTCTTAAGCAACGTGGCCTGTGGAAGCAGTTGATGCCTATTTATCTGTTTGAGTCAGTCACTTTAGGCCTGAACAGAGAGGGACATGTAGTCTCAGGGTTTGAGGGGAAAAATCCTCTTCTTCACATCTTCTGCCCTCCAGCCCTGGGCCACATGCCAATGTGCTTACTGCCCCTGTGTAGCACAAAAATAATGGTTAGCCTTACATATGCCTGATGAAAAGTAAAGATTTACAGTCATACTTGCAGGCCTGCAAGACCAGACTTGAGCACATCAAAGCTTTGAGCTAAATGCTAATGTTGCCCTGGTCACAACATTGTTAAACTGCTTAAGCACAGCATGACAACATATAAAAACCTGCACGAAACAGAAGGAAAAGCTGACGACGATGAGAATACAAAAGCCGTGGATAAAGTGAAATTTTGATGTAATGATTAATAGTGAACAAGGTCATGCTTATTCCATTAAATAGAGAAATATTTCACTCTGAACAAAAATGTGAATCCCTTGGAGGTTCTACAACAGAAGTCAGGATGCTGCCAAAATCCATAAGACATCATCCAACTACTGTGAATGGATTTTCATCAGGCTCAAAGCGAGGGTCCACGGTGCAACGTCACAAATAAGGATAAAACATTGCACCAATTTACTTTCAAAAATACTTCGTACCTCTGATGATGAGATGTTTGCAATTGAAAAAAAATTAGGCTAAATGTTATTTCTAAAACGTAATTACATGGAGTCTCTTTACCAAAGAAATGTGGGACAGTGTCATACCAGACTATTTTTTTTTTAGTTTTGTCATACTAACCATAACACCTTTTCAAAATAAGGTTTAAACAATAGGAAACGTGAACTAAATCATTTTGACTCTATATTGACTCTATTCATTGAACATTTTCAAGAAAAATTGTGGAAAGCTTCAGGTATATAAAACCCAATTACATCAGATAAGTGAAGAGGAGAGATTCACTGCTCTGTGCAGTATTATTTAGGCGAATGAGGTCGACCAACACGAGAATAAAGCCTGAGCTATCTTCCTCCATCTCCATACATAATAAAAGATTTAGTAAATTAGAAGTAACTTAAGCATGCAATAGACAAATCTGAAAGCCAATAATAAGTAGCTGTGATCTACAGACCGTCAGGCAGAAGCACATTAAAGATTCCTTAATAGACATCACTGCATGGGTTCAGGAACACTTCTGAGAACCCTAAAGAGTGAACACAGCTCATCACTACCATCAGAAATTCAAGTCTTTTGGTCCTTTTCTTTGGTCCCAGTAGTTGGTTTTTGGCCAAGATAATATCCTCCACTTTGTTCTTATCTGTCCATTTTTCCAGAACTCTTGTGGTTTGGTGAGGTGCCTTTTGTGCAGTTCAGTTGTGCTTCCATGAGGCCTTCTTCCAACAACTCTTCCAAACTACACCTGTTAAATCTAACTGTGGATGGACTTTTATAGAGACATTTAACAACCTCAGTAAGGCCTGTGGGGTCTGAAATATAACTCTCTGCTTTTCTTCTTGCAATTCTAGAAACTGGCTGGAACATTCAATCCTTTCAAGACTGGCAACTGTCTTGCTCTCCATTTGAAAATGATCTTTGTTACTGTAGAACTACTGTAGAACTTTGATCTCCAAATAATTGGAAATGATTTTATTATTATTATTATTATTATTATTATTATTATTATTATTATTTATTAATAATAATGATGATAATAATAATAACACAATTATGCGCTGTTCACCCAAAGTTTGCCATTTTCCTCTATCAATTTGCAGCTAAACAGCTTGTAAACGAAACACTCTCGGTAGGGCTGTTTTGGTGAGCGCCAGAGTGCGGTTGTTGCGTTCACATTGACCCAAGTAAACCGCGCTGATGACCAAAACCCCGTTGGGATGACAAAAAGGTTGAAATAGGGGTACTAACTTACAGTATTGTGACAACAGTTTGCTTTCTTACAGATATCTTCTGTTTTTGCTTTTTTGTTGCATGTTTTAATATCATACAACGATAACCTGAGTAAATATAAAAAATTGCATTTTTGAATGATGATTTTTATTTATTAAAAAAGGTTAAAACAAGTCTTAAAAAAGCACCATCTAAACCAGCCTTGCCCTAAGTGAAAAAGTAACTGAAAAAGTTATTAGATCTAGGAGGCCATTACTTTTTTCACACAGCACCAAGTTGGCTTGGATAGCTTTTACCCCTAAATAAATGAAATCATCATTAAACTGTATTTTGTATTTACTTATGTTATCTTTGCCTGACATTAAAATTTATTTGATGATCTGAAACATTAAAAAATGTTAAAACAGCAAAAAAACAGCAGAAAGGGTGCAAATACTTTTTCACAGCACTGTATGTACAGGACAGTTTTTAACATGTAAAAAACCCCATCAAATTCAAAACGAAAACCACGGAACATAACTACAGTTGGAAAGCGAACATACCACCTTATTGCATCTGGGCTTCTTCTTCCAAACATCGCCAGTGGCCTGCAGTTTTCATTGTTTCCTTCATTTTCGTGCTCAATCCAGATTGAAAACGGAGGAAGAGACCTTCTAAGTCACACCGACTACTGATTCAAAAATTACCAGTAGTCTTTCAATGCAACCATGGTTTGCAATGATATCAAATCATCTACCAAAACTCATCATTCACACTTTAAAAGAAAAATAAAGTTCAGATTTCTCCAGTGTCTTTTGTTCACATCCTTGTAGCTCCTTCTGCTCCAGTAAAAGGGAAAGAAGAAGTGGGGAAAAAAGACACACCCACTCCAAAAACATCTTCTCCTCTCATTTGTCAGGAAACACTGACAGCAGTTCATTGCCTGAAAAGTTCATATATACTGTCTATTTATGTGTAAAAAAAAAAAAAAAAAAAAGTGTTCATAAATTATTCAACAATGTTCAGTAGATAAAATACCACTTGCATTTCTGTCCTGAAATCGTCACTTTGTGCTTTCTGCAAACAAAAAACATTGGAAAAAGAAGCAGCAGATTTTTGCCAGAGGTTAATCCATATATATATGTTTTTTTTTGTTTGTTTTTTTGTTTGTCATTAAAAAAAAAAAAAAAAAAAAAAAGTCAGTTTTAGTCTAACAGATTAGCTCTATCTGTGACGGTTGGATATGCCATTGCCATTTGTGGCTGGCTCTTCCAGCTCATCGTCTTCAAAGCCGTGAAAAGTGGAAGTGTCGCTCTCTGAGGTGGTGCCAAAGAGCTCCTCAGCTCCAGTAAACATCCCATCTTCCTTCTCCCCATCATCTGTGTAAAAGGACAGAAGAGCAACAGTCAGTGTGCAGGTGATGGACAGCAGCTAAGAACACTGCGCAGCTCTATAACAAGCCTTCTTTAAACAGCATATCACAACATCCAGCTTTCATTCCACGTGGTTTTAAACAGAGAGAAAAACTATGTACATCATTTTCTTCTTGGGTGTACATGAACTCACTTGTGCATTGGCAGGCTGAGCAAGGAGATCCAGACTTAATAGTTTTCTTGTTTGAGACCTGGCATTTATTACAGTAGCTGTTAGGAATGCTGCTCCCACCTGGAGCCTTTGGACCTAAGAAAAAAATTTCAATGAAAGACATCTAAATTTTAGTGATGGTTGATTCAACTCCATGCATACTGAAACTCTTCAAATACATGTACAAATACAATCCTTGGGGATCTTGCAAAGCGATGTCACATCAAGCTAAGGGCTCTGGGTATTACATGATTTTATTGTATTGCTGCAGTTTGATTCATTATAAATTTCAGTGTTATTCAAATCCTCAGCAGAAGTAAGTTTAAAAGAAGAGCGTAAGTGCAAATAAATTATACACATTTAGCTATTTTGTAATTACCCGTCTTGTATATAGGACTATCTAAAAGCCAGTTTTGTAAAAGTCAAGTGAAGTCACGAAATAACATTTTCACTGAAATAAGAGGCTGTTTTTTTTCTTTTTTAAATCCTTTCCTTTAAAGGCAAATCCAAAAAAAAAAAAATCCCTCCTTCACAGTTTTCATGTCAACTGCACTTTTATAAAAATGTTTTATTGAATCAGTTCTTACTTTTTCTTTCATCTGTTGGCATGGATCACTTTCTAGAAAACTGAAAAATTGCCTTCAATTGGAATCAAAGATTTGCAGCAAAATTTGCTGGAACGCCCCTTTCTGACCCTCAAGAACTGCACAAGGCCAGATCCCTGAGAAAGATCTGAGCCAGACTGGCTGACCTACTTAGTCAAACTTTATGGAGTGATTTTGACATGTTGCGTAAATACAGGCTGCCTAAATGCAAAGCAAAAAGGTTCAAAACATCATTTCTTTCTGTTGCCATCAGCTTGGTGAGTTAACACACTATAAAAAGTTCATCTGTAGTCTATAATCATTGTTGTATTTATTTGTCTCTTTGACATGTGCGCGCATGGCTGGCTGTAAAGCAAATTGCCCTTTGGGGATAATAAAGATACCTTGAACCACCATTGGTCCCAATCCCTCAATAACATCAAATTCAAGAGTAAAAAAAAAAAAAAAAAACCAATAACCAATACAAATACAACCATGAGAGAAGTAGAGTGAAGCAGTCTGTTTGGACAGAGGATGAAGATGAACAAGGCCAGTGAACATGAGAAGATGTGAAAATGGCTGCAGGTGTCAGGTGTTTTACGTTTGTGTCTGTCAGCCTGTGGTACGCTGGGGGAGCGGGATGCCACCGTGCTTCTCTCCCCAGCTCTGTCCTCCTCTGCCAGGTGGGAATGGGTGTAGTGGTAACTTAGTCCTGCGCGGTTCCTGTAGCGCTTTGCACAGCCTGCAACAGACACGCAAGTCTTTATCTTGATATAACTATGGAGACACGCAATATTTCTAAATGCATTTCCCCTCTCTCCTTTTCAGACCACTTGTGCTGAGAGTAAATGACTCATAAGCATTGAATCAATTAAGCTCCTTGAACACCTAAATTCATTCAATCTGGTCAGAATAACTTTGATCTTGTAAACTTGTAGCATTGGATAGACGTGTCTGCTGCGGCAACAAAAATGAAAATACAGGAAAAAGATCCCGTTTTGGAAAATAATACTCGTGTAGCTTGTTCGATGTGCTAAACTCATGCATATTAGCTGTCGTACTAGTGATTCTTGACGTTACTTAAGATTTTGGTATGCGTTCTCACCACAATAGAGTTCACCATATGAGTCAATTTGATTCCCCCTCTTTTTTGGAATCTCAGTCCAGTTGTTTTGGTCCAAACCTGAGTGTGATTACCGTGTTCACGCCAGGCTAAACAAACAGCGCCGAGCTGTAAGGCCAACTTTATTTAGAGCAACCTTAACCGTGTAGATGTGAGCGCGTCATTAGAATGCAAAAGATCTGCTACAATACGCCTGGTGTTCACACTATTCTGGTGAGTTTGACCCTTGAAAATGAAAAATTCTTAATCTGCTGCAGACCCCATTTCAGTTTGTAAACGCAGCTGTTGAACTCTAAAAGTTGACAGACACAACCAGAAACCTTTAGTGATGATGACGCAATTTTACATTTGTGTTTCTGAGTCACTTTCTATCCTTCCTTATATTATATTACCATTTAAATAAAAAAAAAACATATTAAAACGAAAAACAAAAATGGCTTCATGACAATGTAGCACCAAAAAAGAAGGGGGGAGAGCACTTCAAGATCTGCTAAACGAAACTTCAACCAAGACAACATAATAGCAGGGGCTGAGATGTGCACTTCCAAGAACACTTTTAAGCTTGAGAAAAGTAATATTCTATACAGCTAAAGATCAATGAACACATTACTTTAAACATTACTATGTAGCAAAAATTTCCTTGAAAAAAAAAAAAAACAGAAAAAAAAAAAAAAATCACACAAATCAGCGTACCTGAGGTTGAAGATTTTGAGTTTTGCTTTTGCTTGTATCTGCCTAAAATAAAGGGAAAAAAATGACAGAAAAAAAAAAACAAGAGAATATATCGATGGCCAAAGCGCAAAACCTCCTATCTGCAGAATTTTCTGATGTCCAGATTTCACTTTGAAAAAAATAACAAAAATACCTAGTCTGTATTGTTAACACATAGTATAGTAATATAGTCCAAAAATAGTGTATTATGTATTGAGTATACTTAAAAAATAGCATTCTGCAAGAAAACAAGAAGTTTTTTTTAGTTTTCTCAAAAAAGTGAATTTTTCAGATAGGAGGTTTTGCGCTTTGGCCATCGATATGTTATTCCATCAGAGCCAGGACAACTGGATTCAAATCCAATACCACCTTGCCTGGATTTTCTACATGTAACTTACATATACAGGAATATTTGAGGTGATAGTTTAATTCACCTTGCTTCAAATGGTCGTGTCATCTGAGAAATCTGTGTTACTAAGTGAGTTACAGAGCTCATTTGATTGCAGTGGTTCTTATAGTACTCCAGGCAAAAAAATAATTATCTTCTTAAAATATCCTTGATAGGATGTCCATTTTGCTCTCCCAGTAAGAAAGAGGCAAAGATTTAATATGTAAGAGGTTCTTAAAAAGAAAATGTTTTCACCAGCTGTTAAAATATAACATTTCTCTTTCAACTTTATATTACTTTTAGTGGCAACATATTGATCAAGAAGGAAATAACAGATAAACGACTAACTAAAATAAACGTTATTTGACGTACAAGAAATATACAAATATAGAGAATTTAACCACTGAAATTAATAACTGAAAAAAAAGTGCTATTTTAGATGATTGTATAAAAACAGAAAACTAGAAGCTCACTCTTAAGAGTTTGTCTCTACTTACTGTCACAGACATATGGCTTATCATCATCCAGATCTGTCCTCCTGCGGCCAATCCCCCGGACCCTAAGGAGCAAAAGAAAAAAAAAGAAAGAAAGAAAAGGAGCCCTGAATAGGGGTTTTATGGAGTACCAACAGAAGGCAGCAGCTTAGGGTCTCAGGGCTCCTATACACTGCATGATTCCTCCAGTCGTATAAGATTAAAACATCTCACACTGTATGATTTCTATGTGCGCTTAATTTTGGACACAATGTCGAGAATGGTATGTGCAGACTACATGATGAGCTTTGTTCATTAGTAGGCCACGACTGATGTGGAGATGCGGATGTAGAAGTGCGTCATCGGTGTGCGTGGATAGTAAAGAGCATCTGAAAATACGTTGGTCAGTTGTAGCTTTTGTGTGCGCTGAAAAAAATGTGCACACAAAAGCAAAAGCAAAAAAAAAAAAAAAAGGTCATGGTCATGGTTAGGGAGAAGAGGCCAACTTGGCATTCTTATTTTTCTTTGGAATAATGCTAGGTCACATCAATTAATGCATCATTTCAAGATGCATTTAAACTGGCAAGCAAGTAGACAGCCAGTAGTATATCTGACACTGTCAGAAAATTATACCAGGTAAGCTTTGATTGCTGTCATCAAACTGCTCAGATTGTGGGACACAGAACAGCCATTATGACGAAAGATGGAAAATATCCCCTCGATTCCTTCATGACCGTTATCTTGAATGGTCATGCAGTGTATAGGGAACTTAACCTTCAGGTGACAGTGGTCACAGCTAGAGGTGCACGATAATTATCGAGCCAATAACTATCGAGCCAATAACAGGAAATTATGACGTCATCCCGATAAATCCGATATCATGACGAATAGCCCCGATAATATATATATCTTTGTCAACACGACAGACTGGCCTCGCTCTCTCTGAGCCTTGAATGACCGGCAGTAAATGTTATGTTCAAGTGACGTCGGCATAATCAGAAAAACGACTTCTCACTAAGCAAAATCAAGAATACCCCCTCATGCCAGAAAACAACTCGTTAACTCGGTCATAATTTTGGTAGTTGCTGACTTTAATTGATATTCGCAGTCTTTTCCCACATATAAGACATAAAAATAGAAAAAAATAGATAAGGCCGAAAGAAAGACTAGAAAACGAGGGAACGGAGGAATTTACGTTACATCTTGAATGCAGCATTGCGGCACAGTGCGCTGATTAAAAAAAAAAAAAAACATGGTGGCGATCGTATGGAACTTTGTTAAAGTTTCAGAAGATAGTTCACTGGTTATTTGTGACAAATGCTCCAAGCGAAGGATGGAAAAATAGCACAAGCTTTAATACATCAAACCCAATCAACCACCTGAAACATAACCATTGCTTCCATGGAGTTTGGAAATCGCACTAACATGAGCTAACATGAGCTAAAGTGAGCTAACGTGAGCCAGGCAGCACCAAGTCTCCCCTCCCCTCTCCTCTCCTCTCCGCTCCTCGCCATCATCTCTCTCATCTAAAGGTTCCATGAGATTTAAATAAAAAAAAAAAAACTACCGAACCTCATTTGCTTTAATTAAAGGTATTCATTTGAATGGAATCACAAGGCAAAATCCTTTTTAACGTAATTTTTTTGTTACTATGGAGTGCACTTTTTCAGTTTATTTACACAGACAAGTCTAACTTGTGTCAGCACATTATGGCACTGTGCATTATTTTTTATTGTCATTCGAGGAATGCATTTTTTCAGTTAGTAATTCTGATGCATTTATTTCCATCAGTTCAAGGAGCCTTTATTTTTTATATGAGTAAGTAATGCAACTTATTTAAGTTGATGTAAGATATTAAATAGGTTTGTTTGATAGCTGTATGAAAATGTTTGAGAGGCTTGCCAATAGTTTTTCATTGGAAAAAAATAAATCTCTGTTCATTTAAAGAGTCAAAACTGCTTTTGGTTTTGTTCATAGTTTTGATGTAATGAGGAAGTGGAGGGTATGGCCAGTGACAGGGAGGTCAAATTTCAAAACTAAATTTTATTTAGTGCCAATTCATAATAAACAGTCAAGCTAAGGAACTCCATCGAATCCCCAATCCTGAACAAGGATGAGGCGACAGTGGAGAGGAAATACCTGGTTTTCCCAGTTCCCAGTGACTTGGCTGCAGAAACATATTTGAGACTCCACCACCTCTCTCCCAGCTTTCATATCAGGAGACGTAGAGGCTGACAAGGAGTGATTGCATTACTTTTATCAACAGATGATGTAATACAGGATCTCCTAGCAGGGACTACAAGTAGGCATGAATGGTCCAGAACTACATTCCAGTACAAGATTCTGAGGCAGAATGCCTTTCCACTGAGTGAAGAGAAGAGCAGCTGCCTCTTCAAAACCAGTCACAATAGCACTTTCAACAAGAAAAACATGTTTTCTAACATTATACCATCTCATATATATTATTTTTTAGTCGTCTTTATTTACAGCGCAAAGAGACAGGACAGGGGGGCAGAGAGAGTGTGGGGACAACAAAAGGTTGCACGCTGGGAGTCGAACCTGCAACCACTGCAGGAGGACTACAGCTTCTGTGTATGGACCACCAGCTTAAACCACTGAGCTACCCAGCAGTGTGTTCTGAGTGTTTCAGTGGAGCACTGAGCTGAGTGCAGCGCAAGGACGTGTGTGGCCTTGTGCTGAAATTAAAAAATATTTCACCTGGACACCTTTCAATGTGCCTATCCAAGCTTCCTCATGCAAATAACATAGTTTAATGTTATTAGAATTTAAAAAGCGGACCTGTTCCTCCAGTCACTTACTCTTCCCTTGCCTCTGTGTCTCCTCTTCGGAGTGTCCACCTCGTAATCGTCATCAAAAGCATCCTCTGCTGCATCTGCTTCCAGAACCCTCTAAGACAGAAAAAGGAAACCACAGTTTAGATTCAATTCTGGCTTTTTTTGGCAGAATGTGTGATGTTGAGATAAGACTCAACTTTCATCCTGAGATTTCCCAAAGAAGTTTTTTTTTCTTAATATTTCTAAATACCTCACTATGCTGGCATTAATTATCACAAGCATAATGAATATAATGACCAGCAGTGAGTTGGTTCATTTGTCCAAAATACCTCAGTACTGTTCCAAAAAGCCCTGCAGGTTAGCAGCTAAAAAAAACTTGTCAAGTCACCCTGGCAACCAGTTAAGGCATAGCATCACTTTGAGTGCCGGAAGCTGAACATTTGTATTTTAAACATTTATCTGAGGCTCTAACTGCACCAGAACAAGCACACAGCATTCAAATGGACCCACCTGGATTTCCAGAAGACTCTCCTCGTCATTCTTAGAGTTGTTCCTCTTGTGCAGACCTTCTCCTCTTAGCAGAGCCTCCAGCGTAGTGCTCTGGGTAGGCAAAGTGTCCTTGGACATGAGAGTGCTGTCTGCACAAAGACAAAAAACAGGAAACACAGTTGAGTCATCACAACAACTCAATGTTTGTACTACGGTGGCATGACAACACATGTCTACAGTTCACTTTAGATCAAGGTGTAGCAGTCCTCTAGCTAGTCCTCTTTGTCACCATCAAGAGCATGCATGTACCAATGTGAGAGCATTTGTTGAAAATGTTGTCATGTTTATCCTTTGGCAAAGGAATGTACCATCACAGTTATCAGTTATTTAGGGTGGCCATGGCAATAGGAGAAGTGGTCACCAAAAGGGGGTCAGTGATTTGATCTCGGTTTTCCCAGTTAACTAATTGAAGCATACTTGAGCAAAACACTGAACAACACATTGTTCGCTGATGCTTTCAGTGTGCAAGGGCGTGCATGAAAAAGAAAAAGTATTAAAAAAAAGTGCTATTTAAATGGGGGGTGGGGGTGGGGGTACACAGTCTCTTCCCCTCAGAGAGCATCATGGGCTCCAGCTGCTTTGCGGGTCTTTCAAGAAGATCCACTTCAAAGAAACCCCAACTCCAGCTTTCGATCAGCCTTTCATCTTACAACTGCGCCCGCTAGAGACGCTTTTAGAGAATATGAAGGGCTGTAACGGCAGATGGAAGACTGCACAAGTATGAGGCAGACACAAAAGGTAGACAGATACAACAAGCTTTTCAAACCACGTGGCGGCAGCCCCTCACTATTGTCTGTACACATTGACTTTCAACTCTCAGCGACGAGACAACCCCCCCACCCATGGGAGCTGGGGTGCTAAAAATAGGGCTGGCAGCAGCCTGCAGCGGGGAGCTGATTCTGCATGCAGCCCTAGTCTCTCTAGCACACCATCAGCTAGACGGTGAGACAGACTCCAGCTGCTGGCCTGAGCTGGCCACCTCTGGCCGGCTGCACTGCGCGCTCCACTGAAGAGACGCCAGGTTAAATCAGGGTACGGTTCCCCTCTGCTGGACACTTGCAGACAGCACACACAATTCACCATTGTTGGAGAGGGGAAGAGCCTGCAGGGTGGTGGGGGAGTCTTAGCCAGTGCGAGCTCAGTGGAAAACAATAGCCTACAATGGGAAGTGTTTGGGAAACAAAGGGTGGTTCAAATGCCATCATTAGATCTTTCTCTTCTCAGGCACCAAAAATTTGTTCTTTTAACGTGCTATGCAGAAATTAAACAACTGGATTTTGTAGATTTTTGCCAAAGCACAATGAAATTCTCCCAGTTTTGTTTTTGGGTGGAAATGTGCTCTTGTTGTGTTTGTTTCTTAGGATAGTAAAACATTACTGTGGATGTGAAAGCTTTGAGAACAAAATGAACTAGATACATGAGCTGAAAAACACTGGTTACAACACAGACTATGGTAGACTACAGATGCAGGGAGGAAAGAGTTACCCAAAAAGAAACGGACAAAACGTGTTAGCTAGGGAGGTAGGACATAGCAAATAAGAATATAAGTGAGGACAGGTTAAATGTGTTGAGTGTGCTGTTTCGAGTGGCAGCCAGAGAAGGCCATTCCATAACGTTTATTAAACACTGTCCGCCGTGGCTGAACTCTGTTGCGCTGTTCCCAGCTGTGGTAAATCTAATTACATGTTCTACAAAACTAGTTTACCAGCCGGGTCAAACACAGCCACATTTCATCTTCTGAAAAATGACTGGCAGCCTGGTCTGCTTATCGTGGCGAGACAGAGCACTATGCTTTTAGCGAGATCATTCCAGATCATCACCAGTAATCCCATGAGCTGATGTAGGTGTGAAACCTGGGTGTAGAGATGGTTAAATGGGAGGAGGAAATGATAGGAGAGGAGGCTGTGGCATCTTACCAAGTTTGAGGCCGTAGATGCCGAGGCGGGAATCTGTGGCATTGTGCAGCCGTCTCTTCTTCCTCCAGCAGCGGGCGGGGTATGTGTACATCTGACCAGCTGCAACACCTTTATCATAAAGTGATGCAGCAGGAAGACAGGGTCAGCTGTTTAACCATAATGACTATGAAGTAGTTCAAAGAATTGTAATAATGTTGTTTTTCACACACACTCTACTGAAGTTTAGAAAAAAAAGTAATGGAGTTCAATTTTGTCAAACATCTTCCAAATTCATATTTGAGTAAATTATATTAAAAACACAAAAAAACAAAAATCCCAAAAGTTAAAACAGTGCAAAAATGATAAGATAATGGAGTAGGAAACAAAAATAATGACTGATTCATAATCTAAAAAAAAAAAAAGGAAAAAAAAAAATTTCAACCTCTTGGTCCATCAGAATCATTTTCATACTGAACGTAGATCATATTAGACATATTTACATAATGAGACACAATGTACAGTCATGGCCAAAAGTTTTGAGAATGACACAAATATTACATTTTCACAAAGTCTGCTGTTTCAGAGTTTTATATGTTTTTGTCAGGTGTTTCTATGTTATAATGAAATAAAATTAGAAGCATTTCATCAGTTTCAAAAGCTTTTATTGAGAATTACACATAATTCATGCAATAAGTCAATATTTGCAGTGCTGAACCTTCTTTTTCAAGACCTCTGCAATTCTCCCTGGCATGCTGTTAATCAACTTCTGGACCAAATCCTGACTGATGGCAGTCCATTCTTGCATAATCAGTGCTTGGAGTTTGAGTTTGTCAGAATTTGTGGGTTTATGATTGTCCATCTGCCTCTTGAGGATTGACCACAAGTTCTCAATGGGATAAAGATCCGGGGAGTTTCCTGGCCAAGGGCCCAAAATCTTAATGTTTTATTCCCCGAGCCATTTCGTTATGACTTTTGCTTTATGGCAAGGTGCTCCATCATGCTGGAAAAGGCATTCTTCATCAACAAACTGCCCTTGGATGGTTGGGGGAAGTAGCTCTTGGGCTCCAGGGCGCCCAAGAAAGTCCAGCAAGCGCCAGGACCGTCTCCTGAAGGTGTTTCAGCTGAGGGATCGGGCCCCCACCAGTGCAGAAACTGCTCAGGAATGGCAGCAGGCAGGTGTGAGGGCATCTGCACGCACAGTGAGGCGAAGACTTTTGGAGGAAGGCCTGGTGTCAAGGAGGGAAGCAAAGAAGCCACTTCTCTCCAGTAAAAACATTAGGGACAGACTGGTATTCTGTAGAAGGTACAGGGACTGGACTGCTGAGGACTGGGGTAAAGTCATTTTCTCTGATGAATCCCCTTTCTGATTGTTTGGGGCATCTGGAAGAAGGCATGTTTGGAGAGGACGAGGTGAGCTCTACCATCCGTCCTGTCTCATGCCAACAGTGAAGCATCCAGAGACCATTCATGTGTGGGGTTGCTTTTCGGTCAAGGGAGTGGGATCTCTCACAATCTTGCCTAAAAGCACAGCCATGAATAAAGAATGGTACCAGAACATCCTCCGAGAGCAACTTCCATACAAGGGCAGTTTGGTGATGAAGAATGCCTTTTCCAGCAAGATGGAGCACCTTGCCATAAAGCAAAAGTCATAAATGATCTGTAATTCTCAATAAAAGCTTTTGAAACTGATGAAATGCTTCTGATCGTATTTCATTATAACATAGAAACACCTGACAAAAACATATAAAAACTATGAAGTAGCAGACTTTGTGAAAATATATTTGTGTCATTCTCAAAACTTTTGGCCATGACTGTAGACATATTAACTGACATTATCACTATTATCAATTTCTTTAATTGAATTATTTTTTTCTCCACCTGAAAAACTGAAACATTCAGACAGTAAGAAATCTGACACTGAACAAACTTTGTCTCTATGGTTGAGACACCTGGGACCATTCTGTAATATTATAAGTCTAATTATACCGTTATATCTTATTAAAACAGTCCAAGTTGAGATATGAACCCATCCATCCATCCATTTTCTATACCCGTTTCATCCTTGAGGGGTCACGGGGGAGATATGAACCCTCCGGAAAAAAAACAAACCTTAACAAATAAATAGTACATTCATGAAACAATGAGTCCATGACAATGATGGTATTTCACTACAAATCTTTAGCTGCAGGTCTGCATTTGGTCTATCAAATTTATTTTATACACTGTAGTACAGCCAACAGCCACATGTGTATGTGTCATGTTTGGAAGGCTCCAGAAAAGGTGTTTGCTATAACAAAAATCAGTCCGGCCATCATACTTCAGCGAGGAAGAGTTTAATGATCTAATAATTCATGACCTCTAAGGAGTGTGTTCCGATGTTTGTGTATGCCCACCGGGACTGCGCTGGTGGCGTTCCATCCAGATGTAGCAGTTGTTTTGGGCGACACCAGTTTGTGAATCCAAGAATGGCAAGCGGACGCTTCGCTCAGCACACAGGCGGGCATTATAGCTGCGGCACTGCTCTATGGCATCCTTATAGAACTGGTCGCCCAACCTGCAGGAAGAACAGGTCAGAGTTACAGTTATAGTCTTCAAACAGTAGTTTTACAATACACAAGTAATTTGGTCCTCTGATCTTTGGTGTTGAATGATTTCAACCTACATGAATGGACATGTGATCGCATGGTGAATCCATATACACCAGATGTAAAAAGGCTGTACAACAGCGAAAGGATGCTCACCTCAAATGCAATGCTACATTAGATCATAAATACAGATAACATTTGCAAGCTGACTGGAAAAGAAAAACTGGAAGAGCATCACCTCATTTCATCTTTGAGTTAAAGAAGCTCGTTAAGAGAATCTGTTGTTAGTAGCAGAAAACAAATGCACAAAAGCCTTCCTGTCCTGCTTTATAGATCTAATGTGGGAGAGCCTGAAAATGACTTGATTCCAAGTGATTTTAGTGAATAAAGTCAGAAAGGCATTCATCAAACACCCACTGACCACCCACTAACCCTAACCCAGTACTCATCGATATAGTGACGTGTAATTGTCACGTAGCTCTCTGTTGTGAGCGCGGCCCAGCAATCCGTTGAAATAGCCATCAAAAAATTAACTAAATAGTTCATTTTTTGGAATTGACAGAAGCGACAGCCCGTGTTGCCATGTTTGATTGATTTCCTCAGATACATATCAGACTCGTTTGTGGTGTATTTTAAAGGTGGGGTAGGTGTTGTTTTTTTGCAACACTTTTTACAATATTGCCTGAAAACCTTTTCACATTCCCATTGCACCCACTGAAATAAAATGTTTGCAAAAAAAAACTAAACGTTTTGGTCCAGTCTAGAGGGTATAATCAGAGAAAAACTCTGACCAATCAAAATAGTGATCATCACTATTTTGATTGGCTGCATAATATGTCCATCAAATATCAATGCACTCCCACCCACCCCTCCCTCCCTCCCTGTGGTTCATGTAGTGGTGAATCGTGTGAAGGCGTGGTTTCGAGGGGTGAGCTGAAGAGGAGGAGGCGGAGCCTTTGGGAGGAGGGAGGGAGTGTATATTTTCAGAATCTCACTTGAGTTGAATTGCTGGAACCGTTTTTCAAACAACACCTACACCACCTTTAAATGGGGTTCGCTGGAAACCTGGCACGGTTTTGACCGTGCGTGAACTTTGAAAGAGCGTCTTTCACAAATGCCCAAATGAACTCGTTCATGCACCACGCTCGTGAAGGGGAAAGTGAACGCGCTCAGTTCACGTTCACGAAAAATATGAACTAGTTTGTGAACTTTCGTTCAATGAACACGTTCGGGTACAACACTGCACAGAACTCATTTTTGCTCTCTTTATCTTCACTGTAAAGTGGGCTGTGATGGGAAGCACATGATGGCATGTGTTGCACCTGTCGACACGCCCCCATGAGTTGACTGAATTACGTAGCTTAAAAACAAAATTGACCGTTAATATTAATCGGTTAGAATTACTGTAATTGGTTAATGGTTAAACGGTTAACCATGTGCATCCCTAATTACTTGCATACGTTTTTATTCTCTTAAGGGCAGATGATGTCTGTACAGCTGTAGCATGATCTCATTCAGATGTTTGCTGTGGAGGAAACGAGGAGATCACAGAACACTGTTGTGGAGTTTCTTGTACTGTGTGCGTATCCCTCTGGCCCTCTCCTTGTGATCGGAGCACCCGGGATGTGCTCAGTGGTAGAAAGTAGATGTCATCATACCTGTTTCTCTGGCTCAATGCTCATCCACTGATGCACAGCCGCTAGGAGCGGCTGTGCGTCTTGACACAGTGAGCTTCCAGGAAAGCATTTCTTAACTAGAAAAGCACTCGGAGAGCGCAGACCTCCGCCAAGCACAACAGTTCTCCCATACTGGGGCGCCGAAAAGGGGGGGTAAAGGATACGGATTATAGGGGCCCATGATTGAGGGGGGCCCAGAGAGCCCCCTAATGATGATCAAAAATAGCATCAACAAATTTCGCCGCTGTGTTGGGGGGCCCGGTAAAGATTCTTTTCATGGGGCCCAAAATCCCTAGCGGCGCCCCTGCTCCCATATAGCGATTTACAGATTGCTTGAAGGGCTATTTAATCAAAATCCATCTATAACTTTTTGAGTTATCTTGTACATAGACAGACAGACAGATAAACGCCTGCAAAAACACACCGGCAAAAACATTACCTCCTTGGCGGAGGTAAAAATATTCTTACACAGATAATTCCTATCGGCTACCTGAAAGTCCCAGATAGTTAGTGCGCTCCCGTAAACACGCTCAGGCAGAGCCGCGAGAACCGCCGGTAGCGGCTATGCGTCTTGGCGCAGCTGTGCGTCTTGGTGCGTCTTGGTGCAGCTGTACGTCTTGGTGCGTCTTGGTGCAGCTGTGCGTCTTGGCGCAGCTGTGCGTCTTGGTGCAGCTGTGCACACAGCCGCTGCTGAGGATATGTTCAAGATAACTCAAAAAGTTATGGATGGATTTTGATGAAATTTTCAGGAATTGTCAGAAATGTGAAAAGGAAGAACTGATTTCATTTTGGCTGTGATCCGGAAGAAATCCTGGGTTCTGGATCACTTTCATATTTTCGATAACATTGTTCTCAATGGGGCCAGAAATTTTGTTTCTCAATATCTCCGTTAATTATTGCCCACAACTCATGAAATTTGACTCAGGGATTGACAATGGAAACCTCTATCCAATTTCAGAGGCTGATCCGAATCTGATCCAGAAGGCGGATTTTATCGCAATCTGTAAATCTCTATATGGGAGAACTGTTGTGCTTGGCGGAGGTCTGCGCTCTCTGAGTGCTTTTCTAGTTAAGAAATGCTTACCTGGAAGCTCACTGGCTCTATTTTTTCTGAGCAGTTTGTTGAAACTTCTTGGATTACAAAAGAAATTATTCAATCATTTGCTCCACATTAGTTAGAGCTAGTTATGTATATATCAGTGCAGAGGAGGAGGAGGAAGCTCTACAGCAGAGTCCCAGACGAGCAGCCCATGAGAGCTGCTCCGATCTGGGTGAGAAGATGCTCCATAGCGGTTTGTGGGTAGCGCAACCTGCTCTTAAAGGCAATGGCTACTGATGCACTGATTGGTTAAACAGGTGGAACGCCCTAACCCAGGGGTGGGCAACTCCAGTCCTCGAGGGCCATTGTCCTGCAGGTCTTAGAAGTTTTCCTGCTTCAGCACACCTGATTCTAATGAATGGAACAACATTCCAGGTTTGCACAGGACCATTAACGACCCATTAATTAGAATCAGGTGTGCTGAAGCAGGAAAACTTCTAAGACCTGTAGGACAGCGGCCCTCGAGTACTGGAGTTGCCCACCCCTGCCCTAACCACTCCCATAATGTATGCCTAATATAGCGGTTGGCGCAGGTAATATCGCGGGTTTCGGGAGGTGGAAGATTGCGTTCTTTGCGGGGGAACGCCCCTCCTGCTACCTGCTATCCCTTAATAGCAGCTTTAGGAGGTTTGGCGCAAGATCGGGCCCTATATCTCTCGGCTGGCCTGGGAATGCCTGTGGGTTTTCTCAGAGGAGCTGGTGGAAGGGGCCGGGGGGAGGGAGGTCTGGGCCTCTCTGCTAAAGCTGCTGCCCCCGTGACCCGACCAAGCGGAAGTTAATGGATGGATGGATATTAGGTAAAGCATGTACCTGCATTTTTGAATCCACAATACCGACTGGTTCCATGTCTTTGACAATGCATTTTGTTACTGTGGTTGTTATCTCTCTTGATTTTGGACTTTTTTTTGGCAGTCTGGGTTGAAGTGATCAGGCAGTTGAAGAAGAAAGTCATTTGCTTCGTGGCTGGTTTATATGGCAATTTCTTCAATTTAGGTGGAGCTGATGCATTGTTGGTTTTATAGTAGTAGACTATATATATCAAAGGGTAAAGAAATTCACTGTGATGCTGTTTTTTGTAAAAAAAAAAAAATGCTTTTGCAGGGTGTTTTGGAGATGACCACATTTTGTACAATGTCCTTGCAAAATCTGAACCATGGTCAGATGATAAATCCCCATGAGTTGTTTTTATTTTTCATTTTTTTCTGAACGAAGTCATCCAACAATTTTATTTTGAGTTTTTCTTGATAAGTGGCTGTGAGAGGAGAAACAACAAATGACTTCAAACTTTCCCATGACAATTTGTACTCAATGGTCACGATACAGCCATTTAATCCCAAATGGAAAATTTAGATTAGATTAGATGTACTTTATTTACCCCCCGAGGGGGAAATTCAAAATCTCATCAGCTCAACAGTAAAACAACAATTAACAATAATTTAAACAGAATGAAAAATTAAAAAGTCTGATTGCTGCAGAAACCAAAGACCTCCTAAATCTCTCCCTCCAGCAGCAAAGAGAGAGGAGGCAATGGGAACTGCTGCTCCTTCGACCCTCAAATGTGTTATGAAGAGGATTTTCCAGATTGTTCAGGATGGCCTCAACAGTCCTCATTGTATATCTCTCCACATCATCCTCCAGAGAATCCATCACTCACGTCACAGAGCCAGCCTTCTTCACGATGAACTTGTGATACATTGAGTATATTCTGTATATCACCCACCCCTATTTTAGGTCACATGGAAAAAAGAGAGCCAATAAACTGAAGGCCATTAGTCAAAGCGCATCGTTTTGCTGGAGATCATGAAATCAGTCTGCTACAGCAGCTGTAAGACGATGAAAAGAAGATCAGAAAAACAATGACAAAGATTTACCAGGTGCTTCTTAAAAAGAGGAGATTCTTCAGATGTACTGTAGGTTTTACCTTTTACAAATGTCTGTAAATAAATATCCATCCCTCAGAAACCCTCTTTAATTTGAGTAATGCTGTTAATGTCTGTTCATATTTCACATCAACTCATTCAATATAAGCATCAAACTGACAGCTGAGCCACTGTCTCCTATTTCCAGTTTGGCACCAGGGAGAATTTGTAGACAGGAAAGAAGAAGAAGAAGAAGAAAAAAAAGAAACACATTTACAGCAATTCCTGGAGCCTGCTGCTCCGACTGCTGAAGTTAAACATATTATTACCTCTGTGCGTTCTTTTGTTTGATCTGACTCTAGATAGGCTGTGAGGTATGCTCCTGCTGACTGTGTGTTAGATTATGACAAAGACACAGAATCTGGGCTCTGATATGAAGTCCGCCAACCGGCAAGCAGCTGAGGACGCTCACATTTTAGTTCCATTTTTCTTTAGGCCACTGGGATTTTGGCAGTCCCTCAGGGTCTCCCTGTTAATATTCAGAGGGAAATGGGGGTGGATATTTCACGTTCAAGCCCTCAATCTCTGCCACGCGCTTCATATAGTAATTAGCATACTTAATTAATCTCAGCAGAGTTCCTAACACAAGAGCAGGTTCTATCTGGCTTTATAAAACAGAGGTGAAAAAGGCCTGCTACTCTCAAATCCTGATGAGGTACTTTTTTTTCTTCTTTTTTTCTATATGTTTTTTTATTTAACAGTTTGCTGTTATATCACAGGGCCAAATAATAGCCAGTGGTTCTCCTGGTATGCACATCCCTCTGTCCAAACAATGAAGTTCCTCCACATGTTGTCAATTAGGTTACATAGACAGCCATTTTTAAGTCAAACTAACAGGCAGAGGACTCCAAAACAGGTCTCGAATGTTTAACAACGGGCAAAGGAGCTAGGATACTGATTTTTCAGGTCCTGCTTCTCTCCTCTTCCCCCATCTTTACTCCTTACACCTCACTGAGACGGCGTCTAGCAGATGAATGACAGTGTTAGGAATGCTGTACCGCACAAAGCCCACAGCTCTGAGGCTGAGACAAAGCCACAGCATATGAAGTAAGTGAAACTTTGCGTCAGTGTGACTGAGGAGACCAAACGATCACAGGTACAGAGGAAGTACAGAGAGGGTTGAAAAGGTGTGAGGAAGAGACATAGAGGAGGAAAATAAAAACCAAGGCAGGGGGTTTAAAGCAGGCAACAAGCAGGTCATGACTAATGGATATGGGACTGCTTCTGCCCCTGTGTTTTAATCATATCTAGACAGCATACTTGATAATCTTATCACTACTACTCTGCCTCACACAAGGTTTCCAACACAATGTAAAGACAAGAAACATCACCAATGTCTCAAACATCCCAGCATTTCCACAGGCTTAATGATGCAGGAACTTTCTAAAAGAGAAGCCACATGGGAAATGACACAAAGATTTACCACAAAGTTCAGCACCCAAATTGAGAGCTTTCATATTCGCCAGTACTCACCAGTGATCATTGACTTGGATAAATATTTGGCTCATAAAAATAATAACTCACAGCTGTGTAATAAAATGTATGAACCGTGTTCATCAAATGTGTACCATATGTGCCTGAGTGTACTGTTCCCAACAGTAAATCCCCTTCAAGCTAACCTGTGGGCTTCACTCCCATTCCTTGACATCGACACACAACTGTAATGAGACATAGTGAGACGTATCAGCTTACTAAAAGCGGACTATCCATAACTGCTCCCTAAGGTCAGGCTTGTGCCAAGAAACCCCTGTGATTGCTTAAGTTGAGCAGAGCCTGAGAGGGTGCTGACTGGCCTCAGGTGAACCGTGCAGGGGTTAGAGAGGACTGAATGAGGAGCTAAAGGACACATAAGGGTGAGAGGCATCTGCAGGAGTGAGGCCTGCCATCTTCCAGCAGGTGCACCACCAAAGGTGAGATATCTTTTTGACACCTGTAATAAGCGACACAACCTACATAACAGGAGGTGAAAATGAGTCGAGCCACCTCCACCTCTTGACTCTTTGAGGTTTGTGTTGCCATTTTGCCAATTTGAATAAATCTACATTATCAACACCTACGGCCTTTGAAGGATATTTCAGGTCTAATAAAATAAGGTTGCCAATTGCTAAAATTTTAAGTTAATTAAAATTTGTGAAAAAGAAGCCTGAACAAGCAAGATCCAAGCATAGTCATTGATGAGCAAACAAAACACAAGAAAATCTATCCATCCATTATCCATTACCCATTTAGTCCTGTGCAGGGTCATGGGGATCTGCTGGAGCCTATCCCAGCTTTCCCAGGGTAAAAAGCAGAGGTACACCCTGGACAGGTCGCCAGTCCATCACACGGCCACATGTAGACAAGCAACCACTCCACACTCATTCCCACGGGCAATTGTAGAATCATACAAGAAAATAAACTTAAAAAATTATTCCCGAGTCTGTCTGGTTTAACATGCTCGTAGGCCTGAGCAGGACAAAGTACCATAGACTGGACCAACTGATACCGTTTCCAGAGAGCTGTTTTAACTGGCGCTGCCTCCTCATGTCAGGACTGGATATCAAAAAAAAAAAAAAAAAAAAAAAAAAAAAAAAAATAAAAAAATGGACTAAGGTATCAAAAATATATATCAAATGACAGTTTTTTTCCAAAATTCACTAATATCGAACCAATTCAACTGATACCAGAAAGGTTTAGATACCAAGTTCTACCTGATACAACTGTTGAATCAATGATATATAAACTCACCATATGGAAGAAAATAAAGGGATCAGGCTTCTTATCAACTTCAACATTTCTTTCCAAACCAAACCATAATTTCCAAAGGTGAAATGTAACAAATATAAATGTAATACATCCTTATGTTTATTTGTTACAAACAAAATAAATGACCCTGCAGCAGCATTAAATAATTAAAATAAAACTAAATTAAACTGAATAAAATATAGCAGCTGAAACTGAACATTTATAGACTACAAAATCTATGTATGCACCATGTATCAGTGACAAATTTAAAGTAAACAGATTAACTCATAGAGTTATTAATTTTCTGAAAACTAAATCATATATTGGGACCTAGTGCTGGGCAATATGATGATACACATCGTGGGGACGATAGAAAAGTGTGTATCGTGCCATTTCTCTTCTATCGTTTCTATTGTTTCTAACCTAATTTTATCAATTATTACAGCAAATATGTAATTAAATAACTTGCAACGATAAATTTGATAGAATCATATCTATTTCTACAAAGTAGCCTTTTATGTTTGCACTTTTATTCATGGTTAATGCCTAAAACAGAGTTCTCTTCAACCCTGATGTTTACTTTAGACACTTTATATTGGTTTGCAAACTTTACACTATAAGGTTACAGATTTTTGAAAGTTAAAAAATAATTTGTGTTTATTTTTTATAGCTAAACTTCAGTGCAAAAATGTGTTTTTCCTCTCAGAAACTGTTGTGCACTTTAAAAAAATGTGAAAGCTACTGTACCTCTGTACTTACCTGTTTTTGCTGCAAAAAAATGTATGTTTGTGACAATTCAGCTAAATGTCCTTTCAAAATAAAGTTGAAAAGTAAGCAATGAAATTTTTGTCAAACTTTTCAGAGAATAACTGAAAACATACTTTATTATGGTATATCGTGATATATATCGTTATCGTGATATAAAATAGTCCATATCGTGATATATGATTTTTTCCATATCGCCCAGCACTATTGGGACCCATATCCAATCCTAAAATCGGATTGGTGCATACCTAGTATCTTCCAAGGTCTGTGCGTTAGAGGCCAGTTGCATGTGTGAGCTGTGATAAACAGCTGTCATTTCTCAGCTGCATGATGAGGCCTGACAGAAATAATCTGTCTAGTTACAGAATTACAGTAATCTTTTACTCTGTGTTACTACTGCCGAACTAACATTAGTTTTGTGCTGTGACAGATTATTACAAACTCTTTCAAGTTTGCCAGTAAATAATTTAATTGAATTCTGAATCAACGAATTAGACAGTAGTCTATAAAAAGCTAAAATGAACAAAGTGTGTATTTAAAAAAAAAAAAAAATGAATTAAAAAAAAAAGCTCATGAAACATTGTATGGAAGAAATAAACCTCATTCTGTTTTCCTTTTACATTAATCATATCAAGACTCCTTAAACTGATCTCACAGCTGCTGACAGGGTTTGGGCCTACTGGTTTTACATAATCTTACTAAACTGTTTGCCTGACTGCTTGGACTTCCAATTTCCTAGTTTTCTTAGATCTCAACAATTTTTTCTTATGAAAAGAGCTTCACACACACACACAAAAAGAAAAAAAATAAAAGCACAAAACAGGAACCTGATTAAATTTTTGTCTAGCAGGTTATTCGAGACCCAAACGGACCCAGAAGCATTGAGAACGTGTGCATGCCAAGGAACTCAAAGATATGTGCAGCACATCCTCACTATCTTCCAACTGACTAGGGAAGGTGAGTGAGCACAGAATAAGGGGGGGGAAGCAAATCATGTGGCCAGTGGGGCCTCCGCTATCAGTGTGTTCCTGTCAACAGTTAGCCATGTCACATGGCTTTGTCCGTAATGCGAGCATGTGTCAACACACATTTTGCATATCTACCAACAAGACGATCAGCTCGCAGGAAGGTCCCGCAGTCATCACAAAACTTCAGTGTCTACTTTGAAATTCCCTCAAGAGATCTGCCTTGTGTGGAAGAAGGATTGTATGAAAGCAAGTTATGTTTCCCTCTGTTTGGTTTTAGAGGGTTTCTCAAATGTGCAGGTGCAGTACTGCTTCACAGGAAGCCAACGCTACCACATAACAAGGGAGGGGGAGAGCCTCTACAGAACGGCTGCATCTCAACAACAACCTCTGATTGCACCAATCGGAGCAGCAGTCTGGGTGAGGGTAAGAGAAAAACCAGACAGCACACCTCCACATCACAGTGCAAATGCACCACAGGCCTGACTCACTCAAAGTCTACTCAACGCCGATTACAAGGAAGCTGACAAATGGGGAAGCATCCGGCTGTTGTGGTGTCAGGAGATGTGTGGATGGAAGGTGTGTCCAGCTGGCAGAAAACTCCAGCTGTGGCTCAAATTTTAATATGCAGCTTTGTTAATTAAATTTTCTATTGTAATGAGCAGATTTGTGAGATTATAGTCTCCCCACATTCAGACAACAAACAGACCTCACAGAGACATGTGCAGTTGGTTTCTACAACAAAGTCAAACCAGTGTTTCATTCCCCTGAAGTGAATCTTCTTAATACTAACAAAAAAAAAAAAAGGTCAAACTGGTCCACAGGAGCTTCATCCAATTAGTGTCAAGTGTGACTAATTATAATCTGACAAACGTGTGAAATGAAGTCAGAAATCCGAGACGGAGGCTAATTATAGCAGATTGAAACACTTCATTAAGCGCAGCTTATAGAGAGGAGATGTTCCACATCAGAATGCTAAAACATCTGTGAGATGAAACAGAAGCTTGACAGCTGAAGCTTTTTGAGACACAAGAGAGAAACAGTCCAGCAAGGTAACAATCCAATGTACTTTCCAGTAATATTTTTACTCTCATGACACACACAGATGCTCAGTGAAAAGTATTTACACAGAAGCTATGATTGTGCAGGGCAATTCCCTGGTGACTAAAACTGAAGCATGGAACAGATTTTATATATATATATATAAATTTATTTTCCAAATTTAGCAGTGTTTCCTTAAAAACCACCCAATGACTGTGTAGGTGGGGGAGTTATCTTGCTGAAGACCTCTGACTGTTCTGTGTCATTACAGATATAAACTGGAACCTTAAAATAAAGTTGTCTTCGGATACTGCGCCACACACTTGAAAAACTGCAAAACACTCTAAATCCTTTCCTATGCCACAACAGTGCCGGTGAAGATAACCTGCAAGCTGTTGTGAGGTCCATTTAAGGACACATTGCTAACTGAGTTTACCAGGCAAAGGTAGACCCATCGTTTCATTTCAGAACAGGGTAAAACTATCAACTTTATCCAGAGAGTACATTGAAACAAAGTTGTAATAACAGCCAAGATGCAAAAACTGACATGAAATCTGTAACTTCAGATTGATTTAAATAAATTACTCTTGAACATGAATCCTTATATTTCTGCTTTAAATATTGCAGCATTATGAATATTAATACGTAACTAAACTCAAACTAAATATATGTTTTAATTTATATCATAGGACCTGACTGTGACAACGAACAATAGCAAAGGGATGTAAAACAAGCAAAATTTGGGGAAAAAAAAAAAAAGCTCAATATCGGTCTAAAATTATCACACTTATATGCAAGCAAGCAGAAGGAGATTTAAAGCGACCTTAACTAAAAAGGAAAATGGGATAAATGAGTGAGCTATAATTATTCATTACAAAATTCTCTCTTCTGAAATGGGTCTAATACACCTCCAATTCACAACTATTTCCATGGGTACAGAACGTACCAAACCAATCACAAAAGGACAGGCACGGGTTTTATGAAATGACTCACGCAGGAGCATCCAAGAGCCATTATTGAAACCAACCCAGACGGCTGCAGGCTTGTTTAAAAACACTTTGCATCAACAATGACAGTTGATTACTGCAAAACCAGCAGTCATTGAGCAGCATTCCTACTCCACTGCCTGCCATTTAGGAAGTCTTCTGTTGATGCCGACTCTTGTTGTTGCACGCTTCATTTCTTGGATCAGTGGTATGTCTATTCAATGGCATTCAGAGACAGTTTCTTCTCTGCCTGTTGGTACTGACCCCTGTAAACCAAAGCTGACTCCAAAGGAACCAGACAAATTCTTTGTACTGAGGAGGAAAATAATTCGGATGGCTGGCCAGGCTGCAGGGGTCCAGGGTAGCGCTGAAATGGCATAGGTGGCTGTAATAGTAACAGGGCTGACCTCCTCCACAGTCTTTTCAGCCGTCGTATCTCACTGTCACTTACAGAAATTGATTGCATATAAATTACTATTCCGAACCTGGTGGCATTGGTGCATCACTTTCATTATTTGTCAACTGCCAATGAAAAAAAGAAGAAGACAGCTAAGACAAAGAAATTAAAGAAGAAAAACAAACTAAAATGATGAGATAAACATTGGATGAGCTAAAAATGTTACTGCATTTATATTTGCTATTTGCATAATGCGTAATGGTGGCGTTTAAGGGGAAGGCGAACTGGAAATTAGGCGGCTGAATCACGTCATCTCCTGCCTACAACATACCCAAGCAACACCAAGTCAAGACCAAACCCCCACCCAGGAGTTTTTTGGGGGCTGCTCCAAGTACCTATCCTTGTTTCGGCCCAGTAGAAGTTCCAGTTTTTTTTGTTGTTGTTGTTGTTTTTTTTACTTTTAAAAAACAAGGACATTTCTACTAACGGAGGACCTGTAAATCTACCCCAGAACACTGCTAGTGGAAACGCACCCAACATAATAAAGAAAATTAAGCAGAAAGTGACACAAAACAAACACAGATGGTATCAATATTGTGTGCGGTTGTTTTGTGCTTTTTTTTTTTTTTTTTTTCAGTCCAGGTAGGGGGTATCAGTGTCCAGGGCCCTGCCATGTCTTGATCCATCCATGGATCTGCACCTTGCCCTCGAGTCTACTGAGGTGGCGGGGTACCTCTGTGAAGGAGCAGATGGTTCTCCTGCTTGTACCCAACACTTCCTCTCTGTTGGAGCATCTCTCTGACAGATGGGCCCAGGATCCTGGACCAAGCTAATCTTCAGCACTCCTACACTTAAAGGCACAGTGGAGCTCCAGCTCCAGTCCCAAAGACCACATCAATGCAGCCAGGTTGGCTGCTGCCTGTCACGTACAGCTGAACTCAATGAGCTTTCACGAAGATGCAGAATTACAGTGCAATTTCAATTTAAATGGAGTAGAGGCTGGGGAGTAAAGTGTGCCTAACTTAACAGTAAGACGTCTACTAGTGGTGAAACAATACAGAAGAACAAAGGAAAAACACGACTGAATATTTACTTAATATTGAGGGGAAATCTTTCAGTTGCACAGGCTAGTTAAGTACATGGTAACAGCCTATTTTCAGCAGCGGACTGAAATTGCTGTCACTTTAGTCGAATTCGGCCGCAAGCATGCAAATACAAAATGCCTCCTCCCTTTCTTTCTCTCTCTCTTTCTTTCTTTCTTGCTTGCTTGCTTGCTTGCTTAACCGGGACCTGACCACGTCTGCGCTCGGAGGAGCCAAAGTTGACATGTCGACAATTCACACCAAGTGTAAACGACTTTCGGAATGTCAGATGATATTCCGCTGCTGTGCCCAGCCGAGCACGAAGAAAATCGGCTTTTAATCATTCGTTGCAGCGCACAGGCACGTTGTCGACAGTTTTCTAATAAACATACAGCCCAGGAGAGACGACACTCTGCTGTGTTGTTAGCAAAGCCGTGCGGAGGAGAAGCCCCTCTGTCTCAAGCAGCCTAGCGCAAATGTTGAAGACCAAATTGTGAGATCTAGTGGAATAAAAGAACTATGCGAAGCTACTTTGCCATGGAAGAAGTACACTAAATGAATTTGGACAGCTTCGCCTGCCATATGCACCAGGCTGGAAATGACATGCACGAACAGCCGGTTTCAACACGCGACTTTGCAACAAAGTAATTATTTACAATTTCCTCAATGTCTAAATTACTTACGCTTTTAGTGGATTCTGAATGACAGCCGCCATTTTGCTCAATGTAACGCAATATCGGCGTCTTGCAGTTCTGAGGGAAACCTACGGAAATTAGCCAATCAGAGCTCGGGGGGAATTCGTGGACCAATACATGTGCAGCGTGAGCGGATGGGGCGTGTCTTAACGGGGTAAACTGTCAAAATTATTTTAAAGGGTTTTCCCTTGTATTCATAATGTACACAACAGAATTACAGCACTTTTAAAGAGACCCTCACTGTATTGTAGTCAGCTGAAGGGAAACTTCATCCAAGCAATGAGACCCTTTAGAGTAAATGGAACAGAATATCCACATGGAATCTTGGGATTAATTATTTATTAAAATATTTATAAATTATTTATCATTATCAATAAGCACCACACAAATATGTTCTCTTTATCTGAAGCTGCAGAGTTGGGGAGGACTGAAAGCAAGGCTCATAACACACAAGCATGCACACAATCTATTCCTCCCACATACAGTACTGTAAGTGGTTCGACATCAGGGAGATTTAAAACACAAACACACAAACACACTGAAAACATGGAGGCAGTTCCAGATTATGTTTTTGACAAGCGGGTGCTGATACAGCTTTAATCTTAGACAAATCTTCCACCAGTTTAGCAAGTATTCACACGTCATTTCTTTAAGTTGGATTCCAACATTTTGAAGTGCAGCACTCATTCCTGCTTGATTTATAGATAAGGGATGTTGATAGTAGCACCCATTCTGATTGAAAGAACTAGATGAAATGTATCTCACGGACACTTCAAAGGAGGTGTAATCAAACAGACAGCACATAATATGCATGGGAATGAACTCCAATACAAGTCATCTAAGGTTTTTCCTATTCTATCCTGTGCAATATTAGCATATCAGAAGAGGCTGTGTTTGATGGAATATTCAGACAAATAGATCTATTTTGAGACCAGGCACACACACCATCCTCTCATCAGACATCAGAACCAAAAAGATCCATGCTACAGCAAAGGGAGAATTAACTTCATATACAAAGCCTACTATTGACCCATTTTTTTTCTTCTTGTTTTTAACAATAAAATACAAGCGTAAGTCTAAAAGGCATCACCTTGTGCTTTGTATGACATCCATATGTAATGATCTTGTTGCTCAATAACACAAAAGCAGTCATGATGCAAGATGGGCTGAAACTCTCATTAAATAAGGCTAAACATGACTCTCATTGCCACATTAGAACATTGCCATCTTTGTGTAATGCTGACATAAAAACAAGACTAAAAAAAAAGAGATATTTAGGGTAGTTCGTAGTTGTCAACAAATAATATAAATATCCTAACAGTAACTAATGTCAAAAAAAGAAAAAAAAAAAAGAAAAACATACAATAGCTTCCAAAACAGAGTGACAAAACAAGGTGTGATGAGTTGAACAAAAATCATGTATGTCATGAGTCCTTATCTTATCACACTGATTGCAGAGACTCTGAGACTTGAACAAAATATGCAAAACCAGCTTGAAAAGAAATTTGGATAATCCGCATTTCCGTACAGACAAGCAGATAGTAAACGTGTCGATAACAAATAAATCACACATGCCATGAAATTTTTTTTTTTTTTTTTTTACATGAAATGCATACATTTTATAACGTGTGTACACTTAAATGCCCCCAGGTAAAAGAGATAGTGAGGTTTATTCAGAGATCATCCTCTGAACAAGTAAAAGGCCATGCAAACCGGAGGACTAATATGTTTTTCTTTTCTTTTCCTCATCAAGTCATAGTTTTCAACACTCCTCTGTGTCTTTATAAGACCACAAATTACATGATAGAATATAAATATTACACCAGCACAGACACAGTGACCTGAATTATTTTTGGCACACCAGATATCCCAGATGAAGACTTACTGTTGTAGACTTCGGCTATGTTTGGAACAGGTTATGTCATCATATCTGGCTTTTGCCCATGATAAGCAACAGCCTACAACAGCTGAAAAAGGCTTAGTGCAAAAACTAAAATGCTACAATGCATGCATGCAATGGAACTTGCAGTTACAAATATGCCTGCACAAATATAAAATATATCTCGAACTACACTCAATAATAAGAAGGAAACTGATCACACCAACCACCAATGTTCTCAGCTTCAAACTATGAATCTGGAAATGACAGATTTTTATTTTATTTTTTTATATTTTATAATAGTAGAAAAATAGCTCAAAAGCTTTATTTAACGGAAAACTAAGGTTTTTGTGTCAATACAAATCAAAATATTGAGCCTGTGAATAATCAGAGTTGAAATGCAGTAATCACACTCAGTCAAGTAACCCAACACTCTGGCTGATCCACAAAGGCCACAGGAACTCTGAAACCCCAAATCTGTTAAATATTCTATGCATTTCTAGAGATTTCCCCTCCACAGATACAAGACAGCACCACTGGAGTAACGGAGGTATGCTTCAACAGTTGCCAGACTGCAAGCTGAGGTCCTCTCTTGTGCTCTGAGGGAGGAGAGCCCCCCCACGTTAAAGCTCCCCAGGTTTCTGGTTGCAGCCGGTGCACACACGCACAGGATGGTCCCACCCACGCGATGGGACTGGCCGGCGCTCCGGGGAGCATTCGTCACACACTCCTTGGCCACAGGCGCGGCAGTGGTGCTTGGACAACTTGGCAGTGAACTCACGTTGGCAGTTGTGGCATGACAGGATGTCCTGGTCAGGTACCCAGTAGGCAGGACGGGCTGCATCTTTCACGAGACCTAAAGGGGAAAATGAAACACGAATACACTAAGTGGCACCAAACTCATCTGCCTGTAACGTTAACATCTACAACCAGTATGGCCTGTTGCTTAACTTTGCTTCTCAAAAAGAATGACAAGGCTGAATGAACATCCTGTCTCTGTCTTAAGGGTTTCCAAAAAAAAAAAAAAAATGCAACTATTAGGACCTCAGAGATAGATTTATCACCATACAACATCTTTGATTTATTTGTACTAAAACATCAGAACAAAGTCAATTTTCTGGGGTCTTTAGTTTTTTTTTTTTCCTCAGACCAGTTTTCCTGTTAGTTAATTTGAAGCTGCTTCCAGCCAAATCAGTCTAGCACAAACATCTTCGAAATGCATTTCCCAAATACTCTTTACCTTTAGATGCAAAGCCAAACGCGACAGTGAGTAACCTGCACCCAACTCCCTTGATTAAATACTGTGTTTTGTTAGTGTACTTTAATTTGTTTAGGCTTACTATTCAGCACTAATGTCTAAACTGCACCGCTACTCCAAGTAAAATGAAGTTGTTTTTTTGTTTGTTTTTTTTTTAACTGTCTTTGTCTGGTGACCAAGGCAACACAGAAACAAGATGTAGATGTGTAAATAGGTGGACTAATGTTGTTGTGACTGGAGCGGCCCTCACTTTGAGGTATTTTTCCGGTTGGTCATAAGCGTTTTCAGCAGGATATCGGGTAATCAAAAACATGTTTTTGTAAGCCCTTCAGCAGCAAATAGAGGCCAGCAGAAGGCTTGTGAAATAACCTAATGTGCACTAGACAAATATGTTCAATGTATGCTTTAGATTAAACAGAAGGTTTGTCACTTCTAGTTCAGAAATAAGGTTATGTTTTTGGTCCTTTTTTTTTGACTGATTACTGCAGTTAGTCTCTTTCCATTCAGCAGAGCAAGGTTACCCAATTTAAAACACATTTTTGGGTGATCTTGACATAAATGTGTCAGCCTTTACTGGCTGTTATAAAAAATGATTTTCTCCCAACTTGACTAAACTGAATTCTGGAGTTTTTTTATGTCAAGGATATAAAACTGGCGGATCCAGAGTAGTGAAGAATGTAACAAACTTGCAAAAACCATCACCACTGGCCCTTAAACATACAGCTAAGTTCCAATTTGCATTGATTAAAATTGTAATGATTCATTAATTATAATTATTTATGAATTCTAATTTAGTTTTACAGCAAGAAGTGTACATTTTTTTAATTTTTTAACTGGAGGAGTCCTAGGAGTTCTCGATGGAACATTCCGTACTTATTGCAGCAATCTGCTGCCACTTTGGGGCAGCGTCCAACATATGAGGAGCAGTCTGGAATGTCAGCCAGAGTTGTTTACGTTTATATTACTTCTGGTCCTGTTGCTTTGCCCTGTTGCAAAAAGACAGAATCCATGGGGGACAAAGCACTGCACTATGCACTATGATTGCAAGACACTGATGTTAAAAAAAAAAAAAAAAACAAGCATTCATTCCAGGTCTGGTTTGATTATCAAAACTGCTACATTACTGACCTACGACTGGCCAGGATTTTTTTTTGGTCCAGTCTAAATATAGACAGTATATATTGTAAACCCTGTTTTCATTCACCTCAAGAGTTGTTAAGAAAAAGCTATCAATTAGCTTTTTTTTTTCACTTTTCATTTAAAGTGAGCTGGACTGAGCTGCTTTAGGGATCACTTCTCAGGCCCTTAGGCTTTGCCCACATGTACCTAATTTTACAAAAGACAATATAAAAGTATGACCTAAGTTTTAATGAGTTGCAGATTGGGATATTCCATTCATATTGGCATTAACATGTTAAAAAGCATAGTCTAATTTCAACCCGAGGCAAATGTGCTTTTTTTTCTCCCAAAGCATTCATTATATTTATATCATTTTAAGCATAAAACCTTAAAGAATGCTTCTCCCTCATCCCATACAAGTTTCTTCATCTTTCCCCTTTAAGAACACTGTTTATCACCGACTGGAATTTAAATTGCCCCTTGGCATCCTGTTCCACTCCTGCATAACACCTCTGAGAGTTCAAATAATTTGTAAACCCTAGTCATTCTCTTTGTTTTGTTTTTTTTTTTTTAGATTCCATAAATTTATTTTCACCTCTGCCACAAGAGGGCACTGCAGCAATGAATATTCTCAATCACTGGGCAATTTGTGCCTGCTACCCTCTAAGGTTTTGGGAACGCTCACCAAGTGGGATGTCAATAGCAGTGACCACAACTCCGATGGTGTTGGTGACTGCTTCTCCAACCTTTCTCGCATAATTTCCACCATCTTCCTCCTCAAGTTCTGCCTCGAGCAGTTCTGCATAAAGAGGAAACACCTGCTAAAGCTACGCTCACTTTTATATTAACTGGCAGCATAAAACAAGAAGAAGAATAGCTTGACATCACCATGACAGGGTGTACCTGTATATGAAGCTCTCTGTTCAAAGCAGACATCACAGACTCTGACAGGGGCAAGACCCCAGCCTCTCTCAGGGACGGGTGCAGCTTTGGAAGAGCAGCCATCACAGAAGCCCTCGCCACAAGCACGGCAGTGATGCTTGGTGTCATTATCCTGGAAGCCTGCATGACACTTGTGGCACACCTTGTACCAAAGAAAAACAATAACAGCACATGCTGTTCTTAACTTAGAGGTAAGAGAAGGAGGACGCAATCTGAGTCTTTTAAAGCCTTATCTTGTGAGCTGCACACATAGATTGTGTAATAGCACAGCACTACAGACAGTAAACATCCCTGTGGACATGAAAGTGTTGACTTGGCTGTTGGTAGCCGGTGGCAGGGGGCTGGGCTGCGTGTCACTCACCAAGATGAGGGAGTTGGGTTTCCAGTAGGCTGGGGCGATCTGATCTGTCAGCCAAGAGGTGACGGCCTTGGCAGGTTTGACACTAAGCTCTGACACAGATTGGGCCACTAAGTTGACTCCATCCAGAAGCCGCTGTGCAGCATTGCTGTTGTCCTTTAAAAAGCCATCAAACTGCAAAACAATCAAAGATATAAATGTTTATCTGTAGCAACAAATTCCAAGTCTATATGATAAAATCAATAACTAAGAGAAAAGTTTAAAGGTTTTTCTTACTCCTGGCCAAACATGCTGGATCTCAGTGCGAACAACTGTATCCACAGGGTCCTGGTTACCGTACCAATACTGACGGCTTCGATAGATCACCCCGCAGTTGGGACATTCAATAACATACCTAAAACATACATACATAATGATGAGTAAAACAAAACACACACAAAACATCTCAGTCCTCTTAACCAGTTAGATGTTACCATATCTGTATTTCTATTCTAATAATATGAATAAGAATGCAATGATAATGAACTGGATTTAATTGGAAGACACATGGATTAAAAATAGAGAACTTCTTTGCTTTCTTTGTAAAGTTCTCTGAGAAGGCTTTTATTGTGAACTGGAGCTACACAAATGAACTAAACTCATTCAGTTCAGATGAATTGAATTTGTTTTTTGTAAATTTGAGTGAACTGTAAAAATTTTAAGCATGCGTGTAGAATCCTGCCACTCACCCAGACCAGGCATACTTGGCGAGGCCCATCCACGGAGAGTCTGAGGATGCGGACGTCTTAGGGACAACAATCACTTCTTTTCCTCCCTCATAACAAGCCTGGCACCAATGCACCATAAAATGATTTGAACTTAAGTCTCATCAGGAAATTAAAAAGAATAATTACCATGTTGCAGCTGGGAGATAGAGTTGAGCCTTTGTGATTACCTTACACGTGTAAATACGATTATCAAACTGAGCAGAGTAACGGCAACGATGCTTCGCCTCATGGCACACACCTTCTCCTAAATGGTTCATACTGTTCTTGCATCCAGAGCTGGGATAAATACAATGATAGAGAATGTTAATGAAGAAAACATTCACATTAAATGCGACTATGGAAATGTTCTTTTTCAAAAAAGACTAGAAGTACTGACCCACAACTCAGGCACATGCAGGAACAGGTGAAGTATTCATCAGGAAAGAAGCTGTTGTGTCCAACAAGCTCACCTGCAATTTCCCCGTTGAAGCGCTCACTCAGTGCCTGCAAACACATCAGGGACCAACAACATCTATCCAACCGACTTGTGAACTATATTCAGTCTGACTGATTCAGACCATTACATGAAGACCTGATCATTCTGAACTGTATGCAGCTTTACCTGCAGTGCTTTGAAGATGACCACAGGAGTACGTGGGGAGCGGGTGGCATTGTTATTCAGGAGCTGCACCAGCTTATTCTGCAGGCTGCTGAAGTCAGTTGGGGGATTGAGAGTCTGTGTGCCCAAGTACTGGACCGAGCTGAAGGCTTCTGGGTAACGGCAGAGTTTCCGAAAGCGATCCAGCAGCAGGCGATCTATTGACTCAGATGATTTATCTAAAGCAGGACAAAGATTGGGGGAGGGGGTAGAAAGCAAAAAATATTTTCTGTAATAAATAATAATAAACAACATATTGATAAATCAATGCCTCGTGCATCATGACATGTGATACCACAGGCATATTAAGGAACAAGCTGATGGAAAGTGTAAGTATTTTCCTATTTGCTCTTTTCAGTTGATCGTTTTTACTTTATTTCTGTCAATTTTATTTTATGGTTTTTAAATCATCATGTTGGACTTAAATTTCTGCAAGAACGTGTGTTTGCATGATCAAGAATATCAAGAATGTATGAGATGCACATAATCTCACCTCACATTTTTCTTTAATATCAGTTTGTGAGTAGGATGGTGAATCTGTTTTTTTTTTTGTGTGTGTGTGTACAACTTGTTTACACATCTGGTTCAAAACATTTGATGCTTAAAAGATGTCACATTGTGCTTTTATAGTGTATGCAGGCCTAAAAAGGACACGTCTCCTGATCTTCCTTAAATTGCTCATTTGCAGATCAGGTTTTTTCTACTTTGGTTTATGATATCACCATGAAACACATTTGCATAATGTCTGTCTGGTGACTGTCAAAACTCAAAGAATGATCAGATGAGTGTTTCAGGCAGGAACTGGCAAGAGATGCCTCAGTATTATTTGGTCTTTTAGGACAACTGTATAGTAATTCATTCATTTGCATGGATTTTATCATCCCAAGTGTTTAAAGTTCATGACAATGTACCCATCATATTTCAGCACACTCACTAAAAATGTATTTTGAATGCATTTTTTTCCCTCATCAAAAGTAACATGTCCATAAGGTTCATTTACTGAAAACATAAATCACATGAATGGTCTAACTTGGGTGAGAAAATACACCATGGTGAACATCCGGACTTCTTATTTATGCCAGAACATTTTTACTGCATTACATGGACAAGTGCACCAACAAACCTGCCTTCGTGGACTAAAAATTACATTTACTCACAGGATTCAATGACACCATACATCTGGCAACAGTAATGACAAACACATGCAAAGAGGGCTTATCTCATTCAAGAAAAATTGCAAGTCTATGCAAGTCAATTTTTATATCGTAGGACAAGGAGTCAAACCCAATGTAGCTTATAATGTTTAAATGTACTGAAATTCTTTTGACATTAATGTAAAATATGTGTTGTAGAAATTAGATGGAAATGTGAAACAGCTAGTTTGACTACAGCTATAAATATCTGGGTTCTGACTTCACAAACAACAGTTCTCTATGTCAAAGCAGTGTTTAACATTTCTCAAAAGGTTGGAATGCAGATGGCTACTAGCCTGGCCGGGAACATCCATTCACTTTGCGAAAACTGTCTTTTTAAATGGGTCTGGTACCTGTTCCATTCGCAACCATTTCCACCAATACATAATGTACTGAACCAGTTGCAACAGGACGGGAGCAGGCTTTATGCAATGACTCATGCAGAATTGCCCAAGAGCCACTATTTACAACAACAAAGATGGCTGCAGCATTGCTAATAACACCTTGGATAACAAATTTTTAACTGCAAAACCGACAACAGTCATTCACCAGCATCCGACTCCACTGCACACCATTTTGGATTGGTCTTTTGATTATGCTAATCAGGTTGTCACTCTGCCTACTTAAAAATTCTTGTTTCTGTGATTGGTTGTATGCCCTTCCAATAGCACCCAGAAGCAGTTTCTTCAGCATCCGTTGGGACTGCCCCCTTGTGATCAAAGTCACATAAAGAGTAGCAAGACCAACACTGCATTTGACTGTACTTGATTGAAAAGTATAGACCAATATTACATTGTGGCTTTATCACATTTAGCTTGTGTATCTTTCATCATCATTCAGAACCATGAGCAGATATTTACTTTTCTCATATGCTGTTTCTCCTCTGTCATTGTGTTGTGGTATGTCAAATAGGTCTTCAGTAAATTCTCCTGCTGTTCAAAGGTAGGCCAAACAAACATCAATTTCCTGCGAGTATCTATTCTCTCTCGAACACAGTTGTATTGAAAGTCAGTTAAACATGTCATAGGATCGTCGACTTCCAACTTGCACTCTAACGAAGTATAACTCTTTGTATCAAACAGGGAAATAATTAGGATAGCTGGCCAGGCTAGACAGCTACTGTACTGTCAGTGTAGACTAATATTTGTTAAATTTGCAAAATGGGCATTGTTTAATCCTCAGTTTACTTTAAAGGGTCTGCCTCTCATCCTTCACAGAGATGCAGAATTATATTCACATTCATACAGTCACATTTTATAAGAGCATTTTTTTTTTAAAAATTCAATTTAAAGGTTTGACTTCTGTATTTCATGTGTGACAGCATACATTTCTAGGTGGATGTTTTACCTGAGCCCAGCAGCTTAGTGTGGACAGTTTCATGGAAGATGATGACTGCAGGGCCCAAGGTGGACAGCGGGACATCCAGGCCACAGCGTGCCGACGTGGCTTTAAGCTCTTTGGCAAAGTGCTTCAGATAAGCATCTGAGGCATCACCAAGAAACTTGAAAAGGTCGTCATGGAGACGGTCGGCATGGGTGCGATAAATTATGAGGTCGGAGATGGCTAGCACCTTGAGTAGGAGACGGGTTCTCTGGCCCTGTTTGGAAGTGTTGCCAAGCAGCCCCTCCGTATCGATGACCACTACTTTATGAACGGGGTCAAATGCAGCCCACACACCCACTGTGCACGACTCCTGTGTGGGAGAAGTCTTGAACACTTCTCTGCCCATGAAAAAAGTGTGATTCAGGGTGTGAGATTTGCCTTCTCCTGTGTTACCAAAGATGGACACCACTTTCAGCAGCTGGTCAGCGTCGCAGCTGAGACTCTTCACAAATGAAGCATCATCTTTAATCTTGAGAAGAAAAATTAAGACTTTGAGGTACAATAAATTCATGAAATAAAAATTTAAGAGTATAGAAGTGTCATTTGCACAACTCACCTGCATGTCTTCATTTTCATCAACCAGGAGAAAGCTGGATACTTTCTCCAGCAGTTTCACTCTCTGAGATGTAGTATCATCAGCTATTTGAACAATGGGCTGGACACGCGTTTGGACTGAGTTGGCCTCTTCAGGTTTGGGTGGCGGAGGATAAGGTGTGAGTTGGTGTTTCTTTTTGCTGCTGCCACTGTGGGTGCGTTTCTGACAGTCTTGGCACAAGTTAACTTTGCAGTTCTGGCAGCGGACCACAGACCTGTGACGCTTTCCACTGTCGCCATTACCTCCTTTACAGTTGTCACAGTAGGGGACATGCCCGGGACCTATTTGGGCCCGCTCATGGTTCTTCAGATGCTCCTGACTGTGGAGCTGGACCTCACAGCGGACACACTGTAGGCTCTTACAGTCATCACACTCAAATGTAGCCTCTTCAGAGCCACCACAAGCATAACTCTCTTGACATATTAGACTAGTGTTGACTCCCTTTTCAGAGGACGAGCCATGCCCACTCATTGTTTCTTACAAGGACAGTTAATATACAGAACTAAAGCTTATTGGACCAGCTTCGACAATATCACCAACAGTTACTGAAAAAAGTTAATTTAAAATTTCAACATGTATCAATACTGAACTTCAACGATCAAATACAAATAAATAAACTTAAAACAGCTGCATAATGGCAGATTAGATGCTGCTGACTGAACTACTCTCAACACTGATACAATTTGTCAAATGTGTTCAAGCGGCATTACATACATACACTTTTATTTAACGTCATTTAATGCAATATAGTAAAAACACGGCACTAATAGAGTAACGCCCGGTATCTCTGTTTACGCTAGCAACGGAGCTCTTCTTGCTATAAAGTTGGTATTAACGCATAGCACAGCATAAAAAATATATATACAATAAGTCAAAAAAATCTGTGAAATAATTGATCGATATGAACAAACAGTCAGTACCAACCAAGGCAATAAGCTCTACCGGAAAGAAATTAATATTCTAAAAAAACAAAACAACAACAACAACAAAAATGATGCTAACAACAGGCTAGCTGGCAAACTGAGACTCAAAGGCTCGCAAGGGGAAAATCGGTTTCTAATTTAACATCCAAGTAGGAATACTGCCCTTAAAGCTAGCTGGTGTTGACAAACAGTTTGAACGTTTTCCAAAGGAGAGCTGTAATTAGCGAGCCAACAAGCCCGAACACTTCCCAGCCGTCCAAAAGCAAGCTAGCCTCCAGTCTGTCAACCGAGCTGTGACAACACATCAACAAAAACAACCGCTGCTCGGCGTCAAGAGCTCGGACATCCACGGAATACTGGAGTTTGAAGCGGGAGGGTCATCGATACGATAGCTGTTTAAAAAACTTTAAAAGTGTTATTGAGTGTGAATCCTTCCGAGCAGTGTCATTGTTTTGTTCTTCAGCCCCCTTCCTTGGCAGATTTCTCTAGCTACGTTATGTTGTTGCCAGGTCAGATCAGCTGATCAGATTATTTTCAGTCAAAAGGGTCAGAGGAGAGTCAAGAGCGGTGGCATGATGGGAAACGTAGTTTTACAGGAAGCATTTTCTCCTCTGTTTCTGAGCAACTCCTGGTGCTCACAATATTTCATATCTTTATAAAACACCTTTTAAAAATTATTCGAGTAATAATTCAAGTAGTATAATAGAAATAAAAATAACATATTTAAAACATAGATTAAGATTCATGATGATTAAAAATAAACTTGTTGTTTTGTGTTTGAGCTGTTGCTTTAAAATGTTAAAAATATCTATGCAACTTTTAATGAAGACCTTAATTTCTACAGTTAATAATCCATCAAGAAAAGGCAGGGGGTAGTTTTTAAAGTATTTGTTGGAACCATACCTCATCCAGAGCTATCAGACAAAAGGACGGATTTAACTGGCTTTTGTCTTGTAAAGTAACACTTCAAAGTAACAGCAGGTGATCATTTGTCCTAAATGGCACTCTGTATTTTCCCTCCATTTCTACAGTTCTCAGAGAAAAATCTTTCAGTTGAATGTTAGAATTTAAACAAAACACAACAGGCCGTGAATGTGTGTTAAAATGTTGTACATTTATTAGCAGTAAAAAAAAAAAAAAAAAAGAAGCCAAGAGCAGTAAAGGTAATAAAGAGTATATATAGCTGTATATTTATTAAATTTTGGAAATCTTGTAACTTTGAAGCTAGTTTTGTCATACATCCAGAGAAGGACATTTTTGGCCAAGTTGAGCTTATCAGTCCCACTACTCAGAGTTTATATCAGATGACTCTAAAGATTTTCCTCCATCCGCAATCAAAAAACGACTTTATACGATGAGGCAAGGCTGAGCTTTCTGGTTTTAGAGCCTTTGCACTTGTGCTTAATAGCAGCAAATACAGCACAGTCAAACACATCTTTGAGGTTGTGCTGTGTCAGAGCTGAACACTCGATATAGTTATGAGCTCTGATCCTATGAGCGAGCCTTCTGGCCTGATTAAAGCTCACCGGTCTGGTGTTAAACTGGTCCAGGTGAATGAGGATGCCCACATTGTCACAAAGGTCCGACTGGCTTCCCACCAGAATAATTGGTGAGGTTTGGTTTGCAGCACGGATCTGGGGGATCCATTTGGAGGTGATGTTGTCAAAGGAGACAGGGTTCACGATGCTGAAGCAGAGGATGAAGACATCCACATGGGCGTAACAGAGAGAGCGGAGATGGCCAAACTCTTCCTGATACATCAAATAATGAGAGGTGAGGAGCAAAGCAGTCACTTGTCAGTTGTATTAAAAAAAGAAAAAGAAAAAAATGATGTGCTCTATTTACCTGACCAGCTGTATCTATTAATTTGATCTGAGTTGGGATTCCATTCACATGAACCAAGCCTGGAAGATAAATTACAAATTAGTTTATATGCTAAAAAGAGAAATCTACTTAAAAAAAAAAGACTTCTCTTACCAGTGAAAACATCAAATGCTGTTTGCTTGTACATGCTGTTGTATCCATTGAAGATGTAACTGATGATCATAGTAGTCTTCCCCACTGCTCCATCACCAACAAGCAAGAAGCTCAGCTCTTCCCTCAGTCTGCATGATTTATCAACTCTCTGACAGACCTGTGCCATTTTTTCTTGTTATATTACTCCATTATCAAACAACATGAAAGTCCTTGCAGGAGTGTAGCACTACTGTAAAAGATGTCCCCACTCTCAGGGGCCCCTCCATGCCAATAAAAGGAAAAGGCCACCTCGATTTGAAAGAACAAAGGCGCCCAATCAGATGACAGACCCCCTTTCAGCACTTTGTTTCTGTTTGCTGGAGACTTGAAGTGGTCACTCCCTCCTAGGCGTATTTGATGTAAAAGTCAGCTGATGAAAATTGACAGTAGAAAAATGTATGAAATAGTTTTTTCTATTTTCCCTTTCCCTGCCCCTTTCCCATTTTCTTATTTATTTATTTAATTAAATATGAGAAGTTGTAATGTAAGTTGATATATTACTAAGTAAGGCTAAATAGAATCAAAAAAAAAAAAAAAAAAAAAAAAAAACAGACAAACGCATCCAATGCAGTTCTACATTTAGACAATACCATATTTAAATGTAATACCACTGTCCGTCAACAGAGGGGAGTGTTGCTCCGGAATTGGCCCCCCACGCTCCCGTCTTTTAGGAGCTTCACCGGGATGCTGTATCCACCCTTTCTCGGTTGTTTATTGTCCTAAATTGTCAGTTTGCTTTTTTCTTTCTTTCTTTCTTCTTTTTTTTTTTTTTTTGGGGGGGGGGGGGGGGGGGGGGGGGGGTCTTGGATTTCTTTGGTATTCATTTAGAACAGAGAGCGTTCAAGGCCATAATATCTCCATCTACAATATGAAGGATTAATTACGTAAGAAGGACACTTACTGAAAACAAAACAAGTGCACCAACAAACCTACCTTCAGTTGGTTAGAAAATGTAGTTTGTAGCACTGCTGATTGACATTAAATTTAAACTAAATGCAGAAAAGGAGAATGAATAAAAGAACATTAGTTAGGCTGATTAGAAAGAAAGAAAGAAAGAAAGAAAGAAAGAAAGAAAGAAAGAAAAGAAAGAAAGAAAGAAAGAAAGAAAGAAAGAAAGAAAGAAAGAAAGAAAGAAAGAAAGAAAGAAAGAAGAAAGCAGAAAAATACATTTTGGTCCGCACCACAAACAGCAGACCTCAAAACGAACACCTAAGGCAAATTAAAGGACAAAGGGCACAGCTGGATTGGCATTGTTTGGCTGTCATCAGCTGGAGTTTATAGCCGCAGCATCGTTCCATGGTTCATCCTGTCTTTTTTCAGGGGAACCGAGTTCATAAATAGTTACAATGATATAAAACCGATTCATATTGAAAGTGAACTCCATCAAAAACACACTCTGCTGCTGCACTGCAATGCTGCTATGACCTTGTTGTTATAACTAAAACATCAGCCCCATAGCAGAAGTCAAACGTGTTAATTCTCAGTCGAGTCACACAATTAACTCTATCATCAGCTCAAAACAATACCTTAGAATCTGTGTGTGTGCAACGAATCATCCGGTGTAGTCAGTCTATTTACTCACTCCTTATTAACATCCGAGCTCTTATACCACACAGCAAACATACTCTATCACAAAGACTGAAATATAGAAGATTGTGATCAAGAAAATGTAAAAACTTGAGCAGCCTGTATATGAAGCTTTATCATTTTCTGTACAGGACCGCAGCTATAGACATTTCAATCAAAGATTAATCTCCTGATAATTTTTTACTCTGATACTGTTTGAAAAATGCAGAAAATATTCTCTATTGCCAATAAGTTTCATGCAATACTTGTTTTGTTCAACTAATGGCCCAGATGTAAACATTTCTGAAATAAAAAAAGAAAAAATGTTTAAACATATAAAATACATTTGATCAAATCTCTTCATATGAGAAGCTGCCAGGGTGATATGATTTTAAGTTTCTCTTGAATTCTTGTTTCAGCTGTACTTGTAAAAAGCTGTTGAGCATTGGAGTCAAAATCTAACACATCATAAAACATGCAAGTACCCAAAACATCTACCTCAGTGCAGCCCCTGGTCTCTGAGGAATTTTGATGCGCAATTGATCGATTTTATGCGGAAGAGACGAGTGGGTGCAATAATGTGACTTCTGGTCTGTAATCACATAGATAATGATGTGGACGAGGAGCCCCAGAAATAAAGAGTTGTCTCCCCCTACTATATATTTCTAAACTTTTCAGTTCTCCATCCATCCATTATCTATACTCCCCTGTTCAGGGTTTGGGGTCTGCTGGATGCCATCTTGCTGTGAAAGTCAGGGCAGAGTGAAAGTCCACCACAGGGCCACACAGACGTTGCTTTCGGTAGAGTGTGACATAACAGCAAATAACAGTAAAGCGTCTTTACTCATTTCAGATGCAGAAGAATTTATTTCATGAGACACATTTTTTTTGTGCCCAGCCCTGCCTTTCAAGCAAGATTACATTATATGTAGTGTAATGACAGCAGTTCATAACCAACTTCTGCATGTGAGGCCCATCTTAGATGCTGTCTGTTGTTTCATGTTGGCCTTGTGTGAATCGCCCACTCGGGTTTGTTTATGTGGTTGACCCAAGTGGGACCCAGATAAGACACCCATCTTGGGCCGATTCATCACCCATGTACCCCTCCAAGCAATTCACAGTGGGCCAACATGGAATCCATGGACAATCCCACATGGGATCCCATTTGTTTTCTAGTTCTTTTGTATACCAGATGGGCCCCACGTACAAATGTCGGCTGTCATTCTGAAAGTAATTCAGCACCGTATTTTGCGTCATTTGAGTTTACTGTGACTTATTGTCCTGCAGAATTTAGGCCGACAATAGCTATATTTCAACACAACTTCTTAGTTAACTGTTCACATTTTGTTTGCTAAACAATATCCCAGCTGTTCCGCAAAAGCATTTTACAAACATTGTATGATGTGATTTTCGAAGTCGGGAAATGTTTGGGGGTGAAAATGCAACTTTAAACAAAGTGTTGCTCCTTATCTGTGTGAGCCTGCAGGAAACTCTGTGAGTATTGTGTTGTAAGGTCCCTGCTTCCTGTTTGCCGTGGTTTCTCACTCACTCGTTCTCTTCTCCCTTGCACTCCCCCCTTTTCTCACCACCTGTGGTGTGAGTGATAGAGTTTATTCCCCATTGGAGGACAACATCTGGTCCCCCCCCCCCATCACACATCACGTCACATCACTTCTGGCAGGCCAGAGTCACAATGCTGCTCCTTAGCCCAAGGTAAACTGCAAACACAGGAAGAAGTCTTTAAATATCTCTGCATTGAAATGTTTGTTTCCCGTATTGTCAAATTTTTGTACACAGATCAGCCATGGAGCTGCTTTTCAACACTATATATATTCAAATACAAGTACCTTCAGAGCCAAGTCCAATGTCTTTGCAAGGTTTGAATGTACTTTAGCCTGAGCAGTAGATGTCAGCATTGTGCTGATGACAGTCCCTCAAGCTCCAAGGATACATCTGTTTCTGTAAACATGTTTTCTGTCTGCATTCTCACACTCTCTCTGTGCATGACTAGACATGCAGCAGTGTATACTGACATAGATTTATTGAGTTAATCTGCTTAGTAACCGTCTCTGAGTGTGTGCAGCTTAGAAGCACACGTCCAATTCCACATACATTATTATCAAAGAGAAATTTATTAATTACTGCCTAACTTCTGTGAACTTCTTAAAAGACTCTTATGTACACACACTGTAAGATCAAATAAAATGCATCCTAGTTTTCTACAACCATTAGATCAGCCTGAGAACCCTGATGACACTCAAATCTGACAACAAAAGAGAAATCTGTCAGATAGGTGTTAAGAGATTATGTTCCTCTCTAAGCCAGAGATCGACAGGCGCTGCTGTAGACAGGTCAAAAGGCTAACATGGCAATGCGGTAAACACACCACTTTCATTACATTTCCCTTTGAATATCTCTTTAATAAAGATTGCATTGGTTTTAGCTAATGAGGATCAGCATGAATAGATTGATGTAGAATATATTACAATAGAATACCTATTTGTTGTCTTTGTATTTGTACAACATAATTTAAAAAACACAATGCTTATGCTCTTTCCTTGCCTGACCTCTTTCCTTTCCTTTCTCTAGTGTCACTTTAATGTTTTATAGATCTATCACCCTGCAGTTCCTTGACTGACCACTAGGGGCTTCAAAAGGGGCTTCAAAAGTATTTTTGGATCTCCATAGATATATTTCACACCCATGACAACTGTGTGAGGGCTGATTTATTTTCTTATTCTTTTTATTTTTGCAATTTTTTTTAAATACCACACCAGGTAAAATAATATGGAGCCACAAATGTATGTATAATTACGGGTGTGGTATTTTGGGGAAGGGTAGCCAATATCTAGCTGTGATCACTTTAGCTACTTTAGCACCACTATTAGCACTTCTGAACTGTGAATGAGGACATAACAGAGTACAGTCAAACATATTTTAAAGAGAATCCCTTTTCTTTTGAGGTAAATTGTTCAAAAAGACTGCCTGGAGGGGTCTGAGCTAAGCAGCAGGTAATTTGTGCTGATACCCTCCTGTGATAAAACAGCAGGGACTGCATGGCTTCGCCATTTCTGATGCCACCACCAAAGCGAAATTTGAAACAGGAGGTTGCACTGCACATCTCCATATGGACCTGTGAAGCTCCTTAGCAATGGCTTGATTGAAGGCGCTGGGAGCCAGCAGTAACACAGCTCTAGGGACTGCGTGGCTGCTGTGATTTAACTTCTGGTCGAGGGTCCCGCTCATAGTAACTGACATTACTCATTTGATGACAACATCAGAAAACAGGATTAATAGATTTGATCAGAAATCATCTAAATCAGTGATTCCCAAAGTGTGGGCCCCCAAGTGGGCCGTCGTGGTACTACAGGTGGGCCGTGAGAGGTCATTAAAATTAAACAAATGTGTTTTAAATCCTTGATCTTTTTAAAATATGTTTTTAATTACTGTAAAAATATTCATGATTTGATGAAAAAAAATCATTAAGAAGTAATAAAACAAACCAGTTAAGTGTTATTCTAACTGAATATGACAAGTGTCACCTTATTTGTTGACCCCTTACATTAATGTCGGAACATGGTTCCTTGTCCTGTATGTTTATCACAGTTGTGATTAAAGGTTTCAGTGGGCTGCAGAGATTTTTCACATTTCAAATTGGGCCTTGGTATTCTGAAGTTTGGGGATGGCTGATCTAAATTATCATTAGTTAGCATCATATGTTAGCATAAACTAACCCACACGAATACAGCTAGCTTGCAAAGCACAACTGGAGAGAAGAGGCAGAATAATAAAAGCGATCTTCAGTGTATATTTATACCACAATCTCTGCATGAAAGTGGTTATTGAATGTGGTGAATCACCTGTACTGAAATCAGTAATCATTTTTCAATTTTGGCCAATACAGCACTGATTTAACCTGTGAAACTGCAACGTATCAGTTTGGCTTGTATCCATTGTAGTTGCAGGTTTATAATATTTTTAGGGCTGGGCAAGTTAACGCGTTATCATTGCGTTAACGCATTAATTTATTAACGCCAACATTTATTTTATAGCGCGTTAACGCATGTTCCTTACGTGCTTTTGTTTTGAAAAGTCTGTTACTGGCTGCTGCAGAACCGGAAAATAATTGGCAGGCAAAACTAAAACAGACATGGAGAGCGGTAGAAATCAGAGTACCTTACAGTTCGGGAAGGAACTCAAGTAGCAATATTAATAATTCTGTCTGAAAAAAAAAAAAACTTTCGAACCCATTTGTTCAAGACGATCGCGTCATTCCTCCATTATACATCAGATCTGCTCCATGTGTTCACTGTTGTGCTGTTCTCTAGCTGGTTACTTCAGTGCGGCTCCATCTAGTGGCACAGATGTGTAACGACAACAGAAAGTCTATTCCTTGATTATAACACAAAGCCATTTCTGGGTCAAGTAAACCAGACAATAAAATATTAAAAACAAATTCAGTCCCATGGCCTGTTTGCTAAAATTGAAATATTAAAAAACTGGCTTTTTTGTGTGTTAGATTAAAAAACAGAAAAAAGATTTTTAAAAAAAGTCACTTTTTAATTTTTGAAATTTTTGATTGACAATTGAAAATGGAAAAAAAAAAATAATGATACACAGATAATTACGGATTGATAAAGTTACAGAACTTTAACATGGACATTTTCATTTTAAAGCTCTCCCAGGGGACGATTTAACAGAAACAAGGTTATTTGTAACCACTGGCAAGTTGAACTCCACGTTAAAGGTTTCTGCTGTTACCTCAGAAATTACCTGTTTTAATTTTTTGATTGTGGCCTCTAGATTGTTAGGATTTTGCTGGTAGACTTTTTTTTATTTTTAATAAAAAAACAGGATGACATTAATGCCCTGGCAGTGGCAATAAGCTTTATTTTATTTGACATTATTTAAGATGAGATTTACACAAAATATGTGTTACACTGGCAAGTGCTGATGTTAAGCGTTTGAACAACAAGTGTTATGGCACTTTAGTTCATATGGCAACAGAATATTTAAATAAAAGTGACCTTTACACTACTTTTGAATTCATTATTTTATTTTTCGCATACAATGCGATTAATTGTGATTAATCAGGGAAATCATGCGATTAATCACGATTAAAAATTTAATCATTGCCCATCCCTAAATATTTTGTTTTTTTATTTTATGTTTAAGCCACCAGCCTCCTCTGGTGTGTTTGTGAGATTTGAGATGGGTCCCATTCTGACAAACCTTTAATCACAAAGCTACGAAGCTCATGCATGAAAGATTCAAAGATGTTGATGGACCCTTTATTATCTTAACTTTGTCTATTAGCATAGTTGTTAATCTAAAAATCAAATATCATACAACTAGGTTTGATTATAGAAGCTAAACCTCTGTGTGTTTAACCTGGTGATGCTGCAGGAATGAGCTATTTCTCTTGGAGAGCAAAAAAATATTTAAAAGATTTTAAAATTATGAATAACTGGTGGTTATGGCGACAACAGGTGACCAGAGTTCCTATAATTGTTGGTTGTTGGTTATCTCTCCAATGTATTAGCACACTGGTATCAAATTAAATTCTAACAACCTTTTGATTGCTGCACCAAGTGATTTATGGGAATTCATGCATGTGTGGATCTCTCCCACCCCTTTTCTGAATGCTGATGTTCACTTTCTTGACTAGTAGCCAGGTATGGCAGGAAACTATAAACTGGATCCATGAATATTTTATTCCTGTCACTCTGGATATTACCATGGCTTCTTTGTTGCATTCCTACATTTGCATAATCTGAATCATTATTCTAACCAGGATCCCAACCAGCTTAATGTGAATCAGCCTGTCCCATTTTTTAAGGGAAGCCTAAACATTGGCGGGCATTTTGTTGGCCAGCAGACATTTCTGTCAGTTTAGTTACTCTTAGGGCATTAAATGCTGGCAGGGGTCCAAAAGCAAACAACTAATCCCACTTTACCCTCCACAGAGCATTAAAGGAGTCTGTCCCTTGTCCTTTGTGTGATATAGAGTTGCCCCCCCCCCCCCCCCCCCCCCCCCCCCCCCCCCCCCCCCCTTTAAAATTGACAATAAAGGATGCTTTAACTAATCTGCTAAATAACTAACTGTGGGAACATGAGTATAATATCAGAAATTGATTTTTCCTATCCTATTTAAAGGCCATGAACTATATTTTCACAGTCTGCATGCTACTATGGGGTTCTCTATGGACAGAATCAATTCACCTGAACCTGGAGCTTCTTTGGTTATATAGTATTACGTGAACACAAATACAGTGCTTCTTATTTTATATATGACTCTACCATACTTTATGATGTATGCACTACTTTACAATAACACACCAATTAACTGTTTGGAGGCACTGATATGTCAAATAGAAGCCAACCACTGTGTCACCAGAGTCCCACATTGTAAAATGCAGTTGCTAATATTACTTAGAAAAAAAAATGATCCTAACTGATATTTGCTTACTTTGTTGACTCTCCTGAGTTACACTTAGTAAATAAAACTTAAGTAATTCTTAACTGAAAAAGTATGAGCAATGAAGAGCAGTCCTCAACCCAGGTATGTATGCTTAACACTAGGTGGCAACACTTAGCTATTTGCACACGCAGTTTCCCTAAAGACGTTCTTGGGAATGGCTGAAACCGTGAAAGCAGGTTGAAAGCCTCTGCCCTGGCCGTGTTAAGATAATTTGCAGCAAAATTGTAAATTAAGGTTTTGGGCTGTCACAATTGAAAAACCACTGTGACTTCGTCAAAATCGGCTGTCCTATGTCCTACAGAGTAATCGGTTTGACAACAGCTGTCACAATGGATCTTACGATCAAAAACTACCTGATTACATTTTCTGACAGCGTCAGAAATCCTACAACTCTGACTACCTACTAGCCAAGTAAACTGTAACTTGAAATGACATAAGTATTGCAACCCAACAACATTCAAAAGAAAAATAAGAATCCCAAGTGGGCCTCTTTTCCCATAACCATAACCAGGACCAAAATCCTTCAGCGCTTCTTATTTAAAGGATTTCCTGCAAACATAAACACTACAACATATTGTTTGTCAAGTCACAGTGCACACTGATGATGCACTTCTACATCTGCCCACATCTCTCACACTGTAAAATGTTAGACTCGTCTACAACTCCAGAAATTGTGCAGTGTATAAGTAGCCTGAGGCAATGTGTTCAGTATACTCCCACAGGAGACTGATGAGTAGACTGCCATTGAGGTACAGATACGACAGCTGCAGGAGATGATGTGTACAATGTTGGTAGTTTACTCAGCAGTTTCCTGTAGTGATAACATGTGCATGTGTATTCCTGCCATGGTGTTGCTGGTTACTGTAGCAGCTACTGCTCCGGTTCTTGTTCTGTACTCTTTATGATGGGCATCACAGTAGTGCAGTGGTTAGGGCTGACACTTCACAGCAAGAGGTTTCAGTTGGATCTCGGTTCAGCTGGGTCTTTCTGCGTGGAGTTTTCATGCTCTCCCTGTGCCTGTATGGGTTTTCTCCGGGTACTCCGGTTTCCTTTCACTCCAAAAACATGTTTAGGCTCGTCAGTAATCCCCCCCGATCTAAATTTACATTGACTATATTGTAATTTGATTTATAGGACTAATTATAGGAATCATTTGTTCTAATCAATAAATCAATCTAATTAATATGTGTGTGTGTGTGTGTGTGTATGTGTGTATGTGTGAGAGAGAGAAGCACTTTGATCGCTCCCTGGACTAGAAAGATGGTGTGTTAGATTTATTTTGGTCATAGAAGAAATTAGAACCCCTTTGCTCCCAAGCAGACAGGTGGAGTTGTATGGATATCTGCTTGGATGTCATTTTTCATTATTGAAGGTATTTGGGTTGGATTGGTTTCCTGATTTTTTTTTCTTTTAAGTAAAATTGACTTTTTTACATTTTACTGTACAATCATCCCTTCTGTCTTCTTATCTACTCCAGTCACTCCTGTTATTCTAAATCTCAATGTGTAGGAGCTCTATTGCAAAATGTAATTTTACAATAAAGGCTGTAAAATTGTGAGACTGACCTGTTTTATCTATTCCTGAGGTGGGAATAGTCACTCTGGTTATCTTAAAAAAGAAAAAGAAAAAACTTCCCAAAATGCATTAATGTGTGAGAAGATTTACGTTTTCTGACGCTGCAGTTTGATTGCAAGGACTAGGAGATTTTGAGCAATCCTCGTCTTGTGCTGCAGGATTCAGGAATCAAACACATTGCTGCCGTTTAACATGCTTTCACACATACCCTTCATCAATGAAATCTTTTTTAATTTTTTATTTATTTATTTTATTGATTCATTCCAGACATGTCAAAACAATCTTATAAAGCATGCCAATTTTAACACTAGCATGAATCTATGTATTTGAAAATTAATGCATAAATCAATATACATAGACACATGTGCATAACCATAATTTTGATCCATATTGAACGTCTTGTAAATAAATCTAAATAATAAATGGACCCGTTTCCCCCAAAAAAGAGGAAAATAAAATCAACAAAATAAATTTATACCCACCTATCTATACAGTACCTTGCAAAAGTATTTGGCCCCCTTGAACTTTTCAACCTTTTGCTATATTTCAGGCTTCAAACATATAGATATAAAATTTATTTTTTTTTGTTAAGAATGTGTGCAAGAGAGTGTACAATATTATTCAGCCCCTTTACTTTCAGTGGAGCAGATCACCCAGATACCCCCCCCATCCCACCATGCTGCACTCCGACACCAAACCCACTTGAGCCCAGTCTCCCCTACCAGTCTGCACCAGCCCCCCCGCAATTATGGCACAAGAGGAGAACCAAGAGGGCGCCTGACCCGGTTGGCCCGCACACGACACCACAACAACAAAAGCACTCTGACCCCTGGCAGCAAGACCCATGAGCCAGCCCAGGCACCACCCACCCCGCCAGCCCCCAAGACCCCTCCACCCCGCAGCGGAAATCCCTCTGTTGGGGCAGGTTTGGGGCGCCTTCCCAACTCGCCCCAGCAAAGACAAACCCCACTCCATGCATTTGAGACATTGCAGCAGCGACATCTGCTGGGATGTCTACCAGCAGACATCTCTAGACATGTACTGATGGGGCTGCGTGTGAGAAAGCAAATGTTGACATTTTGTTTCTTCTGGAGATAATCAGGGCAGGTACCTTGTAGAAACTCATGAAATTCCTGACAACATGTTTACATGGATTTGTCAAAGGGAGAATATTGCCACCTAGTGTAGCGTCATTGGGCTTACCTCAGTCAACAAGTCAAAAACCCTCTCATCTTTGTTTTCTGGGTCACAACAGTCATCTCTTTAAATGGATATAACCATAACTCAACTTAATTGTGTTTAAACACATTGTTATGGGGGGGGCATGTGTGATCATAGCAGGTAATCCTGCGTCACTGAGCAAATGAGCATATTGATAAAAAACTGCTGCCATATTCTTTTCTGAAAACCATCATGGTGCTTATCAGGGACTTCTCCAAATTGTGGGTTCATCCACACTGATAGGAAAAATATAAGCAATCATTGGAGATTGTGAGACTCGTGCTATTTTCAACGTCTTGTAAATGAAACACTGTAATTTCCACCACATACGTTTTGCACCTGGTGCCACTTTGGAGTATTTGTAGTTGTGAAACACATCTCCACCAGGGAATCATCTGCTGTGAAGTACAAGTGTGAACACAAACTGTAGAGAAAGTACAGGCAAAATACATAATAATATGAGCACAAAACTTCTCCACAATAGTATCTTGGACCTGCCTGGTGTGTTCCTTGGTCTTCATGATGCTCTCTGTGCTTTAAACAGAACCCTGAGACTATCACAGAGCAGGTGCATTTATACGGAGACTTGATTATACACAGGTGGATTCTATTTATCATCATCAATTTCATTTTACTTCACGATTGTGTCCCACTTGTTGATTCTTGACATAAAATTTAGATTTTATATCTTTATGTTTGAAGCCTGAAAGCCTGAAGGCTAATACTTTCGCAAGGCATTGAAATATATATATATATATATATATATATATATATATATATATATATATATATATATATATACACATTTTTTTTTCAGGAACCAATCAAACCATTCACACTTGTAGTTTAAAGCAAACCATTTTCTTTTCTTTCATTTTTTTAAGTGTTGTAGATCATGGAACAGCACCATATCTTGTTCAAAACTAACTGGTGTCTACAGCTTGCCTTGGTCATAAAGAGTTTTTGTTTTATGTCCCAGGTTCCAATGTGCATGTGCATGGGCATGTTGATGACAACACATAATCACTGTAATTGTCTGCTGATCTCTCTGTAAGCTTATTCTCTCAACAGTAATGCAAGTCATATCCCTCTTCATCATTTGTAGATATCTGGAATGCTTGCTGCCGTCATTTTGCTTAAATCTATGCCATGGGGAAAACCCAGTGGGGTGGATGTGATAGTGCTGGTTTATTTTTTTTCGTGTGGATTTTGTAACATCAAGAATGAAGTTAGACCTTAATTAAATAATTGAAACATGAAAAAGATATAAAGCGATATTCAAGTCATGGAGATTTCACATAAATAAGAGAAATAAGAATCCAGTCGTTTAGTGTCTGAATGTTTGATCCACTTCATCACAGGCAGCTGATAACAATATCAACAGGAGTCGTGCACTTTGGCCTTTGAAGCATCTGTGTGCTCATAGTTGCAATTGGCTCCACATCAGTCCACGCAGAAGTATGTGTTCTTGAACAGCCTGATTAGAATCAAGCTAAACAGGAAACTCTGCTGCAATTGGCTGATTAACACAAGAACACGATCTTTCCAAAGGAATCAAACTATCCAAACAAACATGAAACATCATTATGTGGAATTAAACCCTTGGAAACATTTGACTCAACACATGACTCATTTGATGCCTGTAAGATCATCTTCATTATTAGCTTATAGAATGAAGATTGGTTTTAGATTTGGATGACTAAGTGCAATATTGCAGCATAAAATGCCTGAATCTGCCGCTGTGATGCCGTGTGTGTAGTTTTAAAATGGCATTGATGCAGAAGCTCTGTCAAAGTGTGGGAAACACGGGTGCCTTTCCGGCTCTTTGAGAGAAAACACTCCAGAGAAAAATGGCAGGAAACCTCCAGGGCCTTTTGATTCATGGTTGGAAAGTGAGTCAGAGTACCTGAAAGCTTGGAGTCCTCACAGTGTCACGGCCACCCTTAAAATCAAACATCACAGTGAGTCAGTGGCCAAGAAAATACGTACTTCATTTCACTTGTCGGAGGCCCTGCTTTTCTGCATGCTGGCTCACGGTCATGGCTTATAGAGCACTCAATGAGACTGAACCATGAGCACTGAAATAATTACACCTGTCCTTTCTGCACTGTATCTAATCCAGTGGTTTTCTATTTCAAACTGTGTGTAACTGTGAATTGCAGTACATCAAACCAAATAACTATAACAAATAACTAATAAATGTGTACGCTACAGACATGTCTTGATGCTAGTCATCTGAAAGATAGCAAACATTATCAAATCTTATGTGGATATTTAGTTGTATTACCTGGATCACCTGATGTTTTGCAGCTGCATGTGGTCATATGGACTCATCTGTGTAAAGAGTCTGCATGATGTTGCTGAGAAAGGATCAGATGTTTCCTGGAATTCCTGCACGGTAGACCAGGAAGCGCACCCTTTACCTCCCCATAGTACCATTGTCTGCTCAAAAATGCTTTTTAAATGTGTTATATATGTTTTTTATACCTTATAAACAGAAGAACTGAGGCAAAAACACAATAAGCCACAAGGAGACAATTTCCAACATTTTTGGATGTAATTCAATTCAATTTTATTTTATTTGTATAGCGTCTGTTACAATGTCAATTGTCTCTAGGCGCTTTACAGAGACCCAGAGCATGTAATGATCATACAAAACAAATAAACAAGATTTCACAAATCCCATGAATAAATGCAAACTCCATTAGGAGTCATTAGCTAGTCAGGGACATTACACCATAGACATAAATTAAAGGGTTGGTTTAATTTCTTGCTGAGAGTCAGTGAAAACTCTACCATTTTCATGCCTGGATGGTACATAAGACCCTAATACATAAGAGCTAAAGTCAGCAGCTACAACAACGAGTCCAAAAAAGCTGGGCTGCTGTGTCAATTAACATAGAATGCAATGATTTGCATATCTCCTAAAACCCCCATTTTTATTCAGAATGGAAAACATGTCACATATTAAAATTGCGACATTGTGTTTTATTTTATTTTTTTTACTAATTTTATTTTCATAAAGAATATTAGCTCATTTTGAATTTGATGACAGCATCCCATCTCAGAAAAATTGAAATATTGACAACAAAAGGCTGGAGAAGCAAGTTGTCCCAAAAAGAAACACTTTGCAACTAATCTGGTTAAATGGCAACAGATTAGTGACATGACTGGATATAAGATTAACATCTTAGAGAGATAGAGTGTCTCAGAAGTAAAGATGGGCACACTGGTGCACAAGTTTGGAAATCTGAGCCAATAAAATGTGAAAATGTGAAAAGTGTTCCTTAATGTAACATTGCAAAGAATCTCACCAACTATGGAACTTAATATTGTTCAATGATACAGTACTGGGAATCTGGAGAAAGCTCTGCCCAAGTGACCAAGGTGAAAATCAACGATCTTAGGGTTCTCAGTCAGAATTGCATTAAGAACTGCGTGATGTGATAGTGTGATAGAAATCACTGCATGGGATCAGGAACGCTTCTAGAAATCACTTTCTAAGAACACAATTCCCAGTAACATCCACAAAGGCGGGTTAAAGCTCTATCAAGTAAAGAAGATGCCTCATGTGAACATCTTTCAGAAACACTGCTGTCTTCTCTGTGAGAAAGCTAATTTAAATGGACTGAAACAAAGTGTAAAACTGTATTGTGGTTAGACAAGTCAAAATTTGAAACTCTCTTTGTAAACCTTGAACACCACACAAATGCCAGACAAAAGATGAGAGATGATTTGGCAGTGCTCAGTTCAAAAGCTGTCGTCTCTGGCGGTATGGGTGTGTGTTAAGGAAAAGATAACTTGCACTAGAAAAGAAACATATGTATATATATATATATATATATATAGTATATATATATATATATATATATATATATATATATATATATATATATATATATATATATATATATATATATATATATATATATATATATATATATATATATATAAAGGGCTTTCATGTTCCAGCAACACAAAGCAAAACTGCATATTTCATCTCTTACAAAAGCATGGCTTTTAAGTAGAAGACAACAATTCACTCTCAATACTCCAGAAACTGCATTCCCATTTTCCCGATGTATAGAGACTTTTGTTAAAAGAAAAGGGATGCTTTTCTGGTTGTAAACTTAAACATCTTGCTATCATCAAATTAAAAAATACCTTATTTTTCTCAAGACTGAACATTTCCTTACATAAATCATTTGATATATTTTTTATGTTCTATTAGGAATACAATATAATATTTGCAAATCATCTCTGCCTTTATTAATCAATTTCTATTTTTTTAAACAGTACCCTAACCTTTTTGGAATTAGGCTGGTATGTCAGAATCGAGAGTGAAACAGCAAACTACCTCTTCTCAAGGTCAACAAAGATCACTTAAAAATTAACAATTCCACTGTGTTAGTTTTATAAACACATTTAAAAGTCGTACTGAAACAGGACAAACAGGCAGACACTTCTGGTTTGGGTTAAAATATCTGTACAACAGAATAGATTGTAAAGTGCTGATTAGTAAACGTTAGCATCCTAGCATGGCCAGATATTAGCATGTAACTGGCACATCGAGTTGGTTCTTGATTATACATCATATAGAACAAGAGGTAGAATTTTCAGAACGTGACACATTGTGCCCAACCCCAGCCAGAGGTGGGTCTGAGTAAAAAATATGATTAGGAAAACTTAGTTAAATAAAAAAATAAAAAATCCTGTTTCTCAAAGACATGGGAAGCTAATGAAGCAGGAGGCAGCTCTTTGGTTGCTGCTTTAATGTTGTTGAGCCTGGCTCTGACCTTCCACGCCTGCTCCAAACAGATTACATTAAAAGGGTGTGATTAATGCTGTTTGATGGGAAGAAACAACGTTCGCATAAACTACTAGTGATGATGAATGGAATAAAGAACTGTGTTCATCATTGTACAATGATTGATGAATCCCAACCATGTCATTTCTCATCTCCAAAATGAAACCAGATGAGCAGACACAGGCAAAAAAAACAGTTTCAGTCCTTTGATCTGATCTTTGTCATAATAAAACATGGAATATTGGCAGTGTCTGTTTTTAGTTATTGACCGAGGGTTGAAAGGAGGCATATGGTTTATTGTAAAATCATTAGGCCCTGTTTGTGTGTCATTAGTGGATGGCATTTCTCTTGTGGTAAAGGGGCATTCATGACTGCATGGCCCTCGAGTTTATAGACAGGAGCCCAGAGAGGGAGAATGTGATCCTCACCAGTGAAACTGACCTCACAGTGTAATAGTTCTGGGACTCAAAAGTGGATAGACTCCATGAGTGAACCTATCAGTTTCTCTTCAGCACACTTCCAGGGTGACCTCCAGCTCTCTGCTGAGCAAACCAAGATCAAAAGTCTGGGTTCAAACTGGGTACACATGAAAATGCAGGTGGAGACTCAGATGTATCACGTTTTTAGGAATTTGTTGCCACTTTTCCAGCCCAAAATGCACATCCTGAGGACGTGACCTCAGTCTCTACTTTGTAGTGTCATGTATGCTCCTCAAAATCACTGTTAACTCTGTTCAAAAGATGGTAAGTGACATATTTTTTCAAGGAGCAAGTCACCTTAGATGACCTACTAAGGATTCCAAATTCACAGTGTACACAATGTATTCAGTTACAATTAATATTTATTAGTGTGTTGATAAAATATGCTTTTTAGATAAACATTTGTGGGATTTTATGGTATGACTGATGAATACCAAACTGTCTGACATTTAGATGTTTGCACACACCTTTGTAAGTAAGTATTTTGCAACTTCCCTGGGCTTACATGTTCTCTCCACTTTGTCAGAGATCACCGACGGTGTGGTGTGGACCTTTCATCACTGGCGATCTCATATATATCACTCTGGTTCTAATAAGACAGCATAACAAGCTTCACATGCTAATATAAAACTAAAAATATTTTGGTCTCCATGGAAGTATTAAAACTGTGTGTAAAAGGGGCAGACACATACAGCTGTTCTATTGATTTAGTTTGGCATCAAGTCTAACTCAGCATGCATTTTTGAAACACACTGTGATGAAGGGGATGAGTCCAGGGTTTTGTGTTGCAGCAGCAACAATAAGGTGAATAAGAGAAAATAGTCAAAATAAGTGAACTTAAATTCATGTGAATAGAAAGAAAATAACAAATTGGCAAAATGGTGTGGACAGGATGGCATTAATACATTACAATTACTGAGCCATCTGATATGTCTCTGGTTGGCTGCATGCTCCAGCTTGTGTTTCACAACATATGGTTTACATATCAACACGCCATACAGTGGGGAAACATGGACAAGAAAGCATGTTGTTGCTGTCTGCCTGCCTGCCTGCATGGTGGCTTGTGTTAAGTTTCGCTGAAAACATATGGTAAAACTGTGTCTTGGGCAGCACTGAACAGAGTAGGAAAGTGTTTTTGTGTTTGTGTGTGCGACCAAATGATTCAGATTATACAGATCTGCAGACAGCATGCAGGGGACTTTCTGCATATGTCTGCTGTATGTATGTATTACAGTGTATTCACTGTTTTCGCAGCTCCAACCTTTGACCTACTTCCAGCCTTACTTCGAGGAAACTAGACCAGTGCCACAGAATTACTAGGCTTAAAATGTATACTTGTTTATCCATGGTTGAAACCACTTCTCTTATTTTCAGTCTGATATGACGCATCTGCACATGTAGCAGTGTGCACTCAGCTCAGACAGAGAAAGAAACTATCTGTACACCCTCGCCTCGAAGCACTGATTGATGTACACAATAGTTTAGGCTGCATTCTAGATATCTCGTGTGTACAGGGAGCCCCAGTTATCCAGATAGTTTCTGTTCTCTAATTAATCTGCAACCAACAAAAGTGACCGAATCCAAGTTGGTAATATGAAGTTTTCAAACTATGCTGAAGATTCTACAGGATTTGAGTTGTTTTCTGAGTGCCAGAAACTAGAAGAGACAAGTGGAAGGCTCGCTGATGTTGAACTTCCAACTTGTACACAAGTTGATGACAAATAAGAGGTGGGAAAATGTTATCATATCCCAGGCCAAATAGGGTCAAGGCATTCCAAAAGCTCAGCTCGGAAAATAAACATACCTCCAGGAAAGCTCCCATAACACTCGGTCTATCAGAATACAGACAACAACAACAAAAAAAAACCCCTGCTTCAGCTGGTTAGACATTTCAATGGCTTACTGTTTTCACTTGCTCATGACTTGTTTTTTTTTTTCTTTTTTTTTTTACTGACTATGACATATGACTGATATGTTAACAGTTGCATGGTAGCTGACTAATGTCATTAGCGCTATCAGTAAATGAAGGCACATTATGTTGTTTTTGCACTTTAAGAAAACCATAAAAATACGTCGTCATATAGAGATTTGACCTTCAAGGCCCTCTGTAATGACAACGAAATATACATCATTATCAATAAAATACATAAACAACAGAGGTTCACTTGTTTACACAGGGAACAGCCAACTTGGATTTTGAGCTCACAATGACCTGGAACCTCCCAGTTCCCAGACCGTGTTCCAAAAACCGAGGATACTAGGAGCTTGTTTTACCACACAGGAAAGTTCTCTTGGAGCACACCAAAATGCTACAGTCCCCAAGTTCAGTGATCAAGGTGGTAGCCTGTGGTTTAAGATTTTTTTGGCACGTTTGTCCTTTAGTGCTTTCACATTATAGTCATTGACTGCATCAAACTTGGTTCATTACATCAACCATAGACCTGAGTTCTGACTTCTGAGTCCAGATAACTCCCGCATTAATGAAGATCACACTGTGCAAGACAGGCATTATGTTTTGCCTACTTTTCCCTAAACTTACCCACAGCATCCCCCCCAGTATTTTATAGTACGAAGCTTAAGAACTTGCACAGAAAAATCTGCAAAACATTCAGAGTTAGGGGTCCAGAGAGCAAACGCACATACCCAGTGCAGCTTAAATGTACACACTCCTCTGAACGCTGGCCTGTGCGGTTACCAGCTCTGTGAGAAGTCAGCACTGTAACCATGCCAGAGTCAACATTCCTTGCGCACGTGATGTGAGAGCCTGAGGCAAGAGGGCCTCTGTGCATCAAGCATTCAACCACAAACTTAAATATAGCCTATAGAATTATATAAAGCAGACACATAAACACGTTTCCTTTTTCACTCAGGGTTTTGTTTTTATTTAAATACATTTGAAAACAGCTTTCGATAATCTTTTTCTATGCAGTTTTAAACATAATACAAAAAAGTACATTATTGTGAATTTTTAAAAGGATCACATGCTAACTGGACATTGTAGTTAAAGTCTGTTGCCACAGTAAAAAAAAACATCTCAGGTAAGAGCAAAACTGCTGATTAGTTTTCACTGTCACATGAAACCAAATCAGCACATTTAAAGTGGACATGGTTTCTGCATTCTAGGATTTTCTAAAGTGTTGCAACGATGAATTCTTACATTAGATGTCCTTGTAAACTAAAAAAGAGTGAGAGGTGCATGATGTGTGTCTGTATTGCTGAGAAAAATACACTGTGTATTCAGGTCTCAAACTCTACAGCACGAAACTTCAACTAACTACATGTTTGACTGTTCAGATTTTTCACTGGCTAAGTCAATGGGAAACAGCGATGTAGCCATTTGCTGATATGTACATGGGCACCAGATTCATTTTAAAAGCGAAGGTTTACATAATCGTACAAAAAGTGTTTCTATTATGTCATGGAAGAAAGGTGCATTTGGTTGATGCAACAAACCATTTGCTTTTACAGCCGTCCCCAACAGAGACCTCGGTGCGTAATCTTTGTTGTTGTGGTTCCTCCAGCAGGCAGTTTTCTGATTCCGGCTCAAACACCCATGACTGAGTTTCTAGATTTGCCATTGTTAAAAAGGTTAAGTGATCTCTCAAAGTTTTGTTTACTGTGGCTTGGTTTGGAGTTCTGTGCTCCACTCCTGACCTGCCACAGGAGTTTTGCACCATCATACATATCATACAATCAGTGTTCTTCATATTTTTCTTTATCCTTCTTGACATATTGTTTGGCAGTATAATGGGTGCGGAGATAAGATAAATATCGCTGGAAACGGTCACCTGATGTCCACTTTTTAAGCACCAAACAAAAACATCCGCTTCAGGATTTCACTTCCCTTTCCAACTATAAAATGATATGAGGAGTGCCACATGCAAACTTCTGACCGGCTCCCAGCAGTAGGGATTTTTGGCGTGGCACCTTAAACTCCCCACAGTCGTGGAGAATGTTTATAACAGCTGCCTCAATCGAGAAAAGGTGCTCATCCTCAACTTCGGGACAGTGGTGCCTCATGAACTCCGCCAGCTGGAGCAGATATTCAATATTGTGGCCCGTGTTGCCGCTGCAGATGGAAATCTGGGCGGCGATCTCTTCGGCCGAGGCCGGGCCGAGATAGATGGGGTTGTCAGAGGTAGCAATGTAGACGAGGGCCAGCAGCGGCACGTGACCCCTCTCTTTAGGGATGAACTCCACCATCTCTTTCATGTAACCCCCCAACACAACCTCCCTCCAGTTTAAATACTGAAGAGACTGCTCGATCTGCAGCTCAGACACTTCATAAGCCACTCCCCACGTGTAAGCCTGATGGGGAAAGCACAGGGAAAACAGGCGTTTCAAGTTACTGTAAGACATGTGCAGGATCACTTCTGCTTTATAGAGGAGCTTATTTGCATGTCTTGATTTTGCAAACATAAAGGGAAGCAATAAATAAAGATGACAGGAACAGTATAATGGACAAGTCAAGACTGGCCTGGCTGAATCTGAATTATAACCTTTTTTTTTTTTGACATGACATGACTTAATTTCAAAGCATAAATCACTGTGGCAGAAGTTGGAGACATCATATAAAACTAATGGAAAAAATATAAGAATAACACTTCCTGTTAAAAGTTGATGGGTTTACTCAGTTTCCCCCTTATATTACAGTAATGTACCAGCTTATTGCACAATTACACATAAAGTAGTTCATCATCCAGAAGTGGATGATGTAAAATAGCCTGACTGAAAACTGGTACGTTTCATTTACTTATAATGGTAGAGAATATGAATTCACGATCACATGTTATGGAGTAAACAAAGCAAAGAAGCACTCACCTCCAGATCTGGCACCAGTGTGACAACTCTGCCAGGCTGGACAACAAGGACACACAGTTACAACTCAGAACATCATATCACAACAACAAGATGTATCGTGACTTCTAATGTTTAATAATTGAGGACACTGGTCTCCAAAGCACATAAATGATTACACTCATCAACAAATGTTAGCTTAAACTTTGAAAGTGATATAATGTAGTAGAGAATGTTTTATGGTAAATGTGGCACAAAGATTCACCTTTTCCTTGTCTCCTCGATGAAAATCGTCTCCATGCCAGAATCGTCTCTTGTATCCTTTAATATAACCGATTTTGCTTCTCTTGTATGCAAAACCTGGTTTCCACACTAAGGAGCCATATCCAAATATCCACAGGGTGGTATTTTCTTTTATAACGTCCTGAGGTTTCATCGTGGTCACCTGACAAAACGCTCTAGTCTTTTTAGGACAAGAGGTGTCTGCTCTCCTGGAGGTCCTGCTGGCCATCTTAAATGCTCTCAAACGACAAAAGTGCGTCTAATATATTTGTATATATGAATAAAAAACATCCTTGAAAGAAGCGTGGCTCTATTTTTAGGTGTCATGAAAACTAAACTTTGAGCTGTAGACACTTCGTTCCCCTCCTGTACCCTGTATAAAAACACGTGTTATTTGTTGTTCAGGCTGCGTCAGAGCGACAAGACCTGAGCCAATCACGTCGTAGAGAGGGCGGGCTTAGTAAACGCACAGACCAATCAAAATCAGGTAACGGTGACCTCCCATATCAATTTACGAGCTTGGAAAGCTGAAGCTGCATTTCTAAGAAAGGAGGCGGAAACGAGGGGTTTCCAGATGGAACTAAAAACATTCAGCTCTGTTTGCCAACGTTCTTTTATGAGAAAACGATTTTGATATTGATAAAAGTCTTAATTAAACTTAAAAAAAAAACTTCTCACATCATAACCCAATGTGTATTACCAAAATGCTATTCCTTTTGTAAACTTGCAAACTCTTATGTATCCAAAAGTTCTGAACAGTCGCTGATGGTCCAGCGCCAGCAGGTAATCACATTATCTATAAATAGCTGGGACTGTTATATCTGTGATGTCTTAAGCTCATTAGGTGTCTGTGTTGTGCACTAACACCATTGTGCCCATGCAGTCTGGTACATGGCACATTTGTCCTCTACTTGCCTCTGCACATGATATCTCGTCAGCCGAGAGGTGAAAGAGGAGACAAAACACTTTCCAAAGCTCACGCAAATCCTGCTGCCCCCAAGTGGCAACGGAAGCCATAGCTGTGAGTGAAAATGCTTTTCCTCCAACGTGAGAGGAAACCGAATTTCCTCAGTAGTTTTCTTTTCACCCACGTTCACAGGAGAGGATTCATTATATGGAGCAGCAGCAGATCAGAAAGACAGTTAAAAACCACAAGGACTCTTTATTATCACGTACAGACTTCTAAATAGAGTTTCTTTCTTCTTTAAATATTTCCTTACATTTCCAACATTGACAGCGCTGACCGCTGAATGACTGCTGGTCACACTGACGTCACATCACACCGACACAGATCACTGAGACACGGAGTCATCAGAAATGCTGCCGAGCCAAATATTACTGCATCAATAGACGATGAACTTTCACATTAGCTGACACAAAATGAGTTTCTAGATGATTGCCACACCTAATTCAGGAACCTTTTTTTTTTTTTTTTTTGATCATATGGACACTCAACCATCAAAAACAAACAGTGTACCAGATATGTTTTCTGTCTGTGTCTTTTTTTTAATATAATAATAATAATATTAATAAAACACAAAGAACATTTAAAAAATAAATTCACCTTTTTGGTGGCATTGGCTTAAAAACAGATGTACAAGTCATACTTCTAATCTCAACATATAAATATACAATATGTACATAATAATCTTGTAAAACATTGAAAAGAGAAAGATCAGCGCCTCATTTAATTAAATTACTAATGAAATACTAAACTTACAAAATAAAACTATTGATTCAGTAATTTCAGTTGAAGGCATACGTGGTATAATAGTCACTTGTTGTTTGTCTTCTTGCAGAAAGCAGACAAGACCCAATCATGAGTTTCCCTGCATGGCGTTCTAGCATATTGCATCCTTTGATGATTTTATTGTTACCTCCAAGTGTCTGTGCAAAGGAATCAAGATAAGGCAGGGCACGTTTACTTTTCCTTTTTTTTTTTTTTTTTTTAAAAATACACATATAAGGCTTTGTGAACTAGTCTGCATACATTCTTTATAGAAATGGATTTCATTTACACTTTATACCCCCAAATATCCCTTGAAAATGAACCGTTTTCAGTAGTTTTGGAGTCCTTTTGGATTTGTCGCAATGCTAATGTTTGTTTGCATAGCGCGCTGCAGGTCACAAGAAAGTGAAAAGTCTGGCTTCTTCCTCGGTGAGCTGTTTGATTGTTGCTGCCGAGAAGCACATGGAAAGGGTGATCTCCACCAAAATAAGAACAGAGGCATAAATGTCTTGTTTGCCCTTTGACTAACTTGGACGGAGCAGATGAGGGTTTGAGGCGAAAACATTGAAGGCGAATCCACGAGCCAGTATTGCTCTCTTTTTTTTGTCCTTTTGCACTGTACATTCTCACAAAGATTAGCTTTAGTTCTACTGCAGTCAGAGAGCACACAAGCTCCATCCAGTTATCAAGTTTTTCAAGAGCAGCAGCTTGCATTTAAATAAATCCCAGTCTCTTCACACTTGTAAACAGACCACAAGGAATCCAACGCTGACAATAAGTCAAAATGTTCTCATTATTATACCTGGAAGAGGAAAAATATTAAGAAAGAGATTCAGTGACAATCTCATCAAACAATACTTTAAATAGACATTTATTTTAGTTTATAACATATTTAAAGTTGAGAAAAAAACTTACCTCAGTTGCAATGATGCATTCATGTTTCTCTTCTGCTACAACAAAGACAGACTGGTACAATGAGTCTCTGGAGGAACATAATGTTGATATTCTACACTCTGGCCGTTCACTATAAAATAACAAAACTTTATGTCCATTACTGAACACCAAAAACAGCAATGACATGATGTTGCAATCAACAATGCAAGTCTGGTGGACTTACCTGTACATTCTACTCAAATGTCTTTTGTCTTCTATTATCTTTTCACAGTTTTCATCTTTGTCCAGAAGGGACAGTTCGTCCTTGTACCCCATGGTGGATTTATAGTCCAGGTGATAGTGGTTGATGTATTTATGATTAGACTTTTCTGTGGGTCGGTCTATTTCCAAGTCGACCTTCTTATTTGTGTTCTTGAGCTCAATAGTCGAGATGAGGTTCTCTTTCTGAAAGTCCGCTTTAGAGAGGTTGTTCATTGTCTCAGAGTCCTGCTCCTTATTCTTCTGCTTCCTTTTGTGCCGCAGTACCACCACTGCCATGCAGAAGAGCACCAGAACGGCCACCAGGCACACACCCAAGCTTATGGCAGCCAAGTTAAGTTTCTCACCGGGCTCCGTGCCTATGCTAGGGCTGGGGGTGTTGGCTAAGAGTTGGTCGCTGAACTGGCACTGGAGGCCACTGAAATGGGCGGGGCAGACGCAGGTGGCCTTGCCCTTGGATCCAATGGTGCAGGTCCCACCGTTAAAGCAGGGCCTGAGAGGCACAGCGGTCTTTGGGCCGATCACAGTGGCGGCCCGTGTACCCCGGAGGGCAGGTGCAGGTGTAGTCGTTAATGCGATCTATGCAGGTAGAGCCGTTTGCACAGGGGTTCCTGGCACACTCGTCAATGTTGGATTTCACACCGCTTCCCTGTGAAGCCGAGGCGACAGCTGCACATTTGGACGTTACCCTGGACCACACAATGTCCACCTGTTAAAAACACACCGGTGTTACAGATTGCTTTGGATTCAAGCACCCAGAAAGCGCAGATTTTCTTTTAAGGCAGTGAGACTGATATATTACCGTTGGTGCATTGCAGCAGGGTACATTTATCCACCTTCTTCTCACAGTTGAGTCCAGTGTATCCCGGTGGACACTCGCATATGTAGCGCTGCCCGTTATCCCTCTCTCTGCACTTGCCTCCATGGAAGCACGGTGTGTCTGCACAAGTCGGCATCCTGTGTTCACAGCGAGGCCCGTCGAACCCCTGTGAGCACACGCACCTATAGCCGTTCTCAGAATCCTGCAGGGAAAAAAGAAAATAATTATCAAAAAGTTCTGTGTCAGATGTTTTTTATCGTATCCTGTTCACGACTGCCCTGACGAACCCCCATTCTCCTGAGTCTGAATTCTATTTACGGTGCACAGTCTGTGAACTGGGTCATCTACTGACTTGACAATCGATAGCATCCTCCTGGAGCAGCAGATAGACCGAGGCAAAAACAAAAACAGGAAGGCCTGTGTTGTGGGAAAGGAGAGAGAGAGACTTCCGGACTCACCTAGGCAGTGGCCTCCGTTGAGGCATGGCTTGCTGTCACACTCGCGGACCTCTGAGTCACAATTAACCCCGGTGAAGCCAGGTAAGCAGGTGCAGGTGTAGCTTCCCTGGCCTGTGTTCATACACGTGGCCCCGTTGGCACAGGGTTTGTGGTGGGTGCAGTAGTTCAGGTCTGAAAACAAAGAGGTGGAAAGATGAGCAATGAAGACAACTTAGGGGAGCAGCATTGGCTTATGTTAAACCAGTGGTGCGCAAACTGTGGTACGCGTACCACTGGTGGTACGTTTTCACTTTTCTTTTTTTTTTTTATTAAATCAGAAACATACAATGCATTATAAATACTTTTTAAACGAAATTCAGGTAAATAAATAACCACAATAAGGAATAAACATCTCTCCTGTGAATTTAAAGCTAATTCAGAAGGCATATATGGCTATATTTTAGAATTGGTCATCATGGTGGTAATCAGAGAGCTGAACAGTTTCTCAGGTGGTACGCTGTATTAAAAGTTTGAGAACCACTGTGTTAAACCAATGGCTTCCTTTTTCTTAAGGAAAAAAAAAAAAAAAGGTAGTAACTCACCTTGATCACAAAAGATGCCTCCCCAGCCTTCTTTGCAGGTGCACTGCCACGGCTCTTTACATGTACCATGTTTACAGGACGGATGGAGTTTACACACATCACAAAAGAGTCCCTGCCAGCCCTCTCTGCATCTGTTCACACATGAAACATGACAGTTGATTCAAACACAAACTCACACTCACTCATAAACAAAAGCTGTAGGACTAGAAACAGAGAAAATTAATTAAAAGTCATTGCATCTACGTCGGCATGGCGTTAGTTCAGATGGAAAAACCTGATTCATCTCCTTTGTGTGATTTAAACAGTTTGTGGATCCTGACATGCCAATGAACAGATATTAACTGTTAAGTATCTGACAGTAAGCATTTGTAAATACTCACTTGCACTCTCCTGGTACTGTGCAGGTTCCGTTCCTTTCACTGCAGCCTTCAAGGCAAATTGCTGGGAAAAATTAAATTAAAATTAAATTTAAAAAAAGATACAGAAATATTGACAATTTACAACAACAAAACAACAAAACTTTAATTGTCTTCACGTGCCTCCCTGAAACACTATAAACCTTGTATTGTAAATACATTATTTGCTGCTCGTGCTTTGTGCTGCGTGTCATTGATTCGGCCTCTTAAACGTGCGGTTAAGAGCAGATGCTTGTTCTCAGAAAAGCAGGACAGCTGTCCCCATTGTTCTGGGTGCGGACGGTTCGAGCCCACGTTTGCAGCTGCTGCCCGGCACCGCCTCTACACAGCGACCCGCTATTCAGTGGCGCGTGGCGCCCGATAATGCCGCGATTAACCCGCGTGGCGCGTGCTGCTGAGCGACCACCGCCCTGGATTAAACCGCACGCGCCCCGAGATCAAACAAGCGGCGTGTCTTCAAATTACACCTTAATATCACTGGAGTGCTTCTGTGTCTCCCGCCCGAAAATACACACCTGCGATCATTTAACAGGTCATTTTAAGGGCATTGATAATAATAATAATAATAATAATAATAATAATAATAATAATAATAATAATAATTATTATTATAAAAGATAGGAGCACATTGAAAGAAAACATGTTTAATTAAATATGCTTTTCTAATGATTGACAGGTGTTTTTAACCAGTTTCTGCTCAGTTTCATCCAGGAGCAGTGCGCAAGGCTACTGACTTTGTCTAAAATCTGACTTTATGACTTTATGTTCACAAACAAAGCGTCCACATCTTCACTCTTGCTTACGTTCTTGGCAGTATTCTCCCCTCCATCCCGGCAGACAAGCTATCTGCCCGTCAGGCTTGCAGGTGTAGTGGCCAAAACGGTCGTCTCTCGGGGCGCATATTTTGGAGCAAGTGTCCTCCGTAGTAATTTTCATTGCAGATGATCCGGTATGAGTACCTTAACTCCGTCTGATTCCCGCTCTGCACATCCTGGGACCACTCAGGCCCTATTCCCAACTTTCTTTGGATGGCAAAAGAACTAATCAAGAATTGAGAACTGGTGGTATCTGTGAAGAAAAAGCACATGCAAGTTGTCAGATCTAGTAGTTGTTCTTTTAGGATAATCAAGTGTTTTTAGGCAATGGACTACGCATTCTCAGTTAAAGCATCCAAAACCCACGTCCAAACTAATATTAATTTTTTTTTTTTAAAAAATTAAAGGAAAAAAAAAGAAAGTAAGAAAAAACGGGGTGACGATTTGTTTGACCGTTAGGGCAGTGAGTCGTGTATGAAACGAGCCCCACGTCTCCCTCTAGTGGTAGAAAAATAAATTTGCGTGTGCTTACCTGCAGGTTGGTCTGTTGCAGAATGCCAAGCTCCGATAACTAACGAGAAAGCACCCTGAGGTGAGAGATTGGGAGATAAACGTCAACACAATGAATAAATACTTTTATTTATTGTACTTTTATTTGAATAAAATAGTTATGTGGCAGGCGTCGAAAAGGTCTGAAATTGCAAGAGTATGAGCTCAACTTTAATACACCAGAAATGTCCCAAAGCAGGAAAAATAGATCATGGATGGGGTAAAATTTTAATTTAATTTTTCTTTAGGGTCACACACGACAAACGAGTGTGTTGGTGTAAACGTGCTAAACGAATAAATAAGTTTTTCATTAGTTAAAAAAAAAAAAAAAATATATATATATATATATATATATATATATATATATATATATATATATTTTTTTTTTTTTTTTTTTTTTTTTTTCTAAACGTGTGAGAAGCCAGCTGCACGAGGACAGGTGCTCTTACCGGCCAGGTGAAATTGAGCGGCAGCCGCAGCCGGGCGTCTTGCTGGAAGCTGAAGGAGTCGGCGCCCAGGACAGGTGTGCTGGCCTTGCCAAATATACACCTTCCGGGAGACACCTCAGTCTGGTAGTTCTTCAGACAAACCTTGAAATAAGTTCTGCAGCCGCTCATGCTGCATCTGCGTCCATTTGCCAGCAAACCTTTCGTATTCTGAAAATGATGCAGATCTATCTCGAACACGCTTGATCCCAAAACCTAAAAGCAAATTCAACAGTGAGTACAGAAAAAAAAAAAACATGCATCGTTTTCTAAATGAATGCTTCCTAATTAAATCTCTCTTCAAAAAGCAAATACCTGAGTAAACAAAGTTATAACTATTACGAGGACAGATGTGAACCAATCGGCCATCCTTTAGGGTTTTATGTGCGTATCCAAAAAAATCAGTTCGTCCTCCCACAAAACGCTCCTAATTCCAAGTAAAAAAAAAAAAAATATGGGAGGGAAGAATGAAGTGACGATGAAACAAAGTGATGGAAATAAATATAATCCTTCTTCCAAAAACCTATACGACAAGATCCAGTTCCGCAATCCGTATCCAGAAGAAAAAGTTGGAAAAGACCGGGTTATCCAGAGAGGTTAGACAAATATCAGTAACGTCAATATCCACAAGTGAGTCATTCTGCGGTCTTTATGTGGGCCATCCATCGTGCCGGTGGGCTGTTGTTTGACTTTGCTGTGTTGATGCGGGGCTCGTGCTGCCGACAGAGATGCGCGCATGTGGCCGAACATCAGCGCATAGTGACTCCGAGTGAAGGCTGTCTAACGTCCCTCCCAGTTTATATAGTCACACACCGTCTGTCAGCAGACACCGCCCACTCCCCCCTCTGGCTTCTTCTTATCTGGTCTATCATCATTGGAAATTAAAATCATTATTTTGGAGCAGATTGTCTTTTATTTCTTCTCCACACAGCTGCATGGACATTTTTAATATTTCATCCAAAAATAAAACAGAATAAGAATTAAGGTATACATTCTTTAACAATGAAGTGCGATGACAATAAAGCTAGAAAAAAACTACCCTGCTCTTTAAAATCAGTTATTTACTCTAACAGGAAACAAAAGAAATGCATTGGATTTCAGACCTCGTTGCTTTTCTTCTTGTTCCCTTTGTTTACTTTAAAAGACTGAGCGGGAGATAGCTCGATATGTGATAATGGATTCACATTTTAAACAAGTTGTGTCCTTCATAAACCAGCAAAACGTAACAAAAATACTGTCCCTGCGAGTCTTTGACATTGATGCTAAGTAACATTTAGAAGCCAGTTCCACGTGCCTCATACAGACTTTATTTATCTTTGTAACTGGATATCATTAGGAAAGCTTAATATGCATGTATGCATGCAACAGAAAGGGCAAACGTTGTCCTCCATTTCATCTAAAGTTGTTTATTATGCTTAAAAAAAAAAAGTCTGTAACAAGTGCCAGAACCAAGCTGTTCCCATATTAAAACTCACATTACTCTCCACTGAAAGTCCATTTGTGTAAATTAAAGTCAAGATTGTATCCTACATGCATCCCTTCACTGTTTGTGTAACTAATGTGCATAAGAGCCATTAAAAAGAAAGCCATTGTTCTCCATTGATGTACATGCATGATTGTTTGAGGAGGGAAAAGAAATATGAACTAAAAACGAGTATATGAAGGCTGCTAGGGTAAATAAATTCAAATGCCATATGAATTTTTATCAGACGAGAGCTCACGCTGGGAACAGGCATTGTTACCTTTATCACCCCGCCAGCAGTGCAACCTGCCGGGGAGGATTTACAGTGAGGGAACAGGATTTGGGGACTGTTCCCTGACCGCGAAGGTGTGTAAGCTCGGCAGCTCTCCTGCCGAGATGACTTCATGTCTAACCCCCCCCCCCACCTTTGAGTGATAGTTTTGAGGTTTGACTTTAAGGCAGAGACAATGGACCATTGAGTGTGGGGCAGTGTGAGTAAGAGGCCCGGACATCTCATACCTCTGTTGTATTGAAGCATTTGGCGTTCCCACCATTGACTGAATCACACAGATCCTGTGCTGGATCAAGAGTAGCCTTGTCCAACAGTTTAACCATTTATTCCAGCTCTGGTTAGTGTCTAGAAATGACCCTAATTCACTTATCTGTGGGGCATCTCAGTAGTTTATAGGGCTGCCACAGGCTCCAGAGCCTCATCAATCTCTTTGTATGGGGAGAGACATACAGAGTAATGGTGCTCTCCCTTCATACACGTCAAAACATCCATACACTTTAATATTTGATGGACCCTGGTTAAGGTTTCTGTTATGTAGCTCAGGTTTCAATCCCTTGTAAAGCAAATGGATTGTGCTAAACAAGCAGCGGTGCTTGGGTTGGCTACTCTTGGTGCAGCATGAATAAAAACATTGGCTTGGATCTGATATGAAGGAGATGCAGGCTCTTTCAGTATTTACATACTGATCTGTCTGATTTTATCATCCTTTTAATATCATTCTTGATGTAAATAGACAGAAACCCAGGCCTGAATTAATAGGACATATCAGTCCTTAGTCGTATGGGTTATTTACTCTTGGCCAATGCAAACAATAAAATGAGAGCCTCTTTTCTGCTGCGTTGTTCTAGAATAAACAGAGTCTTGGAAACAGACATCGGCCCACCGCGGTTTCATCTGCAGCCTAGTAAAAAACATCATTTTTCTTTGTGACAGTGTTTTGTAAAGCAGACTTCTGATTGTTGCATGTCTTTTCAGCTGGCATCAAACTCTAAAAATAACATTTGATTTGGAAATGCAGGCAGATGAAAGTGCCTTTGGACTTATTAGGCAAGTTGCTATTTATGAGAAACCGTCTCTGCAGTGGTTTGGTTGTTTGGAAGACTAATGTTTGTTCCCAGGCTGGCTTGTTCAGAAGTTTTACATTTTAAAACAGATGACTGAGATCTCCTTAATCAACATCATTATCAATGCATCATGGGCATTCACTATTTTAACTCCAATTGAAGAGCTTTTTTTTTTTCCCCGAACAGCAATATTACTGTTGATACTTATTTCCCAAAGCTATGAATATTTCTATGCCCTCTCACCCCTCAGCTGCCCTGAACCATCCCTTTAGTTGTGCTACCTTCAGTTGATTGTCTTCTGTGCAAAGTGCCTTGAGATGACTTTTGATATGATTTGACGAAACAAAAAAAATAATGCAAACTCTGCCACACCATGGAGCTGCCCAATCTACGTCTTATTTACTGTAAATTGGACTGTAGTTGAACAGTGAACTTTTTGACATGCATGATGAGCTAACTGATGTGCATTTTCCCTGTCAGATTTATCTTATTTATTCTTTGGCTCTAGTGGCCCTTATTTACAGTGTCGAACAGCAGGAAAGCAGGGCGCAGAGGGAGCTGGGAAGACATGCAGCGAAGGCTCGCGGGCCGGGAGTCAAATCTGCTGCAGGAGGAATGCAGCCGCCGTACATGGGCCGCCTGCTGAAAGCACTGAGCTATGCGGCGGCCCTTCCCCGTGCGACGGGAGCATTAAACTCTCTTTACCACTTCTTTCTCTTTGTTTGTGACTGTCCAGCACGGCCCCACATGGCCCCACTCTGGCCGCAGTACCAACAATCTGGGTAAGTGCAGAACAAAATTAACTGCAGTGCCAACAGATGGCTCCTTTTAGTCCAGAAATCAGCCTTGTTTAATGCGCAGCAGTTTAACACTTCTTTATAGCGCTTTTGATCTCTATGCCCCAATCTGTCCGGCCAGTCAATGGGGCTTTTGATGTGCGCTGCCAATGGATCTGAGGCATCAGAGCATGTTGGCCTGGGAGGAGAAGATCACCTGCTGTTGCAATTAGAAAAACAGGGTTGATTTCCTTTCCTCACAGCACCATGCCGTCCTGTCGTAACTAGATACTCCCCATAAATTTATTCCAACCAAAATTTCTGGCACATTACATTTAGTGTATAGGCACAAAGGGAATAAGAGAATTCCCAGCAGGATTTTATGTGTTTGAGTCGAGAATTAAATCTTGATTTTCCCACTGTTGTGCATGGCCAAATTTAGCTCCGGCAAATTGTTTTGACATTAAAAGAACAACTTAATGACGGATAAAATCAATACTTAATGTGCCACTTCAGGACCCACAGATGATTATCAAGTTTCTGCATGTGTTTGCAAGTTTTTGAAACACATGCCATGCATTACCCAGCGAGGATTATAATGAATGTCTGTTTTCAGTCAGATGTGAGATGGCCTAACAACGTGATATTAAAGCCCCAGCTTCGGTTCAAAGCCTCTGACACTGTTGCTGCCTGCTTAATAAGGGCCCTGGAGCTGCTCTGGAACTTTCCAGTCACCCTCTTTCGATACTGTTGACAAAACATGGCCGCGTCAGCACTCCTTCATCTTTACAGTGCAACCAACAACACTTTGGCCACTGACACCTTGTCATGATGCATACAGGTGTCACTACACTTGAGTAAAGATTTAGGTGACACGCCTGGTGTTACTGTGACATCATTCGTGTCCGTAGTGGAAGTGACGCATTGACAACGCACCTTTGGAACAGCCTGCGCACAAGTTACTTTAAAACAGGTCAGGGTAGTCCAAAGTGTGTGACAGCTGTCCGTGTGCTGAGTGCAAATCTTCCTCCCGCCGGGTCGGATATGTGATTATTCCAACTGCCCATTCAGAGCTCAGTATTGATCCCAACTAAACAGCAGGGACATCACAACATCCGTTTCTTCATCTAAAAATATATGACCTCTTAGCAGATTTTAGCAGATGCGTTTCCCTGTTATACTGCTCTTTTTATTATATATTTTTATTTTTTTTTTTATCATTGTTCTCCTGCTCCTGCTGCTGCTGTTTGTCGCACTCAACCAGAAAATAAATTCCCAAAGGACTCTCCCAGGCACAGCACATGAAAGCCAAACATGTTTTCATGTCCAAGCAGGTTGTGAGTGATTACCAGTGCAAGGCTGCCTGAGTGTTTGGAAGAAGCTACTGTAGCCTTGAGGAAATCCTCCCTCGCCAGAGTCAAAGCATCATCGCTTTACGCAAGACGAAACTACCCAGCAGGAAAAAGGAAAGAGATAAATGGAGTTGAGGGAAGAGCGTGCTGGTGTGAAGAGGTCTGTTAAAGTCAGCCAATCAGGAAGAGCGGCCCGAGACTATGAATCCCTGGCTTGCAATTCACACGCTAATCTACCTTTTTAGCAGGAGGTGCGAACAGGTGCTTTGGAGTGCATGTGCTGCACTGAGGTGGTTCATTTGTGATGAAGTGCAGCACAGATGCACCAGAGGAGCTTCAAAAAGCTTCAGTGGCCCAGCTTTGTGGAGCAATATATCTCCATCAAAGGAAAGGCCGGTATTAATCTTCAAAGTTGCATGGGTTTGGCCTCAGTGTCACCATAGGGGAAATTTGGCATAATCACTGAGCACCATCAGCATGATTAGCGGCTCGTAATTTCACCTTGGTATGCCACGCTGTTAGATGCTGTGATGTGGTGTGATAAGAGCCTGTGACTCTGGTTTAATTATCCAGAGACTTAATAATCTCTTATCTGCTGTTCTTCCCCTGCTTCCTGAGCAGGGGCAAATGACCTCTACAGTTCACAACTTTTCACTATATCATTATTCTTTTATAGAGGTATAGCCTTTTGTTTTTTTCCTTTGAGGATTTGACATTTCCAGTTGTTGTTTTCCTCTTTTGGAGCCACACACAAGCTTCCTACCTCTGCTTCTGACTTCATAAACTGAGTTTCAAACTTTTGTCCTGCTGCGTTTTGGAGCGCCGTGCTTTAGGTTCAAGTGGATGAGGGTACGAGTGTGAGGATACTTTGAAATCCACTAATCTGTACTCCTGCAAGGCATTTATAACTTCTCTTATCCCACTAGAAATCATTAACAGTAGTCAACGCGAAATGTGACCTTTTGTTTGGATTCCATTAAGTGAGCTGAACTGGAGCTGACCTCATAACTGTTCAGTGTATACATACACACAAACCCATCTCCACGTAGCAGAACAAACAACAGACACAAAACCTTTTGTGTCATGTGATTGTTCTCCTGGCCAACTTAAGTCCTGGTCATGATATTCACAGCAGTCCAATTCACAGATCGTAGACATATACATTTGCAGGTCCAGTTTGTGTTCCTGTGAGCAGTGAGTCGGTGGACATCACTCCAATCTCTGTCTATGCTTAACCAGCCGTATAATGAAGCAGTGGGGGCTGGCCTGGTGTCGTATGATTGATTCTCTCAGTGGGAGCGTGCCGGTGAGGAGTCTGTGTGCAGCTTGTTTGTCCAGTAAAGGCTCATTGAGGTTGGACGAGGCTCTGGAAGGGTTTCATGTTTCCAGAGATGAAGATGTTCTCACAGCGACTCACTGACAGGCTGCAGCAGTGATGCATTTGGCCTCATTTCTGAAGTCAGCTCTGTGGCGCAGGATGAGCTCCCTCGCTGCCAGGCCTAATGGATGTTGAGTGTTGTTCCAAGCTGACCCCATGCGTCCCAAGCTATCCCGGTTCTTGTTTCTCTGAACCGAGTCTCATGGGCAATTTTCATGTCACTGCCTATAATGTGACAGATGTCACACAACCAATTTCTTCCTTATGTGGAAAAAATACAAGCGCGTAAACGTGCCAGTTCTACATCGTTATCTAACATTACAGCACTAGAACGATGTCTTTCAGAGATACACACATATGCATTTCTAATGTTTTCTTTGAACACTGGGAACATTTCTAATGGGGTTTGATAAATCATTTACTGCACCATGCAGATTAATCTTTCTCTTCAAAGTTTGTGTTCTCATACACTCCAAAATGATTTATTAGCCAGGGTGATGAATGGCACTGATAGTATGAGTGCAAACCTAGCACATTTGTGCAGTAATTTGTTTATCTTGCAGCCCCTGTGCTGTAGGAGGTGAACACAGTTCCATCATGCCAACCACATTACTCAGATGTCCATACATAGCAGCAGCCAATATGTTTTTCATCAAAGCTGTTGCATGTTGAACCAATATTTTTAAAACTTTAAAGCACCTCATATTTTTGATTGTGGTGATATTTTCTCCTTGTGAAAGGTGAATTTACTATACGAACGTAGACATTTTCTGACAGTGTCAGCAATCCTAAGACTTCATCTGTTGATTGACCAGCTGCAACTTAAAATAGCACATTAATTAATGTGACAACCCATACTTTTATGAGTACACATGTGCAGTGTGTGAATGAACATTGTCACAATATGTAAGTGGCTTTTTGCCCTTACTGGGAGTGTCAGTGGCAAATGTTTTTATTCAGCTGCTTCTACCAAGTCACCGCCATATTACCACCAACATTTCAAAATAAAGAAAAGAATACTGTTTTCCTGGCAGGTATATATCATTTCATAGTTGTGTTTTGACTGAGTTTAAATTTTCAAATTTGACCCCTTTCTGTATGAGTGGCTACAACTTGAAATATAATTTCCCGTTATCCAATACTTTATTTACTACACATATTCACTTTCATGTTTTTTACTGCATATATCCACTCCAACAAAAAGAATCAAAAGAATACAGTGATGACAGCTACATATAATCTTCACCTCTTTAACTATTTTCCTCCCTGTGTAGGCAGTGGATGATCTTTTTTTTTTTTGTTTTGTTGGTGCACATAAAATTCTTCCATTGTTCAGACTTGGCTCAAATATTTTCCAAAGTGACCACAAATCAAACTCTCCAGAAATCTCTTCAGAAACTCGAGCAATAAATCAAATTATGTTTGTCATGTACATGATCGGTACAACTACAGCTGCGGCTCGACTAAACTGTTGAACTGGACTCCTTTTGTCCCAAAGTACATGGATGTGAAGGGACTTGACTTATTGATGCATGTATGCCATACTCTGCCATGGCAGGTGGCGATAGTGCTTACTTTCAGCTTCTTAGCATTGTTCTTTTGTGACTGTCCTGTTATGCTACACACCAAAGCAACAGATAAATCTTTGGTTTAGCTTGTGGCTGCAAAGTGGAAAAATGGACAGACTTACAGCTTTGTACATTTAGAACGTCCTGCATACTTTAGTTTCTGTTGTTGTTTTTTTTTTTTTTTTCCCCTCTGATTCGCTCTGTATCAGCTTCTTCCAGTATTTCTGGAAGAAAGTGGGACCAATAGAGCATGGGCAGAGCACGAAGGCCAGTTCCACTCATGTTGAAGCTCTTGCATCTGGGGATTAGCTTGACTTCAACCGCCATTGTCTGAGTGTGTTAGTCTGACTACGAGAAGGTTGGTTTAGTTTGATTTTATTCTGACTTAGATGTTTATCTGCCTTTTAAAAGTACAATTTCAGTCGGACTAATGCAACAACTCAATTTTGTCTAACGTTATGATGACTACATGGCTTTACCTGCTAGCAAATATCTGCATGTTATTCTGGATCTGATAAGGCTGCGAGAGATAAGTGATGTAATTCTAAGCTTTTTCTCTGTCGGACTTCACTTATAGACCTTAAAATTAGACGGTGACATGAAAGTTACGTGTCTGACCATGAAGACCTCAGTAATGTTCATAACTTAAGATTTGCGTTGCTAGTCGGCAGATTTTGTGATTCAAAGTGCGTTCATTGACATACCACGATTCGGAAGTGGCACTTGACTTTCTCTGATTGTGTTCGGGACGAGTGTCCATTCGTCGGTTTGTGTCACCCGCTCTGCTAGCAGCCACTAGCCTTCGCCCTCCACCTCCCGCCCTCTCACCCTCACCCCATCCTCGGCCTTACCCCGAGCCTGGGAGCGGAATTATGGGAACATTTTTCCATGTGAAATGCCGAGGTCCAGTTGAGGGGTGTGACGCCAGTGCATTGTTCCAGCGGCAAAAAAAGGAACCGCTTGTGATGAGGCCAATTCCTGTTGGTCCCAAAAAAACAGGCACTTTCTCACACCGACTTCCTTCCTCATTGGACAGCACAAAACAATCCCAGACCAAGTAGCAAAGTGAAAAAGAAAGAAAAAGGAGGAAAAAGAGCCGTAGGAGAGGTATGCTTGGAGAAGTGTTGCAGCTAGAGACACAGATTTTCTCTGCAATTGCTAGTGTCCACCTGACTGTCCTTTTCACAGCTAAAGGTCCTTTATCTGCAGACACAGACCCTTGTTAAATGCGTATACTATTATAGGGACTTATCCCAGTGACAAAGGACAACCAGGTCTTATCTTTACTGCCTCTATGGCTATCATCACTTCTGTGAATCTCAGTGCATTCTTATTTGACCGTCCAATGCTGTTTGCTTTCAGATCTTGTGTGAAGAAAAAAGAGGTAGTGATTGTCAATTGATGTTCATCCTCGCTATCGTGTTATGACATATACTTTCAATAAAACTCTGCAGCAAACTGAGAAAACAGAAAAAGAATGAGAGAGGCAGTGCAGCTCGACTGATTGAGACAGAGGTGGACTCAGGAAGCACCTGCCTGTGCGGGGAGCTGAGCATTTATCTGACCCTGCTCACATCAGGTGGTTTCCTTGTTTACGTTGTCTCCCTCCAGCTCCCTGTGGCCCAGCCCCTATTGGCTGCCCTGGGACACTCCTTTTTCCACCGAATTCATTGATCTTAAGAGGGCTCGCCACTTCCTTGTTTGTCCCCAGCCCTTAGAAGTACTGAAACTTACCCTTCGCCACCATGCAGCTCAATGGCAAATAGATGGATCAGATTAACAAGCCACAAGCTCAAAGCTTCGCTTGACCTCTCACCCTGGTCCTCACAACACAAACACAGCAGCCTTGAAGACCACCTTCCTTTTCCTCTTCTTGCCTATACTTGCGCACAGTCAAAACAAGTAGACTCATCAATTAGCTTGACTGATAACCTTGATCCCGCTATGCTTCACTCCATGTCACCTGTATTGCTCAACCTTAACCCATCTGGCAAGATTTGAACACTGATCTGCACGGTTCCATGCACTGGTTCTCAATGCTTTGTTATTCTCTGAATTTGACTGTTGACAGCACTTTCCCTCGTCACGAACACAGCAGAATTTTTAATAGTGAAGTTATCATGTTTTACTGCTGCTGAATGTTTCCTCCTCCCTTGTTGATATAATTATGGTTAAATTGCAGCTTGGCATCTGTAGTAATGGCTGCAGGTGGGCCAGACACAGGTGCTGTCCATAATTACATAGCGCATGAGGTCCAGATATTATTATCTGGGCTAAATACATATAATCAAGCTCCGCAGATGTGCATCTGAACTGCTTTATCAAATGTTTATTGTCACCAGGAGGGAAGACTGAGCAGTGCGAGCAGGTGTGAGAGACACACTGAGAATGATCTTTTCCACGACTGTGTGCACAAATACACAAAAGCCTGGTAAGCTCTTGATGTTCCACCACATCCACACTGATCTGCAGCATTTGTCCGACCATGGCTTTGCTCTGATGGTCAACCAAGGGGATAAAAGGTGTTGTACAATGTTTTTCAGGCGATGCTCAGACTTAGTGGTCAGCTTAAAGCCCACAACTCAACATGATGGTGAGCACCCCCTCCTCTTCCCTGTAGTCCTCCTCATGGCCTTCCAGTGGCCCCGTTTTTCCTTACAATCTTGTTGTCTCAGCAAGTGTTTCCTGCAAGCACCTCAGTCCTCTCTGGGACATGTGGTGGAGTTTGCATCGTGTTGTGTCCATGAGGCATTGTTCTCCCACAATTTGACCACCGTAAATTAGCTGGAAACGATTTGTCAGACATGAGAAAGAGGAGCCAGGAGAAGGAGAGAGAGAGAGAGGGAAAAAAATAACAACGGCACCCGGGTCCTGATGTGGCCCCAGAATTGAACTATACAGTGAACAAATATGTTAATGGTCTGGCTAATTGCTGCAATTCAGGCTTTTGAGAACAAATATTATCCAGAGGGCTCAGCAATGGTCTGGCTGGAAGAAATTTTCTAATTTCACGCTTTACTCAGAATGTTTATTACAGTTTCACGTTAATGATATCTTCACATTCATCTCTTTTTTGTGACAAGTGCAGGGGAGAATAAAACTAAAATAATTTTAAAACATTTACTTGAGGGGCAAAATTGCTGTTCTCCTTTTAAATGAAAAGGAAGATCTGAGCTTTTTTTTTTTTTTTTTTTTTTGCCCAGATCCACAGGATATGGCACAATCACGACATGTCCGTGTCCTGTATTTTTTGAGCACAATTTCCATCTTGAGAAAATGAAAAGTGTGTTTGTTTGAAATTGTTGGAGGAGCCACCCCTGTTTATTCCGCAGCCTGATTCCGATTTACCATCAGCCTGAGATTCTTTAATGAGGGAATTCCTGAACATCACAGGATGTCTAACACACATCCTGGCTCTTAATCAGCCCTCGTGCTCTCACCTATATCAACAAGTTCCTGCAGCAGTGACCGATTCTTGGGAGATGTGAAACATCCTTTGACTACAGCTACACAGGCTAGCTGACTAAGAGTTCATGCTTTATAAAGTATCTCTCTTCACCCCCAAACTGCCTCAGTTTGGCTGCAGTAGAGAATTTTTTGAATGACAATACGATGCCCTTCTGTCAAGATCGACCCTGTATCCTTCTCCCTGGGGAATCTACTGTCACAACCAATGTTCCCATGGATGGAAAAGACCCACGGGGATGCTAAGATTGACAGCAAGTGGAGTGGGACCAGAAATTAAAGGTCTCTTAAGAGTCAAGAGGCAAGACACAGGAGCAAAAATAAAAACATATTGTAAAGCATGCTCACAGCATCAGCATGCCCTTAGCTGTGACATGGGAACCCCCTCACCCCAAACTATGCCAACAGTCATTCCCCCCTGGACAACGGGGGCAGGCCATACTTGAGGCCCTGCTTGCAGCTGGATTGCTCCCTGCTACCTCAAGACAGGCCAACTCAAGACTATGCTGGGAACCAACTAAGCTGAGCACACAATTTTGAGATTAGCCCGTGACATAAGTTGAACCTCACACGACTCTTGATATAAAGCCAAATCAGTAACTGTTCCACAAAGTTGCTTTGATAAGGAAATGTTGCCAGCCGAGGGAAAGGAGACCCTGACAATCATCAGGAGCATGAAAAATTGCTCCCCATGTAAAATAACACTAATCCTGCTAATGTTGGGGAAATCAGAGGGAAGTTCCTCCCTTATAGGAGGGAGAATTGTTCTCTGACTTTGACTGTTTATGCAAAGCTAAACATGTTTGTTTTGAATTATGTCACAATGCATCACACAAGTGCCTCTAGTTTTGTACAGGAACAAATACTGCATGCCTCGTTTGGAATGAGCATGCATTTGTTTAGTTCTGCATCTCTCGATTTCCTTATCAGGACACAATATCCCACTGGGACATGAAAAACACCACAAATTGAGGCTCATCATTACAACAATTGACATAGTGTAACATGAATCCATTAGAATTTGGCTCTTGTCTGATTTATTTAAGCTTTCTTAGTTATTTGTCTTGGCTTTGATTTATCTGTAATCTCTCTTCATTTTGATAAAAATAAATCTTTCTGTCTACAAAATGTAATTCCAGTGTCGTCAGTTGGAGTCTCATTCCCATGATCCTTGTCACTTACTAATGCCAGGGATCCATTAAAGACAGAAAATACCAAGAGAAAACCTAAAAACAGGATCTTAGTGTGGAAGCTGAGAAATTTCACATGCTAATTCTCCCTGATTGTGAAAAGCATGGAGTGTCCCATGCTGATCTTGGTGGCAGCGGGGAAGATATGCCACCCTCTGTTCCATCCTGCCAGGCCTATTTTGACCCATCATCACCATCTCCTTAAATAGGTGTTACCAAGGAAACCTGTATTCAGCAGGGGAAGTGGCAGGATGATAACATTAAAGCGGTTGATGTTTTGTTTGATGCCTGAAAACACTGGAAGCCCCCAAAAACCATTTGTTGGCTCATTTTTCCTTTTTTCTGCAGGTGCTTCAGTTGAAGAGACAAACAGATTTAAATGGAACGGGACTGCTAGTTTGGCTCAGCGCACTTTGAACATCCAAAATGAGTGAGGTGGATATTGTGCAAGCCCAAGATCTGCCAGATAAGAGAAGCACTATCCAGATGCAGAATACAGATTAAGAATGTGATGCCAGTCACTTAATGAGTGAAAAAAAAAAAATCAGCTTAAGAGTTTAAATGCTGAATTTTGAAAATACATTTTTAGAACATGCTCATGTTCTCTTGCATCAATAGCAACTTTCATGTGTTTATAGTAAATGTGGCATTTACTGTACCAGGTGCAAATGTAAATTAGCAAAAAGGTTTACATATCATTTTTTTGTGGCAAGACCCAAAGATTAAGTGGCAGTGGAGGTTGAGTTGCTTTTTATAATGCCGTCATAATAGCGTAGGAAATATGCAGTTGTCCAACCAGGACAAGGGCAATAACTTACTTTGGTCTTTTGCCAACAGCATGGCGTGGATAATCACAACACCTAGACAACGCTTCATATAAGTAAGCTACATTTTCCTTCAAATTAAACTGTAAATTTTAACATGAACAAAGTCCTGTGTTCTGCTTTAAACTGTACTGCTTTTACAGCCATCCGTCAAGATTTGTTAGTATGCAATCTTCATTGTGTCAGTTCCTCTGGTTTAGGATTTTCACAGCCATGATAATATTATGACTTGAACATGTTTGATTGGATTTCTGGACTTGTAATTGCTGAAAATGAAAGTATTCTCTCAAAGATTCTTTTTTTTTTTTCTCTTCCAGATAGACTAACTAGTCCACTAGTCTATGGGTGGTGATTATCTTTGTCCGGACCTCTGGCAAGAACAAGCTCTATAGGAGCCTGGTGAATGCCAGGCAGTGGTGAGTCAGCTTAGCGTCAACTAGGTGAGGATTCTAGTTGAGTTTGGTTGGTTCTCCAACTGGCGTTCATTCATTATTTCTGGATTGACATCACAAATGAGGATGGATGGACAGATTTGATTAGAATGAATGTAAGGTAATGCTAGTAATGCATCATAGCTTAGCATAAAAAAGCCAAGCTAAAATAGCGAGCATGTGGTAACTGAGGTTAGATAAACAAGTACTTACCAGTTGTCGGGCTTGTTTGTGCTGCCCATTTTTGGATTAACCTGAGTTCGGTAGATGGGAGGATCAATCCCAACTGGGCATGCAACAATTTATTTCAGAAAATTGCACCCTTACTGAGTTTTAATGTCCAGTTTCATATGCGTATGACAGGGTGTCAAAAGAGAAGGTATGATATTGTATAAGGAAGTCTAGAGTAGCTGAGAAGTATGTTAGAGTGGTGCTATGAAAGCTGTAAGACAGTCGTGAGGTGTGCTGTAGGTGTGACAGAGAAGTTTAAGGTGGAGGTGGGACTGCATCAAGGATCAGCTCTGAGCCCCTTCTTGTTTGCTCTAGTGATGGACAGACTGACAGATGAGGTTAGAAAGGAATCTCCATGGACTATGATGTTTACAGATAATGTGATCTGCAGTGAGAGCAGGGAACAGGTGAAGGAAAAGTCAGAGAGGTGGAAGTATGCCCTGGAAAAGAGAGGAATGAAGGTTCGCCGCAGCAAGAGAGAATACAAGTGGAATGGTGAGGCTACAGGAAACAGAGATAAAGAAGATGGAGGATTTTAAGTATTTAGGGTCAACAGTTCACAGTAACAAAGGTGAAGAAGCATGTTGTAATGGGTGAAGAAAAGTGTCAGAAGTGATGTGTAGTAAAAAAAAAAAAGTATCAGCAAGAATGAAAGGAAAAGTATACAGGATAGTGGTGGGACCCATGATGTTGTATCATGTAGAGACTGATGCACTGTGGAAAAGACAGGAACCAGAGTTGAAGGTACCAGTTAAAATGTTGAGATTGTCTTTGGGAGTGACAAGGATGGATGGGATCTGGAATGAGTTAATCAGAAGGACAGCGCACATTAGATGTTTTGGAGAGAAAGTCAGAGAGGCCAGAATGAGAGGGTTTGGACATGTAAAGAGAGACAGTAAATATACTTTTAGATGGATGAAGAGATTAGAACTGACATGGTGGAGGGGTTAGTGTGTTCAGATGAAGCCAGGAACTGTACGTTGTCTGGGACAATTGCCCCATGTAACGTTTCTCAAGGCTACTTGGTCTTTGGTGATCGGCCAGACTAAGGGCGATTCGATTGACCCATATAGAAAGTATAAAATCAAGATCTTGATGTCCCCTGCCCAGATTAGTGATACTAGAGACCCACCCTGGAGCCGTATGGATCAGGTGCATTGTATTCTGGGGAGCTGAAGGCATGGGCCTTTGTCTGCGGACCCTCAGCGCATCTTGGTTGTGGTGAAGAGAGAGTTGATTTAAAAGGCGAGACTCTCATCTTACTGGCTCGATCTATGTTCCTATACTCACCAATGCCTACGAATTGTAGGGAGTGACTGGGCTGAGATCGCAAATACAAGCGTCTGAAATGAGTTTTCACCATAGATTTACTGGACTCTCCCTCTCTCCCTGAGTGTTTATGTGAGGTTGTCATCTGAGAGGGACTCGAAGTAGAGGCGCTGCTTCTTCACATTGAGAGGAACTAATAGAGGTTTTTCAGACATGTGGTTGGTAAGCCTTCTGGCATATTAACTCTCCCTGGGAGAGTGTTTTGGGCACGTCCAAAAGGGAGGCCCTAAGGCAGATCTAAAACATGTCCCAGAATAAACTTTTCGACTACCGAAACACCTTGGTGTCCTAGAACAGTGGTCCCCAACCTTTTTTGCACCACAGACCGGTTTAATGTCAATCAATACTTTCACAGACCGGTCTGTAAAATGTGCCGCAGGTAATGCAACAAAATAAAATGATACGACTGGCATAAAAACTGTGGTATTTTCTATATATTATAAAAAAACGTAAATCCGCTGTGTATTCACGTGCAACTTTATTAATAGCGTCCTCGTAACATCGCAGCAACAACAGAACATCGGTAACATTCTTCGGAAAGACACTTTTTTACTCATTTTGCTACGTGACTGATACACGGGTCTTGAAGTCTTGTCACGTGTCAAGAGTAAGTCATAGATGGGTTGTAATGGAGAAAATCCGGTCATTTTTCAGAATAAAACATCATTTAGACTCGGATAATGAATCAAACGGTAATAATGGAAGTGATTTATTTTTTCTCTGCGGCCTGGTAACAAATGACCCACAGATCGGTACTGTCTTGGAACAGCTGGATGAGGTGGCTGGGGGAGGGAAGGGCTGAGCTTTTTAGACTTAGGCTGCTGCCCCCACAACCCAGACCAGTATAAGTGGAAACTAATGGATGGACACACATGGTTAAAGCCCAGATACCATGCAAGACTTTTATTTGCAGACTTCCACCAGCTTTGAACAAAATGCATAATTATTTATTGATCAACAGACTTTCTACTTATTTTATTCACCCAGACCAGCTTCTCATCCTGATTTAAAATTTTTTCACTGGCAAACTCCAGGACGAACTTACAAATGTCCAAAAAAGACTATCAAACACGGGTTCCTCTCAAAGTTGTGTATTTTCACCCCTTCTATTGATCCTGTCAGTTTATCAATGAAAACTGTAGGACTTCTCATGAGAACAGGTTTCTTGTTCAGATTTCTGATGACTCTCTCCTCTCATCCCTTACAGGTTCAGAATCCATCCAAGATTCTGCATTACCAAAGTTTGTTAAATGGTGTCATGACAACTGCCTTGACCGCAACGGTATCACTGATCACTGATTTCTGAGAAATTATGAAGATGTTCTGATTGTTGATTCTTATGAACATCTTGGATATAAGTTTGACTTTAACACAGAGTCAATTGTTAAATTAGCTCAACAGAGACATTATTTGTAGATTCATTTAAACATATTAAATCTTCCAATCTGTACATACAAAAGGAAAAAGGAACAAACTGTTGTTTTGTGTTTTCTTGCCACTCAAAGTTATAATCTTACTTGAAGGAGTGTCAAAACTGCATCAGTGGCTTATAGTTTTCAATACATAGACAGTAGTCATGGTAGACACAGATAAGTATCAGGGCCACATTCAGACTGATTCCTCTTTGTCCTGTGGGAGAGTAGCTCCTGAGTCTGCAGCTGCTGGTAAAACTATCAGGGCAAACAGGAGAAAGGGACCCTCTGTAGACTACATGGCTCCTCCTCAGACAATGAGGCTCCCCCCTGGACAAGGGACAATGTTAAAATCCAGATTGCGTGCTGAGTTTGCTAAACTGTAGTATAAACAATGGCATTTTAATAATTACTTTCTGATTATTTTCTAAACAATGGGACATCTTGTCTTAGCTGTGTGGGATGAAAAACTTAAAAGCAAAGAAATCATAATGATGTGAACCTGAGGACCCCTGCTGTAGTTTTTACTGTGACAATTAAATTTGGATATTGTGTCATTTTTCCTTCCCTATCTACACCCATTTCCACTCCCATTTGGGTATCATCCCCTGGTATAACTCACAGAATTGCAACGACTTGTAGCTGTCAGACATCACAATGTGCATTGTTCTAATAGCTGCTTGTGCCTGAAAGCTCAAGAAGAATGCATGAAAGACTGATGCGTGACCAATAATCTCAGAGGTGAAATATATTTATTTACAAGCCGCAGTACATTTGTGTTCAGCCATGTCTATCTGAGCAGGACTGGCCGGAGAACAAGCTTCTCTTGCATCATTAAGAAATGTCACTGTGACCCATAAAACCTCTTCATGTATTCAACTTTCCCACAGCTGAGTGTCTTTTTGTCAGTTGAAACAGCTACCTCTGACTAAGTCCCTACTTGTGCCACCCCTCCCTCCTCAGATTAAAGCAAAACCTGGAAACCATTTTGTTTCTCTTTTTCCTCTTGAGCCCTCATAATGACAGGAAAGTGCTCTGGCCCTGCTCCCTCAGAGAGCAAAGGCAGAGGCTTGATGGGAAACTGTAAGCTTCTGCATAAATGCCTCCTTTTAGGGCTCTGTGAGTTCTGTTACACCCACACTCTGGAAGCATAAATTTCAGAAGATGAACTAGCATGGGGCTCTTATCTTTATTTACACAATATAAAGTTTTTTTTTCCCTCTGTAAGCAGGAATGAAAATAAGTGACCCTATTGAAGCCTTAGTTCTTGTGAAAGAAACTATCATGAACTATTCTAATTTAAATCAAATGCAAAGCAAATATTTTATGTCTTTTATAAAAGTTTGTTGTCTCATGTGAGCTGGGATAGACTTTTCAACTTCACCTCCGTCAATCTTAAATGAACTCTTGCATGAGATAATCATTGATTTGTTTAAAAACAATATTCTTCCAGCCATTATAAAACAACTAAAAAGAATTCAGATGAATTTCAGGACATAAAGGGCAAAGGCACAGGCCTAAAGTGGAGATCCACGATCTCTACCTCAAACAGCACTGTGTCAAGAGCTGTAATTCAATGACTTTATACTGTATAATGGATAAAAGACCACCTTTGTCAGCCATACAGACTTTGGAAGTCTTGAATGCTACTTAACTGTGCCAAAAAAGAAGCTTTTTATTAATCTTGTCCAGAGGAGGTACAAACATCTCTGGGCTCAGAGGCAGCTGGGATGGTTTATTACACTAATGTAAATGTGTATTGTGGTCACAAAAATTAGTATTCCAGATCTTTTTTTTTTTTTTTTTTTTTAGAAAAAATTGAGATCGTGTGTTCTGTACCAAAGATTAAAAGAACCATCTGGTCTGTTATCAGCAACATCTTCAAAAGCCAGGCAGTGTAATAGTGTGGGGTTGCATCAGTTCCCAGGGCAAAACAAAAAAAAAAAAAAAAAAAAAAAAACACAGCAATTCAAATCTGGTTTTCACTGTTGTCCTGTATGGTGAGATTTCTCCAGATTTTTTACTCATTCATTATTATTCTTCAATTATCTGCCATATCAAATTCCTAAATCTTTCATCTAAAAGTTTGACCTAAATCTTTCAGTAAAGTTTGCTTTTGAAGCCTCTTTTCTCCTTGTACTGAATGGCGCCATGTTAAAGGGGGGAAAGGAGCAGGGATGGAAACTGCCTGGAACACACTCACCTTAGTTAACTATTCAGATAAAATAGTTACCGTATTGGCCCGAATATAGGGCGATACTTTATTCTAGAAATCATATTATCAAAAATGGGGGGCGTCTTGTAATTGAGGTCTAGACTTTTCTATTGTCATAACACATCTGCGCCACGAGATGCAGCCAGCACTGAAGTCACCAGTAAGCGAATGGAGCGTTACAGTGAAGGCATGCGAGCAGGATCTGATGTAAAATGGAGCAACGACGCGACCGTCTTGAACAAAGGGGCTCAAAAGTTTTGCTGCAGTCCAGAATTTCATTTTTTACAGACTAAATTGGTAATGTTGTTCATGAAATTGAATATAACTCAATTTTGATGGTTATGTGTCATGGCTCAGGAGAGTATGGACTCAAAAGGCCGACCTCAGATAGAAAAGGTTTTATTGGGCAGAAGGTTCTGGAGACAGAACACAAAATCCAGAGGCAGGGATCCAACAGCCAACATCTGGGACAGACAGGAACGGTAATGAGACTCTGGAGAAGAGTGGCATTAGCATACATTCAGATAATAGACACAGGTACAACCTGGAGTGGAGCTTATCCGGATGGTGGTGGTGGAACTCGCACAGCAAATCAGGGTCCAGGACAGCAGAGCGGGGAACCCAGGAGTGCTCCTCAGGACCGTAACCCTCCCGGTCCATGAGATACTGAAGACCCTGACCCTGGCAATGGACATCGAGAATGCGATGGACAGTGAAGGCCAGGTGGTCATCAATGAGCCAGGGGGGCGGAGGGGGTAGGCTTCAGCAGGGATACATGGAATACCAGATGAATCCTCATGGAAGCTGGAAGGGAAAGTTTCACAGCTGCTGGACTGATGACTTTGGAGATGGGAAAAGGGCCGATGTATTTGGGAGAGAGATTTTTGGATTCGGTTCAAAGAGGGACGTGACGTGTAGACAACCAAACCCACTGGCCCTTGGAGTGGGTGGAGTGGAGCGCCGTGATTTGGTGGCGATTGGATGAACAAAATGAACTAAAAATGAACAAAATAGTTCATTTTTATATCTTTTTTAAAATTCTTTTTCAATGTTGCTGCGAGCAATTATTTGTCAAAATGATTGCCACTGCCCATATACTACATCACCACAAACAGCAATTATTTTATCCATTTTATCTGTCGAAAACTGTGTCCAATTCGGAATCCTTAACCAACCAGGGTTCACACTGGTATTGAAGGAACATCCAGTTGTAAAACTGTAGTTTCCCTTTCAGCTTCTCACTACAGTATATTGACGATATGAAGAAAAACTTGTTGCCAAATGGTCTTTATTATAAGACAAAAACAGGTCCTTAAGGTGCAAATGTTTTTTTCCCCCATTTCAATATTTCAATCCCCAACTCCTCCTGCGCTCCTCCGGCTCTGGTCTACTGCAGCTTTTACCTTCCTCCATGCTTGTTTTAAACATTTGATGATGCAATTGTTAGCGTGACAGAAGCTACAGCCCATGTTGCCTTGTTTGATTTATCCGAAGATACATATTAGGCTCGTTTGTGGTGTATTTTAAATGGGGTTCGCTGGAAACCTGGCACGGTTTTGACCGTGCGTAAACTTTGAAAGAGCGTCGTTCACAGTTGCCCAAATGAACTCGTTCACACCCGACGCTCGTCTAGGGGAAAGAGAGCGCGTTCAGTTCACATTCGCACAAAATACGAACTAGTTCGTGAACTTTCATTCAATGAACACGTTCAGGTACAACACTGGTGGAGACCTGCGAGTTGTGGGCATATTCCACCCACGGAAGCAGCAGGCTCCAGCAATTCTGATTCTGGGCTGCCACACACCTCAGGGCCGATTCCAGTTCTTGATTCACCCACTCTGTCTGGCCGTTGGTCTGAGAATGAAAACTAGAAGAGACTGGACCAAATGCCTGGCAGAAAGCATCCCATACCTGAGAGGTAAACTGAGGACCACGGTCTGATAGGATATCGGTTGGAATGCTGTGAAGGCAGAGGACGTGCTGCACCAATATGTTGGTGGTTTCAGAGGCTGCAGGTAACTTGGGGAGAGGAACGTAGGGAGCTGCCTTGGAAAAGCAGTCGACTATGGTGAGGATGACGGAGCGACCCTCAGAAGGTGGCAACCCAGTGATGAAATCCAAGGCGATGTGAGACCAGGGGCGAGTGGGAACTGGGAGAGGTTGGAGGAGACCTGAGGGATACTGGAGAGAGGGTTTTCCCCTGGCACAGACAGAGCAGGGTAGCACAAAGTCATGAGTATATTTGGTCATGGAGGACCACCAGAAGTATTTATTCAGCAGATGAAGTGTGCGTTTGATACCAGGGTGACAGGCGAGACTTGAAGAATGAACCTAGTGTGTCCATTGCCGGGGTCCAATTCTGCTTCCTGCACCCTTCTCATCACCAACTCGATGTCCCAAGTGACACCACATGTCATGCAGGCGGGAGGCAGAATGAAAGCGGGTTCAGGGGGCTCGTCAGAGGGTAACTGTCTGGATCGGGCATCGGGTTTCCCATTCTTAGATCCAGGGTTGTAAGAGACATAAAAGTTGAAACAGGAGAAAAAGAGGGACCAATGGACTTGCCAAGGGTTCAGTCTTTTTGCGTTCTGTAAATAGGCTTTTATGATCTGTCCAGATTATGAAGGATTGGTTGGCCGCTTCGAGCCAGTGCCTCCACTCCTCCAGGGCTAGCTTGATGGCCAGCAGTTCCTTATCCCCGATGCCATAGTTCTTTTCGGCAGAGATGAGTCAGCGGGAGAAGAAGAAGGCACAGGGATGCAGTTTGTATCCCTGTGACCAAACAAATGGAACTTTGGAAGATGTAAGTTGGGTGAGGGGTACAACAATCTGGCTGCAGTTCGGGTTGAAGTTAACGAAGGCCGGGAATTGTTGCAGCTGATGGCGAGAGGAAGGTATGGGCCAATTAGAGATTGCTTGAATTTATGAAGGTCTGTCTGAAGTTTGCCAGTGCCAAGGATGTACACCTGAGAAAGGGGACAGAATGCAGATGGAAGTTTCATTTTTCAACTTTGACAAATAACTAGTTCTGAAGGAGATGTTGTGGAACCAGGCGGACATGATGAATGTGTTTGGACGTAGATTTTGAAAAGACCAGGATATCGTCGAAATAGAACCAGACTCAGAGCAGGTAGCCATCTGCTTCAACTAGTCTGAGATGACAGGAAGGACATACAATAGTAACTACATATGCATAGAAGAAGAGTGCACTCATCATAAATCAAGCTATCCTTTAACTATAAGCTTTATCAAAAAGAAAAGTTTTTAGCTTAACTCTTGAGAAGCAGTGTCTGCTTCCCAAACACTAACTGGGAGCTGGTTCCGCAAGAGAGGAGCCCAATTGCTGAGGGCTCTACCTTCCATTGTACTCTTGGAAACTCTAGGAACCACGGTCTGAGAACAAAGTGTTCTACTGGGAAGATCTGGAACTCTTAACTCTTTCATCACTTTCACCAGTGTCGTTTCTGTGCAAAGATGTAATCTGAATCTCTACTGGAGCTTTTCATACAATTTATTTCTGTGTTGGTGGTCAATTGGTTGGTTTGCAACAGTTTTAAGAACTTTAGAAACAATAATATTGAATATAGATCTATAATTACAGTATAAAGCTCTTTCTGATCATACCCCGATTTCTTAAGTTGAGGTTTAAAGTGATGTTAAAAGGCTACACAAAGGCAACACTGTCAAGTGTTGTATGCATAGGCCATAGCACTGTCAACCAGAAAATCAACCTATGTAGGAATCAAGTCAAAGTTTTTGTCTTCAAATCTGTCAGCACTCAGCACCAACAAAATCAACAACTGAACTGTTTCCTTAAGCACCCTCTTATAGACATCTACTGTAGTGGAATTTCCTCAGTTAAGACTGGGTTATGACAAAATACTGTTAGTTGATTAATTTCTATGCAAGTCAGAACCAGATCAAGGGTATGAGGAAAATATTGAGTGGGTCCAAGAACATTTTGTAAAAAGCCAACTGAATCTAACATAGAACTAAAGGCAGGATTCAAGCAATCATTTCCAACATCAATGTAAAGTTCCCCACTACTATAGCTAGTTGTACTCAGCACTAAGAAAGATATAAAAAACAGAAATTTCAGAGAGAATATTCAAATAAGGGCCACGTTGTTAAACTACAGCAAAAACTGGATTTCTCCGTATTCCTTGATAAGTGACCAAAAGACAGTTAGATACTCAAAAGTTTTATTGTTAAAGATTGGTCTAGGTCTGATTAGTAGACTTGAGTGGTAGATTGCTTCATTAATACTAACATGATCCTCCTGCTAAAGCCAACTATCTGTAAGCTTCATCTGTAAGGCAGAATAAATCAGTTTTATGATCACACATCATGTCATTATTAACAAGAGATTTATAATGGAGATATTATTAAGCCACATTTGACTGTCTTGTTTGTTTCAGTTCATTTACTTGTCTTCATTTTTGCTCATTTTATTACCTGTGCCATAATGGATACTTTCGAGGGATTGATTGTGGAATGATATGTTGTCTTTGTACTATCTTCAAGAAATATACAGATTAAATAACTTAGAAAATATTGCATTCTGTATATATTTTCAGTTTGCACAACATATCAATGTTAATTAGGACATATTTAAAGAATATAAGAGGAACAGGCATCACTTCTTCTATAAATGACCTGGACATCCAGGAGATAAATATGGCATCCAAGGAGTCCCCCCTCATAAACAAATCTTTTGTGACTTGTTGGGTCACAAAAGATTTTAGATCGCTTTAGATCCCATATTATTATATTATCCTTAAAGGCTGTCAGGGTGAAAAAAGGAACCAGACAGCAGATGAGGGCTATAAAACTATGTGATCTCATAGTTTTATAGTCGAGTGATGGATTAACATACATTTAACTGCTTACTGTACTGATAAGACACGCTCATCTTTTTTCTTTGCTTAGCAGGCGCATCACACCTTGTATGGGCCAGGCCTCTTCCATTTTGTGTAATTACTCAGGATAGGTTTAAGTAAATTTACTACATTTGAGCGATACTGTACTAAAGTAAAAATAAACAATTAGCTCATCTGGCCCTGGTACATTCAAATTGTTGTAATAATTAGCTGTGGTGCTTCATCCTCATTATACCAGCTGAACCAAAATGCTTTGCTTCCATTAAAGCACAGCAATTGTTTGTTTGATGTGAGCAACCATTTTGCCTTTCTCAACACAAAGCAAAGAGAGGGGAGGTAAAATAGTTGACCCACAAATCTCGCTCCGCGTGGTTCACTCCACTTATTAAGGCAGGCAAGTAAGGACCATTTCATATAAGTCGAGTCTCAAAACATTTCAAAATGCACCTTCACCAGCTCTACTGCTGTCAGCCAGCAAATTATTTGACCAAAACTCTTTCCAAAACACATCTAAAAGAAGACAAAGGCCGAAGGAGCCACAGCTTGGTGCCGTGGCTCTTGCTTTAAATGTGATTGTGTGTCAGTGAGCTGCCTGTCATTCAGAATTGCCTGATAAAGAAGAAGTTGGATCTAACACAAACTAAACAGCCCCAGGGCCAGCGACTGTTTTTTTTTTTCTTTTTTCCTTTGGAAAAAAAAAAGAAAAAAATTGATGGGCAGCTGTTCACCAGTTTACCCATAATCAAACAAGAAATGGCAAAAAAATACACAGTCAATTCAATTCAACTAAAATGGACTTTAAGAAAGAAGGAGCTTGTGGGCGACTTCCATTCACACTGCTTTTACACTTAAAACTTTTGTGGGATGATTCAAATTCAGATTGTTTGTCTGCACACCATGTGGGCCCACACAAAACACACAATAATCTTTGCTTTGTATGAATATTCAGATACAGCTGTCTGTGACAAGTAGATAGCAGCTGGTGAGATTGGGCCCAGTAGATATCCTTGTGCCATGCCTGGAGAGAAGCCGTGCCTTCTGAGCCAAGACAGGCCCCTGACAACCCTGGCAGGACTGTGCAGGTCCAGAATCTGCCTAAAATCCAACCTACTATTCAAGAGATTCAAAGACTCAGTAGCCACCTTTAGCATCCTGCAGTAGATCTATGATGACACTGTCTTCATATTGCAACCTCAGGCAGCAAAAAGCTGTGGCATCAACAAAATAACATCATACATCCCTATTTTCACAGTCACTTGTCACTTTACAACAGATGAACAAAGATACTGTACTGAGGTTCTGTTTATTCAACCTTAACAATGAAATGTCTCCATCATCATGTCAGGCTTATTGTTCTGTCAGGTTACAGCATCCATATGGCTGGCATATGACTGCAACTACTGTATAAGCAGGTGTTGACACAGATGGCAGCGCTCCGAGTTTCACGTTTAATTTACCATTAAGTGCTTTTGTTGAGCGCATTTTGATAAAGCAGATTAAATTAGATTTTAGTTGAGCAAATCAAGGCATAGAAAAATGAATGTGACAATACACTGTTTTTGATGTTTTTAAAAATATACGTATATTATGATCACATTTTATATTACTTCTAAATCAGCTTAGTGTGGCTTTTATATTTTACCTAATCGCTTGAACTAAATTTGCTCTTATTAATTACGAAGCTTAATTCCATACTAATCTGATGATATTGGCATAATGAAAAATACGAGGCTATTTCAAGCCTGATGAAGACAAAGCTCGCAGTGCTGAAAGAGTATTTTTGCTGTACTTGGCCTTGCCACCTCCTTTGCTGCTTGCTCGTTGGCCCTAGCAACGCAACGCTGCAGTGCTCGGCTGCACGGGTGCCAGGCTCACAGAGCAGCTGCCAGGCCAATCTATTGGGCACTAATTCAGCCAGCCGCAGGGAGCCTGCTCCACCCCTTCTTCTTCCAGGCGCACTCTTGTGTCCACAACCATCCCTCATCTGTGTGCACACCCACACGTTACACAATGCAGGCTTTAATTAAGGAACTTGCCAAAACCCACTCGCCCATCTTTTCAATCAAAGACATTTGTTGCTGAGGGGGTTTCCAATATTGTAACCAAACCTTTAAAAGTACCCTTTGTTTTGGCCAACGCAGACCTTCCTCTTAAAGCCAACGATATTAGAACAGCGCTTCACCGTTATCCTTGATAGTCAATCAGAGCTGGTGTGCTCAGACAATTTTTTGAAATGTGTCCAAAATTATCAGTGTCATGAGTTTGGATTTCAACATCTTCTGCCATTAAGGAGTTAATTTTCCCTGAAAACTATGTATATGCATGTGTTTGTTGTGGAACTGTTTATTGATATTGCACTTGTTCTTTCATCATCTGTCATCTATAAATGTAAAGTTAGTGAGCCCCCCCCCCCGGCCAAAAACAAAAATGTGCTAACCTGGATGTAGTGGTCAAAGGAATTCAGTCTTCAAAATGATTGGGAATCATGAAGATCCATCATGGCAGGATTATAAACCATTATACCCCAGGGCACAGACTCGTAGAAATGGTCCCTACGGCTCTGCAAGACCAGGAGCTGAAAAAGACACAAAGCAACCTCAACTCTGGATAGCAATTCTCAAATCTCAATGTGATAATCTTACATCCCTTTAGTCATTTGCACCTGTGTATGTTTTTTTTTTTTTCATTTCTTTTCCTCTTAAATATTGAGCATGATCTTTGCAGACGTATTAGATTTGGAATTCATCTCCTTTAGCTTGATTTAATAATATAAGCTTCAGTTAGAAATATTTGGAATATTTTGTAATTTATTTTGAAGATTTTTTTTGGGGGGGTCATTTAGGTGTCTGCGCTTGTTCTGATTGTATTTCTTTTGAGAGTCTTTGTAGTTTGCTTAGAGTATTTTCTGAGTCTTTGTAACTGTCTGTCTGTCCATCCATCCATCCATCCATCCATCCATCCATCCGCTTCTGCTTATCCAGTCTTTCTAACTGTTGTGATGCCTTTCAGTGATTTTGAAGCTGCTTAGCTGTTCTGAGTCTCTTTGTAGCCTTTTTATTGTCATTATTGCACACTTTGAAGTCATTTTGAACATCTTTGTAATTCATTTGAGGCTTTCTATAATTGTATTGGTCTTTGTAATTGTTAGCAGATGCTTTGTAACTCTTCCAAGCCACTTTCTTTCTCTTTGAAGTTGTTTTGGTAGTTTTTTAGTCTCTCCAATCCTTTTTAGGCCTATTCTGTTTTTTGAGAGTATTTATTGTTTTGGGTCATTTTCAGCCTTTGCAGTCGTTTAAAGTTCATTTCATTTGAGGGTCTTTATTGTTGTTCTGCAGCTACTTTAAAACATTATTGGTCACTTTATAGTTGTCATTTTTGCTCTATTTGTGGCTATATTTAATCATCTTGTTTTGAATTTTCAAATTACCAAAAGAACATGCAATGACTAATTAAATATCAAAGGTTAAAGGAAAGTGGTAAGTTGATCAGAACTGTACACTCGTATGCCTGATGTCAATGATTTAACTGCATTCTCATCTGTTCTGTCATCTGCCAGTCATCCTCTGTGCTCGTCTGTCCCAGCTGAAGGTCACTTTAAGGCTAATTCCATTGGAGAGGCCCTGCAGGTCCTGATGCTCCATGATGCCTGAGTAAACATCGTACATCAGTTCATAAAGATCCATATTGTGTTTCTGCATCTGCATGTGTTCGGATAAATGTGAAATGGGTCTTCCTGAGCAAGATTTCCTGACCGCAGGATTTGATATTGATGCTGTTTTTTGCTCTCATTTTTACTGAACTTGAGAAGCCATCTGGAAAGGTGGATCTTTCCCATGTTAAATATTAATTTTCCAGTTGAACATAACCTGAACAGATCAAAAGAGGGTCATTTTGTAATGTGAGAAAATGAGAGTTGAGCTGGTGGTGTGAGTAGGGTTCAACCGTAGGTTTTTACAAGCAGATGGAAAACTGACAGCAGAGATATTGTTTACTGTCTTTATGTAACCTGATATATGATTATATTCTCTCCTCATTATAGGTACAAAACAAATTACATGTGGTTCGATGAATAATGCAGTTGATTTTACTTTGCTGACATGTGTACATGTAATTTGTTGTGGGATGACTCGAACAGCTGAATACAGCCTTTCAGTCTTTTTCTAAGAGCCACATTACTCATGCCAACAGATCATGTCGTTCCAACAAGCCAATCAAATGGATCACTTCTGGCCAAGTCTGCAAGCTAAGCAAGACCAAGTCCCAGAGGAAAGTACCAGCTGAAAACAGAAATGTCTCTGTGGCGGGACTCAGTCATGGGGACAAATTTAAACGGTTCACAAACAATAACGTGAATACAAGTGGATGCAGGTTTCCAACTCTTCAGCACAACCAGAAATGTAGCGTGATCTGAACGTGCAGTTAGTCAGCAAAAGTCAACAATGAATTTTAATGATGTGCTTAGGAGTGCAAACCATTTAACAACCTGTAAATTCAAACAAAGTGCTATTTAAGGGAAATTGTTTTCAGCATGTTATCCATTTTTTTAATATTTAATGAAGGTCCATTAATTATGTACAAATCTGTAGCCCAACACTCATCGGGGGAGGGACGGCAGCCTGGAAGCACCGACTTTGTGTGTGTGTTGCTTTGTAGTTGCAAGGCAGTGGGGTAGGAGTGACACCACCTTTGTTTTGGGTATGGTTAGTCCAGGTGATCAGTAATGCTACATGGCAATTTTTTTCTGTCAAATGTGCTTGAATAATTACACTTCTTGACTGTATAAATTTGTCTGAAGTTTAAAAATGTCAGTATGAAAGTGTATGTCAGTGTTAATCATTGGCAGTGACCTTCTTTCATGACACCATCAGTCTACTGCTCAGTCAAAACAAGAACTGGCCTTACATCTGAGCGTCCATTTTCAGATGCTAGATCAACACAGCTGGACATCCTAAAGTTTGTGTTTATGTCTGTGCTCTACCTTTCCGACTTGGGGCTAAAAATAGCTTGGACACATCCTGCTATGATGCTGAAGGTGCAGACATCTTTCCCTTCTGAAGGACATAACACTGTCTGAAGTTTGGGGGTAGGGAGTGCAGGGGAGGGGGGGAGGGGGATGGAAGGGGGGAGGAAATGGTGACTACCGTGTGACAAGCACACAGTTCCTTCCTCTCAGGCCTGAGAAACAGGAAGTGGAGCACATAAGGCATTATTGTGACGGAGAGGAAATGCAAGGTCCTCTAAAATAAGAGCTCCAATCTGGTCGTCAATGACAGGAGCCTGTCCTCCATGGCCCCATAGAGACCTGTACACCCCCCCCCCCCCACAACTTTACTGCTGAGTGACGCAGATATATAAAGCAGGTTCTCATACTGTTACAGGAAAGCTGGCTATAATGAAGCCCCTGTGCTTTGCTGCTGAAGTATAACTTTAATTTTTGTAAGATTTCAGTACAACAGCTCAAAGAAGATAAGTGAATCAGCAATAAGACTTTTGTAACTTTTGTATTACACAGACAGTCTGAAAGGAAAAAAAAACTGTGCTTCAAAGGGTTAAGGGAGGCATATGGAGGGGCTCCACCCTGCTTGTGTTTCACAGAAGCTGAGGAGGAGCAGGTTGCTGAGAGAAATGCAATGCTTTGTGACTGGCTGCCTTCCAGTTAATTAAAATCCTACATTATGTTTTATGCTTTCAATTACAAAGCTCTGGAAAGAGCCCAAGCCTCTGCATGTAGACAACCATAATAAGATGTGTTTCTAGACAGAGGCCCGATTAAACCTGCAGAATGCAGCAATGCACCGCTGTCATTTTCATGCTTTGATCTCCAGCACCAACTCTGATGATGCAGGCAAAAGTGGCTGTGGAGTACCTCTCTGCAAAATCTGTGTGGCACCTCAAGCAGCAAATTAATTGCACAAGATCAGCTTTTGTAGCACATAGCAGGTGTCTGCCACCTGTGATCAAATGCATCTGATCTACAGCAATGAGGGAAGCTGCTGAGTGTTACTGTGGAGCCTGAGCCAAGGTGGTTTTTTTTTATTTTTTTTATTTAAGTCAAAAGGAGTCTTGCAGCAAACAATGGTTTTTTTTCAGTTAACAGTAGATTCATCAAAACCTGCCTCTCCTTTTCAATTAGCTACAACACATTAACCAGACGGATAATCAGCCAAAGTAAGTTTATTGACACTAATCACTATGTTGGTTGTTGTTTTTTTTTTATATTAGGTAGGCAAAAGCTTTTATTACTTAACAATATGAATGTGCAAACTTATTGGAACATAAACTGTACGACATAAATAATCAACACTTAATGTTTGCTTTTTAACTGAGAAGACTTCTCTATGTAGACGTTTAGAGTGCAATCATATTTATGGCTATTTGATAATCATATTACCAAAGGAACAAACTAAGAGAACAAATAAGAACACCTATTATCAAGAACACCACAAACATTTTGTTTTTTAAGAAAATGTCCAAAGTCCACTCAAGAAAATCTATGAACTAATTTCTCACAAATGGCTGATGGAAAACACTTGCACAAGAAGCACATTTACTGCCATCTACTGGTGATTTTAGAAATTCACAAACCATAAAACAGCATTTCTAAGCTGTATTTATGGAGGTTGTGAAATCTTTCCTTTAATATCTAAAAGACCTGAATGAGTGGGCCAGTGAAGAGTTCTGACCACCAGTGTCCTTGGACAACTCGCTGTTATAGCAGGCAGACTGGGGAACTGCTTCCTGGGTAAGTGTCTCCCTGGTACTTGAGGGAGCCAGCCCCAGCCTGTTTGTAACGCTGATGCTCCTGGCACTCGCTCCAGGAATCTCAGGTGGTGGAAACTGAAGAAGGAAACCTCTTCCTGTAGAGGGTAAGACTGAGACAGATGCCTGCCTTCCTCTCCCCATCATATCAATTGGTGCTTCTTTGCACCTCTCGTCCACATCTCTAGATAGGGGACAGCTGGCAGATATTTCTTTTATAAGATCTGATCCTGTGGCTGGGGTTTGGAAATTGGATGGTGGGTGTGAAGAGGCATTTTCATCCATTGGAGAAACACTGGCAACACTTGATGGACATGTGGTTTGCTGGTTAACAAGAGGGTCCATCTGTGGTGGTGAAGGCAGCTTCACAGTTGTGGGTTTAAAGGATTCAGGCTCCATCCTGCTATGATCATTTTCAGCAGGTGAGGTTTGGGATGGAAACTGAGGACGAGGTTTGGAGCGAACCAGCAAGCCCTGCTCTGTGACAGGATAGCGGCCGACAGCCCACTCCTGCCGCTCACGACGCATCTCATTCAGCTGCCTGAGCTCTCTGGGTAACTCCAACATATCTTCCTGGAGATACAGGCAGGTAGGTGGGAGGTTAACTTATTACAGGGGGGTCAGATGCATAAACAAAGCAACACGCTGCACACAAACTGGTATTTACCAAGTATGTGCACACTTCCCACATTTAGGAGGACTTTCAGCCCGATATTGTGAAGTGGAAATGGACATTGCTATTGTAAAAATGTAATTTCTCAAAGGTTGCAATACCCCGGTTTAGATTGTATCTCGAACATAGAGAGGTGTGTCAGATTAAACTCGTCAGTCATCTCTTCAGAACTGCCAAATTGGAATCCCATAAAGGTTCAGTTTTAGGCACTTTACTTTTTACTTTATATAGCTGAAACCAGACGTTTACATAGACTGTATAAAAAGACATATCACCTTTTTTTCCTCAACTCAATCTGGAATTACACTAAACTTTTCCTGTTTTAGATCAGTTAGGATTACCAAAATTATTTATATTTCCTAAATGCCAGAATCCTGAAGGCCTTAGGAACCTTCCCAGATTGTTGAGCATTGCAGGCGTCTTTTTTCCTTAGCACTGTGGTAACATACACCTAAATGCTTTAGAGACGCCAACTACCAAAAGATCTGCTTACACAAAATGATCACACTTGCTGATGATCAACTGATAAAGTGAATTTGATTAGCAACACTTGGTTGCTCATGAAATAAAGACATCATGTAATGTATCATCTGAAGTTTCACTTCACTAATTTCCAGACCTGGTAGACACCAGTTGGTTTTTTCCTATGCTGTTATGTCAAACTGAGGACATCCTTTTTTTTTCATATGGCTGAAACTGAAAGCATGAAGTAGAATCGTCATTTATTTAGCGAGAGTTCCTGTTAAAAAGATGGGAATTTGACTACAGGGCCTCAAACGTGGCTCTCTCTTACCAGGAATGGACCATAATTTTGGGGAAAGGCCAAAATGTGTTGCTGCCTTGGTTTAGGCACTTATGCACGACCCTGAAAACTACTGAATGGGGGCTGTTATTATTCTGTGAAGATTGTTCCATTGGTTTTTACAAGTAATTACAACCAAAATCAACACAAAGACAATGTGAAAGGTGATTTTGTCAGACAATGTTGCATTTCTATAAATCAGGGCCTGCTGGTTAATGTGTTGTATTGATGTTATATAACAAACTGCAGTCAAGTCGTGAGCAGCAAAAACCAACTTGGTTATATTAACTGGCCCCTAAATTTAGAGCTAATCTATATATGATGTTAATAATAATGGAACAGTATGATATATTCTCTCTCTAAACCTTCAGCAGTGAAGGGAAGCATGAGGAAGTGCTTTCCAAATAAAATAATTAAAGAGGAAATGCAGCACTAAACTTTATACATATTTACAGAATCATGGGCCATCAATATATACAATGAAAACAACTAAATTACAAAAATAAGTCTTTCTTGAGGAAAAAAGAAAATCAAAATAAATGAGTATGTTTTTAATTATAATTCACTGGACAGGTGCAGGTGATGTCACAGTAATGGTTCCATGTCTGGCAGTGGCAGTTTTAATGTGCTACTAGCTGCTATAAACTGGTGGTGTACAGCCAACAACTACACTTTATAAATCTACACATCAGACATATTATGTTCAATCTGCTAGATTTTTTTTTTTCTAGCTGAGTTTTCAGCTGTTTTTACTTATATGTGCACGTCCCATGGGCACTGATGGATGCGAGATATGTGCTTACAGTAGTGTACCATGGATGTAAAAAAAAAAAAAAAAAAAAAAAAATCAAAATGGCTGTTGATCCAAGGGCCCAAGTATCAACATTATTTAGGAAACCCTGATTACTTTTTAATCAAGACAAACTGAGCCAGAAATCACATCCTAAGATGTGATCCTAAGAATCCTGAAAGTGTACATGTTACGAGTATTATAGCAGATTTCTGACTAGAGAAAAAACTGAAATTACATAGCTTTTGAATTTCTCACCATAGTGACATGCGCCAGTCTATCAGGATCACAGAGGCAGCTGCTGAGGTAGGAATCCACCAGGACCATGTAGTCTGTCATGATACTGTCGAGCAGCACCAGTCTGAGAGGCTGTAGGTGCATCACTGACAAAACCATCATCTCCAGCAGGGGTATAGGGCAAGGTCGCTTGTACCATATTTCCCTTTCTTCCTGTAAAAATATACACCAATTACAACAGCACTACAGGTAGAGTGTTAATAAAGAACAATAAACTGACACTGACAGGTGATGTAGATAACATACACCATCAAGTTGCAATGAAATATTCTGGTAGGAAAGCTTGTTTCCTTGAGTTCATTCGGATGTTATGTTGATGTGCATCATCCGATTAAAAACACTGCTGAAAGCACACCCCTGGCAGCAATTGATTTCCTCACCATCAAAAGCATTCAAACTAATATGACAAACATGCCTATTCTGTAAAATTTATGTCCACTGTCTGTCTGTTTATTTTCTTATTTTGTTGATGTCTGTGTGCAATGTTATGTTATATGTTGTGTGTTAAATTAATGCATGCACATTTAGAGTTTGGAGAAACACAGTTTTGATCATCTGTGTAATTACTATTGCATGGTCTGATGGTCTTTGACTTGGAGGCCACGGTGTAAAAAATGCCCAGGAATAATATATGGAATGAAACAAGGACACAAAGATTTTACTAGGACATAAAAAATGTGAGTAAAAATCTATGAGATACTTCAAACTATGCACCGATCCACAGAGGTCCCAAACCTCAACCTACAGGAGTTTAAAAAAAAAAAATCTAGTGCCAGTATCCTGATGTCTGACAACATGACACCATGAGATCCCTAACATGTCAGAGGTTTTATCACAGCACAAGGTGGGCTTAAACTTTAGCAATCAGATTTTTTTAATGTTTTAAATGCTGATTTGTGCATCCTTGAACACTATATAAAACAGTTCTAGCTGGGACTGAAAGCTGCACCTTGGTTAGCTGCGACTTCGTCTGAAGAGATGAGAGCCTGGATGGGGGGGTCTTCAGATGGAGACTAACCACGTCCTGGAGAGTGCTAACTTTATCAGGAAGGAAACCTCCCGTCTCAGAGTAGAAGGAGATGACATCTGCCACCTAAAAGGTAAGCAGAAATAAACACAAGAAAATTAAATAAAAATCAACTGAACTTAATTATAATTTAATCACCGTGGCTGTACATGTACCTGAGTGTCAAAGACATTGGTGAGCTTTACTCCAAAATGAGCAATCAGACTTCCAGCTATGGCTCTGCAATCATGAATGACCTGTGACATATACAAAAACCAGATGGAATAGTACCAGTAACCATCTATGTGACTAAACAGGATTTCAGGATGTTAATGCTGCTCACCTTTAATATGTGCTTACTTTCCAGGATCATGGAGAGGCCATTCTTAAAAGCCCGTGCTCCAAGTAACAGGATGTCAAATAAGTACACCTTTTTCTTAGTAGCAATCTAGAAAAATGACATGTATACATTAGTTATTTTCTTTTTCATTTTCCTAATAAGAAAAGATAGGAAAAAATGAAGACTTCTAAGGACAAAGATAAAAAAAAAAAAAAAAACAAACAAAACAACAACAACATAATTCTGAACACATGTGACAGGATATCACATGAAAGTTTATGTGACAGTGGTGTGCGATTTGGAGGCATGTCAGTGTTTTATTTATTTTCGCTTTGTTTTCCATGTTTTTTTAAATGACCATTAACAGTAAGCCCACCTCACGGAGGGCTTTCACCACACTTTTTTTTTATTCCCATTTACTATTTATGATAGTGCAAATAAAATATTTTTCCTGACCTCATCTTTGGAAAGGAGTTTCTTGTGTTCACAACCAGTTACATTTCTTTTCTTCAGCTTCCTTTTGCCATTTTCTTTGTTTGGATGAGTGGGCTTCCCGTGCCTGTTCATACTCATTATCATATTCAGATTGGTCTCTTTGAGGGAGGAGAGAGGACCGAGTGTTGTGCTCCTGCATGTGTGTTCAATTTCAAGTTGACTGTGATTAACAAAGAAAATGTGCGTGGATTTGCCCAAGGTTTAGTATATCTGAATGATTTTCATGAGTATGGAAATTTCCATGCAAAGATTTAGAGTGAAATCCATGTTAGTCTTAGTACATGAGGCCCCTGCTGTTTTTCTTTGGTTTCAGTGGATGTTGGGAGTTATTTTTAACACTTCTTTGATGGACGGAATAAAACAAGACAGAAAAACAGCAAAAAAAAAAAAAAAAAAAAAACATTTGAGGGTAATTGTTTGTTAATACCCTGGATGCTCAATTAAGTATTGCAGAACAAAGGACTAGAATAAATTAGTTCTTCACTGCTCTGCTGTTGGCTAGCTACGCTCAAATCTACTGATTGGACCGGGACGAAAAATTTGAAGTGACCACTTTAATTCTGATTATCAAGAGAAGAGAGCTGTGTTAAGTTTCAGCAGCTACAGTGATGGGAATACAGAGAGACGCTGCTCTCCACCCAGAGACTGGGCACATTAACAAGTTCCCCAAGCAGAGAATTTGCCCCTACACAGCTTGTGTATATATATTTATATCGCAATATTTTTAGTTTACATTGTTTGTTATATTTTTCCCTTAATTGCATGCACCATCATCGCCACAACAAATTCCTCATATGTGTAAAATTGTACCTGGCAATAAAGTGATTCTGATTCTTCTGATTCAAACCATCTACTTTAATTTCTTTAGCCTTGGGAGGAGATTTAAGTATGGGTGACGTGGACAGCCACCCAGGGCAGAACTTTATCAGGGTGATGCGAATGCACCAAGAGAAGAGAAGTCTCAAACATTTTCCTTTTATTGTTAATTTGCTTTTCAGTTAAATCCTTGTGCTGATATTTTGCGAGTTGAAGAAATAAATGGGTACTCTTTGTTAACTGCACACTTCCAAGATGATCTCTGCTGAGTTTCAGAGCTGTCAGGACAGCAAACAACCTCAGAGGAGGGAGATGAATACTGTAGAGTGAAGAACCAATAACACGAACAAAGGCTACATCTGCACTTGTGTTTACATTTACAATTAAGCCACTTATTTTTGTAACTTATTTGATTTGCTGTATATCTTGCTTTTCCTCTTTAAGGTATTTCAATTTCATACCTGCAGCCAACACAGCCTTCCATTCTTAAATGTTTCAACTCCTTCAGCTCCCACACCAATCACATGCTGCTTTTTGATGTGCATCACCTAAATGACAGAAAAACAACATTAAACTTTTCCATTTATACATCAAACATGTGCATTACAAGGCATCAAAATTAGTTATTCTAACAAAATGTAACAAAATGTATATATTATGTATATATTAAATATACATTAAACCAACTTACAGCTGGTACAAACTTCTCATGGAACTCATCAATGACTACAAAGTTGATATACTCCTCTCCATCATCATCATCACCTGCAAGAAAAGAACTTCTCAAAAGTCGATATATTTCTTTATCTAGGCAAATTGCTTTTTAAGATATTGATCAATTCTAATTTAGTAAACATGAGTGATGTTGTGTCAGCTGAGACAATTGAGTTTTTTTCAAAGCACAAGTAATTGCAGCAAGATGTTTTCTCTCTACATACTTGCTCATACAAACTTACACATACGAAGTAAGATTAACAGGTAAATTAGTAGATTGGTGTAAAACAAATGTGACAACATTAAAAAAGTGTATGTGTGATGGTCTGTAGTGAATGAGGAAAGGAGAGTTAGGGGGAACAGTGGTCCAGCGTTATTTGACTGGGACCTCCCTCTCCAGTGAATAGACCCATTAAAATACTGGTACTCTGGTACTCAAGTGGAGCAGTTTATCCTAATCTTAACAAGCTTTCCCAAAGAAATAATCTTGATTTCAAATAAAATCTCTTAACTCTCCAACCCCCCTTCCCAGCTTCACCACATTTGTGATTGATAAAGTTCGAGTTGCACAAGAATACCTCCCTCTGGGCTGCCCAGTGGCACAGTGGTTAGGGCAGGCGGCCAATGTACAGAGCTAAGTCCTTGACGCTGCCGTCGCTGGTTCGACCCGTTCTCTCTGCCCCGTTTTCTGTCTCTCCTTCACTGTCAAAGGCCACTAATGCCCCCCCCCCCCCCCCTTTTTTTTGTTTCATTTTAGTATTTTGCAAGTTTATTTCTGTATTTATACCAAATTTTCAAAAGCATATCACTATTACATACACTCACCGGCCACTTCAGTAGGTACACCTGTCCAACTGCTTGTTAACGCAAATTTCTAATCAGCCAATCACATGGCAGCAACTCAATGCATTTAGGCATGTAGACATGGTCAAGATGATGCGGTGCAGTTCAAACCAGCATCAGAATGGAGAAGAAAGGTGATTTAAGTGACTTTGAATGTGGCATGGTTGTTGGTGCCAGATGGGCTGGTCTGAGTATTCCAGAAACTGCTGGTCTACTGGGATTTTCACGCACAATCATCTTTACAGAGGGTAAAGGTACAGGGTTTACAGAGAATGGTCCGAAAAACAGAAAATATCCAGTGAGCGGCAGGTCACTTTAGGCCCATTAGTACCAACTGAGCATTGTGTCAACGCCACAGCCTACCTGAGTATTGTTGCTGACCATGTCCACCCCTTTATGACCACAGTGTATCCATCTTCTGATGGCTACTTCCAGCAGGAAACGCAAGTCATAAAGCGCGAATCATCTCAGACTGGTTTCTTGAACATGACGATGAGTTCCCTTTACTCAAATGGCCTCCATAGTCACCAGATCTCAGATGCTATCATGTCAATATGGACCAAACTCTCTAAGGAATGTTTCCAGTACCTTGTTGAATCTATGGCACGAAGGATTAAGGCAGTTCTGCAGGCAAAAGGGTGTCCAACCCGGTACTAGCAAGGTGTTCCTAATAAAGTGGCCGGTGAGTGTATAGTATTTTATGATGACACAATCACATTAGAACACAAGTATATTAGTGTCTTTAAAGGGAAAAACAGTATAAAAAAAGTATGTCTAGATGCGTGTAAAACCTTGACTGTTAAATATATATATACAGTTGAAACCAGAAGTTTAGATATTCTGTATAAAAATACAACCTTTTTCCCCTCACTGTCTGAAATTTAATTGCATTCAAAATGAAATCTTTCCTTATCAGTAGGTAAATACTGAAAAGATTTGACGAAAATCAAGCAGCACTTGCTTCAACCTTAGGTTTGACACTGACATCACAGCCCTGAGTTTGGAGGAATTAATGTGAGAATTGGGGGTGTTTTTTGCTCTTCACAAGAGTCTCAAAGTCTGGTGACCAGTCTGTTTCTCTGTTTCATCTTCAGCTGAAAAGGATCCAAGAAGTCACACTCACGGAGATGGTAGTTATTGAATGGTAGGAAACTTTTACTGCTGAGTGGTGACGGAAGGACACTAGCTCACCAGAGGTGGGAGAGGTTTACTTTCCTTTTCAGCAAGTGGTCACATGACAGCTCTATCACCTGACTCTCGTAGTTGCTCAGCAGCATGACACTTCCCATGTTGACTCCAAAGGGGTCTCGTATCCAGTTGGTGAATATGTCGAGCTGGTTTTTAAGAAACATGACTTGCCAACAGATTTTTTTTTTTTTTTAAAGCACTGATTTTGTCATATTTTTCAAAAATATGATGCCCTCTCCCCTGCATAGACACATCTAAAGCATTTAATTGTGCAAACATCAGTGACATGATACAACACCTATGCATGCTCTTCTTCTGCTCACGATCCACACGTTTTTCCCTGTCATTGAGGCTGCACCATCAGTTGTGATACCAACCAGCTTTGGGCAACTGAACTCAAATATAAACCCACAAAGCTAAAAACTGTCCTCAGCAGTCGTAGTTGTAGTGAGTTCTCTTGTGCAGAGAAATTGTTCCTGCAAGTCCTCGTCCCACACAGTTCTCTCGTAAACGAGAGAAACTGCATTGTTTATGTCTATAGATTTGTCCATTTGTAATGCAAAATGACCACTTGCCTTGATGCAAGCTGTGGTCTTTTGTTGATATCATCTGACATGTGCTCAATTCACCTACTTTTAGTGTCATTTGACAGAGGCATAGTTTTCAGTTTTTCTGCTGCAGATCGATCTAACACCTCTCTGACCATGTCCACGGCTACAAGTAAGATTGGGTTCCCTGCAATGGTTTGGGGGCATCTTTAACTTTGCAATACAATGGCTGCAGTTACATGATGTTTTTTAATTCGGAATTAATAATTAGGAATTATATAATTCCGAATTAAACTATTTTCCTTCGAGTATACATGGAAATAGTAATTCCGAATTAAGCTTTACATGGAAAACACGTTTGTTCGGCTTTATCCAACTCCGCTTCAGGTCTGGGGGTTGGGAAGGGTTCTGATTGGATGGGGGGGGAGCGGACGTCTTTGCGTCTACCGGAAGAAAACAAACTTAGCTAACTCGGTTAGCAACAACATTTCACTTATTTTTGACCTGGGTGGCCTCTCTATCTGCAAAACCTCCTTCATTTAACCTGGCCGCTACAACTTTGAAAAGTTCACAATTTTTGTTTCCTGCCATCTGTTCTTTTAATTATTTCCAGTTCCTCCAAGCTATTTATTAAATAAATCGTCTCTGCTCTTGAACACCGTTTACTGCGTGCTGCCATCTTGAAACTTTTTTTGAAAACAAGCCCAGCGCGGAATATAAGCGTCATCGCGACAGACGGGCAAGAGAACGAGCATGCGCAGAAAGACGGGAATTAATTTAAACAGGAATGAGTGTATACGTGACCGCAGAATTATTTAATTCGGAATTAAAATGGGAATAAACCAGCCACTTACTTCGGAATTAAGTTTAATTCGGAATTGACATTTTCACATGGAATTAAGTGTTTACATGGTAACTTTTATTCGGCTTTAACTTTAATTCTGAATTAAAGAGGAATTAAACTTCCCATGTAAACGCACTGATTGTGCCACCTGGTGAGATGCACGGAGTGCCTGTTCTTGCTTCAAGCAGGAAAAAGAAAGACACTTTTGTGATGCCCTCAGTTCTTGAAGTCATCTTTGAAAGAACACAACAGCTCTATCTTTGGGAAAAGGGTGTTTCGTTTCCAAAAACCGCTTCAGTTTTGTCAGCTTCATACTTTCATGTGCCAACAACTCACTACACAAAACACAGTGAGGTTCCTGACTTCCTTTGTCCTTAGTGTAAGAAAATCCATATCTGATATATTTGGGGTCATATTTGCCTTTCACCCTGCTCAATTAGCATATGCAAACAAACTTTGCTTGCCCTATTCTGTGAAATGGCAGCTATCAAGTAGCAATACACTGCATTGTCTCCACCTACTGTTTGGGAGTGTGAAAAGAGGCTTTGGAAGCTTCCGATAGGTTAATTTGACTACTTCCTTGTGTGACATCATGAGGAAATCAAAAGAAATCAACCAAGATATCAAGAAGACATTTGTGAACCTCCAGAAGTCTGGTTCATCCTTGGGTACAATTTTCACATGTCTGAAAGTGCCACATTCATCTGTTAAACAACTATATGCAAATATAAACACAATGGGAATGTCCAGCCATTCATACCACTCAGGAAGGAGACAGATTCTGTGTCTCAAAGATGAACATGCTTTGGTGTGAAATGTGCCTATCGACCCCAGAGCAAAAGCTAAACACCCTCTGAAAATGCTGACTGAAGCTTGTAATAGAATATCATGATCCACAGTGAAATGAGACCTGTACTGACATGGACTGAAAGGCTACTCAGCAAAGAAGGAGCCATAATTAAATTAAAAGCAACATCAAAAATCCCATGCAAACCTGACTCAGTTATACCAGTTGTCAGAAAGAATGGGCCAAAATCCCAGCAAACTATTGTGAGAAGCTTGAGGATGGATACCCAAAAATGTTTACACAAGTCATACAGTTTAAAGGAAATACTGCCAAACACACTGATTTTGAAGAAAGTCATAGAAAATTTCCCCAAAACATTCTCTCTCTCATCATTCTGGGATTAAACAAATAGAAATAATTTTGGTTCTCCAAATTGACCTAAAACGGGAGACGTTCAGTCAGACTTAATATCAAAAGATGAGAAAAACAAAAAAACAAAGTTATGTGTCTTTTTATCCAGTGCATGTAAACTTCTGGTCTCAACAGTGACTGCTACTTGACATGTTGCCCCTAACTGTTCCATGTAAATGCTATGTTGAAGACTGGCCAGCAGATTTCGTTATATTTATTTGTTCCAAATGCTTCGAAACACCTAACTATTTTAACATGCATCGATTTCATTTTGATTCAGTGGTTCAGATAAATCGGGTTTCTCCATGACTAGTGAAAAAAATCACTTTTTTTTTTTTTTTAAAACTTAACTCACCCAATGCAACTGTCTTTTTGTACAGCTGAAACCTTTCCACTTTCATCTTCTCTGGAAATTCGTCGAGACGACCTATTTCTGTGCAACATTTTAACAAATAACAAGCCAGAGTCAGCACGTGGTTGTCGTCAAAATTGGCACGTTGTTTGTTGTTTAGCCTACTTACCCACTGTCATTGCTTTCTTCTTTAATAAATTCAACTATTTAATTGTGGAAAAAACATTTATATGAAATATCAATACTGACAATCAAATTTAAATCCGGTCCAAACGCATTTAGATGTCACTTTTATGGAGTAGACTCACCATTCACAATTTCGTAGCCAAAGAACAATTTAGTTCCAGGTATTTTGGATCCATTACTGTCACTAACTACAACAGATGTTACGCAGAACAGTGTTATCTCATTGTAATGCTGGGCACAATAACTTAAGAATAGTTAAACAGAAATTTACGAACCGTCCGCCAAAATCAAAGTTTTGTTTGCATTGATCCGCTTGACGACCCCACAGTAAGATGAAGTCTTCAGCGATAGTTTGACGCGTTTTCCTTTCAGTATAGTCATGAAATAGACGTCGTCCACAACCATTTTGGACGTAAATCGTATAACTTTTAACTTTGAAATATAAAACTATTTATCAATGACTCGAAAACAACAGACCAAATCTGAAAACTGTATTTTCCCTGATGCTAGGTAGCCAGTAATCACTGTGCGCGCGGCGTGGCTGTTGTGAGGTCAATTTTGAGTTGCGTTCAAAAGCGCCTCGTTATTTGGGCAACGTGACGCTGGCAACACGGGGTTTTTAGGGGGAAAATTGTCATTTGAAAGAATAAATGGCAACATTTACAACAAATAATTGAGAAATTAATATATCCCCCATGATTGAAAAAAAAAAAAACAACAATAAAAGTTGGCAGGCAGCAGTGAGGACTCGGGTTGCTACCTTCCAGACATTAAAAGAAAGGACAATTCCGGGCAGGCACTGAGAGTGACAAGATGATTGGCACACACGTTTAAAGATATGGGCACAGAGCACAGCAGGTCCTGTTGTCCCGCCACAAAGATTTTGCTGGCCTTAATGTTTCCTGTATTTTATTTTTTTCATTATTGTTACATTTAGTGTTGATGAAATTTTATGAGTTTGATTTACTCAAATGTTTTGAGTTGACTAAACTCAAATGTTTTGAGTTGATTGAACTTAAAAAAGTTACTTTAGTTTAAAAAAGAACAACACCTAGCAGAGGCTAGTCTCCATCCATCAACCTCTGGGTTGTGGGCCCAACATGCTTCCGCTGTGCCACTCTGTCAAATTACAACAGACAATAGACGTTTAAGAAACATGTATATTCTCCACAGAAGTGTGCTTAGCATTAGGGAAAGTCACAGTTTTGAGTTGAGTTTACTCAAAAGTTTTGAGTTCAGTTTACTCAAAACTGAACAGTTTGTTTTGAGATGACTGAACTCAAATGTTTTGAGTTGACTGAACTCAAATGTTTTGAGTTGACTGAATTCAAATTTTATGAGTTGATTGAACTTAAAAAAAATTACATTCAGTTTAAAAAAAAAAAAACAAGATTCGATCTGTGGGGAGGGGGCAGGCACTGAGAGTGACAAGATGACTGGCACACACATATAAAGATATGGGCACAGAGCTCAGCAGGTCCTGTTGTCCCGCCACAAAGAATTTGCTGGCCTTAATGTTTCCTGTATTTTATTTTGTTCATTATTGTTAAATTTAGTGTTGATGTGTGTGTGACAGACGTGTGTATGGGGCGTTAATGAAAATACAGGACAAATCGAGTTAAAAAAGTTACAGTGGATGGTTTCGATCCGTCAGCCTCTAGATTATGGGCCTAGCACCCTTCCGCATGAAAAAAAGTTTCACAGATCACAAACTGTGTTATAATGAATGTTTAGCCTCTTTAGGATAATCCAGTTGAGATTTGAGAAGCCTAGGTATTGTGGTTTTTGATGTGGACCAGGTCTAATGTGGTCTTTATGCTGAAAAAACGGCGAAGTCCGTCTTTATTAAATTTTCACAAATCGAATAAAGGTTTCACAGATCAGAAACTGAGTTATAATGATTCTCCAGGGTCTGTAGATTAATCTAGTCCAGATTTGAGAAGTCTAGGTATAGTAGTTTTTTACCTGGAGCCTGCTGAATCGGAGGCTGGCGAATCAGAGGCTGGACGCTGTTTTCATCTCCCCTTAACGTTCCCTTTAAGTGCCGAATCGGAGGCTGGCGGTGAAGTCTGTCTTTATTACATTTTCACAAATCGAATAATGGTTTCACAGATCAGAAACTGAGTTATAATGATACTCCAGGGTCTGTAGATTAATCTAGTCCAGATTTGAGAAGTCTAGGTATAGTAGTTTTTGACCTGGAGCCTGCTGAATAGGAGGCTGACGAATCGGATGCTAACTTCAGCGTCGTAGTGAGGACTGATAACAAAGGCCAGATTCCTGTGTTTCTATCTAAGTCCAGTTTGGTTGTGTTAACCTAGCTGAACAAATATAGGCTACTTTACTCATTGCTATTTACTCTTTAAAACCAAAGATATGAGTTACAAATCAGGTGTCAAATTAGAAGGAAAAAAAAAAAGACAGAAACAACGGACTTTCGTTTTACTGAAATTAGTCCCTGAAAGCCCTGGTTTTCAAACGTCTGCTGGATGGCAACAGCAGCATCAGGCAGCGCAAACACACTAATGTCTGCTCATTTAATCCAACACTTGACTAATGTTGTGTAAAGGTTTTTCTGAACCTCATTGAAGCTGCAAAAGGCCAGTCTGCCCCGATTTCTGAAGGAGAAGATGACTTAATATCCACCAGGGGGAGACCTCAGCCTTAAATACTGAGATAACTGCAGTCAGTCCAATGTGCTTGATTTTTCTATTTGAATATGAAAGTCTGGTGAATTTTACACCCATCCACCAAAAGAGCCAAAATAAATTTAACATTACACATTACATAACATTACACTGCTGATCACAGCAGTCACATATAAATGAGTGCAGACTTGTTATCTTATCACAAGTAGCCACTTGTGAAACATGTCCTGATGACCTCACTTTTACAGTGTAAACACATGACCTTATCCAGGGCTAGATAGTCTGAGGTTCCAGGCGTGTTGCACATTTTATGACTGTGTGCTTATAGTGTGTTCTTTGTCTTGACATTTCCCCTAATCCTGGTTATCTGATCATCAGATTAAGTCAAATATAAAAAGGCAGAGTCAAAGTTTCAATAAGCTAATTTAACAGCATTTATTTTTGGCATGAGTGAGGTCTTTCATGGTCAAAGAGAAGCTGTGGTTTCAGCAGCATTTACCCGTTAAAGGATGCTCAACATCAAGTCAAAAATGAATGTTCTGAAGAGCTTAAAATGAACAAAAGCTGTTAGCATGAGATGATGCACCCATTTTCTGTATTCACTCCATTCTTGTCAGGGTGAAGGGGGTCCTGGAGTATGTCCCAGCTGCTGCCGGGCAAGAGGAGGGGTACATCCCGAACAGGCTGCCAGTCTATTGCAGGACCATACAGAGACAAAGGAGACAAACAACCACGTACGCTCTGAGTCACTCCCTGTGGACAATTTAGAATTTCCAAACAACCTAACGTGCCGGGTTCTGCACAGTAAGAGAAAGACAGAGGGAGATAACAAATATTGCATTTTCATGTGCTTCAGTAAACTAACGCTGCTCTGTTTTTTAGTAAGATCATTTTTGAAGAAAGATGTATGAATGCACTTGCAGATCTTTGTATTTCAGGATTATGCTGAGAAATTCAGAATGTCTTTGGCCCTTAAAGTAAATAATCCAGTGAGTTTCCATTGCCATTCATTGCCATGTTGGCTTCATAAAGCCTAAACTCCAATGATCATGATATCATAAAGCTGGCTTCTGAAAGCAGCTGAGAGACTTCAGGAAACATCTTCTCTGGACCACCTACAGCTCAATTATTGTAGCATAAGCTCTAACGGAACCTGCAACCTCTTTTATCTTTAAAGGAACATCCACCCTTTCCTGCTGTGCAGACTGAACAAACAGAAAGCTTTTTGTAAACCAATGAACAGATTTTCCAGAATGTATTTATCTCTGGGATCCCCAATGGAATTTTGATTTCAAATGTGGAGGAATGCATTTGTAATTTATAGTAAGTGCACACATATTTGCATTATACGTGCCATGTTACTAAACTTTTTACTTTGTGTTGTGAGTGTGCATGTGTGTGCTTTAAGTGTGTGCATGGAGTTATATGGAGGTGAGAGGGACAGGTTTTTATTATTTGTTGTGTTCCTGTTTTGTTTTATTCTGTGAAGCACTTTGTGTTACATTTTACATGTATTAAAACTCCTATATAAAAAAGGTTTTGATATGTTGATTGATTGATTGACTGATTGATTGATATGCAAAACCATACAGCCACAAATCCTCAAACGGGCTTTAATTTTCTCAGATACCCACACTGATCTTATTTGCCTGCCCTAATTTGAAGATGTTCAACTTTTTGGTTGAGAAATGCAAACCAGGTGGTTTGCATCAGTTTCGGTTAGAGAAACTGGAAAAAAAAAAAAAAAAAAAAAAAAAAAAAAGAACAAAGAGTTGAAGGGTGAATTTGGTTTTGGTTTGCCGGTAAAAAGTTGAATCCAGTCCAATAACTGGGCTGATAGAGCTAGACAGGTTTTTACATTTTTCTCATTTACATTTCTTTTGAAACCACAAAACCTGACTTTCTTAGTGTTTTCAAATATTTATCAGAAGCCACTCCAACAACATGTGTAATAATTGACTTTATCAACCATTAACCATGGAGTTGTAGATTTGAGAGGTCACTGAGTAGACTGAATACTTAACTGAATTAAAAAACAAAAAACACAGTTATAATGGTTATATCCCATGGTGATTATATTGACCCCATATTGGTGGCCACAAAGACCACAGAACTTGCATTATGCTGCTACTGCAGAGTCAATTGATTTAATTGTTAAAAGTTCCATTGTGCTTTTTTGTTATTGATTCAACATTTCCGAAATTCTTTAGTCAGAAATTAGCGGTTGTTATTGGGGGGGGTTTCATCATTGTAAAAATGGCTTTAATAAAATGCCCCCCTTGCTCACCAGTCTGACACATTCATGCACCGACAATGTTTAGGTTTATTTACCAAAATGAATAGTTCCAGGTTTAGGTAAGTATAAATTATGTTTTGAAAGCAAAGTCAGTGGTTAAGGTTAAGGCTTTTGGCTTTTCCCTTTATAGAGGTTGCCACAGTCGATCATAGTGTTTAGCATATTGATTTGCCATAGTTTTTTTTTCTTTCTTTAAATTGGATGCCCCTCTTGAGACAACCCTTCCCATTTATCCGACTTGAGACAGACACTATGAGAACACCTGGCTTCTGACCCTTAGCAGCTGGGGCAATGAGGGCAACTGGGGTTCAGTGTTCTTCCCAAGGACATTTTGACACATGATGGAGCTGGCAGCTGACCTGGAAACCTTCCAGATGGAGGGCAACCAACCCTACCCATTACTCCACAGCTGACCACCACGTTCTACCATAAAAGCTGCCTTTCAAATTCTTACAGTCTCATTAGGTCCAGAAGTATTTGGAAAATGACATAATTTTTATGACTTTGTCTTTATACATTGCCACAACAAATTTGGAATAAAAGCATTCAAGATAAAACCGTCGACTTTCAGCTTTGATTTAAGAGGATGCCATTTACCATGAATTCATTACAGGCATTTTAAGCAAAATACCCCAATTTTTTAAGGGCTTAAAAGTACTTCTGAACCCAAATGTACAACTAAATAAGAATAACTAGAAAAAAATAATTGTAGAATGAAAATGTTTTTTTGTTTGACTTAAGTCTGGGTCCAATAGTGCCTTTTTGCCTCCCTTTTGGAAGACATTGTGTCGTTGATACACATCAGAAATATGTAGTCATGAATGCTGCAGTGCATTTTTGCAGTGTCAATAACCACTAAAGAGTTCTCAGAAAGAGATGTCTTCAATCTCAGACGGATTGCTTGGCTTAAGTTGTGAAAGTGCCAATAAAAGAGCACGATGTCTGACGCAAATGTAAATGGCCAGTGAAGGGCAGACTGAGCGGGTGAGTGACATGTCCGACAGCTGTAGCCTGCGGCCGCCCACTCACTGACAGGCTGAGTGAATCTTAACTGGGTAATATTCATTGAGGAGTCAGTACAATGCTGCGGAGATCGCGGAGGCGCACGGAGCCGAGCTGAGCGATGAAATGCTGCCATCGAAGAGGACACAGATGGACAGCCTGGTTCAGCCTTTCGTCGCCCAGTACCTGGGAATATATCAACCTAAGGAGAACCAAAACGGAAGTGTAACGTCAGAAGAAAAGGGAAAAGACGATGCGTAAGTCTTGTGATCTTCTTATAGTTTTTTTCTTTTTCGCTCCTGGAGTCTTATATGCAGTTATTACAAAGTATGTTTACCTATGTGCTAATCAGAGTTGTCCCACTGACCTTGTTTCTGGGGAAACAGATAGGTGTGTGCCTGAATCTGTGCCAAAACCTCTAATGTATGTACTGTGCGCCCTGCAAGTGCTTTACGCGCAAACCCGCTTCGGTCCGTAAGCATGGATTGTAATGTCACGACCTGGTACGCTGGGAACTTATTTCTTGTTTACTTGACACTCAACAGTTTAAGCTGGATGTCCGCAATCAACTGGTATTTCCCTAATTTAAAGGAAGGAAATGAAAACAATGAATAGCAACATCTAATGGGGATGTTTGAAGAGCAAACCATAATTCCTATTTATGTCATTATCTGATGAGTCATCTGATAGGCTGTGCGTAACAGTATAGGCTGTCATTGTGTTTTATTCTCATAAATGTGTGGGCACACACACACAAGCCTCATGACAATGAAGGAAAGGCAGCTTAGACTCTAACTGAAGCAAACCCCCTTGTCTCTCCCCCTCACTGTTTTCGTGTTGGTGTTTCTCAAGGAGGGTGACTGGATGCACCTCTAGCAAGTTTAGAGTTTCTCCTCCTGGGCGTCCCCCAAGATTCCTCAAACCCACCCAGGCTCAGGCCACCCCGGGTAAATCAATAATGTCTCTGGGACACCTAACAAAGGGGGCAAGTTGGGAGGAGCTCATCCAAGCCTGTCTGCAGTCATTCGGTAAGCTCATGATGACTTTACGTTGTCTTTTACTAATGAACAATGGCAGCAGAGATGTCTCTGGTTCATATGTTTGTGTACTAATGGAATTTACTTTTTTTTCCTGGTTGTGGACAAATGCAATTTGGTTTTTGCACCACTTGCCCAGACTTGTAGTTTCAAACAAGTTTAGACAAGTGTCTAAGAAATGAGAGGGGCAACTTTGTTCTATTAAGAAGTAAAATATATTTTCCTGCTTTCTTGCTGTTCATGGTTTATAGATGAAATTCAATAGATGCTTGTTTTCTGCAAATGTTGAAAAAAAAAAGTCTCTAAGGATTGCTGAGCTTATTGTTGCTTCATATTTCAGGCTGCAAGAAGGATAGGCCTACGTAGAGAGTATATTTAAATGAAAAATACTCAGAAGTGATTGTGTAGGCTGTAGCTGGATCAGTCAAACAAAGATCATTGGCTCCATCAAGTTGTCTGGAGTGCTCTCAGAGTTATGGTGATTGCGTCTCTGAAGAGACAGCTTTCGAATTGCTGTTGCCTGGTTACGCAAATGCAGCTAGAGCTGTGGAGAAGTATTACAATAGGCTGGACAAAAAAATGACATCTCATAACTACATTTATCTGTAGAGAGGTAGAAGCGAGCTCTATTGATAGCCTCTCATATTAGGTTCATAAAACAAAATGAATAAATCAGGGGAATAATGACAGAACTCTATAGATTTCGTGCCACGCAGTGCTGCAAAAAGAAAATTATTTTTCTGCGTCACTACTTTATGTACAATTTAAGATGCCTACCTGTGAGTATGCCGTATTAAGGCTTGACATAAAATGGCAAACAGCTCTGCTCCTCCTGGCTCACATCAGAAGTGAACCCCTGCGGTCTATAAGTCAAACCACCTTTTCAAATGTGAGAGTGCATGTAAGAGCTATATGAAAGATTACCTGATGACAGCTTCAAGCTTGGTCAAGCTGAAAGGTCAGCTTCCTGAACAGTGGCCCTCAGATGCTGACTAACCTTTGAAATGCAGAACACCGTGAGCTGTGAATCAATAGCCAACATCATCACTCTTTCCAGACCAACTGGGCAAAATACCTGTACTGTTCTTTACAAAATGGTTATCATAATTACCTTTTTTTTTCAACAGTTTTATTTTTTTTTTTACAATATTTAATTCGAGATTTTGTAACCATTTATGTTTTATTTAAGTTGCCTCTCTTTTAACTTTTTGTACCTCTTATAGAGTATCACTACGGTGCATAGAGGCATTCATAAAGTTACAGCCAGCCCTTGCCAGTGTGGAGGATTTTGCTCAGACTACAAAGAGATACCCATCATCCTGCATCTGGCTTGGCACAAAACAAAACAAAACAAAAGGCTCATCCAGTCTGATAGTCTCTGTCAAAACAAGGAAAAGTGACGTGCAGGTTTGGAATGGCTGATGAATGTTTAAGATAACCTTAAAAGTAGACCGGGCAGCGTGTGCCCTCTGCTGTGTTTATCACCTTCCAGTATCGTGCAGTTCCAGTGTGCTGGGCGGCAGCTTTCCTAATGTTCCAGTCACTAACAGACAGTCCGGAGGGGATTTCCTGCTGCAATTAACCCTGCACAGGGAGTGTTAGTGGTTGGAATGTTGTGAAAAGAAGGATGAAGCAATTGTTTACCTGATGGAGAGCCATGACATCCTGTTGTGCGTTTGCTGTAGCCCGCACTTTAGCTGATTCAAAACTACAACATGTGTATTAATTGATGATCATATTAAAATAAGATCATGTTAATCCAGGTCTCAAGAAGGATTATTTAGTGTGGCTAAAGCCATAGGTGCACTAAAATTATGTTTTATTAGCTGTTCTCATTTTGTAAACTATACATTTGTCTCTTGTACTGTCTTAGTGACTTGACAGGTGAGGTCATCAACATTCACTGCGTTTAGTTGTTAATGGTTACAAGCAGAAAGACTCCTGATATGAGGATATGGCAGGCTGGCTTAGTCAGCTGCAGCAGGTGTGTCAAGGTGATTGCAGATAAGTAAGATAAGAAAGCATGTTGTTATGGTGTTTCAGGTATTTCCAAGGTGACATGGTTTAAAATTGGGCCCTCAGATGCCTGATGTCCTTGATAGCGTCAAAATACTGGGAAAGCTTTTATTCACAATTGGTTCTTTTTCCTAAAGACTTGAGCACAGTGCTTGCTGGTTCTGCAGACTCTGGGGGGTGGGGTGGGGGGGCACTGTATACAGCCAAACAATGCTTACAGCTTTGGAAACTTGACCACTGGTTGATATCCAATAAAAAAAAAAATCATAAGTTTAAAGATTTCTATCACACCAGTGCCTGGGATGAAACACATTTATTGGCTAAAGCAGTGATTCCCAAAGTGTGGTCCGCAGCCCCCTAGTGGCCCGTCGCGGTACTGCAGGTGGGCCGTGAGAGGTCATTAAAAATAAACAAATGTGTTTTAAATACTCTATTTTTAAAAAATATGTTTTTTTTATTACTCAAATATTAATTACATGATTTGAAAAATATTTAGAGATAATAAAACAAACCAATTGAGTGTTATTCTGCTGTCATCTTAATATGACAAGTATCACATAATTTGTTAGCCCCTTACATTAATATTGAAATGTAGCTTTTAGTCTTGTATGTTGATCAAAGTGGTGTTTAAAAGTTTGCATGGGCCACAGAGATTTTTCACATTTCAAATTGGGCCTTGGTATTGTGAAGTTCGGGAATGGCTGGGCTAAAGAATCTAAGAGTATTCCACAAAAATCTAGCAGCATAAATGAACAAGGTGCAGATGCATGGGGTCCCAGCTTGAATGTTTAGCCAAAGACCAAACGGTGCTGATCATAAAAGATTTCCAGAACAGAGGAATTCCAACCAACCACCATCAAATAACCTTTTCTCTGGACAAGATGGAAGCTCCTCTTAAGATCAGTCCAGATCTGTAAGGCTGGTCTTAAGTGAGACTTATTTTGGCCCATAATTCTGCAGCCAAGATAAGTAGGAATGGGGCTCAGTGCATAAAGAAGGACCCAGAAGGTAATTTAAATACTGATCAACAGAACAATCCCTGGAGACTATAAGATCAGACAAGCCAAATCCGTGCACTACTGACTGACTACAAGAGAACCTTGTGATTCAATGGCACATCCATGGATACTAGTCAGATACTAGAAACCCACTAATATTGAGACAAGGACGTTCCATATAATGGAGGGTTTCACTGTGGTCCAGCATCCTGAACCTGTTCTCTAAGGTAGGGGTCCCCAAGCCCTGGTCCCTGGTCCAGTACCAGTCCTGTGGGTCATTTGGTACCGGGCCGCAGAGAAAAATACAGTAGAGTGGTACCTCTACTTACGAACGTCTCTACATGTCTCTACATGTCTCTACGTACTCACATTTTCAGGTTACGACACGTCTCAACGGAAAAATATTGCCTCTTGTTACGAAAGAAATTTCAGGATACGAAAGGCAAAAATACAGTACGCGCTGCTACTCAGAACTCCCAGAGTTTAACGAACATAAACATACTTGTAGCTGCTCTCCCACTGGCTATCTCCTAGCATCTTCCTGGCATCCCATTCAGATTTGAGGAAAATTCCATGAAGTTTTGGAATTCGTTGAAAAGAATCATCCAGAAAAAGTGTTCACTAGTTGGGCTATCGCTCACTATGATGATGTTTGCTTTGCACATTTTCGAAAGATTGTTAAAAGCCGACAAAAGCAAACGACCTTGCATCGGTTCTTTACAAAACGTCAGGCAAAAACAACTGCTGAGAGAGAAAGGTGATGACGATAGCAGTTAAAAAAGGTGAATGAACATAATTTTTATTCTTTACTTTATTCTTTGTTTTTTAATTATATACAACTCTAATTTTATGTTTACTGTGCAGTAATCTAATGGTAACATGTATTTGTTACATGTTTTGATGCATTTTTATGATTTATAAAACAATTTATGTCCGAATTTTGGGGGGCTTGGAATGGATTAAGGTATTTACATGGAAAACGTGTCTCTACTTATGAAATTTTCAAGTTACGAAACTACTTCCAGAACAAATTCATTTCGTAAGTAGAGGTACCACTGTATATCACTTCCATTATTATCGTTTGATTCATTAATCCGAGTCTAAATGATGTTTTATTTTGAAAAATGACCGTATTCTCTCCAAAACCCATGTCTCAGTCACGTGGCAAAATGAGTAAAAAAATTTGAAAAAATTAGTAAAAAAAATATATTCCGAGGAATATTACTGATGTTCTGATGTTCTGTTGTTGGTACGACGTTACGAGGACGCTATTAATAAAGTTGCACGTGAATACCCAGCGGATTTACATTTATTATAATATATAAAAAATACCACAGTTTTTATAACAAATAGGTGTTGTGAAATTTCTTCCTACTCATAATATCTTCCTACCCGAGTTGACTGCGCATGCGTATAGCAGCAACTTCAGAAGGCCATAATATTCTGATGCCTGACCTTTATTGCGGAAGAGAAAAGGTTAGTTTCTTGTATTTTTAATACTTTGTATGGATAGTATTTAATGCATATACGTTTGAGGGACAAATGCTCCGAATGCCTAACATTTAATACTTTGTATGCACAGTATTTATATTGCATAGGTTTGACAGACAAATCAGATGCACGTCTTTATGATGCATATGCCTGTGGGTGAGTGAATGTGCTTTTCCAGCTGTATTAAACCTTGTTCAGGAGGTTATTTTACAGGGTTTGTCGTATATTCGTTAGCAAGACGATAAATCTCAAACATAATTGTAATCCGTTACATTACATGAGAAAAATGCGTAATTAAATTTGTGACTTATTATTACTTTTTAAAGTTACATCTGAACATTTTCTGCAAAAACCTTAAGGGAAGCAGATAATTACGGTTATTAAATGTGTATAATAATATGCTACCACCCAAAACAGAGGAGAGCAGATATATGTACTGGTAGGATATTGTTACAATGTAGGAAAAAATTACAGATGAGGCTATAATTTTCCGTTACGGTAGGAAAAAATTTTAGGTAGGAAGAAATTTCAGAACACCTGCCGTATAATTTTATTTTGTTGCATTCATCTGCAGCACATTTTATAAGACTGTGAAAATATTGCTTGACATTAAACCGTGGCCCCAAAAAGTTTGGGGATCACTGCTCTAAGGGGAAGGAACTAGTGAACATGAAAGTCACCATTCAGGATGAAACGACAGATATCCAGAAATACATGTGGAGGATGGTCCTCAGGGGTATTCTGCTTAGTGAATGCGACAGAGACCAAAAAATGTAAAGGAGAGGGAAAAAAGGGAAACCATCACGGAAGGAGAAGCCTGCACAGCACGTGCTACTCGCAGGTTGAAGGAGGTGACTGATATCAGGAGGTCCCATCAGTGGTTAGAAATGTCTGGTCTGAAGGACAGCATGGAAGCCACTAAGACACTGAGCACAAGCGCAGTAGGGGCCTACCACAAGTCTGCCACAACGAACAAGATGGTTCAGTTGCAAGGCTGTGCCAGTGTGTGTCAGATGAAGCAGGTATGGTGTACATGAAACACCATAACTAAGTAGCTGGAATAGTTTCATTGTGGACTCGGAGCTGTGGCCTGCAGACTATGACAGAGGAGATTGCAGCAGGTTTCCAGGAACGAGTTTAGCCTCAGGAACATTTAAGAATATTCATAGAAACCTCAGGACTCCCAGCTCCCTGGTAGAGGACCCAACCTTGAAGGGGCAATTACCCCACATGGAGTTGGACATTTCAATACCAGATCTGACCTTTAATTATATGGAACGCATTTGACTGCTGATTTAAAGCAGCATGGCACTTCTGTTTTTAACTGCTGAAACAGGCAGTGAATTAATGGTCGACATTAAAGGGGAAGAGCAAATGTAATGGCAGCTGTGAGAAAATAATTACATTTCAGATCTGGTATTGCAGTGTCCTTTAATGTTTTCTTACACATGTAGTCTAGTACCATGTAGTGATTGATGAGGAGTGCTCTCTCTCTCTCTCTCTCCGTGTGCTTTTCAACGTGTGAGCTGTAGCACCGAGTCAAAGAACCAAGATAAAGAAAGGTGGCACGGTCACAAAGAGAGGAAGTTCCATACACGCAAGGAAAAAGGAAGTGAAAAAGGTAGTGAGACAAGCGAGTTCTTAGAGGTTCACACAATCAGAGGAAAAGGTTAATGCTCCACAGCAGGCTCTGTGGATAGTAGATCTACATCAGTTGTTGCAATATCCAGTTAAGCTCACTGTCTTTTTACTAGTTATTGAAATCTCTCTTTTTTCCCCTTAAAAATAGCATATATTCATTGATGGTGGTATTCTTCAAACATTTTACATTTGTGTGTACATTTTTCCGAAACAAATTACTTTCTTAATCAATGGTTAAAATCTCACTTTATAGTTTAAAGGTTGGGTAGGTCTTTTTTAAAGCATTTTTTTTGCAATATTACCTCAATTTCCCTTTACAGACTAACAGCAAGGAATCAATTAATTTCTTTTACGTAAAAAAGAAAGAAAGAAAATCATCTGTGGAAGCAACAGGGCTCTAAAAACACCATCCAGTCATTGTCCGTAACCCAAGTGAAGTATTTCTACTGTTGGGTTGTCTTTCAAACCATCTTTTTCTTTGGTGAACAGGCATTGTGTGCTTGTTTGCATTAGAGGTGTGGCTTTGGAGACAGGTCTCAAGGAAAGACAAGAGTTGCTCTTTTTGCTCATTTCAAAATCTCGCTGACTTTTACTGTTTTTCCAACAACACTGGTCTGTATATCATAACATTTCAGTCCAAACTTCAGTTATAAATGTTCATTATTAAGTGCGTTATGAAGAATAAGATGTGTCTTTATTTTTGATCACATTTAAAATAAGTATATATATTATTATTATTATCGCATTACCTCATTAATTTATTTACGCCGTAATTTATTTTATTGCGCGTTAACGCATGTTGCTCACATGCTTTTGTTTTGAAAAGTCTGTTACTGGCTGTTGCGGAACCGGAAAACAATTGGCCGGTAAACATGCGATAAAGCTGAAACAGACATGGAGAGCGGTAAAAATCTGTGTACTTTACAGTTCGGGTAGCAACTCAGGTAGCAATATTAACAATTCAGTCTGAAAAAGAAAATTCTGGACTGCAACAAAACTTTTGCGTCATTCCTCCATGTTACATCAGATCTGCTCCATGTGTTCACTGTCCTGCTGTTCTCTTTCTGGTTACTTCAGTGCGGCTCCATCTAGCGGCACAGATGTGTAATAACAACAGGAAGTCTAGTCCTTGATTATAAAACAAATTCGGTCTTGTGGCCCGTTTTTTTAATTTGTATTTTTGATCCAAGTCTAAAATTGAAATATTAAAAAAAAACACGCTTTTTTTTCTCCATTTTTTGTGTTAGATTAAAAAACGAAAAACATAATAAAATATCACTTTTTAATTTTTTTTTTTTTATTTTGACAATTGAAATTGGAAAGAATGAATGATACACTGATTGGTAGTTACTGAGCTTTAACATGGACATTTTCATTTTAAAGTTCTCTCAGACGGAGGATTTGACAGAAACAAGGTTATTTGTAACAACTGCCAAGTTGAATGCCAAGATATTACCTGTTTTAATGTTATGATTGTGCTGAGCCACAATCATTTTGTTAAATTTTGTTTGTAGACTTTTTTTTTTTTTAATTTTTTATAAAAACAGGATGATTTAATGCCCTGGCACTGGCAATAAGCTATATTTTATTTTACATTTTTAACATGAGATTTACATTAAATATGTATTACTGAAAAGTGTCGATGTCAAAAGTGTTATGTTATGGCACTTTAGTTCATATGGCAGCAGAAGATTTTAATAAAAGTGCATTTTACACTACTTTTGAATACATTATTTGATTTTGCATATACAATACGATTAATTGTGATTAATCAGGGAAATAATGTGATTAATCACAATTAAAATTTTTAATCGTTGCCCAGCCCTAATAAATATATGTATATGGACCATAAAAATAAAAATGACAGACACATCTATCAAGCCATTTTTGTTGCTTCAGTAATGAGTTCACATTAAAGCAACCCTAAAACACACATACACACACACATTTGATGTGCAGCAATAACTGTAATAAATAAATAGCTTGTGTGATCATTTATTGTTCCAAAAATAATTATGATAAATGGAATCATTTTCACTCCTGACCCTCAACAGGAGGAAGCAGGTATAGAAAATGGATGGAAATGGATGGATGGATAAAATGCTGTTGTGCTATGATCATTTTATGCTGGAGATGTAATGATATGGCATCAGGATAATGCTGAATGAATGATCCCATTCAAAGAATAAACAATGTTTACTTGATACTATTCAGACTGTGGGACTGGAAGTATTTTAAATGACCTTCAGTAAATAAAACACAGATAAATTCATGGACTCTTATGTTCTGTAAACTAAAACTGTAAATAACTAACTAATAAGGGTGTAGAAAGTCATTCATTCACTCATATAAATTAGTTCTCCTTTCTAATTCAGCTTAACCTAACCCACACAATTTCATGTTGTCTTGTTTTCTTTCATTTTTTTTTCCAGTCTATTATTTTAAAACAAGGGGGGTATGTTCAAGTGTGCACGTTTTGCTTTGCAGATGCTGATGGTTATGTTCGGGAAAGCAGCCACCTGCTCAACATCACTCTGACCATGCACCGTCTCCTCATGTCCTCCAGCGATCTCCTGGACAAACTCATCATTCTATATCCTTCAGCAGTCCATCAGAAAGCTGTAGCTGCTTTCACAGCTCAGCCTGGTGATTCAAACTGTGCCAATTTTGAGGAGCAAACTGATCATGGGATCAGATCACTGGCCCCGTGCTGCTTCCGTTGTCAACAGCAACCCACAGCAAGCTCATACTAGGCTTGCAGTGCATCCTTTGGCTGTCAGTGTAACTTTCATTGACAATAGCAGTCTCTTATCATTCTACTGGTTTCTTTCATTAATGTGTGATTTAATATCTTTCATTTTCCCTTTCTGCTGCCTAAAAAGTTTTTTTTTTTTTGCCTTGTGTTTAGAGTGGAGCATCTCAAATCTAGGCTTACATTTAAAAAAATACAGCATCACAAAGCCCCACAGAGGAGCCCACGAGCCCAAAAAAAAGCTTTGAGCTTTGAGGTTTCAGGTGTTAATTAACCTCGGTTCTTTTTCTCTCACAGAAGTCCACTTCAACTATATATAAAAACATCAAACAAAGACTCTTGTGCTTCAAGAGGCCCCTGGTTGCACAAACCCATGTCAATGCATGCACAGCCGAATGGCCCTTCTGCTATTTTTAACTCTCCTGTTCTGAGTTGAAGACCCAAAAGGATGCATCAAATAATATTTTATCTGTGGGTTAAGATCAAGAAAGAGACCCAGGGACCATTAACCGTCCTCACCACAGTCTAGCCTTGGGATTGCGTGGGTAGTTCGTATGCTGCCATGACGCAATAAGCTTTTTGTTGTTTTTTTTTTTGGGTGCATCATTTCAGTCAATTGAGAGCCATAGTGTCAGTCTATTCATAAAAGCTCCTTTGTGTGACATGGAAGTTTCAACTTTAGGTCTATATAAATTTAAGAGGAAGTGTTTTTGTGGCAGCACATACAAGACGGAGGACATCGCGCCAATAGAAATGATAATATTCATGTGGGTAGACAACACAAATTGAAAGATCAGAGTGCTGTCACAAAAAAAAATGCTCATTAACAATTGTTTTGCAGCTTTTAAATGATGATTATGTTGTGTATTTTTGGTATTCAGTGAGCCATTGTATTCAAGAATGATTCACTGAGTGATGCTCATCAGAGCTTTGCTTCATGCAGTTGCCTCCTCCCACATCACCAAATGTCACTTGCGTTTGCCTTTTGAATTAGCTTCTGTAGTTTTTAGTCACAAGCTATTTGTAGGAAAAGAACATCTGCCGTCAAATCCGCCATATGCTTGTTATTTACTAATGTAGCAGATTCGCTGGCAAAAAAAAAAAAAAAAAACTGAACAAAAATATTCAAAACCTGAAAAGCTTTTGACATGAAAGGTAAATTCATACTTAGATTATGTTGACATCATGTTTAGTCTCGGCTCTTTAACTAGTCCTTACATTTAAAACGGCACTGGACAATGAGGAGTCAACACAGTGCCAGAGGATATGTCACCTCATCAGGTCAGTGTAGCATGTGTGACGAATCCTGAAAGTCAAATTTGATTTGGCTTTTCAGTATCAGTCACATTGGTATTGTCTCTGACTTCCAGACACTGGATTCGAGAATTCTGGATGATTTTCCGGTTGCGCGACAGCTTGAACGACAGCCTGGGCGAGTTCCGGGATCTGATCAGAGAGCAGGGACAGGAGCATCTTTGCGCTCTCCTAGAAACCAAATGGATGTAAGTGTTAATCTATGACCAGCTGGTCAATTGAGACGCGAGGCCTGAATTACTCTCAGTCACTTTGTTGTCAAAAGTCTGAAGACAAAAGGACTGAAATCAGTCACGACTGAGAATGCTGAGTCTGAACTGGGGACTATTTCACTTTGTGGCTGCTCCTGGTAAAGCCAAGGTTAAATTAAAATAAATAAATAAAACAAAGTCCTGATTTGCAGTTTGTCACAGCTGACCCTATGTTAAGTGAGAAATATTTACATAGAGGCTGCAGCTTGTTATAGATCTGTTGCTACATGAATATTCGAATGTCAGAAAATCTATTTTACTATTTTCCACAGGCAACATAATGTCTTGGTTATTTTTCTTAGTCTGATTGTTTCAGTCCTGTTCAATTCTGGTCTAAACAAATCATAGCCAAGATATTTTGTAATTTAGAAACCTGAATGTGTTTTCTGTCCTTTTTTTATCCAGGGCACACGTGTGCACTTCTACATGGTTTCATGGCTAGAGTGATATACTCTTTTTTCTCTGAATATAGCGCTGTCTCTTATGGCTTTCTCATGCTGTCACGTTATCTGACGCTGTCATGGATCTTTCTAGAAATGAACGGGAGTGGTCATGGAAGGCCAGCCAAAAGATCAAAGCTAACTACAGTAAAAAGAGGAAGGTTTCTCTTCTTTTTGATCACCTGGAGCCTATTGAGCTGGCTGAGCACCTCACCTACCTGGAGTTTAAATCCTTTTGCAGAATATCAGTGAGTATATGCACTCATGTCAACAGAAAATAACCCTCAAGAGTGTGTACATTATCTTCATCAGCTTGTTTCTTGTTTGCTTGTTTGATTTTTTTTTTTGTGAGTAAAAACCATGAAGTATTTCCTCCCTGCACATATTGCCTTACAGTTTCCGTGCAGTGGTTTATGCTCTTCTCTCTGTCAGTTTGTAGACTTTCTGAATTACATTAAAAGCTGCTGCATGAAGGACATCCCCGTGCTGGAGCGTTCCATTGCCCTTTGTAATGGGATCTCCCAGTGGGTTCAGCTGATGGTGCTGAGCCGGCCAACTGCTCAGCTGAGAGCTGAGGTTTTCACCAAGTTTATCCACGTTGCACAGGTAGTGGTTAGCTATACTTACTTTCTTTTTTCAGTTGAGGGGAGGATGAAATTTCCTCTTGATTGGATCTACATGCTAATGTTCGTGTGACTGGTTTAACTAATGATAGTCTGCAGCTGTCACACTCTGGAAAACGCTACATGCTACATAATGAGCTGCAGCATAATGAAAATTCGGTTATGATTTCCAGGAGCTTTGCTTCAGGAATCCACTGTGTTAAAATATTTCTCCAAAAGAAAATATTAACTTCACACAAACTTATAAACTCCTCAGGTGAAAGAACACTCAGAGTTTGTAGGCGAGGGAAAGAATTGAAAAATGATTTTGTTAAAACGCTTCAAATGTGAAGCAAAGTACAGCCTACTGATAAGCTTTAGGGAGCCGTTAGGCAGCCTGGTACTCTGGGGGATTTTCTTGCTCTGTAACACTAATGCACCAGACTGCTGCTGCTCACTGCTGTCAACCTCAGAACCCACGGGTGTGGAAACGAATTTCACACCATCATGCTCCAGCGACAGCACGAATTAGAGAACTGAAAAGAGAGGGAAAAGCTCTTCCAAAAAAGAATGAGATATCAGAGCGGAGTAAGGAGATGATAGCAGTGTAAGTGGCTTATGCAACAACGGCAGTGTTGTGAGTTATGCAAGCAGGTTACCTGGAACAAGTTTAATTAGGATTTGGTTTTGCGTACAAGTAAATTAACTGTTGTGTTTCTTTTTTTGTATGTATGTGTGTGTATGTGTGTCCACCAGTGTCTTCACCATATACACAACTACAACACACTAATGGCAGTGGTGGGAGGGCTATGTCACAGCTCCATTTCCAGACTGAAAGACACCACCTCACATGTTCCCAATGAGGTCACCAAGGTAACAGTTAATGAAGACATAAAATACATTATGATCATGATTTTGCTTTGTTTTTTCCCCTGTCCTTGAGAATGGAAGCTTTTTGAAAATTATTTGGATTTGATCTGATTTGACTGGATTTCTAACTGGCTCAGATACTGTTATTGAAGTGCAGGTTTTTTCCCCATGTAATGTAAAAAAAAAAAAAAAAAAAAAAAGCCTACGCCCAGTGCTTATTTTGGTTGACTAATTAAGAGAAAAAAAAATCTTTGCTTTCACTTCCAAATTCTTGGTTACGTCTTTCTTTACCCTTATGACATTTTCTTAAAGGAACATTCTGGAGATAAAAGAACTGTAGGTCCGTTATTAGATGTCAAGGAGTGGAAACCTTCAATATGGACCAAAACAATGTGCGTCAAGGCAGTTTTGAGTGCGAATGGAATATCTGTTTGCAGTTAGCAGTGTTATTTTGAAATGTTTTTATTAACCAATTAAATATTTTTTTTAATAAACATCAAATCAAATATATCTATCAAGTTTAGAAATCTAAGAATTAAACTTAAAGTGCAGTCACAGATGTGTAAAATAAAAATCCATTTACATTTGAACACACTGGAGGACCAAATGTCCTGTATTTATATTTTGACCCATGAAATTGTACTGTGATTTCAGATTTCCAACATTTTCAGTGACCGTCGGAGGCTGCACATGCAGGACAATGAATCTGACAGTTTTTCATTGCTCTTGGTTTCTCTCTGTATTTCAGGAATTTCTCTCATTTATGAAAGGCGAACTTTAGAGCTGCTGCTACTTTTTAAAATTTTTTAAATTTTATTCTTTTAGCATCATCCGTGCCACTTTCGGCAACTGCAGCCTTACATGAGCAGCACGTCACAGCCAAAGAAAATGCCATATTGCCAACATAATGGTAATGTTGGATAGCTTGCTCACCAACAAATCAAGTGCCTCTGCTTCTCCACTGGACAGCTCAAAACAGGAAATTAATTGTTAAACTTCCTGTGCTGGCTTTTAGAGCAACTAAGAAGAATAGAGATTTTTTTTTTTTTTTTTTTTTTTTTTAAATGTCATGGAATCAGTTGGCGTGCTTCAGTAAATACTCACTGATACCATACCATTATTTTCAGCTGTATCAGCAATTATTCCAGGTACTGGTGACGATATTGGAACAACTCTAGTTATAACACACCAATATAAGTGAAAGGAGGAGTTCATAGCCTCTGTTTCTGACACCTGTACATTTTGCCATAAATGTCCAAGAACTGATCCAACTCTATGGAAGCAGAAGTCATGAACTGTATGGACTAAAGGAATATACTGCAATGTGTGCAAAGACCTGTTCTGTTCTAACTCAAAACTGCTTTGATTCATGTCATTTTAGTCCTCAATGACAGTTTCCACTCCTTATTCATCTAATAATAGACGTCAGGTTGTTTTATGAACAATGTTCCTTTAAGTTAGTTAAAGACATGAAAAAGAATTCCCAAAGAAAGAGCAGTGACGTTATCAACGTCCAACTGCTGTGACATGAAGTTACAAAGGCACGTTAAATAATTTTCTCACATCATTCTTGTCTTTTTATAACAAGACTTGTAACTTGTAAAAGGGACAAAGGCCAGCCATGATAACAGCTGGCTGAACAGCTCTTATTACTTTGACACTTTCATGTCTTTTCAGTCAGGTAGCCACTTTCTTAATGTAAAAGGTTCATCAGTCACAGCCATTTCTGACTAATTAAAGCAGACTGTTGACTGCTACTGCAGAGAGGATTAAAGAGGCAGCAGCAAAAACGGATTATTTCTGACAGAGGTTTACAAGAGGAGTAGCAGAGATGTGTAGTTTGAAAATGTACCTTTCTTAGTCAGAAAACTCATATGTATATATATATATATATATATATATATATATATATATACATACACACACACACACTATTCTCAAAAAATTTAAAGGAACACTTTGTAATCAGAGTATAGCATCAAGTCAATTAAACTTCTGGGATATTGATTTGGTCAGGTAAGTAGCAGAGGGGGTTGTTAATCAGTTTCAGCTGCTTTGGTGTTAATGAAATTAACAGCAGGTGCACTAGAGGGGCAACAACGAGACAACCATCAAAACAGGAATGGTTTTACAGGTGGAGGCCACTGACATTTTTTTCCCCTCCTCATCTTTTCTGACTCTTTTTCACCAGTTTTGCGTTTGGCTTGGGTCACTGTCACTACTGTTAGCATGAGACGATACCTGGACCCTACAGAGGTTGCACAAGCAGTCCAACTCCAGAAGGTTTGCTGTGTCTCCCAGCACAATCTCAAGAGCATGGAGGAGATTCCAGGAGACAGGCAGTTACTCCAGGAGAGCTGGACAGGGCTGTAGAAGGTCTACAACCCATCAGCAGGACCGGTATCTGCTCCTTTGTGCAAGGAGGAGCAGGAGGAGCACTGACAGAGCACATGTGACAGACGTGAAAGGGTCTGGAGAAGCTGTGGAGAACGTTATGCTGCCTGTAACATCCTTCAGCATGACCAGTTTGGTGGTGGGTCAGTGATGGTCTGGGGAGGCATATCCATGGAGGGACCACAGACCTATACAGGCTAGACAACGGCACCATGACTGCCATTAGGTATCAGGATGAAATCCTTCCACCCATTGTCAGACCCTATGCTGGTGCAGTGGGTCCTGAGTTCCTCCTAGTGCATGAAATGCCCGGCCTCATGTGGCGAGAGTATGCAGGCAGTTCCTGGAGGATGAAGGAATTGATACCATTGATTGGCCCCCACGCTCGCCTGACCTAAATCCAATAGAACACCTCTGAGACATTATGTTTCGATCCATCCGACGCCACCAGGTTGCACCTCAGACTGTCCAGGAGCTCAGTGATGCCCTGGTCCAGATCTGGGAGGAGATACCCCAGGACACCATCCGTCGTCTCATTAGGAGCATGCCCCGACGTTGTCAGGCATGCATACACGCACGTCGGGGCCATACAAGTTACGGAATACCATTTTAAGTTGCTGCAATGAAATTTCAGCAAAATGGACTAGCCTGCCGCATCATTTTTTCACTGTAATTTTTGGGGTGTCTTTGAATTCAGCCCTGTGTAGGTTGATAATTTTTATTTCCATCAAATGATTTGGCATCCTTTTGTTCCTAACCATCACACAGTCCATATCAGTATAAATGAACGGCATGATTTTTTTCCCCCATTGAGATCTGATGTGTTTTCAAAGTGTTCCTTTAATTTTTTAGAGCAGTATGTGTGTATGTATATATATATATATATATATATATATACAGTCATGGAAAAAATTATTAGACCAACATTTTTTCTTCACTTTCTTGTTCATTTTAATACCTGGTACCACTAAACGTCATCATGTGACTAAAACAGACAGAAAAGAAAACACTGAATGCATAAAAGCAGTGTTTTTGGCAGTACAACACCATAGCTATTGATGTAAAAACTTAAGTGATTTAGGTTATAATCAAGAAAACCATGGAAAATGGTAAGATATCAGCTCTTAAATAAAACTCTTATGAGCAATCTTTGTGGTTATTGTTATGTTTGTCCAAACAAATGTACCTTTAGTTGTACCAGGCATTAAAATGAACAAGAAACTGAAGAAAACAGCGGTGGTCTAATAATTTTTTCCATGACTGTATATATATATATATATATAAACCTGTTTTAAAAGTCCTCAAGGACCAGACGTCTAGAACTAAACAGTTAATATCCAGTCAGGGTTCAAAACTTTCTCATCATAAAAACTGAAATTCCTTTCCCAGGTATTGAATGAGATGACGGACCTGCTGACCTCCTGCAGAAACTTTGACAACTATAGACAAGCTTACAGCAAGTGTACAGGTTTTAAAATCCCCATCCTCGGCGTCCACCTCAAAGACCTGGTCTCAGTTAACGAGGCCATGTCAGATTATGTGGAAGACAACAAGGTGAATGTCCAGAAGCTCCAGGTGCTCTACAGCCATATCAACGAGCTGATCCAGCTCCAGCAGATCCCACCCAAACTGGACGCAAACAAGGACCTGGTTCACCTGTTGACGGTAATGAACCTTTCAGTGAAACTCTGTACAACCCCAATTCCAAAAAAGTTGGGCAGCTGCATTAAATGTAAAAAAAAAAAACTGAATGCAATGATTTGCAAATATCATAAAGCCATATTTTATTCCTAATAGAACACAAGCACATATTAGATGTTGAAAATGAGACATTGAGAAATATTAGTTCATTCTGACTTTGATGGCGGTTCACCATTCAGACTCTTCTCCTGTGAAGCCATGCTGTTGTGATAGATGCCGTATGTGGTTTAGTCTCCTGGATGGGAGCATATGTTCCTCTAAAACCTATGTGTCCTTCAACATTGATAGTGCCTTTCCAGATGTGTAACCTGCCTGTGCCATAGACACTAATGCAACACCATACCATTAGAGGACACAACGTTTATGGTTTCCGAAAAGAAGTTGAAATTTTGATTCATCTGACCACTGAACAGTTTTCTATTTAGCCTCAGACCATTTTAGATGAGCTTTGGCTCAGAGAAGATGATGGCATTTCTGGATCACATATGGCTTCTTCATTGCGGGATACAGTTTTAACTTCCATTGTGGATTGCAGAGCGAGCTGTGTTCACATATGGTGATTTCTGGAAGTGTTCCTGAGCACATGCAGGGATGTCCAGTAGAGAATCATGCATGTTTTAATGCAGCGCCCATCTGAGGGCCCAAAGATCACACACATCCAGTTTTGACCTTCGGTCCCCTGCGCACAGACCCTCCTCCTGATTCCCTGAACCTTTTGATGATATTATGTTCTGTAGATGGAGGCTTTTCCTCTCTGAAACGCTCTTTTATACCCAGTCATGTTACTGACCTATTACCAATTACCCTAATTAGTTGTCAAATGCGCTTCCATTTGTTTTTGACTCACGCCAATTACTTTTCCAGCCCTTTGTTGCCCCTGTTCCAACTTTTGTGACGTGTTGCTGCCATCAAAATGTGCTAATACTTTCCATGAAATGCTAAAATGTCTCATTTTCAACATCTAATATGTTCTTTATGTTCTATTTGGGAAAAAATATGAGTTTATGAGATTTCTGATTCATTGCATTCTGTTTTCATTTGCATTTTACACAACGCCCCAACTTTTTTTTTTTAATTTGGGGTTGTGTATTGTTTCCTCTTGAATGACTATGCAGCTTCATCTGATTCACCCAAGTTGTGAATGCAAACGTAGATGCAAATGAGCAGGTTACTGTCAGTGAATTCTCTTGTGTGGGTGTAATGACAATCTGATCTATGAATGTGTGGGTGACAAACTGAATATGAATAACATCAGATTGGTGTTTTATGTTACTTATGTGTTTTCAGTTGTCCTGCAACCTGGATTTCAAACATGTTTCAATACAGTGATTACAGCTCTCTCTCTCTTTGTCCATGTAACCCACATGTGCTGATGTTATTCTCTTTTCCAGCTGTCTTTGGACCTTTACTACACTGAGGATGAGATTTATGAACTGTCCTACGCTCGGGAGCCCAAGAACTGTAAGGCACCTGTGAGTGAAAGAAACACAGACACCTCAACACAACACTGGTTCACTTTCTGGAAGTAAAATTATAGATTAAAGACTCCTACAGTTAAAGCAAGCTTTTTACCATCAAGCTATGCCATACCAGAGACAAATTATTTAATCACTGTTTGATTTAGAAACTTCTGCCATGTGAAAATGGACTGCGTATACTTGGTTATGAACAGATCTTCTCTCACTAAATGAAGCAGCAGCGTAGAGTTGCAACTTAAACATTTTAGAGCATGACTAAAACCTTTACTATATATCCAAATTTGTTCAAAGAAATTAGTTTTTTTTCTGTACCTGCACACACCATTAGATAAATTCTCATGGAAAGTCAATAAATCGTTCTCTTGTGGATAGAGAAAAACCTGAATTGAGAGATAGAAGGATTGAAGTAGTTGCATATTGTATCAAGGGTCCCTGAGACAGCAGACACATTTAGGCCTAACTTCGGCTATTTTTGACACTCTTCTTTCTCTGCACTAGCAAGTGCTGTGTGCGCCATGATGTGTCTCAAAGTTCATTAACTGGGTCAGACAGGATTTTGGCATGTAGCCTATTGTATGCATGTGTATGTTTATATTTTGCTTTTGTGTTTGTTTGCTTTTTAGCTGGGTTTAGGGTTAGGAATACATTAAAAAAAACTTTTAATATAGTTGAATATTTGTACATTTTGCATTGCAAAATATTAGTCATAGTTCATTTTCCTAGCATGTTTGCTAAGCTATGCAGCTATTGAAAACAACTCGAGGACATCCCTCAAGTTGTGATAATATTCTTCTAAAATTAATTCAGCTGTTAAATAATAAAAGTGATATAATAAACAAGTACATCTTTTTATTTTTCACTTGTTGGTAGTTTTGCCTAGTTTTGAAAAAATAGATTGTGCATAGTTGCCCAGACATTTTCTAGCTCTGGGATATCTTATGAATTTAATTTTTCCCCCCTCTTTGTTATTAGCCATCCACCCCCTCCAGACCTCCAGTTTGTGTGGACTGGGCATCAGGAGTGGCTCCTAAACCTGATCCCCGAACCATTAGCAAACATGTGCAGAGAATGGTAGATGTAAGTGCTCCTTTTTCAAGCGTAGCCTTCACATAGCATTCAGTAATGCCATTATGTAACCATCATCGTCAGCTTGAACCATTATTATGCAGGCAGCCATTTGGGCAGTCTGCCTTGGCAGCTATTGTTCATTAATAGTTGAGCAAACAACGGTGTTTGCTTTTTTTTGTCTTTCACAGTCCGTGTTTAAAAACTACGATCATGATGAGAATGGATTCATTTCTCAAGAGGACTTTGAGAAAATAGCTGCTAGCTTTCCTTTTTCCTTCTGTGTCATGGACAAAGAGAAGTGAGTATCTGAAATGTCACACACTCACGCTTAGCTCATTTGTGACTTCAAAGAAAAGGAAGTAAAAGTGGTATTTGCAGTGATGTACCTAGCAACAGGAAATATAGAATAGCTGCAGAAGGAACCACGCAGCTGCTTCTGAATACTCACGAAAACCAGCACAACTGATGTTAATGTGTTTTCACATGAAACAATGAAGTCAAAGATCATTTTTAGCCCACGAGGTAGACGAGTAGGTGCTCTGCTCTCACAGCTGTTTCCTCTATTAACTTTAAATATACTTCATATTTTTTGTGGCTATCCAGGGAAGGCCTGGTGAGCAGAGAGGAGATCACAGCTTATTTCATGCGAGCTAGTGTCATTTGCTCCAAACTTGGCCTTGGCTTTGTTCACAACTTCCAGGAGACCACTTACATGAAACCGACCTTCTGTGACAACTGCTCAGGTTTTGTAAGTTAACATAATGAAAAAAAAGAGGCATTTCCTGCTTTGTTACCATCCACAAACACTCAACATGATTTATGATGGATTCTAGATTTGTTTTGTGATGTTCAGTTCTGTCAGCCGTGTTTTTCTCTATTTAATCACAGTTGTGGGGCGTCATCAAGCAAGGCTACAAATGCAAGGGTAATTATTGCGCTCTCACTGGTTTCACTTGTTTAACTTTGGCGAGGCTGTCTTTGACCAAGTGTCGTGCTCTGAAATGAAGAAAAGAGCTTGCAGTATCTTGTGGAGAGCAGGTAAAATGAAATGTGGTTTTCTGAGCTGCACACACTGCTAGCTGAACCTTGCAGGGCAGGAAAAAAAAGTCTGCACCAAAAACCACAATATTCCCCCTCCCCCATCCTTCACAAGATCTAAAATGTATTTGTTTGCTTGACTGTAAGCATGCATGAAAATTGCATTTGCAGAACAGATAATGTTCAAAGAGAAGTGGAAAGCTGCTTCGTTGAAGGTAGACTGGTTCCTGCTGTGACATGTTGTGCATTCTTTTGGCCTGCGCAGACTGCGGCATGAACTGTCACAAGCTGTGCAGGGACCAGGTGGCGTTCGAGTGCAAGAAGAACACCAGAGTGGCCAGCGCCATTGACAGTCCGACACTGAGCTCCACGCCTGTTGCCACGAGCAACTCAGAGGGTGGGTTGGGTTAACAGCGTTCACTCTCAGTATATGATGTCACACTTATCACACACCCATTGCCAGTCATCACACCGCCACAAAAGAGTGTTTTCTTCCTGCATGTGTCACCTGCAGTATGCAGATATTAACAGTTATCTAACGTGGGATCAAACTTTTGGGACATGAGCGAACTGGTGGTAGACAAGTCTCGGGTTATTTTTTTCATCTGCAAAGTTGTGTTATTTCTTCTAATCACTGCCTGTCACATTGTAGAAAAAGCTAAAAGTCACAATTTCCATAATTTACATTTTGTTCTCTGCAGCTCAAAGAAAACAGGCCTTAAGTATGATGTCTGCTGTCGGCGTAATTTCCCGCAGGCTGTCATGAGGAACTGTTTCATTTACAGTTATACTCAAACTGCCCACCTGCAGTAAGAAAGCAACTATATTTGAAACTGAAGAACTTTCAGTTTTACTTAGTATGAACTGACTTACCTAGAGACAGCTCAAAAATTGAGCTGCTATATGTATGAAGCACATCTCAAAATTAGTCTGTATGATTTTCTGTTTTGTCAGATGTTTAAGTTATTTAGAAACGTATGAAACACCAAACTAACTCAGTGTTTGATGTCCTTTACGATACGATGGCGATAAGTGACTGTGAAGTAGAAAGTCTGGAAAGCATTTTTACAGTTATTTTTCCTCTATCTCCAGGATCAGAAGAATGTCCTTTCCTATACCCGCCGGATGACAGCAAAGACTGGAGCCCAGACTCCCCAGTCACCTCCCGTTTGAGGCCTACTAGAGTCCATAGCTACACCCAGACAGAGGGACCTCAGCTATCCTCTCCCACTACTGAGCTCACCCTCTTTCAGCCTGCCCTACTAATCCCAGCACCGCCCACCCTCAGTTCGTGCCCCAGCCCATTGCTTCATAGGAAACGACACTGTGCCAAGTGGGAAAACAAAGCTTCTGTTTTGCAAAAGTCTAAAGTGCCAGAAGAGAACAAAGCCACCTATGAATCTCTGGAGTTAGTGAGTAGTTGGTTTGCTGCTACACAGACCACGAATGCTCTACATTTGCTGTATTTCACTTAAATCTAATGTGTTCTGTTTTTCTTGCAGGAAAACCAGAAGCTCCAAAAAGCTAATGAGACACTATGTAGGAAACTTAGAGAGGCAGAGCGGGAGGTTGATCTACTGAAGACACTGCTGAAGAGACAGGCTCTCTATCCTGTGGAGGTGGACTCCTCCTCCTAAGCTGTTTTCACACAGTGGTCATGTCAGTCCACCACAAAAAAAAAAAAAAATGCTAGTTTTATTAAGCTGAAGTTCACACAGAGTCAACGGAGACAACTCAGCACTGCATCAACGTGTGATCACACGCAACATGTTGGCTTTGTGGAATCATCTGAATGACAGGGACACTGTTGGTAGAGGCAGAGTGTTTCACCATGCTGGCTCACCTTTCCTCACAAAGCTCACCACCCCTCTGTTTCGCCTCTGTTGCTACCTCCAAAGGCGGAACAGAGGCTGATGAAAATGCACCATCGTTCTGCCTCGGGGTCATTCACAAACAAACGAGGTGAAATGTTGGTGCAAAAGTCTCGCCTTCAAAGTGCTGCGTGAAAGAGGGTTTAGCGTCATGCCTGCACTGAGCTGTCAATCATACTGGTGCCGCCCCCATGTGGCAGAATGTATAGAGTTTTTTGATCACAGACAGTGAAAGTTCCCAGCCAGCATGTCCATGTTGGACCCATTTGGGTTAAAAGTGAGCTTTGTGGGTAAAAACTGGGTTTGGATCCTATGTGGTTTCAATATTATGGTCCCAACATGGTAATGCTATGTGTAGCTAATATACGGGACCCATATGGAATAGAAGTGGGCTAAAAGGACATGGGCTAAGAAGGGGGTAAATTGCATAAATTGCCACACAATGGAAAATTCAACTGTTGGGCCCTACTTAAAACCCTGGTAGATTCAACTGCACATATGGGGAAACACAGACAGGGTCACCATGGAACCTGTTGACAAACTCACTGAGGACCCATATTTGGTGCATATTTCTAACTTAAAAAGGGCCACATCGAAATGCTGGCTGTGTGTTACCAGTCGAGGCAATTTGGCACCATGTGAGATAACTCCAGATACAATCCACTCCAACCAATGTGTATTAGAGTTGATAGTACACGGTAGGTAAAGAAAGACTATCATGTGTCACTAGTGAAGCTATAGAAATTCTCATGGTCTATATGATTTTTTTTTTTTTTTTTTGGAAACCACAGTCCAGAATGCAATAAAACAGCATGTTAACTGTTTTAGATGATGCCGCATTTATCAAAAATGATTCTACCGTATGTAGATTGTGAAAAGGTTGTGGAGCTATATTAAGAAAAAAAATGTTCAGAATAAGCCACTTTGCTTTTCTGAATAGCTCATGAGAGAATGAAAATCACTGGTATGGGCATTCCTCTCTATTTTGTGAAACATTAGAAGTAGTTCATATATGTGTAAGAAACAAGCCACAATTGAATGAACAAGTGCAGTATTTTAGAGTTGAATAGTACAGCAGAATGTGTTTGATCAATTCTTGATCAGTTAAAGAGTTCAATATTTATGTTAAACATAAAATGGATGTCAGATGTTACTGAAAAATATGTGCAGCAAGGCAGTTTTGGAAAGTACTGTCTTTGGTAAGTGAGTTATTGCCACTGATAAAAACCCACTGATTTTATCAACAGAGTAAAGTTGGGCCACTCGGATCTACAGAACTGTTGTTGTTTTGTATTATATATATATATTTTTCCTTTTCAATGGAGTTGTTAATATTTATTGACTTAAACACTACACAGTTCATATGGAGAATGAGACAGCTGAAGATTTTGTACACATTAGTGGTACTTTCACCAAATTATTTATGCTTGTGTGTATTGGCTTCATACTGAAACTTTTAATTTTTTTTTTTTTTAATTGTTATTTTTGTGCAGCAAAGCCATTTTATTAATGTGTGGTCCTTTGTAGCACGGTTGTACTGTGAACAAGTCAAGATAGTTTCAAATGTGTGCAATGTACTTTAAATAAAGAACATACACAATGCTATCATAGTTATGTAAAGGTTTATTCCCTTGCTTGGTGTTGTTTTCTTATTGTTCTAACAAGGTGCTTTCATCGAGAAGGAAAAAAAAAAAGTTCTTGCATTACTCAATTTCACCACTGGGGGGAACCAAAGCCCCGTTGAAAAAAAGCCTGTTTAGACTCATTGTAACGTTTGTTGCTCATCAATGCTTGCTTTTGTAAAACTTAGCCTCTAAATAGCTATTCTTGTGTTTGTTGCTATTATTTAAATCAAAACAGAAATAAAGCATCACATGTGGATCATTTTGTCATGTTTGTAGTTCACTTAAACAAGATGGTTTCTAATTTTAATTGCACACTGTAATTGAATTCTGATTCACATGAGCATCTGTTGATAAGATATATATTTTGTTGAACGGTATCATAGATTAGCGAGACCCTTAGAGGCAGCCTGTGTCACTGATTTCTGATACCATGCCAGTCTGATGTGTCCCTTGGGCTTTACTTTAATTAATGAGTTCTTCCCCATCCTCTGTTGCAGGAGCAAAGTCTTGAAACAAGTGTCTCACCGTTCACATTTCCTTGAAGCTACCCTGCAAACAGCAGGTGATTAATTGTACACTGCCATAATCTTGCTGCTGTGAATCAGTGTGTACGTTTCTATAGCTGTAATTCATGCCCCCCCACCCTCCGATACAGGAAGCCATTTGACTGAAATTATGTTGTGCTTCTTCATTTCTTGGAGCCATGATGACTTGTTGCCTTGTGTCGGTTTGGCAGCGAACAGAGACCCAGTGAAAAAGGATACTCTCTGAGGCACAGCAGCAGCTCCCAAGCCGAGCCTTGGTGACAGCTAATTTACTTTTATTTTAATGTGACACCCAGCTGCTGGGGAGTAACATCCCTGGTCTACCGGGCTCCATGCTCTCTAATACTGAATAATTTTGGGGATCATCACTGGCTGAGAAAAACTGACAGAGAGAACATATGTTGAGCTGGAAGGAAGATGCCCTTGTAAAGGCTTCGGTTTTTCCATCCTGACAGAAAACGAAAGTATTTAATCTGATGCATTACAGTAATCATCATTAAGATGAATATGTCTGACTAAAATCCATTAATAAACCTGACAGAGAATGTAAAAGTGTTTTATTACGGTGCATGTTAGCCTGAAGAAGAACGAAAGACATACATATCCTGAAAGATATGATTTATTGCCTAGACATCAGTGTACCAAGGGGAATGGGACCAATTTTAGATACCTATAAGTTAGCTAAATCCTCTATGTCTAATGAACACTCTAAAACTAATTAGACAATTATGTGAAAGAACCTTCCTCCCATGATAGCAGGAGTGATACACAGAAAACACAACAGAGCAAAACACAGGAACATGAAAAAGGGCTACTACCAAAGCACCGGAAGGATATGACAACACAGCAGCCGAACTTAACTCCACTAGTTTCCCTGATTATTAAATAGAGCTTGTTACATTCTAATGATGGCTGAAGGGCTCCTGTGGGAGAACAGAGAGAGAGAAACTCTCGTGGAGGAGCAGGAAAGAGAGAGAAAGACACACTTGGCTGAAATTTCCAGAAGAGGCTTGAAAATTGAAGCCATGGTGAAATTTTTAATTAACCTTGATGATATCAGAAAAGACATATGCAAGACTTCAGCCAAGAGAAACACCTCTGCTCAGCTGGGCCCCCTTTTTGCCTTTAATAAAAATTTTATTTTAGCTATATTTCAAAAGCACATACAGTGAGGTCCACAGGTATTCAGACAATAACAGAGGTCTTATGATTTTGCTTTTATACAGCACCACAAAGGATCTGAGATGAAACAATCAACATGTAATCAAACATGTCATCATTCAGCTTTGACCAAGGAGATTTCATAATCATATGACATTTACCAGAAATAGGTAGGAATTCGAGCCATTTTAAGCAAAATACTCCCTTTTTTCAGAGTATTCGGACAGTGTGGTAAAAATAAGCTTTGTGGTCCAGATGTGATCCCTTGCCTGATTGTATCAGGACAAATAAAGCAGAAAAAAGGTCTGAAGTTGATACCAGTTGTTGAGTTAATGTTTTGCAACTGTTTGACTGGAACTATCATAATGAAGTCCAAGGAGATCTCAAAGCGACTGAAGGAGGCCATCATTAGACTGAACAAATTAGCATAAACAAATCTGTAAAGGAGACAGCAAAAAAAAAAAACAGATCCGTAGTTTGATACATTCTTAAAAAGAAAGAAATCACTCGAGAGCTCAACATAGGAAGGCCTGGAGGACGATGAAACACAAAGGTGGATGATTGCAGAGTCCTTTTCCCTATGAAGAAAAACTCCCTCACAAACATCAGCAGAAGTCAAGAATAGTCTGGGGAAGGTAGGCATATCATTGTCTCGATCGACAACTGGCAGACTCCTTCATGAATGTAAATACAGAGGATTTACAACAAGGTGCAAACTGATAACATTCAAGAGCAAGAACGCATGAAAATATCTAAAAAAAAAAAATTCCCTTATTTTCTGGAACCAGATTCTTTGGACAGATGACACCAAGATAAATTTGTATCAGAATGATAAAAATAGAAAGGACGAAGACAAAAAGGAACAACTCATGATCCAAAGCATACCACAACATCAGTAAAGCCTGGTGGAGGCAGTGTTATGGGATGGATATGTACGGCTGCCACTAAAACGGACTCTTCTGTGTTTATTGGTGATGTGACTGCTGATAAATTCTGAGGCATATAGGACTATAATGTCTGCTCACATTCAGCCCAGTGTTAGAAAAAACTAATAGGATGGTGCTTGACAGTGCCTTGTCATTGTCGAAATACTTGTGGACCTAACTGAAGGAGTTCCTGGTAAATTCAGAAAAAAGTAAAGTCTGAAGATGTAATCAGGAGGGAGCAACATTGTTGACTCTTGACTCTGACTTCCACATAATAAAGCGATGCATGTTCATAAAGCAATCTGTGGGTGCAGAAATTCATATCCGGCAAATATCCTATGAAGTGGCATCGCGTTATTCATCTTGTTGGTTTACTAGACAATGGCTGGGCGAATGCGCACATATAAAAGAAACACTAACAAACAAACGTGCATAAATGTCAAGAACACCACCTTTGTTTAGGCTGTTTTGTGTCTAATGTGCTCTGCCAACTTGTTAGTCTCAGCATCAATAACCCACATTACAAGAAAATGAAGCAAGCTACAGCTTAGAGTTGCATGTTGTTGTGGTAGTGTGAGATTCATGTTAATACACAATTCCCTGTGCAGCTGTCAGAATGATTTATGATCGACTTTTTTCTCCCCCTAATATTGCTCCTCAAGGTGTACTTTGGTGGCAAGTGATGGAAGCAGAAACAAAAATCAGTCTAAAAAACTGCAACTGAACTGCAATAAACCCAGCACGGTGCCTCGTATTAGGTGTAAATCTTGTTTCATTTTTAGAAGTTATAAAACAAACCATCAAAAAGAAGGAATGCTGCAAAGACAGACTGCAGAAGAGACAGATTTTGTGATTAAAAAAAGGAGGGGGGGGGGGGGGGACATGTGGTGATACAAAGAAGGAAACGCGTAGATAGAAAACCCTGAAGAACAGATGCTACAGTGCCAGAGCAAGAGTACTTTTAACAGTCAGCAGAACCTCCAAAATACCTCACTGCCAAGCTCAAGGAAAGTGAAAAAAAAAATCATGGCTGCAGAAAAGGAACACATACAGAGCGAAGAGAGGAGGAAATCGTGGGAGGAGAGTGAATTTTCCCCAGGTGTGAATTCCTTATGAAGGTGAGTAACAAAGAGCAAATCAGCTGGTCTGATCCAGTCTGTATCTGAACCCTCCAACATTTCCTCCTGTTTCCACATCTGAGCCAGCTGTTCATTAATTTAAAGGCAGAACATACAGAGCATATGACTGAATCAGAAAATTGTTTATTTTGGCTAGCTTTTGCAAGATACTTAATACATCAAAATACTCTATACCGTGGACTATTTGAGCACCTAATCTAAAACAGTTTAGGTGCATTGATTTCTTGCTACTGTGATAGCAGCTGGAGGAAATTTGAGATAATTAAAATAGTGGCAGAACATTAACTATACTGAGCAAGACTGGCAATTACTATGGCAACTCTGGGAAGCTGTATATAAGCACAAACAGCTCAAAACAGGCAAACAGATGGAACGAACAAGCCTGGCAATCAGATGCAACACGCCCAACTTCATAGTTACAACCTATTTTAGTTTAGCTTAGTTAATGTTAACTTATGATGCTGATTAACGCTATCTTACACTTATTCTGATTAGATGTCCCTGTTTCAATTGTCATTTTTGTAGTGAGATCTGAAAAGAATACTGCCAGAGCCAACTGAGGACTGCCAGTGTTGGAGGTCTGGCCAGCCTCCATGGCCATCCTCACCAGCTTAGCCATGAGCCAGCTTGCTGGCCCAATCAGAAAAGCAACTGTTGAGTTGCAGCCGTGACCTGAACCCTTCCAGGTTGGTCTTGAACCGGATGCAGCATACATACTGATATCTTGGCTGATTTTTTTTTTTTTTTTTTTGTCACACCAAGGAAGCAGTCTGTTTGAGGTGTGCCTTAAAACACATCCACAGGTGTGCCTCCAATTAACTCAAATGTTCTGAAGCTTCCAAAGTCATGACATCATCATCTGGGCTGTTGTCATGGTTTGGTGTTGATTCTGTGGTCTTGTGTTTAGGTTTTGTGTTTTTCAGGGTTTTCTTGGTTTGGTCTGCTTTTCTTGTGTTCCTTGTGTTTTTTTCCGTTGATGTTACCTTTACTTCCTGTGTTACTTAGAAAGTCTGTCTTTCCCCTGTTGAGTTCTGTTCTACTTCCCCCCGTTCATCTCTCTGATAGTCTGCACCTGTGTTTCGCTTCTTGGTTGCTGGTTCGTCTGTCTACTTACCTGTGATCCTGGCTCTGTTTTTGTTTCTGCCCTGCTGTCTCTCTCTGTTGATGAATCTTAATTTAGTTCTGGTTTTGTCCCTGTTTTGTAACATTAGAGGTCTTTGTTGGCTCCTCCTGCATTTGGGTTTGACCCTTGACAAATCTGACAGCTTTCCCACAATGTTTAAAGGCATAGTGATCTTTGTACATATAAACATCTAACTTTGAAGAAAGTAACAAAAAAAAATCTCTCTCATTATTCTGGAATTTAGAAAACAGAAATGATTTTAATAATCTCAAGTGACCTGAAACAGGAAAAAGTTTCATCTGATTAAATGTCAGTCAAAAAAAAAAAAAAAAAAAGGTTGTGTGTCTCTTTATACAGTCTATGCAAAGATCTGTTTAAACTGTATTGAGATCTGGGGTGATCGACAGATGTAATTTTAAAAGTGATATGTCATTTCATTACTTGCTAGCACATCATCTTAGCAGAAGTTTGAGTATCTCTTTGATCTTTGTTTCATTACATAGTTCGTTAGGTGGTTTATACTGTTTTACAACAGAACTGCTGTAATATGAGCATAAAGTTTATCATTGTCTTGCTGAAATTAATCAATACTTCTATAAAACATCCCCAAATCATAGCATATGTAACACCAAAACTTGTATATCTTGTTCAGCATTGGTGGAACCCTCTAAGATGAGTAAGTGAACCATGCCATTTTCAATAAAGCACCTTCATGCTATCATGAATGCTGACTTTATATTGTGTGTCTGATAACAAGCCGTATGGACTCTTTACCTTTTCAACCAGAGGATACGATGCCCAGAACCTCTAATAAGAATGGAAAATTAGATTTTTCAGAGCACAGAAAAGTTCTCCACTTCAGTTAAACTCAAATTAGTTCAGTTACATAGGAAGCAACTGTGTCTCTGCATTTTTTATATGTTTTTTCCTTTTGATCGCAAAGTTTTAATTTGGATTTTTTGACACAGATTCAACCCAAAGTCTCTGCAAGTGGATTTCAGGTATTTCTGAGCCTATGCAAGATTTCAACAACAGATCTGTGCGCCGCTGAGGTCCTGAAGATCAAGACAAATCAACGTTAGTTTTCAGCCTTGTTCCAGGTGTACAGTGTATGCATTGGTATTGGGGTTTAATTATTAGCAAATGAAGGATTTCTGTTTCTATTCATGTTCTACACAACTTCCAAACTTGTGTGGAAATTTGTTTGTTCAATAATACAAAGATTAAATTAATATGCTTGTCACATTCTTCTTGCAGTGGAGGAACTTTATTGTTTTCCTTGAAACAAGCCCTCTTCATCTGCTACTCTTCACTTGTATATGTCTGCTTATCGATAGCATGTTTGCACAGTGCATCTCCAAGCAATTATAGCTGGCTCTAATATCTGCATTCCAGCAGGAAGAGATTTAATAAGAATTTTATAGATGTAGACATAGACTTAAAATTGTGAGGATAAATTTAGTAACAGGAACATTGCTTTTTACATTAATACTTCAACCACAGTGATAGCACATACGTAAAATGGATCATCTGCAAGAACAACTCATGCATGTATTCTGCTATGGCTACTGTATTCTTTATGTCTCTGATGTGGTTTGGAGGTGGACGATATATGTCAGTGTTTTGATGTAAAACTTCAAGTTAGAAACTGCAATAAGCCTGTAATGTTCGCATGAAACATTAATGCAACAATCAAACCAAACTAGTTTCAGATTTCAAGCAAGAAAGGCTTTTGAAACTCATCTGCAATGTGTGAGTTTTGATCATTTTAAATGAGCTTCACAGCACCAAAGCAATGGCTCAGCTGTGTGTATAATAAGTGTTTTTCTACTGCAATAAGTTTTCCACTGCCCATTTATGTGCATCATCAGTTGCCCGCATCTCTCCATCATGTCTGGCTGAAACAGCCACATGACTTTAATGACGGCCAGCAAGCTGTTTAAGAGCCGGTTAGTGGCTGCTGGTCAACCACCCTCTGCTGGTTTCTCCAATGATCCGAGATACGGGGATGGGTTCAGATGTGCAGCATAGTTTAGCTTCGGTGCTTGGAGGGTAGAGCAACTTATGAGCCTGGCACATCATAACTGCACAAAACTATTGATATCACTTACTGCTCAGAGGTAATGTATCACTCAAAGGTCAGAAGTGCAGATGGTTTTATCATTCCTTTTTACAGCTACTTTCTTTGAAGGTCAGCCTGTAGGGGGGAAAAAGGAAATGGCAGGCTTCAGTGTCACTGCAGGATGAATGAATCCAACTTCAAACATAAATCTAGCAATCTTAGTTCAAACACCCATTTCTTGCTTTATTATGTTTCTTTGAAACCAATGAACTGAGAGACTCTTGTCCGCAGAGATTTCAGAGAGCAAGTAGGTGCTGATTTGTATTGTCAAATGAAGTGGATTGGTGAAATGTCTCTCTGAGATACTGTCAAGCTTATCGTGCAGCATGTTTTAAAATGAATAAGAATACACTTGTATATTTATTAGCTCAAAAAAAAAAACAACGTATCTGTGGTTGTGCTTTTTGATTTATTATGAATATGTTGTGGCTCTTGGAACATGAAATGTCACCTCTCTGCTATGAAGGAGTTTGTGGGTGAGGTTGAGAGTTACCTACTAGATATAGCCGGGCTCACCTCAGTGAACAGCATGGGTTCTGGAACCAGTCTCCTCAAGAGGTGCTGGACCTTGTTTCACTCCGGAGTTGCTGATGGTGAGAGGCATCGAGCTGGAGTGGGATTGCTAATTACTTCAGCTTCCACCTCCGACTTAAACTTAACCACAGGCGTTGGACATTGAATCTGAATGGGCCAGGCCGAAGAAAGAATCCTATCACGCTTGATTAGTTTGTGAGACTCCAGAAGCAGCCAATGGGTACTGGCAGACCAGGGTTGCCATTTCCTCGGTGATTGCTGAGGCAAAAACTTGAGTTTAATCTCAGATTCAGCAGGAACAATCTGTCCTGGCTGTGGAAAACTGAACCAGCTCTATACCCCTATAGGGTCTTAGAGGAAGCATGGGAGTTTGCCCAAACTGGTACACGTGTTTGTGGCCTGGGAGAATACATCAACTATATCCCTTGGGATATCTTCTGGAAGGTGCCCTGGGAGTATGGGGTATTGGGTCCATTTCTACGAGCTATCCATTCTCTATACAAACAGAGTGAGAGTTTGGTCCGCATTGCCGACAGTAAATCAGATTCATTTCCACTGAAAGTGGGACTCTTTGTCATTGATTCTGTCCATAATTTGAACAGAATTCCTATGCGCAACCAAAGAGCAGAGGGGGTTTGGATAGGTGACCTAAGACCAAAAGTATCTTTGTGCCCTTTGTGACAGTGCCACATTGAGTGTGACATAATAATGTGAATGGGTACATTTAAGGACAAAATATATTGTACCAAATTTAAATTAAGCCTATCAATGTGATAACTATAAAACATGGAGTCACTAACTTCTAAATTAATCACCAAAAATGTATATAAAGACTGACATCAGAAATAGGGAGGTCTCACAGAATTAACATTTCCAGAAGCTGCTGTGGGACAGAGAACAAGAGAACAGGTCATTTTTCTGCAGCCACCAAACAAGATCAGACATTATACATTTTAAGGGTGACAATTAAAAGATCTAATTACTTCATTTTTTATTTTCTATTTTTTTTTTTTAATTATTATTATTTTTTTAGGGATGCCAGAGCAATTAAGAGGAGGTTTTGACCTTTGACATCCATGGACCTCATCATCCCAGAATGCACAGGGAGAGCACCGTACTGCTCATTACACACTTTATGTTAGTGAAACCAAGCTGTATTTTTTATTTTCATTTTTTAGATGTATTAAGTCAGTCATGGTAGCATGTGAAGATCAGGAGTTACCATAAGATTTTTTTTTGAGGATTTTTTTTTGGGGGGGGATTTTTTTTCCTGATGTGGGATTGGAGGAATGGTGAAGTTTTCAATTGGGCAATTTTGATTCACTGCTTTGATGGCTTTTTCTGTATCAAGAAATGCAATTTGATAAATTAATTTGAACTAACCACCTTTACTTATGTGTTGCTTTCCTTTTCATGCACAAAGGACCATCCTTGAGGCGTACAACATGCGATGAAATAGGTATTTGTTTTGTCAGGGGTTACTGTCAAGTTTTGTGAGGCAAGATGGAGGACCCAGGCGCAGGAGTTAAAAAAAAAAAAAAGAATTTCACAAAACAAAAAAAAAAAAACCAAAAAAAAAAAAAAAAACCAACAAAAGTCAGAGCAAACTAAAAATCCAGAAAAGTAATCCAAACATGAAAAAATACCACAAAGTCCAAAACAAACCAAAAATCCAGGAAAGTAATCAAAACAAGAATCCAGGGGCCAAAAACAGAAAATCACTCACGGGGTATGAGAAGAGACTTACGGGGCATAAGGAGAAGGAGAAAACGGACCAGCAAAGGGAACAGGAGTGACGGGACTTAAATACGCGAAGGAACAAACGAGAGGCAGTTGTGCACAATCAGGATAACAAGGGGGAAGGAAGAAAAGCTGAATGCAACGGAGACAAGTAAAAAGTAAAACAAAAGTAAAAGTTAAAAACTGCTGTAAAACCTGTGTTACCTGTTTCAAAGTAAAACAGGTAACACAAAAGACAGGGAGAGTGATGCCAGTTTAACACATAACAAAGAAAAACCCAGTGACAGAAAACAATAACAGTTACACCTTTCAAAAGTAGAATTTTCATCATTCTTTCATGATTTTCCAACAGATAATAAGGTTTATATACAGTATCTGTCTAACACAAAATAGCGTGTATTACTACAATAGCACAGTGCACAAGTCCAGTTTTATTTGTAGGCCCATTTTCAGTATTGACAACATAATGCCCTGTAGCCATAAAGGGTTATTGCTCTGAGTCCTAAAGTCAGCAGTGCAACTAGTGAAAGTTAATTTGGGTCAACTTGAGAGAAGCTCAACACACCACAGGAAAAAAAAACCAAACTCCACCATCTGTGAGCAGTCAGCCTGCAGGGAGCAGCCAACTGTTCAAATAAATGTGATTTGATGCTTTCATCCCTGTAGGTGTCCCAGGAGACTGTCCATTAGCACTGAAGCCACTTCTGTGAGAGCAGAATGGTGAGGAGGGAAGTTCATCTTTTATTTCTTGATTTTTCGGTTTGGATCAGCTTTGAATAGCAGAAAGGAAAACAGATGCAAACCTATATTGTCACAGTCAGGCATCTTTGTAATTAGCAGAGAGCTGCTCTCAAGGTTAATTCTTTCAGTAGACATACAGGATTAGAGACGTGACTGATCCACAATCTTTCCTCATATTCTACATGTGCATAGATAGTATAAGCAGACAGCTCAGGCCAGCGCTGCTATAGCTTCATTTATAAATCTTTCTGCTGAGGAACCTTTCTCCCAGCATGTCAAAATCTCCAACTCTTAGTCCTCAGAGGAATCAGGAAACAGCTTCACAAACACAGGGACAACCCATACTTAATCTTTATGTATTACCATGGCAAAGAGTGCATCTCCTCCTGCTTCACAACTATGAGTGCTTTTAGTCGTTGTCTGGTGTAATTTCATTGGTATGCTTTACAAAAGTATTCTATGGGGGTGGTACATTCAGCATGGGTAGTGTTGCAATTACTTGCAAGTGTTTATGACACATACTGAAACAATAAGTTGGAACAAGAAGAGAAGAGGAAGAAAAAAAGCAACACAAATAATTAGAAAAGAAGGTCACAGTGCTGCCACTGTGTTTCACAACATAATTTGGAGAGCTCTGTAGCCGACGTTGGACTGTGACTTGTAAACATGACACATAGTGCAACATTACTTACGTACACCATAACACCAATAATAATATATTCAACCTTTCAAACCCAAGTTTTGATATGACTTCTATTTTGTACAACATATTGCTTCCTGATATTTACTCTGTTACCTCATGTTGTTATTAGATCTGATGTTACGTGATTTGTGATGCTGGCTACTTTATTAGATGCACCTTACTAGTACTGGGTTGGACCTCTTTTTGCCTTCAGTACTGCCTTAAATCTTTGTGGCATAGATCAAAAAGGTGTTGAAAAGGTTCCTCAGATATACTGACACATATTGACATGACAACGTCACGCATTTGCTACAGAAGTGTTGGCTGCACATCCATGATGCAAATCTCAGGTTCCACCACAAACGTGCTCTATTGGGTTGAAATCTGGTGACTGTGGAGGCCGTTGGAGTACAGTAAACTCATGTCATGTCATGTTCAAGAAACGAATTTGAGAGGGACATTAGAAGGCATCTGAGAGGCTCGTACCTGTTGTTCGTTAAATAAACCAATAAGCAGGTGGAGCAACTGGAATGAACCAAGTAGAGGGGTGAGAGCAGGCATACAATACAGCTCACCTGCCTGCCTGAAATAGCTCCAGGGAGTCAGCTTACTAGTGGTTATTTAAGTTATTGTTGCCTTTTGTCAACTTGAACCAGTCTGCCCATTTTGGCATATGATTGGCTAATCAGTTATTTATGTCAACAAGAAATTGAACAGATGTACCTAATAAAGTGAGTGTACGCAGGATCTGACTCTCAACCATCATTAAGAAATGGGCAAATGGGCAGAAAGAACAAGCCTAGCAATTTGACCAGGAGCAAAGGTGTCCTTCTGCCAGGGGTGAAGGTGGCTATTACCAGCCGCGCTGGCCGAGCTGGCAGCTGAAGGCTTCTCACTAGTCTTAGCCGGCTACTCTGGACAAGCCACCTTTGTGTCCAGACCCTTCCAGGCCATCCCATAACTGTCCACAGCAGTCTGTTAGTTCTATTAACAGCACAAGACTTGTAAACATTATGCATGTCATTTGGTGAACTGCAACTTTTTCTACTTCGGCAACAACTTCAACTTTGAAAATCAGATTGTGTCCCTTGGTTCATAGCAGGATTCAATCACTGACTCAATCACTCACGTGTGATGCATTAGTTACCTTCTTCAGTATATTCAGTGCTGCTGGTAAAATTGTATTTCTTTCAAGACTGCTGTTGTTTACCTCAATATAACTACAGATCCTTCTTTTTCTGCGTTGTTTTGCCTTTTTTTTTTTTTTTTTTTAATTCTCTGCCACAGTGTTGCTTTGTTTTTTTTTTTTTTTTTACAAAAGTATAATGAAATGTTTTTTTTTTTTTTTGTCTTTTAGCTTCCTCCTGCAACTCACTCTGCCCTTGAGTCCCTCATGACTTACAAATTAGTCTCCGTACAATTGTGCCTCTCCTTTTTTTTTCAAATACTTGTTTGTCAGCACAACTTGGCAAGATAGTCTACATTTGCTAGAACATTTACATGAAACTGTGCCTTAATTGCCATTGATTTTTAGTCTAATATCATTTGCAGTAACAATCAACAAAATAATATGAGCAAACTATAATATTTTATGTAGTGACGCACACACTGACACCATGCAGGAGAAAGTCACTCAGACGGTCATCCAGATTTTTCAGTTATGTAACTAATTATAATCTGTTTATGGCAAACACAGAATAAATCTGCACGTCAGTCATGAAGATTACCATTTCAGACTGTGATAAAGACAAGGTTTTTCACATGTTCTCATTTTATCAGAAATTCACATTTTAGCCACTTTAATAGCGTGAGCCAGACTGACACATCTAAAAGATTTCTGGAATTTTTATTGCAGGAATCCTCTGAACTGTAGCGCAACTTTATAGTATCATTGATGGGTTCAAATGAAATCCAGATTTTAGACAGAGTCATTGCACATTTATTATTTAATTCCAATTTGAGATAATGTTTAACTTGGCTATGTCAGCCATCAATCAAAAGACTATGCTCCTAATTATGCAAAGATCTGTTGCTTTATATAATTTCACATGATGTGGTGCAAAAGAACTTAGTCCATGTACAGTTTTTCTTTTCTTTTTTTGTACAGTTGATGTGGATGTCAAATCTAGCAATAGAGACAAAATCGTTAGTTTTTACCAGGCTATAAATATATTTATTTCTATGCAAAGTTGGGCATTTTATCATGGGGTCACTCAATTTTGGAACCAGCTCCCAGTGGTCAGTCAGAGAACTGCAATTAAAATCACTTTATGGTTCGCATCAGACATATAAGATATGCGAGATAGCCCTTCAGTAATAATTGACAAGAAGGCAGTTGTAAAAAAGGCTTCACAACTTTACTTCAACCATAATGGAATAAGAAAACATCAATAAAAGAACATTGAAGCTAGTTATACACACACTTGAAAACAAACAAACAAAAAAAAAGCTTACAATATGAGGAATACAAATGTCCAGAGCAGTTTCCAGCTATCTGTAAAGTATGCAGATGCATAGGACTCCTTAGCTGCAAGGAGGCCTATGCATCTGGAGGTCAGAAAGCTTCACCAACTTATGTTTATTTATGCAGGCTTAGCTTGAATCTGAACTTCAGATTTACAAATCTAATCTTGTTTGGTTCTTAAAGTGAAACAAATTCTTGCATCGTCACAGATCATCTTAAATTTTTTTCAGCTTCTCTCCCATCACACTGGAGAGTGTACTTGGTAGCATTACAGCTCAGCCAGCAGGCTAACATGTATTTATGAATGTCAACAATTTAATTGAACATAAAGTACTCTGAAGTTTAATGCTTCCATGGACAGACTGGACCATGGACTCTTCTGGCAAAGTATCTGTAACCGTTATTTTGTATGAGCTGTTTTTTTTGAGCCTTTTGTATTTCAACAGTGTTAAATAAAGTTCAGTGGAGTTGAAAAGAAAAAAAAACTGAAGAAGTTGGAGGAATTTCTCAAATAGGTTCAATCTGGATCAAATTTGAAGTTGAAAGAATTATTTTCCACACTGAAGTAACCAGTAAGAGAATAGCAGACAGTGAACACATGGAGCAGATTTGATGGAAAATTGGAGGAATGACGCAAAAGTTTTGTTGCCGTCCAGAATTTTTTTTTTTCAGACAGAATTGTTAATATTGCTACATGAGTTGTTACACGAACTGTAAAGTACAGGGATTTTTACCGTTCTCCATGTCTGCTTTAGCTTTTCCGCATGTTTACCTGGTTCTGGTTCCGCAGCAGCCAGTAACAGACTTTTCAAAACAAAAGCCATGTGAGCAACATGCGTTAACGAGCGATAAAATAAATGTCAGCGTCAATAAATGAATGCGTTAACACGTGATAATAATGTGCATTAACTTGCCCAGCCCTAGTATTTATTTATGGATAATTATATCAGGTATAATCCTCCATAAATGTGAAGTTTAAACACAGATCTCAAAATTGCAAAGCTAATTCCGCTGTAACCCATCCTCCTGGTGCACATTTTGTCACTTGTGGCCTAATGCAGAATGGATACGTCCTTCAGAGGGTGTTGGAGACAAAAATGTTATAGCACGTAATATTAGAGGCAAATGATTTCCTTATGTTGCATTCATGATTCCCAGAATTTGAAACATAATGGCTTTTGAGACCTTTTCACCTTTTGGTTTTCACAGAAACGTCTTGACAACTACTGGATAGAACCTTGATACAGGCATTTATTTCATATCTAAGAGGAAATGTCATAGCTTTAGCACTAGCACTCATCCCATCAGCTGTACCCACACTCTGTGTTAAATGATGCTTACTTACCCTATTTTTATATTGGCACAGAAGAATGAAACACAACTGCAAAAGCAGGAACACACACACACACAAAACACAGGCACAAAGAGAACAAAACAGCAAAGCATGAAATAAATGGCAACATAGGGGACTGTGAACACTGAAAACGTTACACCTGCAAAATGTAGGACTTTATCATTGTCATTATAAACATTTTCACATCTTCTTAGTTACCTCCGCCAAGGAGGATATGTTTTTGCCGGCGTTTGTCTGTCTGTCTGTTTGTTTGTGTTCAAGATAACTCAAAACGTTATGGAGGGATTTTGATGAAATTTTCAGGAGTTGTCGGAAACATGAAAAGGAAGAAATGATTTCATTTTGGGAGTCATCCAGAAGAAATCCTGGATTCTGGATCACTTTCAAAATTTTCAATGACATTGTGGTAAATGGGGCCAAAAATTTTATTTCTCAATATCTCTGTGAATTATTGCCCAAAAACACATGAAATTTGACTCAGGGATTGACAATGGGAACCTCTATCAAATTTCAAAGGCTGATCCGGATCTGATCCAGAAAACGGATTTTATCGCAATCTCTATAAAAACATTGAGGTTGTTTAATTTCAATATATTGACTTTGGAAACAAATATTGCATGAAATCTTAATAGCATTATTATTTATTTTTGTGTGCATCACAAAATAAAATAAGATATGGTACTTTTTTAGCAGTCCCATAGTTGTCAGTGCTATATGTACGACTAATATTTATGGCGTAAATCGTTACATGGGGGAATTATTGCGCTTGGCGGAGGTCTGCGCTCTCCAAGTGCTTTTTTAGTTCAAATATGTGTTTCCCATGCACTGCTTCATGAAACTTATGTACAATATTTAAAGTATCATGCCTGGTGATGTCAGTTGTAGCCATGTAAACAGTAACTGCATCTAACCAAACAGGTTTAAATTAAAACTACCAAAATGAATTGTTTTCCTGACATCTAGCCAAATTCCCCTCCTTATTTACTTGAAATAAACATGTTCAACATTTTCACTCTATTCCTTTCTTTTCTATTCTTTTTCTTATCATTTGCTTGCGAAGTGCATAAGCGGATGTCTGACAGAAGTTTACTGAGAGTTTACAAGGCTACAGTAAAACAGCATGCCCCCCCTTGGCTCAATGTCATGTGAAAAGAGGTTGTTATGAAATGAATGAGAAGATTAAAGAAGACCTGATTAAATCACCATCCGAGCCATCACTCAGCCTTAATGAGCACTTCAATAAAATATGGATATGCCAATAAAATATGTATACTCCCAGCAGTCCTTGGTGTTAAACTGGCTTACCTTTAGTTGCCTTCATCTCTGGAGCCATGTTCAGTTTCCTAATAAAGTCTTTAGTTGGTGCAGAGGCCTGTATTCTAGATTTAGTCTCAAATGTTCAAATTAGACTTTAGTCACTGAGGACAATATCTAAACAACACTTCCTCTGTGGTTCATTTCTCTAGTTGTGTTTTTCTTTTCTTTTTCTTTTTTTACATCTAGCAGACAGTCTCCTTCTGTCTTAATGATGAGAGGAAACACAATAAGCAGTTGACAATTCTGGCTTTAAAACTGAAGGAAAAAAACCCAGAAATACAGCATCATGTATTGCTTTAAGTCATCAGCTCATTAGATGTTTTCAGTTTTTATAATCATACTTTCTCTTGTGTAATGGGATTGTTCATACCTGTGTTGGTGTCATGTTATTATTGTTGATATGCTTAATTATTTCTCATTTAAAAACCATTAGGATAATTAGGTTATGCATAAGTCACGACCATGTTGGGATGAACATACACCTCTTATCAGATTTTGTTATGAAACAATTACCTTTAAAAAACTTGTCAATGGTGAATCTCCTTTCCTACCATGTAAAACAAACAAACAAACAAAAGAAAAACAGGATTGTGTAGGCAAATAATTTAACAATATAACAACACATTTTCTCAAAGAAGAAATTGAAATGAAATTAGGATTTTCATTTTCTCTGGTACATAAATTAATTTAGAGAAAAACTTTTACTCTGAAAAACAAACAAACAATTAACATTTTGGGCCCATCAAAGAGGAACTAAAATTAAGTTGAAAACTGGCCTGTGATCTAACAAATTTACAGAAAATCACAGACCCTCCCTCCCTCAGACTACAGGGGACCCTCAGACTTGTTTCAAAACCATCATATGAGCTGGTATGGGGATGCACTAGTTCACATAACATGGGTCATTTGCACATCTTTGAAGACAATATCAATGTTGAGCAATATACATGTTTTAGGACAACATATGCTGCCATCCAGACGATGGCTTTTTCAGACATCATCATCATCATCATCATCATCATCATCATCATCATCATCGGACTCCCACCTGGACGAAGCAGATGGCTGCTCTCTCTGAATCTGCTGATCTGATTCTGCTGGCTGGAGGATTTTTTTTTTAATTTTTTTTTTTTAGCCTTCTTAATTAGTTTTTTCTTCTTTTCCACTGTTGCCTCCATTGCTCAGTGATAGCACCGGTGTTAAGATTCATGTAGTCTGATGGGTTCCTTGGCTTAGCTGTTTTTATGAATGATATGAATTTGAATCTGGACTCTAGTGGAATGAACTGGATGAACTTAATTACAATAAATTAGTATTTAAATGGATTGAATTGGATTGTTCTTTATTGGACTGTATTGAACTTGTTCTCTGACAGGTAAAGTGCCTAGAGATGCCATTTGCTGTGAGCCGGTACTGACTGATCTTTGTTTCTACCCTCACCTATGACCATGAATTGTGGGTAGTGACTGAATGAACAAGATTGTTAATACAAGCGACTAAACTGAGTTTCCTCCGCAGGGTGGCTGGATTCTACCTTAGTAATGGGGGGGAAAGGTTTTCAACGCACCACAAATTCAATTTTGCAATTTTTAGACCAGATCACTTTTGCAATATTTACTCTTATTTGCTCTCTCAACTGGTCATTGTCTCATTTTCTCTTCAGTCATTACCTTCAGGAGATTCTTGCTTTTTCCTGGTAAGATGTCCAGCGCAGCTCTGTGAGACAGCTCCGTTGTTAATGATGTCTTATATAATATTATGAAGCCATACACAGTCACGAGAGAAGTTGCTTTAAGTGGTTTGCAAGGATGAGAGCAAGAGCTAGACAATGATGACAAAAAACATAATCAAACATTTCTTTAAATGACATTGCAACTCTGGTTGGTTCCAGTTTGTTCATGACTACAGGTTTATTGTTGAAGAAGTAACTCTCTCTATTAAAAGGGTAGAATTGGCAGCAAGTTTGAAATGTTGATGTAGTAAGTGTTAGAGCTTCCCATGAACAACATCCTCAACAGAAGTCTTATAGAACAATGCAATAATTTTCATGGAATGTGAAATAAATTTCAATTTCAGTTCAATTTAATTATATTTATGTAGCACCTTTCGAACGCAAATGCAACTCAAAGTGCTTTACTGAATAAAACAAAACATAAAACAGCAACGGATGACAAAATTAAAGTAGACATAAGTTAAAAACAATGATGAAATGCATTCAAGCATAAGAGTATAGCATAAACAAAGAAGTGTAGTAAAAGTAGTATAAATGAGTATGGTAGAAACAGAATCATAAAAGTCAGAAAATAAATCACAGGCTCTTTCAGAAAAGGAAAGGTCTTAAGTTTAGCCTGAAAAGCCATGACAGAGTCAGTGTTTCAGATCCAGACCGGAGCTTTAAATTAAAAATACAGCATAATCCCTTTTTCACAAATCTTCATTTCTTATTCTTTTGGGACCGAATTCAAATGACCCTCAGCTATGTTGGAGTGCCATGTTACTACAGCACCAGAACCAGCGCACTGAACCTTTGAAGTAAACTGTGTCCAAATACAGCAGTATGTCTCAAAATGACATCTAAAATAATGGGAGCTCATTATGATCGAAATCCAAGCTAAGCTTAAAAACTTAAAAACATCAGCATCTGTGTCAGCATCTGCTGAGTTTACGTCATGTGACCTCTGAGGGTGTTTTTTTTTTTTTTCTTTTTTTTTGCTAGTTTTCAAGTCTGCCAAGAGAAAGGAGCCTGAGCATCAAGATATATGAAGGGATAAAGCCAATAACAGCTCAGGCAGAAATGTAATAACATTACATTTTTACAGATTTGACCAATTTTAATAAATATTAGTGTACATCCTGTTTTGTTGCGCTGCTGTTTAGAACAGTAGTTTGTTGCAGCAGAGAGCCATTTGGGGCGAGCTGAAAAAATGATTTAGTGGAGGAAGGCGGTCATTTAAAAGAGCCTTGGACCAGAGCGCTGGAACAGTTAAGCAGCTACCTATATTCATTTTTCTTCATCTTTGGTCCTGATGATTACTTCCCTCTCAGGGGTCACACATGGGAGCACTGAGTCTTTAAAAAGGTTGTCCAAGTCAACACGTGTCCTGTGGAGCAATGTTCAGATGCCACTGAGGCGGAAAACGATCGAACATCATAGATTTCTGGCAAGCTGTAATTATGTCCAGATTGGTCTTTCAGGGTGAAAAACAAGACCCTGTGGGTACATAAGAGGCTTTTGCAAATGAAAGGTAGAGCAGAACTCACAAACAAGTAGTCCTCCCTGACCTTTTGACACCCACAGAGATCCCACGGTGATATTGTTCATTAGTAGCGACATAAGTCAATGTGACACTGTGCACTGAAAATAACTTTTTAAATAAGGACGCCCACAGCAGCCAGCCAGGGCACAGATAATAAACCCACCTGAAATTACAGCTCAGAGAAGAACATTAAAGAGGGACATTATGCTGCATATTTAGCTATTGATTCAAATCAAAAGAGGTAGCAGTGGAGGATTTTTACAGTCCCTACATAATGCAAGCTGCAGTTTTTTTTTCTCATGCTTTCAAAAACATTAAATTGCAGAAAATGGTTGAAATGTAAATAAATCGTTACATTTGCATTTTAGTTTTACTGTTTGCAGAGCATTAGATAATTTTGTATGGGACAGAGAAATTAATAAACAGACAAAATGTTCCTGGAAAATCCTTATTTCCTCACTTCTGATGAAACTACTGTGGTCTGACTATTTTCTTGCCCAGCCGCCTTTTTTCCTTTTTTTCTTTTTCAGTCAATTACCCTGATCCCTGTTCTTAAACCTCATCCTTGTTCTGTCATGTCAGCTCCCTCAGACTGTCTTCATGCAGCACTCCTTCTCCTCATTTCCTCAGCTTCACGAGGCCTGGAGAGTATAATCCAAAGACTCATCCTCCTGCTACTTTAAGGCTGAGACGTTAGCAGGACGTCTCCTACCCCCTTCCTTTCTTCATGTCACCGCTCCAGCATAATCCATCAAAGTCTAACCACTATGCAAACATTTTTTATTTCTTTATTTTTTTGCCCTTGTACATCATTAATTTTGTCCCCCTATTCTTTCAAATGATATTGAACTCCAACACCATCTAAAGGACATATTTTAATCTTGTAGTAGGCTACAAATGAAGAGCGCAGGGCAACATGGCTGCACAACCATTCAAAGAAACATGCATTTTCAGCATCAATAAAAAATTACATTTTTAAATTATGAAACCATTGTTTTATGTTACATTCAGTTTTGTGCCAAGATATTTATGGACTTGCTTTAACTTACATCATTACTGCTGACTTGCTCACTGGTCTTGCATATTTTCATGTCTACCACTGTTATGACTGGATAGCGTGCTACAATATACAGCCAGTTGTTCTTATCGTAAACGGATCCACCAGCACTCCTAAGCAACATGGAAATCTTTTTTTTTTTTTATTTCCGTGTCTTGTCATTTATAAACATAAATAAATGCCTGCAAGGAAGGCGCCTGAGGTCTCCACATCTGAAATCACATTTTGGAATCCTACAATCACTCATCGTGTGTATGATGCAGTAGCTTGAGGTGACATATGATGATATTAAACAAAGTTTTAGGGGTGTCTCATTTCTAAGGGGAATATTTTTAGCTCTACTCCGCGAAGGGATACGCATAGAGAAAAGAGATAAGAAAAGGGCAACCCCTTCATCTGCATCAGGAGGATTGGCTGCTGTGGAATAAGTTTGGCAACTCACTGCTAATTATATGAACCTTGTTTAAACTTCATGTGCACTGAGGGAAATGTCTGGCATAATAAAAAATATAGTGCATAACTGCGAGGTCATTGTTTTTCTCACAGTTCCACCTTGGCGAGTTCTCTTTTGTGTTTGTTCTTACTCAGTTTGGTTAGGTTTTTGGCGGCCAAAACTACATAGTTAGGTTCAGGAAAGAAAATCATGATATCATATAAGACTGATTCGCTTTTCCCCTGAAAGCTGTACAGGTTGAAAAAAAAGGGTGACAAATCTATTGCAGTATGATGAAAAGGGTCCTAATTTTATGTTATGTGCCATGCATGGGTTGTTCATTGTGTCAGGTTGCCATGCCTACTGAGTGTGATTGTTTGTGTTGTTAATCTCCTTTAATAAGTCTGCAAGGATTAGTCCTCGAAGAGTGACCTGTTTCAGTAATTTTGCATGTTATCCTATATATATATATATATATATAAACTAGAGCCATATTTGTAAAAACTAGTAAACAAGAAAACGATGTGTCCAGTAGAGCTCAGGAATGCTCCCTCTGGCAAGTTCTGGTTTGTGTGTGTGCAGGTCATTGGTTTGGAGCTTGTGGCTGAAGGTGCAGTGACAGGTGCAAACTCCAGGTAACTGACATGATGTGGGGAGACAGGGCGATGAGTCACCCCAGCCTGAAGCAAGCTCCCTTCCTTTAACCTGCAGCAGCAGCTCCTTAACGATTACCTATTTATAACCCTTCCATCAGCAGCCCCACAGCCACTGACAGAGATCTCCTGGTCTTGGTCTGAGCTCTGAGCTCTGTTCAGCTCAGACATAACAGACATAACACTAAATCCTTTGCTGTTTAATAGCTTTAATGGACTTGATTAAAGTGGAAACATCTAACACATGCAGGCTGGTCATTCTTCTTATTATACATCATGGGTAGGATATGAATGACGACACATCTCTGCAAGTTATAGAGCAGACTTTTCATGCCAGGTTACATATCAAAATAATTTGAAAAAAGGGATGCATTTTCATATTTTGAATCAATTATGTAAACAAAGCATGCAGCTAAAATATATTATTTTCTTTTCTATTACAGCAAGGACATCTAGCTCAACACTGGTGCATCAGAGCAAATCTATCACATTAATGATCCTAAGGCCTCTTTATTATTTACAGAGAGACAGCCCAGCTATCCAAATAAATCATCATTCGTGTTCCATTAATGGAAGTTTTCAAATCTCACCGTGGAGAATGCCATTAATCTACAAACAGAATCTCGCTGGAGTGGGCTACTGTACCACTGCCAACAATCTGCGAAGATGAGAAGCTCCCCACAGTCCTGGTTCACTTCTACCTCAGTGGGAGGAAGTCCAGTTATGACTGACGGGAGCTTCCGCACCCCCTCAGTGCATCTCTCCCAGCTTGCACACTTTGCATTTTTTTTCTGCCCTGTTGAGCGGAGGTGCATTTACAGGTGAGAGAAATTGGCGTCCTATGTGAAATTGCAGACAACAGATTCTGGCCGTGCCTCCTTCTAATGGAGCACTTTAAAAAAAAAAAACAGGAAATCTAATTTGACACATATTGTGTTTGTGTGTTAGATGACTCCAAATACAAAAGCCCCACTTGGTTTCTAAACACCCTCCGGCACATCCACTTCCCCTGGCACTGGCACAAAGACGTGGGCCGATGGCCAGAAACGCTCTCCCAATACTCTGAGTAAACATTTGTAAAGGGACCTTGAAAAGTCTTATTCTGTAAAACTTTCTATGACTTTAATGAAATTGCTTCTCATAATTCTGGCATTCACCCACTATCATGTTTTTCATTAGGACAATGTACAGTAGAAGTAAAGATCATTTTCATTTTCTCTGGATAGAAGAGGGCAGTAAATCAATTTTCCTTTGACGTCCCTCACTACCTTCATTTATTATCAGGCCATAACAAATAACTAAAGCTCTGTAACGTTGCTATAAGGAAGTAATTCTGTGGACGCCTGATTGCAGCACTTTATTGTCAATAAACAAAGCCCTATAAAGAGCTTTTGTTGTGCTCGCATACTCTTAAGTTTGATTTGCTGCTTTGAAAGACACAGCAGCTGTCTGAAGGTGAACTGGATCCCTGACTGGATCACAGTTTGCTGTCTAATTGATGTTCGGCTTGTTAAACCCCGAGTCAGCTGTTGAATATGACTGAGTGTTTGATTGAGACCGTTTTCTCTTTCAGGCTGAAGCTTGCAGCATACCTCCATGACAGGAAGACATTCCTGCCCTGTTCTGTCAAAATCATCTCCATACGCTGAGTTTTCTAAGTCTTCTGCAGCCAAGTCTCACACAATATGAACTGAATCCCAACTGTCTTCTGAAAAATGTCCTGTTTGGCCAAATGGACGAACTTCTAACGTGACACCTGGTATCTGCAATTACAGGAGCAGCAGAACATGGTTTACAGGCAACAAACAGCTCTCCAGAAGCCATAAATCTGAATATTAAACATTCTTTTAATATTCATGTCAGATGTGGGTTTTATTTTTAGTTTTGTACAATTTTCTTTTTGTTGTTTTTTTTTTAAAGGAAAGTATGTAATTGATGCCCATAAAAGCAAAACATGAGTATAAATAAGCCTTTAAGTAACTGTTCCCTCAGATAAAATTCAATTAAAAATAGCAATTAATAGGTAATAGGGAAGATCAAGCTGAAATCTGGAAGATCAGGAAAGCTTTTGGAGTAATATTATGTTAAAAAAAGCAACTCAAAAACCTCTGTTTGACTGCACAAGGTCTCCATAAAGATTGAACATACTCAGAATTGTTGCACAGTTTTACTGACCAGTCCGCATCTGCAGAAATTTGGACTTTGTGAAGACTCATCCAAAGAAAACCTTTTCTGTTACTAAGCCATAAAATACACTGTAGGAAAGTTTCGCAAAGCTACATTTAAACAAGCTTCGTGCATTTTAGAAATCTGTACTTTGGCTTGCCCGATTTTAAAAAGTAAAGGAAAATAGATAAATAAAGATAAAACAACAACAAAAACTATTTTCTCCTGCAATGAGAAAGCCTTTGACTGTTACCTCTCAAAAATAAAGTTCCTTTTTGAAATTCTGGCAAAGGACTTTTTAATGTGGAGTTTGCGTGTTCTCCTTGTGCTTATTTGAGTTTTCTCTGGACACTTCAGCTTTCCACAATCTAAAAATATACATATGATTCTGAATAAGCAGTAGGTGCGACTGTGAGCACACGTGCTTGTTTGTCACAATTATCTCTGTGTGGCTCTGTGATGGATGGATGTCCAGGATGCAGCCCACCTCCAGCCTTATGGATGGATGGACAAACAAATGGATGAACAGACAGACAAGTGGATGGATGGATCCAAGTCAGGTCATAATTTACTAATTTAACTTCTAGCTAAGGAAAAGTAAGAGTAATTTTGGCCTGGCTTACCTAAACTTTTCCATGTCCTCTTTTCACCTCCTTATATATACAGTATGTTGGAACTACTATGGCTATTATTATTAGGCAACTGTTTATGTGAAATGTGATACTGTTGGTCTGAAATATTGCTTTAGATGTGTAGATACGTGTGATTAAAATGAAGCTTTTGAAAATTCCAATAGATTTCAAGGAGCCTTTCCCTCTTATTCCTCCGAATGGCTGTTTAAGTGGTCAAAGGTGCTCTATTGGCATACGCTTTATTAAAAGGGTTTTTTTTCAAACACAAAATCATGCAAAGGGTGACCATGTGAGAAAAGCTGCTTATCTGTAAATACACCCCCACCCTTTCTTTCTGTGTAAAAGCTGTCTATGCCAGATCAAATTAAGTGGTTTGATACTTTCTCTGCCAATCCGATTAGGCTGGTTAATTCCCAAAAGTGTTTAAATGATTAAAGTTGGTTAATGGGCCTGAGGAAAGTTCATGGTGTTAGAGCTGGCTGGCGATATCAAACAGGAGTAGGGAGAAATCAATAATTAAAAAAAAAAAAAAAAAAAAAAGCTAAGTGCAAAAATGTTCTCTGTTTTGGTTTGCCTTTTTGTCCATTAACTGTAGATGCTTATCTGCATATTCAGCACCAACATTTTTCTTTCCTTTGTTACTTGAAATTAGAGTTCTCTGAGGAGAAAATGCCTTACAAACAGTACATCTGCTACATAGTGACAGTGTCTAAATATAGAGAGGAAAATGGAGCAGAAGAAAGGGGCACAGTAAGAAACATAAATATTCACAGTCCATCTACAGAAGGCTGGAAAAAACGTGGTTTTAGGAGAGGTTTTGTCTTCCTGGTAGATGCTTCGTCACTGAAATCTATTGTGTTTGCCTCAATTTTCTCTTTGTGGAACTTTTTGTGTCATTTTGAGACAAATTTTTATTTATTTATCTATTCATCATTCTTGTATAAGCACTAACAGAAAGAGAACGGAGGGGATGAAGATAAAAGGTTACAAGTCCCACTCTTCTCTCCACAGTCACCGCCCTCACCTCCTCTTCTAATATAGCCCCCCCTCTATCCTGAGGGAGTGGTATCCATCACAGAGACAGTAGGGCTGTTATGCCACATGCATGTGAAGATGAGGTGACTTGTGAAGTGATGCAGCTCGTGTCTTAAAAATGCAGCCCCATGTTTCCCCCATAAAGTGTCCATCAGCACCTTAATGCATCTCCCAGTGAAACTGACAGAGCCTGGGCATGCACATTATTAACTCCAGTCATTTTTATGAGCCCGTGAAACGAAGTGCTCCATCTGAATAAGATATGTGTCCAGTGTTCAGTGGCTGTATATCACACTTTCAGTTTTTGGCAACTGTTTTTAGTGAAGCTAAACCATATATTATCTTTTTGTGTAGCTCTCTTATCGTTATTTTCAAAAGTATCCACCTAATTTAAGCTCAATTTCCCTTTGTGTGTGTCACGTTTTGGCTTTTATAGGAATTGCATCAAGTATATTACGTCATGTAAGCAGTGTTTACACTGATACATTTCATCATGAGCTAATCAAAGTAAGCTTAACAGAGAGGGGATTAAAGGCGCACCCAAATTGGTGAGCTCATGATAAATGCATGGGATTTGTCTAAAATATTAATCAGTTTGAAATCTGCAATGAATTTCACACTGCATCCAACCTTTTTTCTTTTTTTTTTTTTTTAACTTAATCTGAGAGGATTTCTCTCAAATTAATGTTGCTAAGGATGATTGTGTTGAGTTTCTTACAGTGAGTGTTGTCAGAAGGGGCAGAAACATGTCATTGTATGACTCTACAATCATCTCGCGTGATCTAAAGCGCGTTTCAGTGGCTATCTCAGGAGTCTGATTCCATAAAGGACTATCGGCTTATGCAACAAAGCAGAGTAGAGCAACCCTTGGGTGCAGGGGTTGCAGGGGGGAAAAAAAAAAAATTGGAGCGCAGGAATAGAATTTAAGGTCCAGACAGAGGAAGTTTGGAAATGTCAAATCTGTGTTGGACATTAGAGTGCACAGTGCGCCACGCACAGCCAATCAGTTGGCTGGAGCCCGCTAGGTTCTGCCGGACTTGTTTGGAGCTCAGCGAGAGATCCTGTGCGTAAAACCAACCCGCCAGACGCAGCAGCGGTGCCATGGCATCCACGGCTCAGCGAACAAAGTCCTTTCTTACACACACGGAATAACAGTCTCTTACACACGGATATCACACGTTGCTCTGCGATGGCAGTTTTTCTCAAAGCTGGTAATGAGAAGTAAGATGACGGGTCCGTCGTCTCCTCTACATCGGCTCAGAAGCGTCGAGGAACGATGCTGAGCAAATCGACCGGAAGATTTTTTTCTGCCACAGGTAAGATCATTGTCAGAGACGTTTACCTGGCGGTCCCAAAGTATTCTTGCTCTATTCCATCATAAACATCCGCAGCAGTTGTTTCTTGTAAACTCAGAAGGGGCAATAAGTGAAAAATGTCCCTCATCATCAACCGCTGGACGTTTTTTTTTAATGAGTTGTGCAGCTGATGTCACCAAAGCAGGGAAAATATTGCATTTAGGTGTGTCTGTGTGTGTGAGAGAGACAAGGAATAAACTGCAGTCTACCAGGCAGACAGAAAAAAGAAGGTAGACAGACAGACTGTGTTCAAAGTCATTAATAATTGTGAGTCGAAGCACACACTTATGTTTGCTAAGTGCACTTCTTCTCATGTCAGATGAATTATTTGTGATTTGGGGTTGTGGTTTTCCTTGTCTAATATAGTGTGTAATGGCATTCCTTGTCATTTGGAGTGCGCCTCAGCCTCAAAAGCATGTGAGCAGACACACAGTAGTGGATCTAGTGGGCACGAGTTTTGTGTGTACGTGTGTGTGTGTGTGTGTGTGTGTGTGTGTGTGTGTGTGTGTGTGTGTGTGTGTGTGTGTGGGCTCAGATTCAGCCACTGGCCCACATTAGTCATGGTTCTCCACAGAAAATAACTGGAAAACCTAATGCGTCTGCAGGAGGTTTTGTTTTCATGTGTCAGAGGTTTCCAAATGCCTCCTGTACATTTTCAGGTCTTAAATGCCCTTAAATGTCTGGAATTCATCTTTGTGCAAAACTGTTACATCCAAAATCACAAGAACCAAAGCTGTCATACTTCTTTTTTTTCCCAGCGAGTGAAAGAAACATCAGGGATTTTCTATTGTAGTTTTGTCTTGTGACTTGCTTTCCTATTCAGCTCTTGATTTGCTTTCATGCAGTTGCTTCAGTAGCTATTATCTAATTTCATCATTAGTCAAGGGATTAGGGATTAATTTGCAATATTAAATCTCCATGAGCAAGGATGAACTGGCTCCTCGTGCTGGATTTGCAAGACAAAATATCGTATTTGCTTATTCAAATATGGGCATGCTTGGATCACACACCCGCTTACTGGCAGACTTGTTGCCTTATCGTCACAGCATCTTCTGGCACACTCAATTTTATCTTTTTTTTCCCTTTTTTTTTCAAACATAAACCATATTTGAAATTATCATTAACTTATTTTTACCATTCCACAGCTAAATTTGGAACAAGAAGATGTCAATGGAGCTGATTGGCAAAAACGTCTAAAACAACAGGCACTTTTTCCTCAGTTTATAATACGTGTAGCTGAGACAAGTGAAAGATTTATTTTTCCTGTGTGTTTATATAACACTCGGGTGTGAGATGCAACAGTTGAATCTAGAACAGATGGCGATTTCATGCTTCAGTCTGGTAAGAGCTTGTGAGAGGAATCCTGATTGCCAAACAAAATGAATGTCTTTCTGCGTTCAGTTCCTGGACCACATTATTACTACAATAACTTATTTTTTGGATTGAGCTTCATTGTCATGCAGCACCTAGATTAACTGTGCACAGCCAAGAATGAACCACAGTTTAAAATGACTACTTGTAATTTCTTTGTGGCATTTTATTAATCAGAACTGATTGTAACTTCACTTGGCTTTTTTCCAGCTTCCAGACTGCCAGATATTCTTTGGTCTCCATCCTTCGTTCCACTTCCCATTTGAACCAGCCCTCAAATCATGGAGAGTCTCAATGAGCTCCAAAACCCGCTCCTAGACAAAACCAGTGGAAATGCAATCCAGAACGACAACCAGGACTACCAGTGTGACCACCTGACCCAGCCTTATCAGGACAGCCTAATTGGTTATTACTACACTGGGGCCAGTGACAAACATAAAACCCAGCAATTCTTGGATGCAACCTCTCTTCATCTCGCTGTGGAGGCATTTTACAGGCCCAACTTCATCCTATTCAAGGATGATATCAGCCTTCACAGCAAGGACTCGAAGAGTGAGTGTTTTGAGACCACTTTCACAGAGAATAAGGACGCTGGCTCAGATGGAGTTTCCACAGAAAACACAGGGTTCAGTGAGCAACAAGAGAAGGATGCCAAGATCCAGACGGTGTCGTATGACGTGGAAGAGGATCAAGGTCATGATTATGAGGTCAGCATTTCACACCTTAGTAACATGAGAGTATCTGTACCTGTTATAGTATGAAGGCAGGTTTAAAGCACAACTCAAGGTGCTACATCCAGTTTGCTAATGTGTCATCAAGACAGATGTCGCAAAACCTGCAGCTCCTCAAACAACAACTAGGGGTTGGCTCCAAAGGCATGTCAATCTCCATTGACACCCATGTTAAAATGCCTTTCTTTTTTTTTTTTTTTTTAAATTTTTTTAGCAAAAAGAAAAAAATTTTTGAGCATGGTTTAAGAAGAAAAAAAAAAGGTTTTCCATAGCTAACATTTCACATGCGTGACAACAGTCATCATTTTAGCTATTTTATCTACTTTAGGCAAATTTGACTTTTAAGCTGTGAATAAAGACCTAACGGAGCGTAATCATTCTTATTTTAAAGATACTTTGGCCTTCTGTGCTGTGAGTTGCACTAACAGACTGCTGCGACTGGCACTGGCTTGGTTAGTCTGAAAGAGTCCAGGGGCGAAGTGTTGCTAAGCAGCTGGAAGCAGCTACCTTTGCACTGAGGGAGGGGCTCCAGACACCCTCTGGCTTCATCAACTGCTACCTCTTGGAGCAGCCAGGCAGCTTCATTAGCAAACTGAGCTCTACCGCAGGTCCTGCAAGTCTTAACTGAGGGTCCTAGTGGAGCTTGTTTCAACTAAGGGCAGCGCTTACTTCAGATGTAGTTTTGGTGATGTCATCTGAAATAAAGGATGGTTCGTCAGATTCCTACAAAATGAATGTAAGTTAATGCTAGTTAGCATCACAGGTAAGTGTGGTGGAATGTAACATAACATTTGTTTTTTTTTTTTTGTTGTTGTTTTTTTTTTTGATTTACTGGGATTGGGACAGAGTAACCCCCACGTCAATATGGCATCATCCAGGACCCTAAAATTGGGCTTCAAACCGACTCTTCAGAAACTTATGGGTGACATCACAGAGGGTTTGTCTAGTTCCTTTTTATAGTCTATGGTTAAACGTCAAGTGTCATCACACCTGTCACAAGATGTGAAAATAATTACAGTAACCACACGTTTTCAAAAGCAAATGAAAGCACTTAAGCGATACATTGCAGTCTTTCACAGAGTGATTATGATATGGAGTTGCTTTATGGAATTAAAGGCTTATCAACACTTACTTGTAACTGTCAGGACTATCTTTCAGCAGAAAATGACTCATTCTGCATAGACTGTGCTGATGCTTATTATTCAATTTGCTCCCCTAATAGACTGCCGTCGGAGTGATTCATGGTTATTTTCTGCTCTTCTCTCAAAGAGGTCTGCTTGCTGGGGGTCTGTTCAATTTCATGCGGGGTAACAGTATTCTTTTGTTTTATTAATGTCTGAAAAAATTAAATAACTGATTTTATCAGTCCACATTTTTTCCTGTTAGGAATATATCTACTTTCTAAAAAGTAGTGGTGGGTGGGGGGGGGGGGGGGCAAACAGAGTATAGAAGTGGAGAAAATCTAATTTCAGTCAGGAACGCTTGTGAAATACCCAGATCTCATGGCTGGCAAAGGAAGGAGTATAGCACCCTAACTGGCCTGATGATTGTGCCAGCTCCTGTCACTTGGAGGCCTGGCAGATGGATAGAGACGTTCAAGTAAGCTCCATTAATGCTATAAGTAATGTTGTGCTTTTAGGGCTTTAAGCGGTACTTGGCTGATGTATAGCTGGCGTAGCAGGTGAGCCTGGAGCTAAAGTTATTCTGTGTCAGCTCAAAAGAAGCTAATGAATCTCTAATGGAAAGTTGGGCTCCTTGCTGGAATACGAGCACCTGCACTTCTTCACTTCCACCCTTGTGTGCCTTTATGCAGCTACGTGTCACAGTGCTACAGTTTACTTGTTTTTGAATCATAAAAATTCACTCAGAAAACACCGCATGTGTATATGAATTGCAGCATATCCAACACTGGAAGGACTTTATTGACTATGAGGATAAAAATAATATAAACAAAGCAGAGCTGGGAGGTGCATATTTTAAGTTTCCAGGTAGTATTCTGCAATGGTTGGTGTGTTGTGTTTGTATTTGCCTTGATGAACCAGCTGCTGATTATAGTCAGCAACAGGACTGAAAGAAAAGAAAAGGAAAAAAAAAAGAAATAAATCCCACAGCATGTTTTTGTCAGTAGATGTTTGACAAGTATGTGACAGAGGAAAAATAAACTGAAGGTAACAAAGAGACAAACAGACAGGTCTGTGTGTGAAATGCTGATGAGTTGATTATTTCCTCCAGATGCTAACAAGGCCTTGGAGAGTGCTTTGATTAGGTCGTATAAGGCACCCTTCCTCTGGTGCCGCCCCATCAGTTTAAAAAATAAAAGACTAGACTGGGAGTGCATCCCCCAGCTGACTGGACTTGATGTCAACCGGGCTGTCAGTAGGACTGAATGTACCAGTCACTCAGGTCTGTTATCAGGCCTTGCTCCATAAAGATAACAGATTACTCCTGTTTGCACTCAGCAGTTATGTGATGTGAGATTAGGGGGTTCGAGCAGCTGCTGTTTGGATGGATCTCACCCAGCTGTCCAGGTGGATAGTGTACACAAAGCAGATAACAGAGAGCTTCATAATCTTTTCTTGGCTACAGTTGCACTTTGAAAACTGCTTAGTAATTCCATACTTCCATCTTCCACATCTCTCTAATATATTTGGTTTTCCTCCCAGAAATGCTCCCTAAATAGCTCAGTCTCATTGCGTTGGAACATGTGATTTGATAAGATCAGGAAATACAAAAGAAACTGTGCACAACATGCCTAAATTTGTTGTTCGGTGCACACTTCAACTGTTTCTCTCTTTTTGTTTGCCTCTTTAATTACCTCGAAAATGGTTGGTTGAGGTCCTGCCTTTCATATTCATTTCTGTTTTGTCCTTTCTTTTTCCCTTTGATCGATCCCTGAAAGTATCTGGACTAACAAATGAAACCTGTTCCTTATAGGGGCCGTTTATTGAAGCAGACATCCTCTGGGTCTTCTAGACAGCTGAGAACTATGGCCACCTTCTCTCAAAGGTCACCCTCGTAGTGATATTGCCATCCTTGCTGCAGGCACCATGGACCCATGTCGTCTGAGTGCCATTAAAATCTATCATTCATTAACTCACTCAGCCTCCATGGCCTTGAACATTCGCCATAAGAGTCAGTATTGAATGCCTTTTGAATGGCTTATAAGATGTAGGTTGCATTAAGGGCGAATGCTGGAGGTTTATCAGGCTGGAGAAGCAATTTAGCGTGTAAATGACACTGTCTTCTTTGCTATTTCTCCTGGTGCCTCACAGCAATGGAACAATCTGTTAATCCTGAGTTATCTGTCATGGCGTTCATGGGTGTTGACAGAAGCACCAAATCCTCTCTGGATGGCTAAGCACAACCTGTCCCTGGTGGTTGTAGCTCCACCACTTGGAAGACATTAAAATCAGACCAACTGTGCATTCTCAATGTTGTCTCTCAAACCTTCATCTATTGATTCAGTTTATAATATTAATTTGTTTACCTTTAACTATGCAGTCAAAATACTTTACGGTAGGTAATGAACCATTCCTTTTCAGGACCCTAATGACCCTCTATGATCCTGCTGTCTTCCAGAGTGACAGCTCCAGTGACAGTGAGAGTGAGGACAACTTCATCGTTCTGCCCCCTCGTGACTACTTGGGCCTGGCAATCTTCTCCATGCTTTGCTGCTTCTGGCCTTTGGGCATTGTTGCCTTTTATTATTCTCACAAGGTAAAGGCCTCAAACCTGTCATTAATTCTGATTACATTGCATTCCATTTAAGGTCAGTGAACACAAGCACCCAGACAAGTGCGACTGGAGCCCATTTACCACCCCTGTGACCCCATTTGCAGTTGTTTCATATGAATGACTGTGTAAACTCAGCAGGTTCTGCTCCACTTGTCAATCACCTGTGAACAGAAGAACCATTAACATTCACATTTTCGTTTCATAGCATGGGCTACATGAGCACTATGCTTCACATCCTTAATTCTAAACTGATACCTGCAGTAAGTAGTTGAGACCCCATGTGGGAAATCGCAATATCCTAGATAAGCCTTTTGTCACCATCTTTCTAGTTCAACCTCACACAAGGCACAGCAGGTTTCTGAATTTTTGCAATATCTTCCCAATAATTTCAAAGAAAAATATGTCATAAAATTATGACAGAAAACAATATGGCAGAAGAATAAATAAAGGCAAGGCTTTTTTTTTTTTGACAGGAATAAAATAAAATATCCAAGCAACACATTTGTCACTGTCAGAGGCATAATGACCTAATTGCCATGACAACTAATGGTTCCCTAAGAGCATTTCTTGTTTTTTCCTCTTTTAACCATGGTTTAACACCTACTCATACACCCCGTGCTGATGAGTAGCACAGCAGCTCATTCCACTCTGCTTTATATTTTCAGACTGGCAAGGCCATCGCTAAGGGAGACTTCTCTAGAGCAGGGATAAGCTCCAGAAGAGCCCTATTCCTGGCTGCGCTGTCCATTACCATTGGAACTGGGATGTATGTGGGGGTGGTTGTTGCCCTCATAGGCTATCTGTCCAAGCCTGGGCATGCACAGCACTAGGACCAGCTGACTGGAGGAGTGGAGGATGGGTGTTGTGGACGGAGTATTACTTTGGCCAAGATCGATCCAGATGAAATCTTTTTTTTCCCAGCGTGCATCACTTCTACCAGAGTAATATACAAGAGGAAAAAAGACATTGTTGAAAATGACAACTATAACCATGCTTTACTTTAAAAACTGGACTCACAGCAGCAAAAATTTACTGTCTTTTACCACATTAATCATTTACAAAATTTTATTGAGATCTGTGGTAGGTTTGTTGATTGCCCATACTGCTCCAGACTGTGTTTTATTCACCTTGTAAATGAATTTCTTTCGAGAGACAGATGGCCAGTTGAGTTCTGTGTGATTATCTACTGAAAGAATAAACCAGGACGTGAACAAGTCAATAAAAAGTGAGAAGAGGCCTGATTAAAAAAAAAAGAAGACATAAAGTGCAGCTAAACTGCTAAACAGTGAACATGAGGGTTATTACTGTCTGTTGTGTGTATATATCTGGTCAATAAATATATTTGGCATGAGTAATAAAACACTACCATATCTCATATTTCCTTGTTTATGGTCTTTTGGAGAGCTCAGTCATGGAGAAAGAGAAAACTGAAATTAAGCAAAGCTGAATGTAAACAATCATACTGTTTTATTTAGGAGAAAAAACATAAAAAGCAATCGATCCTAATAACTTTGTCACAACAGAAATCTGGGCCTTTTCCTGCAAAGCAGTTGGATCGGAATAAACCATTTTTCCTGACAATTAAAAAAAAGGAATAGTCTCCAATGGAAATAACTTTTTCCTACCTACAGGTCACTGTTAAAAAGTGTCACATTCACTTTTCTGTAGGAATTTCCTCTCTTGGGCATGATGTAGCAGGCATAACAAGAGAAGCTGCTGCCTCCTATATAAAATGGTGACCCGTGACCTTCTTGAAATCCCTCAGATGTGGATGGCTCCATGTATAAGAGGCTTCTCTTGGAAGAAATATCTGTCTTTTTTGAGCAAATAATGATGGCTGGAGAGGGTGCAGAAATAGAGATTAACTTTTCAAAGTTTGATTTTATCAATATTTTGTAATATCGCTCAAGTTTCTTGTCAAAAGTATAATGGAAATGGACTTAGTGTTTGTGAACCCTGTTATAATGTCTGTTTTAAACTAAATTTAAAAACTATGTTTGTATCTTTAGTAATAAACATACTGGGGTGTTTCAGTACCTGCTGCCATTTATGGATTCCACTAAAAACAGCAGGTATAAATCCTGTTTGTAGCAGCATTCATAAATACGCAGGTCAGCATAGCAAAGAGCATCCATAAACGACAACTGTTGTTTATAATAACCTTTATAAATGCAGACTGGCAATACTAAAACATTGGTTTTGAGCAATAAACACTGACCTACTGTATGCCCTTCATGCATTGTAGTCCTCTGCAAAAATTCAGACAGCACTAAAGGGAGCTACAACACTGGAGATGTAAACACATGGCTTGATAGTCGCTTTGTGTACGAAATTAAACCCGTTCTCAAACCATTGAAATTTGAATTAGCGCCAAAATGGCTTCAGCACCAGCTCCAGGTTCAAGTTGGAGGCAAAAATAGGATAATCATGAGAAGCTGTGAGTATCGGCCAATACCAAATACTGATCCGAGTATGATATTAATTTTACCCCATGTTTACCCCATAGCTGTTTACCCCATAGCTGGGGTAAAACGAGACACTTTACCACTTTTTTTTTTTTAAACAATCATATTTTCACTCTCTGTAGTCCTGCATACATTCTGATCATTTCCATTCTTAGGAAACATCCTAAATTAGTGGGAAATGTGTTAATTTCAGAGATACATCACTTTAGTTTCCTTAGAGGGGGGAGAATGTAAAAAATGTCTCACATTACCTCACTCTCCCCTATGAACTTTCCTTATTAACCAACATAATAATATTAACCCTGCAGTACATTCTGAATCTTTAAATTACAACTCCAGAAGTTATCTAAAAGTAAATGATAATAGTTTAAATAGAGTTTTAAAAAATTATGAATAATCACAATAGAGCTTGCTAAACCTAAAGGTTGTGATAAATGGCTGAAATAATCACATTAAATTAATAAATAAAGATTATTTGACTAATGCTGAAAGTAACCAAAAAACTAAAATACTTTTTAGATTGACCTAAAGGTCAATGGTATTACTTCAAACTAAATGCATAGAAACCACTTTAAACTGAGAAACCTCTCCAAACGTTTACTCCACAGAACAGTTAAAGTCCCCATGTTCTGCTTTTGGGGTTTTTCCCTTTCTTTTTGTGCATATAAAAGGTTTGCATATATATAAATAATTTAAATATACTGGCAGTCCAAGATTTTTTTTTTTAATTCACTTGTTCCCATCACTACAAAACACACTGATACTTGCAAAATGGATAATTTATCATTCCTTCCAACAAAGAACAATGAAGTCTCACACTCCACCATTTCTGACAAATCAGCTGAGGAGTCTGGACAGACCTGGATGCTCAGCAGGGGAGTCCTAAAGAGATATGACCTAAAATAAACCATCTCAGATGGAAGAGGACAAGCTGCCCTGCATACAAAATGAGAAAAAAAAATGTTTTCTGTACATGAAAGGATAGAGACTACAAATATTATAGAGGACTGGGAGATGTAAAGTATTTACACCTTCAAATGAGCGTGTAAGTTCCTTGTGCAGTTAAAGCGGCAGATATGAAAATACTAATCATGCCAAACTGATAATTATCTTCTCAATGTCACAACAAGGTCTTAATGACTTGTGAAAGGATTAGTCAAAAAAGAGGATTAGCTATAAAGACTCTTTAACAGGAGAGTCTTTTACTGGAAACACTGGTTAAAGTGGCATCTGTAGTGCTGGTGCACAGCTACAACATGCAAAAAAAAATAGTCACTATTTTCCTGGGTGACTAAAAATGATAACACAGCAGGTGATCTGACTGTGTCAGCGAGAGCAGTCCACCTACAATTATAGAAATGGATATTATAGTAAGGTTGCAATGCATGAAATCCTCATTACAAAGATGAGTTCACATTTGACAGTTCAGTGGTGCAAAAACCATAAGGCTGATGATCTGCAGAGATGTAGAAAAAAGTGACATGAGGCAGATGAGTCATCCTTCACCCTTAACCTCCACAGTAAGGGGATTCAATGTTTCTGTTATGCTGCGTAGGGGGATTTTTGCTGTTATTCTGTGATGGAACGTTGCTATTTTGATAGAATTGGTCTTTTCCTGGATAACAGTGCCTGTAATCATTCTTCACAGGGCACGGCTACGGTGCTCCTGCATTGCAAATCACAACCATAACAGATGAGGCAGCAGCATTTCACACAAAAAAACCATCATCGGACAACATATTTGAAGTTTTTTTGTATCATTGCCTTCAAACATTGTAAAAGTGTATTTTATACACATACAATATAAGAAGCGCACTGTGAAATTTTGTGTGAATGAATGAGAAAACAAATTATCAAAGCTGCTTAAAGAACCTAGAAAAGTTTAAAAGGTGCTGCATAAGTGTCGAGCATTTACCATTTTACACCAGACAGCAGGGATCACTGAACAGACCACAAACTGTGTGGTTAGAGAAGCCTGTCATAGCTTATTGCCAACCACGGAGCAATATATTGACAATTTGCTATTGCAGGCACAGGCTTGTGCTCTAACCGGCATGTCTCTTCACTGTCTTTTGGCATCACTCACTGTCAAGGCTTGAGGTTACTTTAGCTGCCAGCGGCAGGAACAAAGTCTAGTCTCTGAAGTCAGGATGTCAGAACAAAATGAAAGCAGCAATCTACTCCCCTCTAGGACTTGGAACCACCATCATGCACATCCTGTTGTCTTGCTCCACCTGTCATCTAATCAGAACATTAGCCTCCAGAGAAACAAGAGAGCATAACTCAGAAAGAAGAGGAGAAAAAAAAAATCTCTGCACCTGACAGAACTGTGCAAATGCTTAGACTTTTATCCATCATATATTGCCATCAGAGATGCATCTCGTTTGCCCTTTTAATCCTACGATTTTTTTTTTCATCTGAATTAATTAGATAGTACAGTCTCAGAATAATGACACGTAACTCTTTTGCACCATGTCATTATTTAGTTAACAATAAAAAAAGAAAGATTGTGTGGACAATATTAAGTACCCTCTATGACTTAATAGTTTGCGGATCCACCTTTCACAGCAATTAACTCAAAGCAGTGATTTCTTGTTTGACTTTATCAGCGTCTAACATGGTTGTGGATGAATTTTGGCCCATTCTACAACAACAGCACTCCTAAGGTCCCACCACAGCATTTAAATTGGGTTAAGGTTTGTACTTTTGTTCGGCTGTTCCAAAACCTTAATTTCTTTGTTATTTTTCAGCCATTCTGATGTAATTTTGCTGTTGTCTTTGGCATCATCGCCTTTTCACTTCTGTTTTTATGTGTTGTGGTTTCTGCTGAAATGCTATCTTTGTTTTTTTTGCCATTCATGATGCTGAATAATAAGGCCAAGCAACTCCACTTTGGTCTCATCTGTCTGTAGGACATTGATCCAGACGTTTTTTGTTGTTGTTTTTTTTTTTTTTGGGTTAATTCAAGTGCAGTTTTCTAGTTATGCTTCCATGATTTTCTTTAGATGGAGGAATCTCCTTCCTTGCCAACTGTCTTCTAATTGTGCTGTCAAGGTCTTCAGTATTTAGCATCCTCAGTGAGGCCTGTGGGGTCTGAGCTCTAGTTTTAGTTTTTTGTTCTTTTTTTGTGTGTGTCTGTGTTTCTCTGAGCATTGTACAATCTGACCTTATGGTCCACTCCTGAAAAGATTGGCAACTGTCTTGAATGCTTTCCACTTGTTAATAATCTTTCTCCCTGTTGAAAGTTGAAACTCCAAGTTTTTTTGGAAATAGGGTTGAGAACCCTTTCCAGGTTATTATGCAGCAGCGATTGCTTCTCTAACACTGCTTTTTATGTTTTTTCCTCTTGGCTTTTTGTTTATTCACATCTATGCTCACATTTATGCTCCAGACCACCAAAATGTCAAAACACATGCTTTTATAGAGATCTATTCACCTGTTGATGATCAGTTAATCAAGGACTGACGACCAGCTGCAAATTACCCTCTCAAATCCGATGCAAGCCATCAGATGGGACTTGGTAGTACTACCCACATGATTTTCTTCTTTTTTCCCTTTTTTGGCCTAATTTTTGTTAAATAAATAATGGCACAGTGAAAAATGTTGTGCATTGTTGTTTGTCTGAGGTTGTATTGACCTAATATTAAGACCCACTGCTGACCAGATGATTTTTGTTATCTTTTTACACAGAAAACACAGGATTAAAAGAGAAGTATTAACTTTTGCACATGACTGCAGCTGACAGGCCCAAACATGACAGGGCTGCCAGGAAACCCTAACATGTATTTAGACTATTTTGCATGTGGTTTATTGAAGTAAAAGCATCACTTGCTTAAGCTTTGCCACAGCAGCACATGCTGTATACCTCATTGTTAGGTAAATGAAGCAGATGGCAAGGTAAGTGAGTCTTACGTGAATGCTTGCACATCTTATTTTCTTCAATCTGTATGTTTTCTCTTTTGTAACATCCCTCCAACCAACACTATAATGCATGAAATGTGGCCCGATGGGGGAGACGGGGGCGAAAGTGCCGCTCTCATCAATGGGAGCTGTATGGGGCGCTGAAGTGGGCTCACTCTGTGTGAAAGTGCCGTGCTGCCTGTGATTTCTCTCCCTCAGCAGAAAGGAAATTTCACCCACGCCTGCTAACACTCAGAGCATCCATAGCTAGCTCAGACCACCAAAAGCAAACTGATTTTATTAGTCATCCACCCCCACAAGAATAAAAACTTTCCAAGAGGTTGCACAGTCAGTTTTTAAATAGTAGCTTCTTCGTACCCAAATGTCTAAATCAGATTAGGCAAAGTCTAAGCCCAGTTTATCATATTCAGGACATGACACAAGGAGAACCTGGATGGGTTTTGCAGACAGAACTAAAGTGAGAAACTCATATTTTAGTGTAAAAAACAATGATGAATGAGCTAAAAGCAAAAAGGACACAAAACTAGAACACAGCAGAAAGATAAAGGCACATTAATGCTGAGTGCTGCTTTAATAAAGACCACAATGCTCTCCATACAATTGAAAGGCACTTTTAGATTTTTATCGCTGCTTTAATGAAATATTCTGCTCATGGACGGCCGATGCACGAACATCATCTTTGATTTGCATTCATTTGAAGCAGCGGCAATGATTACAGCTAAAAACAAAGATGTGCTTGTACATTTCAGTTTTATTTCAAGTGACCTCATCGAGATAAAAATGAACATTTCACATCAAATTATGCTAAAAATAAAATTTCAGATCCCAACAGGAGGATGTCAATAAGAAGTGTTAAAACGGTGCCCTCAAATTTCACGCCAATGGAATGACCGTGTTAATCTCATAAATGTGGATAAACATTTCGTCTTTTTGTTGTGTGACAGATCTTCGTTCAAAATCTCATTGTTCACCAAGAACACACGCTTGCATGCTGTTTGAGGTTCATCCAGAGATCTTCTTCCTTGCATGCAGATAAAAAGGCATGTATATTTGATCATTTCTAGGACACTTTCTAGGTCATCACCACAAATTATGTCTCTTGATGGAACCAAAGTCACCACTGCTGTCCTTTGAGATTACAACAGTTTATATGCATACATGAATAGAAACAAGCAACAACTCAACATTTTAACACACCAGAAGTGTCAGGCAATACTATTCCGTCACATTCAGTGACAAATATCAAAGCTTTGAATAATTTTGGATTCAGTTTCATTTGGTAAATTGGATTGAGGATTCAAGCCCTGAAATACACACAGACGCCCACTCGTTCACCCAGAATCATTCTGGGATAGGCTCCAGCCATGCAAAACCCTCAACTGAGTATATAAATGAAAGGATTGGGTGTGTTAATTAATGATATAAATTGTTAGATGAAGGAATAATAATATTCAAAAGCTAAAGAAGAGTTTGATAAAATGCTTCAAATGGAATTTGGAAAATTGAGGAGTCTGTGTCTATTAAAACTACTTCTTTTTATCGGAACAAGATAAAAGAGGTTTTGACTTATTAATCCTCATAAGGTATTTATTAAAGTTTCTTTCTAATTCAGATTTATTTCTACACCTTTTTCTAACTGTTAGTGGTGAATATAAGAATATGGAAGGTGAATAATCTATAGACAGAAATTCTGGTCTTAAATAGTTTGGGTGCATGTCTTTTATTGTGATTACCCAGATGTGCAAAACACAAACAGAAATGCATCAGACAAACCAGTATAAAGCGTATGCAGCATACTGGTTAGAACATAGTATACCAGCTTGCATATTGGGATTACAATATGTAAGGTGGACTGGTCAACTTCACACTAGAAATTTTCCCTGAAGTAGAGAGCCATCTAGTACTTCAAGCATACTGCAAAGGGGACAAATGTTATAGACAAAGTACTACAGGTTTCAGTGCTACTAAGTACTGATGTTGCCAGTGCCTGTAGTATTGGCAACTGGTTTATGTTTTTGTGTTGTTGTTTTTTTACTTTCACTTTTCAATATCCTACCCTGGTTGTGCTTTAGAAATAATTTAAAAAAATTATTACCATTTCTGTCTCTGGGTCTTCTGCATTTAGGTCCACATCCTGCATCCCTGACAGAGTACAGAATGAAGCTCACAGCGTTTCAAACATAAAATTCATTTTTTGTGTGTCTCTGGACAGTGATTTGAAGAGCTGTGCAGGGAGGGCAGTAACAGGAAGAAGAAATCAGAGCAGAAGAATTGTGGTCAAGACTTTGAAAGATTTGTGCAACAATTTCTTTCATCTTATGCACATAACGTGGGATTGTAAATCTTGTCTCCCTTCTGACACAACAGTAAAAGCATCGCTTGCTGATCAGCATTATTCAGTTCAATTCAGTTTAAAGGGAAAACTTAACAACAGAGACACATTTACATTTTTGAAATACTTGAACTACTGCCAATGGCAAGACTGCGTTAACATAATCTATTTGCATCCTTGGAATAGATTTTTGTGGTCGAACAAATATATTAGAACAAGAACATTAGACAGTATTAGACCCTGCCTGATGATGTCTTTATTCAGAATTGGTTAAGAGTTTATTTATTTCATTTTTTTTTTCATCTATTGATATGATTTAAACCATCATCTGGTGTTAACTAAGTCATAAGGAAGGAAAAAAAGAACTTGATTAAACAAATATGACAAACAGAAGTCACATTAATTAGCATAGCCTTTATATATATTGAGGAAAATGTCCAATATTATACATATATATATATGATATATATATATATATATATATATATATATATATATATATATATATATATATATATATATATATATATATATATATATATATATATATATATTGAGAAGAGTGCTGAAATTTTTGATCCATGCTAAATGAGAGCTGAAAAAGCATGTGATCCTGTTGTATTAGCTATTAGTTTGAAAGAAAATTAAAAGGGGGTGTTTTTAATCAGTGGGATGACAATCAGGGGTGAGTGGCTGTCCTGTTTTACATAAGAAAGAGTGATCTGTCAATGTCAAAATCTTCTAGAAGTGCATCATAACAGGGACAGAAAAAGGACATTTCTGAGGAGAAAGAGCCCTTGATGCTCATCAGGCTGGAAGTTAATACATTTAAAACACCTATAAAGAGTTTGAGCTCCAGCAGTCCACAGACAGACTCTGTACAAATAAAGGAGTCAAGACGACCCCAGGAACCAGACCAGAGTTGAGGCTGTTTGTAACCTTAAGCATTGGCTTTTGGTCTTCCAGGCCCATATACAGGAATGATTAACACTTTCAGATGTAGTCATTGTTGCATCATACACTGAAAGCAAAGGTTCAAATGGTTTTGACATTCAGAGATATATGATATGTGATCAAATGTTCATCTGATCAGAGCTCATCTAGCAGAAGGTTTTGTTTTGGATCATATTTATGCATAATTGCAGGCCAAAGGGTTCACAAACTTTCAAGTACCACTAAAATATTAGTCACATCGCCCACTCTGATACTTGTGGCACATTTGGCTGATAATATATCTGAAGAGAATGCAGGGCTTCAGTAAAGGAAGTGTGGGGCTCTTCCATCTCTGCTGAGCTCCAGCAGAACAAATCTGTATTTCCAACAGGACCTCGATAGCACTTCTCTCTGTGCACCAGGAAATGAAGACATTCCCCAGCATCTATGACCACAACAAATCTCAGCATTCACCCCCCCCCCCCCCCCCTGTTTTTTTATTGCTCTTGCTCTCTTTCTCCCTCTGTTTTTCACATCAGAGGTAAGCTCATCTTTGAAACATTTCACACACATGTGCTTATCTGCCCTCACACCTTTGTCACGCAGCAACATGCCTCTCTGTTGTGTAGAAACACCATTTGCCAGGATGCACTCTGGACTGATAACGTCCTCCCAGCCTCATCCTCTGGCTTCACTTATCACTCTTGAGCAAGTCTGTCTGTTCATGTTTTGCTTGTGTTGATAATATCGCAGTAGTCAATTTTTTTTTCCTTCTTGGCTCTCAGCATTCTTCAAAACCACCGTCTTGTGCCAGCAAAAGCCTCCAATGCAGCTCTGAGATAACAGCAAGATGTGATGGTTATTCATTACAACCTGAGCACCTGAAACTTCACAGGGAGGGCTGATGCCATTTTCCAAGACAAGAAATATGAAGCAGGAAGTAATAAAAGTTGGTAAGATAATATTTAAATAAACAGTCAAACACAGTTTATGTCTGCTCAGATGGCTGTAGCTGGCTGGTGCAAATGCCCACAGATGGCCTGCTGGAAAAACTGAGCGCTGAAGGTTGGAGGGCAGATTGTACTGGACAGACACTGGTGTTTCGTGCCGCACATCGTAAATCATTCTGGGACAAGTGGTCAAGTGCAACTTCAAGAGACAACCTGCACATTACTAGAGAGTGGGTAGCAGTGATGAGAGAAGGTTACTGCGGACGCAGAACCTCCATCATGCTGCTGTATTTAAGCTGCCACTGGAATAATCAAAGCACTTCGAGTTTTTTTTAGTTCTTTTTCCCCGTGAATGATATACATGCTTTTTCCAAACAGCTTTTGGTGTTTTTTTTTTTTTTTTTGGATGTTTCTTATTAGGACAGATTAATTCAGCTTTGACATGTCTCCAAATGCCAGTGGCAGTTAAGTGATGTCCCTGTTCCTTCACCTGCAATAATCAAACCTTAATGTATCAAAATGAAAAAATAAAGTGGTATTTAATAGGTTGCAGACATCAACAGCTGATTTCAATCAACAGTTTAATCAAAAGGCCTGTGGGATTAAAGTAGGGTTACTATTACAGAAACACAGCGATACTGTCACAAATTCAGAATACTGATCTCAGTTGATTAGTACAGAAATGATGATGTTTGTGTCTTTCATCAGGTGTAGAAGGGAGCTGTCGCTCTCTGTGTGGCTTTTCGGAAAAATTAACCTTGAAGAGAAAATTTGTCCCCAGCCAGCTCAGATCATTCAAGCGCAGCATCCATTAACCCTCAGCAGACAGCCTCATCACCGAGGGCACCTGAAGAGTGACAAGAGATGACAAATATTGATCAAGATATCAGCTCACATCTGCTCACCACCTTGTAAAAAAGACCATTTTCTTCACCTTGCAGATGCATATTGATGTCAAAATCATCTTTCAGCAGCGGGTTTTCAGAGATTTAGTGAATTGTGTCAAGGATGTGTCTATAGAGATGTATTTTTATTCTTATGTACATTTGACTCACAAGGTCGTGTTTTTAAGTGTTCAAGACTGCCACCATGTGGCTGAAATAATGAAGTGTTACCCCGATGCAAGGAGAGGGCACTCAATGACAGTTATGTGCTATATGATGACTGAAGCAACCGCAAAGGCAGTGCTTGCCAACCCCCCCCACCTCCCTCCACAATGAATCTTAAATCACAGATTATTTAAAATGAGAATTTAAATGGGGCCCTAGAATTTGCTTTGTGTGTGTGTGCGTGTGTGTGCGTGTGTGTGCGTGTGTGTGCGTGTGTGTGTTGTCAAGAGGACCCAAAAACAGAACAGAGACGACAGGAGTGTCAAATGAAAGAGCAAGCTTCAATCAAAACCAGACTAGGCAAATATGAAGCCCAGTCATCTATCCAATGTCCATACCTGCTTCTTCCTGTTGAGGATCATGTGGGACTGCTGGAGCCTGTCTCAGTCATGTTTGTGGAAAAGGTAGGGGTGCACCCTAGAAGGGCCACATATATACCAACAAACTCTCACCCAAGGCCCATTTATAATTATCAACTAGTCTAATGCCTGTGGATGGTCGGGGGTCTTATAGCTGTGAGGCAACAGTACTAACCACCACCCTGAAGTCCAGCCATGTGGGTAAAAAAGACTGCCATTTGTTTAAATCATTTCAACTGCCATAATCCAGACTGTCCTGGACACTTCCATGACTGTGTGGCTTGGATCTGCCACCAGACTGAACAGGAACAGACAGCAACAGATGGTCAAGTGCACAGAAAAGGTAGTTGGGACCGACCTGTCCTCCAACCTCCATCCATGACCTGTACTGGTCATGTGGTCATTTTCAATGGCTTTCTACTGACGTGATCAAGATGACCGTGACCTGAACAGCATTTTGCCAACGGACTTTGGGACAACTTTTGTTCTATTACCAAAGTAGCATGCTGATTTGCCTACTCTAAAATGTCATTTTAAAAGTTAGTTTTTCAGACTGGGCTACCAGCCAAGGAAGGGAGGATGTTTTACAGCTCTAGAACAGCTATTAATGGTTATGAGATTGCAGAGGCAACTTGTTACTTTTAATTTAAATGTCTTATTTAAATCAAATATGTGGTGATACACAAAACTGATGATACACAACAGAAAGTCACATAACTCACAAAATCAAAAAGTGCTCCCTAGGGGATTTTAAAGAGGTCGTCTCTCCTGGAACAAATTGCTTAAATGAAAAAATAAATTTTAAGAAATGACAATTGTTTCTGATTTTAAGAGATAGGCTGACATCATCATTTCTTTAGCTGTAGAGTGAGTTTATTTTCATTTCATACAGTTTCATACAGTTTCGGCATTGAAGACATTTAGATTTAGTTTAGTCACTGTTGGGCCAGCTTTGGCCTCCACAAGTAGCAGAAATTAGCAAAAATTCCATCTCTTTTATTTCAGTGCAATGAAATGTAAACAGATTGACAGAAGCTTTGATTAGCTTTGATTAGAGCCTGCTGAGAGGGTTCCAGTGTTCAGACATGTATTGATGTATCTGTGCAGCAGAGGGCAGAACAACACCACATTTCAACACTCAATAATATTACCTGATTTCAAGTCTGCTGAAAACTGGAGCCCAATATTATCTGAATAACACTTGATCTCACCAATGAAATCATATTTCTCAGACCCCCTTAAAAAATAAATTGAATATTAATAATACATTAGGCAAAATCTTCCCTAAAGCTCCCCAGTCACTTTCTGTGGATTGAGATGATCAGTTTGCTTGTTGAGATGGTCTTCAACAAGCAAAGCTGAGGGATACTGTGAATCACCTCATCATATTCAATCTAAACAGCTTGATCTTCAGCAAATCTGATCTATCATAACATTCTATTCCACTCTCGGAGGATTAAATAGCTTTGCACTTTAAAGGCGTAATCCTCACTCTGTATGTCTTGGCCTCAATAACGGAATTGGGGTGAAAACGGTTGGTTGTTCATTTCAGTCTATGTGGAAATCCTTTTTTCAATTATGTTTTGTGTTTTCTTCCATCCTAAAAACATATGATTCTAATTTTTCTGATTTTAAAGATCAAACCAAAAACCAAAAAGTTAAAACTTCCTATTAACAAACCATATTCTCAGTTTAAAATCAGGTCTTTATAAGAAAGAAATGGGAGAAAAATGGGAGAGGTCCTCAGTTAGGCCCAACGCTGTAGAACCACAAATAAAATTGTTTTGTGGCTGTTGAAAATGCATGATTCAAATACTGTATATGATGTTTTTTTACCAAATGAAATCTAATTGTATTACAGCAGGAAAAAATCAAAAGACCAACAAAATTATTACTGTTCTCCCTAACACGTTAGATATGAAGTGTCATCATTTTATCCAATTATTGAGAAATCTCAACACTTTAGTGGCTTTAATTGAAATTCAATCAAAGCTTGGTTATATTCAGTTGAGATGGGATGAGATATAGACCATCCTGTCACTTACTTTCTTTTCTAATCTCAAACATGAAGGTATATTTTCTGAAACCTTTCAGACATGTTTTCCAAAGAGGTCACGTGTATCAATCTTTGCTTCTAATGTAAAACAAAGATCCTTTGTTTTTTTTTAGACACTCATTAGCCACACACTGATTGTGATAGTTACACAAATATACTGTATCTTACATTTCTATGTCTTACTATCCCAAAACACACCTTCCAGTCACTTATGAGCCATCCTTTATTTCACTTTCTCTGTCATTCAATGTAATTAGCAACCTCTTCCCCATCCAGTGACAACATGGTTCCAATCTGAGAGCCCTTCACTGCTGAGACGTGCAGCAGTAATACTGATAATAGTTGCACCTTGTCCTCTGAAATGTCTCTCTGTTAAATTGGAGTAGAACTCAGTCGTTCAACTCATTAAGAAGCCCCATTAGCTGACTGGAGGAGTCAGAGGAAGTGTAAAATGTGAAATGGCTTACAGCTAATGGATCCACATGAGCTGTAAAGCTCAAATGCCCAGACTGAAAGTTTTATGAATAGCCACGGGAAAGTGAAGACTGTCAACAAATAAAGCTGTTAGACTTTGGCTAAGTATTCAGATAAGAGGATGAAACAGCTTGTGTGTGGGCTGGTAGCAGCATCTATTAAAGTGGTTTGAAATCAGACTGAGGCGCTTTAACTCTTCCTTGAGTTCCAAAAGCTCCAGTAACCAATTTTAATCTGAAATTGAAGGATTTCAGATGCAGCAGATTATAGAATGCCATCTCCTAATGAGCCCAGGTCACAGAGTATCAAGAGCCAGCGAGTAGCTACTTCACCAACATGGATGACTTCATGCCAGCCTACGAGTTACAGTGACACCATCCATCCATTTTCTATATCTGCATCATCCTATTAAGGGTCACAGCAGGGGCTGGAGACTATCCCGGCTGCCACTGAGCAAAATACACGTCACACCATGGACAAGCCAGCAGTCTGTCACAGTACAGTAAGAACATGTCAATCAAAGAATATTTACAAGATTAGACACATTTTTTTGAAAAGAAAGCCAAAAACTAGACATCAAAAAACACATTTAATAAACAGTGATTTCCATTTTATGCTTTGAAATTTGACTTATACATATTTGGAATGAAAACACAGACATTTTAAACTACAAGGAACAATTTTCAAAATGTGCCTTGGTGAAAGAGATTAATATATCAGTTATATACAGTGGGATGGGACCAAAATGACTTTCTTTCTCCTTCTGTCAGTGACATGGTTTGTATCTAGGATGTCACCATTTGTATTAACTGTGCAAGCACGACTAGAACGAATGTCAAGAATAAAATGTAGTCTTCACACAGACTTTTCATTTGGTCAATGAAGGTAATTAATGTGCTTAAACTGTTGTACTGGATAAATGCTTATTCATCTGGCTCTCTATTTTACTGAGGGGTCTATATACATCAACAATTTTTACTCCCATTTTGTCAAAGCTTCTCTATTAATGACAAGCAACAAGAGTAAGCTTGGAAGTAAATCAGAAAAAGTGCATTTGCATCTTCTGTGCAGCAGCCAACCACATCAGATCTCTTGTCATAGAAGTCCAGATGAAGGCCATCTTAGAGAAGTCAATGGAGGATGAAAATCTGTGTCAGTTTGTCTTTACTCATGCTGAAAGCAGTCAGTCCACTGCATTCAAACATGAGAATAATAACCCTAAGGATCTTGATAGGGACTTCCTGGCTCCTCTGCTGGACTTGGGGGATCATTGGCCTTCTCCCCCACCACCTGTCTCTCCTGTTTGCCCTCCAGCGGTCTGTCATGAGAAACTGTCCCCAGCACTTTGGCACTGTGCTCCTGTGCCTTGGCCCTGAGTGCAGCAATGCTGTTTTCTCTCATTTCCTCTTTAGAAATGGTGGACTTTTCCTCTGGCCTCTTCTCCTCCGCCTCAGCATCCTCTGGCCTCTGACCGCTCAGCTGCTGGGGTGCATCGCTCTTTCCTGTTTGCGGGAGAGCTGCTGCCTCCATGGACTTTTTGTGCATCCCTGCAAAGAGTTGCGGGTATTCATATTTAGAATAGCGTCTGTTGATTGGTAAGCCATCTTGGACTGAAAATAGCAAGCAAAAATAGTTTTTGTTTAGATAATGTTTAAATGAACAGGTGGCAATGCATCACTAAGGCGCTGGATAAATATGTTTCATGCTGTTTTCTAAAGGGTTGTGCTTAGCAAACAAAATATTGACTGTGAAAATAGAGAATAAGTGCCAGCACAAGCGCTTCAAACAAACAATATCCAGTGCATATAAAATATGACTGCAGTTCAGAGGAAACAGAAAAAACTGCAGGGGACAAAAAAATTATGCAAATGTGTTGAAGAACTAGAAGACCACAGCCTCACCAAGCAGCCAGGGGGCGCAGGACTCCATGATGCCATCCTTGGCAGACTTGAGGATGGACTCTGGCAGGGGGATGGAATGCCTCACCATGGCGCCGTACAGCCCATACTCAGCCATCACTGTGCTGCGGCCCCAGCACTTCTCCCTCTTCCTCCACTTGGCTCTGCGGTTCTGAAACCATACCTACGGCAGAGGAAGAAACCCCACAGTTATCAGCTGAAACCCCCCAGCATCATGCTCCTTATTTTTCTGTGCTGCAAGTATTTCTGTGTGCGGTGTAAACAACTTGATGCAGCTGAAGTTGTTCAAATTCACAATGGGATTTCACCAAAGGGAAGGATTGGCACCAGCCCTATTTGGTTGAACTATAGATGAAAATTTGAGAATAAAACTGCCAGTATTTTCACTATTCTTGCACCATGATGTGGTAGTGTGGGCTTGATTGCTCTGTGTATAATGTGCACCAGGGGTTACTGAGTGTTATCTGGTTCTGAAATATGTTTCCACACAAAGCTATTACATCAATCTCAAATAAGGTATGCCCTTCAAAAGACAGGAGTGAAGTGGAGTAAAGTGGATCACTGTCGCCCTGAAACCAACAGAAGGGCAAAGACAGGGACTGAGAAGAGACCTGTGAACCTGTAACTCTGCTAATTTCACCAAAGCATGTCACAGGCATTTCAGCAAGACTGTAAGACCGCAGGAAATGTGCCTTTTAACAAGTTCTGTCCTATGACCAAAGAGGAACTTTGGCACTGGTTGCTCTGGGAATAGCATTGTAAACAAAACAACAACAACAACAACAACAAAACAAACAACTTTCTCATTTAATTTGGAAAGAAGAGATGCATGAGCATGTCAGTCCTCCTAATTTGAAATGACTTGTTTTTGCTGTGTCAGGGAGTCCAGAGTCCAGTTGTGTGCTACATTGTCTTTATGTGCTAGATGTAACTGGAAACCTTAAAAGGCTTGGCTTTATTGCTGATCAGTAAATTGCGTGCTAACGTTTTATAGATCTGATGCAAGCAATCGATAAGAACAAGGTTTGAGAGAGATAAAAAAATATATATATCAATCCGGTTGATGTTTATCAAGTTAAGTGTTTAACAAATAATACATTTATTACCAAGTTGTATGTATCTCTTCTCTGGGATGATGGTGTCTAGAGCCGTTTGGGTATCCAGTATTTTCACAGCACTTTAGTTTTTTCATTCATAGTTCTGAGCTGAACTGTGTGTGTTTTGTCAACCATCCTTCAAGCCTTGTAGGAGTATTTTGGCACAACCTGTTTGATTCACAGTGACTAGATAAGCTGTCCTGTTTTGATTCAGTCCATTGATCTTTTTTGCCAACAAGTGTAGGAAATCTCCTCCTCCTGTCTCCTCTCATCTCCAGCTTCCTGTCATGGCCTTTCTGTTTCAGAATCAGGGCACTTCCCTGAACCACAGCCAACAGCTGCTGAAAGGCCCAGCAAACTCTGTCAAATGTGATTGTGTGGTACAACACAGGACTGCTAAACACTCACTACACTTTTGATGCTCTGAGGAAAGAGGCTTAAAGAAGATTTGAAAACTTCAAACCATCAAATTCTTTTTAGGCATTTTTTTTCTTCGATAATTCCTATAATAACCCTGTTTTCAAAAAAATATATTTTTATATGAGGAATTGGTTCTCTGTCCCTTCAAAAAAAGCAGTGGTGAAAGCGTCGAGGAGGAGCGACCCAGGGGCACGAAGAGACTGATTGAAAAATAAGTTAATTTCAGGCCCAATCGATGGTAGGCAGGCGGGCAAATATCACGGGAAATTAAACTACCGGGACTCGGGGGAGCAGCGCTATTGACCCGTACTAATAAATTCAATGTAGTTATTTCATTTGAACTCCCTGCGTCTCTGCAGCAGCAGCAGCAGCAGAGCCAGCCTCCCGAGCTCGTCTGATTTAACTAATTACACTCAATGAGAAAATTGGGTGTTAATTTTATTTAGGGGAGAGAGAATTTATTTATTTATTTCCTTTTGCTATTTATTCCCGGCCATACTGCCGCGGCCCGTAATGAAAATGAGATTAAAAGGCTCCGTGGCAGATGGATGGGTCCAGGTCACACCGCAATCTTCTTCCGCCTTGATAGCTTGATTAGGTCGTTAGCGGCTCCTTCACCGAGAACAAATTGTTTCACATCCAACTGCGCCTGATGAGAGATTATGTGTCCTGGCGAGGATGCTGCTGGTGCAGGAGGAGTGCGAGCTTTGTTCAGACGGGAGGGGAACATTACTGATCGATTTAAGGGAGATCGCTTTAGACCACCTTCCCTGAAACATCCCAGCAGCGTCAGAGGGGCTGAAGCCTCCATCAGACACTGCAGCAGGTGATCAGTTCTGACGGACAGGTAACACACGAGGAAACTGCATCCAAACTGATACATCCATATTGATTATGCTATTCGAGGATGCATACTAATTATCTTGGTTTTTCACACACACACACATACGTATATGTACATACATATATATACACATTAAATCCTTGCAGAAAACTTTTCTTATGAGGAACTTATGAGAATTGTATGTCCAACTTAAATGATAATTAGACATCAGATACATTGCATAGCACTTTATGGATTTGGACATAAGCGTATATGATTATATATATATATATATATATATATATAGTCAGAAAAAAATTATTAGACCACCCTTGTTTTCTTCAGTTTCTTCTTCATTTTAATGCCTGGTACAACTAAAGGTACATTTGTTTGGACAAACATAACGATAACCACAAAGATTGCTCATAAGAGTTTTATTTAAGAGCTGATATCTTACCATTTTCCATGGTTTTCTTGATTATAACCTAAATCACTTAAGTTTTTACATCAATAGCTATGGCGTTGTACTGCCCAAAACACTGCTTTTATGCATTCAGTGTTTTCTTTTCTGTCTGTTTTAGTCACATGATGACGTTTAGTGGTACCAGGTATTAAAATGAACAAGAAAGTGAAGAAAAAATGGTGGTCTAATAATTTTTTCCATGACTGTATATACACACACACACATATATATATATATATATACACACACACATATATAAGCACACACACATAAAAGCTAGGTCTGTGAGCTTGGTTTTGAGGGAGGGCACACTGTTCACTCACTCTGAACATTGAGTTTTCTTTTGTGCTCATATTGTTGAAAATGTTTTTTTTATATATGGTATAATTGCTCCAACTTTAGGTATTCAACTCATGGAGTTGAAAGAAAATAAAAATAGGATATATACATACATACATACATACATACATACATACATATATATATATATATATATATATATATATATATATATATATATATATATATATATATAATTAGATCATAATTAGATATCAGATGCATTGCACAGCACTTTTGTGTGTGTGTGTGTGTGTATATATACTACATTAAAAGAGCACTCACCTGTATCCTGTCCTCAGGCAGCTCTGTTTTCATGGCTAACATCTCCCGGGCGTAAACATCCGGGTAGTGCGCTTCATTAAAGGCCTTTTCCAGCTCCTCCAGCTGATATGACGTGAATATGGTCCTGTTGAGACGAGTTAAAAAAAAAAAAACAAAAAAAAAACAAACAAAACGAAACAAAAAAAACTCTTTTATAAGCAGGATAGTAAGATTAAAAAGTAAAAAAAAAAAAACAAAAAACAAAAACACACAACGGGAAATAAAAATGAATGGAGAGAAACATTACATCCATTTGATTTAAATCTATTTAAAAAGTGGGTGTGCGCAGGTGTAAACAATGAAGCTAATCAAGTCCTGAGAAGGCCTCCAATTCAGACCTTTAGATTTTAATTGCTGTATTTAGTTTTTGTCCACTGCAGGGTATTTAAAGCGTCTATAGATTATATATAATCTGTATCGACACAAAAATTAAAAACAAACAAATGAATAAAATTCACCGAATTTATAAATAGAACCTCGGATAAGTAATTATTCATTTTCTGTTTTTACGCTTATGTATTTTTTTTTTAAATTCATATTAGGCTCCGTGCCAGTCAGGAGACATGAACACTAACCGGTGACGTCTTTTCTTGCGTTTCTTGCTCTGACTTACTGATGACTTTGACAGTTTTCGTTCATTTGAAGATAAATCCTCGGAATCTGTATTAAAAGCAGAGGAAGGCATACATTTAAAGTGAGCTCGAAGAATCAAAGGCTGTTTTTTTTTTTTTTTTTAAACAAACTTTTAATTATCAAACCATTATATTTTATTCCTTAATTCAAATCCTATTATATGCTAATAATAATATTAATAATAACAATAATTGAAGAAATAGCAATCTAGGTGCAGTTTTTGTCTCGTGCTTCTCCCACCACACACACACACACACTCTTCAGTTGCGGTGATTTAAGGCTCTATATATCGTCAGCAGACTCCTATGCAGGTTACCTGAACTCGCTGACTGGCTGGTGGTGTCCAGCGGGCCCACGGACCTGCTGTGGGGCTGCAGGTGAACATCATGTCCGTCCGACAGCATCGTCTCCAGAAACGCCGGCTGGCCGTAAAACGACGGAATTCCACCAGGGCCGATTAATCCCATCCCGACGCCCACGCCAGCGTGGCCCAGCATGGACCTGGCGGCGATCAGGTGCGCCCCGGCCGGCAGCGAGCTCAGCGGGCTCCTCGGGGTTACGGAGGGCTCTTTATTCAGCCCGAGTATCTCCTGGATGCCGAAGCCGGTGCACCTGGGGGGCTGGTGGGAGGCGCTGCTCTTCGGCTGGTGGCTGTTGCTCCCTCCATTCGCACCCAGAGAGGTTTTCTCCGACAGATTTAAACTTTCCGGCATTCGCCTCGACTTGTTTCCCCGTCATTTCTTCGACGCTTCTGAAAAAAGCCTCCCCCTCTTTTTTTTTTTCCTTACAACAGCGTCTAACAAGGCGGCCCCCAATGCATGATCCTCTGTGTAACACACAGTCCTTTTAGAAAATGGTCCTTTTATCCAACAGGTCCATCCCAACAAGAGGCAGAGCCCAGCAGCCAATCAGCTGCAAGGATTTAGGATTCCAGTGGATCATGGATGCGTTATACGCCCTTTCCAAAACATATCTGCATTTTCCTCTGGGCTGTGTTCACAAACGGGGAAGGGACTGAAGATACGAGAAGAAAGAAGATGACTCTTTGCGGAAAGGATATCAAAACGCTAAGAAAATTAAAACTGGAACTAATTTATGCAGGTATTAAATATTTTTAGACCGGTTGCAACAAACCAAACCTGTTTAACACCTCGTTCTTGGAACAGATTTACTAAATTAGGCTACCTCGGTTCCCCAGAATAAATGTGCATCCACTGCCTTTCGGTGAATGGTTTACCCTACAAACACAGAGCTAGCTATGATCTTTCTGTCCAGCAGCGGGTTTACACGAACGGATAATTGATCTCCAGATGCTCCGGGAAACTCATCACACGCAAATCAAAGGCCCTCAGAAACGACAGCTGGAGGACACGGACCCAGTCTGCGCTGTGGAGTTCTGCAAGCTGTTAATCCCACAGCACCATCATCAGCAACATTCATACAAATAATTTGAATTGTTTTCTTTTTTTTTTTTTTTTTTTTTAGATATTTAGTCTTTAACGCTTGTAGAACAAGATTATTATATGTTTGGGTGATGTTGTTATTCTAATGACCCCCCTATAATACGCTATAACGAAAAAAGACAACAAAACAAAAATTAAGCAACTTTCACCATATGCACGAAGTGGTTTGGGAAATCTCTTACAAATAGCCAACAAGTTAAAAATAAAAATAAATTGGCTCAGTGTAGTTGTGTTTTGTATTTTGAGCACTATGCAATTGGCATATTGCAGAAGTCAGTGAATGAATCTCTCAGGTAAAATAATAAACCCATTAAGGAGCACACTCTGGATAAAACATGCGGCTCTGCAACAGTCTGAAACAGTGTTTGGCCTCCACTGACCCGCCGAGGAATATTTCATACCAGTGTGAAACGAGCTGCTGATTAACAGGAAGAAAAATCCTGCTGCCGCAATTAGTGGTTGGCCAGTTGAAAGTAATTAGGGCCTATTTAGCGAAAACTCTATTAATGAAGAAATCAATGTTATTAGGATATGCTAATGACGATTCAGCCTGTTGGGATCCAGTCATTTATTAAGATGGAAGAGTGAGTGAACTTCCAGAGCTCTCACTCCATCATCACTCCTGCTGCAATCCATACAGCATTTTATTCATCTATTGATACACGGTCTAACATTTTCTACTCAGCGCATTTTCTCCTTCAGTTCATCGTCTGTGAAAATAGATGCATCCTGATTTACATGCAGGAGAGATCTAATAAGGCTCAAGTCTAGATTAAGGGAAGATTTAGTTCAGTCACTCGTGTAGATTGGGTTGCCCATCAAAGACCTCCAGGATCTGACGGACGGCTGCAGATTAAAAAGCAAACAGCTGTTGGGATTTTTTTTTTTTTCACCCCTCCTCCTGAAGCCAGCATAATTTTTTTTTTTTTTTTTTTTTTTATTTTTTAACTCCCTTTCAGTCCCGCTTAATACAAAACTGGGGCCTGGAAAGTGTTTTGAAAGTAAAACGACTCAAACAGAAGTCGTATAGGAGGTCAAAAATGATGAAAAGCTGCAAGCTGAAACCGCCCACATCAATGCATAGCAAAGTGTTGTGCATTTGTAAAATGGAGTTTTAGGAGAATGGAAAATGATGGGATGCGCAACAGAATAGAAATATAAGGTTAACCTTTAATCAAATGGTACATTTCGCACCTATTTCCCGACAAGTCATTGTCAGTGAAATGCCGTGACATAATAAAACGCGTTTCTTAAACTGGTTTTCTTCCTAAAATACAGGCTTTTCCTACCAAAAACCCGGGACGTAAACTCCCGTGCAGGATTCCTGAGTGAGCGCGAGACTGAGAAGGATCCTCGGTGTTGAAACAGACGGCTGGATGGCAGCATGGAAGACTAAAGTTGAGTCAGGAGAAAAGTTGAGGCAGCTCCAAAGCACTGGCGGGACCACCACCACCCCCAGCCCGCCTCCCGAGCCCCGCAGCTTTCTCATGGCTCCACCACAATGGCATGTTGGTAGCTGCCCGTCGACATTGCTTAATTAAGCGAGGAGTTGATTAATTTGCACTAATTGACAGCTAATTTAAGGACTCGGGGCACATCGGATTGACGTTTTTATCGGGGCACAGAGGCTATGCGGGGTCAGGGCAACGCACAGCGGATGGACGGACTGTTCTATACGGTTGACCGGCTCAGCGGGGGCTGACCCGGTTCTTGGAGGGGCAGCATGGCTGGAGCAGCATATTTAAGCTGTCAGACAGTAGACTGATCAATCTGCATCAACAAGTGTCCACATGCAACTGGTTGCCTGTGACAGAAAGGCACTTTTGAATATTTAATGCTCAAAAAGTAAGATTTTATTGCCATTTTTATACATTTGAGTGCACGCACATATATTTTTAATCATAAAACCTGACCGTTTTGAAGGATGTATAGACTACACAATGAAATTATTTTCCGTCTCACTAAATTATCTTGAACACCCATAATAGTTAGTGACATAAAGGTTTGACAGGGAACTCAAGATAATGTTCTTGCTTTAAAAATGAAAAAAATTATTAACTAATTATTAAGGAAGCCCCTGACGCAGTTGGCCTTTACTATGTTGTTGCGTAGCTCTTAAACTAGTCCGTGTTTGCATATATTAAAGGAACCTTTAAAGTTAGCACGTCTACAGTTGTAAACATAAAAATACCCTTCAAAGATCTAAGTAAAAAAACTTTCTTCGTGGCTAAAAAAAACGATCCAGCATTTGTTTAAAAAACAAACACAAAACAAAACAAAAAACATTAGAATTCTCAATTCAATAATAGGTCACTTTGATAATCCACAAAACGTAACAAGGTGGACACAATATTTGTTTACACAATTAAATTGGCGGAGAATAGCAACTGGTTTTATTGCACCTGGCTCGTGTACAGTGCCTACAAATATTAATTTACCTCTCAAAAATCTAAAACATAAACTATCCTACATCTGTTTCCGCAGCTGCCGTGGATGTGATTGAAATCACTCGGTCGTTGTCGCCATCTTCCCGAACACACGCGCCCATGGATGCGTTCAGGGGACCCCAAATTATCTCTCTCCACTTCTCGGCTCCCTCTGGCTCCTTCGGCGCACCCAAAGGAGCCACATGTTTCTAACAATTTGTACGAAAGTGACCAGGTTCTTTTATCTTCGCAGGGGTCCGTGTGAGGTCCACGGAGGTAACGGCGGCCTCTGCCCGTGTGAATCGGAAAGACGATTAGGGGCTTATTAGCGGCCTGTGGAGAAGTGTAAGTTGTTGGGAGTGAGCGGCCGGAGCCCCGGCGACATCTCCAGCCGAGAACAGTCCCAGGCATTGTCTCACCTAATTACGGCGGATGGACTTCTTTTTGTTTCCCACTCGGCATGCCTGTCCAGTTCCCTTTTTGCCTGGCCGCTAGGTCCGACAACGCTGGAGTGTGCTAATTAGAAAAGAAACGGTCCTCGTAATTATGTCAGCTCTTATTAACGGCGAGGACAATGAGCAATATTATTTTTACGCAATGTTTTGTGTAGGGGACCCCGTTTCCAGTGCTGATTAAACGGAAAAGCGCTCTCACGTCGGAGCCCCTAACATGTGCGCAGCCAAGAGGTGCTGCACTTTCAGGAATGGAGCAGCCATGAAGTTATTGCCCTAATTAAAGGCTCAACAGTCTCGAAAAGTACTTGCATCAATAACGTTAGTTGCTTTGGTTTCAAAGCTCACTTCAAGGAAACGTTAAATAAACAACCGCCATATTTTTTAAAAATACTTTATTATACAATTCAATTAGAGAAAATCATGTTTAAAAGACAAGTAATAAATAAAAAAAAATCAAGATAGGTCTATAAGCCACAGAGATATTCAGTGAAATGTATCCATGAAAGTAAAGGCGTCTAGAGGAGCCTACAGCAGGTGCACTGAGGAATTTCTCAAGTCCTCAGCTGTGATAGTGAACATTTGGATGAACAGTCTTTGAACTTTGTTGAGAAACTTTAAACAGTGGGTGAACTGGTGAATACACAGATCTAAATCAAAAGAGAAATCCCAAATCTCCTCTCACTGAAAAAGAAAATAAGAGTCACTTCTTAGGCCTTTCCAAGATATTCAGGAACTTCCCCCTGGTCATTTCTCTGGCTGGAGAACAAAAAAGATATAAAATCACACATTAAAGATGAATTAACAGAGCACTGCTGATCATTGTTATCCTTAGAAGAGGCCACAACTTTAATTAGTTTGACCAACTTCTAAAAACCTCTGTTAATAATTTATAGATAATCATTCTGACACATCATTTCCCTCATGCTCCAACAGCTCCAGAACAAATGGCTAGTGATGCACTGGGATGCAATTTCTACAAACATCTGTTCATTCAGGAAGGGGAACAAGCATAAAACAGAGGTATCAAACAGTCTTGTGAATGCACAATTGATATCTCAGAGTGGTGGGGCAACAGTACTATACAAGGAACTAAGATTAAGAGAGGAGAGAGGTAAGAGAACAAAAGCAACATTTCTTTACACACTGATATGGACATTTGTATAAGAGACACATGAAAAGTAAAGTTGGGTGAAAACAGCCTTACTCATCTCCACAATATCAAAAGCTACAAAAACAGAATGTAGTAACTTTCAGCCTAAAGTTGAAGATGAGTTTAACAAAAAAGAAAAAAAAAAAGCACAACTGTATGTTTTATAATGCAAAACCCTGGAGAGGTACCATGCAGATAAAGTATATACTCTTTGATAAAGATAAGACATCTTCAGCTCCACTACAGGTTCAATGGGCTTCAAAGCTGGAATCACTTCAACAACTTTATTTGGCATTTTACAATCCTGCACATTGCTTAGATGTAAAACTTAAGGGCATCAAAGAGAGAAAATTCAAAATGAACATCTAGCAGCAAGATATCCACCTTCAAAAGTCTTTAAAACAAACTAGGATCTCAGCTGGCTGCAGGATGTCTATGACGGTATAGACAGTTTGGAGCTGCCCATGGCGGCTAATGAAAAAGATGGGATGTTTAGTAATTTAGATGAGCTGGTCAAGGTGAAATGATGATAGTGCGTCTGGGCGTGGAGACCATGTCACCTTGAGGTGTCCATCATTAGGTTAAAGATGATGCTAATTGGAATGGGCTGAATTCATTTTGCACTTTGCTGTCTCTTCAAATCTCCCTAAACAAAGTCATCAGCGGATTCTAAGACATGGAGAGGATGCTTTAGATTGAAACGAAGCCGTTAAAATTAAGCGAGGGAAAGCAATTACACTGGGATGACCCTTAAAACTGCCACTGCGATGATGGTACCTGCCTTTTTGGAGCAATCACACAAAGTGTGAACAGTAGCAGTTAATAGTTTGGATTTTTAAGGCTTTTAAAATAGATCAAGTATGGTGGTGCATCCTTCCTGAGACTCACCCTGATTAAGGTTTTGCTCAGCCTCCCTCTAGAAAAACTACAAAAAAACATAGAATTAAAAGAGGAGGTCCTAACTGTTACACATGACTGGAATCAGAAAATGATGCAAAGTACACTGCAAAAGCAAATTAAGGCATCAGATGGCCAAGTCGAGGCTTAAAACCTCTTTATTTTGAGCGGCTTTTAATGTCATAACGTTCTGACAATTTTCTGACCTTGTTTTTATTTTTCTGATTTTATGTTCATAAGTTAGGATTTTTATGTTTCTGAAGCTGATTTTAGTCTTTTTTCTGCTCTGCTCTTATTATTTTATTTGCCATTTGACCTAAAGCACTTAAGGTGCCAGTGGGTTATTGTAAGGTGCTACTTAAATTAAGGTTGATTAAAGTCAGTTACCTGAACTCAAATCAAATAAACATGCTTTTTTACACATTAAAAATAACACTAAAAGCAGAAAATCTCCACCAGTAGCTTCTAGTCCGCTGTTGGAAGGACCTGGCAAAAAGATCTCAAATGATGAATGCTGATGTCAACACTTTATATTTTCAGGCATTCAAGCAAGAACTGAAAAACAAAAAACAAAATGAAATGAAATAAAAATAGTTTTGGTTTGTTTAGTTGTTTTTGACCTCCTGGAAATGAAATGGAGGATGTAAAATAAGTAGTTGCAATTTCTAACCAGTTAATGGAGTTTTTTTTTTTTTCAATGTAGCACACTGACCAACCACAGCAACCATACTTTAATAAAGCAATGCTTTATTTTATTTAGCTTCTTACATTTTTTTTTTAGTATTTAATTGAAGAAACTATTCATTGATATATTTTTTAATATCAAATAACTTCTCTGGGTTGGCTCTTCATTTTCCTGAGATGGAGCTAAGAATACAAGGACATTAAAGCCTCAAAGTAGATACCCACATATTGGCACACCGATCAACACACACAAACGCATACACAGGATTTGTCATATGCTCAGAGAGATCAATACTGATTAGGGAGCCTTAGACATTTGTTTAGTTGATTAGAAAGGTCAATTACTAATTTTGAACTAAGTTAATCAGCATCTTGTTACGACTGCCATCCATACTAAATGACACTTCATGGATTCTGCAGGCCATCTCCTTGCCCTGTTGATTTGTTATTATGTAATTATCATTTAACTCCGACTGGTCAGATTTCATCAAGGTCTAAAATAGAACTCAAGTTAAAAACATAAGAAACAACATGTTTCAGTTTTACTTGAAATAAATGTTCACCATTTCCTCACAATCCCATACGTCTGTGGTGATGAACTCCAAGCTTTGTTTGGAACAGAGCAACAATGGAGATTAACCTAAATCTACAAATGGCTAAATGAGCCAGCATTCAAAATTTTCCAGTCTGAACAGAAAGGAATTTTCTGCAATTCACTGCTCTACACAGGCAAATCATTTTCATTTGGAAAATCCCAGGTGGATAAAATGCAAATGCAGAGGAAATGTGCTGGTGTAACATCTTACTTCCCCTCCTTTATGGCGTGTGATCTGGGTGTCATTCTCACAGCCCCCACCACCACTCCCCTGTGTATAAAATGAGAGTAATCATCACTTTGTCCCCTAAAACCTCCACTCCCTCCTCCCAAAAGTATGTTCGTGGTGTGGCACTGGACCCCTATTAGCTGCAAAGACAGATGACCACCTGGTTTGACTGGAGTCCAGGACCCCAGCCCTAACTGTCCAAATTCACTTTCATTAAGAGTTAAGAGGACTGATCTGACCCTCCCTGCCCATCTCTGAGTGCTGCTCAGTTACTACGGGATGTAAGCTTTATTTAATGGATTTAACATCCACTTTCACTGCCCTCCTCCCCGGGGACAAGGGAGACACAGAGGAGCTGACACACACAAACACTCAAGCATGGAAACACTTGAAGGCACACATATTCATCTGACGTACCCGCCCCAATACCCCCACCTTGCAACAGATACACCTGACGCTCATGTTTGTGTTCAAAATTCAATTACCCACTTATTGATACTTCACGGGGATATTTAAGATGCAGACACGAGCTGTGATTTCCCAGGGGAGCCTTGGTTCCTCTTTATGTCCCAACCGAGAGGGCCCAGCCCTCCTCCTCCCTATCCAATGCGTTTTCGCCTGGCTGACACACACATACACACATTCACACACCAAAACAAACACATCTGCACCCCTCAACCCCTGCCCCAGCCCATGGCTGTTCAAGAGGTGTCCTTATTAATAGGCAATCAGTCAAAAATAATTCATTAAAAAGCCTAAAAGGTTTTACACCCGCACCATGATTAGCTGGGAAAGAAAATCCAATGAATTCCTAATGCCTTTATGGAAATGAGATGTCATTTCCGATCTGCTCAGGGAGGCAGCAGGCAGGCAGGACTGACGAGTGGCGTGTGTGTGTGAGTGTGTGTGCGCTCTGCCTCACTTATTTCACACAGTTCCAACACAGATCCTGCTTAAGATATGGCACGCTCTATCAGATACAGTTGCAACCTGCTACACAATGGAATAAGATGCTCATATCATTCTGCTGCAAAATGTGTCTGGAATTACCTCAGATTTTTCCAATGTGACCAAGAGACTTGATATTCTCTCAACTATGAAATAGAAACCACAATAATTTGAGCGGCGTCTCTTAAAAACAACTTGTGCACAAGCCCTGAGAATGCTGAATTTTGAGATGATTAAAATAACAAAATCAACTGACATCGCCTAGATATTTCCATGTGTGTGTATGTAATCTTAAAGGAGATGCATTAACTCTGGCATTCAAAGATAGTTTGAGCCCAAGGAGACTCAGGGGAGAGTTGGAAATATAAGCATGGTAAAACAGTAGACGAGAGGAGGGGGAAGAGCAGGAGCAGCGGTGGTGGGGAGACACACCCTGTTCCTCATTCAGCGGCTGTCAGCTCAGGCACTTCATAACCACCTGCCCCGCGGTCAGCCCGCCCTGATGGATTGATGAAGGCACATTAGCACAAGAGGGGCCCAGTGAATGCAATCATATTCAGCAGCGGCATGTTTCTAATAGGCTGGAGATTGATCCTGAGGGTGAGGAGAAGGTGGTGGTGAATGCAGGCACATTAGGAGCCATCAGGGCTGGGTGCCCTTCAGGCTCACCTTCACACAGGCAGATGCAGCAGGGGTCTTACTGGGTCTAGGCTGGGAGGTATTATGGCAAAGGTGAGATGCTCTGGAGGGTGAAAGAGGCCACAACAGGTGGTTTTAGAATTTATGTATCGGTTTGTGACTTATTTTCTGTTTAAAATTTCTTTAATTTTTAACCAGGTGAGGAGGACTTCCGTTACACCTAAGATAGCTAAACATGCTATAGATAACCACCAACAAGATACGCGTTTGTGGTACTTTTGGTACCAAGACTACGGATGTGAATCTTTAGATATCATACAATTCTGATTAGGAGTCATGATTAGATTTAAAATTGACTCTTCTAAAATAACTTATTATGTAAGATTGTTGTTCATCTAATAAAGGCTGTAATGATTGAAAAAAAACAAACAAATATATATATATGAATATGAATCAATGCTACAGTTGAATATCAATATATATCATAGTGTGACCTCATTTTTTTATGTCTATTATCAACAAGCTCTCTTGCACATGACCTGATTAATACATGCACAATTACACCGGAGAGGAATTTCAAACAATTATATTAATATAAAACAGCCATTCCCAAACTTCAGAACACCAAGGCCCAATTTGAAATGCAAAAAATCAGTGGCCCACCGAAACCTTTAATCACAACTGTGATCAACATACAGGACTAGGAACCATGTTCTGATATTAATGTAAGGGGTCAACAATTAAGGTGACACTTGTCATATTAAGTTAAGATTAACTAGAACACTTAACTGGTTTGTTTTGTTACTTCTTAATGTTTTAAATCATGTCTTTAACATTTTATAGTAATTAAAAGCATATTTTAAAAAGATCGAGGATTTAAAACATATTTGTTTAATTTTAATGACCTCTCACGGCCCACCTGCAGTACCGCGACGGCCCACCAGGGGGCCACAGCCCACACTTTACAGTTGTCTGTATCTTAATTTTAAAACTTTCTTTTTGAACTTTACAATAAGATGAAACAAGCAAATTGTTTTATTTTTCTTCAGAATTTAGCAGACGTTGGATTAAGTGGTGTGATGTCTGATGATGGACTACATGAGTGCAGCTATCTGAGATTTTTCCAAAGCACTTGACTTTCTTTTTGCAAACCTCACATATAAAATTAGTCACGCCCAGTCACGTTTGTAGCCAGAACATTGTAGAATCCAAACTGTAACTCCTTTTAGTGAAACGACCAATACTAATGCTCCATAATAAACTCATCTCTAACAATTAACTTTACTACCAACTTGCATACTACTGCATCAACAACCTAATCTATTAATTAACCCTGAAGAAGTCTGTAAAAAGCCAATTTCCCCAACTGATAGTATTAATATGACTTCACAACAAGCCTTCCACCATTCTGTAGGTCAAGTGATTCATTCATAAACAGTGTAGGCCAGTGTATAGTGTGTGTTGCTTCCATTCTGCACTAAACCAAGGTTTTTGTGGCTGAAATTGCCATTAAAGTCACTACTGAAGCCAAAACAAGGTTTCTACAGATTCCCTAAAATTCGAGTGCACAAAGATCCCCAACTTGTCGGTGAGAAACAAGTGAATAAACTTGAAAGACTTTGTTCCTATGTATTATTCTAAAGTGTATTCTGACCACTTCATTGAAGGTAGGACTAATAATTTATGTGCACATCATTCTGATTCTCAAATGAATCTTCATAAAAATAAATTGGGAAAGATTGCACCGATGAACATCACTGTCTAGTCTAGTCGACTTAATGCAGTATTTATTTCATTCATTCAATTACATTCAGAACTAATAAGTGACCAACATTTGAAAGTAAAAGAATTTACTTCCATTACTTCCATATCAACAAGTTGACAGGAAATTGTCTTGGTTCTGCTCCCAAACATGCAGTACAGCAGCAGCCAATATTCAGTCTTTATAAGAGTTTGAGGTTTACCTTTGTTATAACAGGTAAAAACAGCAATAAAATGTTAACAGTTTTCTGTTTGTTCTTCTATAATTTCCAAAATGTAACAAACTATAGTTCTTTTACAGTGGATGACAAAAAAAATTGGAAATGGAACTTTAATTTGTATCTTGCATGACCTTTAGCATTAAAAACTTACTAGGAATAAGCTTTTGGATAGATTCAAATCCCTCTGAATCCAGAATAACTATATATAAAACTTCATACATTGTTATCTTCATTTTACGGGTCAAATATGTTTTGCGGCTCCAGATGATTTTTATTAAGGGGAGAAGGACAAAAAATGGCTCTTTTGATAGTAAAGGTTGCCGACCCCTGATCTAGACTCTTGAAATATTTAGGTCTAGGCTAAATGTATTGAGGAAACATTTCTGGGGGAATTTAGAAACATTGGCATGCTAAACTGATGAAATACTCTTCAACAAACCTTTCTTGCAACCACGACATGTCCTGCCGACCAGATGTAGCCCAGATCCTTCACCCACCACACACAAACTGACTGTAAGCGCTATTTTCTCATCTTAAGGAGATCAAGATTGGACATCGAGTGTTTCCATGTACTGTAAAAAGTGCGCACGGGGAGGGGGCGTCATGGTACTGCAGGTGGGCCATAAGAGGTCATTAGAGTTAAACAAATATGTTTTAAATCCTCAATCTTTTTAATTACTGTAAAATAGTCATGAAATGGTTAAAAAAAACATTGAGATGTAAGAAAACAAACCAGTTAAGTGTTATTCTACTGTCATCTTAATTTAATATGACAAGTGTCACCTTAGTTGTTGACCCCTTACATTAATATCAGAACATTGATTCTAGTCAGCGTTGCAAGGTTTACGATAATTATCATATTTGTACGATAAATAATTATCGTATTTGTACGATAATTTGGCCCTCTGTACGGTGTACGATCAATAGTCAAAAAAAAGTGCAAATGTACGATAATTTGACTATTTCACATTATTGCCTGCCGCAACTATCAGCCGGAGGGTTTTTTTTTTTGTGAACCCCGAAGGCATCTGTTCCCATGTGACATGTTTCCAGCCAATCGTGCTTTGCTGAGCGTGAGATACGAATGTTTGTCTCAGATAGTGTGTCGCATGATAGGCTGAATGGTCAGCTTCGCCCGCTATTTAACACTAGAGTGATTTAATTTGACTAGAGTGCATCATTGGGCTTGTTACTTTGGTTATGACAGATGTACGATAATAATTTTGAGTCTCTGGTACGATAATCCTACATTTCCCACCTGGTAACGCTGCTTCTAGTCCTGTATGTTGACCACAGTTGTAATTAAAGGTTCGGGTGGGCCACGGAGATTTTTCACATTTCAAATTGGGCCATGGTATTCTGAAGTTTGGGAATGGCTGGGTTAGGGTATCAAGTGACTAGAGTTTACAACTTCACCTTCAGCCTTCACAGCCCTCACCTGAATATTATCCTCACATGTCCCTGACATGGATTCACCAATTACAGCGATATTAGAAAGAAGCCTGTGTTTCTTCTTGTATGTTACCGTTAACAACACAAGCTTGACACCAACTCCGAGCCAACGGGAGCTGTTTTTCACCGGAGCTTTGGCTAGCTCTGACAGTGTTCAACGTTAGCTGTAGCGAACGGCAGTAACTTTGTTATAGCGCAAAGTATGAAAATGATTGAAACCATAATTCATCAAATTCAATCCACTGGTAAATGTTGGTAGGAAATGTAAATGTACGCTCGTGCTGTGTGGACAGCACTAGGTCCTGCTTCTCGTCCCGCTATGTAACCTCCAAGTACTCCAAGTACACATGAATGAAGAACGTTCATATTACTGGAATAATGGAACAATTTGGCGTATGATTGGTTCTGGGCAGGATTTACTAACCGTCCAAGTGTCATTTTAAGGGCCGATTTCTGAAGTACTCAGTTTGCTTATTAGGGCAATTATATGATAATTAAAAAAAAAAAAAATCTCCCCCTCCCCACACCTCAAAAAAGAAAACTCCTCGGATCTACACAATTCACGTAGGTCACCCTTTTTGACTTCAAAATGGCGAATTTTGCCGAAAGGTGAGGGATTTTCATGCCTGATGTTGACAAAAAAAGAAGATAAAAATAAAAGGGTCTAATTAAAAAAAAAAAACACCTCTATTCACAACCATTGCAAAATGGTATTAATCAGTGCATGAAGTCACCCAGATATCAAAATAAGTTTAACTTTGAATGAATTTAGGGGACAAGAACAGCAGTTGAAATGTGATTTCTTTTACCCATTTGTGACAGAGTTTTACTCTTAATCCACAGTAGTCTACAGAGTAACCCTTTACAAATAAACAGAACATCAGAGGCAGAAATATGTTCAATGGTTGTTAGCAGCCTTGAGCCCACAAGTGTGCAAATACCATAGCCCACTGGCTGTAGCCAGTAGCTGAGGCCCTTCAGTGCATCCCAAGGGAACACTCAGCTTTCAATTACCTCCAATAGCAGCACTTATCAGAGTCTTCAGCTTTCCCCAGAGACCTGAGGCTTGATGCCCACGCTCAGCAACCTACGACTGGGGCATTCATCATGTGGTGGAGTAACAGCTGGGGCCTGAGGACGAGGCACGCGCCAAGTCCCTGCGGGACTACTAGGGCCAGCGTCACACCACCATATTTTTGGGGGGTGCTTGTTGGAGGAGTCTTGCATTCCCCCTTCACCTCCACATTAATACATATGTACAAACAAAAGTGCACAAAAGAAAATGCAGGAAGCTGCACAAGTAGTGCTTATGCTCACTTTCTCACTGCAGTGGGTTTGGGTGAGTTTTCACTGCCTGATTGTGCTCTGCTCATTAACCAGCTCTCTCTTTAATGGTCCACATGTTAAAGGGGGAGGGGCAGTAAATTCTGTTCCCTGCCCTGGCTCTGCCGTGTCTCTGCAGAGTATGTTTACGGGCACTGAAGAGTGCACAAACATGATGAAAAAGTAGCTGAGATTTACAGGGCCTCCCTTGACAGCCAGGAAAAGGAGAAAATTAAACCAGAGAGCATTAAACAGGCACCGATTACAGGGCTGCTCTGACACCAATAATAGCCATCATTGTGTCCCGTCATCTTGAGGTATATGACATGACTGCAAAGCCTGCAGTCCACCACTTATGACAGCTAACATCTTTATACAAGCAAGATCAAATAATTCTTGAAGTTAAAGGGAGTTCAAGAAATAAAAAAAAAAAAAAACCAACTCCATTAATTTACATATTGTGACTTACACAAATACAATTTAAGTAATAGATTTGATTTAGATTATACCTTTGTAGCAAATTTTGACTCATATTACTTTCAAATAAAATCTGATGACCATTTTAGAGCTATGCATCTCTAAAACTTTATGAAAGCTTCTACAATTTATGTTCTATGTAAACTAAAAGACCTGTAGACGGTGTCTTCTTTAAACTCTCACCACTTTGCCCTTATGAGCAAGAATGCTAGATAAATTTACCACACTTAAAAGACAAACCCTCTATGTAAATGTACTTGAATATCTCATTCGAGTAAGAGGCTGATGCACCACAATTCTTTGCTGCTTCTCTGGTGCTTTTTCATGGCACAAATTTATACCCATTTTTCCCTCTTAGGATATTATGAGCACTTAGCTACATCTCTCTAATCCACACTCCACATGGATTATGACAATGGAGGCGGTGGGGAATGGATTAAATAAATAGATTTTGCATCCATCAAATGTTTGCGCATTTGTTGTATGAGCTCTTGTCTGCAAGCTCTTGTTTCTTACCTTTTCCATTTAACAAAAATGAGAGAAATACATTATCACAAAACCTCAGCACTGCATTTCGTGACACTTCTGCTGTTTAAACAAGAGTTGATTTTAAATCGCAGCGTAACAATTTCCCCCATATCTATGCTGTTTCTGCATATTAAAGTCAGCTTATTAGGAATTTGAATGTGAACGCTGCAGAATTTCCTGTACTAAAATTAAATACAGCAGCAAAAAGCCTGGGAAGGCTCTGAGCACCATCTAGTGGTGATTCTGACAGTCATAAATTAACTGATCAGGGGAAAAAACAACAAAGCAGAAACATGTTAAGTTGCACCTGTACTTTACTGTGCAAGTGTTATTCATATACTTACACTCCTCTAACCCCAACTTGTAAGCGAGATTCTGTAGTCCTTTGACCTTCTCCATCAGGTTGGCTGTGGTCAGACTTCCCAGCTCTGCAGAGGACACATAATCAAAGCTCTTAGCAACAAGTAATTAGTTCTGATAAAATCAGATGGTGTTTGACAGGATAAGAAGCTAAGGCTGATTATGTTAACACTCTCTCCAGTCCTACAGTTTAAAATCAACTAGTAGAGTAGACAGAAAATCTTTCAAAAGGACAAAATCCCTGCTGTATGCACCAACCTTTCAGCATTTCAATGTCCTCACTCTCCAACTCAGCCATCCACTTAGGGGGTGAGTTAGTGATGGGCTGCAACGAAGATACAGCAAAAGTCTCAGCAAGCAACTCATACCTATTTATTACAGCGTCATGCCTATTTTATTATCTAGTTTGTAAATCACAGGCAAGGACAGAAATTCTTACTCACATTTTTACAAGATGCAGCAAATTCTGCAACTCCAGGCACTGTGAGAGAAATTGCAGAACCGTCAAGGTTACACATAATGTAATGCCATCGTGACCAATTACAGAAGAGCAGAGTGGATATAAACTTACGCTGCTCCGGCCACAGGTCAGGTGACGCTCTGTCCAGCTTCTCAAAACTCAACAAGGAAGTCTCAAAATCATCCCCTGACAAGACACAAAATATATACGTATATAGTTGTTTTTTTTTTAACATTGTGTCAAGAAAATGCAAATATGATACATTTACATAGAATGTAATATCTGGGAGTTTGAGAAAGAACCATCAATCTTGGTTGATTTTTAGAAATGTCACAAAGTTCAAAAGTACACAGGAAAATATAATAAACATAAATAAATTACCTAGTCTTACAATTAGGTAATACTACTTTTGGTGAATAACAATTAACTTTTTTTCATGATTTATTTAATAAAAACCTAAACAAAACATAGAAGCATGAAACTGACATCAGTTGCAAGAGGATACATTATGCATTAGATTCTACCTAAAAATATGGCTGTCATCTATCTATAGACATAAATGACATCCATATCTAGGCAAGGCAAGGCAAGGCAAGGCAAGTTATTTGTATAGTACATTTCATGTAGTATATTTTGATGGAGCATACAGAACATCATCTGCAGAAAGCAGAGTCGTAATCCTGAGGTCGCAAAACTGGAACCCTTTTGGTGCGCCTAGAAATTCCATCCACAAAAGTTGTGAATGGAATCAGTGACAAAGTCTTACTCTCACTGAAAATAAATCCAACTTACTACCAGCAACACAGACCTAACTCTCAATCTGTTTGTACATGGATGAATGGCCCACAGCAACAAACACAGTACCTCATACTACTACTTTGGAATGTTCTCTATGTAAAAACAAGTTTGGGACCAGATGTTTATAATGACAGTTAGAGATGTTGACTGGTCAATAAAAACACCTCGGTTTCTCTGGACAGATGAGTTTAAAAAGCCAATATGCTGCCTGATCTGTGAAATCACACTGTTGGAAGAATTATTAGACATTCCTTTTTTTAATCTGGCTTTTACTGAATATAGTTATCAGTCAGCCACTTTTTTTTTTGTATGTCAAACAACTAAATCTGACAATTTATAAATCATTGTCTTTAAAGTCCTGAACTTTATTCCACCAAGGCCTGCAATGACTTTGCCAAATTCTTCATAGACAAAATCCAAAATATTAGACAAGCAGTTGGTCCACCAACAGCAGGTTCAGGCCATGTGCTGTGTCCACCGAGTCTAAACAACATGACACAGTTTGATCCCAAACTGTGCACTAACAGCAAAGATCTAGAAGACATCCTGCGTCAACTGAACTCTTCCTCTTGCTGTCTGGACATCCTGCCCACAGATTTTCTCAAAAAGTTCTCAAAGATCTTGGAGCCAGAGCTGCTACAGATTGTGAACTTGTCTTTAATGTTGGGTGTTTTTTCCAGAACCACTGAAAACAGCTGTAATTAAGCAGTCTTCAAGTCAGGTTTCAGACAGCACCAAAGCACCGAGACTGCTCTGACCAAAGTCATGAATGACATATGTCTGAATACAGATGCTGGAAAAGTATCAGTGTTGGTTTTACTGGATCTCAGTGCTGCATTTGATACAGTTGACCGCATTATATTACTCCAACAAATGGAGAACTGGGTGGGTCTCTGGTGCTGTACTGAATTGGTTCAAAACGTACCTGGAGAACAGGAAGTACTTTGTGTCAGTAGGCAGCTTTACATCTAACCAGACAAAAATTTGGCGTTCCCCAGGGTTCCATCCTGGGGCCTCTTCTGTTTAACATCAACATGCTCCCACTAGCCCAGGTTATAAAGAACAACAATATTAGTTACCGTAGCTACGCTGATGACACAGATATATATTACAATGTCACCAGGAGACCGAGGCCCTGTACAGGCTCTCGGTAAATGCATTGAGGATATTAATGAATAACTTCCTATTGCTGAACAAAACCAAAACTGAGGTGATTGTTTTTGGAGCCAAAGAGAAACAACTGCAGGTCTCCACAGAGCTTTAATCTCTAGATCTAAAAACCACCAATCAGGCCAGAAATCTGGGAGTAGTGATGGACTCAGATCTAAACTATGAAAAACACATTAAGGCAATCACTAAATCAGCCAACTATCACCCAAAGAACATCTCGAGGATAAAAGATCTGATGTCTAAGCAAAATCTGGAAAAACTAGTCCACGCATTTATTTTCAGTTGGCTTGATTCTTGTAACAGCATTTTTACTGGTTTATTCAAAACTCATTAAGAACTCTGCTGCCCGAGTTTTCACTAAGACCAGAAGAGTGGACCACATCAGTCCAGTTCTGAGGTCCTTACACTGGCTGCCTGTTCATCAAAGGATAGACTTTAAAATTCTGTTGCTGGTCTATAGAGCTCTGAATGGTTTAGGACCAGAATACATCAGTGACCTCCTGACCCAGTATGAACCCACCAGACCCCTCAGGTCATCGGGATCTGGTTTATTATCAGTCCCCAGAGTCAGAACGAGACATGGAGAAGCTGCGTTCAGTCTCTATGCTCCACATCTCTGGAACAAACTCCCAGAACGCCTCAGGTCAGCTGAAACACTCAGTTTATTTAAATCGAGGTTGAAGACTCACCTGTTCTCACCTGCCTTTAAATACGATTTTATTCAGGAGCTCAAATCTGCACAGCCCTTTTGAACCTGTTTTTACTGTTTTCTTTGTTTTTATGCTTTTATTATTTTACTTTTAAATGCTTTCTTTTTCTGTTTCTGCAATGATTTTAATGCTTTATGTAAAGCACTTTCAATTGTTTTGTAAATGAAATGTGCTATACAAATAAACTTGCCTTGCCTGAAAAGGAACAGTACAGTTGAATATCATCAGCAGAAATGGACTGGGGTTGAGGAACTTGAGGAAAATATCTAAGTCCATTTCCTGAAAAATATTAAGATGAGCATTTGGTTTGCAATAATTAAGCTCAATATTCACTCTGCATTTTACAACACACACTGGAGCTTTCCCTTACTGACCCCTGTGGTAAACAGGGAAGTATGATGTTTGTATTTAGTGATCCAGTGATAATGACTTTCAGTTAAAAAGTGCACATTATGACACATATATTACTCTTTGATCCTTCTTGATTCATAAATATTCACATTTTTCAGCTCCATCTCAGCTTTTTTCCATACATCCTATATAAAATTTTGGAAAAGTAAAGTATGCATGAGAGGGAATGGCTCATCTTTTATAAGAAGTACTGGTAAGGTTTTCAAACCCAGATTTAGTCATTGTGTTGACAGACAACATGTCTTGGATCAAAAATGGATGAGGGAATTTGGTTTTCACCTTGTGCTTCACATAAGGCTTTTTTTCATGTGGTGTTACTGTGACAAATGACTGAGAAATGACAGGCTGCATCAGTGACTTAACAGAAACAGTTTCACGTGACTTTATTTTGGTTGTAAAGCAACGCGTAGTGCTTCTTTAATGGTAATGCCCTTTTGTCATGGCACCTGGATTGTGATACTTTTTGTCCGAGTGTTTATAGTGTAAACAGAACAGGGTGGAAAATGGAATCTTGAAGAACTCCACGTGCCTAGAGGTTCCACTTCAGAATCAGTTCCATAGAATAGGAACCTTCACCTCTAAAATTATAACTTCCATTATTGATATCAAATGGTGCTGAAAAAGAGACATTTAACATAGGCCACGGTTACATGATGTTTTTTAATTCGGAATTAATTATTCAGAATTAAATAATTCAGAATTAAACAATTTTCCTTCGAGTTTACATGGAAATAGTAATTCCGAATTGAGGTTTACATGGAAAACACGTTTGATCGGCTTTATCCAATTCCGCTTAAGGTCTGGGGGTTGGGAAGGGTTCTGATTGGATAGGGGGGCGGATGTCTCTACATATACATGTCTACCGGAAGAAAACAAACTTACTCGATTAGCAACAACATGGAGGACTACATCCTTTTTGGATTTGTTTTGATTTTATTTTTGAAGCAGCAGCACGACAACATCATGTTGATGATTTTCTTTTGAAAACAAGCCCAGCGGCGAATATAAGCGTCATCGCGACAGACGGGCAAGGAAACGAGCATGCGCAGAAAGACCGGAATCAATTTAAAGCGGAATGAGTGTATACATGACTGCGGAATTATTCTATTTGGATTTAAAATCAGAATAAACCAGCCACTTACTTCAGAATTAAGTTTAATTTGGAATGGAGATTTTCATTTGGAAATAGGTGTTTACATGGTCATTTTTAATCATTTAAAATCAGATTTAATTCTAATTCTGAATTAAAGAGGAATTAAACTTCCAATGTAAACGCACTAATTTATTTTGAGATGGGATGATGCAGTGACAGACTCACAGCTGTATGTAGCTGCACTTTAGTTGTAGCTGAAGTTAAAATACTGTAACCAGCATGTGTTATGTTACTGACCTGTTGATGGTGTTCTTTTTGAATATGAGACAGTAAAGTAGTTATTTTAAGGCTAAAAGCTTAGTCTACAATTGATAAAAGGAATGATCAAGAACCAGATCAATAAGTAGAATCGATATCTGGCATCAATGTTGATAAAATGTAATCCATTTCCACCCATACACATGACAAATCAGTAACCGGATATAAACTGATTAAAACAAACTCTAAATCTCCAGTCAGAGTGCTAAGAACCACTCTAGAACCAACAAATACAGAACAAATCATGATTTTTTTTTTTTTTTTTTTTTTTGTTACAGGGCTATAATTAACTTCTTCAAAACCTGAGGTAAGGTCAAACAAAGCCAGGACTGTGAATACTGGATGATATTGTATTGCAACTTTGAAATGAGCAGAGTGCAATCTGTGTGAACCAAAGGGAAACTGATCATAAGCATTGTGTTGCTCCAGAAAATAAATAGCTGCACAGCTGCAGCTTCTTTCAAAATCATGGAAATGAAAACTAATTCAGATATGGCCTGTACTTCATTGGTTGGGAGGGATTCAAATGGAGTTCCTTAATTAAAGCTTCAACAATAGATTTAAAAAAAAACCACTGCGGACAGAGCCTGTTGAAAGTGTCAGCTTTATATCGCCACAATACTGGGACCTATAACTGAGCTTTTAACATGTTAACAGTAAAGGACTTGGGAGACTAATAGGCCAGGGCACTTCATCAAAAATTAATTAAAACTGACATTCAGAACCAATAATCAATGTCATGTTTCTTCAGTCAATTATTTATCTTCTTTTAAATATTCATTTAATAGCCATATATCATTAATCTGTGTGTGGTTTAATTCATCTATTTTAAAATTAAAGACATGTACTCTTAAATTAGAAAAAACCTTGTCAGCAATCTATGAGGGCAAAAAATAAAACAATAAGAAAATAATCGCTCATTAATCGTAATTGAGGTAATTTGTTTTAAGTCATATCGCCTAGTCCTAAGGACTAGTTGTGTGAGGAAGGATCTTTAAGCAGTTTAGAAGAAGACGGGGGGAATTTCTCCAGAAAATGTGTACAGTATGTTTTTTTATCGAGCCAAAGAGCATGGCTTGCTGTGACAAGCAAAGCTTTGTTTACCAGAAGCCACTGAATCCAACAAAACAGAATGACTGAGAGACAGAATCAGCATTAACACCAAAAACTATATTATGGTTAGATGACACTCAGAGCTCTTCCAGTGCATTTTGGTCAACAATGCGTCTGTTATACAAGGTTTTACAGGAAAGAGGAATTAAATATGAAATCAAAGAAGACATACCGGTAATTGTGGTTGTACATGAACATCCTCAACACATACAGTCAATTATTAGGTCTAAAGAGAAAAGAAGATCTAAAGCTTGACCCTTCCTGTGTGGGACCAAAAGACCCGGTAATGGTTGAAAAAATCTGAATTTCTAAGAACTCCATCAATAAGTTCTTACCCTGTCTTATGCTGGAACACAGTTTTCCTTGCTTCAAACACAATGCTCCTCTACACAACCAAAAGGTTATACATTTGGTTGTGTTTTTTTTCAAAAACTGTTTTCCTAAAGGTGGATTTATGAGCATTACTATTAAACAAAGGTAGAAAATGTCTTTAGCTGCTAATAAGTTAACCAGTGCTCCTGTGGGATCTTGCAGACTATTCCACAGTTTGTTTTTGTATTGATCCATGATGGTCCACCACTGTTCAAGAGGACAACAGTGGCCTTGAATTTCTCACATTTGAACACAACCTGCCTGAGGATTGGTGTGGTTCCAAACCAATTCCAGTCTGAAGATCCTCTGAAATCTCTATTCATATGATGATGCACTTCCAGCAACGTATTTTAAAGATCTGGCTTTGGTGGATTTCTGTCCTTTAAAGAAAATTGGGCTGCCACTGACAGTTGAGTTTCATCTCATGGGTCAAAAGTGTTAGAAACCACTTTGAGCTTAAAAACTATTAACATTTTCCTGGATGTCGTGCACACTTTCGCCATTATACATACATATATATACGCGTGTGTGTGTGTATACACGAAAATAGGGAGAAAAACAAAACATTGTCGCTAGTAAACCCTTGACGTTTAGTTCTTGCGATTTTGTAAAACCAAACAGTTGTTAGAATCAGTAATGCCAACACAGGTGATTTAGTCTTTATGTAGCAGAAAAGCAATTTTCAAACAAGCAGCATACATATTATCAGCTGTATTCAAGGGAACAATTTAATCCAGCTGTCTACGTGCTTCTTTTCATATACAAACAACACTGGCGCTAGTGTAGCCTCTAGTCAACGGAAAACATCTCCAAGCAGTAAGAATACAACTCTAACGTGAGTGTTGTGTTGTCTCTGGATGTTTATGTTAAAAAGCATTATAGTCGACGACAATTCAGCGTACATGAAATGGTTGAATTTACAATTTATTCACAGCGTATTGAGTATGGAATTAGAATTTACCTCCATTTGGAGACGCCATCTTCAGAATAATCACGTGACGAGAGACAACCAATGGCAACAGCCAGACTCGATGTTGACGAACGGTTTTGTACTTCCCAAAGAAGGCCGCGAGAGGGCGTGTTACTGCCATCGTACATCAGACTAAAGACCAGGTTCAAAAATACTTTGTAGATATAATAAACTAGCTGCTCCTTTTGGAGCGTGTTGAATTTCTGCTTTAAATTCTGCAAGTGAAGTATTCTTCACATTCTTCATTGGGGTGCGAGCCAATCTCATTGTACCAGATACTGAACATATTACATTATTACTTTCCATAAGATCTAAAATTCTTTGAAGTCATGGAACATCTGATTAGCAATTTTGGACACTTTTCCAGACAGAAAAGCCATGTAAATTAGGGATTTAAAAAGTGATATTAAATTCCATACTTAAGAATATCAAATCAAAAATGACTTGATATTATTCATTTCACTTATTGCCAAAGAGTGAGCTGACATTGTCATTTTCTAGTACAAAAACTTTGTGTATTTTTCTATTTCATTCTTATGAAATGTCTTTCTATTTCTTATGTAACACATTGTTAATTTTTTACCTTAATTTTAGAGGCAGAGAATACAAGAATATCACTATTTATTGGTAAAACTGAAATGTAAACAATGACAGTCAGTAGTAGCGGTCACCAGCAACAGCTGAATACAGTATCAAGATGCTATCACCAGAACCAACACGATTGCAAATACAAAATACACTCTTTGATAGCCTGTAACTGTATGAGTTATTTTTTAAACTGACTATCTATAAGATATAACATTTTAACTCATCAGGTGTTCTTTCAACTCATCAGGTTTTCTTTCATTAAGTCCTTTCAGGCACTTTTGTTCATTTAGATGGAAGTTATACCATCACTCAAGGCTTCTCAGTGATAATTAAAGATTGCTTCTTTATTCTCATGAACTTCACCAAACTCTGTCTTTTATACTGTAGTAATTCAGCTTTGTCCTACCAGATGTCCTTTATTTCTGGTACTCTGCAGAGCACTAAATGTTCTGGCACAGAAGCAGTCCATACCTTCAGAAAATTGTTTCTGTGTAAACCTTTAAAGTCCCAAATTCTTTGCGTCTCTCATATTGACAACAGTAAATCTGCACCACAGCTTTTGTGTCATGGTAATGCAGGGCTGACTAGAACTCCCAGGACTCCATCCACCTCAGGCCTGCCATGGTGCTGCCTGGCTCATGTGCCAGAGGACCCGTCATGCCGTAGGCCAGCGGATGAAACAGGTAGAAACTGTAAGACAGACAGGATAGCCTCTTAAAATGTGGATCAATGATGTCCAGTTTATGATGGTGCACTGCCAATTCTGAACTCACCTGTAAAATACACTGAACTGCAGCACAAACCACCCGCCTCTTTGCAGCCAATCAGAATAAGGTGGATGGATTAGCAGGTCAGCGCTCCTGAACAGGATGTCCAATGTAACTCCTGCAACACACAGAGTAATTTTAACCAGAACAGAAGTGTTGCACCCGCTGCAATTCAGTTTACTGAGTTGCACCCTGATCAGCATTTTTCTTCCTCGGGCCTGGACAAAGTCAAACCTTTAAAATCAAAGTCTCTACTCAGAGCATGTGGTGAGAGGGTTTACAGACAGTAAATTCTGCTCTCTTCTGAAAAGTAAAAGATCCAAGATAACACCTCCTGGGAAAAGATTTACTTTTCAATCCCAATATAATTTAGGGAGAACATGGGATCATTAAACTCAACAAAATGTGCCGTAATTCATATTTTGTATTTAATAATACTTTGTGTTAAGAAAATTCAAGTTTTCAGTTCTCTACTTGTCATTCCAACAAGGACAGTGATAATATAAATGACTGACTTCGTGTGACGAGTTGTACCTTTCTTAGGGCTCTCTGTACCTGTATGAAGGTGTTTAAAACTGATACAATGGAGCATTGGAGAAGGAGAGTAAATACAAGTCTGCTAGATAATTCTTTAGATTTTCACGTATTTTATCGTATATTCTGAGAGAATCTTAAAATGCAATATTAGTTTGAAAGTCACTCTCAAGTCTATACCACTGTTTCATTATTTCTCATTTGTTCAGTGCCCTCTTAGTGTTCTGTCATAAATGCAATGAAGTGGATTTCTCCGTGAATTTCTTTTAGAAGATTACACCAATATTTGTCTTATTTTCTTTAACCGCATCACTGAGAACAGACATCTTATCCACCCATACTTGCCAACCTTCAGACTTAAATAAAGGAATGCTTTTTTTTCTGATGTGTATGGGGGTGGGGGGGTCATATATGAAAATTTAATTGAATTTTCTTTTTTTAGTCATAGATAATCTTCATTTCAAATATATTATATTCATTTTCATTTACACATCGCTTCACATTCAGAGGGTGCTGAAATCAAATAGTTTAAGAATTCATACTGGAATACACAGTTTCAGGGATGATTCCGGCCAAATTGAGATCCTAAGCAACATTTATACATGAAGCCCAACTCGATTTCCAAAAACAAATCAAGAGATAACAACATGGCAGTGAATTCTTATTTTCTAAATTTCAAAGATCATCAGCTGCATCTCACTGTTGGTTGCAGCTGGAAACAACTGAGTCTTCAGCAGTCTGCACACAGAGACCAGACTGTTGTCATTTCCTGAGCTGCACCTGAACTGTAAACCTGTAATATGACCTGTTTTTTTCTCCCCCCTTTTTTTTTTTACATTCTTACTTAAATAACTTCCCATCCTTCCCCCCCCCCTCATCAAATTCAAAGTGCTTTTTGCTTGCCGTCTGCAGCAGTACCCTACTCTGACCTATGATTGGTCACATGTTGATTGTCAATGATTTTGTGGTATCACAGATGACCAAGCTGAGTCCTCCATTCTCCCCTTACTCATGCAGCTGATGTGACTTGACGTGTGCAGGTACTGGGAATAATGGTTTGAAACCCTTGTTACTGCAAAATGGACTAAAGGCCCCCTGCCTTTAGCCCGGAGAGAGCTGGGATAGGCTCCAGCAGATCCCTGTGACCCTGCATATGATTAAGTGGGCATGGATGGATGGATGGATGGATGAATGTATGGATGGATGGACAGACTAAAGGCAAGACTAATTTTTAAATGGTAGGAGATAATCTAAATCTGCCCTCACTGAAAAATTCAATTAGTTGTTTTTTTTTTAAACATAATTTAATACAAATAAATGGTTGTTCTACCTAATGACAGACAAGTCTAATGAACAAAAGAGTTTATCATATATAAATTAAATCAATAATACAATGCAAAATGGCAGCAGTTCACTGAAATAACAGAGGTGAAGATATTTAAGATGCAAAACATGTCTGTTCTCATCTTCCTCCGCATATTGTTCTGTCTCACACGGTGTGTTTTCTTTAATCTTTCTTTTCTCCATCTGAATGCCCTGATATAACAGTTTGAAAACCCCTGCTTTTTTAACTTTGGAAATAGGCAGAACCCAGTGGGATGTGGTACCTGTTAGCATGCTGCTGAAAAGCATTGCTGGGAAGTAGTGGTGATAGTAGAGGACACGGCCCATAGTGAAGAAGGGGACATAATGAAGTAGCCAACCAAGCAGCAGCAGTCCTCCTCCCCTCATGAGGACACGTGAATGCTCTAAAAACCAGATTAGAGTTGTTTGAATTCAGTTCAGTTCAATTCAATTTAATTCAATTTTATTTGTATAGCGTCTGTTACAATGTCAATTATCTTTAGGCGCTTTACAGAGACCCAAAGAATGACCCCCAAGCAAATATCATTAATTAAAATTAAAATATTGAATCCTAAACAAGGATAATGGCAGATAAAAAACTCCTACAGTGGGAGAAAAAAGCCTTTAAGCCAAACAGTGGCAAAGAAAAACTCCACTTTAAGAGGAAGAAACCTTGAGCAGGACATGGCTCATATGGGGGACCTTCCTGCCGAAGGCCAGCCGGGTAGAGAAAGAAAAGAAGAGGGGAGACAGGACAGAGAGGGTGTAGCACAGAGAGAGGAGAGCACACAAATGACTATATAAACATAAACTGATGCAGGTAGCAGCACTGAGATGAGATGGTCAGAGGACTAGGCCTGTCACCACACCAACCGGCACCCCGAACACATCTACACACACAGGTGGATGGTTTAAATCATCCGTTCATCTGTCCTGTAATCATAACTCCCCAGTTAGCAATACAACTGTCTCAGTAATTCAATAATAATAATAATAATAATAATAATAATGATACCTTTTCTTCTCTGGCCCAGTACGAAGCCTCTTTGAATGACGATAGCTGCCACTGACACCATGATGACATACAAAGCTAAACTGGCCAGATTTATCCACCAGACCACCTGGAGGAAAAAATAATAAATACCTGCAAGTTTATTTGTGCTGGTGAGATGAAAATGTGAACAGGACAGTGAAAGAGTGAAGCAAACTGAACAGACTTACAGGGTTCCCCAGCAGGTAAACTCGATATTCTGTCTCATTAACGCCTGAAAATCTCAATCCCTTCACCAAAAAAAAAAAAAATATATATATATAATTAGAGTTAAGATGGGTTATGAACTCAATTTAAATTGAATAAAAATAAAATACAGATCATTTAATGTACCTGATAGTTGATGGGCCAGTGCCAAGGTTTGGAGTTCATTTCATTGTCTTTTGGTTTCAAGCCACTGTTCCCCTAAAACAAAGAACATTTATTTCAAATTAGTATATTTTAACCCCCCCTCCCCCTTACACATTCTTTGAGCTGATTGGCTGATACATTTTCATATTATTACCTACCCTTATCATAACTATGTGGGACTCCAGCAAGATTTCCAGAAAACTGGGCTTCAACACAGACAGACTGATGTTGGGCACTGCCAGAAGACATACAATGAAATGCTAGGATATCAAAAAGTGTTTGACATGAAAAAAAGACAGTATAGAACAAAACAAAACAAAAAAAGATAGGTGTGTACAGAATGGGCTCATCGTACATCTGGGATTGATATGATCCTCGATGTTCCACTGAGAACTTGGAGTCTCTTTCAGGTAGGGACTACACGTCACCTCTACCTGTTCCCAGCCCCTTAACAGAAACAAAGCTTGAAGTGCATGTTGTTTGCGCACAGACAGATAAGTCAGTTAAGTTGGAGCTGGGAAGACTAGTTATACCACTTTGGAAGAGTCTTGCCAGACGAGTAAAGCACGCAACCAGTCGCTCTGTGCAGAAAGCGAACTTTGCTCCGCAGGACTTTCACCAGGTCGCCCTTCCGACCTCCACACACCTCCACCTGCCACAGGTCATTGGTGTCTCCTGTTCCATTCTTTGAGGAGACCAAATGTGTTTTAAGTTGACAGACATAAAAATAACCAGGCAGCACAAAAATACACAACAAGAAACTGCTTAGTGATTAAACAACAGTATTATTGTTAAAGGTCCACTCACATTTCCATAACCTGTAACCTGGAAGTGTTTCTTGGTCAGAGGGGCTTCATGGAGATGACTGTGAAGGTTACGGGTAGTTCTGAAAGAGCAGAGAAAAGTAACAGATTAAGAAGAAAACATTTACAAAATTTGGACCGAAGCTCCAATCTACAACTGGAACCGTGATACTCACTCTTTGTGCTCCAATCGAATGATGTCACCATGGCGAACCAGATCAGGGGTCCCTGATTTAGCTCATTAAAGATAAACAATACACATCAACATTAAAATGACCATATAAAGACATACTCTTACTGGCTACTTTACTACTTCACACTTAGTTGGTTCTATGCTGCAAAAAATCTAAGTAGTTAAGAAGACAAAGGAGGCTTAAACTCAGTCCTCAGAGGATAATACAGTTGGACATGAACACAACTGGAAACTCTGACAGGTTCATTGGCACCATTTTCTTACAATCATAATTTTGTCTGTGAACCAGCCACAAGTTGTTGTAGTCCTTATGCAGATAGGCCGTCACCTGTTGAGCACAAAAACAAAGCAAAGGGAAAAAACAATGTCTATTCAGACTAAAATATATCACAGACATCATTCAGTATTTCGAAGTTTTACATGTGGATTAACCTGCTGCTGCCTTGCTCCGACTCCCTCGGGGTAGAGGTGCCAATGAGAGTGCAAATAACCTCCGGCAATACGGAGGTTTTTTACAGTAATAGTGGAGCCATATGCCAGGTCTGGATCAGGAAAACAAAAGATCAAGAGCATCACTGAAACAAGCAAATCTGTTGAAATTCAGTTCAGTAATACTTTACTGCTTCGCAAAGGAAAAGTATTTGTTGCAGAAAATTTCATAATTCAAATCTCTTCAAAGAAATTAAGCTGAGACAAATTAAGCTGAGACAAAGCATGAAATAAAGATGACAATCAATGGGACAACCAGCTTTTTTTTTTTTTCTTTATACCATCCAAACATTTTCTGATTTGAGGTCATGCAATGTAAGGAGGTATCCAACCAATCTGTTCTTATAAAATATTACTTTATTATTTTCCCTTTGACATCTTTTGCTACTATGAGTAATTACGTGCAATTTTATTCACAGCTGTGTTTTGGACTCACATTCAGGCATGGACGCATTGTGCAAGTTGTTCCCGATTAGACGGGACTGGAAGGCAGAACTAAAGAAACCATCGCCTGGTCCGCTGGGTAAAGAGGAAGGGGGAAAAAAAGAAAAAAAAAAGACACCTCACACATTGTAGAGGATGTCATTATGCAACTATTACACCATCTTCAACAATCACCCTCACCTTTTGCTCAACACAACAAAGTGGAGTGCAAATATTGTAACATAGAGGAAGAGCGGAAGCAGGATAAGTCCAACAACCCGCGCCAGGAAGTGCTTCGCGAAGTCCATCTGGAACCAGAAAGGATGTGATGGCTGTTAAATCTTTAGCTTGAGGTAATCAACACTTACATTTATTACAGAAAATGTGCTGCTATTTACCAGTGAGAGAGTTAGGTCTCCCAAAAGATCCCAGAGATCTAGGATTGTGTTCAGTCCAACCAGAAGGATGATAAACAGACCCACAAACTTCACCCCCAGAGCCCCAGCGAGGTTTACACCACAAAGTACCAGCCACAGCCACCAGGGGGCACTGAAAGGCCTGGAGACAAGAACCAGCTGGGATCAATCAAATGCAAAATGCTCCTTTACTTTTTTGTTTTGAGATGCCAGAAGCCAAAGGTCATATCTAAAAGACAATCAATGAGAAAGAGGTTGCAATATATATTATATAATGCAAATATATATGTGAAATAGCAGTCAGAAAGCCATATAGTGAATGTGTGGCAGTCTTACACCAGAGATTTACTGATCAGAGATTACTTTACTGAAATTACAAACAGATCATTGAATCATTAAAATGTCACTGTTGGCCAATTTATTGATAAATCCAAAAACATGACAAAGCTTTTCATGGTATCCTCACCTGTATCTCTGTTGATTGAATTTCACCATACTTAGCACTGCTGCCATGATGAAGAACATTAGTATGGGGTCTAGCAGGATGTACTGGGAGATGGTGATGAAGCCTGTGTCTGTCGGGAAGGTGATGTAAAAAATAAATAAATAATAATACTTTGAAATCCAAAATGCTTTCAAACAAAATTCAAAAATAAAAAGAGGTGGTAAAGTGCTTGCCATTTCTGTTCTCAATCAAAACTGCTTTCATTCACATGTTTCTGAGCCTAACAAAAGTCTGCACTCCCACCCTATCCAATGATAGAACAAGGGTTGTTTCCACTCCAGAATGTTCTTTTAAGGTAAATCTTAACTTTCATCTCAAGAGTCTGTGTCCTGCACCAGAACTGCTAGCTGTGTCTGGAGAAGAGGGATCTGAAAACTAAAAACTCTACTTCCTGTTCCAGTCCTGTAAAGTTTAAGAACAGAGAGGTTCTTGTTGGTTGAGAGGGAACAATGAGATTGTTCATATAAAATTGAACTACACCATTAAGGGCTTTATACATTATAAGAAGGACTTTTTGTTCATATTGTTACAGTTGTTCTGTTCTCTCAGGACGAAAACAATGAAAGTGAAAAGAACACGAACAACTGCAAGCGTGAATGGATTTTGAGTTCCACAAATAAACCATCAGATGATCACTAACCAAATATGAGCAGGGTGGCAGTGATGAGAGCAGCAGTGTGAGAGCGAGACAACTCCAGCACTATGAGGTAGGCAAAGACTGGGAGACAGGAACCCAGAACGGCACAAAACTGTACAAAAAAAGGACAAAAACAGCAGCTTAATTTATCTTGTGACTTAAATTATTGAATATACTGTAAGCGTAAAGCAGCATACCCCTCTCATCCCCCAGTAGTTTGTGGTGTTCATATTTGTCTCCTGGCTTTATGAAGGGAAAAGTGCCATCATATCCGGTCATAAAACCGGCGAGACCAATCAGCATCTGAAACACAGTGACCAGCGCACCAGTTAGAGAGATCTGCATGAAGACTCCTGGCTCAGCATCAAAGCAACACTCAGCCATTTCACCTTTCCCAGAGGAGGATGGACATCAAAAAAGAATGTTCTGTTGATGTAGAAGCTCCCCATCTTCCCAAAATGAGTTTCATCCCAGCTGAAACACACATTAGAGCATCATCAGGGAGAAAAAAGGCCACAATGGTGTGATGCATGGACAAAGAAGGCAGTGAGACTCACCACACATGGGGGGGCTCGGTTATCTTGTAGAGGCGCGTGGAGAAAGACAACCCCACCACTAGAATAAGCAGAGCTTTATTTTGTGATTCGTGACTTCTGCTGGCCGAAAACGGAGCATGAGAGCCATTTGAGGACTGACTGCCAGTGTTGTCTTTATCCTTTGAAACACTGGTGATTGGGGATTGCCGAGGTTCTCTTGACGGGGGACAGATTTTCCTATGTCGCAGGAATGAAGGGTCTCCCGTTTTGACCCATTTAAAAATGTCGTCTTCTTTTGCCATTAGGAAATTTAAGATGACCAGACCACCTGCGAAGCCAGGTAAATCACGATTGTTTTTTTCTTTACAGTATAAATAACGGGACAGTTCATGATTGATGAAGCAGAAAATGGCGTGCTGGCAGAAGGATATTTGAAAACAATTTTAATGCTGGTGAGGCAGGTATCAGTAATACTAGTACAGATGAACCATACAGTCAACGTAACAGCTTGTCCCACAAAATAATTACCAGCCATGATACTAGTTACATAGTCGCTGGGCTTTCAGCATTTTTTTTTCCCGCAAAGCCGCGTGTATCCCGCTTTTTAGTTTCCACTTTCTCTGCTGGCAGCATGAAAAACGAACATGTTAAACACTAACTGTCTCTTGATTCTAATTTAACAACCGACTACCTGAAGAATTTGCGGTGGAGTCAACGAAACGTTTTAGATGCGTTGCCTTCTGGGAGATGTATTCCAACGGAATGAAGGGTCAGCACCATTAGCTATCCGGATCACGCCGGCGGTGTACTGATAAAGCGGAGTCTAATAACCGGGTGAACTTGAGCGGGTATATGCACCTATAACATAAGTTGTTTGATGTTTAGCAAGTAGTGGCAGTATTAAATGAGCGATTAAACCCACTGACTGTTTAATATGTTTCATTCCAGGTTGTATATTACGAAGCAAATAACTGTTGCGCACTTTTCCCTTCTCTCAAGCACATTTATCTTGTCAATGATTAATAACACAATAATGAGCCTTCACAATTCACAAGCGGTCGCATTTATGAGCACGTCATCACTGGACAGAAAAGGAGCGGACACACAGGCAGACGATGAGGACGCAGCGTTGCAAACACAACTTCCCAAAATCCATCTGGGAAACTGTCGTCCAGTACGGAAACCCGGAAGGATCACGTTTGGATTTTTCCTTCTATCTTTGTGCTCGCATAGATTCTTACGTTATCCAGTCTGTGATTCTAATTGGTGGGTCGAGTCCAATTACGAGCTCATTAACACCTTCCAATGCTTACAGCATATTTCCACAAAAGTGAAAACAAGATGGGGAATAATTTGCCAAAAGTTAAACAGGAAAATATTGTGTAAAAGCAGGGAATGCGATCTGTGATACTGTTTTTCACAGATTTGTCCACCAGAGGGAGACATAGTTCAATAAATCATTTAAATTATTTTAAAAACGGCATGTGCGATTTTTAATTAGCTCCAAACTGTCTCCAAACCGCACTTGTTACTTTATAGTCGTTTTGACAGATGATAGATTATATAAAGGGTGTTTCTATGATTTTGTAAGAACCAAATTCCAGATATGAGAAGAAATGCTTTTGCTCATGTACTGCAAAAATGAAGGGTTTTTTGTCTTCTCAGTTTATATTGTGGTGTGAGTGCTTTCCCTTCACTGAAGGATCAGAACATCAGTTGGGAGCTACCAAACACCTTTTCATCACAGATCAATGTGCCTGTGATTCCTGTTCATACAGCGATCTCCAGATGTATTTGGACAATCACAGAATTTCTTATGATTTTGCATTTTAAGACCACCACATTTGAATGGATTTGGAATGGAACTAAATCAATCAAAATTGAATCAAAGTGTAGACTTTTAATCTTAGAGGTTTAATTAAAAAAAAAAAAAAGCCTTTTCCACTACCTCCACTATGTTTTACACATGTTGGGAAATGAACATGAGCTGTTCTATCGACTTTAGCTGTCACCTGTGGTCTTCCAGATACTCTGATGATGTTGAGCTTACCAGTGCTTTCTTTGTTTTTAAGAATATACCAAACAGTTGATTTGGTCATACTTGAGGCTTTTTCTCTCTCACTTTTAGATTTATGTTGTTTTTTTTTTTTCATAGACTAAATGCTATTGTAATTTCATACATTTCTCTCTGAAAATATGCACATAATGAATGTGAAGTGTGCTGGGTGCCATGTTTCACAATGAATTATCAGAGACCAATGTTTCTCATGTTTTATTTTGACTGACAATGATTACAGTCAAGAGGTAAACAAAAAGAATGCGCATGATAGCTTTACAACAAGACATTCGTCTGAAGTTATGTTCATTTTTGAAAGACTAACTGCTTTAAGTTTATCGTTAGACATTTGTTCCGATTCAGGCAATGATTTAAACAGCGCAGTAAGACACAGTGGGCATCATGTGAAAATATTTGCACAACTGTCGGTTTATCGGCTGCGAATGCAGGTTAATAACACGAGTTGTTGGCTGTGGTGTCATCTTGATAATGTTGTAGCAGGCCTAAATGCTTCTGTGCTGAATATGAACAGCAAAATGGTATGAAAGGTAATTCAGAAACCATCTGAGAATGCTGATATTGACTATATGAAACATAAATTACACAAAGATTCATCAGGAACTAAAAGCATTAATGCTGACTCATATTGGCTAATATTGAGCTGTGAAGTTGTGATGCACAGAAGCCGGTGCTTGCATTTCAAAAGTATTGTCTTTGTAATGAAATTAATGAGACAAAATGCATGTGATTAGAACAGTGCTGCCACTTCCCAAAAAATATATATATAAAATTCAATGTCTGCTCCACAGGGCAGGGTATACACACAGTTCCTATCGCACAGTGTCAGGCACTCTCATCCATAAAAAGATATGCTTTAAAAACATTTTTACAGACATATATATAAATCTACAAAGCTATAATGCCTTTTTTTTTTTTTTTACATTTCATGCTTTATGTCAAATAGAAAGTAATGGATGTGCTATAATGCATTAAGAGTACATAAAAAAAAATAAAGTACTAGAGCTGTACAAAATATAGCAATTTTCTCCAACGATGCCTTCGTCTTTGCATGCATGTAGAGCTGCAAACATGGGAATGATCTGAGGGGCCAGCTAATTGATATGCAGTTGGACTTGAAATCCGACACTGGTGCATGAATCCAATTTATCATTTTAAGAAGTAATATTTGTGGGTTATTGTGTTATTTCAGGAAACTGTTTCCTGCACTTTCAGAAGTCCTGGTAGTCCTTTTTATTCTTTCTAATGAAGTATAAAACAAGTTAATGCTGGTGTCAGTGCTATATTGTAATATCCCCCTAAAAAAAAAAAAAAGGTTTAAACAGTGGAAGAAGGCGGATTCTATCTATTGCATCATTTGCAAAACATTACATATATCCTCATATACATCTACAGTCTTTCCATGTCCAGATAAAGGCTGAAGCTTTTAACGTGAAAGTTATTGGCTGTGTTGACTTCCTGGCTTTTGGTCCAGACATTCTGTGGAGCTTGAATCTTGAAGGAAGACAAATGTGGGGGGAAAAAAATAATCAAATGCTTGTCTGCAAGGTAATATGTGATTGTTTTGTTTTGTTTTTTTTTTGGTGACATTCTTTGCTTTAAGAAATGTATCAAATTTCACCCCACGTTGTCTCTGTTGTCAGTCGATGACAAGTAGAACAAGAAGTATCAAGTCTGCCCTCTGAGATGGGATGCTTTGTCAATATGCAGAGGCCCGTCATGTCAAAGTAATAAATAATACCATTTCTAAAAAGGAAAACATCACAGAGAATAATGTGGGAGGAATACATGTTTTTAAAATTGCCCGGGGTCGCTAATATAAAAGATCAGTCCACAAAATCCCTTTAAGGCATATGGATAACAGGTGAATACTAAGAATCCCATGTAATACATTCACTGCACAGTTCCTGGTCCTCTTGAATGTGTCTGAAGGGCAAATTAACATGTGTGCTTGTGTGTGTGTGTGTGTTTTTGTATGTCCATGTTTATGTCTGTATGTATGAGGGGGGGGGACTTGGACGTTTCAGTGTTACTGTTGGAGGTTTAGTGCCAGGCCCTCAGGGAAAAGGGCAGAAGGATGATCTTTGAGGGAGGAGAAACAGTCAGTGCTCCAACAGTGCATGTCTCAGTTTGCTGTCTCCTTTTGTTCGGACTGTGGGATCGCTGGGATGCATTTGTGTGGCTTGGCAGAGGCCACGAAGCCCGGCAAACAGGTGCATTTGTAGGATCCCTCTGTGTTGGTGCACTGCCCGTTCTGACACAAGGGCACCTTGTCGCTAATGTCCTCGCACTCGTTGATGTCTGCAGGAAAAGGAGATGTGACGAGTTAGTAAGCAGGGTGATCCAACAGCTGTGTGCAGCACATCTGCTCCTGAGTGGCCTCATGGGTGCAACAAGCAGGGATACTCAAATAATTTATATTTCTTTCCTTTAGCCTCATTTATTTTCTTCTTTCATTCCGTCCTTTCTTTATTCTTTGCTTTAAGTTTAATTTTACTATATACAATTAAAACAAATTACTAAACAGCAAATTAGAAGTTGTGACCAGGGTCCAAACTGATAGCTCTCTATCCGTTTGTCTAAGTTTCTATCTGCTGTTCTAGAAAGTGGGTTATGTGTGTAACTGTGAGTATGCTGAACCTGAAATTAGGGAAACTCTGAGTGTTCCATTCCACAAAGTGAGGTAACTTTTACCCAAGAAAGAAGATTTAATCAAGCCCGTTTCAGAAACCGGGGCAGTTTATACTCAGAGTCTGTTACTACGGTAACTTAACGTGTGAACATAACCTGGGCAAGCAGGTTTTGTTCCACATGTCCAAAGTTTCTCTCCGTTTCCTTCCCTTCATGAAGCTGGAATGGGTTTCATTTAATCAGACAGACAATCAATCTTTTAACACATTTTGGAGATGTCTGAACAATGACATGCTCTTTTAGTGATTGAAGAGGCAGCACTGGTCTGCATTTGCAACGGGAAAGCATGCTGAGGATCCAAATAGCTCATTCGGCACACCCTGATGAATTTTGTAAGAGCGTTAGGTCTACCGTTTCTCTGCAGTTACATAACCTAAATACATGATCTTATCCTTCAGCGCACCACAAATACACCCCGCTGTATGCGCAAACTTGACGCAAAATACCATAGGCTATTATATTTTATTAGCTATTTATTTATTTGTGAATGTCTTCATAATGACGGGGATGGGAACATAGCCTATTAGATGTGGAGAGCTGTGAGATAAGTGGCCTGGCTCATTAGAGTCAACGATGACCAAGTTTCACAATGTTTTGGATAGCCTACATGATTTATAAGGTAATAACATTAATTATCTAAGAATAATCCTTTAATAGCATCTCTTAAAAAAAAAATCCCACTGTGATAGGATGTATCGATGCTCCCATCAAAGCTCCTTCCAGTCTAATAGAACAGTCATTAAATGTTTAAATGACACATTCACTCACTCACACTCACTTCCCTCACCGCTGCAGCTGTTTTCTTCTCTGTCTCTGAAGGAAGATATGCTCTAATTTACCATGTGATTGCAATAAAAGCTCCAATTCAACGAAGAAAAGTAGGAGCATCTCTCCTGTTTACCTGCCGCTGCTATAGTAACGGAGCGCCATTGACGTCTCGAGCATCACGTGGATTTCTGAACCAAACTTAGCAGCAATCACAAGTGATTTTGTCTTTGCAAAGTTTGGAAGGTGAAATATCAAGTTTACATTTCTTAAAAAAAAAAAAAAGTTATAACGATGTTTGAGGGATTTCTTTGAAAATGATATTTTTCTGTAGTTAGATAGCTTCTGAAATGTAAACGTACTGAAATTCCCTCAACATCTCCAGATGATTCGAATCTGCATGATTCTCATACAGTTTTGGGTTGATGTTTCTTGTACAATGTCAAATATAAGCTTTTGAGAAAACGGAGGAAAAGGTAAAAATAGAAAAAAATTGACATTATCTGTGTCGTATACCAGTTGATAAAAGATGGAGACATTAACCAATAGACAAGAGTTGACTCCAGTTCAACTTATTTTTGACATAACTGCCAAAACTTAAGATAAATTATTACTGTGCCACCTATAAATGCAGTATAAACAGTTTTGAGGTACATGGAGTTTGGGACAATGTTTTTGCTGAACTAATGAAATCAAGGGGAGAAAAATTAAGAAGTTGGCCAACTTAAAAAAAAAAAAAAGAAATTTGGTTTGACATATATCAAGTGAAAGTGATTGTTTCGCTACATAATGTGATCAAAGAGGAAATTGTGAGAAGGTTGTAAGCCAAAAAGTAAAGGTGCTCTAATTACTTCCACATAAGCTCACATTTGGAGCTAAAAGGCCTTCATTCAACAGCCTGACATGCTGCCTAATATTTCATCTTATAATTAAACATGCCGTCATGTTGCGTGTCTGCGGGTCCCAAACTGAACTTGTATTCCAGGCAATCTTGAGAGCTGGACTGTTGCAGTAAGCATGATCATAAAATTAACAACGAATTAGAATATGATTCCTTTTGGCATTCAATACATTGTTCTTTCGCTTTTTTCAAGTTGGGGAGGTCTGATTTTCATTTGAGAGCATTCAGTCTCACATTACCCTCTTTCTGATTATGTCATGTTCTGCTGGAGAAATGCAAGCGCTGATATTTATAAAATTAGGTATGGCACGAGCTGCACAGCTCCCACATGTTTCCACAGAGTTCAATCACTTTCCATGAGAAAACAGCCGGCCTTGAAACCGATAAGCCCAGATCCAGACAGAGTATTGTAATCATAGCATTGCATTACAGCAAGACGTCCTCACTTTCTTAGAAAACAAACAAAGTACATTCAAAAGATATAATATCTCATGTAAGACATGCATGGCTTAGATTCAAGGCCTCTTCAGTCTTGGCAGTGAGCAGCTTGGGAGTTTCCATCTAAAGGGTAGTGCACAGTGGTTTTAAAGAGTACACTGCTTTCATTAGTTTCCCATAAAACATAACGTGGTGTGAGATTGTTAAATTCAAAGTTTCTCTTTGAGCTTGATAACACATAACATGAAATGAATCCAAGACATAGCTCCAAAGGACTTAAACTTGAAAAGCGAGTTCACTAAGGTTGGGTTTGAGCTTCAACACCAAATTTTGGAGCAGATGAAATCGAGTGATTGATTACCCTCCCAAGTAAAAAAATAAAAAAATGCTCCAGTCCGTCAACACTGATTGGAGGTTCGTGAGCATGTTCACTTGGAAGTCTAAATGTGGGTGATCCTTTGCAGACAAGACGCTGGGGAAAGAACCCACCTATGCAGGCCATCTTGTCTAGGTTCAGTTCATAACCGTCGAAGCAGTCGCAGGTGTACCCCTCTCGCACGCGAACACAGCGGCCGTTCTCACAACCGTTCAGGATCCCACATTCCTCTGCCTGGAGACCCTCAAAGCCATCATAGCGCTCTGATTGGACATGTATGAAAAGACGTGTTAGAAAAGTGATACAGCTGGTTATCTACATTTTTCCTGTTAACAATTATTACTTCAAGGTTCGGTAGGTCTTTTTTTTTTTAAGACATGTTTGAAATTCGTTATACACACTGACAGCAAACAAATAATTAAAAGGTCTGATGTAAATTTAACATGATTTCACATGTGTCATCTTGTGTATGTGTTTGAAATTGAACCATAAACATTAAGTGAGTTATTATTGAGTTAAGTGACCAACAAAACAAACCCTAGATTCAAATACCCACCAGCATAGCGGTCCACTGGTTGTGGCAGGTTTTGCTCCTGGTTGTACGACAGGGACACGAATTGGTGGCTGCTGAATGTTGTAGTCATGGTCATTAAAAATAGGAACGCTCTCAGGAAGGTCATATGTTCCTGCGGCGCCACCGTAGTTATCCCAGTAAGGTGGAAGAAAATGCTCTGCTGGATCTTCTGGCCCTTCAAAGCCGTACTCGTATCCTGTTCGGTCTCGAAGACTACCTGTATTTCCTCTCCCATGCAGGTTGCACATTGTTGCGTAGTCGGCTGTACAGCAGTACACGGGGTAGAGGGACCATCATTAACAGCTCAAATAGGAAAAATGATTAACAATAATCTATTGCATTGGAATAACCTGATTTGTTTGTATTTAACCCCAGTTCCAAAAAAGACTGCGGCATTGTGTTAAAGGTAAAAAAAAAACCAGAATGCAATGATTTGCAAATCTCATGTGTAGAATCCTTCTTCTTCTAACAGCTCATGTACCTTTCAGCGTTGCCATTTTCTTTCCAAATATGCAAGCTGCTTATTCCATTGGCTCTAATGCACCCCAAACCTTTTGCAGATTGGTAAACATCTGCTCATCTCTCCCCCTGAGAGACTCTGCTTTAATAAAATGTTCTTTGTATTCTATTCATCATATCCCTGATCTGTTACCAGTTAACCTAATTAGTCAGAGGTTCGTCCAGGTGTTTCCTTTTAGTACCACTTATTTTCCAGATTTCTGTTGCCCAAAACCCAACTTTTATTGAGAAATATTGCTGCCATCAAATTTATTATAAGCTAATTGTATTTATATTTCAATATCTGAAATGTTTTCTGTATTCTGTTTATATACAGACTATAAGTTTGTTTTTTTTAAATGAGATTTGCAAATAATCCTATTTCTGTTTTTAATTAGCATTAACTTTTTGGGAACTGGGAAAGTAGAATCTGTGTTCTATGTGCCTCCGGCTGCTCACCAGAGTCTTTTGCAGGGCAGAAGGCACACTGTCCGCTCCAGGCCACACCGGACAGGCAGCAGCATTCAGTGTACGTAGTTCTGCGCTCCTGGAGGGGATCCGCACACATGTTGTCCCCTTCAAGTCGTTGCCAGCAAATATCCACGTGCACATCGTGATCAAAGTCTGCAGTTTCTGGGAAACAGAATAAAAGAGTTTGAAAAAAAAAAAAGGTTTAAGAAACAAAAGCAGAAACTCAAATACTTAAAGTCAGGGTAAGATATCATGTCTGTTGACATTTGGAACAGAACATCAACAAAACATAGAGAGCTAGCTCCTCCCCAGGGCCTGTATCAGAAAAGAGGTTCAACAGCCTCTGAGTTTTCATATTGGGGGTTTAGAATTGGTTACACACACACACACATATATCTCTATGTTCTCTGCTCCAGTGTCTTGTTCCAGTAGCCAATTTTTCATCAGGGTGCCCTGCTTCCTCAACACCTGATGTGGATCTTATTAACCTGAGCAACGTCCATATGTATTGGTGTCGCTCATGTAGCGTAAAGGATATCACGATTGCCCTGACCGGGGTTCGAACCCACAATCTCATTATAGGTTTCCCACTGGTTGCAGAATGTCATCTTGATATCTTTCTGCACTGAAATTGCCTCCAATGATGACAAGCCTCGCTTTTCCAGTGAGGGATATGCTGCTGCACACCGTCATAATGCGTCCACCAAAAGATGTTACTCTACTGGTTCAACAATCACCAAGGTGTCCTCCATGTCTTCTCCGAAACTTTGACCCTATGATCCAAGTGCCGTAGGCAGAATCTGGACTCATCGCTGAACGTAACGTTCTTCCACATGTTCAGGTTCCAGAACACATGTTCGCCAACACCAGCTAAAATACGGCAGATGGTGAAAGGCAGTCATGCCTCCTCGCAGCCCTATGAGATCAGAGATTGGCTGCACGCAGTCTGTTCCAGATTGTCTGGGCACAGAGCCATCAGGCACATCATCCTGGAAAGCTTGATTCAGGCACCTGATTGTCAACACTGGAGGAATCCAAAAGCTCAAAGCAAGAGTCAATAACAACAGCAAAAAGTAAATAAAAAAAAAACAAGAACATTTGGCAATTCTTTCCTGGGTGCAGTGCACATATATGGCTCTGCTGCTCATCCTATGCATGTTCCTTCCTAATCTGCCACCATTCACAAGGGAAATAAACAGACTTTCCAACAGTATAATATTTATTGGCTAATCCTAAACTGAAATTTTGACTCTCAAGATATTGCAATGAAATTATTGTGTTCATTATCCATGATACCAGTGTGGTAAAATTCCAATATTGTAACTGCCCCACTTTGAAAACTAAAACTGAAGTGTCACTTATTTGTGTGCGTCAAACCTTCAGAACTGTTGAGACTGATGCAGCGTCGCCTTGAGGTGTCCAGGACTAACGGGGGGCTGCAGAAACAGTTGAACGACCCGGCAGTGTTCACGCACACTCCAGTCTCACAGGTATTTTCAAATTCACACTCATCATAATCTAAACAGATGAACAAAAAAAAAAAATGTACACAGAACTCAATCATCAGGAAGAAAAACATTACATTTGAATATTCCAGTTAAATTATTCCAAGCAGAACATGATTAAAATGAAAAGACTGACTGACTCTTTAATTTTGTGTATGAAAAGGAAGATTTCTAAAGATGCATCCTGGTTGATGATGTTTGCTCTGCTGAATGGAAAAAAAGTGTATCTAGGCTGAAAACAATGATCTTAAAGATAGGGTAAGGGATTTTTTTTTGATTATGTCATACTGTTGATATTTGAAACAAAACATCAACAAAACTCAGAGTTATCCTCCCTCTTCTTCCAGTAAGAAAAAGCCCCACACAGCCCATTACGAAGTCTCCCCCTGCTTTATGTGCATAAGCACCCCCACCCCACATCTCTGGGAAATTGCAAAGTCTCTTACCCTACCTTTAAGGAGCAATGAGCTTTAAAGAAAACTAAGGAAGGACCACTAATCTTTTTTTTATACAATGATGATAATATTTTCAAATGTACCAAAATAAATAGAAATGTCATCTCTTACCCACACACTCAAGCCGGATATTATCATAGAAGAAGCCAGAGCGACAGAAGCAAGTATACCCAGGAGAGAGGTTTGAACAATGGCCATTCTTACAAATTTCGGGTCCAAACATCTCACATTCATTTGCATCTGAGGGAAACAGAGACTCATATATTAATATAACAGAGCTGAGCTGTGTAACAACTGTTAAAACACTTTGCAAAAGTAGTGGCGCCTTGTTTTAAATGACACTACCTTTTAATGTAAGAAACTGTCAGGACACAACAGTTACAGTAATTAGTCAGATATGACTGCAGGTATGCTATTAAGCCTTGGCTGGCAGTGGAGACAGCTTCATAAATGTGGTGAGGGATAATGTCTGTCTGTATGTCTGGCTTTATAATTTCTACAGCTAGAAATGAAACAGGGTCTGTCATTTCACCTCTCTGTGCCAATGTAAAGTTTCTCTGTGGAGGGAACCTATAAAACCTCAGGGATAGCATTGAAATAAGTGAGCATTCATGAACAAGGGTGTGCACCTATGTAAGGCTGTTGATCTTCATGACTCTGCCTAGAGGAACCAGGCAAAGGTAAAAATCCATTTCCACGAGGACACAACTGGTTGTAATCATCTGTAAAATAAATTTCAAAAATTACCATTTAAAAAATGAAAATGTGTTAAAAGGCAAAATTGGTCAATCTTATATCATGTAGAAGTTTTGATGCAAAGAATCAGCCTCTTGTTGTACCTCTTCCTATGAGAGGACAGGCGTGGATCTCGCAGTTGTCCCCCCAGCCCGCCCGGCCGTGCAGCAGCACTCCTGCTTGGTGGTGTTTCGAGACAAGACATTGTCACAGAAATTTGCATCTTTCAGGTTATAGTAGCACTCTTTTCTCTCTTCAGCTGAGGGAGTGGATGGAAGTATGGGCTCGGGGTCGATCTCGGCTGCAGATGAACAAAGAAAGCCTTTTAGAACAGGAATGGGAAGTCAGACATTATGTTCAGAAAAGTACCTGGATTTCACACGGATTTGGGAGTTCAAGAGGGTGGTTTGAACCTAAATCGTTCTTATGAAGTAGGATTACTTGTGTGAGAAATTGCAGCGCATCCCCAACTCCAATAGTAACTGCATCAAAGAGCTCTCGCTATACTCTATCTACTGGTGTGCCTACATGCCTCCAGAAGATGGTGCGTTACCCTCACATGCCACTGCTGAGTCTGTTCATTTGTCCAAAGGCATGGGCTCAGACATTTCACTGTTAAGCTGCTGGCTTAGCCAAATGGAAACACTGGCACATGAGTCAACACACCATTCAGTCTCACATGATTGATTCACACACGTCAAAAGCAAACAGTGGAATGTGGCAAAAGGGTACACAGAGGCATAACTGGGGTTTAGCGCCCAGGCTGAAGAAAAGAAACATCCCGGGTAAGGGTGCACCGCTCAGTAATGCAAATTCATCCATTTTGTGTACACATGTGCTTACGAAGCTAGAGACGTGATGGCATTTCCATGTCTCCAAATGTTTGTTTTGTCTTTGAGAGATTTTACACTGCATTGCATGTCTATGAACCCTGCACCTAAGATCGTTTTTGCACACACAAGAGCAATGTCTCTTCAGCTCTAATTGCTAATAATGCCTTAGCCATGTTTGTATTGGTGGGGAAATGGGTCTACAATAAGGTCTTGGGTCTTTTGCTTGGCTCTACTGAAGGGGCTATGTGATCATTTGCCCGAAGGATTAGGCTAATATAACTTTTTGCAGGCAACCCAACAAACCACAACCCCACCCTATAAAAAGAGACAGACAGGTTAAAAGACACTTGTGGACTAAGCCACGTCCTCTTTGTCACCCTTGTTTGGATAATGAGAGATGGCTCATTAAATCAGGGACAACTCCGTCTCCCAACGATGGGATGGAGTGTTAAGACCTGTGAGTGCTGGTCTTGTTCTTGTATCCATGGAGCGGCACCGGCTGGTGAAGGGATCAAATTCCTCATTGTCGTTGATGCAGATGCACAGGAAGCTGCCATCGAAGTTCTCACACAGGGCCTCCCCGCACAGCGCCAAGCTTATCTCGCACTCGTTCACGTCTGAGAAAGGCATGGGAGGAGGATGTGAGGTCAGAAAAAGATCAGGCGGGCATATACTAACTAGGGTCGTGGCATGGTCATGTAAAATAACAGTCATTATTGTGTTTTTATTGGATGAGTGCTTCAAATCAAGTTGAAGGAAAAAGCTCTCTGCGCGCTTTCTTTATGCAACACCGTGTACAGGGATGTTTGAATGTTTGAGAGCTAATTAAATCATTTAGGCAAAAAGTTGAGTCTTGTCCACCGCATCATAAAGAAATCTGGAATAAGTTGGAGACAGCTTCAGGCCTCTCATGTTCATGAGTCCACCACCACAGACAACAGCTATATTGATTATTGCAGGGTGGCAACAACGAAAGCCACTGCCCTCCAAAAAGATAATAGGGGCTACCCGAGAACTGCAAAAACGGAATCCTCTAGGTGGCAGTTGAAACGGATCATTGCCTCTGTAATTGGGGCCTTTAGAAGATCCTAAAAACGGTTTTGAAAAAAATCAATAAAAAAATCAAAACTTAGAGTGAGAGTAAGGTTAAAACAGGGAAGAATGTCAGCGTGCTGAACCTCACAAGCAATTCCAGGCTATTGTGCCCGTCATTTTGGGAAAGAAAAGATCAGCATGGACGACGAGTGATGATCCTGTCTACTTTGCCTGGAATAACTGGAGGAAGCCATGGCGCTGAAGGGCACTTGCCTGCAAAGTCCCCTGAAGACTGTGAATTCTGCCACCTTAATGTGTGCAGTACTTGGGTAGCTGCTGTTGTTGTCTGTCTGGAGCTTACCACCACAATGAGATTTTAATGACTAATTCTGAGTAAAATGTCAGGACATCCATCTAGAAACATGAACAAAATGTCCATCATGCAGCAGGAGAACAGTGATCAGGAGATAAGGTGTTCTGTCTGGACAAGTCAAAGTCCTGACCCTAATCCAACAGTTAATGTGAGGAAACCCACCAACATCATTGTGCTGATGGTGTTCTGAATAGAGTGAAGTATTTAAACCCTTTTCAAGCTCAATGGCAGGATTGATCCACTTTTCACTGCTGCATAATGAGAGTTCACACCAGATACTGAAGGTGGATTTGTGGCAATATGAGGTCAAAAAAATTACAAAATAAATGACCCATTTGGCTTTTATCCCTCCGTCCATCCATCCATTATCCATACTCGCTTAATCCTATCTAGGGTCACGGGAATCTGCTGGAGCTTATCCCAGCTATTTGGTTTTTAGATTTTTTTTTTAATTTTAAATTTTCAGAGATCAAAATCTGATGTGTTTCATTCTATATTTAAACAGAGGTAAAGAAAATTGAAAAGACAACAAATCTGTACTCTTAAAGGTGGAGTAGGTGTTGTTTGAAAAACGGTTCCAGCAATCCAACTCAAGTGAGATTTTGAAAATATACACTCCCTCCCTCCTCCCAAAGGCTCCGCCTCCTCCTCTTCAGCTCACCCCTCTAAACCACGCCTTCACATGATTCACGACTGCATGAACCATAGGGAGGGAGGGAGGGAGGGAGGGGTGATATTTGATGGACGTATTAGGCAGCCAATCAAAATAGTGATGATCACTTTTTTGATTGGTCAGAGTTTTTCTCTGATTATACCTTCTAGACTGGACCAAAATGTCTAGTTTTTTTTGCAAACATTTTATTTCAGTGGGTGCAATGGAAATGTGAAAAGGTTTTCAGGCAATATTGTAAAAAGTGTTGCAAAAAAACAACACCCACCCCACCTTTAACTCGAAACACTTCCAGATGATCCTGAAAAGGTCCTCAAAGGTCTTAAATTTGTTGAATAAAATTTAGGTACATAATTGGTGCCAATCTGAGTACTATATTTAAAGCAGCATCACCGTTTATATGGAGCTGGTTCATAATAACTAGAGCCCATTTTATTTATTGGAATTAACCAACATGGAATATGGAGTTACATACTGTAGATAAAATACTGGCTAAGGTGTATCACCTCAAACAAATACTGATTAGATAGCAGATACACACCAACACATCTGCTCAGATCTCCAGGCGGGTTGGTGTAGCCTTGGTCACACACGCAGCGGAAGGACCCATCTGTGTTCTCGCAGTAGCCGTGGTTCCCACAGATGGTTTCATTGTCACACTCATCAATATCTGTGAGGCGAGAGCATGCCGAGAAGAGAGCACAACATTAATATTTACAGTCTCAATCTGCACGACAGACGCTCAAACTGCCTCCGTAAACAAGATGCTGCTTCTCCAACGTAAATATCACGGCCATTCTGTCAATACAGCAACAACTGATAGCATTTCCATCATAACATGCCAGAAACAGTGTACAGATGAGACAGTTCATTATCAGGATTTTTAAACTTTGCTGTCAGTTAATTCAAGGAGTGTTTTATAGTGGTGCTGTCTGAATCTGAAAAGCTGCGAATGGATGTTTTTTGGTTGTGTCACTGGAACGAGAGGAAAAAGCTTCCTCACAGATTTTATTTCTGGAATTTAAATAGTTTTTTTTTGACAGGTTTCTGGCTGGTATTGATTCCATCCTAATCAATTTATATGCTCAAACTAATAATTTTCCAAAACAAAAATGATACATTGTAAGGACTGAAGGCATTTTGTAGCACAAAGTACAAGTTTGGAATTGATTTTGGCAGGTGTACAGCAGTTCCTTGTTTGCATGGCAGTAAATCATAAAACGTGTTTGATAAGTGGGAAATGTTTGGTTACATGCTATATGTCAGTGTGAAATAGGCACCGGACCTTCGCAACAGCACTGACCAATCACTTTTTAAAGGCAACATTTGTTAGCAATTTCTTGCATACATGATTTAGTATTTCTTGGCATCTCCAGTAAAGCACAGAGGCCAAAGACCAATACTGCAGGAGGGTGAGGCTGATTATAATTGTTTAAAAAGCAATCAAAGTGTTCAATGTTTGCACTTTTGTCATCTGAATTTGCATTCCTGTTTGTTCGGCTTGCCACTGGTTTATGTCTGTTTTTCATAAGATGCCAAGTGTGGTGACCCAACCTTGATTAACCAAGTTTCAATTCTTGTTAACTTGATGTTTTAGTGAAGGTTTTTTGTCTAATGACCAAGCAACATCAGCATTTCGCAGAATTGCTGATCACACAATACATTTGGGAGCAACGTATGTTGGAAAAGCATGCAGTCACGGCTTTTCTGCAAGGGATTCATATGGGAACATTATGACAGACTGGCCTCTCAGATGATTTAAACTGTTTTGATGAAGTTATAGGACACTCCAGTATGTCTGTTTTATCGTAGCCATAATTAGATTTTTTTTGTTGACTTTTCAGTTTCATAACAACTCTCCATAAGCATTCCTTTCAGAGTTTCCATGATTAACCATAACTCTTCAGAATTGATTAGATGTCACGGGGAAAAAAATGAAATCATTACAGTTTGATCAGTTCTACTAACAGCCTTATATTTCTAATGAGAACTTCATTAAAACAAAAAAAAAACAAAAAAAAAAAAAAAAAAAACAGCATGTCAAGTCCACTTCAGACATTTACAACAAATCAATTTATGGTATAAAGATTATCATCATGACCACCTTGTCTAAACCATTTTCATTTTCCCCTCTGAGCACTCATGAAGGCTGGCATTAGTCGAGAGAAGATAGAATGAATGCCAAAGAAACCACAAGCCATGTGATTTGAACAGTGCATTCGGCCAGAGCGCTGTCTTCTCCTCCAACGCAGAAAACTGCTTTCTCAGGCTTGCTGGGGGACCAGCCATCAGTTAACGTTCCTGTCCTGACTTGGCCATTTCTCTAACATGCCTCTGGGGTCAGAGACAGGGGCTCCCACAAGCTAATAAAACCACAGAGACAAAAATCGTCTTTGTTGTTTGTAAAACCTTTGACAGGAAATGCTGAAAAGGACCAAAATTGCTTGAATAGACTTGTGGGCTCAACTGGCTGCAAGATGAGAAGGGGGGGGGGGGGCTTTGCAGACATACTGTACTGAAAACCGCCAACACGCTGGATTTGCATGCTTGAGACGCTGAACTGGGGTGGAAGCGGAGAGGATTTTTCTACCCCTCACTTCGAGAAGTTGAAAAAAAAAAAACATCTCTTAGTGAAGAATATTCCCAAGGCTGACACAAGAATATGCTCACAGTACGCTGAAAAGTATTAGTTCTAAAGAGTTTCTGGAAGATTTTCTAAATTTCGAAGAGCTTATGTGGATTTAGGAATGAATGCTGGAATGACAGTTGCAGCCAGCTGGAAGGCCTGGGAGGACGATACTCTGCTAATAAATGAAATAATCATTGTCTGGAGGCAACCCTTCCTTCATGTGTAACGAGGAATAAAAACCTGCCGCAAGCCGCATGTTGTGATGAGATGCAATCAAATTATCATCCCTGAGAGGAATAAGAACACAGAGAACATGCCAATTTGATAGCTTTTGTCATTTTGTGGATTTGACATTGTGAGTTATTTGACAAGCTATTGAGATGTGTCATTCCAGAAGAGCGTCAGCGCGCCTATCACAGCGATAATGATTTGTAGGGGAGAAAGGAACAGAAAATTATACAACCCCACCCAGAGCTGGCTTTGCATCAGTAGCACGCAGGGCTGCTTTTCTTAGTCTTTCCATGTAATAACGAGTGAGGTCAGGACACATAAAGAGCTGTAAACTCCCAGCTGGGAAGAATTGTGGCAGGGAGGAAGGTGAGATGTTCATCTGAGATGGGAGAAGCAGAGGTTAAGGGACAAACCAGGCTCAATGTGTATCAATACCAATGATCTGACCCAGGAAGACCTGCCTCCTGGATCTGATGATCCTGTGATTTGGGTATGTAAAGGTGTTACGAGCTGATCTCCATGCTGTGTTAATTTAGAGCACATGGCAGCACAAATATAGGAATCGGTGACTGTTGGCTCACCCAGAGCAGCCTACACTCTCCTAAATTCTCTGGGCATCCCCTGGTCTAATTGAAACCAGATGTAAAAGGATATTTCAACTGTGACAGGGCAACGGTGAGGTGAGGCATTTGTTTTCAGCCCTCAACCTGTCTTGGGTCAACAACAATGGGAACTTACCTGCCTTATCATGTCTGTACTTCTGGAGGAAAACAACTTCCATATGCCCAGCTTTGCGAGGTATCACACATATGTTAAAGTCTTCACATTTCTATACGTTTGAGGGGTGGGAGGTTGGCAAGATTGTGACCGCAGACAATTTCCGCCCTCAGGCTAGGCTTATTACAGACAAGGCAAGGCTTGAGGGAACTCATGAGCATGACGGCGAATTAAAACAAAACACAATGACCTGAAAATACACGGGCACATATACACACAATGCACTGTGTATAACATCATGGTAGGTTTGAGTGCAGCCCTTATTGCATAGTTGTGGGTGACGTTTGCAGTGGAAAAAACTCTGTTTTTCCCTTTTGTGTCATGGCCCCTAAATCTAAATGAGTTCAGCAAGCCGAGCCAACGACAACCGCTGCCCCTTGCAGGAGAGTAAAAATAAAACAACGCCCCTCACAGTAACTGCAAATTATAGCGTCTGGTCTCTTCTTAAATATCTGATGATTTTTACAAGCAGACAAAAATGCCCTGAAGTAATTGAGCTCCCTCCTTGGACTTTTATTGAGGTGACGGCAGCATCTCCCACAACTTCCCATCTTGGGGTGAAACAAGGCACTATTGTGTGTAGTGCTGGGTTCCTGAGCTTGAGAGGGATTGGCTTTCAAATCGGGGCAGTGAGTCAACTCAGAACTTTGAGTGAGTGTTTGTTGCAGGGTCCAGTGACAACATGAACTGCGTCAGAACATGGCAATCTGAGAAAGCCGGTCATAAAGCATACAGATGACTTACACTGGGATTTTTGCTGTGGACTATAGCATATGACATAGAAGAGGAAGAGTCAGTCCCCTGAAGCATTCACCGTGACTGTATATCTGCATATAAGAACCAATTTGAAGTTTTATGATGTGCTTAGCAGTGTTATGACCCTGCCTTTAAAGGAGCAGGGGTGAGCAGGTGGTTTCAATCAGTCCTTATCACTCTACAGGCCTCAGCAACCTTCAGCTGGTGCCAGACAGCAACCTCACAAAGAGGAGTCAGGAGGCAGCCATACGTATTCAGGATCTGGGTGATTGGGGGGGGGGGGGCACAATATGTTACTGCTTAGCTTTGCAGCAGCATATCCCACCCTCAGTCTCCATCAGTTAGGACCGTTACAGTCTCTGGATCTCTTTGTCTAACACAAACACATGCAGGAGATGCAAAGCAGCAAAGTTAACCAGATGTATACACAATCACCCACATCTTCCATCTGCAGTTCAACACATCATCCTGTTCTGATGCTCTCATACCACTTCCCCTCTTTTTCAGCCTACTGACTGTATCTTGTCTTGCTGCCGATGTAAGGAAAATGTTTGACCTTATTTTTTGTTGTTCATGAACTCCATTTGCTTCGTTGGTAGTGATACAACGAAAACCATAAAAAAATACAAATTACACAAGAGAGAGAAACTGGAGACGTTGTGTAACAAACAAGATTATTTTCTGCCATCAAACGGATAATTCATACATTCTAGGGGTCATGGAGATGTTGCTTGGCATCCGTGCTTGGCTGTTGTGTGAGTACAAACTACTAGCCATGTCAGGAGAAGAAGCATGACCACAAGAAAACAAGAAAAGGCAACATCTACAGTCATCTATCATCACAGTCTATTTTTCTCTTAAAAGAGGAACAACAGAGCTCAGGTTTATGTCTCTGTCTGCCAGCAAGCTCACCGCAGTTTCCCTCAAGAGTGCCAGGCTGACATTGCATGAAGCACCGGTAGGAGCCGATGGTATTCTCGCAGCGCCAGGTTCCACAGAGGGAGCTTCCAAACTCCTTGCACTCATCCTGATCTGCGCAGAGAGAGACAGACAGACGTTGGTTGGTGACTCACAAACAGAGGCGCAAACTCATTCACGTGTGCAATCAAACACAGATGCATGCACCCCCGCACACTAAAATGATATTTCCCTCTGCTGCTCCTCTGCTTCTACTGCAATGGCTTTACAGCAGGAGTTGTCCTGGAGGCCTGTGCTGTAGCTGTCCTCAGTAAACGAAGCAGACTACAAAAATGGCCAAGAACAATATTATCACAGCAACCAAAGAACTTGTGAAGGCGCTAAAGGGAGAAGTTTCAGAGGGAGAAACACCTCCTGCTCACAATGGGGTCATTCATACTCCCCTCACGGGAGCAGGAGTTCAGGGCTCCAGCCACGTAATCCGGGAACCCTTCAGTCCTGGGACCAGGGAGGAAAGCTTCTAAGCCAAGCTTGGACAGATTCACTGGAGCCTGTACAGCCAACTCCTCTGTGATGTAGCATAACAACCAAATAGCTAATGCTGACCTGCTGGTTTACACATAGAGGAAACCTGAGAGCGGAGATGGGGGTCAACAGCCATCATGATGTGGCACCACAACCAAACACCACAAAGGTGTTTTTTTTTTTCTGTCTTACCTTCACAGTCAGCTGCATCAGAGTTGAACTTGAAGCCAGCTTCACACAAGCATAAGAAAGAGCCAACGGTGTTGATACACTGTCCCCGAACACAGACATCGTCTTTACTGCATTCATCAACATCTACATTTGAGAACATGGGGAAAGGACATGTTAAAAAAAAATGATAGCAGGAGAAGTTGGCTGGCGAGTCTATGTAACACATAGACTCAGTTCAGTACTTATATACTCTGTCCTTCATTAGGTTCACAGCAAACACCAGACTTAGTATCACAAAAAAAATGAATAATCAAGTGCTTGTCTGAATGTTAGATGCATTGGCCATTTGGAGCACACAATGCTATACTGGCAAACAGGAAACAAAGGAGAATAAAAAAACATATACCTCAGCTTCTCAGGCTGAGAACATTTCCCTCGGACTACGAATAATAATGCACGCTTTGTGCTTGATTAGCTGTAAATGGGCGGATAATTGCAGCATTACTACATAACGTGTAATGTACTTGGACCTAGTGAAAGGTGGGGGTCATGCAGTAAAACAGGGGGATTTCATCACTGGGGAATTAGTCTTCTTTTTCCAATGTTATAATCAGATGACTCTTTCAGAGACAAAGTGTACATCCTACGCTACAATTGAAAAAAACAAAACAAAACAAACAATATTCATGAGTATGTCAGTAAACGTCATTGATAAGCCAGAGCTGCATCGTTTCTGATTAAGTGTAGATTGGTTTCAGTATGTTCTGTTTTATCACATATTTTGCATTTTGAGGCTAAGCATCACCTGACTAACACACATCTTTCATTCCTATAACCTTAAAAACCCTCATCCTCTCTTCTTCTTCTGCTGTAGCATCATGTCAGAGTGGTCTGGCTTTTATAGTGTCAGCACTGTACACGCCATGGCAGACTGCAAGCAAACATATGACAACTGTTGATTTATAGTATAGTTAGAGCCCAGTATTTGTTGTGGCTGGCAGCCAAAGTACCTGATGCAGCTTAGAGCCTTTGCTTAGTGTGTGTGGACGACATCTGCATTGCTGCAAGGCCAAAACTTCAGTAGAAGAATGTCCATGCTGAAGGACTAACCAGAGCATTTCACTGTAAGCTTTTCTGAATAAAAGACCTTGGCAGCATTGTGCAGGGTCCTCCTGAAGATTGAACTTATCTACTTCATAAATAACACTCGTTTGTTTAAAAAGTCTTCTTTAACTGTCAGTACATTCTGTTTCCCTTCCAATGCCAGCAGGTCACTGGGCGCGGCTGGAATAACATCAAACTGATGTCCAAACTGAGTGAGAGTGAGTTGAGACAATTGATGAGTCCGTGACCCATTAGACAGAAAGACCGGCTTCAGCACCCGGGATAGTATGGTGAGAACAGCCCGTCTGCGCTGAACGATGGAACATGTGCAAGCCAACTGTGTTTTGCTACAAATGTCTTGAGCTACATGTGCTAAAAATCATTATTAAATTATTATCATGTAGCTCCAGTTGTGAAGTTGCCTCACCCAATTATATAAAGCTCATAAAATCATTAGAATAATGATTTCCTATTGCTGTTAGCGTTAGTGTGTTGCTGTACCTTGGCAGCCAGGCTCTTCATCGATGGCGGTATATCCATCAGGACAGATGCATGAGAAGGAGCCCTCTGTGTTGAGACAGTCTCCTTCACCGCAGATCCCCATGATGGTTAAACACTCATTGACGTCTATCACAAACAAGTACAAGTACACTTACACAGCTGTGTCAAGATGGCAAAATGAAGTGAGCCACAAGAAATAGCTAACCACTAATGGATTATATTATATGTGTGTACGATATTTACCTCTGCAAAATGTCTCATCCACCAGCTCAAGACCAGACGGGCAAGAACAGATATAGGAGCCGATGGAGTTGGTACACTGCCCTCCTACACACAGCCTGGTGTCGTCGCATTCATTCACATCTGAAATAAGAAGCATGCAGACGTAATTTGACCCATTCACACTGGCTGCGATTCACTCGATTTCACTGCAAATTTGCCAAAGTTATGTCACATAAAGAAGAGCTTCCAGACGGCAGGGAACGCATTAAAATGTCATGTGACAATAGACGCTGGTCCAGATGACAGTGAAGGTGACCATGTAACCACAACGAGCCACGGACTGAACTGTACCTTCACATGAGAGGCCATTGGGTGCCACCGTGAAACCCGGGTCACAGGCCATGCAGGAGAAGGAGCCCTCTGTGTTGACGCAAACACCTGTTGGGCAGACACCTGGAGCCTGGCACTCATCAATATCTAAGAGATAAGTGCAGCAGAAGGAGGAGGAGGAGGAGGAAAAGATAGTCATAGGTTATCATCTCTGACCTCCCAAGGGGCAAATTTTTGTGCATCTACTGTTCTATATGTTAAAATTATTAATGGATAAGGTGTAATTCAGCTTAACGTGCTGCCTAGCACGCAGTAAGATAAGCCCTCTTTATTAGATTGCACTGACAGTGTTTTATTAAAAAGAGTGGAAAGATAAGAATGTGGGTTGGTCATCATATCTAAAACATCAAGCTATTACAGGTGGCGTATAATTACTGTATCTACAAACAGTCACCAGCTCGCTGATTATGTGATCATTGGAAATTCCTTGAGCCAGTAAAGATTATATTTTTTTAAGGAGAAAATAGTGTGGGCCATTGTTGAATGATTGAGATGGCTCAGTTTTACCTTTGGGTGAACCAAACGAGTTCAACAAGGCAACATCATTATACAAGGAAGGCATAACCCTTATTACTTTCCATGCCATCAGATAATCCATTAAAATCCCATCAGAGGCTATCTTGGACTTGGTTTTGTAAAAATGATTTTGCAATGCAGAGGCTTATCAGTGGGGGATCTTCCTCTCAGGCTAGATTCACATTTCCATTTAAGAGTTCACCACAGTATAAATGACTAATTTAGACCATACTTGGCTCTTTTTGAATTATCTTTTCTTTTTTCTCTTCTCATGATGTCATGACAGACCTAAGCCTCACTGAATTAATCAATTCATCCATTTCTGACAAAAAAAAAAACAAAAAAAAAAACATAACAGATTAATGAGTACTATTAAATTCTTTTCTAACTTTAGGCAAACATATTCATCTTTTACTTCGGTCCACAGAAAAATTGGTCCAGAGTTTATCACAATGATGTGTTAGCCTGCTCTAAGCAGGTGGGTAAACACAGAAGTAGTTTTACCTTTGCAAGTGTGACCATCCTCAGACAGTTGAAAGCCGGTCCCACAGCCCCTGCAGGAGTACGATCCAGGGGTGTTCAAACACAACTGGCTTGGGCACAAGTTAGCCACCGAGCACTCATCCACATCTGCACACAAATATACAGACACATCATATTGCAGATAACCATCTCTGAGTCAAATAAATAAAGTCCCCCATTTATAATCAATTATAGCTAGACATTAGAAATGCTGGCATCTCTATCTGTTTAGCGGAACTATCTGAATGACATTAGCCTGACATCATCCTAGTTTTATTTGAGGGTCGGCGTTTCATTCTGTTGAGCAAGGATCAGCTGAGTGGTGCCAAAGGCAGAGGAGTCCCTGATCCAAATATGATGTGATGTCTAGGAATTTTGGGTTTGGATGAAAGCACTTTGGATTAAAGCTGTCAAACCTGATGCTTCTTAGATATAAACAGAATCCGTGCTTTAAAATACTCAGTGAAGTTTACATATTTTAATTTAATTCAATATTACGCTTTTAATCCCAGAAGAGAAATTATATTGATGCTGTAAAAATATTGCACAAATTCTCTACAGAGTCATTCTAGATGGTTATAACTGAGTTTCTTTAAGTAGCTGGCTCTGATGCTGCTGATGAAGCTGGCACTCCCCAGCACTGGCGTAAAGAAGACATACAACACCTTGATGCATACAATGAGGCCTCTCTGCTTCCTCAACAACAAAAGTCCTATCGCTGCGTTATGGAAACAGGCAAAAGTGTTGCATCCTCGGTCCAGTTTGTTGTCCAGGTGAATATCCAGGTATCTGTATTCCTCCACCACCTCCACCTCTTCTTTCAGCATTTAGAGTGCTCAGCTCTTTCTCAGTCCTCCTAAAAATCCACAGTCATCCCCTTTGCCTAGCTTACAATTGAGATAAAGTGCTTGTTCCTACACCATACCACAAAGCGATCCACCTCTCTATACTCAGTATTTTGTTCACCACTGACACAGCCCACAGCAGCAGAGTCATCTGAGTATTTATAGAGATCTCAGAATTCTGAGTTGTACTTCAGGTCTGGGATGTACAGATGTACAGACTATTGTCTGCCTGTCTGGTAGTCAGTAATCCAGGCGATTGTGGAGGCATTGCCTTTCATCGTCTTTCTCACATAGAACTGCTGAAATGTGTAAACTGCACTGGAGAAAACAAGGAACAAAATCCTCACAGTTCTGTCTGTTTTGTCTTGGTGGAGATAGAAGGAAAGAGATGGTGGCATGTTCAACTCCAACTCCAGCATCGCTGATCTGCTCATGTTTTTAGGACTCACATGCTGTCACCATATGGACCTGCAGCCTTGTTCCAGTTCAGTCTCACCAGCTGCATCTTAACCTGTAAAGGTGTGACAGGGAAACTGTGGCTCCAGGGAAAGCTGTGAGGTCTGTGTGGCTGGGGACAGGACAGGAGGATGCTGAGGTGATCCTATTGAAAACATGTTGAATTCACTGGTCCTTCCCAGGCTTCCATCAGTCTGACCCCACATCACCTTCAGGGCTGTGATTCTTTTCATCCATAAACACACATCCCATGCATTGTTCTGCTTCAACTTTGTCTCCTGGCTTTCCTGAACACCTCTTTTCTCTCTTTTAGCTTGACTTCAGGCTGCCCCTGTACATTCCTGAATAACTCTATAAACCTGTTTTCTTTCTTGAGCTTTTTCTCCCCCCTGATTTTCAGCTGTTTGACACTAACAAGGTGGAGGTGGAGGCATGGTCTGGCATGTCTGAATGAAAGCACAGGCTTCAAACAGCTGAGCTCAAATATACAACAAGCAAAATACAAAAAAACACATTCTTTCGCAAACACAAAGCCTCACCTTCGCACTCTTGTCCATCTTCAGAGACTCTGAAACCAGGCTGACAGATGACGCATGTGAATGAACCCGCTGTGTTTGTACAAGTTCCCTGAGGGCAGGTATTGGGAAGCTCACACTCATCAATATCTGTTGCGAAACAATACAGACTGTGAGACATGAGCAGCGGGAATAGGCTGCCTTTATAGCACAGAAAGAAAACTAATGATGAACAACAGAAAGTATTTTCAACACCACAATTTGTTCTATGACCCTTCAGTTAGCATACATGACGTGTGTTTGGCAAAAAGATCTCTTTTCAGAAGGGCAGTGTTAAACAAACGAACCTTCGCAGAGTTCCCCGTCATACGATACTTTGTAACCTGCAGGGCAGTTGTTGCATGTGTAAGAGCCTTCTGAGTTTAGACAGATCCCGTTGGCACAGGTAGACAGGGACTGGCACTCATCAATATCTGAGCAACATCCAAGCACAGACATGCATGCATGGATATCAATAAAGGTAAGAAATTTGGAAGGGAAACCAGATGCACAGCAAAGGTAATGTAATGGAGACCTGACAAACTGCCCCAGATGTGTTGAGTAAGATTTTCATAAGACAAATGGCTTTTATTGAATGAGAAGCATTTACCTTCACACCTCTGCCGGTCTAGAGAAACTCTGTAGCCAGCTTTACATCTGGTGCAAGAGTACGATCCCTCCGTGTTGGCACACACCCCTCCCAGACAAAAGTCACCCAGGGCACACTCATCAACATCTGGAACCAAAAAGGAACAGATTCCGCACATGTAGACAAACAAATCGTCTCTATCGACGAGAGGGTCTTCAACACTGCAGAGTAGTTTAAATCATTAGAGAGTCATTTTTGGACCTTCACATCTCAGTCTATCAGCAGATGGTCCAAACCCAGGCCTGCAGTTCTGGCAGGAGTAGGAACCTTCAGTGTTGATGCAAATTCCCGTAGGGCAGACATTACCAGTTGCGCACTCGTTGACATCTAGCAAAAAGAAATAATTTGCAGACATTATGCTGCTGTTGGGAGAGCTCCATGAGCGGAGAAGTATGC